>CM056051.1:406193255-407551134 GCA_029574335.1 Rana kukunoris
AGATGAGCCCAGTACTTATATAGACTGTATTGTGAGGCAAACGCTCTATTTTTAAGTGGAAATTTGAAAAAACTAATTTGAAACATATTTGAAAACTTGAGGCTTTGCGAAATTTTAACTTGCACAAATCATTTTGAAAGTTACTTGTTACAGTTAAGTAATTTGAGTGCAAGTTCTTGCTCCTCAGTAGTACATTTACTAATTTGTTAACGGTGACCCTAGTGATTACCGCTAACCCTAACCCTAGTGCTTATCTCTAAGCATAAATGTATTCCTAATTGCCGCATACCCACGATCAGACATGTCCGATGAAACATGTCCGACGGACCGTTTTCATCGGACCACGCTGAAGTGGTCTGTTGGTCTGATGTGCGTACACACCATAGGACCAAAATCCCCTCGGACCAGAACGCCGTGACGTAGAACACAACGATGTGATGAAAAAATGAAGTTCAATGCTTCCAAGCATGCGTCGACTTGATTCTGAGCATGCGCAGGATTTTGGTCCGATGATTTTGTGTACTAACCATCAAACCTGTCTGACGGACAGGTTTCCAGCGGACAGGTTTCAAAGCAAGTTTTGAAACTTTTGTCCGCTGGAAAACGGTCCGATAGGCCGTACACACGATCGAACATGTCCGCTGAAACTGGTCCGCAGACCAGTTTCAGCGGACATGTTCGATCGTGTGTACGCGGCATAACTCTAAGGCCGCGTACACACGAGGGGACATGTCCGATGAGACAGGTCCGACGGACCGTTTTCATCGGACATGTCTGAAGGGATCTTTTGGTCTGATGTGTGTACACACCATCAGACCAAAATCCCGGCGGACAGAGAACGCGGTGACGTATAACACACCGACGTGCTCAAACAAGGAAGTTCAATGCTTCCATGCATGCGTCAAATCAATTTGACGAAGGCGTGGGATTTTCGGTCCGATGGTTGGGCGTACTAACCATCGGACATGTCCGACGGACAGGTTTCCAGCGGACAAGTTTCTAAGCATGCTTAGAAACTTTTGTCCGCTGGAAACCTGCCTGCTAGGCCGTACACACGATCGAACATGTCCGCTGAAACTGGTCTGCAGACCAGTTTCAGCGGGCATGTCTCCTCGTGTGTACGCGGCCTAACCCTTAACCCTAACATAAAATGCAAAATAACACCCCTATATGGAATAGCAAAGGAGAAAATCCCCCAGGGTGGAGGGGTTTTGTTTGCCACTGCCTGGATGCTTGCTGGCTCAGCCATGAGTCTATATTTGGTGACGGGTATGATGTGTATACTGTACAGTTATTGTGTTCTCCTGTTATGTATAGATATGTAATCTAAAGTAATTATGTAGTATTTTAAAACATGTTAATTTGTGTTATACACAGTATGACTCCACGTGGACATTGGTCCCTGATGAAGGGACAAGGTCTCGAAACACGTAGGGCTCGAATGAACCATTGTGGACAAGTCACACACCTATCCATCAATTCTGATTTTGATTTTAATATTAATATTTTTGTATAGTAATAAACTTTTACTACTATTACTACTTCATTTGTCAATTGAGTTGTTACCGTTAAAGCCCCACCCTGGGGGATTTTCTCCTTTTCTAACCGTAACATAAGACTTTGGACACATAAAGGTTCCTGTACTACTTTGATGTGACTTGAGTGCAAGAGAGTGTAAAGTTGCATCAAAGTCACACTTCATTAACAGAACTGTCATACATTCCTATTAGCCGAAAAAAAAGCTAGTTAGATTTTAATTTCAGAAATTAGTAAGAATTTTGTTTCGTTATTCGGAGCATTCAGTAACTTTCATATATACTGGAATTCGGGTATTCGGATATATGCGAATCTCTGAATAACGAAAAATTTGTCTGAATATTTATTTGGAACGAAACAAACGACACACGTCTAGGCACTATTCCTCCCAGTGACACTAACAACAGAGTACTATTCCTCCCAGTGCCACCAATAATGAGGCACTATTCCTCCCAGTGACACCAACAATAGGGCACTATTAGACATGTGCATGAAAAAAATAGTTTTGTTTGGATTAGTTAAGCTAGTTGTCTCGACACTCAAGCGTGTCGAGATCATACGGGGTACATGACCGCACCAGCCAGGAAGACACTGGCTGCAAAAAAGTGCCTAGAGGCGATTCAGTTCGCATTTGTAGAGCTATACAAGTCACTCACCGAGTTATTGAGTTTTGTTAAATTCGGTTGATTCGTACCCGGGATTCGTATTCAGAATTTGTTTAATGTCTTTTTTGAGATTACAGATTTTTTTAGATTCAAAAGGTTTGAATCGATAAATTTTGACTCAGTCGAATCTAAAACTTTTGATTTTGTGAACAAACAAAATAAAAAAGTAATGAAATTATTACAATGACTCCTTAAATCACCTTTGGCTTAACCTCCCTGGCGGTATGATTCTGTCTGGAATTACGTACCAAAAGCGGTATAATTATTTGCATGGAAATTAGGCGTTTTATACTGTAGGCCTGCAATTCTTAGGAATAACTCGCTTAAATCTGTCCAAACAAGACATCCCGGGTATGATAAAGTTTGAAAAACAAAATCATATTTTTTTATATAATAAAAAACTATAAATAATTATAACAAATTATAATGTAATTATAATAAAAAATATTCAATAATGTAATCAACTCAAAAACACAGAAATTTGCTCAGTTGCAGAATTGTCGCTGTCATTATTTTTTTTTTTTATGACGAATTTCCCCACAAATCGCTATCGCTCAATTCTGCAAGTGATTAAAATTTATTATCGCTGTTTTCTAGCTGATCTAAAACCATTTTTGACATAAAGGGACACTTTTGGTTGCTATGGGCAATCTACAGTTTCCAGGCAGAAAGAACAGTTTTTATTATATAAAAGGGCATGCAGAGCACTGGGCAGACCACTAGGGACATGGGGGGTGTGTATTTTTTACATACAGTACTGTAATCTATAAGATTACATTGTACTGTATGTAAAGAGTTTGTTTACTTTTTTGAATTTGGCGCCGTTCTCCGCTTCCGTGTGTCGTAACGTCGCAGGAAACGGAGATCGGCGGCACACGGGGACGCTGTGTGAATCGAGCGAGCACCCGCTCGCTCACACAGCGGGGATGCATCGCTGGATCCAGGAAGAAGGTAAGCCAGCGCGCACTGCAGGCTCTGCATGGCTACCCCGAGCGTGACTCGGGGATACCGTTCTTAGCAGAAAAAACCCACCCCGAGTCACGCTCAGGGATACCGCCAGGGAGGTTAACAAAAACAGCATTGTTTCGAAATAGCACACACAGGCCCAGATTCACAGAGCAATTACGCCTGTCTAACTGGTGTTAGACAGGAGTAATTTCAAATTTCGCGCGCCGTATCACTAGTTTGAATCCTCAAACCATGATACGGCGGCTTCGGGCTTCGATCCGAGAGGCTTACGTCTTCGTAAGCCCTCGGATCTACGCTGCAATATTTTTGCGGCCGCTGGGAGGAGTTCGCGTCGTTTTCATGCGTCGGGATATGCAAATGAGTTTTTACGGCGATCCACGAAGATACGAGCGGTCTTCGCAATCGCTTTCGTCTATTTTTTATACTTACTGTTAGACCAGCTTTTTGCTGGTCTAACGGTGCGTAGCCCATGTTAAGTATGGCCGTCGTTCCCGCGTCGAATTTAAATTTTTTTTTTTTTTTTTTACGTAACTCGTTCGGGAATAGGAATCTCCGTAAACGACGCTACTCAAGAAAAAATGACGTAACGACGTGATTTCGCGCAATGCACGGCGGGAAATTTGCGAACGGAGCATGCGCAGTTCGATCGCCGCGGGAACACGCCTATTTTAAATGCTTCACGCCCCCTACTCGCGCAGATGGATTGCGACGGGAGAAATACACTACGCCGCCGTCGTTTACTGGACAAAATCTACCTGGATTCCACGTAGAGCCAGGTAAAAAACGGCGGCGTAGTGTATTTCTGATACTCTACGAGAATCTAATTCTCTGTGAATCTGCCCCACAGTCTTTAATTTTAGATATATATTTACAGTTATAATTCGACTAGAGTTCGATGTAAAATTGTGTCACATTAAAGAGGCACATTAAAATCTTG
Source organism: Rana kukunoris (assembly GCA_029574335.1). Classification (NCBI taxonomy): domain Eukaryota; kingdom Metazoa; phylum Chordata; class Amphibia; order Anura; family Ranidae; genus Rana; species Rana kukunoris. The sequence goes on from CM056051.1 coordinate 406,197,363, forward strand.
TTTTTTTAAAAAAAGTTTAATTGCCTGACAGGTATCAAAGAAGGTATTTATGATGTGTGGCAAGATTGATGCTTCATTTGTTTACTTACTGACCAATAATTGGAGGATTCACGCCATATTTTTTTTGCAAAAAGTTTTTTTTTCCTAAATTTACATTCAGTCCCATATGTTAACAGTGTGGGTTATAAAATGCAGTTTTTGTTTAAAATGATCCTTTGACTTGTTTTGTTTTCTTCTAAAATTTCATCTCTAAAAACGGCTTCTCTACATAAATTGTACTAAATTGGTTCCAAGGGAGATACATGAAATTGGCTGTAATCCCCCTTTGCCTTTTCAATCAATTTAATTTGATCTTTATAGCTGTCATTAATCTCACACATGACTACGCATCAGAGAATTTCAATTATTACTCAATGATTTGGTCAACAATTCACTTCTTACAAAATCCTCTTTTTACTGTTTTCACAGAAACTGACTGAAGTATGAATATTCAGCCAAGGGATTCTGGAGAAGTCATTGATAGGAGAATAAGGTAAGGTTATTTATTATATATAGCCATATACATGTAAAATTAGGGTTTTACGTACAGTATATATAAAAAAAATGTTTTGAAAATGTTTCAGCATTTGTGTGAAAGTCGCAATTAATACTCATAATGTTTTTAACGTGTGTGAAATGTTACCGTGTATACTCAAGTATAAGCTGACCCGACTATAAGACAAAGCACCTAATTTAACCACAAAAATGGGAAAATGTATTGACTGGAGTATAAGCCTAGAGTGCACAATGTCCATCTGCAGCCTCACTGTGCCAATTTGCAGCCTCACTGTGCCAATCTGCAGCCTCACTGTGCCAATTTGCAGCCTCACTGTGCCAATTTGCAGCCTCACTGTGCCTGTCTGCAGCCTCACTGTACCCGTCTGCAGCCTCACTGTACCCGTCTGCAGCCTCACTGTGCCCATTTGCAGTCTCACTGTGCCCATTTTCGGTCTCCCACTGTTTACGGTCTCCCACTGTGTCATGCAACTGTTCTGTCAAACAGCAGCTGTCTGCTGTAACAAAGGCAGACATAGACGAAACACTGATTCAGTTTCCCAGCATTATATCAGGCCGCCGAACAGTTGCATGACACAGCGGGAGATGTCACTTGAGTATTAGCCGAGGGGGGCTTTTTCAGCCTATTGCCTTACATAGAGCAAATGTAAACCTCCCTAACATTTGATCCTAAGGCAGCGTACACACGATCCAATATATCTGCCGAAACTGGTCCGCAGACCAATTTCACCGGACATATTTGATCGTGTGTACGGGCGAGCAGACAGGTTTCCAGCAGACAAAACTTTTAAAGCATGCTTTTAAACTTCTGCTGGAAACCCGTCTGTCCGACATGTCCGCTGGTTAGTACGCCTAACCAGCGGACATAAATCCGCTGCATGCGCCAAATGGATTTGACGCATGCGTGGAAGTATTTTACTTTCTGGTTCGGTGACGTGGCGGCGTCAACGTCACCGCCACGTCACCGCGCTGTCCGTCCACTGGGATTTTGGTTTGATCGTGTGTACACACATCAGACCAAAATCTCCAGGAGACATATCCGATTAAATCGTTCTTCTCGTGTGTACGCGGCCTGAGAGGAAAAAAAAGCCTCAAGAACATTCAACCAGAAGGAGTAAAGAACATTTGACCAGAAGGGGAAATACATGAGATCTGTGAACTAGGTACAATGTTCATCAGCTGAAGGTTTCTTCCCTTTTGGGAGGTTCAGTGAACGCCCCAAACAAATAGGTGTTTGACTGAGCTGAAATTCCATCGACAGCGGAACTAAAACATTTATTAGCTTCTACTAAATGTGAAAGTTTCCTGCTCAGGGCTCCTGATTGTTAGGGATCTGGCACCCGCTGGTGTCCTACCAACCAGTGACTCATCCTCATCTGACACATTCAGCTGCCAACCGGGGACAGTGTAAAAATAATGGTGTGCACCCTCTCCATTCATGCCAGGTCCTTCATGTCTTGTATAGATTTTAAAGGGAACCCCACAAAAAATGGCATTGGGTTGACCCCAAATTCTATTCCAGACCCTCCAGGTCTGGTATGGATTTATGGGAGAACCCCACACAAAAAAACAAGAAAAAGCATGGGTTCTCCCGCAAAATCCATACCAGACCCATTTTCTGAACATGCAGCCTGGCAAGCTAGGAAAGGGGAAGTAAAAAGCATGTGATCCCTCCCCTCCTGAACCATACCAGATCATATGTCCTCCATATGGGGGCGCTTGCCAGGAGAAACCCTCCCTGGTAAAGCAGAAGCACCTCCCTGGAGAAGCACCTCCCTGGAATCTGGAATCCCCCTTTAAAAATAAAGTAGCCCAAGATACTGCCCCTTATGTGAATAAGTACACCTACTTATTCACAAAAAAACGGAAACACGAGCACACTGTTTTTGACAAATCTTTTAGCCCCACAATGTTAATTTTCTGTCAATCACGATCAGCAATGCCAGCTGACCTGCAGAAAAAAATCCAACCCTGCCAACATCCTTGCTTCCCTTGCGTCGGATGGTCCCTGCCGCTAAAGTAAACAAATGGGGCAAGGTCTCCTGGGTGATCCCATTAAATAAATATTGACGTGACCCTGGCTAACAGCTGAAGGTGCTAGAGGGGATGTGTCACTTGTTGTTAGGATGCCGGTGTTGTAACGATAAATGACCCCCGTTGAATAATGCCCACCCTGTACTGCGCAGGCATCTGCTGTGCGCAGCCGCCGTGCACAGCTGATCATGTTCGGAGACTTTTGGCAGCTCCATAGTGCTCCGTAGTATGCACCTGGGCAGTACAGGGCGGGCATTATTCGACGGGGGTCATTTATTGTCACAATACCGGCTCCCTTAAAACCAGGAGCCCGGAGAAAGACACTTTCACATTTAGCAGCATAAGTCATTTAAATTCTTGCTGCAGTTGCAGCTTTCTTTTGACTGTTTGCTGAACCTCTCAAACAGGGAACAAGCCTGCAACTCGTTTGCATTGTGCAGAGAACACATATTATTTCCCCTTCTGGTTGAATATTCTTAGCCTATAGTGTGAAGCTATTTTCTCTGTTGGCTGAATTTTTTCTTAGGAATGTTACATTTACCCTACAAAAGGCATTAGAAACAGAGGCCCAGATTCACAGAGCAATTACGCCTGTCTAACTGGTGTTAGACAGGAGTAATTTCAAATTTTGCGCGCCGTATCACTAGTTTGAATCCTCAAACCATGATACGGCGGCTTCGGGCTTCCATCCGAGAGGCTTACATCTTCGTAAGCCTTCGGATCTACGCTGCGATATTTTTGCGGCCGCTGGGTGGAGTCCGCGTCGTTTTCATGCGTCGGGATATGCAAATGAGTTTTTACGGCGATCCACGGAGGTACGAGTGTCCCTCGCAATCGCCTACGTCATTTTTTGGCTACGTAATGTTAGAGGAGCTTTTTGCTGGTCTAACAGTGCGTAACCCATGTAAAGTATGGCCGTCGTTCCCGTGTCGATTTGAAAATATATATATTTTTTTTAACGTAACTCGTTCGGGAATAGGAATGTACGTAAACGACGCTACTACGACGTGACGACGTGTTTTCGCGCAATGCACGGCGGGAAATTTGCGAACGGAGCATGCGCAGTTCGATCGCCGCGGGAACGCACCTATTTTAAATGCTTCACGCCCCTACTCGTGCAGATGGATTGCGACGGGAGAAATACACTACGCCGCCGTCGTTTACTGGACAAAATCTACCTGGATTCCACGTAGAGCCAGGTAAAAAACGGCGGCGTAGTGTATTTCTGATACTCTACGAGAATCTAATTCTCTGTGAATCTGCCCCAGACTTTTTACACATATTACACCTATTATGGGTATTATATTTGACGTTTGTGTAAATGCTGAGACTTTTGCAGAGCAAATTTTTTTTTTTTTTACATAGAACTCCTCTATATACAGTTAAACCTTGGTTTAAAAGTAACTTGGTTTGAGAGCGTTTTGCAAGACAAGCAACATTTTTTATACAATTTTGACTTCATATACAAGTGATATCTTGATATATAAGTAGAGTCATGGCACAACTGAGTATAAAAGAGAAGAGAGGCGCCTCTAAGTGTAGCAATATGGTTACATTTAATGAAGGTACAACATTAAGCAACTCACGTGGTTCATGATTAAAACAGGCACATCTAACTATGCAGGCATCCATGGTAAAGCTGTCCACATAGACCGTCCTCTGCACCACCATCGACGTCATCCCTTACACACTGTGCTCCACGAGTGGTTCAAGCCTCGCTTTCAGATCACTCTACTGCAGGGTAGTCCGGTCACGATTGCAGACTGACAGCGGTGAGAGCCGGCAGTGAGGAGGATGGTCTATGTGGAAAGCTTTACCTCAGATGCCTGCATTCTTAGATGTGCCTCTTTTATTCATCAACCATGTGAGTTGCTAAATGTTGTGCTTTCATTAAATGTAACCATATTGTTACACTTAGAGGCGCCTCTCTTCTTTTTTATACTCTGTAGCTCCTGCTGGATTTTGCTTCTAATACCCTTGTGGAGGCTTCCATTTGTGAATGGACATTTAATGGTTACACAACCTATCACATTGCTATAATGTTTTTATATGGACTATAAACTCAAATACCTATAAATAAATGGTCGTGGAATGAATCACCTGAGTTTCCATTATTTCTTATGGCAGGATTCGACAAAATCTGGGCGCCCGGTTGCAATTGCGACTAGAATTAGCAACCTGGCGCCCAGGGAAGGAAGCTTAGACCTGCAGAAGGCCGCACAGCCGCGGCCTCAATTACCTGTGTCTCCATGCCTCATCTTGTTTCTCTATGCGCCCCCACCTCCCCCGCCGTGCGATCGCGGCGGGCCGCTCCGGCCGGTAATTGAGGCCGCAGCTTTGCAGCCCTCTGCAGGCCTAAGCTTCCTTCTGTGATCTGGCGCCATCTTGTGGTCACCGTTGTTGGCATGACAAGTAAACCGGCAATTCTAATGGAGCTTCCCCAGTGTTTTCACTGCCATCTCCTTCCCTCTAATTAGAACCTCCAAACATTATATATATTTTTTATTCGAACTCCCTAGAGAATAAAATGGCGGTCATTGCAATACTTTCTGTCGCACCATATTTGCACAGCGGTCTTACAAGCGCACTTTTTTGGGGAAAATACACTCTTTTAATAAAAAAATAAGAAAACAGGTAAAGTTAGCCCAATTTTTTTATATTGTGAAAAATATGTAGAGTAAATTGATACCCAACATGTCACGCTTCAAAATTGCGTCCATTCATGGAATGGCGACAAACTTTTACCCTTTAAAAACTCCATAGGCGACGTTTAAAAATTCTACAGGTTGCATTAGAGGAGGTCTAGGGCTAGAATTATTACTCTCGCTCTACCAATCGCGGCAATACCTCACATGTGTGGTTTGAGCACCGTTTACATATACGGGCGCTACTCACGTATGCGTTCGCTTCTGCGCGCGAGCTCGGCGGGACGGGGCGCGTTTTCTGGCTCCTAACTTTTTAAGCTGGCTCCTAGATTCCAAGCAAATTTGTCAAACCCTGTCTTATGGGGAAATTTGCTTTGATATACAAGTGCTTTGGATTACAAGCATGTTTCCGGAACAAATTATGTTCGCAATTCAAGGTTTTACTGTATTTGCTGAGCCTCCAAATCTCTGCTGCTTGCTTAACTTCTGCTGTACCGCCAACCATAATTCCAAGGTAGTTATCTGTTTTATTTGTTTAGTTGTCCATATTGGTTTGTGGACCTGCTGCAATTAAAGCCGCCATAGAAGGTCAATTTTGAATACAATTTTTCAACTGCATTTTTGAGACGAAGACTTCCTTCCATTAATTATGTCAGTCAGCAGTGGAGGGCCCATGGGAAATAAGGACACTTTTATGTTTTAGAAGACAGATTTTCAATACTAAAACCTGTAGGCACACAAGCCTTTTGCTCCCATAGCAACACACTTTTACTGATCCTAAACTAGCTTATAAAATTGTCAATGTGTAAGTAACCTTAAAATTACTTCTGCTGATTATGATAAATGATGTGTAGCCAATAACTGTAACTGAAAAAAACACCTCTCTGTCTCTGTTGCCTATAGTCACATGCCTGTTAAGTGTAATGGTAAATCATGTCCTATATAAAGGATATACAGACAGTAAAGAACTGAGCTTTGTTCCACTGCTTTTTCCCCTTACATAAATTGTGCTGTCTCTCTTGGGACTACACTGAGATATGGGATTCCATTATCATGTAAAACCTCTCAAAGCAATTCTGTCACTTAAAGCGGTAATAAACCCCAAACCAAAAGTGTAATATATATTGCAGCTTACCAATTATTAGATGTGGTTTATTTATTTTCTTTTGATTTTTCCCTCTGTTTTCACCTTGTGATCTGGCCAATAACACACCTCCTGTATTATAGCACAGGGATTAATCACTTAAGACCCGACCATTATGCAGGTTAAGGACCTTGCCCCTTTTTGTGATTCAGCACTGTGTCGCTTTAACTGACAATTGCGACGTGGCTCCCAAACAAAATTGGCATTCTTTTTTTCCCACAAATAGAGCTTTCTTTCTGTGGTATTTGATCACCTCTGCGGTTTTTATTTTTTTGCGCTATAAACAAAAATAGAGCAACAATTTTGAAAAAAAACAATATTTTTTACTTTTTGCTATAATAAATATCCCCAAAAAAGATATATATTGTTTTTCTCCTCAGTTTAGGCCTATACGTATTCTTCTACCTATTTTTGGTAAAAAAAATCACAATAAGCGTTTATCGATTGGTTTGCGCAACATTTATAGCGTTTACAAAATAGGGGATAGTTTTATGGAATTTTTATTAATAATTTTTTTTTTACTACTAATGGCGGCAATCAGCGTTTTTTCGTGAATGCGACATTATGGCGACACATCGGACAATTTTGACACTATTTTGGGACCATTGTCATTTTCACAGTGAAAAGTGCTATAAAAATGCACTGATTACTGTGAAAAATGACAATTGCAGTTTAGGAGTTAACCACTAGGGGGTGCTGTATAGGTTAAGTTTGACCTCATATGCGTTTCTAACTGTAGGGGGGTGGGACAGACGTGTGACCTCAGTGATCGTCTTTCCCTATATCATTTCCCTATGTCAGACGATCACTGACATTGCCACAATGAAGAACGGGGAAGGTGTGTTTACCAATGTATTCTCTTCTCTCCTGACGCAAGATAATAAGCGTAAGCGGGGGGCCCTGGGGACCCTTACAGGTGTAATGCAAAAACAAAAAAAAACGGAAGGGGGGTCGGCCAGGTTTGTAAGCGGCCCTGTGGACCATTGGGTCCCTTACATGTGTAATGCAAAAGAAAAATGCCTGTACCCCCCTGATAGCCACCCTGCCAGCCCATAAGACTGGCACTACACTAATAGTCGTCGGGGACACTTTCTGTGCTGCCCCCCTGCAAAGTGCTGCCCTAGGCCTGGGCCTTGTTGGCCTAGGCCAGGATACAGCGCTGCGTTACACATCAGTTTTTGATCAGGATTAGGTCAGGATTGCATCAGTATCAAGCCAGGTTTACATCAGGATCAGGTCAGGATTTTATCCTGTTCACAACTAAACACATCTGCGAATCAGATGCGTGCCAATAAAAGATAATGGGCCTGAATTCACACCTGAGCCGGACCGCACTGCTTAGAAAACGCACACGTTTTTTGGGCAATGCGGAGTACAAATACACCGCAGATATGTGAACCAGCCTCATTCAAATAAACTTATTTCAAAATATCATGCGTATTGGATACGGTGTAAGCTGCATCCAATTCGCCCAGGTGTGAACCCAGCCTTACACCACTATTGTGTTGTGTAGGCTGGGTTTACACATGTGCGGTGTGAATTCAAGCTCCAATTTCACAGCTAATTGGCAAAGTAGTTGTTCAGCGTTTAAGGTCAGCTTTTGATCAGGATCAGGTCAGGATTGCAGCAGGATCAGGTCAAATTTACATCAGGATCAGGTCAGAATTTTATCTTGTTTACAACTGACATGTGCGATTCAGAAGCATTCCCATAGAAGTCATTAGGTCTGAATTCACACCTGAGCCAGACTGCACTGCACAATACACCTGGATGCTAAAATTCTGCTGTTTTTTTTTTTTACTTCACTGATTATTCCCACCTCCGCATTGAGTTTTATACTCTAACGAGTAGGACCGTCCGATTCCTCCTGTATTGATTTGTATTGTAACTGTACTGTCTGCTATTGTGTTGTAAAGCTCTGCACAAACTTTTGGTGCTATATAAACCCTGTATAATAATAATAATACTAACCTGCCCCTGCTTAATTCAGTGTCACACATTTCATATTCTTTGCAATTAAGTCTGGCTCCTCCCCCAGCTGAGGCACTTTGTACCATCATACTGCAACCTATAAGATCTGGAGAAAACCTGCTACCATTAGAACCATTGGCCCAGATTCATAAAGCAATTACGCCTGTCTAACTGGTGTTAGACAGGAGTAATTTCAAATTTTGCGCGCCGTATCACTAGTTTGAATCCTCAAACCATGATACGGCGGCTTAGGGCTTCGATCCGAGAGGCTTACGTCCTCGTAAGCCTTCGGATCTACGCTGCAATATTTTTGCGGCCGCTGGGTGGAGTTCGCGTCGTTTTCATGCGTCGGGATATGCAAATGACTTTTTACGGCGATCCACGAAGGTACGAGTGTCCCTCGCAATCGCCTACGTCATTTTTTGGCTACGTAATGTTAGAGGAGCTTTTTGCTGGTCTAACAGTGCGTAACCCATGTAAAGTATGGCCGTCGTTCCCGCGTCGATTTTAAAATATATATATTTTTTTTAACGTAACTCGTTCGGGAATAGGAATGTACGTAAACGACGCTACTACGACGTGACATAGTGTTTTCACGCAATGCACGGCGGGAAATTTGCGAACGGAGCATGCGCAGTTCGATCGCCGCGGTAACGCGCCTATTTTAAATGCTTCACGCCCCCTACTCGCGCGGATGGATTGCGACGGGAGAAATACACTACGCCGCCGTCGTTTACTGGACAAAATCTACCTGGATTCCACGTACAGTAGAGCCAGGTAAAAAACGGCAGCGTAGTGTATTTCTGATACTCTACGAGAATCTAATTCTCTGTGAATCTGCCCCATTGTGTGTAATGGGGAAAGACAAAGGAGGATATTCTGAATGCATAAAATATTATTGGAGGTAGCTGGAGAGGCCACAATGCATTGAAAAATGGAAAAGGCAATTAGGTACACGAGGGAGTGATGGGCAAATGAAAGGAATCATAAAATGTGTTTTCTGTTCAGATATAAATCCTATCGAAATTAACAATAAATGTATAGCTACCATGTTTCCCCATAAATAAGCCTGGGTCTTATATTAATTATGCCAACACAAGACACAGTGGGGTTTATTTTCGGGTTAGGTCTTACCATGTAATGTGCGGTCTTCTCTCCCCCTCTCCCCCTCTCCCTCCCTGCCTGTCAGGAATCCCCAGTGTGAACTGAGTTAAATTGCTTGTAAAATCCTACAATCCACTCTATTACAGTAATATATAATGTACAATGTGCGTGTTCCTGTAATATAATTGTGCCAAATACCTTTGCTATAGCGCCATTCTGCGCTTCTGTGACCCGCTGGAGCTCTCTTCCCCTGCAATTATATTACAGAAACACACACATTGTAGATTATATACTACTGTAATAGCGTGGATTTTAGGATTTTACAAGCATTTTTAACTAGAGCTTATTTTCAGGGTATGTCTTATATTACAGCTCTACTGGAAAAGAATGCTAGGTCTTATTTTCAGGGTAGGTCTTATTTTTGGGGAAACAGGGTAGATGGTACATCACTTCGGATATAGTCCATAAGTTTCAAATAGAAAAATCTCCTAATTGTTGGCTGGGTTGTGGTTTAATCGGGAATATGGCACATATATCGTGAGATTGTACCAAAATATCAAAATTCTGGAAGGAGGTGCTCGCCCTGATTAAGGAGATTACAAAGATAGATCTCCCCGAAGACCCATGGGTATGTTTTTTTCATGGAATGGAGACATCAATAAAACACTATAAAAACTCCCTAATACCACATCTGATAAACACGGCTAAAAGCTTAATCCCACTTCACTGCAAGATTCTGAAAGTTCAACAAGAGCAGAATGGCTGAAGAAAGTCGAAATTAGATACAAAATGGAAGTGCTGCAAAAAAGCCACTGGGACGAGAATGGTTTAAGTGGGGAACCATGGGAAAGTTGGATAGAGTTTAAAAAGAATAGGAAGTTGATGGGGGGAGGAGCCGAACTAGAGTGAATAAGTAAGAACAAAGTAAAAGGGCATGTTGATGGAAGTCGGGGGGGGGGGGTAACAAACCAACAATTGTTAATGATGGAAGATTCAATTGGTTTTATGTGGGGTCTTGTTTTGATAAATGGAATAGTTAAATAGAGGTTTAAAAAAGTCTGGCTTTTCCCGCGCATAAACTTGGCTCAATCCTAAAGAAAAATTCTACTCCTAAAACCTTGGCAGGTAAGAGACAGGAAATTATAGGATTGAAGGGAGGACTTCCAGGGTCCTCAAATCCATTCCCTTGAAAAGCTATGACCTCCAGTAGACTCTTCACATCTGACACTTCCAGATGCCCCGAACCCACTGTTATACCCTTTGGGCTCTGCCTACCCAGACTTTTGCTCAAGGCTTTGTACTTGTTCCAGCTCCAAAATCTTCCCTGTGTGGCCTGCTTTGGCACCATAAATTCAGTTCAAACCCGTGAATTTTTCATACTCCAAAGCTCTGAAAGGTGAGCCTAGGATTTGGAGGCAAAACTTGGGGACAGGTATTGGAGCACAAGAAGGGACATATTTATAAAGAAAGTAATCTAACATTCACCTAACATTCACTGCAGGCGAATCTTTCTGGTGCATGTGTTTTAAATAGCAGTGATTTATTTGCAATTGATGTATGTTTGGTGAAAGTCACATTCATTGCTTTATACATTTGTCCCCTTATGCCGTGTACACGTGATCGGTTTCCCCAGTGGAAAAAAGTCCGCCAGCAAAACCAAGAACCTGCTCGGCAGCTTTTTGCCCCTACACATGACCATTAGGGCTCTGGCCGGGAATCTCGGCCGTGTGTATGCTCAATCGCAGTGTTTCCCGTAGGAAAACTGCTGGGAAAAATACTACTTGGAAATCCCGGCAGGAAAAAAGAAAAAATATTAAAATTTTTCCCGACAGGGATTCCCGGCAGTTTTCGTGTTGGTAAAACTGGAATGGTGCATACACACGGCAAGCTTTCCCAGCCAAAAGCTGTCATGGCAGTTTTCCCAATGAGAAAACTGGTCGTGTGTACGAGGCATAAGTGTAGCTACACTAATAAGTTTAACTACAAAAGCAGACTTTGGGATCTTGTTGGGCCAACAATTAAATTCTGTTTCTGTCAGGGCCCATATATACTCCGTTTTCACCACTGGTAATAAAGTGATTGATTGACTTTAAAATAAAATTTCAATTTTAAATTGTGCATGCAGTCTATTACTGTCTCTTTAAACAGGTTTTAAATTAAATTGAATATCTTCATCCCAACTTGTTTATTAATATTTGCAATTTGTAAAACATTTTTCATGTTTTTATTTTTTCAGGAAGTGCTCATCAGTGAAATCTGAGTTGTCTGATCAAAGAGCTGGCAATTGGTACAAAGAGTTGCATCAAAAAGATTCATTCAGTCCTCAGCTTCATTTCATGAACTTGTTTTATATTTATTGTATTGGCCGAATCCACTGGAGACAATGACTTTTACCATGAATATTGAACTGAACTTTTTTTAAAAGCTAAAATATCATCCCTACCTTGCAATTTAATTTATTGAAATATTTATATTTTTTTTTTTAGGTGCCATCCCTTTTGCAATCCATTTTTCCACATTTATTTTCCAAATTTTATCACAAGTCATTTGAAATGAAATAAAGAAAAAGTCTCAATTTTTGGCTAAATTTGTGATAATTTCAGGTACAAACATAGAAGCTGAGATATGAAAATATACCAAGTGGGAAGATATGAAAAATAGCAATAATAAAAAACTGGCTGCTGTGTTATAATGTAAAAAAAAATCTAAATTGTGTTGATTATTAAATTGCATCTGATGTTAAAAATGTTATTATTATTAATAATATTAATAATAATCTTCCCTGCTTGTCTAAGATCTTTATTTTGGTGAATTTAGGGATCTCCTGGCACTAGTCTGTAGCCACAAAATATGCAAGGCCTTGCAAGAAGAGTGTCTTCCAGCTGAATGAGAGGTTTATTTGAGTCATCAGTCTGGGTGTCTCCCGGCCAAGTGAGAGGTCAATTTGAGTCATCAGTCTGGGTGTCTCCTGGCCAAGTGAGAGGTCAATTTGAGTCATCAGTCTGAGTGTCTTCTGGTCAAGTGAGAGGTCAATTTGAGTCATCAGTCTGAGTGTCTCCTGGCCAAATGAGAAGTCAATTTGAGTCATCAGACTAAAGTGTCTTCTGGTGAAAGCGAGAGGTCAGTTTGGTGAATTGGACCATAGTCTGGCCAAAGTGAGAGGTTAATTTGGTGCATCAGACCAGAGTGATGGCAATAAGTGGTTGCTGATCTACCATCTGTACTCAGTTTTCAAGACAAATATGAATTAACAACCTGGCCCCTGGCTTAACCATCCTAACACAGCTGTCCAGGGCTGTAGTAGTTAGTCACATGCAACTGGACTTGTTTTGTAATTGGAAGGATCTTTAGCTAAAGCAGCTACTTGGGTAAGTAGCAAAACACATTAACAATCATAGTTAACGTGGGGCCAGGGCCGATCCGAGACGGGGTGCACGGGGTGCAGTGCACCCAGGCGCCAGAGGGGAGGGGGCGCCAAAGAGCACCGTTGGTCCCGAGTGTGTTGCCAACCAGTTGGCTGCCGATGGTGGTAAATAGCGCTGCTGAGCGCCGATGTCTCGTGCTAGTCAAGTCACGAGCGCATGTCAGTGAGGGCGCCGTGACCTCTTTCATTGACTCCTATTTTCGCAGCTACATCTCCTGCCCCGCGTCCGCTGTATTCCACGAACTAGGGAAGAGAAGGTGAGTTAAGTCCGCCCCCACCTCCTCCTCATGTACCCCCTTGTGCCCGCCCACAACCCCTTGTGCAGCAAATCTGTGCCTGGGAAGGGGTGTGGGCGGGAGATTTCAAAGCAGCCAGCGACACTGTCAGCAGGAGGACGAGTGGGACTCGGGAGGCGCAAGCTGCCAGGAGCTGTTGGAAGAAGCAGCAGAGCAGCAGCGCACCTCCCGCTACATCTCCTGCCCCGCGCCCGCTGTATTCCACGAACTAGGGAAGAGAAGGTGAGTTAAGTCCGCCCCCACCTCCTCCTCATGTACCCCCTTGTGCCCGCCCACATCCCCTTGTGTAGCCAATCTGTGCCTGGGAAGGGGTGTGGGCGGGAGATTTCAAAGCAGCCAGCGACACTGTCAGCAGGAGGACAAGGACGAGTGGGAGGCGCAAGCTGCCAGAAGAAGCAGCAGAGCACCTCCCAGAACAAGAAGGTACTTACTTGGCATTGTACACGGACACAGACCTATCTTCCTATCCCTCTCTCTCTCAGCCGTCCTCTCTCTCTCTCTCTTAGCCCCACATCTCTCTCAAATCCACCTTCTGACCACTACCCTCTCTCTCAGCCCCCCACTCTCTCAGCATCAACCACTCTCATTCAGCCCCCCTCTCTGTCCACTATCCTCTCTCTGAGCCCCTCTATCACTCACCCCCCCTCTCTGTCCACTACCCTCTCTTAGCCCCCTCTCTCTAAGCCCCCCTCTCTGCCCAATACCATCTCTTAGCCCCCCTCTCTCTAAGCCCCCTCTCTGTCCAATACCTTCTCTTAGCCCCCTTTCTCTCAGCCCCTCTCTCTCTCCCTCATCTCTCGTGCACTCTCTCTGCCTCATCTCGCGCTCTCTCTGCCCCACCTCTTTCTCTCTCTCTCTCTTTCTGCCTCACCCCTCTCTCTCTCTCTCTCTCTCTCGGCCTCACCCCTCTCTCTCTCGGCCTCACCCCTCTTTCTCTCTCGGCCTCACCCCTCTCTCTCTCTCTGCCTCACCCCTCTCTCTCTCTCTGCCCCACCCCTCTCTCTCTCTGCCTCACCCCTCTCTCTCTCGGCCTCACCCCTCTCTCTCTCTCTGCCTCACCCCTCTCTCTCTCTGCCTCACCCCCCTCTCTCTGCCTCACCCCCCTCTCTCTCTGCCTCACCCCCCTCTCTCTCTGCCTCACCCCCCCTCTCTCTCTGCCTCACCCCCCTCTCTCTCTGCCTCACCTCTCTCTCTCTCTCTCTCTCTGCCTCACCTCTCTCTCTGCCTCACCTCTCTCTCTCTCTCTGCCTCACCTCTCTCTCTCTCTCTCTGCCTCACCTCTCTCTCTCTCTCTCTGCCTCACACCTCTCTCTCTCTGCCTCACCTCTCTCTCTCTCTCTCTCTCTCTCTGCCTCACCTCTCTCTCTCTGCCTCACCTCTCTCTCTCTCTCTCTCTCTCTCTCTCTGCCTCACCTCTCTCTCTCTGTCTCTGCCTCACCTCTGCCTCACCTCTCTCTCTGCCTCACCTCTCTCTCTGCCTCACCTCTCTCTCTCTCTCTCTCTCTCTCTCTCTGCCTCACCTCTCTCTCTCTGCCTCACCTCTCTCTCTCTGCCTCACCTCTCTCTCTCTGTCTCTCTCTACCTCACCTCTCTCTCTCTCTCTGCCTCACCTCTCTCTCTGTCTCACCTCTCTCTTTCTCTCTCTCTCTCTCTCTGTCTCACCTCTCTCTCTCTCTGCCTCACCTCTCTCTCTCTCTCTTTGCCTCACCTCTCTCTCTCTGCCTCACCTCTCTCTCTCTCTCTGCCTCACCTCTCTCTCTCTGCCTCACCTCTCTCTCTCTCTCTCTGCCTCACCTCTCTCTCTGCCTCACCTCTTTCCCTCATCCCTCTCTCTCTCTCTCTCTGCCTCACCCCTCTCTCTCTCTCTGCCTCACCCCTCTCTCTCTCTCTGCCTCACCCCTCTCTCTCTCTCTCTGCCTCACCCCTCTCTCTCTCTCTCTGCCTCACCCCCCTCTCTCTCTCTCTGCCTCACCCCCCTCTCTCTCTCTCTGCCTCACCCCTCTCTCTCTCTCTGCCTCACCCCTCTCTCTCTCTCTCTGCCTCACCCCCTCTCTCTCTCTCTCTCTCTCTCTCTCACTCTGCCTCACCCCTTTTTCTCTCTCACTCTGCCTCACCCCTCTTTCTCTCTCTCTCTCTGCCTCACCCCTCTTTCTCTCTCTCTCTCTCTGCCTCACCTCTCTCTCTCTCTCTCTGCCTCACCCCTCTCTCTCTCTCTGCCTCACCCCTCTCTCTCTCTCTGCCTCACCCCTCTCTCTCTCTCTGCCTCACCCCTCTCTCTCTCTCTCTGCCTCACCTCTCTCTCTCTCTGCCTCACCTCTCTCTCTGCCTCACCTCTCTCTCTCTCTCTCTCTCTCTGCCTCACCCCTCTCTCTCTCTCTGCCTCACCCCTCTCTCTCTCTCTCTCACCTCTCTCTCTCTCACCTCTCTCTCTCACCTCTCTCTCTCTCTCTCTGCCTCACCTCTCTCTCTCTGCCTCACCTCTCTCTCTCTCTCTGCCTCTCTCTGCCTCACCTCTCTCTCTCTCTCTCTGCCTCACCTCTCTCTCTCTCTGTGACCTCCCTCCAGGCCCAATTAATGTACTCTGCTTCTCTTCCTGTATTTTTTTTATTGTTAATAAATCGTGGGAGGATCCCAGGGTAACGATAACTCCTTAGGGGAGAATCTCTGTTTAAATCGTTGCCATAGAAACATTTGTAAAGGGGGAGGAGTTAGTAAGGTGACCACGCCCTTGTAGGGGCGCCAGAAATATTTCTGCACCCAGGCGCATGTGACCCTAGGATCGGCCCTGCGTGGGGCTGAGGTTTTAGCTGAGATATAATAGCTCAAACAACCTTATACCAGAAGGGCACAGCCCAAAAATTGCAGCAATAAAAAAGAAGGAAGAAGAGTAGATGTTCTAGGGTGACCCACCGGTATATTAACCACTTCAATACCGCACATAGACATATGAGGTCCACAAAGGGGATCTCCCATCTCGGGTGGACGCCATATGACGTATGTACTTTGTGCGGTGATATCTGAATGATGCCTGCAGCTAGAGGCGATCCTGCACACCATAAGAACGATCAAAGCGGCGGTTCTGTCGCTTGATCGCTCTTATAGGCTGCGGGAGCTTCTCCGGGCTCTCCCGTGCCATTGGGGGCCCGGAGAAAGAATCACCCAGTGCCGGATAGGAAGCATAGAGATTACTGGTGACCAGATGGTCACCAGTCATCTCTATGACCATCGGAGGCCCGGGCTCAATGTGATGACGCCACGCCCGGGTACCAGAATGTAAACAAAGCCACAATTGTGGCTAGTAAGCATGAGATCGGTGAATTTTTTTTCACAATCTCATGCTTTCCAGCCTGGAGGAGAGATGTGGGGTCTTATTGACCCCGCGTCTCTCCTTAAAGAGGACCTGTCACACACCTTTCCTATTACAAGGGTTGTTTACATTCCTTGTAATAGGAATAAAAGTGATCAAAAATAAATAAAACAAAAAAAGTGTAAAAAATAAATAAAGTAAAAAATAATAATTTTAAACACCCCTGTCCCCGGTAGCTTGCGCACATTAAAGTCCCGTCCACATATGTAAACGTAGTTCAAACCATATATGTGAGGTATTGCCGCATGCGTTAGGGCATGTGCAACCATTCTAGCACTAGACCTAAAACGTTTCATGGTTGTTGCCGCTTTCTTAGGGACATTTACTCATATGAATTAGATATCCACTGTAAAACATTCTATATCTATAATTAGAAACAAAAAAGTATATGCAATAAATATGGATGCATGTGTATACATATACAGTATATTTATAATACATCAGAGACAATTGAATAAGTAAAACCATCACTATACAGAATTTTATTATAAATACCGTATTTATCGGGGTATTGCGCGCTCCGGTGTATAGCACGCACCCTCAACCTAGAAGGGAAATTTCAGAAAAAAAATTAAATACTTACAGTTTGAATGCCCCTCGTCGGTGTCTTGCCCGGTGTCCATCGGCGGCCTTGGTGGTGTCCTCCCCGCTTCTCCCGCGTTGTCTCTGAGCCAATCCCGGCTTCCCACGCTGTGTTTGAACGCCGCCGCCGACATATACCGAGCGCAGTACACTCGGGCACGCTCGGCCAGGCTCGGCTCCTCTCGCATAAAGGCTAGGAGGCAGGACAGGGCATGACCGCGAGCGGAGCCGAGCCTGGTCGAATGTACCCGAGTGTACTGCGCTCGGTATATGTCGTTGGAGACTTTCAAACACAGCACGGGAAGCGGGGATCGGCGTATATCGCGCACCCACGATTTCCCCCTGATTTTAAGGGGAAAAAAGTGTGCGGTATACGCCGATAAATACGGTACGAAAATCACTTATTTTAAGCACAAAACAGATTTGACACGTTTCGTGGTTGTTGCCGCTTCTTCAGAACATTTACTCATAAGAATCAGATATCCAATTTCAAACATCCTATATCTATAATTAGAAACAAAAAGGTATAAACAATAAATATGGATGCATGTGTATACATATACAGCACAATACAAATACAAAAGATTGTTTCTTCCTCAGAGAAGCTGTCCTTATAAGGGAAAAAGGAAGAGCAACGGGGGTAAAGGGGGGGACACAAACAAAAAAAAACCTCCACAGAGCACAGAACATTATATTTACAAGAACAGCATAACAGTGTTAATTTTGGCAGCAAATTTCGATTTAGTTTTAGTCTTAGGCCGCGTACACACGATTGAACATGTCCGCTGAAACTGGTCCGCAGACCAGTTTCAGCAGACATATCCGATCGTGTGTACGGCCTAGCGGACAGGTTTCCAGCAGACAAAAGTTTTAAAACATGCTTTAAAACTTGTCCGCTGGAAAGCTGTCCGTCGGACATGTCCGCTGGTTAGTACGCCTAACCAGCGAGCTGAAATCCCCCACATGCGTCGAATGGATTTGACGCATGCGTGGAAGCACTTTAGTTCCTGGTTTGCGGACGTCGCGGCGGCAACGTCACCGCCACGTCACCGCGCTGTCTGTCCACGGGGATTTTGGTTTGATCGTGTGTACACACCATCAGACCAAAAGATCCCCGGAGACATGTCCGATGAAAACGGTCCGCGGACCGTTTTCATCGGACATGTCTCCTCGTGTGTAAGCGGCCTTAGACTTAGGACTAAAATGTAATTTTTTTTTTAGTCACATTTTAGTCTTCTGCAGTTTGTTTAATTTTAGTCGTATTTAGTCAAATAAATCTCCAATTAGTCGACTAAAATCTCCAGTACATTTTAGTAGACTAAAACTAATTTTAGTCATCTAATATCTAATGAGTGTAATTAAATTGTAATGCATTAGTTAACATTTCTCTACAATTTCCAAACTCATTAGATACTGCTGGAGTGAAAAATCTAATATGGTGTTAATTATGGTATTGAGGTATGAACATGCACTACAAACCATGTTAATTTTGAAGTCAAATCTAATTTAGTTTTAGGCTTAGGGCCAGATTCAGGTAGATTGGAGCATCTTTGCTCTGGAGTAACGTTTCTCATTTACGTTACGCTGGCGAAATTTTAGGAGCAAGTGCTGTTATTCATGAAGCACTTGCTCCTAAAGTTGCGGCAGCGTATCGTAAATGAGCCGGCGGAATTCAAATTGGGCGGGTACGGGGCGTGTATTATTTAAACTAAGCGCGATCCCGCGGCGAACGTACTGCGCATGCGTCGACTGTCAATGCATCCCAGTGCGCATGCTCCAAATTCTGTCAGTGAACGTCAATGACGTCAAATCCCCATTCATGGACGTTTTACGCAAGCGACGCAATTTTTTTTTTTTCGACGCGATGACGACGGCTATACTTAACATAGGATACTCCACTAGGGGGCTGCTTTATCTTTACACCGCGTATTGCTTACGGAAACGTCGGAAAGTCACTGTGTCGCGCCCGAATACGATCGTGAATTGCCGATTCCCGCTGATTAACATATTTTTTCAGCGTAAATCAGCGGGAACGCCCCCGGCGCCATTTTTAAATTAAAGTTGCGATGCGATGGCGAAATTCAATTGCGACGATCGCATCGGAACTCCAACCCGGCGTTTCTTGTTTTCTGGTTACAGAAAACAGAAATGCCGGCTTAAAGTGACAGTTAGGCTGGAGTATCACTGATACTCCAGCCTAACTCTACCTGAATCTGGCGCTTAGTCTTTTGACTAAAATGGCATTTTAGTTTTAGTCGTATTTTAGTCATCTGCAGTTGTTTTAGTTTTAGTCGTATTTTAGTTGGCTAAAATAGTATTAATTTAGACTAAATTAACACTGCAGCATAAATGTGCGGAGGACCAGTCACAATTATCCACACCACTATTGTTAAACCATGACCCTGATATATGGGAACCTTCACAGACATCCAAGGTTGAAATTGTAATTGTGCTTATGCGACTGCTGGACTGTAACTTTTTGTTCAGAGTTGTTATTGAAATTATGTGATAGCTAGCTTTTGTTATACTTCACATATACCGTATTTATCGGCGTATAACACGCACCCTAACTTTAAGAGGGAAGTTTCTGGAAAAAAACTTTCCACAGCCCCCTGAGTATAACATGCAGGCACAGTTTACCCTCTATTTTCAGGGTAAAAAAGTGAGTGTTATACGCCAATAAATACAGTACTTTAGAAAGTGTAAATATAGAACAATTGCTGAGCTACTTGTCCTGTGAAACTGCTGTTACAATTGTTCTGACTGCTGACCAAATTGAATGTTACAGGGCTATATTTTTCTCCAGGCTGGATGTTCTTTAGGCAGGAAAATACCACATTATGGCCACAAGATGGAGCTGATGATCACAGGAAAGTAATATTTATTAGGTTTGTTACCTCCATCTAGTGGCCAAAACGGGGTATTTTCTTTATTAATGCTGTTCTTGTGAATAAAAATATATCTGACGGGGAGAAAAAAAAAAAAGCCTAGGATCCTAGGATATTGGCAGAATTCACACAGAACGTTTATTTTTATTTTTTAAATACACCCCTGTGTGTTCTGACACATAATTTACTCATGCTTTCTTCAGGTATGTATAGTGCCACACCACCTAAAGTATATATTTCATTGTAACAAGTCAGTGCTTTTTGGGTACTACAACTTTCCCCCTTCATCAGGCTTTCAAATGATGGTTTGCGAAAAAGTAATGGACCAGCAATGTGAAGGTGGAGTTGATTAATGGATCACTAAAGGAATTTTTTTTTTTTTAGCTAAATAGCTTCCTTTACCTTACTGCAGTACTGGTTTCATGTCGTTATTGTTCGTTTTTGCTTTGAAGTTACTGTAATCCTGCTCTGTTCTCCACACTTCCCGCTTGTCTGTTTCCTTATAACCACAGTGCTGGGAGCTGAGCTCAGATTCAGAGCTGAGCTCAGATTCATTTTAAAAACAAAACACTGCCCTGGATTTGTTTGTTTTTGTTCTGTGTGTCTATTTATACTTCACAGAAACATGAAGCCAGTTCAAAAGTGAAAGTAACCTGCAGGCACATTATATGATTGATTTTTATCTTTTTTTAATCATTTTGAAAAGGAATCAGTTAACTTTTATGTCTCTATACCCTGTAAACAGTCATTTCAGCAAAAAAAAATTTTTTCTTTAGTGACCCTTTAAGCTCAAAAACTGGCTACTTGAAACCTTTTCTCCAAAAGTGATTCATCACCTGGCTTCCAAGTTTGTGACTCACCAATAGGGAAGCACCGGTGACACTTTCAAATGTCAACAAAGGTTAGGACAGTTAATATTGATTGTTTGCTATACTGTAGGTTAGTACAATTTGAAGACAATCAAATTCATTTATTTTTTATGAATTAGCGAATTGTTAATGTTTTATTCTACTGAATACAGTGCCATCTTAAGAGCATTATAGGCCCCCGGGCAATACAGTGCACTGGGGCCCTGTCTACACAACCACGCACAAGAATTTACTGCCAAAAATCAAGACATTTACTGGCAGAACCACAATTTTTTACTGGGGTCGCTGGGCAGCTGATGGGGGCCCCCAGGCAAGTGGGGCCCCCGGGCAACTTCCCAGTGTGCCCAATGGAAAAGACAGCCCTGACTGAATACATGTATGAAGGTTTACCCAGTCTGCAAAGAATTATACAATTCATGACTCAATGGATTCCTAAATGGTTTGATTCTCTGCAGATCACAGGCATCTAGAGGAATCAGGGAAAGTGTTTCTAAATTAAAGATATATGTAGACTGCCATCAGGGGCGGACTGACCATAGGGCAGTTCGGGCACGGACCGAGGGCCCGTGACCAGTAGGGGGCCCCATGACAGCTGAGCTTCCCCTTCGATCTACCCTTCGATCTACCCGTCAATCACAACTAGCTGACGGGTAGATCGGGTCCTGAATCACTGCGTCCTGCTAAGACTACAGTGTAAACAGACCTCTCGTGATTCGCTCCTCCGGCCGGCCCCTCCTCCCCCTCCGTCCACCCCAGGTGCTTCTATTTGTCATCACCTTTGACGGACGAGAAGAGAGGAGGGGCCGGCGGAGAGGAGTGCATCACGAGAGGTATGTTTACAGCCGCTTCCCGCGCTACTCTGCATCTGAAGGAAGCTTGTCCTGACCTGCTGTGTCCCTGTACATGTGCCCAGCATCCTGAACACTGCCCCTGGTGCCCCATACCCTGCTCTCACTCTGCCCCATACCCTGCTCTCACTCTGCCCCATACCCTGCTCTCACTCTGCCCCATACCCTGCTCTCACACTGCCCCATACCCTGCTCTCACACTGCCCCATACCCTCCTCTCACACTTCCCCATACCCTGCTCTCACACTGCCCCATACCCTGCTCTCACACTGCCCCATACCCTGCTCTCACACTGCCCCATACCCTCCCCCATACCCTGCTCTCACACTGCCCCATACCCTGCTCTCACACTGCCCCATACCCTCCTCTCACACTGCCCCATACCCTGCTCTCACACTGCCCTATACCCTGCTCTCACACTGCCCCATACCCTGCTCTCACACTGCTCTCACACTGCCCCATACCCTCACCTCCCATACCCTGCTCTCACACTGCCCCATACCCTGCTCTCACACTGCCCCATACCCTGCTCTCACACTGCCCCATACCCTGCTCTCCCTGCCCCATACCCTCTCACACTGCCCCATACCCTGCTCTCACACTGCCCCATACCCTGCTCTCACACTGCCCCTACCCTGCTCTCACACTGCCCCATACCCTGCTCTCCCTGCCCCATACCCTCTCACACTGCCCCATACCCTGCTCTCACACTGCCCCATACCCTGCTCTCACACTGCCCCATACCCTGCTCTCACACTGCCCCATACCCTGCTCTCACACTGCCCCATACCCTGCGCTCACACTGCCCCATACCCTGCGCTCACACTGCCCCATACCCTGCTCTCACACTGCCCCATACCCTGCTCTCACACTGCCCCATACCCTGCTCTCACACTGCCCCATACCCTGCTCTCCCTGCCCCATACCCTGCTCTCACACTGCCCCATACCCTGCTCTCACACTGCCCCATACCCTGCTCTCACACTGCCCCATACCCTGCTCTCACACTGCCCCATACCCTGCTCTCACACTGCCCTATACCCTGCTCTCACACTGCCCCATACCCTGCTCTCACACTGCCCCATACCCTCCTCCCATACCCTGCTCTCACACTGCCCCATACCCTGCTCTCACACTGCCCCATACCCTGCTCTCACACTGCCCCATACCCTCCTCTCACACTGCCCCATACCCTGCTCTCACACTGCCCCATACCCTGCTCTCACACTGCCCCATACCCTGCTCTCACACTGCCCCATACCCTGCTCTCACACTGCCCCATACCCTGCTCTCACACTGCCCCATACACCCCATACCCTGCTCTCACACTGCCCCATACCCTGCTCTCACACTGCCCCATACCCTGCTCTCACACTGCCCCATACCCTGCTCTCACACTGCCCCATACCCTGCTCTCACACTGCCCCATACCCTGCTCTCACACTGCCCCATACCCTCTCACACTGCCCCATACCCTGCTGCTCACACTGCCCCATACCCTGCTCTCACACTGCCCCATACCCTGCTCTCTCACACTGCCCCATACCCTGCTCTCACACTGCCCCATACCCTGCTCTCACACTGCCCCATACCCTGCTCACACTGCCCCATACTGCTCTCACTGCCCATACCCTGCTCTCACACTGCCCCATACCCTGCTCTCACACTGCCCCATACCCTGCTCTGCCCCATACCTGCTCTCACACTGCCCCATACCCTGCTCTCACGCTGCCCCATACCCTGCGCTCACGCTGCCCCATACCCTGCTCTCACGCTGCCCCATACCCTGCTCTCACACTGCCCCATACCCTGCTCTCACACTGCCCCATACCCTGCTCTCACACTGCCCCATACCCTGCTCTCACACTGCCCCTTACCCTCCTCTCACACTGCCCCTTACCCTGCTCTCACACTGCCCCATACCCTGCTCTCACACTGCCCCATACCCTGCTCTGCCCCACCCGCTCTCTCTCTCTGCCCCATACCCCGCTCTCTCTCTGCCCCATACCCCGCTCTCTCTCTCTGCCCCATACCCCGCTCTCTCTCTCTGCCCCATACCCCGCTCTCTCTCTCTCTGCCCCATACCCCGCTCTCTCTCTCTGCCCCAAACCCTGCTCTCTCTCTCTGCCCCTGTCCCCGCTCTCTCTCTCTCTGCCCCATACCCTGCGCTCTCTCTCTCTCTGCCCCATACCCTGCGCTCTCTCTCTCTGCCCCATACCCTGCGCTCTCTCTCTCTCTGCCCCATACCCTGCGCTCTCTCTCTCTCTGCCCCATACCCTGCTCTCTCTCTCTCTGCCCCATACCCTGCTCTCTCTCTCTGCCCCATACCCTGCTCTCTCTCTCTGCCCCATACCCTGCTCTCTCTCTCTGCCCCATACCCTGCTCTCTCTCTCTCTCTGCCCCATACCCTGCTCTCTCTCTCTCTCTGCCCCATACCCTGCTCTCTCTCTCTCTGCCCCATACCCTGCGCTCTCTCTCTCTCTCTGCCCCATACCCTGCGCTCTCTCTCTCTCTCTCTCTGCCCCATACCCTGCTCTCTCTCTCTCTCTGCCCCATACCCTGCTCGCTCTCTCTCTCTCTCTCTGCCCCATACCCTGCTCTCTCTCTCTCTGCCCCATACCCTGCTCTCTCTCTCTCTGCCCCATACCCTGCTCTCTCTCTCTCTCTGCCCCATACCCTGCTCTCTCTCTCTCTGCCCCATACCCTGCTCTCTCGCTCTCTCTCTCTCTCTCCCCCATACCCTGCGCTCTCTCTCTCTCTCTGCCCCATACCCTGCTCTCTCTCTCTGCCCCATACCCTGCTCTCTCTCTCTCTGCCCCATACCCTGCGCTCTCTCTCTCTCCCCCATACCCTGCGCTCTCTCTCTCTCTCTCCCCCATACCCTGCGCTCTCTCTCTCTCTCTGCCCCATACCCTGCGCTCTCTCTCTCTCTGCCCCATACCCTGCTCTCTCTCTCTCTCTCTCTCTGCCCCATACCCTGTGCTCTCTCTCTCTCTCTGCCCCATACCCTGCTCTCTCTCTCTGCCCCATACCCTGCTCTCTCTCTCTCTGCCCCATACCCTGCTCTCTCTCTCTGCCCCATACTCTGCGCTCTCTCTCTCTCTCTCTCTCTCTGCCCCATACCCTGCACTCTCTCTCTCTCCCATACCCTGCTATCTGCCCCATGCCCTGATATCTGCCAATACTTTGCTCTCTGCCCCATACTCTGCGCTCTCTCTCTCTCTGCCCCATACCCTGCGCTCTCTCTCTGCCCCATACCCTGCGCTCTCTCTCTGCCCCATACCCTGCGCTCTCTCTCTCTCTCTGCCCCATACCCTGCGCTCTCTCTCTCTGCCCCATACCCTGCGCTCTCTCTCTCTGCCCCATACCCTGCTCTCTCTCTCTCTCTCTCTGCCCCATACCCTGCTCTCTCTCTCTCTGCCCCATACCCTGCTCTCTCTCTCTGCCCCATACCCTGTGCTCTCTCTCTCTCTGCCCCATACCCTGTGCTCTCTCTCTCTCTCTCTGCCCCATACCCTGCTCTCTCTCTCTCTCTCCCATACCCTGCTATCTGCCCATACCCTGTTCTCTGCCCCATGCCATGATATCTGCCAATACTTTGCTCTCTGCCACATGCCCTGATATATGCCCCATGCCCTGATGTCTGCCCATGTCCTGCTCTGTGCCCACATGCCCTGCTCTTTGCCTCAAATTCTGTGTGCCCCCTTGCCCTACTCTGTGACCCCTGCTCTGATGTGTGCCCCCATGCGTGCCCCATGCCCCGATGTGTGCCCCCCATGCCCTTCTATGTGCCCCGTGATATGCCCTACTGTGTGCACCATGATGTGCTCTACGGTGTGCACCATGATGTGTCCTACTGTGTGCCCAATGCCCTACTATATGTCCCACTGTGTGCCCAATTTCCTCCTTTTGGCCCTGTGATGTGTCCTGAGCCCCCATGCCCTGCTGTCTGCTCTGTGCCCCCATGCCCTGCTGTCTACCTCATGCCCGGCTCTGTGACCCCATGCCCTGATGTCTATCCCATGCCCTTCTCTGTGCCCCCATGCCCTGATGTCTGCCCCATGCCCTTCTCTGTGCCCCCCATGTCCTGATGTCTGCCCCACACCCTGCTCTGTGCCCCATGCCCAGCTATATGCTCCCATGCCCCTAGGCCCTGCTGTGTGCCCCCATGATGTGTGTGGATGTAGCTTGAGTGTGGGCAGGGATACAGGGGCCCCCATGATCTCCTGTTGCCCAGGGGCCCATGAGTTGTCAGTCTGCCCCTGACTGCCATTACACACCTTTAGAAAATTCTAGCTGCTTGACTGTTAAGCTGACCTTTTGGATTTGGTACTTTCTGAATCAGTAACTCTGAATTGCATACTTAATCCCGGCTCAAAAATCGAAGCAGGAAAGTCAGCATAGCAACTAGAAAAATAGCATTTTCTGAAGCTTCTTAGTATTTCCCAAATGTGTAGAATAATGGTGACATCTAGTGGTAAAGTGTACACATTACATTAGCAAAGAATTGGCTTCAAAACTTTTTTTGCTCTTTGAATTCACATCAATTTTACATAAAATAAGAAACACATCAATCACAATCAAGGTGTTCAAATAAAATGTACATGTACAGTGAGTATAGAAAAGAAGCACCCCCTTCAAAATAATTAATTTTGTTGCTTTGCAGCCTGAAATGAAGACAGACACAATTTTTGTTTTATCCAGCTGTATAACATCCAAGTGAAAGATATAACACCGACATGTTAGAAAAATAAATAAAAAATAAAAAATCACTGAGTTGGAAAAAGGATCACCCCCTCCTACAATGACTTGTAAACTCATTCTGGCATAGATAATCACCTTCTCAATGGCACACAAAGCCATTTGACTTTCAACTGTGATCAGCTGAAGTTGATGAAAGTGTGGACAGGCACAAGTTATGAGCAGGGCCGCCATCAGGAATTATGGGGCCCCTTACACAGCTTCAGGCATGGGCCCTCTGGAGCAGAAAACCAGGGGGGGGGGGGGGGGGGAAATCCGACAACAATTGTCCGATGGAACATACAAACAGCCTGTCATCACACTTTTCCCGCCGGAAAAGCCAATCTCATGTATGAACCCAGGGCCGGCGCAACCACCAGGCGGACCAAGCGGCCGCTTGGGGCGGGCAGGTCCGCAGCCTGGGATGGGGCGAAAAAATGACCTTAGAATCGCGGCTGTACGATTTTTCAAAAGCCGCACCTCCGACGTCTTCTGTTCCGTGATAGGCGGAACATTCAGCTTCCCATGAGGCACTGTGTTCAGTGTCCGCCCATAACGGAGGCCCTCTCGTCCGAGGACGAGAGGGCCTCCGTGATAGGCGGACACCAAACACAGGACGAGAGGGCCTCCGTGATAGGTGAACACTGAACACAGTGCCTCATGGGAAGCTGAATGTTCCGCCTATCACGGAACAGAAGACGTCGGAGGCGCGGCTTTTGAAAAATCGTACAGCCGCGATTCTGGTAAGGTAAGCTGTTACTGTTAGGTTACACGGCCACGATTCGCATGGGATAAGGTAAGGGCACAGTCTGGTCATGTAATGGGGCACAGTCTGGTCATGTAATGGGGCAGGTCTGGCATGTAATGGGGCAGGTCTGGCATGTAATGGGGCACGGTCTGGTCATGTAATGGGGCACAGTCTGGTCTTGTAATGGGGCAGGTCTGGCATGTAATGGGGCAGGTCTGGCATGTAATGGGGCAGGTCTGGTCATGTAATGGGGCACAGTCTGGTAATGTAATGGGGCACAGTCTGGTCATGTAATGGGGCACAGTCTGGTCATGTAATGGGGCACAGTCTGGTCATGTAATGGGGCAGGTCTGGCATGTAATGGGGCACAGTCTGGTCATGTAATGGGGCAGGTCTGGCATGTAATGGGGCAGGTCTGACATGTAATTGGGCACAGTCTGGTCATGTACTGTAATGGGACAGGTCTGGGATGTAATGGGGCACAGTCTGGTCATGTAATGGGGCACAGTCTGGTCATGTAATGGGGCAGGTCTGGCATGTAATGGGGCACAGTCTGGTCATGTAATGGGGCACAGTCTGGTCATGTAATGGGGCAGGTCTGGCATGTAATGGGGCAGGTCTGGCATGTAATGGGGCACAGTCTGGTCATGTAATGGGGCAGGTCTGGCATGTAATGGGGCAGGTCTGGTCATGTAATGGGGCAGGTCCGGCATGTAATGGGGCAGGTCTGGCATTTAATGGGGCACAGTCTGGTCATGTAATGGGGCAGGTCTGGCATGTAATGGGGCACAGTCTGGTCATGTAATGGGGCAGGTCTGGCATGTAATGGGGCAGGTCTGGCATGTAATTGGGCAGGTCTGACATGTAATGGGGCACAGTCTGGTTATGTAATGGGGCAGGTCTGGCATGTAATGGGGCACAGTCTGGTCATGTAATGGGGCAGGTCTGGCATGTAATGGGGCAGGTCTGGTCATGTAATGGGATAGGTCTGGCATGTAATGGGGCACAGTCTGGTCATGTAATGGGGCACAGTCTGGTCATGTAATGGGGCACAGTCTGGTCATGTAATGGGGCACAGTCTGGTCATGTAATGGGGCAGGTCTGGCATGTAATGGGGCACAGTCTGGTCATGTAATGGGGCAGGTCTGGCATGTAATGTGGCAGGTCTGGCATGTAATGTGGCAGGTCTGGCATGTAATTGGGCAGGTCTGGCATGTAATGGGGCACAGTCTGGTCATGTAATGGGGCAGGTCTGGCATGTAATGGGGCAGGTCTGGCATGTAATGGGGCAGGTCTGGCATGTAATGGGGCACAGTCTGGTCATGTAATGGGGCAGGTCTGGCATGTAATGGGGCAGGTCTGGCATGTAATGGGGCACAGTCTGGTCATGTAATGGGGCAGGTCTGGCATGTAATGGGGCACTGTCTGGTCATGTAATGGGG
The DNA here is from genome assembly GCA_029574335.1 of Rana kukunoris. Classification (NCBI taxonomy): domain Eukaryota; kingdom Metazoa; phylum Chordata; class Amphibia; order Anura; family Ranidae; genus Rana; species Rana kukunoris. The sequence goes on from CM056051.1 coordinate 406,226,020, forward strand.
CACGGTCTGGTCATGTAATGGGGCACAGTCTGGTCATGTAATGGGGCACAGTCTGGTCATGTAATGGGGCAGGTCTGGCATGTAATGGGGCACAGTCTGGTCATGTAATAGGGCAGGTCTGGCATGTAATGGGGCACAGTCTGGTCATGTAATGGGGCACAGTCTGGTCATGTAATGGGGCACAGTCTGGTCATGTAATGGGGCAGGTCTGGCATGTAATGGGGCACAGTCTGGTCATGTAATGGGGCAGGTCTGGCATGTAATGGGGCAGGTCTGGTCATGTAATGGGGCAGGTCCGGCATGTAATGGGGCAGGTCTGGCATTTAATGGGGCACAGTCTGGTCATGTAATGGGACAGGTCTGGGATGTAATGGGGCACAGTCTGGTCATGTAATGGGGCACAGTCTGGTCATGTAATGGGGCAGGTCTGGCATGTAATGGGGCACAGTCTGGTCATGTAATGGGGCACAGTCTGGTCATGTAATGGGGCAGGTCTGGCATGTAATGGGGCAGGTCTGGCATGTAATGGGGCACAGTCTGGTCATGTAATGGGGCAGGTCTGGCATGTAATGGGGCAGGTCTGGTCATGTAATGGGGCAGGTCCGGCATGTAATGGGGCAGGTCTGGCATTTAATGGGGCACAGTCTGGTCATGTAATGGGGCAGGTCTGGCATGTAATGGGGCACAGTCTGGTCATGTAATGGGGCAGGTCTGGCATGTAATGGGGCAGGTCTGGCATGTAATTGGGCAGGTCTGACATGTAATGGGGCACAGTCTGGTTATGTAATGGGGCAGGTCTGGCATGTAATGGGGCACAGTCTGGTCATGTAATGGGGCAGGTCTGGCATGTAATGGGGCAGGTCTGGTCATGTAATGGGATAGGTCTGGCATGTAATGGGGCACAGTCTGGTCATGTAATGGGGCACAGTCTGGTCATGTAATGGGGCACAGTCTGGTCATGTAATGGGGCACAGTCTGGTCATGTAATGGGGCAGGTCTGGCATGTAATGGGGCACAGTCTGGTCATGTAATGGGGCAGGTCTGGCATGTAATGTGGCAGGTCTGGCATGTAATTGGGCAGGTCTGGCATGTAATGGGGCACAGTCTGGTCATGTAATGGGGCAGGTCTGGCATGTAATGGGGCAGGTCTGGCATGTAATGGGGCAGGTCTGGCATGTAATGGGGCACAGTCTGGTCATGTAATGGGGCAGGTCTGGCATGTAATGGGGCAGGTCTGGCATGTAATGGGGCACAGTCTGGTCATGTAATGGGGCAGGTCTGGCATGTAATGGGGCACTGTCTGGTCATGTAATGGGGCACGGTCTGGTCATGTAATGGGGCACAGTCTGGTCATGTAATGGGGCACAGTCTGGTCATGTAATGGGGCAGGTCTGGCATGTAATGGGGCACAGTCTGGTCATGTAATAGGGCAGGTCTGGCATGTAATGGGGCACAGTCTGGTCATGTAATGGGGCACAGTCTGGTCATGTAATGGGGCACAGTCTGGTCATGTAATGGGGCAGGTCTGGCATGTAATGGGGCACAGTCTGGTCATGTAATGGGGCAGGTCTGGCATGTAATGGGGCAGGTCTGACATGTAATTGGGCACAGTCTGGTCATGTAATGGGACAGGTCTGGGATGTAATGGGGCACAGTCTGGTCATGTAATGGGGCACAGTCTGGTCATGTAATGGGGCAGGTCTGGCATGTAATGGGGCACAGTCTGGTCATGTAATGGGGCACAGTCTGGTCATGTAATGGGGCAGGTCTGGCATGTAATGGGGCAGGTCTGGCATGTAATGGGGCAGGTCTGGCATGTAATGGGGCACAGTCTGGTCATGTAATGGGGCAGGTCTGGCATGTAATGGGGCAGGTCTGGTCATGTAATGGGGCAGGTCCGGCATGTAATGGGGCAGGTCTGGCATTTAATGGGGCACAGTCTGGTCATGTAATGGGGCAGGTCTGGCACAGTCTGGTCATGTAATGGGGCACAGTCTGGTCATGTAATGGGGCACAGTCTGGTCATGTAATGGGGCAGGTCTGGCATGTAATGGGGCACAGTCTGGTCATGTAATGGGGCAGGTCTGGCATGTAATGTGGCAGGTCTGGCATGTAATGTGGCAGGTCTGGCATGTAATTGGGCAGGTCTGGCATGTAATGGGGCACAGTCTGGTCATGTAATGGGGCAGGTCTGGCATGTAATGGGGCAGGTCTGGCATGTAATGGGGCAGGTCTGGCATGTAATGGGGCACAGTCTGGTCATGTAATGGGGCAGGTCTGGCATGTAATGGGGCAGGTCTGGCATGTAATGGGGCACAGTCTGGTCATGTAATGGGGCAGGTCTGGCATGTAATGGGGCACTGTCTGGTCATGTAATGGGGCACGGTCTGGTCATGTAATGGGGCACAGTCTGGTCATGTAATGGGGCACAGTCTGGTCATGTAATGGGGCAGGTCTGGCATGTAATGGGGCACAGTCTGGTCATGTAATAGGGCAGGTCTGGCATGTAATGGGGCACAGTCTGGTCATGGAATGGGGCACAGTCTGGTCATGTAATGGGGCAGGCCTGGTCATGTAATGGGGCAGGTCTGGCATGTAATGGGGCACAGTCTGGTCATGTAATGGGGCAGGTCTGGCATGTAATGGGGCAGGTCTGACATGTAATTGGGCACAGTCTGGTCATGTAATGGGACAGGTCTGGGATGTAATGGGGCACAGTCTGGTCATGTAATGGGGCACAGTCTGGTCATGTAATGGGGCAGGTCTGGCATGTAATGGGGCACAGTCTGGTCATGTAATGGGGCACAGTCTGGTCATGTAATGGGGCAGGTCTGGCATGTAATGGGGCAGGTCTGGCATGTAATGGGGCAGGTCTGGCATGTAATGGGGCACAGTCTGGTCATGTAATGGGGCAGGTCTGGCATGTAATGGGGCAGGTCTGGTCATGTAATGGGGCAGGTCCGGCATGTAATGGGGCAGGTCTGGCATTTAATGGGGCACAGTCTGGTCATGTAATGGGGCAGGTCTGGCATGTAATGGGGCACAGTCTGGTCATGTAATGGGGCAGGTCTGGCATGTAATGGGGCAGGTCTGGCATGTAATTGGGCAGGTCTGACATGTAATGGGGCACAGTCTGGTCATGTAATGGGGCAGGTCTGGCATGTAATGGGGCACAGTCTGGTCATGTAATGGGGCAGGTCTGGCATGTAATGGGGCAGGTCTGGTCATGTAATGGGATAGGTCTGGCATGTAATGGGGCACAGTCTGGTCATGTAATGGGGCACAGTCTGGTCATGTAATGGGGCACAGTCTGGTCATGTAATGGGGCAGGTCTGGCATGTAATGTGGCAGGTCTGGCATGTAATGTGGCAGGTCTGGCATGTAATTGGGCAGGTCTGGCATGTAATGGGGCACAGTCTGGTCATGTAATGGGGCAGGTCTGGCATGTAATGGGGCAGGTCTAGCATGTAATGGGGAAGGTCTGGCATGTAATGGGGCACAGTCTGGTCATGTAATGGGGCAGGTCTGGCATGTAATGGGGCAGGTCTGGCATGTAATGGGGCACAGTCTGGTCATGTAATGGGGCAGGTCTGGCATGTAATGGGGCACTGTCTGGTCATGTAATGGGGCACAGTCTGGTCATGTAATGGGGCACAGTCTGGTCATGTAATGGGGCACAGTCTGGTCATGTAATGGGGCAGGTCTGGCATGTAATGGGGCACAGTCTGGTCATGTAATAGGGCAGGTCTGGCATGTAATGGGGCACAGTCTGGTCATGTAATGGGGCACAATCTGGTCATGTAATGGGGCAGGCCTGGTCATGTAATGGGGCAGGTCTGACGTGTAATGGGGCACAGTCTGGTCATGTAATGGGGCAGGTCTGGCATGTAATGGGGCACAGTCTGGTCATGTAATGGGATAGGTCTGGTCATGTAATGGGGCACAGTCTGGTCATGTAATGGGGCACAGTCTGGTCATGTAATGGGGCAGGTCTGGCATGTAATGGGGCACAGTCTGGTCATGTAATGGGGCAGGTCTGGCATGTAATGTAAGCAGGTCTGGCATGTAATGTGGCAGGTCTGGCATGTAATTGGGCAGGTCTGGCATGTAATGGGGCACAGTCTGGTCATGTAATGGGGCAGGTCTGGCATGTAATGGGGCAGGTCTGGCATGTAATGGGGCAGGTCTGGCATGTAATGGGGCACAGTCTGGTCATGTAATGGGGCAGGTCTGGCATGTTAGTGTGTTTTTTTATATAAAAAAATTATTGAAAGAAACATTTTTGCAAGGGAGGTGGGTGGCCGTTGGGGGGGGGGGGGGCGCCAAAATGGAGCTTCGCTTGTGTAGGCAGAAATCCTTGCACCGGCCCTGTATGAACCTTAAGTCTCATATCTAAAGTGAAGAGGTTACTCAACATACAAAAATTCTTGTACGACTTCAGAAGTGATGTAATGTGTTGATTTGCTTTTGTATGTGTTCTTTGGTTTCTGAGCATGCGTAGTCAACAATTTTATAGCCTGCACATCCAGTTTTTGTTGTCCGAAAATCAGAATCAGCTGTTGAAAGCACCATACTAATGTTTAGAAAATCGGCAGATCATTCATCGGACAAAATTTTGCTTCAGATTTTCACATCGTGTGTTAAAGCGGAGGTCCATCCAAACTTTTCTTTTAAAAAGCCAGCAGCTACAAATACTGCAGCTGCTGAGCTTTAATAAATGGACACTTACTTGTACAGCGTGCCCGCGATGTCGTCAGCCAAGGGCCGAGCAATCGCTCGTCTCTCGGCTGCCCCCTGCCACGATCCTCGGTGACGGAATCAGGAAGTGAAGCATTGCGGCTTCACTGCCCAGTTCCCTACTGCGCATGCGCGAGCTGTGCGGCGCGCCCTCACTGGTCCCTGCTGTCTCCTGGGAGCAGTGTGTTTCCCAGAAGACAGCAGGGGGTGATGTGAAGGGGCGTGACTCCCGCGGGAGTCTATTCCTGGAAGTGGGTGCAAATACAGTGCCTTGCGAAAGTATTCGGCCCCCTTGAACTTTGCGACTTTTTGCCACATTTCAGGCTTCAAACATAAAGATATAAAACTGTAATTTTTTGTGGAGAATCAACAACAAGTGGGACACAATCATGAGATGAAACAAAATTTATTGGATATTTCAAACTTTTTTAATAAATAAAAAACTGAAAAATTGGGCGTGCAAAATTATTCAACCCCTTTACTTTCAGTGCAGCAAACTCTCTCCAGAAGTTCAGTGAGGATCTCTGAATGATCTAATGTTGACCTATATGACTAATGATGATAAATAGAATCCACCTGTGTGTAATCAAGTCTCCGTATAAATGCACCTGCACTGTGATAGTCTCAGAGGTCCGTTTAAAGCGCAGAGAGCATCATGAAGAACAAGGAACACACCAGGCAGGTTCGAGATACTGTTGTGGAGAAGTTTAAAGCCGGATTTGCCAAAAAAAGATTTCCCAAGCTTTAAACATGCCAAGGAGCACTGTGCAAGCGATAATATTGAAATGGAAGGAGTATCAGACCACTGCAAATCTACGAAGACCTGGCCGTCCCTCTAAATTTTCAGCTCATACAAGGAAAAGACTGATCAGAGATGCTGCCAAGAGGCCCATGATCACTCTGGATGAACTGCAGAGATCTACAGCTGAGGTGGGAGACTCTGTCCATGGGACAACAATCAGTCGTATACTGCACAAAGCTGGCCTTTATGGAAGAGTGGCAAGAAGAAAGCCATTTCTTAAAGATATCCATAAAAAGCGTTGTTTAAAGTTTGCCACAAGCCACCTGGGAGACACACCAAACATGTGAAAGAAGGTGCTCTGGTCAGATGAAACCAAAATCCAACTTTTTGGCAACAATGCAAAACGTTATGTTTGGCGTAAAAGCAACACAGCTCATAACCCTGAACACACCATCCACACTGTGAAACATGGTGGTGGCAGCATCATGGTTTGGGCCTGCTTTTCTTCAGCAGGGACAGGAAAGATGGTTAAAATTGATGGGAAGATGGATGGAGCCAAATACAGGACCATTCTGGAAGAAAACCTGATGGAGTCTGCAAAAGACTTGAGATTGGGACGGAGATTTGTCTTCCAACAAGACAATGATCCAAAACATAAAGCAAAATCTACAATGGAATGGTTCACAAATAAACATATTCAGGTGTTAGAATGGCCAAGTCAAAGTCCAGACCTGAATCCAAATCGAGAATCTGTGGAAAGAACTGAAAACTGCTGTTCACAAACGCTCTCCATCCAACCTCATTGAGCTCAAGCTGTTTTGCAAGGAGGAATGGGCAAAACTTTCAGTCTCTCAATGTGCAAAACTGATAGAGACATACCCCAAGCGACTTACAGCTGTAATTGCAGCAAAAGGTGGCGCTACAAAGTATTAACTTAAGGGGCCGAATAATTTTGCACGCCCAATTTTTTAGTTTTTTATTTGTTAAAAAAGTTTGAAATATCCAATAAATTTCGTTCCACTTCATGATTGTGTCCCACGTGTTGTTGATTCTTCACAAAAATTACAATTTGATATCTTTATGTTTGAAGCTGAAATGTGGCAAAAGGCCGCAAAGTTCAAGGGGGCCGAATACTTTCGCAAGGCACTGTACCTGTATTATACAGGTATCTGCACCCCCCTCCCCCCTGAAAAGTGCCAAATGTGGCAGCGGAGGGGGAGAGGGTTCCGAAAAACAGAGGTTCACTTTTTGTGTGGACCTCCGCTTTAAGTGGGAGGTATTTGGTACAACACAGATCCTCCCTGGATCAGCACGTCGCTCCAAACTGGATGAAAGAGCCAAGAGCAAACTGGTCTGATAGGCTACTCTGTTAGAGGTGTTATATCTTTAACTTGGATGTTATAAGTTGCACTGAGAAAATACAGCTGGATAAAACAAAAACTGTGTCTGTCTTCATTTCCGGCTGCAAAGCAACAAAATGTGATAATTTTAAAGGTGGGTGATTCTTTTCTATACCCACTGTATATGTATTTTAGTAGTTATTTAAATAAACCTATACTTTATGTAATATGTTACAGCCATTTAAAACATTAATCCAACCACTGATTATTTTTTTGGACAGAATGGGGAAGAATTAAAAAAGATCTGAGCAAGGGACTACTCACCAGTATTGTTTGTGGTCTCCCTGCAGCCCAAATTTTTCCATTACGGACTTACCACACCTTGTTTTACACTGTGTCTGTCTGTGGAGGTGACCATCTTGGTAGACGGGACTTTACTTCTTTATGTCAGAGCCTCCAGCAAGAGGAACAGTGAGCAGTACAGTCAATGGATGGAATTATAAGGTAAGGGGAAAACCTGGTAACTGTGACATCACTGATTTATTAATAATACAGAAGCCATCACCACTCTTTTACCAAAAGTATTGGGACACCTGTCATTACACGCACATGAACTTTAATGTAAGGTGACCAGATTTTTCAAATGATATCCGGGGACTTTTTTTTTACTAGTAATGGCGGCAATCAGCGACTCTCTGCCCGTCACCGCCCGCCTCACAGCCTGTCAAGTCTCACTCTCCGGGCCCCGGCTACTACTGGATGGGGAGCAGAGGAAGATCACTCCACCAGGGAAGGCAAGGAGATAGACAGGTGGCTGGCCAGGATTTGAGCCAAGGCAGAAGAACATGCGAGCGAAGCTAAATGGGCATGCGCCCGAAACTGAAGAAATATTCCCTCCGCTCCGACCAGCACACGATCATCAGAAAGGGGCACAGATAATGGGAAAAATACAACCCCCATATGGTAGTAGGCACGGCGAAGTGGGGGTGTGTAATTCAGATTTTTTTTTTTTATTCTGCACTGATTGTCTTTGAAATTGCCCCTGCCCCCTATTAAATCCAATCTGGGGACAAAACCAGGGACAGACTTGGTCCGGGGACAGTGTCCTCAATCAGGAGACTGTCCCCTGAAACTGGGGATGTCTGGTCACCCTACTTTAATGGCATCCCAGTCTTAGTCCGTAGGGTTGAATATAGAGTTGGCCCATCCTTTGTAGCTATAACAGCTTCAACACTTCTGGGAAGGCTGTCCACAAGCTTTAGGAGTGTGTGACCATTGCAACATTTAAAGGGAGGCATAAATGAGTCCTGCATCATCCTAGCTGACCACCACCAGCCCTCCTGGTTAAATTCAGTGTCAATCAACATGAACGCCGCGACGACCCCCCCCCCAAAAAAAGGATGGACCCGCCCCTTAGTTTATTTAGTGGCAGAAGGCAAGGTTGATGTCAGGTGGCGGGAGCTAGCATTGGGTGAGGACTTTTTTTTAGAGCAGCAATGGCTTTTTGGTGTGGGTTTCCCTTCTTAACCACTTGCCTACCAGGCAAATTCTAACATTTCTCTCCTACATGTAAAAATCATAAAAAAATTATTTTTTCCTAGAAAATTACACCGAACCGCCAAACATTATGTTTTTTTAGCAGAGACCCTAGAGATTAACCACTAGAGGTCCGCGCTATTGACATTATACGTCAACAGCGCGGACCTGAGGCGCCGGGGTCACGTCTTTGGACGTCATGTTCTTGTAATTCCCCGCGCGCTCCACAGGGTGGCGCGCGGCGGGGAAAAACAGTCCCGTCGCATCACCGAGGATTCGATGCGTGTACCCGGCGGCCGCGATGTCCGTCAGGTACACGCGATCGGCGGTGACAGAGCAGGGACGTGGAGCTCTGTGTGTAAACACAGAGCTCCACGTCCTGTCAGGGAAAGGAGACAGATGCTGTTTACCTTGTACATAGGGACACAGCATCGGTCACCTCCCCCAGTCACCCCCCTCCCCCCACACAGTTAGAACACACCCAGGCAATACATTTAACCCCTTCCTCACCCCCTAGTGTTAACCCCTTCAATGCCAGTCACATTTATACAGTAATTAGTGCATATTTATAGCACTGGTCGCTGTATAAATGTGAATGGCGCCAAAAATGTGTCAAAAGTGTCCGATGTGTCCGCCGCAATATCGCAGTCCCAATAAAAATCGCAGATCGCCGCCATTACTAATAAAAAAAATATATATAAAAAAACTTTTGCGCAAAGCAGTCACTTATTGTGATTTTTTTTTTTTTTACAAAAATACGTAGAAGAATACTGTACGTATCGGCCTTAACTGAGAATTTTTTTTTTTTTTAATTGGGATATTTATTATAGCAACAAGTAAAAAATGTATATATATTTTTAAATTGTCGCTCTTTTTTTGTTTATAACGCAAAAAAAAAAAACGCACGGGCGATCAAATACCACCAAAAGAAAGCTCTATTTGTGGGGAAAAAAAGGACGCCAATTTTGTTTGGGAGCCACGTCGCACGACCGCGCAATTGTCAGAAGCTGAAATTTCGCCTGGGCACGAAGGGGGTTTATGTGCCCAGTAAGCAAGTGGTTAAGATGGTGATCTTTTCAAAAAAACAAAACAATAAAGTTAGCCCAATTTTTTTGCACAATGTGAAAGATGATTTTACGCCGAGTAAATAGATACCTAACATCACGCTTAAAAATTCTAAATTGCACACATTTTTACAGGTTACATTTTTTTCTTTTTACATTTTTTTTCATCACTTTTATTCCTATTACAAGGAATGTAAACATCCCTTGTAATAGGAGTAAGGCATGAGAGGCAGTGATATCAGGGGTGCCATGCCCATTAATGAGCTCTTTGATGTGGAGCTCCCGGGACACCTAGTCACTCTCTAGTCTATAGGGGTTCTACCCCACAGCAGCTGTCAAATGTGGATGAATGAACTACAAGTTCCATCTTCCACTGCAGCAGATGGACTCATTGGCCCAGATTCACAGAGTGTGGGCGCACATTACGCCGTCGTAGCTCAAACGCCAACGTAGCGTGGAGAGGCAAGCATAGCATTCAGCAAGCTAGTGCTCCCAACGCTGCGCCAGCGTGGGTTTCAAAGGGCGCAGGCCGGCGTAGGTGGAAGTGGGCATGACCCCATGCAAATGATGGTCCGAGCATGGTGAAATATTTTATGCCCGGTGTATCACAAACTGTGCACGTGATGCGCCGTGATGTTGCCGTGATGTGGACGCATGCACAGCACCCTTATGCGCCTGCTCACAACCACGCGGGCACAACTGCCTAAGCTACGCCAGATCACCATGTACGCCGTGAACTTAACGTACGCCCAGCCAGACACGTCCAATGCACAATAAGCCGGCTTGTGTTCCCTGGTGCAGACCTTTGCAAGCCTGTTGCCGGGTTGCACCTCATCTATGGGGAATAACTTTACGCCGGACGTACAACTTACGCGCACCTCTCGTAGCAAGCGTCGGGTGCACTCACGTTAGTAAATCGCAGTATTTCCCTCATTTGCATGTTTGAATGCCTAATCAATGGGAGCAGCAACATGCGTCCAGCCCATATGTGCGCCTACGCTACGCTGGCGTGTGCAAGCTACGACGGCGTAGGGTGGCCAGTTTTTAGGCGTATGTTGGTTTGTGGGTCTGGCACACACATAAGCCGGCGCACATTTGCACTTACGTCTCCGTAATGTGCTATACGTCGGCGTAAGTGCTTTGTGAATCTGGGCCATAGTTCTCAGTGGAACTTGAGTAATCAGTAAGCAGCAATCAGTTCACTAGTAGTCAATTGACACTTCCTACAGCTTTCCAACCAAGACCCCAAACAGAGGTATGGGCAGAGAGCTGGAGGTGCAGTCTGCAGGAGCCTAACATTGCACCTACAATCCACTGATTGCAGGTGCAATGCTCTGTAGGCTCCTGTGAAATTTTTGGTTTTAAGGTAAATGTGCCTTAAGCCCTCGTTCACGATTAGAAAATGTGATTTAACATGTCAAATCGCATGCAAAATCGGAGCCTATTACCAGCAATGCCACCTTTCGAAATGGTTCCTTACGCCGACTTTGCGGCGCTGCACCGATTTCCGAAAGAAATTCCTGCACTATTTTTGGTGACTTCGGGGGCGATTTTAATAGACATCTGTGCATGAACCCGCAGAGATGTCTGTCAAATCGCCCCCAAAGCCAGACTGAGATGCAGGTTTGAAATCGTGCAAGTTTAGCTGAACTCACACAATTTTGCATTCAGTGTGAACCTATGCTTAAAGTTGAACCTTTATGTATATATATACACCTCCCCTGGTTTCTAGTTAGTAAGTTCTGGAAAAGGGGTTGGACTTGAGGTTCTGGCAGCACAACCCAAATCCCTAAGACCTCCAAAACTGGCCTCCATTGGGGAGATAAACCCATATCTTCCTCTTTGCTACACATCATTTTTAGGAGCCAAGTCTGTCTTCTGCACAACCCACATCTTTCTTTTCCTCTGTTCTCCACAATTCCTGACACCACAAAACTGTCCCTCACCGCAGAGCTAAATCTTTTTGCCCTCTTCTGTTTAACATTTGTCCCTCAATGGAAATTGCATCTCATGGTCCCAATCCCGCCCAAAACAGACCCTTAGACCACTTTCGCACTGAGGTGTTTTTCTGGTGCTTTCACGCTAAAAAAAGCGCCTAAAAAGCTCACGAAAACCTATTTCTATTAAAATCAATGAATGCTTTCACACTGGGGCAGTGTGCTGGCAGGATGATGAAAAACCCCCCTAATTTAAATGAATGGAAAGCTCTTTAAAGCACCTGGAAAGCTCTTCAAAAGCACTTAGTGTCTTTACTGGCAGTTTGGAATCGCATCAGTGTGAAAGGGGCCTTACTGAATAGCTAGTTCCCATTGTTATGTTCCTGACTGGGAGCATGGGCGTCCGCTCCACCGGGCAAGGGGGGTCGTTTTTCCCCCCCTGGAATCGCCAGGGAGAGCCAGGAGCAGGGCCGAACTGGCCCTGGGGCCACTTTAAGTGGTGACTGCAGCGCTCTCTTCCTTCTGTCCTCCAGCTTTCGTATCGTATGTCATAGAGCTGGGTCTGTGTGCAAGGTCCCGCCCCCTAGTTCGGCTCGTCTGATAGTCTTCTAGTGTTCCGCCTATTACACGAGCCGAACTAGGGGGGCGGGACCTTGCACACAGACACAGCTCCGTGACATATGATATTTGATATTGTTTACCAGGCCTGTGCTTTTAAACTCCAGTTCAGTTTTTTTTAAATCCAGTCCGGGTTTTTTTTTCAAATCCAGTCCTTTTTTTTTTGTAATCCAGTCCGGGTTTTTTTTAACTCCAGTTCAGTTTTTTTTTTAAATCCAGTCCAGGTTTTTTTTTCAACCCCAGTCCAGTTTTTTTTTCAAATCCAGTCCGGGTTTTTCTTTCAACTCCAGTCCAGTTTTTTTTAAGTCCAGTCCGGGTTTTTTTTTTTTTTCAACTCCAGTCCAGTTGTTTTTTTTTAATCCATTCCGGGTTTTTTGGGAAAAAACCCGGACTGGATTTAAAAAATAAAACTGGACTGGAGTTGAAAAAAACCCGGACTGGATTTAAAAAAAAACTGGACTGGAGTTGAAAAAAAAACCTGGACTGGATTTACAAAAAAAAACTGGACTGGAGTTGGAAAAAAAAAACCCGGACTGAATTTACAGAAAAAACTGGACTGGAGTTGAAAAAAAAACCTGGACAGGATGTACCAAAAAAACTGGAGTTAAAAAAAACCCGGACTGGATTTAAAAAAAACTGGACTGGAGTTAAAAAAAGCTCGGAAAATCCAGTCCGTTTTTTTTTTCAACTCCAGGATTTAAAAAAAACAACCCATATCTTTCTTTTCCTCTGTTCTCCACAATCAAAGTCCTTTCTGTTCCTGACACCACAAAACTGTCCCTCACCGGAGAGCTAAATCTTTTTGCCCTCTTCTGTTTAACATATGTCCCTCACTGGAAATGACATCTCATGGTCCCAATCCTGCCCAAAACAGACCCTTAGACCACTTTCACACTGAGGTGTTTTTCTGGTGCTTTCACGCTAAAAAAAGCACCTAAAAAGCTCACGAAAACCTATTTCTATTAACCACTTCTGACCAGCCCCACGTCCAAAGACGTCATTTTTTTGAAGATGGATATCTCGGTAACGGCAGCAGCTGCTGCCACAACCGAGATATCCATCTGTTCGTGGGGCGGTCCTGTTAACGATAACGGCAGTCATCGCGGCGCATTCGCCGCGAGATCGCCGTTACCGGCGGCGGGAGAGGGTGCCCCCCCTCCCGCCGCTCTCCCGCGCCCTCCGCCGCTTACCGTAGCCGTCGGTAGCGGCGGAGGCGATCGGGTCCTCTTGCTGGCTGTCCGGGGGTGCGACTGAGGGAAAAAATGTCCCTCAGCCGTCCCCATACCTCTGCTGGGCGGAAGTGACATCAAAACATCATTTCCGCCCAGCGTCTTAAAGAGACATTTAATTTGTTTACATTTTGACTTTTTTTTTTTTTTTTTTCTTTTTTTTTTGCATTTAAGCCTGAATATGAGATCTGAGGTCTTTTTGACCCCAGATCTCATATATAAGAGGACCTGTCATGCTTTTTTCTATTACAAGGGATGTTTACATTCCTTGTAATAGGAATAAAAGTGATAATTTTTTTTTTCTTTTTTCAGTGTTAAACATTATAAAATAAATAGAAATAAAAACGAAAACCAAAAAATTTTTTTTTTAAAGTGCCCCGTCCCGACGAGCTCGCGCGCAGAAGCAAACGCATACGCGAGTAGCGCCTGCATATAAAAACGGTGTTCAAACCACACAAGTGAGGTATCGCCGCGATCGTTAGAGCGAGAGCAATAATTCTAGCCCTAGACCTCCTCTGCATCTCAAAAAATGCAACCTGTAGAATTTTTTAAACGTCGCCTATCGAGATTTTTAAGGGTAAAAGTTTGACGCCATGCCACGAGCGGGCGCAATTTTTAAGCGTGACATGTTGGGTATCATTTTACTCGGCGTAACATCATCTTTCACAATATATAAAAAAATTGGGCCAAATTTATTGTTGTCTTATTTTTTAATTCAAGAAAGTGCATTTTTTCCAAAAAAAGTGCGCTTGTAAGACCGCTGCGCAAATACGGTGTGAGAAAAAGTATTGCAATGACCGCCATTTTATTCTCTAGGGTGTTAGAAAAAAATATATATATAATGTTTGGGGGTTTTAAATAATTTTCTAGCAAAAAAAAACTGTTTTAGTCTCGTAAGCACCGAATCTGAAAAACAGGCTCGGGGCTGAAGTGGTTAAAATCAATGAATGCTTTCACACTGGGGCAGTGTGCTGGCAGGATGTTTACCAGGCCTGTGCTTTTAAACTCCGGTTCAGTTTTTTTAAATCCAGTCCGGGTTTTTTTTAATCCAGTCTGTTTTTTTTTTAACTCCAATACATTTTTTTTAATCCTGTCCGTTTTTTTTCCAACTCCAGTCCAGTTTTTTTTTTAAATCCAGTCCTCCTCCCCCTCGGGTGAACCAGGGAACCTGCTGTGCCTGTGCCGCGCTAATGGCTGATCTGAGGTACTGAATGGGATGGGGGAGGGGGGTCTGTCCGTTCTGAAGCGGGTCTGTGCTGAATGGAGGGGTCTGTGTGGAATGGGGAGTCCATCTGTGTTGAATGGAGGGGTCTGTGCAGAATGGGGGGTCTGTGCTGAAGGGGGTATGTACATTCTCTAGGCTATATTTTTATGGGCATGGAGTGAAGCTGAATTATCTGAAGAGCTATTTCACACTGCCAGCTGACGGCGTTATCGGTAAAGCGACACAAAAAAAACCCGGCGCTTTACCATTGTTTTAACTGCACTATTCGGCCACTAGCGGGCGCTTTAAACCCCCATTAGCATTTAAGAAAGGGTTAAATGTGACTGTGTATCACTGCTGTCGAAGCGCCCCCCTCTGAAAAAATTTCAGCGGACGCCCATGGTTCTGGGTGACAGGCAGCTTGTGTGGGAGCTCTGGCCAATCCCCAACTAGGATTAACAGGGGGCGGGCCTCCTATATATGCTGAGGTAACATGCCACTGGGAGGAGTCTTGGGGAGTCTTGAGAGGAGAGAAGATGTAGCAGTAGTGTTCTCTGTGTTTTCAGGCCCCGGCCTGGGGCCTACCAGGTGCTGAGAAGAAAGCTCTAGACTAGAGCAGGACAATTCTTCTTCAACACCGCAGAGGAGGAATTCAGGATAAAGAGAAAGGAGTTTTGGGACTGTTACTGCTGGACTGTGCGGTTTAACCACATTTATTCTATGGACCGGGGACCATGGAGAAGGTCAGTGGGTACACTTCAGCAAGTGATGGGACCGGAGGAAAAAGTCAGGAAGCTTGTCAATATCTGCTGTTGCCCCTAGTAACGGAACGCAACAAGGGGGTGTCTTTGACGGGATGTTGCACGGTCAGTCCCACACAGTAGGATGTTATAAGGAGAGACTTTAAGCTTATTGCAGATGGCTGTAACCGGGGAGAAGTCTCAGGAAAATCTGGACTATCTGTGCCAGGTAGTCCACCAGTTGCTATATGCTGTAAAGGTACTGGGTCGTCGAGGGGAGGTGTGTGGCGACATCTCTGACACAGTACCAGCATTTTGGTCCCTGTCCATGTGCTGAAGAGTTATTCAGAGTGACTCTTTCCCGGAGGAAGCATGAAACTCAGGAACAATTTATAGCCAAGGCCATTGCAGCAGTCAAGAAACGATAGTCTGCAATTACGCAGCACCTTTGAATGTTGACCTTTATATGACCTGTTCATAAGTAACAACTTGTAATATTTCAAGATATCCTGCAATACATGAATTATCAGCAATGTCCCATCTCATGTAATATATGATATAATTTCTCATCCTTCTGAAGGATTAGGATGACGCCGGATGGAAAGCGCCTTGAGGCAATTCAGTTTGCATGTGTAGCGCTATATATACAAGTTATTCACTCACTCACTCAGTCATCCTATGCCCCTAAGGGACATAGGATGACCCTAGACCCAAGAGTATTGGTGAAGCTGGCACAGGAGTACACCGCATCCTTCAAAAGTCTCAGAGTATCACGGGTCATTTCGTTACAGTCTCTCCTGGCAGAAAGTTGCAAAACACCACCCTTTAGCGGCAGTATTCTGATAGAGCAAGTGCATTATAGTCCATTGGGAGGGAAAAAACACAAAAATCTTTCCTGTTCGGGACTTCTTCAAGCCACAGCAAACACTGTGGGCCTTTTGTTTTGGCTCACAAATAAAACCTGGGATCAGGCAAGGTAATGACATCTCCTTGGTCATTCAGCGTAGTGATCGAGTAAACCCGATCAATCTTTCCGGGGCTTTTGATAACCACCCGATCATGGTAAATGTGCCGCCCGTGGCTCCAGGCAACCTACAAACCGGTGGCCAACACAAATAAAAGAGTAGTCAGTATTGCGGGCGGGTTTTGGCACATTTAATTATTCCCAAATTGCGTCTTTGCACCATTCCTCTCTCATATTCTCAATCTCCTGCATGAGATCTGTGGGCACATAAGGGAACTCCCACCCATATTCAAGGGCCACCTTTTTCATAATAATTCTCTGAAGGCGAGCAAGCTTTGGCAGCATGCCGGATTGTCCCAGTCCCACCATAACAAGAGCGTCCGGGGGTCTTTTCAATACAGGCAATGCAGCTTGGGGTACCACAGTCTCTCGGGTCTCATTACCTTTTGATACTGCGACTTTCCAACTGGTTTGCGGGATATAGGCCGGTGGGATGGTATCCCCTGAATCCATTGGAGAACATTCTCTGGAGTTGCGGGTAGGCAGAGCATGGAACACTTTACTCCATTGCAGCTCCGGCTCAAACCAATGGTCATCGCCCGCGTCGGAGGAGGAATCAATTTCAGAGCTATGGTACTCCTCCGCAGGCAAACAGACATGTTCAACTTTTTGTTTACTGACCTTGCCCTGCTTTCTAGACCTCTTCTTAACCTCAACAGGGGCAACATCCTCCCTGGAGTCTGGTCTGGGTGTACGCAGGGGTAGGCCTCGACCACAGCCATGGGAGACCTTTACGGGCCCACTTTCTCCAGAGTGAGCCAAGCGGGTACTACCACCATGCATGCAGTCTCGGTGAAAGCATCCACTTTTACAGCAGGCACAGTCTCACTAGCATCACAATCACTTACATTGGGGGACACCATTGGGACGGCGACCGACGACAAAGTGGCAGCAGCAGTCGTGGTAGCGGTAGCAGTAGCAGTGGTGTGAGCGGGCCAGGGTATGGTTATGTACGAACGTACCTGGTAGTCAGAGCCTAGTTTGCAGGAGAAGGCCTCTTTTACAGCCCTGGCTCGAGAGTCACTGAAGTGGGAACAGCAAGCTCAGGAGCACAGTGAGGTAGGAGTGCCGGTGTGGTAGCAGTAGTCAGGCACTGGATGATGATCCTTCAGGGATGGCTGGAACGGAGGACAGTTGGAGCAAAAGAGGAGCTGGCGGTACTGGAACAGCGGCAGCAGAAGCTGGAGAGGTAACCCGGGTTAAGTACAATCAACAGGCAATAGCGGAGTCAGACGGGCCAGGTCAAACAGGAAATCAGGAAGCTGATGTGGAGGACTTAAGCGTGGTCAAGGTTCAGGCAAAAGGTCTGGCAGCAGGTAGAAAAAGAAGGTGAGCAGGGTCAAAACAAGCCAAGGGTCGAGGATTGGAGAGGTTCAGATAGTCAGGCAGGCTTCCCTGACTTTAGTTCTCCCCCTGCTGGCTGGAGGAGGGTTATGCAGTATAAAATAAAGATCACAGTGAAAGAAGAGTGGCAGGTAGAGAGAAATGCCTCTGCCTCCATAACTCTGTAGCCTAGCAACTGGCTACAAAATGGGGGAGATTTACTAAGACTGGAGTTGGCAATATCTGGTGCAGCTCTGCACAGAAACCAATCAGCTTCCAGGTTTTATTGTCAAAGCCAAATTGAACAAGCTGATGTTAGAAGCTGATTGGGTACCATGGACAGCTGCACCAGATTCAGTTTTAGTAAATCTACCCCAATGTGTTCATATTGTTTACACTGTTTAAATATAGATTATCATAGTTCATAATATGAGTTTCTGTTTTGTTTCAGTTTGTCAGCAACATTTTGCTTAGTCAATTTTTTAATATGTTACCAGTAAATAGAATTGTGTATGGATGGCAACCCTGCCAGAGAGTTTTTTTTTTTCTTTAATTCTCACATAGAAGTTTCTCTAATGAAAAATCGACATATCTCATAAACTCCCACTAGGTGGCAATGTCCTCACTCTAGTACAATATTTAATAAGATATATATAGTACCTGCAAGCAGATTTCTTTTTTTATAGCTTAATATTAGCTTTTATGTTTCTATTAACAGTAGATACAATTATCCCTCCTTTCTATGCGAATAATTTTAATAATACTAATCTTGGTCTATTTCCAGCAATGTGATTCAGGAAGAGGATGTAACAAAGCTAAATATAAGATTATTAAAAAGTATCCAAAAAAATATATATTTTAAGTGCACCTTGAATTTAGTACTTGCGTCATCCACCGTGTTGTATAATTTTTTTTTTTTTTTAGGAAAATTAGACTTGCAGTGCCATAGAATTAAAACAAACGTAATAGTTTATAAAGAAAAAGGCACCCACCTGTGAGTCCCAGGTACCTTTTCTTCTTGCTGTTCACTTGCCACCCTGATCACCATTGCTACCTGTTCTATAGGGGGGCACATGACATCCCCCTGCCTTTCCACCAGAGTTGCCAACCTCCCGCAGCATTTTTTACTGACAAAACATGGACAATTTACTGGCGGAGCACATTTTTAACTATGAAACTGAGAAATTACAGAACTCCTATTGAAAACTAACACAGTGAATATTTGAACAGTATAAACATGATATGAAAACACTGACAATACCTATAACAAAGTAATTAGCTTGATTTACACTTAAAAAGTCAACACAGCATGAAATTATCAGCCCCCGATATTTACTGGCAGTTGTAAAAACGGTCAGTAAATTTACTGGCGGTTGGCAACCCCGCTTTCCTCAAGCCATGCCTAACTTCTGGGATATGGAGGGCATGAGACATGATCCCTACCAGGTGGCAGGTAGCTACCCCCCAATGATTTTAGTCAATAATTTCAATCACGCTGGGGACATTATGGAAGTTGTACAGTGTGTGACCGCAACATTGTGTCAATCTCCCTCCCTTTCTTGGCAAGATTGACCACCTACGAGCCCCGTCGCGGGAGCCAGCGCCGAGCGATGGGAAAAAGCCATCATAGAAGCGACGGGGATCCGACTTGGATTCCCGCCAATTCTAGCCGCGGCGTTTGGTATGAATCAAGAGGGGGGGGGAACGCCATGCTAAATTTTAAATAAAAAAAACGGCATGGGTTCCCCCCCCCCAAGGGCATACCAAGCCCTTAGGTCTGGTATGGATTGTAAGGAGAACCCCCTACACCGAAAAAACGGCGTGGGGGTTTCCCCACGATCCATACCAGACCCGTATCCAAGCATGCTGCCCGGCCGGCCAGGAAGGGAATAGGGAAGAGCGAGCCCCCCCTGAGCCGTACCAGGCCGCATGCCCTCAACATGGGGTGGGTCGGGTGCTCTGGGGCAGGGGGGCGCCCTGCGGCCCCCCCACCCCAAAGTACCCTGTCCCCATGTTGATGAGGACAGGGCCTCTTCCTGACAACCCTGGCCATTGGTTGTCGGGGTCTGCGGGCGGAGGGGTTATCGAAATCTGGGAGCCCCCTTTAATAAGGGGACCCCCAGATACCGGCCCCCACCCTAGGTGAATGAATATGGGGTACATCGTACCCCCACCCATTCACCTGGAGGCAAATTGTCAATAGAATAAACACACAACACAGGGTTTTAAAATAATTTACTAGTCAGCTCCGGCGTATTCTCCGCTCTCCGGGGGGGGGGGTCTTCTCCACTCTTCGGGGGTCTTCTTCCATCTTCTTTGCTGTCGTTTTGGCGCTAGAATTGGCAGGAATCCAAGTCGGATCCCCGTCGCTTCTATGACGCGCTTGCTGGAATGTGCTTTTCTTATTCCAGCGAGTGCGAGATGTCGGCACCCTGTCGCTGAGGTACTGTAACAGCAAGCAGCAGCACTAAGGTCACATTAGAGCATCAAAGGGACATTAAGGCTTCATGGGACGCATAGCAGAGTGGGTACTTTTTCCAAGCTGATAGGTCACGCGGTCACAAAATGTATGTTTTTTCCCACAAATAGAGCTTTCTTTTGGTGGTATTTGATTACCTCTGCGGTTTTAATTTGTTGCACTATAAACAAAAATTGAGCGACAATTTTGAACATTTTTTTTTTACTTTTTGCTATAATAAATATCCCCCAAAAATATATATAAAAAACATTTTTATCCTCAGTTTAGGCCGATACATATTCTTCTACATATTTTTGGTAAAAAAAACTTGCAATAAGCTTTTATTGATTGGTTTGCGCAAAAGATATAGGCCCAGATTCACAGAGCAATTACGCCTGTCTAACTGGTGTTAGACAGGAGTAATTTCAAATTTTGCGCGCCGTATCACTAGTTTGAATCCTCAAACCATGATACGGCGGCTTCGGGCTTCGATCCGAGAGGCTTACGTCTTCGTAAGCCTTCGGATCTACGCTGCGATATGTTTGCGGCCGCTGGGAGGAGTTTGCGTCGTTTTCATGCGTCGGGGTATGCAAATTAGTTTTTACGGCAATCCACGAAGGTACGAGTGTCCCTCGCAATCGCCTACGTCATTTTTTGGCTACGTAATGTTAGAGGAGCTTTTTGCTGGTCTAACAGTGCGTAACCCATGTAAAGTATGGCCGTCGTTCCCGCGTCGATTTGAAAATATTTTTATTTTTTTAACGTAACTCGTTCGGGAATAGGAATGTACGTAAACCACGCTACTACGACGTGACGACGTGTTTTCGCGCAATGCACGGCGGGAAATTTGCGAACGGAGCATGCGCAGTTCGATCGCCGCGGGAACGCGCCTATTTTAAATGCTTCACGCCCCCTACTCGCGCAGATGGATTGCGACGGGAGAAATACACTACGCTGCCGTCGTTTACTGGACAAAATCTACCTGAATTCCACGTAGAGCCAGGTAAAAAACGGCGGCGTAGTGTATTTCTGATACTCTACGAGAATCTAATTCTCTGTGAATCTGCCCCATAGCATCTACAAAATAGGGGATTGTTTTTTGGCATTTTTATTAATAAATAATTTTCTACTAGTAATGGCGGTGATCAGCGATTTTTTATCGTGACTGCAACATTATGGCAGACACATCGGACACTTTTGACACTATTTTGGGATCATTGTCATTTTAACAGCGATCAGTGATATAAAAATGCATTGATTACTGTGAAAATGACAATGACAGTGAAGGGGTTAACCTGTAGGGGAGCTAAAGGGGTTAAGTGTTCTCTATTGTGTGTTTCTTACTGTAGGGGGGCGTGGCTGGGTGTGTGACGTCACTGATCGTCATTCCCTATGACAAGGAACAGACGATCAGTGACAGGCTCACTAGAAAACACGGGGAGAGGTTTGTTTACACTTACCTCTCCCCGTTCTTCAGCTCTGTGACCCGATTGCCGGACACTGGCGGAGATCGAGTCCCGAGGGCACGGTCACAGAGCACAGGACGGGGTCGCGAGCGTGCCGCCGGCGGCGTGTTCGTGACCCATGCCTGGGCGTCCATATGCCCAGCCGTGCCATTCTGCCAACGTATTTAGTCATGCGGTGGTCCTTAACTGGTTAAGCGGTTAAAGGGTAACTCCATTTTCGTGGGGGAAAAATTAGAAATAAAGAAAAAATAATATGGTGCATATAATTGCGACACTAATCATATTGTAATTTAATGTTATTAAAAATTACCTTTTCTTTTCAATCTGCAGCCACCTTTTCTAAAAATGCATTGCAATATGGCTACCTGGAGCGGTTCTGTACACAGAATGTGTACTGCCCACTAGGGCTGCGCA
The DNA here is from genome assembly GCA_029574335.1 of Rana kukunoris. Classification (NCBI taxonomy): domain Eukaryota; kingdom Metazoa; phylum Chordata; class Amphibia; order Anura; family Ranidae; genus Rana; species Rana kukunoris. Next base: position 406,247,852 of record CM056051.1, read on the forward strand.
TCTTCACCGGTCTCACGATTCGATGCGATTACGATTATCAAGTCCACGATTCGATTCGATTCGATTCCGCGATGCATCACGATGCATCACGATTGCAGCACAAGTGCGCATGGCTCTCCCCTCAAAATACTAAAGGAGATGATCAGAGACTCTAGACGTGGTACAGGAGATGTTCAGAGACTGCGGGCATGCTACAGGAGATGATCAGAGACTGCAGACATGCTACAGGAGATGGTCAGAGACTGCAGACTTAGTACAGGAGATGGTCAGAGACTGCAGACTTAGTACAGGAGATGGTCAGAGACTGCAGACTTAGTACAGGAGATGGTCAGAGACTGCAGACTTAGTACAGGAGATGGTCAGAGACTGCAGACTTAGTACAGGAGATGGTCAGAGACTGCAGACTTAGTACAGGAGATGGTCAGAGACTGCAGACTTAGTACAGGAGATGGTCAGAGACTGCAGACTTAGTACAGGAGATGGTCAGAGACTGCAGACTTAGTACAGGAGATGGTCAGAGACTGCAGACTTAGTACAGGAGATGGTCAGAGACTGCAGACTTAGTACAGGAGATGGTCAGAGACTGCAGACTTAGTACAGGAGATGGTCAGAGACTGCAGACTTAGTACAGGAGATGGTCAGAGACTGCAGACTTAGTACAGGAGATGGTCAGAGACTGCAGACTTAGTACAGGAGATGGTCAGAGACTGCAGACTTAGTACAGGAGATGGTCAGAGACTGCAGACTTAGTACAGGAGATGGTCAGAGACTGCAGACTTAGTACAGGAGATGGTCAGAGACTGCAGACTTAGTACAGGAGATGGTCAGAGACTGCAGACTTAGTACAGGAGATGGTCAGAGACTGCAGACTTAGTACAGGAGATGGTCAGAGACTGCAGACTTAGTACAGGAGATGGTCAGAGACTGCAGACTTAGTACAGGAGATGGTCAGAGACTGCAGACTTAGTACAGGAGATGGTCAGAGACTGCAGACTTAGTACAGGAGATGGTCAGAGACTGCAGACTTAGTACAGGAGATGGTCAGAGACTGCAGACTTAGTACAGGAGATGGTCAGAGACTGCAGACTTAGTACAGGAGATGGTCAGAGACTGCAGACTTAGTACAGGAGATGGTCAGAGACTGCAGACTTAGTACAGGAGATGGTCAGAGACTGCAGACTTAGTACAGGAGATGGTCAGAGACTGCAGACTTAGTAAAGGAGATGGTCAGAGACTGCAGACTTAGTACAGGAGATGGTCAGAGACTGCAGACTTAGTACAGGAGATGGTCAGAGACTGCAGACTTAGTACAGGAGATGGTCAGTTACTGTGGTTATGCTACAGGAGACGTCAGAGACTGCGGTCATGCTACAGTCTTTCTACTGATCTGATCCTAATCTTTATCAACATTATCCACCTGTTTTTAGCACTAGTGTCTTGCTGTTTTTTTTGTTGCGTTATGACATAAGGGCGAGGCGGGGCCCCTTGCATATAGGATCGGCCCTGGTTGGACACCCATTAAGTTATGTCTTAACGCAGTCAAAGTGTGAATAAGCCCCCTAATGCAGCACTTCGCTCCTTTTCTGGTCACTAGTCTGTACAGTACATGATACACAGAACATATTTATTAGCACACTTGATGTCTGATAGGTCCCCCCTCTCTGGTAATTAAGTAAAGGTAGACACTAGACAGGCACTAACTATGGGACAGTCCGGTGATGAGCTCTCTCCTCTTCTCCTCCTCTGTGCTCCGCTCTGTGCCCGCACACTCCTCCAGCAGTCAGGAGCAGAAAATAATCCCGGCGCTCTACACCCCGCTCTGTGCCGTACACTCTCTGTACACTATCCGAACCAAACACAGGCACCCGCCCGCCCTCAGCACCGCCCCTGACAAGACATGTGTGTGCGGGGATACAGAGCTTCTCTCACACCTTCCTAGGTGATACGGCAGACACCAGTACAGAAGCGCGCACACTTCTATACAAACGAGTGAGGCAAGCAAATGACAAGCTATGACGCGACGGGGAGGCGGGGCACTACGCAGCTTGCATAGTCTGTGTATAGGGCGGATCGGCCCTGGTTACAGTCATTGGGCGGGGCTGACGCCAGGAGAGACGTGGACGTAAGAGGAGAGAGGCGGACCGGCAGTCACATGAGCGCGCCTCAAATACAAACACAAGGCACAAGGTTCGGAGCGCTCTCCCCGGGAGGGGCGGGGCCAAAACATCGATTATTGCGGTCGCATGCATCGGAATCGCATCGGGCACACCCGAATCGCGATGCACCGATGCAGCGATTAAATTTGACACCCCTACTGCCCACTCCCCAGAAAATCATTTTCTGCTTTGGTGATTGGCTAACCAATTTTCCCAGAAATCTGCACTAAGATACAAGTCATATTTCAGGCATCCCCTGCAACAAAAATTTCATTTCAGTAGGAACCCATCTAAAGGCATGAAGGCCCAGCAGATTTCCTCGTAAGTGCCCTGCTGCTGCCACACCTGATAGTTTATTACGAAACCACTCCCATTAGACCCATTTAGAACAGAGGCAAAAACAAAAACACACATGCATTTCTAGAGAATAACAAAAAGGTAGGAATCTCCCTGCAATGAACATCGATCACCCAGAGAGGAATGTATTTTTCTTAACAAAAGTGGTTACACTTTAAAGAAAAAGCATATTGTGTTGTATAAAAACCCAAAATTACAGTAATTTCTAGCAAAAAAATCAAACTTTAACACATTTAAAAAATTGATAAATTGTCATGGTAGGAAAGTGGTTAACGCAGCTCTACAAGTAATAATATACTATTAAATTAAAACTAATTATTTAACCACTTGCTGCCCGGCGTATAGTTATATGACATCCGCAGGAACCTTTTGTCCGTCCGGGCGGACGTCATATGACGTTCTGGGTTTCCTGGCCGTCTAGAGGAGCGCGCGCGCCGCATTGCTCAGGACCCGATACGCATGTCCGGTGGCCGCGATGTCCGCCGGGCACCCGCGATTGCCCGCAATCACAGCAGGACCGTGGATCTGTGTGTAAACACACAGATCCATGTTCTGGCAGAGGTGAGGAGACTGATGTGTTTTCCCAGTACAGAAGCACACAGATCGGTCTCCTCCCCTTGTGAGTCCCCTCCCCCTACAATTAGAATCACTCCCAGGTAACATATTTAACCCCTTCAGCGCCCCCTAGTGTTAACCCCTTCCCTGTCAGTCACATTTACACAGTAATCAGTGCAGTTTTATAGCACTAATCTCTGTATAAATGTGAATGGTCCCAAAAACCTGTCAAAAGTGTCCGATATGTCCGTCGCAATGTCACGGTCACAATAAAAATCGCCGATCACCGCCATTACTAGTAAAAAAAAAAAAAAATGCCATAAATCTATCACCTATTTTGTAGATGCTTTAACTTTTGCGCAATCAAATACGCTTATTGCGATGTTCTTTTCTTTTCTTTTTTTTTTTACTAAAAATATGTAGAAGAATACATTTCGGCCTAAACTGAGGAAAAAAAAAATAGTTTTTTTATTTTTTATTTAATCAAAAGTAAAAGATATTGGCCCAGATTCACATACAATTAGATTCGCGTAGAGTATCAGAAATACACTACGCCGCCGTATTTTACCTGGCTCTACGTGGAATCCCGGTAGATTTTGTCCAGTAAACTACGGCGGAGTAGTGTATTTCTCCCGGCGCAAGCCATCTACGCGAGTAGGGGGCGTGAAGCATTTAAAATAGGCGCGTTCCCGCGGCGATCGAAACTGCGCATGCTCCGTTCAGAAATTTCCTGCCGTGCATTGCGCGAAATCACGTCGTTACGTCATTCGTTGTTTGAGTAGCGTTGTTTACGGACAATCCTATTCCCGAACGAGTTACGTAAAAAAAAATAAAAAAATAAAATTTGACGCGGGAACGACGGCCATACTTAACATGGGCTACTCACCGTTAGACCAGCAAATAGCTGGTCTAACAGTACGTAGCAAAAAAATGACGTAAGCGATTGCGAAGACCACTCGTATCTTCGTGGATCGCTGTAAAAAGTCATTTGCATATCCCGACGCTGAAAACGACGCGGACTCCTCCCAGCGACCGCAAAAATATCGCAGCGTAGATCCGAAGGCTTACGAAGACGTAAGCCTCTCGGATCGAAGCCAGAAGCCGCCGTATCATGGTTTGAGGATTCAAACTAGTGATACGGCGCACGAAATTTGAAATTACTCCTGTCTAACACCAGTTAGACAGGCGTAATCGCTCTGTGAATCTGGGCCCTTGTGTTTTTTTTTTCAAAATTGACGCTCTTCTTTTGTTTATAGCGCAAAAAAGTAAGGTGATCAAAGACCACCAAACGAAAGCTCTATTTGTGTGGAAAAAAACATAATTTTCTTTTGGGTACAGTGTTGCATGACTGCACAATTGTCATTGAAAGTGCAACAGCGCTGAAAGCTAAAAATTGGACTGGGTAGGAAGGGGGTTAAAATGCCCTGTATTGAAGTGGTTAAAAGAAAGCAGTTTAAGCACCTCAATTTGACCTGCTGCTTTCAGTCTACTGTACAGCAAACCGTACAGTACAAGAGCCAATCATATGCGCTGCAGTGCAAGGATCATGCTGATAGGATGAGAAAGCAGAGTAACATAGAGTTGAGCCTTTAGCATGCGGCTTCTTTTTTCACTGGCTGCGGGTGGAAAAAAGGCCTGTGAGTGAACATGAAGCTGCAGTAGAGGAAGATCAGTTCCCTTCCACTGCCAGGCATAGCTGTTTGTGTGGCAGAACTGTGTAAATCTCAGAGCTGGATGGACAGAAATGACAGAGTGCTTTAACATATGTATTCTTTTAATGTAAAAGGAGCCGATGAAGAATAGGTGTCCTCACACGAAAGGTCACCCGCTAGTCAACTTCCTACCATTTGTTTATCTATTTAGAACAGTTTGCTATACAGAGCCATTTAGTTGGCATTGACAAGCTAGGACTCTGCTGAATGATGGTGGAGACTAACATCAAAAGCTCACCTGGACTGCGGGTTCAATCAGCTTTATATGAGCAATCATGCATTTCATGATTCATTTTATCTTTGCAGGCAACTTTCTGGAAAATATTGTATTGTACCAGATAGAACAAGAGAAGAATAACAAATACCATGCGATTTTATAACTGAGGAGAGGAATATAAAGAGGCTTGTTTGGGCCCAGCAACGTCGCTGCGCAGGTGACTGATGTGACCTTGCTGAGCTACTCAGCACAATGACAAGGTACACAGTCCTGACTTGTCAGAGTCAAGTTTCACCAGTTTAATTAATGCATGTGTTCGTTTGGAGGGCTGATATTTATTAACTAGTTCATGGTCACTGGGGAAACCTTGAAAGTGGTGGATTTCTCAGAATGTCAGATTGGTTTGTAATTATAAGGTGGAAAATAATTGTATTACCCCCACAGGTGTCACTAATTTTAACTGGTTCTTCCCCAAACAGTACAGAGGCCACCAGCAACCCAAGCAACAGTCCATTCACCCCAGCTCTAATAAACAGTCTAGGGGTTGTCTTTTTGTGATTCATTTTTAATAGACATGTGCACAGAAAAAAAAAATCGTTTTTTTTGTTCTGTTTCGTATCGTTCCGTTTTTTCGTTTTCGTTCGTTTTTCGTAAGACGCCCGTTTTCCTGTTTGTTCCCGTTTGTTTTTCGTATGACGCGATTTTTTCGTATTCCGATCGTTTCGTATTTTCGTTACTGTTTTATTTTCGTACATGCGGGATGGTTCGTTATTCTGTTTAATTCATGTTCGTTACTTGTTAGACAATCATTTTCGTCAATGATTTGCAGTATCTTGAAACCCTCTTCTTTTGCTATTTTCAGTCGTATGTTCATATGACATCTATAACAAAAGATTTGCATTCTGTATTTTAAATTCCTTTTTTCTGTTTATATTTTGGATTCAAAATACAGCATGCAAATCTTTTGTTATAGATGTCATATGAACAATGAACATAGGACTGAAAACAAACAGGAAAAGGATTGAAACAAAATACAGCATGCAAATCTTTTGTTATAGATGTCATATGAACAATGAACATAGGACTGAAAACAAACAGAAAAAGGATTCAAACAAAATACAGAATGTAAATCTTTTGATATAGATGTCATTTTTGTTCTTTTGCCGTTTTCGCTTTGTCGTTTTTTTTCGTCGGATCATTCGTTCGTATTTGCGGCTCATTCGTAATCTCGTAGTTTTCGTATTTTGGTGCTTTAATTTTTTCGTATGTACACATTATCCTGCGGGTACGAAAATGAACATTTTCGTACGAAAATAACATTCGTACGAACGGGAATGCACATATCTAATTTTTAATAAAATTTGTAACAGAAGAGGGATTAGGGGAATGGAATACTCAAGAATGTTTAGTAGGGTTGTCCCGATACCACTTTTTTAGGACCGGTTACAAGTACCGATATTTTTTCAAGTAGTCGCCGATACCGAATACCGATACTTTTTTTAAATGTGTCCCCAAATGCAACCATGTCCCCCCACAGATGCAGCCATGTCCCCCCACATATATTGCAGCCATGTCCCCCCACATATTGCAGCCATGTCCCCCCCACAGATGCAGCCATGCATGTCCCCCACATATGCAGCCATTTCCCCCACATATTGCAGCCATGTCCCCCACATATTGCAGCCATGTCCCCCACATATTGCAGCCATTTCCCCCACATATTGCAGCCATGTCCCCCACAGATGCAGCCATGCATGTCCCCCACATATTGCAGCCATGTCCCCCACATATTGCAGCCCTGTCCCCCATAGATGCAGCCATGTCCCCCATACCTGTAGTAGTAGATATGATGCCGCCGCATACCGCCGCGTTAATCCCCCTGCATTACAGTGCGCATTACAAGCTTTTGTTTGAATACTTGTATTGCCTGCCGCGCCATGTATAGACACTCCCCTTCTCTGGATTGGACGGATCCGACCAATCCCGAGCAAGGGGGAGTGTCTATACACGGATCCGTGCATAGACACTCCCCCTTGCTCAGGATTGGATAGATCCGTCCAATCCCGAGAAGGGGAGTGTCTATACATGGCGCGGCGGGCATTACAAGTATTCAAATGAAAGCTTGTAATGCGCGCTGTAATGCAGGAGGATTAACACGGCGGTATGCGGTGGCGGCTTTGCGGTATGCGGCGGCGGCGGGGGGGGGAGTATTCTATTTAGGTATCGGGGGTATTTGCGGGAGTACAAGTACTCCCGCTAATACTCGGTATCGGTCCCGATACCGATACTGGTATCGGTATCGGCACAACCCTAATGTTTAGTATATAATAGGGGTGCTGAATATAATCGATACATCGTGATTCGGGGGTCCCCGATGTGGTATCTATCTATGCATGTGACCCCAATAATCGATGACATCTTTCCTACTTGCCCCGCCCCTTCCGGGAGAGCGCTCCGAGCGTGTCTATTAAAATACCAGTTTTGTAATACATGCCGTTGTAATCCATTAAATGGCCACCGCTGCATGTGTTTCATACCCACATTTCTGTCTGTATACAGTGTATATTCCGCTCATGTGACTGTTCGCTCCGGCCCGCCTCTCACCTCCCACATCTCTCCTGACGTCAGCCCTGCCTGCCTCTCTTCTGATCTGATAGCTACAGTCGGGGGGCGGTGCTGAGAACTCCCACTGACGTCAGGAAAGAGGAGAACGAGAGAGGAGATGCGGGCCGGACAGAGTCACATGAGCGGAATATTCAGAGTATACACAGACAGAAATACATGTATGAGAAGCTGCATATATTTAAAACCACATACTGCGGTGGCCACTTAGTAGATTATAACGGCATGTATTTCAAAACGAGTATTCTAACAGCAGTAAGATTTTTCCTCCTACACTTATGCCGCGTACACACGATCACTTTTCGGCATGAAAAAAAAACGACATTTTAAAAACGTCATTTAGAATGATCGTGTGTGGGCTTCACATCATTTTACATCTTCTGAAAAACGTATAAAAAAAAATTCGAGCATGCTTAATTTTTTAACGTCTTTTTAAAGAAATTTGTTTTTCGCGTTGTAAAAAAATGATCGTGTGTGGACTAAAACGACGTTAAAAACATAGTTTTTAATGATGAAGTTGGAAAAACGTTGTTTTTTTCCATGCCGAAAAGTGATCGTGTGTAGGCGGCACAAGGTGATCAGATTTTTAAAATGAAATCCGGGGACATATTTTTTCTTTACTAGTAATGGCAACAATCAGCAACTCACTGCCCGTCGCCACCCACCTCACAGCCTCTCAAGTCTTACTCTTCGGGCCCCGGCTACTACTGGATGGTGAGTGGAGGAAGATCACTCCGCCAGGGAAGGCAAGGAGATAGACAGGAGGCTGGCCAGGATTTGAACCAAGGCAGAATAACATGCAAGCAAAGCTAAATGGGCATGTGCCCGAAACTGAAGAAATATTCCCTCCGCTCCGACCAGCACATGATCATCAGAAAGGGGCACAGACAGTGCCGATCCTGACCTCCTTGGGGCCTTAAGCAAAATGACATGTCACATTAAAGTTAAGAAGCGGGGGGGCTGCTGAAAATGAGAGTTGAGTTGAGAATTGGGGGAGGGGGTGTTCTGCTGTCGGAAATTACATCTTACATTAGTGAGAAGTGGGGGGTACTGACTTCTTACCTCTTATTCCATGCAGCCAGCGGGTTGAGAAGCGGAGTGAGGGGTCGAAAATGACTTCTCACCAAGCGGGGCCTCTAGTAATTTGGGGGGCCCTCCGCAGCTTTGCGGGGCCCTAAGCGGCTTGCATAGTGAGCCTATAGGGCGGATCGGTCCTGGGCACAGATGATGGGAAAAATACAACCCCACTATGCTAGTAGGCATGGCGGAGCGGGGGTGTGTAATTCTATTTTTTTCATTTTAATTCTGCACTGACTTTCTTTGAAATAGCCCCTGCCCCCTATTAAATCCAATCTGGGGACAAAACCAGGGACAGACTTGGTCCGGGGACAGTGTCCTCAATCAGGGGACTGTCCCCTAAAACTGGGAATGTCTGGTCACCCTATCCTACACTTGCTCTGTGTTGACATTTCCCTGGGCTCCCAAGTTTGCACATTGTGTTAACTCCTAGTGTGCTGGAATGTGCAAACTTGGGAGCCCAGGGAAATTTCAACACAGAGACAGTACAGAGAACTTCACAGGGCTGTTTGCTGTGAATTCTAATCCCTCCTGACCTCCCAGCAGCCACATGCGTACATTCCTGTACCTTGTAGTGCACCGGATTAGTGCACTTCTTAAAGCGGAGTTCTACCATTTTTTAGTTTAGTAAAAGTTAGCAGCTACAAAAAGTGTAACAGCTTTGGTTCACCGATTGACAGCTAAAGTGTACCTGTCATGTGGCATGGTGACCGGATCCCCGATGGTTCGTCCAAACCTCGCAGACAACCTCTGTCTCTGGGTTCTCCCGAGCCGATCCCCCACCGTTCAGCTCCCGCTTAGGATCTGGGACCCAGCAAGCCGCTGGGGTCCCTCTGTGCATCAAAATAAGGTTCCGTTGGGTACGGGGCTAATGGATGCGCGCACCCTGAAGGTGGATGCCGCACTTGGAACTCGGCCCCCGCATAGCACAATTCAAGCAGGCAACTGCCCCAGATATACCCTCCCGCCAGCACGTCCAGAGAAGAAAACGCTGATTGGCTGCTGGGAGAAGGTGGGTCTGTCAGAACCCCATCTAGCGCTGACTGTCACTCAGGGGTAATAACACCCCCCTGACATGCAGACCGACCTACAAGGCAGTTCCAAATGGCAGCGGCCCAAATTTAGGCAATTTGTGAATGGGAGTAACTTAACTCTCCCATTCCCCACTAACTTTAGCGTAGCACCCCACCAAAAGGGGGGGGGGCGCTACACAGGCAATGTGCGCTTTAGTAATTGTGGACACTGATTGGTCTAGGGCTCACAGCCGGAGACCATGAGGCTTTGCACAGCTGTAGGTAGCAGGGAAACACATGATAGGTGTCCAATCACAGCGCCTGTCGCTTCAGCCAATCAGGTGACAGGTAACAAAGACTCGGTGCACCCGATTGGCTGAGAGGCAGGTCGATGTTAGGAAAACAAAATCCTTCAGTTTCCTAACATACAGCTGAGTGAGAAGCGAACGCACAGCGATGTGTCTGCTTCTCCAACTTTTTGGGCGCCTATTAGAGCCTATGGCTCTAATCAGGTGCATCCAAAAAAACACCCCCACTGCTGTAAATCAGGTGCCCGGTGCCCAAAAAGGGGAATAGAGGGTGTCAGCAGCGACCATAGATAGAAAGATTCATGCAATGCATGAATCTATCTATGGTAATTAGAGAGTGATGGGGAAGGGGGGGGGGCAGTGCTCCTGCGCCCATTATGGACACACCGCTGCAGGTGTACAGTGTGGAGCAGAGCAATGGGCAGTATAATTGTATATAGGGCAGAGTGGAGCAGCTGGGAGTATTTAACTACATGCCGACCGCCCGCCGTCATATTACTGCGGAACGGTTGCTCTGTCTCGCGGGAGCACGTAGCTCTACGTCCTCCCTTAAGAGACTTGTAGGGCGCGCGCGCACCCCCCGAGTCCCGCACTCATGCCCGGCGGGTACGATCGCCGCCGGGCACCCGCGATTGCTCGTTACAGAGCAGGGAATGGGAGCTGTGTGTGTAAACACACAGCTCTCGTTCCTGTCAGCGGGGGAAACGCTGATTTTCTGTTCATACAATGTATGAACAGAAGATCAGTGATTTTCCCTAGTGAGGCCACCCCCCCCCCCCATACAGTTAGAACACAAATAGGAACACACTTAACCCCTTTCCTGCCCCATAGTGTTAACCCCTTCACTGCCAATGGCATTTTTATAGTAATCCAATGCATTTTTATAGCATTGATCGCTATAAAAATGCCAATGGTCCCAAAAATGTGTCAAAAGTGTCCGATGTGTCCGCCATAATATCGCAGTACTGAAAAAAAACGCTGATCGCCGCCATTACTATTAAAAAAAAAATAATAATAAAAATGCCATAAAACGACCCCCTTTTTTGTAAACGCTATAAATTTTGCGCAAACCAATCAATAAACGCTAATTGCGATTTTTTTAACTAAAAATATGTAGAAGAATACGTATCGGCCTAAACTGAGGGAAAAAAAAAAATTTATATCTTTTTTGGGGATATTTCTTATAGCAAAATGTAAAAAATATTGCATTTTTTTCAAAATAGTCGCTCTATTTTTGTTTATAGTGCAAAAAATAAAAACCGCAGAGATGATCAAATACCACCAAAAGAAAGCTCTATTTGTGGGAAAAAAAAGGACGCCAATTTTGTTTGGGAGCCACGTCGCACGACCGCGCAATTGTCAGTTAAAGCGACGCAGTGCCGAATCACAAAAAGTGCTCTGGTCTTTGGACAGCAATATGGTCCGGGGCTAAAGTGGTTAATATACAGCACAGTGTACAAAGTGAAGGGATGTGGGATATATAATGTGCAGCACAGTGTACAGAATGAAGGGATGTGTGGTAAATAATGTGCAGCACAGTGTACAGAAGAAGGGATGTGTGGTAAATAATGTGCAGCACAGTGTACAGAATAAAGGGATGTGTGGTAAATAATGTGCAGCACAGTGTACAGAAGAAGGGATGTGTGGTAAATAATGTGCAGCACAGTGTACAGAAGAAGGCATGTGTTGTAAATAATGTGAAGCACAGTGTACAGAATGAAGGGATGTGTGGTAAATAATGTGCAGCACAGTGTACAGAAGAAGGGATGTGTGGTAAATAATGTGCAGCACAGTGTACAGAATAAAGGGATGTGTGGTAAATAATGTGCAGCACAGTGTACAGAAGAAGGGATGTGTGGTAAATAATGTGCAGCACAGTGTACAGAAGAAGGGATGTGTGGTAAATAATGTGCAGCACAGTGTACAGAATAAAGGAATGTGTGGTAAATAATGTGCAGCACAGTGTACAGAATGAAGGGATGTGTGGTAAATAATGTGCAGCACAGTGTACAGAATGAAGGGATGTGTGGTAAATAATGTGCAGCACAGTGTATAGAAGAAGGGATGTGTGGTAAATAATGTGCAGCACAGTGTACAGAATGAAGGGATGTGTGGTAAATAATGTGCAGCACAGTGTACAGAATGAAGGGATGTGTGGTAAATAATGTGCAGCACAGTGTACAGAATGAAGGGATGTGTGGTAAATAATGTGCAGCACAGTGTACAGAATAAAGGGATGTGTGGTAAATAATGTGCAGCACAGTGTACAGAAGAAGGGATGTGTGGTAAATAATGTGCAGTACAGTGTACAGAAGAAGGCATGTGTTGTAAATAATGTGAAGCACAGTGTACAGAATGAAGGGATGTGTGGTAAATAATGTGCAGCACAGTGTACAGAATAAAGGGATGTGTGGTAAATAATGTGCAGCACAGTGTACAGAAGAAGGGATGTGTGGTAAATAATGTGCAGCACAGTGTACAGAAGAAGGGATGTGTGGTAAATAATGTGCAGCACAGTGTACAGAATGAAGGGATGTGTGGTAAATAATGTGCAGCACAGTGTACAGAATGAAGGGATGTGTGGTAAATAATGTGCAGCACAGTGTACAGAATGAAGGGATGTGTGGTAAATAATGTGCAGCACAGTGTACAGAATGAAGGGATGTGTGGTAAATAATGTGCAGCACAGTGTATAGAATGAAGGGATGTGTGGTAAATAATGTGCAGCACAGTGTACAGAAGAAGGGATGTGTGGTAAATAATGTGCAGCACAGTGTACAGAATAAAGGGATGTGTGGTAAATAATGTGCAGCACAGTGTACAGAATAAAGGGATGTGTGGTAAATAATGTGCAGCACAGTGTATAGAAGAAGGGATGTGTGGTAAATAATGTGCAGCACAGTGTACAGAATAAAGGGATGTGTGGTAAATAATGTGCAGCACAGTGTATAGAAGAAGGGATGTGTGGTAAATAATGTGCAGCACAGTGTATAGAAGAAGGGATGTGTGGTAAATAATGTGCAGCACAGTGTATAGAAGAAGGGATGTCTGGTAAATAATGTGCGGCAGTGTACAGAATGAAGTGGCGTGTATTATATATATGGTGAACAAGCTGGCAGGTTAAAGAAGCATGTAATTGTGGTGGGCGATCAGACGCTGCTGAGCTTTTAAAGCGGCAGTTTTGGCCCTGCCAATAGGTTTTAAGCAGCATGGGCGCTGGAGCACCCACCTAGGCAGCTATTAGATATATAGAAGTGTGCACAGAGGATTGGGCTCAGAACACCAGCAGATACTCCCAGACATTGGATCAAGACAAATGTAGAGGGTCTCTAGACCACACAGTCATTTAAAACCTGCCATAAGTAATTTTACTACTGTGATTGATTGCCTGCGTGCTGGAAAATTGTTACCCTGCAGCACTATTACATCATTTGTTTTTGTACTTTTCCAATCTATAATTGACCATTCTCTACAAATCTCTAGACTGACAATGTATTTGTGTATTCATTGGCTTCACCAATCACTACAGCCTTTTGTCCTTCAACTCCTGTATCCGAGACCTACAGAGGACGGCACATGGAATGCAGCAATACCTGCTGAAATTCAAGCATACAGAAAAGGATTGTACCAACCATATGGATTTGGTCAGGATAAGGGATGAAAGCCAGGATCAGAATCAAAGCCATTCGTCAAAGCTTTACATGCGTTTAAATGCAACATTTTCCTATTCTATCAGCGAATACTTTTATTATGAACAAATATTGCACAGAACACAGCTTAAACATAAGTTTAGCAAGTTTTCATTGATTACATATGTGGAGTTTAAATGAAAATACGTAGTATATAGGGACAAGATGTTTTGACTTCTTTAATGCTCTTTTTGTGTGTGGGGGAAAAAGCTTTTCTCTTTAGTATGACATTACATCCTTATTTTATTATGCACAGTAAACTGGAAATTCCTTACAACTTTCCTCAAGCCGTGCTTCCCCTTTGTTGTGGCAATGACAGTTACATGGCTTTGGTTTCTTCCAGTATTAAAGTCACGGGTGGCCACTTTGTGACTTTCTCCTCACCACACATCATTTAGAAGCGGTGTTTACACAATATTCCAAATTGCTTAGAACTTGATGATGTCCCTCTAATTACACTCTGCCTCTCTTTCTGTCAGGAAACATTTCTACATGGCACTATAGATGTTACAGACTGCTAGGAAATTCATAACAGTTTCATCTTTGTGGCCTTGTATCCATGTAAAGATCCATGTCTACCACAAGACCATATTCTGAATGTCTGAGGTCTGTTTGTTAAGGCAAAGAATTTGTGATGTCTTCTGCATTATGGAATAAAGATGATTTACATAGGTGTGTGCAGGCTATTGCATTAGGGTGCGCACCCCTAAGATCAAACACACATGCGTGCGTGCGTATATATATATATATATATATATATATATATATATATATATATATATACAATACACGCACAAACATACACTTACGGTAAGGCAGGTCAGTGAGCAGTGTGCGGTGAGGACAGCCAGTCATTGAACAGTGTGCAGTGAAGACAGCCAGTCATTGAACAGTGTGCAGTGAGGACAGCCAGTCAGTGAACAGTGTGCGGTGAAGAGAGGCCCGGAGTGACGGGACAAATGATAATGGAGGGCCGGCCATGACTGGGGTGGAAGATGGCCAACAGAGGGTTAACTCTGGAAGGAGGTGCTTTCAGGGGAGTGTCCGTAGGCTGAAAGAGTCAGGGGGGAGGAGCCCTATATATATGGGGGCGGGGGAACCCACGAGGCACAAGTTGGGAGGAATTTTACAGGGAGGCAGGTTTTTCTCTGCTCCCTGTACTTTAGGCCTAGCAGCATGCAGAGCGTGGACTTGATTTTAGCGCGGCTGCGCTCCGCTGCGGCATCCCGGGAACCAGGTTGGTTGGAGGAGCAGGTGGGGGGCCTGTTAGTGGAGGAAGCCGGGGGGTCCCAGGATAGCGGGGTAGTGTCCCCACGCGGTCGGCGATCGCGGCCGCCAGATCGATACTCACCCGGGCCTATGGCGGTATCCCAGCGGCGCAACAGGAGCCCCCTTGATGCACAGTCACCCCCTCCGGCCAATCGGGCGGCTGCTTCGGTCGGGGGGTCCGGCGGGCGGGACAGAGGGCGACAGATGACCTCGGGGGGCGGGGCTACGGGCAGGAATGGCGCCCGTTCCGTGCCCAATCGGCGTGGCAGCAGTGAACGATCGGTTCCCCCCTCCACCACAGGGCCAGCAAGGGGGGGAACTCGGCGTGGGAGGTGCGGTGACACGACCGGGGGGCCGTCCCGGATCGCGGCCACCGGTTCCAGGGCAGGTGGGAGGCCGGAGTCCCCAGGTTGCAGTGGTGGGTCCAGTCGGGGCCCTGCCGGAAGGAGCGGGGGTGCTGAGACGTCCACGGCCGGGTCAAGCGTGAGAGGATGATCCGCCGGGAGGCTGGGATCTTCGGCCTCCAGGCCTTCCTCGCCTGGGGGGCTGACATCGCCGATGGCGCCGGCCTTGGAAGATCGATCGGAGGGTGAAGCATCCGGTTCGGAGGAGGAAAGTCGCCCGAAGGAGTCGCCTGCGAGGGATGTGCCGGTGACGGCTGTGAGAGATGTTCCCGGCCAGCTCGGTAAGTCCAATCTTGATGCTTCTGGGGATGTAGCTGCTGCTTTATGTGCATTTTGGGGGTGGGGGGAGGGGGTCCTCCGTGTAATGGGGGTGATGGTCAGAATGTGGGGCCACCAACCGGGGGTCCCGGGGCGACGGACGGGGTGCCTGCCGCCCAGGGCTCCCCAGGGGGGATGCAGGAGTTGTTGGGGGGTTTGAGGGAATTGTTGCAACGTTTTGCGGGGGGGTCTGGGACTCCTCCACAGGCAGCACCATGGGTTGGCCCTGCTGGGGGGGTGGGGGTGGCGCCCTTGGGGGGGCAGGCCACGGCTGTGGAGGACACAGGGGTGGTGACGGATAATGGTTCAAGGGGAGAAAAAGGGGGAGAGAAGCCAGCGGCGGGTAGGACTGACGTTGTGCGTTTGGATGATGCCGCAAGAGGTGAAGTATATGTTTGTTTCGATAGGCCCGTTGGGGGCGCACCTGAAACAGGAGGTCAGGGACAAAATCGTAAAAGGTGAGTATGTTGAGATTTTTTCCCTGCTGCCTCTGGAAAAGTTCAACCTAGATAGGGTGAAGACGGACAGTTCAAAAAAGGAGGATGAGGAAAAGAGGAGGTATAGGTTGATCCCTCGTACTTTTAGCAATTGGTGGCAGGCGTTCGCAATTATGGCCAGCGTCATAGGGGAAGAGAACCCGGAACATTGCGCGGCGCTGTTCTGCTATATGGACGCAATCGGGGAGGCCTATCGGGCTTATGGGGGGGACAGGGTGGCTGCGGTATGACGAGCAGTTCCGCCAACGGCGGGCTGTCCGCCCTACGCTGAGGTGGGATCACAAGGAGATTACTCTGTGGATGCGGATGATGTCTGCGCCCCGGACTAATAGCCCGTTTTTTCATGGGGGGGTCGGGGGTACACCCACCTCTGGATCTCCGGCCGGAAAAAAGTGGGGGGTGTGTTGGCAATACAACGAGGGTTCCTGCAAGTTTGGGGGAACCTGTCGCTTTAAGCATGAGTGCTCCGGTAGTGGGGGTGCCCACCCCTTGTCCCGGTGTTTTAAAAAAGGAAAGCGGGCGGGGGAGGCTGCTGGAAAAAGGGACGACGCCAGTGAGGGGGGAAAGGATGGAGCCTTTTCTAAATAGGTATCCAGACAGGGCTGCGGCGCGGCTGCTCGAGTCAGGGTTCTCCAGGGGTTTTGTCATTCCCTGTTCCTTGTCGAAGGTGCCTCCCTTGGCGAAGAATTTGCGGTCTGCTTTGGAGAACCCTGGGGTGGTGTCAGCGAAGTTGGCGAAGGAGGTCGAGTTGGGTAGGATGGCGGGGCCATTCACGGAATTGCCGTTGCCGGATTTGGTGGTTTCGCCACTGGGGGTGGTTCCTAAGAAGGAACCGAACAAGTTTCGCCTCATTCACCACCTTTCCTTTCCAAAGGGGGGGTCGGTGAATGATGGGATTGATCCCGAAGAATGCACGGTGTCATACACGTCTTTTGACGCGGCGGTGCGGTGGGTTCGTCGCTACGGGAAGGGAGCTCTCATGGCAAAGTCGGACATTGAGGCTGCGTTTCGATTGTTGCCGGTTCACCCGGACAGTTTTAGGCTGTTGGGTTGCCGGTGGCAGGAGGAGTTTTACGTGGATCGATGTTTGCCAATGGGTTGCTCCATTTCCTGCGCGTTGTTTGAAACGTTCAGTTCATTCTTGGAGTGGGTGGTCAGGGAGGTGTCGGGTTCGGATTCAATCATTCACTATCTGGATGACTTTCTGTGCGTTGGTCCTCCGTCCTCCAATGTGTGTGCGATTTTGTTGGCAACGTTGCAGCACATTGCGGACAGGTTCGGGGTGCCATTGGCAGCTGACAAGACGGAGGGCCCGACCACGGTGTTGAGTTTTCTGGGAATATTGATTGATTCCGAGGAGATGGAGTGCAGGCTCCCGGTGGACAAGGTCGAGAATCTTCGGCTGGAGATTCGGGGTATGATAGGGCGGAACAAGGTTCAGTTGCGGGCAATGCAGTCCCTGTTGGGCAAGTTGAACTTTGCATGTCGGATCATACCTATGGGCAGGGTTTTCTGCCGACGGCCCATTTTATTCGCTTGACGGGGGAACTTAAAGCGGATTTGCAGGTATGGCACACGTTTCTGGAAGCCTTTAATGGGCGGGCGATTTGGATGTCAGGGCCGGTCAGCAATTTTGACCTGGACCTGGCCACGGACGCGGCCGGGTCCACCGGTTATGGGGCTTTCTTCAAGGGACGGTGGAGCGCGGAGGCGTGGCACGAGTCCTGGGTAGCAGCGGGTTTTGAAAAGAACCTAGTACTGTTAGAACTTTTCCCGGTGGTGGTGGCAATTGAGCTTTGGGGGGCGGAGTGCAGGAATTTGAAAATCAGGTTAAACTGCGATAACATGGGGGGTGGTGCAAGTTATTAACCGGATTTCCGGGTCATCTTTGCCGGTGGTTCGGTTATTGCACCACCTCGTGTTGCGCTGTTTACAATGGAATATTTTTCTGTATGCGGTGCACATTCCGGGCGTGGACAACAGACTCGCTGACGCTTTGTCTCGGTTTCAGTGGGACAGGTTCAGAGAGCTGGCTCCACAGGCGGACAAGGAAGGGGTCCCATGCCCGGGTTGGATGTGGGAAATTGCGTTGGAATCGCAGCGGGCTGGATCAGGAAGTCGGTGAGTGGGCCGACATGGTCTGCGTACAAAAAGGTATGGGAGGAATGGGCATGTTTCAAGCGGTTGGCGGACACTGAACTGGGGGAGGTGGAGAAGGGATGGTTGGTTATATATTTTGTAGCCAGACATATGGAGGGTGGGGGGTCGGTTTCAGCCTTGGAGAAGAAACTGGCGGGTCTCGCCTTTCTGTTTAAGTTGGAGGGTGGGGCTGATCTCACAAAGAATTTTTGGGTTAAACAGGCGGTTAAGAGGTACAAAAAGGGTCATCCGTGCAAGGATGCGCGGAGGCCAGTGTCTTTTTCCGTGTTGCAGAAGATTTTTGGAGTCCTGGGGGAGGTGTGTTCATCCGGATACGAGGTGAGTTTATTCCGGGCAATTTTTTCGGTGGCGTTTTTTGGTGCATTTCGGGTGGGGGAGCTGGTCAGTCCCTCGAAACGGGTGCCTGGGGGCCTCCTGTTTGAGGATGTACGGTCATCTGAGGACAGGGTGGTTTTTAGGCTACGGCGGTCTAAGACGGATCAGAGGGGAAAAGGGGTGGATGTGTTTTTATATCCATTGCCGGGTTCGGAGGTGTGTCCGGTGCGGGTGGTACGGGAGTTTTTGTTGGTGCGACCAGGGACGGGGGGGCCGTTTTGGATTCACGGTGATGGTTCATTTGTATCAAGGTTTCAATTCGTAGCGATATTTAGGAAGTGCTTAAAAACGGCAGGGTTTGATGAGCGACTGTTTGCCTCGCACTCCTTCCGTATCGGGGCGGCTACCGAGGCGGCCCAGTGCGGGTTGGATGAGGCCGCGGTCAAGCGAATTGGGAGATGGGAATCAAGGAGATTCCGCTCTTATGTGCGCCCAAATATGGTGTTGGATTAAGGTTGAGTGGGGGTGGTTTTTTCCAGGTTATGATGTGGGGGTGATTCCTGTTTATTATCGCTGCTGTTTCTGTCTTTCAGATGGAGGTCATACACGCCTCGTGTGGATTATGGGGCATTCATATGTGTGTAGGGGGGCCAGGAGAGCAGATGCTAGGCCAAATGGTAGGCAGTTGGGGATTTCCAGGCGGGAGGCAACGTTGAGGTGGTTGGGTATCCCTGGGATGGGGTGGTGCAGGGTGCTGCCGGAGGTGCAGCGCTATGCTCTGCTCGATCGTCCCCCGGATGTGTTGGTGTTACACGTCGGGGGGAACGAATTGGGGATACGGCCTATAGGGGACTTGATCTCGGCTGTTAAGGCGGATGTCTTGACATTCCGGGCATCTCTCCCAGGGATGCTGCTGGTGTGGTCTGACATTGTGGCACGTACTAATTGGCGTATGGCAAGGTCAGTGGATCGGCTCAACAAGGGGAGGATTAAAGTTAATAAGGTTTTGGGACGGTTTGTGGAAAAGCATGGGGGGTTGGTAGTGAGGCACAGAGAGTTGGAGTTAAACGTGGGGCTATACCTGCTCAGGGATGGTGTTTACCTAACCCTTTCGGGCTGTGGCGGTGTCCTTGGTCTCTGGATGGTGACAGTTGACAGATGGAATGGAAAAATGGTTGGGGGCTCATCTTGGGATGGGCCCATTATGGGGTTAGTTGCAGTGGAACGGTGTCCGCTGTAATACGGTTGTGGTACACTGCGGGTTAAAAAGTGGGTGTCTCTGAGCTGGAGTCGGCTGGAGGCCGGATATGGTAATGGTACAGCAGTGTGGTGGTGGAAAAGGTTAATGGGGTTACTGTCAAAAGACCAAGAGACCAGTGTTAATAATAAAAGTGTTATAATTACTGTTAATGAATAAAAGTTGGATTTTATTGGAAATTATTTAAATTTGGTTAATATATATATTTAATTTGGTTATAAAATAAAATGGCTGTTGTGGTCAATTTTACTCCAATATCTGTGTCGCTCTCGTTAATGGGAAAAAGGTTGGGAGGTTAAGCTAAAAGGGGGCTGGGGGGGGGGTTAATATAAAGGGTCGTGAGAGGGTTGGTCTATTTGAACTACACTAGTCAGGAAAGCCAGTCATCGAACAGTGTGCAGTGAGGACAGCCAGTCAGTTAGCACTGTGTGGTGAGGACAGCCAGTCATTGAACAGTGTGCGCCGATGATAGCCAGTCAGTGAGCAGTGTGCGGTGAGGACAGCCAGTCAGTGAGCAGTGTGCGGTGAGGACAGCCAGTCAGTGAATAGTGTGCGGTGAGGACAGCCAGTCACTAAACAGTGTGTGGTGAGGACAGCCAGTCAGTAAGCAGTGTGCGGTGAGGACAGCCAGTCAGTGAACAGTGAGCGGTGAAGACAACCAGTCAGTAAGCAGTGTGCGATGAGGACAGCCAGTCAGTGAGCAGTGTGCAGTGTGGACAGCCAGTCAGTGAGAAGTGTGTGGTGAGGACAGCCAGTCATTGAATAGTGTGCGGTGAGGACAGCCAGTCAGTGAGCAGTGTGCGGTGAGGACAGCCAGTCACTAGACAGTGTGCGGTGAGGACAGCCAGTCAGTGAGCAGTGTGCGGTGAGGACAGCCAGTCACTAGACAGTGTGCGGTGAGGACAGCCAGTCAGTGAGCAGTGTGCGGTGAGGACAGCCAGTCACTAGACAGTGTGCGGTGAGGACAGCCAGTCAGTGAGCAGTGTGCGGTGAGGACAGCCAGTCAGTGAGCAGTGTGCGGTGAGTAGGGTGACCACGTGTCCTGGATTGCCAGGGACAGTCCCACATTTTGCAGGTCTGTCCCAGGCACCTTCATTCCAGGACAATACAGTGTCCCGGAATGAAACTGACACAGCCACCCCCCGGGCCAATCTGATGCCCTCAAAAAAGGCCGCCACATCACCGCTTTACTCACTGACAGTACTTGCCCTGGCCGGGAATGCCTGGAGGAGCACAATCCCCGCCCCCTGCTTGTGATTGGGGAAATCATAAATCCCGCCTCTTGTGTCCAATCACTGTGCTGTGATTCGTTACAGCACAAGCTGATTTCTGGGAAGGGGGGTAGTTTGGAAATGTGGTCACCCTAGTGGTGAGGACAGCCAGTCAGTGAGCAGTGTGTGGGTAGGGCAGATGGCAAAGGAGGGAAAAGAGAAAAAATAAGGGAAGACGGAGGAAAAGGATGTGCAGGAAAGGGGGGTGATTGGGATTTAGTTTCAATGCACCGCACTTTTTGTTTTAAATTTTTTGTAAAAGTAAACAACAGTTTATGAATTTGTAAAAAACAACAGTTTATGAATAGGTTTTCTTTAACCACTTTAGCCCCGGACCATATTGCTGTCCAATGACCAGAGCACTTTTTGTGATTTGGCACTGCGTCGCTTTAACTGACAATTGCGCAGTCGTGCGACGTGGCTCCCAAACAAAATTGGCGTCCTTTTTCCCCACAAATAGAGCTTTCTTTTGGTGGTATTTGATCATCTCTGCGTTTTTTATTTTTTGCGCTATAAACAAAAATAAAGCGACAATTTTGAAAAAAACTCAATATTTTTTACTTTTTGCTATAATAAATATCCCCCAAAAATATATAAAAAAACAATTTTTTTCCTCAGTTTAGGCCGATACGTATTCTTCTACATGTTTTTCGTTACAAAAAAATCGCAATAAGTGTTTATTGATTGGTTTGCGCAAAAGTTATAGCGTTTACAAAATAGGGGGTCGTTTTATGGCATTTTTAATAATATTTTTTTTTTTACTAGTAATGGCGGCGATCAGCATTTTTTTTCAGTACTGCGACATTATGGCGGGCACTTCGGACACTTTTGACACATTTTTGGGGCCATTGGCATTTTTATAGCGATCAATGCTATAAAAATGCATTGTATTACTATAAAAATGCCATTGGCAGTGAAGGGGTTAACACTAGGGGGCAGGGAAGGGGTTAAGTGTGTTCCTGTTTGTGGCCTCACTAGGGGAAATCACTGATCTTCTGTTCATACATTGTATGAATAGAAGATCAGCGTTTCCCCCGCTGACAGGAACGAGAGCTATGTGTTTACACACATAGCTCCCATTCCCCACTCTGTAACGAGCAATCGCGGGTGCCCGGCGGCGATCGTACCCGCTGGGCACGCGCGCGGGACTCAGGGGCGAGCGGGGACGCGCGCACGCGCCCCCTAGCGGCCGCTTTAAAGCGGACGTATAGCTACGGGCTTTCGCCAAGGTGTGCCACCGTCCCGCAGTAATATGACCGCGGGCGGTCGGCAAGGAGTTAAAGTGGATGTAAACCCCAATTTTTTTTTTTTTTTTATGTCACAATGTAGAGTATAAGGTTTCCTATCATCTGTGCCCAGTCTTGCCACACAGAGTTAATCCAGCGCTGAGTAATCCTCTTTTAATGTTCAGTACAAATTAACAGAATTCCAGATAAAAACTTGCCAAACTATAAAGTCCGTTTCTCTGTTTTTGCTTTCAGTGACAGGTTTTTTACAAATCTAGCTTGGACATGTTTATCATAACATGAGGTGATCCAAAGTTCATTGTATATTACTAGGATGTGTTATGTGGGGGAGGGGTGGATTTCTCACTTTTTATACCTCATTTTATGATAAACATGTCCAGGCTAGATATATAAATAAGCTGTCACTCAAAGCAAGAAGAGAGAAAACTGACTTTTTATTTAGGCAGGGTTTTATCTGGAAGGCTGTTCATTTTCACTGAACATTAACAGAGGATTTCTCAGATCTGGATTAACTCTGTGTGGCAAGACTGGGCACAGATGATAGAAAATCTTATACTCTACATTGTGACATCAAAAAAAAAAATATATATTTTTTTTGGGTTTACATCCACTTTGATGCCGCGTACACACGATCATTTTTTGTGATGAAAAAAACGACGTTTTCTGTGAAGTAAAAAATGACGTTTTTGAAACGTCACTTTTCAAAGACAATTTTGCATACACACCATCGTTTTTTTCACAAAAAGCGAGGTTACGTTCACCACTCTTTTCCATTGAAGCTCGCTTCATAACTAGCTTCTGGGCATGCGCGGGTTGAAAAACATTGTTTTAAACAACGTTTTTGCTACACACGGTGACTTTTTGTGAAACAAAAAATGACGTTTTGAAAAACGACACAAAAAATTCAAGCATGTTGGAATTTTTTTGGGGTCGTTTTTTTTAAGACAAAAAACGACGTTTTGCCCACACACGATCAATTTAAATGACGTTTTAAAAAACGACGTTTTTTTTCATCGCAAAAAACGACCGTCTGTACGCGGCATAAGGATAAACAAATCAGTCATCTAGTGGTGTAAGACAAGGACCTCTACCTCTACATTATAGAGATATTCAATAGCAAATCAATAAACAGGCAATGGAAAATCATTTCAGGAAATCAGAATGAAATAAGTATTGAAAATCCAAATCAGCTGCACAGGGTTCTTCACAAAAAAAAAAATGCATTTGGATTTCATGGAAAACACCCTTGCATTAACATGTATTACAAACACATGCATCTAAAGTGGACCTATGAACAAATACTGTTTATTTCTTCTGTTATGGCATGCATGTATGCAAGACAAACGTTAACGCATAGGGCCATTTCACACGTACAGATCCCGTGAAAATCTGTACCTTTATCGCCCACTTGCTCAGTGGGGAACGGTCCGTTGATCCCCGCTGAGCCGGCAGATGACAGGGCAGTCCCTGTGCAGGGACCGCCCTGTCAGATCTCCGCTCACCTCTATGGGGGGATTGGATGTACACGGACCGTCTGTCTGTCTGTGTTCATCCGATCCACAGACGGATGGAAAAATAGGATTTTCCGTCTGCAGAATCGGAGCATAGCGGACAACGACATGATCAGATGTCAGCGGATGTTCATCCTCTGACATCCGCTATCCCATAGGTATACATGTATGTCCGTTTTTCATCCGATAACGGATGGATGAAAAACGAACATACAGTCCGCAGGTGTGAAAGGGCCCTAAGTATTAATTTCCTCCCACAGGTATAACACTACTCTTCAGACAAAGCCTTCATCTGCTTTTCTCTCCAGAACGAGGGCATCAACATTGTTAAATCATCATCCAGGGTCACTATCCTGGACTGATACAGAAAAACCATACAAACCCTGGAGCTTGGTACTGGTAGTATAAATTCCTCTCATTCAATTGGGGCTAAAGATATCCACAAAACAAACAAAAATTATTAATGTCAGCATTTTGCAGATGCTTTAATCCTAAATTTCATTATATCACGTCATGTGTAAGAAAAAAAAATGTAAATCTTTTATTTTTAATACCATGAGAGTATAGGGGTAAGATGGCTAAACTGTGTTACTGGAATGCCGATACAGTCATGTGTAATATAATTTTGTCATATTTTTTCCCATGATTTGACCATCATTTATTTTCCTTAATGTATCCCAGTAAAATGCTTTGGCATGATGCCACGGTCGTGGACCGCACACGTTTTTGTGATGAAGACATTTATCTGATTTAAACGAAGAAAGCCAGCAATGTCACCTTCAGCTACTCCTAGTAATTAGGGATAAAATTGCTCGGGATTAAGTCATCCTTATCTAAAATGATCAAATAGTGTATAACTGTTAAAGTGCTTTAAATCATTCGTAGTGTAATAACTCCTCTTTGCATAATATGTTACAAGTGTAATCGAAGCCACATATAGCAGACAGATAAGTGGTGTTTGCTCGCTGGTGACTGCTGTACTGTATGGGCCTAACACGCTCCTTAAAATTGGGACCGTGGTAGGGGAGAAGGTATCAGTTTTAGTAATTAAGGCAAATTGCCAAACGCTGCGCTATAGGGATGATTTATATTTACCACCAGTTCTTTGGTGTTGGATCTCAGTCCTGCAGAGTACTTAAAGGGGAGTTCCACCCACAATTTCACTTTTTAAATATAAATACACCTGTAATACACAAGCTTAATGTATTCTAGTAAAGTTAGTCTGTAAACTAAGGTCCGTTTTGTTAGGTTGTTACAGCATTTAGATAGTTTATAATCTAGAAATAGACCATGGCCATCTTAAGTGTGGGCATCATGAAGCCAGACTGTATGACTTCCTGGATTTCAGCTTTGCATATCTCGCACATGCTCAGTGCTGCACAAGCAATGTAATAGGTTTCAGTCAGGTTTGCAAGGAGTACTGGGAAACATGATGCCTATCCCAGAAACTCTTGCAAATAGCCTTGTGACTTAATATCCTAGGCTAATAAGGAGGAGGAAGTAATGAAGGACTACAAAATAAAGGAATTTACAAGCAACAAAATAAATAAAAATTGTCCATTCTGAACACTATGAGATTAGGGCATGCAGCACAGACAAACATAAAAAAATGGGTGGAACTCCACTTTAAGGTCCAGATATAGGTGTATTCAAATATTAACCCAGATAGAAACTGTACAAACAGCCAACTTGCCACAGGTTGCAAACACCAGCTGCTCATGAGCTTGTGCATATCTAATACATTGGTCCAAGTATTAACAATTCTTTGCTACAACAGTTCTCATCTTTGGACACCGATGAAGGGTTGTGGCTTAGCCTACAAAGCATTTTAGCTGGGTGTACAGTCTGCATCTGATTTTATATTTGAATACTTCTGAACCTGAACCTGAAAAACACAGTATGTCCCCCCTTCTCTTTCATTATAACTTTATCCAGTCATGACCCAAAGTGCCAAAGCCCTTTGGTGTGCAGTTAATTAATATCTCAACTCCATGGGAAATGGGAAAAAGGCTGCACAATCTATCCACTTCCTCAAGCATGCCTATGTGCAGTGGCAGGTGGTGCTCAAATTTTTTTGGGGGGGAGGGAGCGCAAACAAACTGAAAAAAAAACAATTGCCGCCGCTGTGCCCATTAAACGCAGCCTGTGTGCCCATCAAACGACGCCAGTTTGTCCCATCAAATGCAGCCAGTTTGTCCCCAAATACAGCCAGTTTGTCCCCAAATGCAGCCAGTTTGCCTCCAGCCTGGCACTCACCTTCCTCGGGTCAGCGCCGTCCTCCTCCACGCTCCCTCAATGTCTTCTCCCTTCCTAGATGTCATTACAGTCAATCAGGTGACCGGTAACCAGACCCAGTGCTCCTGATTGACTGAGAGGCGGGTCAGTTTTAGGGAAGGGATTCCCTAACACATCATGGTTTAAACAGGGAACGCACAGCCGTGCGCCTGCTGTTTAACCATTTGGAAGCCGATTAGAGCCCACAGCCTCTAATCAGGAAGCCTATTAGAGCCTTTGGCTCTAGTCAGCCACTTTCAAAACACACCCACCGCTGTTATTCAGATGGCCAGCGCTTAACAGGGGGCCGGACACCTGAATAGTGGGCGGCAGCGGCGACAATAGGTATATTCATGCAGTGAATCGACTCTTAGTCCTGACCTTCATCTCCTAGTTTGAGTCCTGCTGTAGATGGATTTTAAAACACTGATACCAAATCACATTCAGTTAGAAGGTATGTAGTGCTACCCCCACAGGAGCCGCTGGTATTAAGCCTGGGTCTTCCTCACTTTTGCTCTGCAGCCAGGTATAAGGTAGGCACAAACACTTCTGCTCATTGTCTCCGATGACCAGTCTAGGGGTTTTGTTTTTGTTGTTTTATTGGAGAACTTGGAAAGAGTAAGGGATATAGTGGGATACTTTGAAATTAAACTATTCAAGAACTTTTTCCTTCCTTTCCTAGTGAAACTTGGCTGAAATACTTGCAGAAGGCAGATTAAGACTTCTTCACAGCAGCAGAAAACTGATTGCATAACAGAGCAATGTCCCTTAGTAAAGTAGTGGACAGTCCTTGACAAAGCTCTAAGAACAGTGTTCTCTTTGCATGGGCCCTCAGCTGATTTAGAGCACAAGAGGGGGTTAACTGTCTAAAGATCCTTAGGGTGTCAGTACTCACAAGGCTCCTGAAGCACCACCGGCAGCCTTCTCTCTCCATAATACCAAACCAGATGCACTGTAGACTTTCCCTCTGTCAGCTATGGTAGGACCAGGGTCAGCCACAAAGAATTGAGACCCTCAGGTCGCCCACCTGAGGCCACATGGCAGCAAGTGCAATGCCTCTCCCCCAGCCTGGTGCAATTCTCTGCTAGGAAAGTCACCAAGCCCATGTACTCCTAAAATATAAATACGGGCACCTAGCATGCCTAGGGGCACCTTCCCTTCTAATTGGCCAGTGCTCAATGAATATCCATGCTCCCATCTGCATGGTTTCCACCTCCTATCCAGCACTTTCCATAGTTGCTAGGACAGTGTGCAACTTCAAGACAGCATGAGCAGCACCAGAACACACACTAAATTAGCCGATCTCCACTCTATGTTAACATATTTGCAAACGTTTTGAGATGGGAACGGGGAAAACCTATTAGCAAAAATATTTAGGCATTGGGCACACCCCCTGCCATGCCCCCTTATGCTCCCTGGCGGTTTTCTCGAATGTGGCTCGGGGTTAAATTTCAGTACCATTAGCGGTAACCCCGAGCCACACTCGGTATTGCATTGCAGGATCCTGGTGCAGTATACTTACCTTGTCCCCAGGACCCTGCGACGCCCCCCCCCCCGATGTGTCTGCGGGATGTGTCTTCCGCCTGATGCCTCTGTGTGCCGCCTCTGTTCCCTGTGAGCGTTGCGATGCATGGGGGTGGAGCCTGGTGGCAAATTCAAAAAGTACTAAATTCATAACACATACAGTACACTGTAATCTTACAGATTACATTACTGTATCAAATCATTTTACTCCCCTTTTGATCCGGGGTCCTGCATGCAGTTTTATATTATAAATACTGTTCTTTCTGCCTGGAAACCGGACATTATACATATCAACCAAAAAGTGTCCCTTAACGTCAAAAGTGGTTTTAGACCAGCTAGAAAATGGCGATTGTAAATTAGAACACTTGCAGAATTGAGCGGTATTGAATCGTGAGGGAAATTAATTGTATTGTTATTGAATTAATATTATTTAGAATTATTTATAGTTATATATTATATTATAATTTATGATTTTGTGTTTCAAACTTTATCATACCTGGGATATCTACTGGACAGATTTAAAGGATCACTAAAGGAATTTTTTTTTTTGCTGAAATTACTGTTTACAGGGTATAGAGACATAAAAGCAGGGCTTTTTTTCTGGGGGAACTTGGGGGAACTCAGTTCCACCACCTCTGGCTCAGACCCTTTGGTGCCTGCTCACCACAATCACTTGTAAACACAGAAGTCTGGTTTCTGTGTTTACAAGTGACATCTTTGCACTCTGTGTGTAACCCCCTGAACTCTACACTCTGTATGTAATGCAATCCTGGTATTTAATGGCCCCTTAAGACCCTTCTACTGTTTGTGAAATTTGAATGGGGTCGTGGTTGAGTTCATGCACCTATTTTTTGAGAAAAAAAGCTCTGCATAAAAGTTAACTGATTCCTATAAAAAATGATTAAAAATAGATAAAAATCAATCATATAATATGCCTCTAGTTTCACTTTCGTTTTTAAAAAGGTTTTGTGTTTATGTTTAGTAGAGAGAGAGACAGAACAAAAACAAACAAATCCAGGGCAGTGTTTTGTTTTTAAATTGATTCCCAGGGCAGTGTTTTGTTTTTAAAATGAATCGGATTGGGTCTGAGGAGTTTTAGAGACACAGCTTGGATCACAGTGAAAAGCTGCCATGAGATTTTTCATAAGGAGCCAGACAAGCAAGAACTGTGCAGATCAGAGAAGTATTACAGCTACTTCAAAGCAAAAACGAACAATGAGAACATAAAAACAGCACTGCATTAAGGTAAAGGAAGCTATTTAGCTAAAAAAAATGTTTCCTTTAGTGACCCTTTAAGTGTGTTATTACTAAGAATTACAGGCCTACAATATAAAATGCCAAATTTCTATGCAAAACAAGAGTCCCAAAAATCTGACATAATCATACCGCCTGGGTGGCTACAGGAGAATTATACAAAAAAAAATATATATATATATATATATAAATTTTTAAGCCCACAAGTGTTTTTTTTACAACTACTATCCCTTTATATTGGCTTTTGAAATTTACAAATGTATCAATTTAGAAATTGGATGAAATTGGCCACTTGCAGGGCGCTTTTAACCCCCCGCTAGGGCCGAATAAGAGGTTACAAGCACCCGTATTGCAGCGCTTCCCAAGTCCTTTTCAGGCGCTTTGGAAGTGCTGCCCATTCATTTCAATGGGCAGGAGCGTTTTGGGAGTGCTGTATACAGTGTTCCCAAACCGCCCCAAAGATTCTGCTTGCAGGACTTTTCAGAACTTCCTGCAAGCGCACCACCACAGTGTAAAAAAAGTCACACTGAAATGATTGGGAGGCGGTTTGCAGGCGTTATTTAGAGGCTATTTTTAGCGATAAAACACTTGAAAACCGCCTCAGTGTGAAGCCAGCCTTCAGTTCTAGCTTACAATGATTACGGAGGAACTCTTTCACAGAGCAGCATGAATTTCAGTAAGAGGTGGTAGCAATGTCACAGTTATTAGAAAAGGTCAAACAATTGGCCTTAACAATTTTCTAATAAAAGAGCCTGACATGTTACTAAAAGATGATTAACTTGTCCTCAGAAGACCATGACCTCTTGAGGCCTAATTCCCAATGCTGATATTACAAGACCTGCACCAAGGCCGGAGGTGAGGACACTTTGACCTTGGATTAATAAATGACCTACAATTAGGTGTTAGGCTTAAGTCATCTGTGATATTTTGAAAAGACAGAGCTATTGCCCTACAGCACAGGCTATCAAGCATATCCAAAGTCCTCAGCAGGAGGTCTAATGTGTTTTGTAACATCAGGAGAAATAAAAACGTAATACTGCGCTAACAAAGAAGTGTAAATAAAATTAACCAACTAATATAAATAAGTCAGCAGCAGCTTAAAACGTGGAATAAATGTATAAAAGCATAGAAAGGTGTAAAACAAGCTGCGCTACAATACAGTGACTAAAAATTAAAGCCAACAGTAATTAAAGGGGTTGTAAAGGTAATTTTTTTCCCCTAAATAGCTTCCTTTACCTTAGTGCAGTCCTCCTTCACTTACCCCATCCTTCGATTTTGCTTGACGAATGTATTTCAGAGCTCACCTGAAACAAAACCTTTCCCTGTCTACCCCCATTTCTCCCCTTCCTGATAGAAAACACAAACACCAGCGTGGAGTTAAAATGGCCGAACACGGCCTTTATTAAAATACATTTTTCATATAACAAAACATAACTCAAGAATTCTTCTAGGTCCCTGACGGTGTCACCTTGTCCCATTTCTATTGTGTCTGAGGTACCAGGTAGCTGGTCTGCGACCCCAGCCGCAAACACCGGCTCTGAGCCTAAACCAGCTGACCTCAGACACCACCAGTCTTAACTAAATCTGCATTTTACCGTATCCACCCGAGGATTCCATACCTCAGATGGATCCCCACCGTTTTTCCAATAAGCATAAAGATACCTCCGTCAAGGACCCAACCGCTAATCCATCCAATCCCACTATAAAAAGAAACCTCCTACTGCAGGGCGGGTGGGAGGGATGCTTTCTCCACTCCTCCAAGCAAAATGTGACTGACCAACCCCCTCCTGGACCTACTATCTACTAGGACCACCCTGCCACACCCTATCCTCCACCAATCAGGTAAGACCCCACCATCACTTCTGTTACCTAGCTGACAGGTTTAACCCCTAACCTCCCGGTTCCCCTTATCCCCTCGTCATGCCTGCCCTACACCTATTCCGTTCCTCCATTGCTCCGGGCCTTTCTTTCCTTCCTGTTCTTCTGTCTGTAACTACACACAGTAATGTAACACTTTCTCCCTGGTGTGGAGAAAGCCTCTTGAGGGGGCGAGCAGGAGTGTCAGGACGCCCACTAACACACAGCTCATATCTTTATCTGCAAAGTAGAGAATGTCCTGACCCTCCTGCTCGCCCCCTCTCCCCTCAAGAGGCTTTCTCCACACCTGCGCTATAAACAAAAAAAGACTGACAATTTTGATTTAAAAAAAAAAAAAACAATATTTTTTTACTTTCTGCTATGAAACCTATTCAATAAATGTTTTTAAAAAACAAAATTTTGGGGCAATATTTATTCTGCTACATATTTTTGGTAAAAAATATTCAAATAAGCGTATATTGATTGGTTTGTACAAAGTTTGAGTCTACAAACTTTGGGATATTTTTATTTATTTAAATTTTTTACTAGTAATGGTGGCGATCAGCAACTTATAGGGCTGCGATATTGCAGGAGACATTCTGACACCTTCGACACTTTTTGGGGACTAGAGACACTAATACAATGATCAGTGCTAGAAAATATGCACTGTCACTGTATTGACACTGGCTGGGAAGGGGTTAACCTCAGGAGTGATCAAAAAGGTTAACAGTGTGCCTAGCCAGTGTTTTACAATACTGTGTGAGGTGCTTTTATTAGGGGAAGAGATGGAATTTGTTTCCTGCTTTGCAGACACAAATTCCATCCCTTCCTTTCTGTCAAAATGGCAATCTGCCTTGTTTACTTTGTATTTCTGCTTTTTGCTTTGCATGAGTGTAACTATTTTTTATTCATTTAGAAACAAGCTCAACTAGTAAAATAAAATCCCCAATAACATTTACTCTTCAGCTTTACGGACACTCACTTTACGTACACTCGTGAGTACGGACATACCCGCGAGTGTACGTAAAGTGCCTCACAAGTACAAATATTCCCGCTTCATGTACCCGCACTAGACGGAACTGAAGCTCTGATCATGTAGCCTGCCCTATTCCAGTGTGCTTTTCCTGTATCCTGGCCGCCTCCCCACATCTGGTGACATCACATCCACTCAGTGGTTCTTCCGGCTTCCCTGTCAGCTGCAGAATGCCATCCAGCCTCTCCACAGCACTGTACTCTGTGCACAGCGCAATGTCCGGGGGGTGGATTGGAGCGGCCCCCCTTGCATCAGATGAGCTGATTTACATGTGAGTGTTCCCCTGACACCTCCACTACAACCCCTGACCCCCACACTACAGCCCCTGGTGCCCACACTACAGTCCCTGGCGCCCCCACTACAGCCTAGAAGTGAAAAAAGGTATTGCTTCACTTTAGGTACATTTTCATTTAACAGACATGCTCTGGTTCCATTGTGCACTTAAAAGTGGGGTATGCCTGTACTAGCTGTAATTTTCTTTTAAGATATGTCATATATTGTTGATTTTAGCCACTAGGGGGCAGTAAATGTGTGTGAGTTTTGCTCATACACTGTAATATACAGTGTGTAAGTAAAGCCAAAACTTTTTTTTAGTTTTGGATAGGATGGGTAATGCTTAAGATCCCTGTCAGGTTTTTGTTTTTAATTATCCGTGTGCTTTTTAGGCGATTTCCTATCACTTTTTTTCCTTGTGGTACAGCAGGAAGTAAAAGGAGATCTCTTAAAGCTATGGAAAATCCCCACCTAGAACATTGTCACTAGACTAGGTTTGGAATACATCTCTTCCAGTTGCCGTATAGCAGGGATTCTCAAACTACGGCCCTCCGATTGTTGTAGAACTACACATCCCATGAGGCATTGTAACACACTGACATTCACAGACATGACTAGGCATGATGGGAATTGTAGTTCCTGAACAACTGGAGGGCCGTAGTTTGAACCCCGCCTCGGGGGACATGGCTGTACAGCAACCGGAAGTGACATATCACGGCCAAACCAGAAGTGACAACCTGGGAGAAACAATTGGTCGGGTGAGACATACAGTACTTACCAGGCTTTATGTCTATCAGGACTGATATTTGATGGATGATGAGGTTTACTGCAAAATGCTTTTTTTTTAACTTGAAAGAAAGATTTTCTCTTTCTTCCCTTATATGAGTTCTTATTGCGGATTTACTACATATGAGTTAGGCCTCGTACACACGAGGCAATCCATTTGTTCAAATCGGTCGGACCGACGGATTTGAACAAATCTGTTTGCTTGGATTTTGGTTTGCTCGCGTGTACACACGAGCAAACCAAAATCCCCGCCAGCAGACAGCGCGCTGACGTGTCGGTGACGTGGCGGTGACGTTGATGCCGCCACGTCACCGCACCAGGAAGTAAAACACTTCCGCGCATGCGTCGAAACCATTTGGCGCGTGTGCGAGAAGACATGTCTGCTGGTTAGCGTACTAACCAGCAGACATGTCGGGCGGACGGATTCCCAGCCGACAGATTGGTAAGCATGCTTTCCAATCTGTCGGGTGGCCAAATCCGTCGGCTCGCCCGTACACACGATCGAATCTGTCTGCTGAAACGGTCTAGCAGACCGTTTCCAGCAGACAGATTTGATCGTGTGTACGAGGCCTTAGAGATCGCTGCTGATGACTTAACCCTATGGTTATACAGTGTATTTGCCAAACATGAGAATGTAAGGCAAACCCACCTGCTGAGTGTAAACCTAATGGGAAAGTGGTGTCACATGGTGTGGTTTCACGATGGTTTGAAGCTATTTAACTGGATTTTTATTGAATTTAATCTCTGGCGAATATTGAAATTCTGAGTTTCACATGGATCTTTTATAGACTGTTTTGTTTCATTCATTATTCACTGTTTTTACCATATATACTTGAGTATAAGCCGAGTTTTTAAGCACATTTTTTGGTGCTGAAAATGCCCCCCTCCACTTATACTCGAGCCGCCTTTTTGCGCCTGATCTCCAGGACTTTGGGGACCCGGTACTGGCCGGGCGTAGGTCCCCTGGACCCCATGGCACACATATAGCCCCACTCTTCCTCTACAAGTGTGCAAAGTTTGTTGTCCGGGGGACCTACGGCCATGGAGCATCGATTTTTCAAAGTCGGGCACCCCTTCCATAGATTACCATCTTAAACGGTCATTTCTCCAGTAATATATATATTCTATATTGTCTAAAGTATTGGGACACCTGCCTTTATAAGCACATGCACTTTATTGGCATCCCAGTCTCAGTATGTAGGGTTCAATATTGAGTTTGCCCACCCTTTGCAGCGATAACAGCTTCAACTCTTCTGTGAAGGCTGTCCACCTTCAACTCTTCTGTGAAGGCTGTCCACCTTTTGTGAAGAAGTGTGTCTATGGGAATGTTTGACCATTCTTCCAGAAGCGCATTCGTGAGGTCAGACACTGATGTTGGAGAGAAGACCTGGCTTGCAGTCTCCGTGCAGGCCAGTCAAATTCCTCCACCCCAAACTCACTCATCCATGTCTTTATGGACCTTGCTTTGTACACTGGTGCGCAATCATGTTGGAATAGGAAGGGGTCATTCCAAATCTGTTCCCACAAAGCTGGGAGCATGAAATTATCCAAATGTCTTAGTATCATTAGTGATGCCTTAAGAGTTCCCTTCACTGAACCTCCGCTCCCTTCTAACCTCTGAAAAACAACCCCACACCATAATCCCCCCTTCACCAAATTATTTGGACCTGTGCACAAAGCAAGGTCCAAAGAATGGGCCAACTCAATATTGAATCCTTCGGACTAAAACTGGAATGACATTAAAGTTCATGTGCGTGTAAAGGCAGGCGTCACAATTCTTTTAACAATATCGTGTGTGTGTGTATATATATATATATATATATATATATATATATATATTGTGAACTTTGTTTTGTTTTTTTTAGCTCTGCGAGATTAAGTGCTTAAATCGTAACAGTTAGAAAAAGAGTTTTTATTTGTGGCCAAACCAAACAAAAACAACGCTTTCTTCAGCACACAGGGAAAATCAAAGAAAAAGTCCTGCTTGTCTCCAGCATAAATGAAAAAGTCTGTTTTACTTCAGCACAGAAAAATAAAGCAAAACAAAGGCACAACATACGGTTTAGGCAGAACTTCCAGTCCTTCTCAGCAGTGCACAGCTTCTTCAGACAGGTTCACTCCCATACTCCTCCACACCCTCTATCAGCACTTCCTGTCCTTTAAGCTGATTTTCATGTGTGGTCTTAACCCCCTGTGTGCCTGAAAACCAGGGGTCAGAAGAGGAGGCTCTTTCCCTCCCGAATGTCACTTTAGAGCCTCCGAAATTCCGGGCCCCCAAATGACATTAAGAAGGACAGAGAGGACTGTAAGCCCGTCCTCTCTGGATCAACTTTTAATTTGCCAGAATTTCTCACCCCCTCTGGGTGACGTCCTGAACCCTACACCACTGCCTTAAAGGGACCAGACTCCAAATAACACATGTGGAATTATATACATAACAAAAAAGTGTGAAATAACTGAAAATATATGTCATATTCTAGGTTCTGCAAAGTGGCTACCTTTTGCAGCAGACGCATCTCTAGAACAACTGTGAATCAACTATGTAAATCAGGCCTTCATGGTAGAATATCTGCTAGGAAACCACTGCTAAAGAAAGGCAACAAGCAGAAGAGACTTGTTTGGGCTAAAGAACACAAGGAATGGACATTAGACTAGTGGAAATCTGTGCTTTGGTCTGATGAGTCCAAACTTGAGATCTTTGGTTCCAACCACCGTGTCTTTGTGTGACGCAGAAAAGGTGAACGGATGGACTCTACATGCCTGGTTCCCACCGTGAAGCATAGAGGAGGAGGTGTGATGGAGTGGGGGTGCTTTGCTGGTGACACTGTTAGGGATTTATTCAAAATTGAAGGCATACTGAACCAGCATGGCTACCACAGCATCTTGCAGCGGCATGCTATTCTATCCGGTTTGCGTTTAGTTGGACCATCATTTCTTTTTCAACAGGACAATGACCCCAAACACACCTCCAGGCTGTGTAAGGGCTATTTGACCAAGAAGGAGAGTGATGGGGTGCTGCACCAGATGACCTGGCCTCCACAGTCACCAGACCTGAACCCAATTGAGATAGTTTGGGGTGAGCTGGACCGCAGAGTGAGGGCAAAAGGGCCAACAAGTGCTAAGTATCTCCGGGAACTCCTTCAAGACTGTCGGAAGACCATTTCAGGTGACTACCTCTTGAAGCTCATCAAGAGAATGCCAAGAGTGTGCAAAGCAGTAATCAAAGCAAAAGGTGGCTACTTTGAAGAACCTAGAATATGACATATTTACAGTTGTTTCACACTTTTTTGTTATGTATATAATTCCACATGTGTTAATTCATAGTTTTGATGCCTTCAGTGTGAATCTACAATTTTCATAGTGATGAAAATAAAGAAAACTCTTTGAATGAGAAGGTGTGTCCAAACTTTTGGTCTGTACTATATATATATATATATATATATATATATATATATATATATATATATATATATATATATATATATATATATATATAAAACAAACATGTTACTTACTTGCCCTATGGAATGGTTTTGCACAGAGCAACCCTGATCCTCCCCTTCTCGGACATTAATGCAGAGAATGCATTATGGCAAAAAAAAAACCTTCAGCCTTTATAACCACTTTTATAGGTAAAATGTCAGTCTCTTTAAGGAAAGCAATGCCTGCAGTGACACTTACATTATCCAGATCTGTGCTGCAGCTTGAATGAGGAAGGCGGAAATTACTGACACTGCACATCATACAAGCATCAGGCCAGGAAGATCTATCGGTTTGGCATGGCCCCAATGCCGAATTCTAATTAACATCATGAAGCGAGAGAGGCTGTGGTCTTTACACCAGGATGTAAAACAGGTAATGCTTTTACACATTACAATTACTTCATAAAGTGTATAAAATGGACAGTGTAGATTTTGCCGTTAGAATGTCAACTTTCTCATCTTATAGCTGTAATAAAACTGGAAGGAGCCGGGAGCAGCATTTCCACCAGATAAGTGTAGCACTTACCCACGAAGAAGCTGCTTAATGTATCGGGTCCTCTGTTCTTATGCCATGACTCTGCAAACAGCTTGGTATTCTCCGACACACCTGGGCTTGGCTGAGTAAATAGCTGCAGAGACCTGTGATGGTATATACAGTATGTATATATCCCCAAACACAGTAATACAAAGGCACCAGAAAATGACACCAAACCATTTAATTATAAGCAAAGTATATTGTCAAAGGTGAATGTGCAAGAGAACAATGCAATTGTGAATCAACCAGAAAGAGGTATCCTATATTGGCTCACAGTTGGAAGCTATACCACAGTATTATTAACAAATGAAGAATAACAGCAGCAGCAATTAAGGAGTATCAGAAGGTGATAATGCAACAGCTGAGCAATTTACTTGTCAGGCAGCAAATAATAAATGTTGCAGGGTGCACCTCTTTCTTACACCTGCTATGGATAGCCCCAAATAGTGAAAGAACCTATAGGGGATATTCACAGAAGCAGTAAAAAAAAATAAAAAATTCCTTAAGGGTCCGCTCCGTGTGTGTCCGTCGTGAGTCCACCCCCCCATACAGTTAGAACACACCCAGGAACACACTTAACCCCTTCCCTGCCCCCTAGTGTTAACCCCTTCACTGCCAATGGCCTTTTTATAGTAAAAAAAATGCCAATGGTCCCAAAAATGTGTCAAAAGTGTCCATAAGGTCGCAGTACTGAAAAAAAAACGCTGATCGCCGCCATTACTAGTAAAATTTTTTTATAAAAATGCCATAAAACTACCCCCTATTTTGTAAACGCTATAACTTTTGCGCAAACCA
Source organism: Rana kukunoris (assembly GCA_029574335.1). Classification (NCBI taxonomy): domain Eukaryota; kingdom Metazoa; phylum Chordata; class Amphibia; order Anura; family Ranidae; genus Rana; species Rana kukunoris. Next base: position 406,285,621 of record CM056051.1, read on the forward strand.
ATCAATAAACGCTAATTGCGATTTTTTTTTTATACTAAAAATATGTAGAGGAATACGTATCGGCCTAAACTGAGGAAAAAAAAGTTTTTTTATATATTTTTGGGGGATATTAATTACAAAAAAATGTAAAAAATATTGCATTTTTTTCAAAATAGTCGCTCTATTTTTGTTTATAGCGCAAAAAATAAAAACCGCAGAGATGATCAAATACCACCAAAAGAAAGCTCTATTTGTGGGGAAAAAAAGGACACCAATTTTGTTTGGGAGCCACGTCGCACGATTGCGCAATTGTCAGTTAAAGCGACGCAGTGCCGAATCACAAAAAGTGCTCTGGTCATTGGACAGCAATATGGTCCGGGGCTAAAGTGGATAAAACGTCGTTTTTTTTTCATCACAAAAAGTGATCGTGTGTACGCGGCATGAGGCTCAAGGATAGCCTCCTTCTGCTCCCAGGTAAAGATGTTCTGTTCTCACTGCACACAGGTGGGTTATGGTGTGCACCATCATGGTCTCCCCACAGAAAGAGAGAGGCTTTCCTCTTCAAATTCAGGAAAATCACCCCACCCTCCCCTTTAACGTCTCTGTAGTGGGAGCTGTATTTTTTCCAGCCAGTCTATGATATAGCCCAGCTCTGGATCCAAACTAAACTTCCCACAATCCATCACCATCTTTCTCATAGTTTCTCATAGTCTCTTATAATCTTGTAATGTGGACTGTGATTGATAGCCTGGCTTCACCTTTTTTGTCAAAATGGCGAAACCTAAAGGGTTAATAACTAGGTCTGCTGCAAACAGAATGGAGCAGAGTTTTTCATAATTTATTGTAACTTGTACTAAAGCTGAATCATTTTTATTTGGCAGAGATTGAGAAAGGGTTGCTTTAACATAGCTTTGGATTGACATATGAGAACAGTCTCACTTTAAAGTGGTTGTAAACCCTTTACAACCACTTTAACCTACAGGTAAGCATAGATTAAGGCTTACCTGTAGGGGCTTGAAATATCTCCCAGACCTGCACGGCCTAGGAGATATTTGCAAATCACAGTTTTCTTCTGCGCATGCGCCGGAGTTAGAAAGGGCACACTGTGCCCTTTCTAACTCGAGTCATGCCGTGAGTGGCTCAGTGACGCGACTCCGGACACTCACAGAGCCGAAGTTCGTGGCCCCGTAATGAAGAGGGGTGAAGAATGGATGCTCGCTACTAGCGAGGAAGACGGGGACATTGTGGGCTTCTCCCGCATGTAAGTGTCTCATAATGGGCTACTATGCAATGCATAGTAGTCCATTATGCTTTTCCTTTGCAGGGAAACAAAGAGGAAGTAACACCCATCAGGGTTTAACCCAGGGTTTCTCATTCAGGGTTCCATGAAACCCGAGAGTTCTTCCAAATGTTGCTAGGGGTTCCTTGAGCAATGAGCAATTTTTGCTTTTCAGATAAGTTCCCACTGATACCATTGATCTTTTTAGCTATCTGTTAAGGGGTAATTCTTCCCAATGACCACAAGCGTAAGCAGCATTCTTCCCACTGACTATTACACTAATGTATCATGAGTTGTAGATAGAGTCATTCTTAGCAGGGGTTCCCAGAGACTGGAAAGTTATTTCAAGTGTTCCTCTGTGTTAAAAAAGTTTAGAAAGGTTGCTTTAACCACTTATGAAAACAGCAACCTACCTAAATTGCCATAATTGGTTAATAAAACACATGCAACAACTGACCAGTAAAACCTCAATGTTATTGGTACCACAATATTGTTCAGGGTAATCTTACAATGAGGTTGGGTGAGCTGTGGTACCTCCTTGATTAGCAGATGAGTAGATAAGTGTAGTAGACTAAAAAATGACTTTCTTTCATGCATTATGTGGTGCATTTTTTTCTCCATACAACATTAGGAAATCTGGTGCTAATCTGACAGTCTTTGAGGAAGCATCTCATGCCAATGACAAGCTGTAACAGAGAATCAGCAACCCTAAAGGCAGATATTCTATGGTTTGAACACAAGCTGACCTCAGGGTTATCAATGTCTCACCAAGCTTGTCATCTCTTCAGGAGTTGTATAAGGTTGCACACAAGCGCTCACTCATGCATACGTGAGTGTACAATCCACCTTTGCCTGCCTGCATCAGACAGCTCTTATATCCTCACAGCTCACAACAACTCTTCTCTTGGAACCAATCCCTCTGCCATTATTACCTCTTAATTTCTCCCCATTTTAGATCTAATGTATAGACTTAGATACATTACAGTGTATGTAATGCCATTTTCTGAAATCAGAATGTTGAAGAATTAGAACCCCTCTCAGGTTTACATTACTGTCTGTGTCCCTGCTGGGTAGATTCCATCTCTCTATTTGTTCTGCTGACCATTATATAAGTGGCAAATGTCACTGTCTCTGGAAAGTGATGAGAAATTTACAAAATGTTGAGTTGTGACAGGGACAGGAACAGGGGAAGAACTTTTCAATAGGGAAATCCATATATATAGGATTGAATATCCCCCTTTGTTATGCCTTGTAGTTTGGGAAGCAAAGTAGTTATGGAGTGATTTATTTACTCATTTTGGGCAAAAACACAAATTTGCGCGTAGCTTGGCAGGATATTTTTTCTTCACAGTGCATTCTAGGGCCCTAATTGGATAAAGCCTTGCACCTGACCACTGGTGAGGTGCAAGGCTTCGCCAATTAGCACTGTAGGAGCCCTGACTGGACAAAGTGATGATGACTTTCTCCAAACACGGCTCAGTGCTCATAGTCCCACCCCACACTATAAGGGCTCATTTCCACTGGCGTTTTTACAGCCACTTTTCTGAGCGTTTTTTGCAGCTTAAAAACGCCTGTCTATGTTAGTCTATGGCCTCATGCCCACCATGACGTTTTTGAGCTGTAGATGGCTAAGCTGCAAAAAAAAACGCGGGACCAGGGCGTTCTGAAGCTCCAGCAATAGAGCTGTAAAAATACCAGGCATTAAAAAACACTCAAAAACGCGCAAAAATGCCCAAAAACGCGGGAAAATGCTCAAAAACTCTCAAAAACGTGGCCGCTGCGTTTTTAAAGCTCCAGCTCCAAAAAAAATTTTTTTTTCCTTTCCTAAAGTAAATATGGACAGGCGTTTTTAAGCTGTAAAAAACGCTCAGAAAAGTGACTGTAAAAACGCCAGTGGAAAAGGTCAAATCTCTTGTAGTGTGTTGGAATGGAGATAGAAAGAGCAGGGCTCAGTTTTCTACTAGCAGTTAGTGTGTTCACTTATTATGACTCTGAGTCAGGGTAGAGTGTTAGTTTAGTGTTAGTATAGTGTGTGCGATTAGTGTGTCACTGTAGTGTGTTTAGTGTTAGTATAGTGTGTCAGCGTAATGTGTTAGTGTAGCACAGTGTTTGACACAGCTTTACATAACATTTGGCTCTGAGTGTAGTGTGTGAGTATAGTGTAGTGTGTTAGTGTAGTGCAGTTTTTAACTAGGGTGACCACATTTCCAAACTACCATTCAGGGACACCCCCCTTCCCAAATATCAGCGTGTGCTGTAACGAATCACAGCACAGTGATTGGACACAAGAGGCGGGATTTATGATTTCTCTAATCACAAGCCGGAGGGCGGGGACTGTGCTCCTCCAGGCATTCCCGACAAGGACAAGTACTGTCAATGAGTAAAGCGGTGATGTGGCACCTTTTTTGGGGGCATTCGTTTGGCTTGGGGGGGGGGGGGGGGTGGCTGTGTCAGTTTTATTCAGGGACACTGTATTGTCCTGGAATGAAAGTACCCGGGACAGACCTGCAAAATGCGAGACTGTCCCGGGCAATCCGGGACACATGGTCACCCTATTTTTAACACAGCATTACATAACATTTAGTAATATATACAGTGCTGTATACCCCTTTTTATTGTTGGTTGCTGCATGTTTTTTGTCCCCTGCCGTCCCCCTTTTTTTAATTGTCAGCCACAATTTTTCTGACTATGGCACTGGTGTTCCCCCTTTTTAATTTTTTTTTATAGTTTTTACATTTCTGTCAGTGTCAGTCCTAAATTTAAAGTGCACCAAACACCACTTTTCATTAAATAAAGTGTATCCAATTACACAATTCCTAGTGTCTATTACATTTGGGTAATAAGATCCCCTTCAAGTCTGGGAGGCCAACAAGGAGAGGCAGACATTCCCATGACACTATTAGGGGGCCAGCAGCGTCTGTGTCCAACAGGCAAAGGTGGATAGTAGTATCAATGGGAAAAAAGTTTTAAAAACGGTCGTTTAGTTTCACTCGAATTTGCCGCGATTGATCGTTTTTGTTCGAAATTCGACGAACGATCGAACAAACGATGTTCGAGTCAAACATACGTTCGTTTCGAACGCGAAGCTCATCCCTACTCCTGCCATAGCCATGCATGCATATCATATTATTTGAACATAATTATTGAACACAGTATCAGCCACTTGCTTCTTGAGGATGCACACACCTTACTTGATTCTGATGTTGGTTCTGAGGTAGAGGAAGGGAGGAACATGAGCCTACAGAGAGTGGAGAACACTGATAAACAACAAATTGGCAGTCATGTTCCCCCAGCCGCAGCATATTGCCAAGTTGGCTCCAGTGATGACAAGGATGTAGGGGATGCTAAAGATGAGGTCTATGATACAACTTGGGTGCCAGATAGAGCAGACGAGGAAAGTGAGGGGGAGAAACAACCCTAAAGAGGCAGGCATCATAGCTGAGTATAGAGCAGCCTCCCTATTTCATCAGATTGTGGAGCTGTCACTCCTGGCTAACTTCCCATGGTTGAGCTGTGTGGGTCTTTTTTAGTACATGTACAGCCAATCAGACTGTTGCCATTTGCAATCTCTGCCGCAAGCACATTAAGCGTGGTATAGACACAAGCCATTTGGGTACAACATGCTTGACAAGGCATTTAACCTCCCACCACTAAACCCATTGGCACCTGAAGGCCACACACAAGGAACACATTTCTTCTCTTCCTCTCTCCTCAATTTTGATGTCTACTCCCACTATGTCTGATGACCTCTCAGCAGCCTCCACTGACGGGGATGATGTTATAGCAAAGGATGTCACAGGTCCTTGCAACACGTCTGCCAGCAGCACCACACCACTAGCTGTAGAGTACAGCAGGCAAATGTCTCTGCCCCATTTGCTGCAATGGAAAAAAAATACACTCCCTGCCAGATACATGCACAATGTTTAAATTCCAACTCCTGTTCTGAATTTGCAGAATGTGCTGTACTACAATGGCAGGTTCCCAGTCGCTAATTCTTTGCATGTGAGTCCATTTCAGCTCTGTACTATCATGTGAAATGCAATGTTTTGGCATAGTTGGGCAAGGCAGGCAGCCGCAAGGTCCACCTTACTGCTGATGCGTGGTCCAGCAAGCATAGTCAGGGAGGATATATTTATTTCACGGCAAACTGGGTAACTCTGCTTGCAACTAGGAAGGATGCAGGATAGGAGCTGGTTGTTGTGCCGTCATGTCTCCATACAGTTGGTGGTGATGATGCAAAATCTGTCAGCTCCATCCCATCCTCCACCATGCCCTACTCTGCTGGATTGTCCTATTAAAGGTATATATGTGCTATACTTGGCAGGCAGCAGCTGCCCCCATGTACAGCTAGGAGTTAATCACAGAAGGTAAGTAGGGAACAGAAGGCGAGTATAATTAGCAGGGAAGACAGGCTATTAAATTAAACGGTTATTTCTCCAATATTAAATCTATTGCCATTTTCACATGATGTACCGTATGAGAATCCCCAAAATCACACCACATCAGAACATATTCCATCCTTTATATGCTGGAATGCCTTTTTAACAAAAAAAAAAGGTAATGGAGCTGAATTTTTCAAAGTAAAAAAAAACTACTGGTGAATATGTTGGTTATATGTGGTGTATATTTTTCTATTTATTCTGTCAGATCCCTTAATCCACTGCCAGGAAGGCAGAGTACACTAGTTCAGTGTATCCCAGTGCGGCAAAGTCTTTTCATATAAGGGACCCTCATTATACAAAATTATTTGAGCATTTACTGATGCTAAAGACTTAATTATAATCACAAGATCGGTTTTGGGACAAGGCATAATTTGGTCAAAAGAGTTCCTGTGCCTTTGAAAATATCCAGCTTAAAGATTTTCAAAAACATTATGTAATTTGGGGACTTTTCTGGGAAATCAACGTGTATTTTTTGCAAAATTTCATTCATTCAGGGTCAACACTGGTTTTGTTCCAGGTTTCAATGACCGTGTAGAAACATACAAGCACATTTTTTACATTTTATTACAACTTTGGGTCAAAATCTATTAATGTTATTTTCATTAAGTTTGAGATATTCCCTTTTTTTTTGTTTTAAACAAATAACATTGTGGGCCAGATTCTCAAAGAACTTACGCTGGCGTATATGGAGATGCGCGGCGTAAGTGTAAATATGCGCCGTCGTATCTATGCGCCGTAGCCACAGAACCAGATACGCCAGAAAAAAGGCTTTTCCCGCCCGTACTAACTTTTCTAACCTTGCGCAGCGCAAGCGCATATTTACGCTGGTGGCATCTTACGCCGTAGCCACAGAACCAGATACGCCAGAAAAAAGGCTTTTCCCGCCCGTACTAACTTTTCTAACCTTGCGCAGCGCAAGCGCATATTTACGCTGGTGGCATCTTACGCTGGTGGCATCTTACGCAGACGTGTGCATGTCAGCTGGAGAGCAACTACAGCAGCATCATTCCGGATGAGCTGAGCAACCACACTTATAGGACAACACATTCGTATGCTAACATGCCAGGGGCAGGCATGGTCTTAGCACTACTAGTGTGTGCAGAGAAAGAGGCGCGTAGAAGGAGGAGGAGGGCACGTGAGAGGGCACGGCAGAGGATATACGGAACGCGCATTAGCCTCTTTGGCATGGGTGATTTGGATGTGTATCGCCTCTTCAGATTCAGCCCTGCTGCCATCCTATAAATTACCACAGCCCTACAGGATGACATCACCAGCAAGACACACCGCTCACATGCACTGCAGCCACTGGTCAAGGTCATGTCAACACTCCATTTCCTTGCCACTGGATCTTTTTAGCGTACAAGTGGAGTGGTGTCTGGGATGTCACAAACCAGCATGAGCAGATGTGTGCACCAGGTCATCCCTGCAATCCTCAGACGCATGTCCAACCAAATCATCAGACCTACCACTGAGCATCTGCGGCAGAAGGCAATACGGGATTTCTGCCTAAATGATGGATTGCCACGCACCATCGGGGCCAGTGATTGCACACATGTGGCACTACAGCCCCCCCGTGCCACAGAGCACATATATCGCAATCGCAAGCACTGGCATTCCATCAACAAACAGATGCTAAATACCTCATATGGCACGTCCGTGCCAAACACCACGTCAAGCCACGACAGCTACATATACCGTCAAAGCCCCATCCCAACAGAATTCAAACAGAATGTGTACAAGGACGGCTGGTTGGTAAGTGACATGGGAGTCAGGCATGACTGTCCGACCCCATGATGCACACATCACGAGGAGCACATGCACGACTAAGACTCTCCTGTCTTGTCCGTTCCAGGTGACGCGGCATATGCACTTGGACCCCATCTCATGACTCCATTCCGGGATCCCCAAACCAGAGACGAGAGAAAATACAATGAAGCACACATACGTACCCGTGCAGTGGTGGAACGCACATTTGGCTTACTGAAGTCCCGTTTCCGATGCCTGGATAAGTCCGGGGGGGCCCTCTTGTATTCCGCCAACTTTGTGTGTCAAATCATCATTGCATGTTGCATGCTGCACAACTACGCCGTGAGAAAGGGCCTGGAGATTGACATATGTGATGACCTGACCCCCCAACCACACAGTACCCCTCTGCCTGAGGCTACCTCATCTGCTGATGGTACAGCAGTCAGGAGGTGCCTCGTGGAACGAATCTTTGAACGTTAAACACACACATTCATCATGGCACAAGGAGAATGCACGCATGCACACCACTGTAGACCCTAGATCACACACCCCACATCCTTATCACATTGGATTAGCACAACGTATCCCCAACGACCGAGGGTGACACCCCTTACTGCCAGGAGTGCCACCCCCCCACAATCACACACCATTCGCACACCATTCACACTGTAGCCTGCACTACTGACCGTGTGCATATAAAAAAAAATAAGCTCTTAAACAGAGCAATAACTAAATAAAAAAGCTCTTAACCAGAGCAATAACTACATAAAAAAGCTCTTAACCAGAGCAATAACTAAATAAAAAAGCTCTTAACTAGAGCAATAACTAAATAAAAAAGCTCTTAACCAAAGCAAAACAAAATCACTAAATAGATCACTTGCCCCGGCGCGGGCAACGCCTGGTGCCCAGGCTCCTGGCCCTCAGTTGCCTGGGGGGAGCCTCAGTTGGGGGGTGGGGCATCAGGTGGAGGAACATCCCCAGGTCCCTCCCTGGCTGCCTGTCAGCCCTCCAATGCCACCGCTATGCGGGTGAGCACAGCCTCCAGGGAAGCTGTGTGGGCCTCCAGGGAAGCTGTCTGGGCCTGTACATCCATTCTTAGGCCCTTGACCTCCCCCACTAGTTCAGACATTGTCGCCTGCAGCTCCCCGAGGCTGGTGACCGTTGCTGCGCTGTTTCCAGCCACATCCTGGAGCGCATCTGGTAATGGACCCGAGGAGGCCAGGCTGTCAGCTAGGCACCTCAACTCCACCACTACTTCGCCCATATGGCAGCTCTGCCGGTCCTGCTGCTTGGCCAGATTTTCTTTTAGGAATTCGGGCGCACCCCTTGTTTTTCGGGTCGCCTTCCTGAGGACAGGAGTGGCTGGGGCCCTTGCATAGGGGGAGGATCTTGAGGGGCTGGAGATGAGGGGGGTTGTTGGTTGGGATGGTCCTGGCAAGACATGGGACTCATCTAAATAAAGGAACACATCCTGGTCCGTTTGGACCTCCTTCTCCTCAACCACCTCCTGCGCTGAGGACTGGCCACTTCCCTCCACCAAGGCCTCTTGGCTTCCAAGGGGCTCATCCAGAGGAACAGGATGCTCGGGGGATGAGATCGTTCATTTTTTTTGGATGTCCTGGGGGGTCCTCACCTCATGGGATAGGGCATTCACCTGTGCTGCAATCCTCATGAGGATCTCATCCCTCTTAGACCTGCTGGTGCTGGCACTATCTGCACCATGGAACCGAGAGTCATACTTCTCCATGGCAGCTTTAATGATTGCCCTCTCATCTGGGGAGAAGTTTTTCTTCCGTCTCTCCTTCCTGGGAGCAGGCATGACAAAGTTGAAACAGCAAAAGAGCATACACCTCCACCAACAAAATAAATGGTGTACCTTTGCGCACGACGGGCGCATGTGTTGACACGTTTATGCTCTGGGCCGGCCCATCTCAGGGCGGATTACACCCAATGTTGTTTTGCGCATGCGCAGAGGGGCGGGGCACATGCGGCACATGCTCTGTTTGTTCCGGAATTCATTTTCATAGGGTCACGCTTCATTTGAATGGATCACGCCCACTTCCCTTCTACCTTCACTTGCGCCGGCTTACGCTGACACATTTACGTTGCGATTGCGCAACGTAGGACGCATGTGCTCCGGGAATATGGGACTTGTCTCTCTAAGTTATCTCGGCGTAGCGCATCTGAGATGCGCTACTCCTGCATAAATATGCACAAATCTACTAGAATCTGGCCCTTAGAGTGCCTTGAAAAAGCATTTACACCCCTTGACATTTTCCATATTTTATCATTTTACAACCAAAAACATAAATGTATTTTATTGCCATTTTATGTGATAGACCAACACAAAGTGGCACCAAATTGTGAAGTGGAAGGAAAATGGTTTAAAAAGGGGTGTTCCAGGCATTTTTTATGTTTATTAAAAGTCATGCAGCTACAAAAATTGTAGCTGCTGGCTTTTAATAAACATGCACTCACACATGTTCCAGTGACGCTCCGGTCGGAGCTCCGCTCCACTCCTCCCCTCTCCACCCTGGGGTCCTCATTGTTACTGTGGGAACCTGGCCATGACAGCTTTCCGCTTCACGGCCGGGCACAAACTGCGCATGCGCGAGCGGCAATCGCCTGGGATCTGTCACGTGTCCCAGGCGATCGCCTACAGGGAGGGGCCACCAAAAGGCGATAAGCAGCCCCTTGGTGGAAGGAGGAAGTGGGACAGAATGTCTCACTCCTCCTGAAGCCCCCACTCCCCCCCAAAAAAATGACAATTATGTAACGGTCACCACCGTTTATGACCTTCCATCCACCCACGACAAGCTTATCCGACACACTCCGACAATCCTGCATACACAATCCATTCCCCAGAATCATGAGACTGACAGCTCTGTGTTCTGAGTCAAATGTATGAACACTTTAATGGTATCTTCTCAGCTTTTTATGCAGTTACAAGCATGTGACAGTAATCAAATGGCCAGTGAAACCTCCACCTCCCCATCTTCACACACTGGGGCTAACTACTAATTAGTATCCAGACATTTCGTCACCGGGCTATAATTAACATAAGCTAATTACTAATTGTAACAGAATGACATTATCCATATAGCCTGGCTTGACAAGTTCCCCTTAACATAATTGACATGCTAATTCAATACACCTGACAGGAGACTGCTAACTACAACACACATACAATAAACTTCAATCACATTCTAAAAGACATTTAGTTGAGGTAATTATCTCCCAGAGACGTCCCATCTCTGACAACAGCTATTCACCTGCAGAACACCATAAAAAGGTATTTCACAAGCCGGCTCCACTTCAAGCATTTCAACAGCCTGAGCTAAGCATTGAAGGGTCATTGTCCTGTTGACCTAGTCAGGACAAAATAAACCACTTGTAATATGTCCAGTACCTCCTGCAATGAACTGTCAGTAATGTCCCATCTTCTGCAATACATGAAGTATGATTCACTAGCCACCCCATGCCCAAAGGGGCACAGGGTGAACTCAGCTTTAAAGTTTTCTACAAACAAATATGTAAAAAGTGTGGCGTACATTTGTATTCAGACCCCTTTACTCTGATACCCCTAACTAAAATCTAGTGGAATCAATTGCCTTCAGACTTCATCTAATTAGTAAATAGTCCACCTGTGTGTAATTTAACCTCAGTATCAATACAGCTGTTCTGTGAAGCCCTCAGAGGTTTGCTAGAGAACCATAGTGAACAAACAGCATCATTAAGGCCAATGAACACATCAGACAGGTCATGGATAAAGTTGGAGAAGTTTAAAGCCGGGTTAGGTTATAAAAAAATATCACAAGCTTGAACATCTCACGAAGCACTGTTCAATCCATAATCTGAAAATGGAAAGAATATGGCACAACTGCAAACCTACCAAGACATGGCCTTCCACCTGAACTGACAGGCCAGGCAAGGAGAGCATTAATCCGAGAAGCATCCAAGAGGCACATGGTAACTCTGGAGGAGCTGCAGAGATCCACAGCTCAGATGGAAGGATCTGTCCAAAAAAAATGTGTTAGTTATGCACTCCAAAAATCTGGCCTTTATGGAAAAGTGGCAAGAAGAAATCCATTGTTGAAAGAAACCCATTAAAAGTCCTGTTTGCAGCTTGCAATAAGCCATGTGGGGAACACAGCAAATATGTGGAAGAAGGTGCTCTGGTTAGATGAGACCAAAACTGATCTTTAGGGCCTAACGGCAAAATGCTATGGGCCAGATTCAGCAACACTTGCGCTGGAGTATTTCGATATGCGCCGCGTAACTGTGAAGATGCGCCGTCGTTTCTATGTTGCCGTACCCACCAAACTAGATGCGCCCAATAACGGGTCATTTGCGACCGGCGGAACGTTCCGACGCCAGAGTATCGTCAGCGCTTAATTTCGCTGGGCGCATCAGTCGCGCCTATTGATTTCCCCTGCAAATATGCAAATGAGGGATTTTTCCCAATTCACGAATGGATTAGCACCATACGCTGGCTACATGCGCCGCGCGTATCTCGTCCGTCCGGCGCAAAGTTATTTCTACAAAAGGCTGCTTTATCTTTACTCCAGACGGTCAGAGGTCAGCAGGAGAGCAGCTACAGCAGTGTTACCGACGATAGGAGCTAGCTGAGCACCCCCACTTGCAGGACAACACCTCTGTCCATGCTTGTCTGTCAAATTTTACAGCCATGGAGGAAGACATCATAGGTCTCCATAGCCGAGATGACGGCTGACAGCTCCTGGCCTTTAGAGTTCAGCTTTTTCCTGTGTGTTTGCGGGGAACGGGAGCAGCCATCTCAGAACAAAAGTAACATCACTGCGGGGAGGGGGAGCAGGATATACTTTAGTGCCGGAATGGCGCTTCTACGGGCGCATTTAAACGCCCAACGGAAGGCATTGCGCTGACGTTTCCCGTGAAGTGGTGCCGACGGAAGTTGTGAGCATGCGCACAAAGGGGGCGAGTGGAGCCTCACTCACTGCGCATGCTCCGTGGTTGATGCGCTGAACGCCCATCATTTACATATGATCACACCCACTTCCCCTTGCGTCGGGTTACGCCAGCGCATTATCGTTACTCTGGCGCAAGTTTACGCGCAACTGCTATGTGAATAACAGTACTTGCGCTGAAAGGGTCATCAGAGTAACGTAAATGAGAAGCGTTACTCTGGAGCAAAGATGCTCTGATCTACCTGAATCTGGCCCTATGTGTGGCAAAAACTAACAATGCACATAACCCTGAACACACCATCACCACCGTGAAACATGGTGGTGGCAGCATCAAGTTGTGGGAATACTTTTCTTCAGCAGGGATAGGGAAGCTGGTCAGAGTTGATGGGAAGATGGATGGAGCCAAATACAGGGCAATCTTAGAAGAAAACCTGTTAAAGTCTGCAAAAGACTTGAGAATGGGGCAGAGGTTAACTTTCCAACAGGATAGAGACCATAAACATATAGCCAGAGGTACAATGGAATGGTTTAGATAAAAGCATATTCATGTGTTAGAATGGTCAAGTCAAAGTCCAGACCTAAATCCAATTGAGAGTCTGTGGCAAGACTTGAAAATTGCGGTTCACAGATGCTCTCCATCCAATCTGATAGAACTTGAGCTATTTTGCAAACAAGAATGGGCAACAAGAATGGGGGGGGGGGGGGGGGCGGATACAAATGCACCCCACACTTTTCACATAATAATTTGTAAAAAAAATTGAAAACCATTTATAATTTTCCTTCCACTTTACAATTATGTGCCACGTTGTGTTGGTCTATCACATAAAATCCCAATAAAATACATTAAAGTTTTTGGTTGTAACATAACAGCATGTGGAACATTTCAAGGGGTATGAATACTTTTTCAAGGCTCTGTAATACAAGGTAAACCTATTACACCTTTAAAATGGTCTCTCCTCTTAGTAGAGAGCACAGCATAATATGAAGGAAGGAGTCACCAGTCCTTGATCATTATATTGGTACACTACATTCATTTGTCGGTGTAAATTCCTGCTTCAGCTTTTGAACTCCATCATCCTGCTCATCTATGCATCTGTATGTTTGTCTGTTTGTTTATCCATCTGTGTGTTCATCAGCCTGTCCATCCATCCCTCTACTGGTCCATCTGTGTATCCCTCCATTCACTACTTTCTCTGTCGCTTTTGAAATTATGCATTAATCCTTCTCTCTTTTTAAAACTATTTTAAAAAGGCTTAACATTTCTACATTATTTGCAAGATAATTTTTATAGCAAGTCTGATTGTTACCAAACAGGATGGAATTAAATATATCTAATGCTTCAAGAATGTTATCAGTGATTAAACAACTGCAGATAGCAGTATTTACTTATGGGTTGTCAGAGGACCCCACATACAGATTTGGAAGAGTTATTGCACCGTTTAGCTAAAACTTACATATATCAGTCACTCCCAAATGCACCACTTTGAGCAGAAACTGGAAAAAGCAACAATGAGACTTACTAAATGGTTAGTTAATAAAATGTACTAGGTTTCCTTTTTTTGGTGAAACTGTCACACAAACTTCAATTCCACTTCTCACAGTGTAAATCTGTGATCTGCTCAGACCTGTTCAATGAACTATATCCAGCCACTAAATAGTGTATCTTGCAATTTATTTTATCTCAGCCATTGTTCAAGAAGGATGCTGGTTACATTCTCTAAACTATAGATAACTAGAAGAGGAAAAATCACAATGATCTACACCCTCCTAGGTAGGTGCTAGAGTTATTGTATACAGTTTCTTGGTTTCTCTGCTTGAGGCCACGTACACACGATCGAACATATCTGCTGAATCTGGTCCACAGACCAGTTTCAGCGGACATATCCGATCGCGTGTACGGCCTAGCAGACATGTTTCCAGCAGACAAAAGTTTTAAAACATGCTTTAAATCTTATCTGCCGGAAAACTGTCCGTCGGACATGTCCGCTGGTTAGTACGCCTAACCAGCGGACCGAAATCCCCCGCATGCGTCAAATGGATTTGACGCATGCGTGGAAGCACTTTACTTCCTGGTTTGTGGACGTCGTGGCGTCAACGTCACCGCCACGTCACTGCGCTGTCTGTCCGCGGGGATTTTGGTTTGATCGTGTGTACACACATTAGACCAAAATATCCCAGGAGACATGTCCGATGAAAACGTTCCGTCGGACCGTTTTCATCGGACATGTCTCCTTGTGTGTACGAGGCCTAACAGGGAGATAGCTAGGCAAATCTATGTTTTGTCTGTTTAACAGAGAGCTGTGATTGATTGATAGAGTCTGCTAAGTGTGCTCTGGTGCTGCTCATGCGGTCTTGATCAATGATGTTTACACTGATCCAAAAGCTATGGAGTACACTGGACAGTGGTTGCAGATGAGAGCATAGATGTCTGTACAGCCCTGGCCAATTAGAAGGGGATGTTCCAAACAAAATACAAAAACAAATCCCCTAGACTGGTCATTAAAGATAATGAGCGGAGGAGTGTATGGACCTGGCTGTGTGAAAATACCCTAGTTACCCAATGCATGCTGGGTAACTGTATTTATATCTGATGAGCACATGGGTTCAGGGTCTTCTACAGAGAGAAAGATCCGGGTGAGGAGGGAGCCTGCCATCCCTCCTCAGCACAGGCTGCCCAGATGGTCAATCTGAGCGCCTGAAACACTGAAGTTGCAACCCATGGTTCTTGTGAATGCTGACTGAGGGAGGATGTCCACAGATCCTAGCTGGTACTGCTAAAAAAAGCCGCAGTGTGTGCTTTAGGAGCCTTGTGAGTAGAGACCCCCACAGGCTATCCCTGGAACCTGCGCTGTGAGACCCCCCTCTGAGTGTGGAAAGTCAGCTACTGGGTGCAAGCTAAAGGAGGCACTGGCTAGTATCTTAAAGAGGCAAAGTTCACTGAGTTCCTTCTGCTACAAAGGGACTTGTTCATTCCATACAGGTGCTGTATGGTCCTACAGATAATCTGCTACACAGTTCTATATTAAGCGTTGTCCTCACCTGTGAATAGCTAATTTGGAGTATTCTGCTAATTCCCTTCTACTATTCAAGTTCTCCAAACAAAATACAAAAACATATTCCCTAGACTGGTCATTGAAGATAATGAGCGGAGGAGTGTGTGCACCTGGTTGTGTGAAAAAAAAAACTGTAAATGGCTGTGGGTGAATGGGAGAGTTACTTTGCTCCCATTCCTTATTTGTTAGATTGCAGGCTGCTGCTGTTTCGGAGCTGTCCTGTGGGCCGGTCTGGGCTCTAGAGTGGTTCTGACGGAGCCGCAGCCAATTGGAGGAGTTCTTCCCTCGCTGGGCATGCTGGGGAGGGGTATATCTGTGGCAGCTGCCGCGTGTTCGGGGGCGATTGGCGCTATTGGGGCTGTCGGGGTCCACTTTCCGGGTGCGGCATCCATGGACACCATCCGCATGGCCACCTGGCCAGAATCAACTGTTCCACGGAGACCCATCCAGATGTGGATAGGGGCCCCAGTGACCTACTGGGTCCCCAAACTTATTGAGAGGATCCCAGGCTGTGTGGGATCGACTCGAGGAGAACCCGGGGGCAGGTTGTCTGAGAGGGCTGGAACGAACCATCGGGGATCTGGTCGCCGAGAATTGACAGGTACATGTCAGCTGTCAACCGGTGACACTTTCATTGCATTTACTGGGAGGATTCGCTCAATCCGAATTGTTCTCTTGAGTACTGAAGTACTGCGCCTGTGGCAGAGGCCCGAGCCAGGTCTGCCATATAGACCTGTTCCTCCCAGCAAGCTCCAAGTGACATTCCGGCTGCCAGGCTTATAACGGGAGTCTGTCCTGAGGCACTTCACCCACTCCTCCTAAATGGCGACGAACTGTATCTACTACTACCGAGAGCGAGACTGCTCTATGTTATATCCAGGCCTGATACCGCACTGTTCTCGTTTACTTCATCAACCTTTCCTATCTCTTGTTGATGTTGGCTGTTGTTGGGCCCTGGAATAAAGCGTCTAAATATCCATTTGGTGACTGGACATTCGCTCACTGCTACTACTCACTGCTACTACCCCTAGACACATCACAAGGTCACTTAATATGCTGATCCCAAACAACAACCATTGGCTCCTGAGGGGGTAGTGCTACATATAGAAAAAAGGGAAGGTTTAGAGCCTGTCAACGTGTTTTGGGGCCAGAAAAAACGATCTCTTCACCAGGACTTTGGTTAAATTAAGAAACTTGAAAGTACTTAATTGCTCACGCAGATGCTGCTGGCCAGCCTACTCCAGCAATTCGGTTCCCCCTTGTCCGTTCCTTGATAAACTGATACCCACCAGAGGGTAGTCCTGTCTATTTTGAGCAGCCTAACCTGAGCCAGTAAGATATCCAAATGTTTTTGTCCTCTCCCTGCTTTGTATGATCTCACATCACAAAGTGCCATCACCTCTTTGATGCTTTTTTTTCATTGGAGGTTAAAATCTGTGTCAGGTTTTATGTTGTCTCTGTCTGCTATTGTGAATGGTTACCTTCACTTCCTGTCAGAGTAATCTTAAAAGAAGTGAAAGAAAATCCCCCCAGCAGAGATTGTAACCTTTTTCTACTTTATTCAAACTAAAATATGTTTTCTCTGGGGTTGGACTGTAAAGCCTCGCACACACTACTAGTTTCCTTTTGTTCAACCCAACGGGCGCAAATTTGAAGTGGGCGCAATTTTGAAGCGTGACATGTTGGGTATCATTTTACTCGGCGTAACATTATCTTTCACAGTATAAAAAAAATTGGGCTAACTTTACTGTAAGGCCTTGTACACACGAGGGAATAGATCCGATGGGAACGGTCCGACGGACCGTTCCCATCGGATCTGTCTGCCGGATTGCTTTGATCCGATGGCTGTACACACCATCGGATCAAATTCCCCGCCGGCGGACAGCGCGGTGACGCGGCGGTGACGTTGACGCCGCCACGTGACCGCCACGTCACCGCACCAGGAAGTAAACACTTCCGCGCGCATGCGTCGGATCCATTCACAGGATACGACGCATGTGCGGGCAGATATGTCCGCTGGTTTGCCGTACTAACCAGCGGACATATCTGACGGACAGCTCTCTGGCGGAAAAATTCCAAAGCATGCTTTGGAAATTTTCCGCCGGAGGAATCCGGCCAGAACGGTCCGTTTGCCCCTACACACGAGCGGATTTTTCGGCTGAAATGGTCCGTCGGACCATGTTCAGCGGATTTATTCACTCTTGTGTACAAGGCCTAACTGTCTTACTTTTTAATTCAAAAAAGAGATTTTTTTTCAAAAAAAGCACGCTTGTAAGACCGCTGTGCAAATACGGTGTGACAAAAAGTATTGCAATGACCTGCATTTTATTTTCTAGGGTGTTAGAAAAAAAAATATATATATAATGTTTGGGGGTTTTAAGTAATTTTCTAGCAAAAAAACCCCACCAAATCTGAAAAACAGGCAAGGTCCTTAAGTGGTTAAAAAGTAAAGAATAAGAAAAATAATATAAAAAATAAGAAAATTATACAAAAAAAAAAAGTAAACGACAAGCTACAAAAAAAAAAGAAAAAAAGAAAAGTGATAAAAAAATAAAATAAAAGAAACAAACAATATTTAAACTCTGTATCCTCATTAGATGTAGTCAATTCTCCTTAAATATGCCCCATGGAGGCAAATGAGGAGTGCTTAGCCCTTTACAGGTTTGGTTGATGACTAAGGATTCTGATGTTTAATAAACTACAGTTGTTTATTTAAGCAATCAAATATTTTAACGAAGGCCTAGCCAATTGATGTTTATTTTCTTTGCAGGAAAAGAAAGTGACATGGGAAAATACTAAGTTCATTAAAACTATCAGCGAATACCAGATTCTTCATTAACATTCAACTTTAAGCTCTTGAGAAAATTCCTTTTGGCAACACTGCTGTCATCATCTGCTATGTTCTTTTTTCACCATTACATGTTGATGCACGCTTTGAAAAGCTACATAAATGCTGCTTTACAAGAGTGTGGAAATATGAAATAATTTAGTAGGATGCAGGAACTTTGGAGAGGAGATGGGCAGAAAGGTTTGGCGTTGTCACCTCTTGCTTTTCTTTCATAGCCAGAGCTCTGGAGAGTTCTGCAATTGGAAGCTCACGGTGCATTGCTAGAAAAGGCTCACGTACGATATGGAGTGGGTTAAAACGAATTCAAAACGAATGTATTGCCTGAATGCAATGAACATTAACATACAACTTAATGCACATATCCAATTGGACATTTCCTGACTTGCAGTATTAGGAAAAGTAGGCAAAACTGTCCTTCATGATCTCGGACAGGGGTGCCCAATATTTTGAAGAGCGAGGGCCACTTAAGTAACTTGGTAACCAGTCACGGGCCACCATGAGCGGAGAGGACGGATGACAGGTCACGGCTACTCTATAGGCTTTCAATACGCCCAGTTGGAAGGGGACACATGTTTTTCGGATTGGAGGTAAGAGGTGTGTAAACGGACATCTGTCACTCTGTAGAGGTGAATTGAGGGTCTCATTTGGTCAGGCTGATCGTGTGAAAAAGGCCTAAGACCGTTTTCACACTGATGTGCTGCGGTTTGCCCACACCACGAGTGCAGCTGTGTCTATCCTGTGGGTCAGCTGAACTTTGCCATAGACTCCACCTGTGACAAAAGCCGGCACTGTAGAGGAAGCATCAGCTTATGGGGCTCTGCTCCGCAGCCACTTTTTTCCTCTACCACTAGCTTCATATGACAACACTGATGCTGTGGTATGGTGGGTCAGCAACCTGTAATCTTTGCTTGCCAGCCTGCCATTCCAGATCAGGAGGTCGCGATAGATAGATAGATAGATAGATAGATAGATAGATAGATAGATAGATAGATAGATAGATAGATAGATGCAGATGCCATATAGAAAGAGTACCGTATTTATCGCCGTATACCGCACACTTTTTCCCCCTTGAAGCCTCCGCCGACATATACCGAGCGCAGTATACTCGGGTACATTCGGCCAGGCTCGGCTTCACTCGTAGTCAAGCTCTGTGAAGTTTATGCATGAGAAGCCGAGCCGAGTGTACTGCGCTCGGTATATGTCGGCGGAGGCATCAAACTGAGTGTGGGAAGCGGGGATTCGACTCGGACAGCGCGGGAGAAGCCGGGAGGACACCAACGAGGCCGCAGACGGACGCCGGACCAGACGATGGACGCCGGGTAAGACACCAAAACTGTAAGTAATAAAATGTTATAAAATGTTTTTTTTTTACAGGAATTTCGGGGCTACTTTAGGGGTGCGCGCTATCCGCCCGAGCGTGCAATACCCCGATAAATACGGTAAGTACACCATCTAAAATTAGAATTGGGTGTTCAAGATTAGATGCCAATAATCAGAACCTTGTTGAGGAATATGCAGGTGTAACGTGGCTTATTTAAACCTCAGATATCTAGAATCTAGTGTTGTGTATGTTTTTTATGTGTTTGGTGTCATCATGCCAAGGTCAATAGATAGTGGGTGATTGACATTTCATTTTTGACCTATAAGAAAAAATATTTATTTTCCATGAGCTGACCCTTTAAGAGTAAAAAAAAAAAACATAGTGATTCTCCTAAGCATTTAATCCAGAGAAATATGTTACCACGTCAGGTTGGGAAACCACTTATTAGACATGATTGCTACTTCTTGAGCTGCTCACTGCCCCCCAGGCCAGAACATGCATGATGAGCGATTCAAGAACACACATGTCACTGGAATGCTGCATCTCCAGAAGGCAAATATTTCCAGACAGCCCGGAACATTAAACATTTCAAAGGAAATGCACCGCTATAAGCTAATTTAAACTCTACTTTCATATCGCTGCATTGAAGTTGGAGGCCTTATGTTGCTTTTATGAAAAATAAACTGTGTAAATTGTGGAGCAATTGTGAGGGATAATCCTTTTATTACTTTCTAGGTCTTACTGAAGACTGGAGGTCTCCCCTGATTGGTTCACATCCAGAATGAAGGGGATTTAGGCTGAGGCAGCCCTAGGCAGTTTAGGTGGCTACACCCAAAATTAGAAACTGGGCAGACATATTTAAAAGGAGAAAAAAAAAGAAGAGCTCACAATCTAAAGAGGAACTGAATCATGGAAAATATGTCCAAAAAAAGGGGCAAATTACTCATCACCATTATTGCCTGTAGTGGTACTGCAGCTGATCTTTCCCCATTACTGATGTACCATACCTTTTTCTGCATGGTGTCTTCCTGTGGAGATAACCATCTTGGTAGAGGCAGGGTTTTGCTTTTTCATGTCAAAGCCTTCATCAAGGAAGAACAGGAGTAGCAGTAGAGTAGTGACATAATTAAATATCAGTCCCACTCTTACTAATACTAGAAGAGAGAGGCAGCAGTGTCATAGATCTCACACTACAGATATACAGCTATGAAGGAGTGCCTTGGTACCCTAAAATACCAGGAATTCCGCTACTATTTTTCAGGGGAAATTCATAAAAAAGATACATTTCTCAGGATCTTGTTTTGGCACATTTCTAGATATTCCCTATAACATAGCAATTGTTAACTTCTCATTTTCACTTTAAACAACCTGTAGAGCCTATTATAATAGGAAATTTGCTTTTGCTATCTATAATATATTGTAGCAGTTACTGCACACTGTGCCTGCATTTTATGTGTTTTTTTATGCAGAATGCTGTGTGGAACTTGCAGTAGCTGTTGGAGTGTTCACTGAAGAACTTTATTTTTTTTTTGCAAGAGAAAATATTTCTAAAGCCTAAGGCCGCGTATACACGATCAGTCCATCCGATGAGAACGGTCCGAACGACCGTTTTCATCAGTTAACCAACAAAGCCGATTGATGGTCTGATGTGCCTACACACCATCGGTTAAAGAAACGATCGTGTAAGAATGCGGTCACGTAAAACACACGACGTGCTGAAAAAAACAAAGTTCAATGCTTCCAAGCATGCGTCGACTTGATTCTGAGCATGCGCGGCCTTTTGACCGGTGCTAATACAATGTAAACCGTGACAATAAACATTGAAAGTCTAGTGTATGATGTATTACTGACAAACCACATATAAAAACAATATGAAGCAGCGCTTTTTAATTGGAATAACACTTGCTATGATATGAAAAAGTCCAAAGTTCATATAAATAAATGATGGTAAAAGAAAGTAATCCCAAGGTAATCCGTGAAGAAGAAAGAGGCAATGTATCTCTCAAACGCCATAAGGTTCTTTTTAACCACCACGTGCAATAGCTGAATGAAACTCTTACCAGACAGCGCTGGATATAAAGCGTTGTATTGTAACACACAGCCTGAGAGAAAAATCCAAATCCACTCCTCTTATAGGTATCAACTCACATGTGTGGGAAAAAACAGATGGTGGCACATAGCGTAATTCCGTAGGGTTTATTGTAAAAAGCACATAAAATGTAAAAAATACACTTACAATTTTGGTGAAAACATTAGGCATATATCACACATCAAGATCGTACATCACCGCAGCTGGTCTCTGGCACAGGTATTCAGAGCAGCGCTCGCCGCCTGACTCTGTTAGTTAGATCCCGCTGTGTTCACACACGCCGGCGCCAAGCAGCGTGATGATGTCACTTAGATTGACAGTTGTCTCAACCAACCCAGACGCGTTTCGTAATGGCCACCAGTGGAACTGAAGGCTTACCGGAGCAAGTGGACTTGTGGGGACATATGTTGCCAGAAGTCAAATCAGTCTTGTAAATATGGTTCTCAATCATAGAAGCAGAGAGTATGTTGATATACACATCCTGTTCTCTGATAGATATTACTTTAAGAGATGGAAAGGCATACGATGGAAGGAATATTCCTGAACAATATCTCTCCGATGGTATCAATAATAAAAAGAAATGGGAGAGAAAAGTGGCCACATAGCATAATCTTGTTGATTAAAAAGGAATTTATTAAAACAGCTAGTACACTCACATGTAGGCTGTAAAACCACCACCACCACGTGCAATAGCTGAATGAAACTCTTACCAGACAGCGCTGGATATAAAGCGTTGTATTGTAACACACAGCCTGAGAGAAAAATCCAAATCCACTCCTCTTATAGGTATCAACTCACATGTGTGGGAAAAAAACAGATGGTGGCACATAGCGTAATTCCGTAGGGTTTATTGTAAAAAGCACATAAAATGTAAAAAATACACTTACAATTTTGGTGAAAACATTAGGCATATATCACACATCAAGATCGTACATCACCGCAGCTGGTCTCTGGCACAGGTATTCAGAGCAGCGCTCGCCGCCTGACTCTGTTAGTTAGATCCCGCTGTGTTCACACACGCCGGCGCCAAGCAGCGTGATGACGTCACTTAGATTGACAGTTGTCTCAACCAACCCAGACGCGTTTCGTAACGGCCACCAGTGGAACTGAAGGCTTACCGGAGCAAGTGGACTTGTGGGGACATATGTTGCCAGAAGTCAAATCAGTCTTGTAAATATGGTTCTCAATCATAGAAGCAGAGAGTATGTTGATATACACATCCTGTTCTCTGATAGATATTACTTTAAGAGATGGAAAGGCATACGATGGAAGGAATATTCCTGAACAATATCTCTCCGATGGTATCAATAATAAAAAGAAATGGGAGAGAAAAGTGGCCACATAGCATAATCTTGTTGATTAAAAAGGAATTTATTAAAACAGCTAGTACACTCACATGTAGGCTGTAAAACCACCACCACCACGTGCAATAGCTGAATGAAACTCTTACCAGACAGCGCTGGATATAAAGCGTTGTATTGTAACACACAGCCTGAGAGAAAAATCCAAATCCACTCCTCTTATAGGTATCAACTCACATGTGTGGGAAAAAAACAGATGGTGGCACATAGCGTAATTCCGTAGGGTTTATTGTAAAAAGCACATAAAATGTAAAAAATACACTTACAATTTTGGTGAAAACATTAGGCATATATCACACATCAAGATCGTACATCACCGCAGCTGGTCTCTGGCACAGGTATTCAGAGCAGCGCTCGCCGCCTGACTCTGTTAGTTAGATCCCGCTGTGTTCACACACGCCGGCGCCAAGCAGCGTGATGACGTCACTTAGATTGACAGTTGTCTCAACCAACCCAGACGCGTTTCGTAACGGCCACCAGTGGAACTGAAGGCTTACCGGAGCTAGTGGACATGTGGGGACATATGTCGCCAGAAGTCAAATCAGTCTTGTAAATATGGTTCTCAATCATAGAAGCAGAGAGTATGTTGATATACACATCCTGTTCTCTGATAGATATTACTTTAAGAGATGGAAAGGCATACGATGGAAGGAATATTCCTGAACAATATCTCTCCGATGGTATCAATAATAAAACGAAATGGGAGAGAAAAGTGGCCACATAGCATAATCTTGTTGATTAAAAAGGAATTTATTAAAACA
Source organism: Rana kukunoris (assembly GCA_029574335.1). Lineage (NCBI taxonomy): Eukaryota > Metazoa > Chordata > Amphibia > Anura > Ranidae > Rana > Rana kukunoris. The sequence continues at coordinate 406,309,446 of CM056051.1, forward strand.
GCTAGTACACTCACACGTAGGCTGTAAGATCACGCGTGTATACACAGGTGAGGCGGCAGTGGAGTCGAACCGACGCGTTTTGTGTGCTAACACTTCATCTTGACCCCATCTCTTGAAGTAATATCTAACAGAGAACAGGATGTGTATATCAACATACTCTCTGCTTCCATGATTGAGAACCGTATTTACAAGCCTGATTTGACTTCTGGCGACATATGTCCCCACAAGTCCACTAGCTCCGGTAAGCCTTAATTTCCACTGGTGGCGGTTATTATCACTTAAGGAGGAAATCAGCTTGATAATTTTCCATTCATTCACTCGGTGGAATCCATCTATATGGACTTTATTGTTTTGCAATAATAGACTTCATTCACATCGAATATTGTGTTGCACCTTATATTTACTATATGTAGTAATTCATCATATACTAGACTTTCAATGTTCATTGTCACGGTTTACATTGTATTAGCGCTACGCTTTTTTTGTACACTTTAGATTTTGCTTTTTTCATTCAAAATAAGCCGTGTTAGCAGCTGCATTCCTATAGGCAGCGCAGTGTACCACATTTTCCTATTATGTCTCTATACCCTGTAAACAGTCATTTTAGCAAAATGCTAGAATTTGCATAGAATGCATAGAATTAAAAGATAAGACAAAAAAACTTTTGTGTGCAGCAGCCTCCCTCACTGACCTGAACCCCATCTAGATCCAGCGATGTCCGCAATTGCCTCGGCCAACCCGGGACTCTCCTCCCAATTGGCTGAGACTGTCACCATTGCCTCCTGCTGCTGTCAATCAAAGTCAGCTAGCCAATCAGGAGATGGAAGGGGCAGGGCCAAACCGGGGCTCCATGTCTGAATGGACACAGGGAGCTGTGACTCGGCTTCGGTACCCTCATTGCAAGCTGCTTGCTGTGGGGGCACTTGGCAGTAGAAAAGGGCCAGGAAAGCCAGCGAGGGACCCGAGAAACGGAGGAGCTGAGCTGCTCTATGCAAAACCATTGCACAGAGCAGGTAAGTATAACAGCCCTACAGCTCTCATTGGCCCTCTTGTGACTCACCCCCTCCCTTCCTGGCAAACTCTATTGAGGCAAGAAAGAGGAAGTGGGCTGTATAAGGTATTTACTGTCAGAATTTTTTTTTTACTATCCAAAGTTAAAACAATAAGGGCAGAAAATGTATTAGATGGAAAAATTAAAAAAAAAATACTAAAGGTCTGCAAGGTAGGCAAGGATGAAACACTGTCTGTTTTGTTTTATGCTATGTCCTGTTGGGCAGATTGTATATCACTTTACCTCAGACACACAACAAAAAGTAACAAGAAACCTCTACAAAAAGAGAGGAGTTCCCCTCTTAAGACAATGGTCACCAGAATAGGTGTCCCACTCTGGTAACAGCTCTGAAATTATGGATCTGGTTTCTTGTTTTAGTGACAAAACTCATGGGAACAAACATTAGAGAGTAATTGTACCTAGCAAGGACAAAGAAAATCAATACAAACCTGACAAGGACTCAACCCCTCACCCTTTTATTCAAAACTATAATATAAAATTTGGGTAAACATAAATGGTAACTTTTTTCCAAGCCCGGTGTATGACATTGCAATAGGGCCACAAGCACACCACAGGTAGGAAAGCTTTAACATCCTCTTAAGCAGCCCTCTACACCTGTCATTAATATCACCACCTCTTCCAAAAACTGTCATGCAACTGTTAAGTACCCATAAGCCTAAAGCTCCAGCATGCCATTAGCAGGCATAATCCTCTCAAAAAACTTTTAAAAGGATCGTCCAAAACTTGTAATGAGTCTAAAAGCATACTACATATTGGTGCTATGTCAAAGGCTAAAGGCCATACACCTACACAACAATTTAATGATATTTATACCACAAGCTGTAGGGCAGATAAACTATTTTATTTTTGTTAGTATAGAGGAATCTCTAGAGCTTAAAAGAAGTTCCATTTGAGGGTGAATGGGAGGCAGCCTACGGGGGTCTTTCTGAATTTGACCTGTGATCTCATCACCACCAGTAAGAGGAAGGATATTCTCATTAAAAGGGCAAGAGTTGGCAGTGGTGCAGATGCTCCCTGGTGCATGGTTGTTTTTCTCAACTATAAGGGCAAAGCCCTGAAATTGCAATCATGCTTCAGTTTTCGCTGTCAATCCTTGATCATTGAGCATTACCTTATCTGATATTACTGGCCCATATGTACAATCATTTTTTACAAGTTAGCAAAGTTTTTATTTTTATCTGAAGGAGACATGTCAGCAGGATTAAAAAAACGTTGAAACATAATGCCTCACCGGCTCCGCAGTCTTTCCCATAAACCCTTTCTGTATTGCAGCAGAATAATACCATGTACAGAACTGTAGATCAGCCTCAGCACCAGACTAATAAATACAGTGGGCCAGATTCACAGAGCCCTTACTCCGGTCTAACTTTCAAATTACGCGCGTCGTTTCATTAGTCTGAATCCTCAAACCATGAAACGACAGCTGCGGGCTTCAATCCGACTGGCTTACGTGTTTGTACGCCTTTGGATCTACGCTGCAATAAATTTGCGGCCGCTGGGTGGAGTTCCCGTCGTTTTTTCCACGTCGGGGTATGCAAATGAGCTTTTTCCGACGATCCACGAAGTTACGAGTGTCATTCGCAATTTCTTACGGCATCTGTAGCCATCTTTTTGCCGCGTAAAGTTATTCCAGCTTTTATCTGGTCTAATATTAGACAGCCCATGTTAAGTATGGCCGTCGTTCCTGCGTCGAATTTCAACGTTTGTTTTTTTTTTTACTTAAGTCGTCCGGGAATAGGAATGTACGTAAACGACGCTACTCAAACAACAAATGACGTATCGACGTTAGTTCGCGCAATGCACGGCGGGAAATTTCTGAACGGAGCATGCGCAGTTCGATCGCGGGGACGCGCCTAATTTAAATGCTTCACGCCCCCTAATCGCGTATTTCGATTCCGCCGCGAGAAGAACACTACGCCGCCGTATGTTACGGGCCAAAATCTACATGAATTCCTCGTAGAGCCAGGTAAAATACGGCGGCGTAGTGTATCTCTGATACTCTGCGCCAATGTAATTGTATGTGAATCTGGACCAGTATATTCATTTAATTCTAATTACATATCTAAAACCATTGCAGCCTAGAAATATCCCTACCATAGTACTGAAAGGCTCATTCAATCCTGTTTGTTCACTGATTGAACTAATTAGAGGAAAGCTGGCATCTGAGTGGCTTGTTGTTCGTCACCAGGAAAAAGGAAACTATTTATAGTGGAAATAAAGGCAGTTTTTATATGTAGAAATCCTTACTTCTTACCCCTAATCAATGTGTATTACTGTAGCATTCCTTGGTCAGCAATGTACTGTAGAGTTTATACTGTTATGAAACTGTTATGTTTGCATTATAAAATACGAAGTGTGCAGGGGCGGAATGACCATTGAGGAACTCGGGGGCCCCATGCCACTAGGGGGCCCCATCAGGGTTGCCAGGCTCATTAAAACCAGGGACAGTATGTAAAAAATCTGTGTTTTTTTTACATCTGCCCCTGATATGTCCAAAACCTACATGCTTTTGATGTGAAAATCCTGAGATTTTAGCTGCCCTGCCTCTGCACTGCCACCTGGCTTGGTGGCCATCTGTAAGCCCGGGGGCCCCATAATCTTCTATTGCCCGGGGGCCCCATGAGTTGTCAGTCCGCCCCTGGAAGTGTGATAAAAGTTTTTAAACAATTTGCTTAGAAAAATATGGTTAGCAATATGCAGGCCAAAAAAGTAACAAACAGGTGTCCTCCAACAAGAAGAGAGAGTACTGCTCCAAATGCACCATTATCACAACAAATGATCTTTCCTGTCAATCAGGATCAATACTGTGTAAAACTGAGCATACACTGATCAAAATTTGACCGCTCAAATTGTAAACAGTGTGTATGCTCCCCCACTCCACAGAAGTTGATTATAATATTGACTTCTGTCGAAGGGACATGTTGGACATTTTTTATTGATCAGTGTCTGTTGGCAATCAGCTGCTGTCACAATACAATGTCCCACTGGGGGGATTCCTCCATCCAACTTTATGTTGATGAAGGTATATGTGGATGAAGGTATATCAATTATTATTTTTCTCTTATTCATCTTAAAAAAAATATACAAAAAACTAACAGTGTATGGCCAGCTTTAGAGAACAGGGGTGCCTGTTTTTTTTTAGGATAAAGAGGAAGGCATGATGTTCTGTGTGGTTCAGTTAGAGCTGTGTCCCACTGGAGAGTAAAGCAAGCTACCTGATGTCTATGACTGATGCCGCGTACACATGGTCGTTTTTTGCGATGAAAAAAAACGTTGTTTTTTAAAACGTCATTTAAATTGATCGTGTGTGGGCAAAACGTCGTTTTTTGTCTTAAAAAATTCCAACATGCTTGCATTTTTTGTGTCGTTTTTCAAAACGTTTCACAAAAAGTCACCGTGTGTAGCAAAAACCCGCGCATGCCCAGAAGCTAGTTATGAAGCGAGCTTCAATGGAAAAGAGTGGTGAACGTAACCTCGCTTTTTGTGAAAAAAACGATGGTGTGTATGCAACATCGTCTTTGAAAAGTGACGTTTCAAAAACTTCGTTTTTTACTTCACAGAAAACGTCGTTTTTTTTCATCACAAAAAATTATCGTGTGTACGCGGCATTAGATATTAGGCTGCTTAAATCTGCCTGGATTCAATTCACAAGTAGTCTCACAAGTCTTGCATAAAGTTCGCAAGCATTTATAGGGCTAATAAGCAAGCTACTATAAAACAAAAGGCATGGGAAGTCAGACACTACCATGGGGGACATGAACCAATGCCAACATTTAAATAAACAAAATACAAAGGAACTTCGGATTGTGAGTAACGCGGTTAACGAGCGTTTCGCAATACAAGCACTGTATTTTTAAAAATTGTAACTCGGTTTGCTTTGTCTTGCAAAATGAGCACGATTCAGGACATAGCGGTGTGCAGTACTGGATTTGGCCTGAGGTGGGGGCACCGGAGCTGAGCAGAGCCGAACAGCGCCATTCGGAAATGCACGGAAAGGCCCGAGGACAGCTCGGCTGACCTCAGCAAATCTCAAGAACAGAGTCTTTCCGAGGTTTGGCAAGGTCAGCCGAGGTGTTATCGGACCTTTCCGGCCGTTTCCAAGGCTCTCCGGCACCCCCCACCTCTGGCCGCATGCAGTATTGCATGCCATTGAAGTCAATGCGGAACAAATTATTTTAGTTTCTATTGACTTCAATGGAGAAACTCTCTTTGGATTACGAGAATTCTCCTGGAACGGAGTATATTAAGCACTTAAATGGCCTGGTATCCAAGTACTGGTACTCCTCACTTAACGACCAGGTTCCGTTCCAGCGACTAGGTCTTTAAACAAATTGGTCGTTAAAAGAGGAGCCACAAGTAATCAATATTTTAAGCATTCTTAACTACTGTACTGTACTGTATTCTGAAAAAATAAAGGTCTAACTTCATCTCAATTACATTGTTTTAATTTGCATAAGTGCAAAACACAAAAATATAAACAACAAAAATACTATACTGTACAGGATACAATGTACAGTGCCCAAAAAATAAACGTATACAGTAGACATTTAAAGTAATGTTTTAGTCATCAAATCCTTCAGGGTCATCAGTGTCATCATTGAAATAACCAGCAGGGTCATCAGTAACATCATTGAAGTTACCAGCAGGGTCATCAGTAACACCATGGAAGACACCAGAAGGGTCATAAGTATCATCATTGGAGATACCAGCAGGTTCATCAGTGTCATCATTGGAGTTACCAGCAGGGTCATCAAGAGTTGTAGATGAGGGAGAAGACTACAAGGAAATTATAGAACTGGTAGGGGGAGCTTGTAAGAAGATATCTGTTAAGGTGCTCTGCTTTGTAGTCAAAACAAACTCATTATGCAGTGTCAACCATGAGTTTGGTATCATTCTTTTCAGCTGGCATTCGGCTGTTTAGTAAAAACGATCCAGGCAGCCCTATGGCTGCTGGTCAGTTTTACAGTAATGAGAAGTGCTAATACCACCCCCCCAAGTTTCTGAGGACCCAAGGACTGCAGTAAACTACCCAAAAGGATAAAGCAGGAGGAGTTTGAGGAACATCTGTAACTCCAATCTCTTCTGTGAGTAATGAAGATGGAAGCAAAAAACATTTTGTCACTTCTGGTTTCAGTTCATTTATTTCCTGGCTACTGGTGACAGTTAATGCTTGATTAGCTCCAGGGGATTGATTGGGGTCATAAAGAAAACCTGTCATCTGCCCATGCTATCACATAGGGAATTGTTAACCCCCCCCCCCCTCGGGTTTTGTTACCCCCCCGTAAAGGTGTTAAAATAAAATAAAAATTATAAAAAAAAAAAAAAAAATAGGAAGCTCCCTGGTACTCCTGCATAAATAACAATTGTACCAGACAATTATCACCATGAACATCTATCTGAATGGGAGCCATAATTCACAGTGAGCTGTAAAATTTCAAACCTGTAGAGGCTTTTAAACCCTCACGATAAATTATTTTGGGTACTGCAGTTTTTTGCCATTTCAGGGCACGTGCAATTGTGGGGCTTGATGTTTTTGGTATCAATTTATTCAATATACAGTATATAAGGAACTCATTTTGTAAATATACAGTATCTCAGTATCTCATTTTGTAAATATTTTATTATATCTTTTCATGTGACAACACTGAAGAAATGACACTTTGCTACAATGTAAAGTAGCGAGTGTACAGCTTGTATAACAGTCTAAATTTGCTGTCCCCTCAAAATAACGCAACACACAGCCATTAATGTCTAAACCACAGGCAACAAAAGTGAGTACACCCTTAAGTGAACAAGTCCAAATTGGGCCCAAAGTTTCAATATTTTGTGTGGCCACCATTACTTTCCAGCACTGCCTTAACCTCTTTGGCATGGAGTTCATCAGAGCTTTATAGGTTGCCACTGGAGTCTTCTTCCACTTCTCCATGGCAACATCACAGAGCTGGTGGATGTTAGAGACCTTGCGCTCTTCCACCTTCCATTTGAGGATGCCCCACAGATGCTCAATAGGGTTTAGGTCTGGAAACATGCTTGGCCAGTCCATCACCTTTACCCTCAGCTTCTTTAGCAAGGCAGTGGTCGTCTTGGAGGTCTGTTTGGGGTTGTAATCATGTTGAAATACTGCCCTGTGGTCCAGTCTCTGAAGTGAGAGGATCATGCTCTGCTTCAGTATGTCACAGTACATGTTGCAATTCATGGTTCCCTCAACGAACTGTAGCTCCCCAGTGCCGGTAGCTCTCATGCAGCCCCAGACCATGACACTCCCACCTCCATGCTTGACTGTAGACAAGACACACTTGTCTTTGTACTCCCCATCTGGTTTCCGCAACACACGTTTGGCAAGATATGAACCCCATAAGTTTATCTTAGTCTCTTTAGACCACAGGACATGGTTCCAGTAATCTATGCCCTTAGTCTGCTTGTCTTCAGCAAACTGTTTGCGGGCTTTCTTGTGCATCATCTTTAGAAGAGGCTTTCTTCTGGGACGACAGCTATGCAGACCAATTTGATGCAGGGTGCGGCATATAGTCTGAGCACTGACAGGTTGACCCTCCACCCCTTCAACTGCTGCAGCAATGCTGGCAGCACTCATAAGTCTATTTCCCAAGACAACCTCTGTATATAACGCTGAGCACGTGAACCCAACTTCTTTGGTCGACCATGGCGAGGCCTGTTCTGAGTGGAACCTGTCCTGTTAAACCGCAGTATGGTCTTGGGCCTCTTGGCCACCATGCTGCTCAGTTTCAGGATTTAGAAGCCTTTGACAGATCCTCTGCTCCAACATATGTTTTGCTGTGATTGGCTCTTCAGGAAGACTTCCTGAAGAGCCTATCACAGCAAAACATATGATGAAGTGGATGATCCGTAATTTCCGGGTCCATATTTGATACCCCACACCAGGCTTTGCCCTTCAGAGCGAAATGTGGAACGCAGGCCACCCCCAGGGATGAACTGACTCACGCACGCTGTTTACACTTAGTGCCAGGCCAGGCCCTATTACATGTGAGTGTAACTGCTATCATTGCTGCTGTTTTTACTCTATTAAAAATGACTACACTATGATACTTTCATCTGTGTCTCCTGTGGACTAATTTTTTACATTCTAGCCCCTTCCTGAGTGGATTTATGCCATTAGCGCAACCAATCTGGTGTTTCCAAAGCGTTTTTTGACCATCCTGTAAAAAAGAGTCAAATAGCTCTGGTGAGTGGCCATCTTCATACAGAGCACTCGAGGTGGAAGATCTAGGAGTTTTATCTCAGAGCATTTCGTTTTGGTGCTGGGATTTATTCACTTGGACTTTATGCTTGCTTATTATGTTTTCATTAATGTGCTCATTTAAGTTTGATGCAGAATTTTCTTTGTGCCTGTTTTTTACATGAACATGTAAAGCGCCTTATTCTTTATTTTGTCATTTTCTTTTCTCTTCTTTTTCATCTATTCAGAACAATTTGCTATACAGAGTGGTTTGGATGGCATTGACAAGTTTGGTGCATGACAAAAAAAAAAATGTCACCTGTGTATTTTGCTGCTTGCCTGGAGTTTAGCTTTAAGCATCAGGTATATTGCAGTATGCACTGCTGAGATGTTAAAGACTGTGGCTATATCATCCCAAAGTGAAGATTCAGCAGGCTAACATCCACAGGAACTTTCTGGGGAATAGTTGGAAACGCAGCCCTTAGCTTTCCCCCCAGAGAAGCAGTCGCTCCATAAGTGCAGAGTGGAATATCAGTGAAATAGAACCTTGGCAACAGGAGTCCCCAGAAAGGAAGTCTAGAAGGACACTGCCATTACTTCTGGTAGACGGATGTTTTGAGTTCATACCTAACACCTGCACATTTTTATGGAAGCCTATACTTGTTAAAAAAAAGCACTCTATAACTTCTCTGTCTCCCAGGCTAAAGAACACAACCAACTTTATTAAGTTTCACTTCAAATTTCATGATATTAGAATTCAGGGACAGAATATATTTAGTTACCATACACAAGAAACAGAAGTTCTAGTCTACATTTATGGAATTAAACTATTTTATACATTTACACAAAATATGATGACCAACTGCGCTCCCACAAATAACATAAATCTGTGAAAATCCTCAGAAACAATCCCTATTTGTAAAGTGTTAGGTAAAAATCAAATGAAAAAATACCATATATTCGTGAGTACATATAAATAATAATAGACAATAACTAATATTTATATGTACTCGTGAATTATTTGCATTTATTTATTTGATTTTTACCTAGCACTTTACAAATAGAGATTTTTGAGGATGTTTTCGGATTTCGATAATTTGTGGGAGAGCGGTTGGTCATCATATTTTGTTCATTTATTTAGCTTTTTATAAGCTTTAGGACACGCAGCTCTGGTTATAGTCATATTTGATTTGCACAGGGTATTATAATTTATTATTATATTCAATATCTAATATTGAAAATAAAATGTCAAAAAGACAAAATCTAACAATTTTTATTCTTTTTAACCAGAAAAAATACTTTTCATAGCAGCAAACAATGAAAAGGGAGATTTGCCTAAACAAAGTGCAGGAGTGTAGGATATAAATCCGTGCTATGTTTGTCCAGTTTGCTGCCAAGGTGTTCAGGGCACTTTGGAAATATTCAAAACATCCCTAAAGGAATATGCTTTAATGGGATGCTTTACATTTTGCAGTTTAAAGGTCATGATGGCCAACATTCCCAGCAGAAAAGCCAGGAGAAAACACATCAGTCACCCTGGCTGCTGGAATCTTTGATATCTTCAGGAAAGACCTTGAATGTTAACAAATAATATAATAGATAACAGATTGATAACAGATTGCTGTACAGTTGAGCTTTAGCACAAGCGAAAGGATGAGAATGTGCAGTACAGCTTTCATTTTAACAAAAACCTGCACAAGGATCATAAATGAAGATGTACATGGGAATTGTAAATGAAGGTTGAAAATAATAGGAAATACCTTTTTGAATTGGAGTACCTTAGTACATTGAGGGGCTTGTGTCAACCAAATACTGTTCTAATAACAGATGTTCCAATAGTCAACTGGTTGCCTAACGGTAAGGATAAGGAATAGATGAGCTTAAATTGCATCCCTGGATCGAGCCTATAGGAGTACCACCCTAGCAGGCAGCTTGCTGGAGGGGGTTACTTGGCAGGCAGGAGGAGCCAGGTGTCATGGTCTTACCTCCTTGCTGGCTTCTTATCTCTGACATGTGCTGGCAGCCATCTTGCTCATGGGGTTCTTATAACCTACCACACCCTACGGCTCCTCCTTCCCGCTGGGAGGAGCTGGATGCTCAGCATATATATATGACGGCAGCTGCAGCATTTCCTTGCTTGGGCCTCTTGTATAACACCCTACTGTGATCGGGCTGCTTGTTCTTGGTTACCGACCCGGCTCCTACGGACTATCCTTCTGGCTCCTGATCCCCGGCTTCGTTTCACCATCTCTCTGGCTACAGACTCCGGCTTGGCTGACTCCCATTCCTGGTTATCGATCCTGGCTCTAGTTGAAGACTCTGCTGGCTGTTTGATCATCCGTTTGGACTTTTACCTTGCTGTTTGGTTTTCAATAAAAGCCTTCTTATTCATTTATATGTTGTTGTACGTCTGATTCATGCTTCCGTGACATCAGGAGCTTTGATGAGGGATCCCAGAAGAAGAGGAACAGGACTGCCCTGTGCAAAACCATTGTACAGAGCAGGTAAGTATAACATACATTTAATTAAAATTCCCTGCTTCTTCAACCTTAATTAATTATCACTGTGGTGTTCCTCACTCACTTGAAGGTGGATACCCTAACAACGCTACAGAGTAGGAGGACACCCCGATCGGTGGAACATCAGGTGTAGATTCATAAGGTGCAGATTCTGTTCTGATGCAAGAGGCGAGCACGAAAAGGTCACCTTTAATCTGCACAGAAATCACGATAGACTTATCATTTGTATTTTGCATAAGTCACTTTTGCGAGATATCTGGATTACGGACATTTATTACCAATAGTGTTTTTAATACAGCTTTGTACTTTCACATATATATATATATATATATATATATATATATATATATATATATGTATACAGTATATATATATATATATATATATATATACTGTATATATATATATATATATTATATATATACAGATTTTTCAAATCACTTAATTTGGCTTGCATAGTTCGTATTTTATATGCGACTTGGAGTTGTACTCACGGGATTTTAGATACAATACGATAATGTTTTCTAGTTTTGAAACTTGGAGATTTTTTTCACAAATTTTAATAATCACTAATTCATTTTTTAACTTTATATAAATGAAGTGAGGTGTATCATCATAGGATCATAGGGATTCATAATTTATTCTAAAGCAGCGCCAATTTCCATTTCTCTTTTTAAACAGGTAAGTATAACATGGTTGTCATTAAAAAAAAATAAAAAAATAACCTTTAGAATCACTTAAATTATACCTACTACAGTAAAAGCAGGTCAGGTAAAAAAATTCCTTACAGCATTTAGTTGATTGATAGCGATGATTAATATGACTGGTTCAGACCGAGCTGACAACGTGCTCAGCATCCAGCTCTGATGAGTAATGAATCATTTGGTGGTTGTACAGTTTATTCAAGCAGCTCAATCAAACAAGAAATGAAATCACTTGAGGAAGGATCCTTTTATCTCAGAAGTAGTTTAAGCAGTTTTAGCCAATTTGTATTCTGATAGTGCTCACTACACTGGCTCCCTATGGATCGCTGAGCTGTGAGGAGTTGGCAGAACTCAAAAATTAAACTTCATGCAGCCAGGAATAATATACAGATATTTAAATGTGAGAGGAGTAAAACTTTATTTTGGTATAGGATATCTTTCTTTCTGTATTTAAAACTGCTACTGAGCTGGACTGAGAAAATAAAGCTTTATACGAAGATATCCTGTGGTTATATGACACAAATTTGGCAGTGTTACAGTAAACCTAAAGGGAATATATAATTTTGTAAACTTTGTCTTCATTAAGTTCAGAAGAAAATAGAATGAAAAAAAGCAATAAAATATTAAAAAGTTTTTTTTTACATTATTGTACATTGTGAAAACATGAAATGTTGCATATGAAAATATCATATTTATGATTTCCAGCCATTTGGTGACTTTTAACATTTGCCATGCTATACAGGCATACCTATTTACGTACACTCACTTTACATACACTCGCAAGTAAGGACATACCCGCGAGTGTATGTAAAGTGCCTTACAAGTACTGTACAGACTTTTTGCAACCGCAGTAGAAGAAGCTGAAGCTGTTCCAGTGTGCCCATGACACCCCCACTACCGCCCCTGAGACCTTAACTACAGCTCTGGACACCCCTACTACAGCCCCAGACCCCCCACTACACCCTAGAAGTGAAAAAAAGGTATTTGTTTCACTTTAAGTACATTTTCGTTTTACATACATGCTCTGGTCCCATTGTGTACTTAAAAGTTGGGTATGCCTGTACTACACTACACTGCTACACTGCCTATTATGTATCACTATCAAATACCTAATAGCAGTTTGACTTTGCTTCCCCCGCCCCACTCCCCATTCCGTATAGCTGCATAAAGAGTTTCACTAAAGAGAAAGTCTGAAAGCCAACACTCTCTCTCTGCCTATAATGCACCATGCCTCTGGCTGGAGGATTGTGGAGGATTTTCCCTTACCTTATTTGTGCACTGATCCAAATCATTTGGTGGAGGGGAGATTATGGTGTGGGTGGTTTTTCAGGGGTTGGACTTGACACCTTAGTTCCAGTGAAGGAAACTCTAAGGCCGCGTACACACGATCAGTTTCATCCGACCAAATTGATCGTGTGTACGGCCCATCGGACCGTTGTCCATCGGACCAAAGTTTTAAAACTTGCTTTAAAATCTGTCCGATGGACGCCTGACCGTCGGACCAAAACGATGGTTAGTACACAAAAGCATCGGACCAAAAACCTGCGCATGCTCAGAATCAAGTCGACGCATGCTTGGAAGCATTGAACTTAATTTTTTCAGCACGTCGTTGTGTTCTACGTCACCGCGTTCTGACCCGATCCGATTTTGGACTGATGGTGTGTACGCACATCAGACCATCAGACCACTTCAGCGGTGTCCTGATGAAAACGGTGCGTCGGACCATTCTCATCGGACCGGTCTGATCGTGTGTACAGTGCCTTAAGGCGTCAGCATACCAAGACATTTTTCACAACTTCATGCTCCCAAATTTGTGGGAACAGTTTGGGGGTGGACCTTCCTGTTCCAACATGAATGTGCACCAGTGCACAAAGCAAGGTCCATAAAGACATGGATGAGTAAGTTTGGGGTGGAGGAACTTGACTGGTCTGTTCCTTAACCCCCGATAGAAAACCTTTGGAATGAATTAGAGCAGAGACTGTGAGCCAGGCTCACAAATTCATTTCTGGAAGAATGGTCAAACATTCCCATAGACACACTCCTAAAACTTGTGGACAGACTTCCCAGAAGAGCTGAAGCTGTAAAGGGTGGGCCAACTCAATATTGAACCCTACGAACTAAGAATGGGATGCCATTAAAGTTCATGTGTGTGTAAAGGCAAGTGTCCCAATACTTTTGACAATAAAGTGTATAAGAAACCAATAAACAATTTGACCCAGTAGCCCACTCTGCCTATAAGCAAAATTCCAGTCCTAAGAGCACTTAACTCATTTGAGATCTCATCCTAGATTGAGTATGACCCCCACAGCCCTATGTTCTTATCATATGTCAATTTTCTTGTAATCCACCTGTATCTCTTCAGAACCCAACAATCAGGCATATGTCACCAAATGCTATGTTCTTTATCAGTCAAAATATGATCATCTACAAATGTGTGAAGGGTAAACATTGGGTTTTATTATTACATAAAGCGGCTTAGTCAATACCTGCGGGCAGGTTTGGGAAAACAATCAAAGCTTCAAAGAGTTTTTGAAAATTGAGGGAATAATAATTGAGCTATCTGATCTGGGTCTGTCACCAGGATTAATGCTTTTGTGCAAGTAAGACAGGGTAGTTCAATCTTCCATTTATATACACTTATGATATGAATTACATTTATCGTGTTGATGTGATAATAGTGCATTAACTGTAAAGAAATATGATTGATCCGTGCTCAGGATGTTTATAGATAGCAAATAACTGCAGCTGCAAAAGTAAAGAAACAAGTTACTTATAATTCAATTTCCGTATGACTTATCTATTACATTTAATTTTTTTTTCTTGTTTACTTAAATTGAGAGTGTATGGAGATATGGGAACCAACCAGAGTAATCTAACCTTGCAAGGAGCATGCTGTGTTTAGATACAAATGTTAAATAGTGATCTTTCCATGCTTCTTATTATATCAGAGACTTGTTGACTATTAGGCCCCTTTCACATTGGGGCGGGAGCCGTGCTGGCGGTATGGCGCCGCTAAAAATTAGCGATGTACCGCCTGAAAAACTCCTCAAAGAAATGGGCCTTATAATAGCAATTTAGAGCTACCACCGTGAATTATGGTTACATATTGGTCTTTTCTGGATCCATTTTGGGCTCCATGCACACTCAAGCTCATAAACGGCCGTTTTTGGGATTTTTTCTTTTTTTTTAACAGTCCATGAAGTCCCCTCTATGTTATTCTATGTGTCCCTGCATGTGGACATTTATCAGCAGTGGATTTTTTTTGGACTGTTGTCTGAACGCCCTAAAATCGCGTTCAGGAGCTGTTTTTCTGACCACAAAAAAACGTTTAAAACCGTTAAACTTAAATAAACGCTCAAAAACTTTGCTCACCAATGTTTTTATTTGTTTTTGATCCATTGAAAAAAAAATCTTAAAAAAAAAAAAAAAACGCTGATGCAGAAAAACGCAAAAAAAAATGCTATTGAACGCTAATGCAGAAACTTAAAAAAAAGTTGAAAGACTGCAAAGGTACTGCCGTTTTTACAACAGATTTTTTTAACGTCCAGTGTGCATGGAGCCTTAATTGGTAATAATTGGATGTCCTTACATACAGGTACATGCACTAATATTTTCAAGTTAGATTTTTTTTTCTTAACCACTTAAGACCCGGACCAATACGCTGGTAAATGACCCAAGGTGTTTTTGCGATTCGGCACTGCGTCGCTTTAACAGACAATTGCGCGGTCGTGCGACGTGGCTCCCAAACAAAATTTGCGTCCTTTTCTTCCCACAAATAGAGCTTTCTTTTGGTGGTATTTGATCACCTCTGCGATTTTTATTTTTTGCGCTATATACAAAAATAGAGCGACATTTTTGAAAAAAAAACACTATTTTTTACTTTTTGTTAAAAAAAAAATCAAATAAACTAAATTTTAGTCAAACATTTAGGCCAACATTTATTTAGCCACATGTCTTTAGTAAAAAAAAAAATCGCAATAAAAAAAAATAGCTACCTAGCGGGAACAGCGGCACTAATACAGCGATCAGAAAAATGATCGCTTAGTGACGCTGGCAATAGGGAGTGAAAGGGTTAACTAGGGCGGTGATCAGGGGGTTAAAACTTTATTAGGGGGGGTGGGGGGGCTATCCTGAACCTAACACTAACTGTTTTTTACACTGCCTGTCACACTGACACTAAATGCAGTGATTAGATCACTGCATTCAGTGACACTGTGGCAGGGGGGTGGGGGGGGGGGCGATCACAAGGGGTTAATATGCCTATGTGAGTGTGTGTCAGTGTTGTGTTGGTGCACACTTACTTGTGATGTCTTCTCTCATCAGCAGCGCTGGGAAACAGCGCTGCGATGAGAGAATACATCATTTCCTCCTTCCTGTGTAAACACAGGAGGAGGAAGTGACAGGCTGGGAGCGCGCTCCCATTGGCTGGGAGCGATCGCGGGGGGGGCGGATATCACGGACATCCGCCCGCAGATCCCGGATTGCTCCCAGAGGTAGGGGGACCCCCGCACGCCGCGGAGGGGGTCCCGATAGGACCCCCGAACCGCACTCAGGCGGGGACGTAAATTTACGCCCTTGTGCCTGTACGTGCCATTCTGTGGCCGTATATGTGCGTGCGGGGGTCCTTAAGTGGTTAACTAGATTAAATAAAGACATGTTAATTGTATTTGTATCACAAAATATACTGTATGTTTATTATATATATATATAAATTAATAATATAAAACAAGTGTTAGGCCGCGTACACACGATCGAACATATCTGCTGGAACTGGTCCGCAGACCAGTTTCAGCGGACAGATTCGATCGTGTGTACAGCCTAGCGGACAGGTTTCCAGCAGACAAAAGTTTTAAAGCATGCTTTGAAACTTGTCCACTGGAAACCTGTCCGTTGGACAGGTCCGCTGGTTAGTACGACTAACCAGCGGACCGAAATCCCCCGCATGGGTCGAATGGATTCGACGCATGCGTGGAAGCATTTTATTTCCTGGTTTGGTGACGTGACCGCGTTCTCTGTCCGAGGGGATTTTCATCCGATGGTGTGTACACACCGCCGGACCAAAATCCTGCAGGAGACATGTCCGATGAAAACGGTCCGCGGACCGTTTTCATCGGACATGTCTCCTCGTGTGTACGGGGCCTTATGGTACACATGTAACATGTCACAAGCAATCTTTTACAATGTGTTTATTAGTTTTCTTTTGTTTGATTTCTTTTTTCTTACTTGCGCAGGTCCTTGAAATTGTCATTTAATATAAGGTCCAAAATAGTAAGCCTTTCTTTACTTTTCTAATTGGATTCAAGTTTATCAAAATCCCCCAAAAATTATAAATTGCACTTGCTAGACCTTGTAAATGGTGGCTGAATTTGTTTTCTTTTTCCAAGCTGTTTTTCCTTTAATGTCACCTGGTGGATCCTGCCACTCACGCTTCCTGTCCTAGGGTGACAACACCCACTCACTGCACTGCAATGTATGTTACCCTAAAACAGAAAGTGTGTTAAGACTAAAGAACACCTACCCTTCTCTTCTCCATAACATGTGGGTGTGCTCTTCAGTAGCACTAGAAGTGAACTGGACAGGGCTGACAGCTAATCGGACTGATAAATGAAGCCCAGACAGAGTGTATATGATGTTAAGAGCTCTCTGCAATTTTCTGGGTTAAAATAATTCTCCTCCCACCTCATGCATCATTAATTGATCATTATTTTTATTTTTTATCAAAACTAAACAAACGAAATACTTGAATCACGTGACACATGCTTTAGATTCTTATTTTTTGCTCTATGGGAGAGTCTAGTTGGTAAAGTGGGCATGACCTATTGGCTGCCCACACCTGGCTCCACAGAGGGTCTTTAGTCATACAGACATTGGTGGGGGTGTACACAAGACTGGTCAGGAAAACAGGATTATTGATTCCCACTACTGGAGGAATGCTACAAAGAGTCATGTGACCATGGATTTGGGTAAGTAAGTATGGGGTTTAGAAATATTTTTTGTTTAGGCTGGGTTCACACCTAATACAGATGTGGCTCACAGTAGGGGTCCAGTGCATCCTTGTTCCCATTTCAGGCAGGAATCCGGCCTGAATTGTTGCCTGAATTCAGACCTGAAACAGAGCAAAAGACTCCTGTGCAATGCGCTCCACAGCCGCCACTGAGATGCGTCAAATGGCTCCACTAAGAGCCAGTTACAATCTCCTGTTATGTGAATTGGATGCGGAGAAAGCCACAATTCGCATAAGTGTAAACCCAGTATTTTACATCAAAATGAGCTTGTTGGGAATGGGACCAGAGTTGACAAGAGTTTGGGCTTTAAGAAGGAAACACTGCCTTAGGTTACTGAATATTTGTTCATAAAATACCTTTATTTTTCCTATAAAATGAACAAATAAAGGAAAATATGATTTAAAGCTGCTTGGTTTTTTCCCCCCTATGCATAAAATGTCTAAGCTTTATTGAGTTTTAACAGGAATATTATAAAAAAAAAAAAAAAAAAATTGAAACAAGCTACGTCTAAGTTTAGCTTAAAAAGAAAAATATTCTTGGGTTTTAGAGGTTCATTCGCGGCTACCATTTGTTCCCTAAATAACAATATCCCCCTTTCTTTACCATGGGTGGAACATCTGCTAACGTTTACATCAACTGAACCTCAACTGTGAAAAAACAAACAATGCCAGTAAAAATGGCCAAATACGAATTAAAACTGAAAATTTCCAATGAATCAAAGTGCTTACATGTGCATGGTAATAAACAAGGAATGTTTGCGAGGCTGAAAGAAAATATAAAGACGTTAGTTAGAAGAAAGGCAGAATCTTATACACATGCTGTGTAGATTCCAGGGCCAAAAGACATTTCTGGGCTTAAATAATGCAAACTTCTGTAGGGTTTTCCATATGACCCAAAAATATTTAGTTTGTCTCAGCAAATCAACCTGCAAACGAATCCCCACAGCAAACACACCTGCCAGTAATGTTGTCCAACAAAAGCAGAGGGTGCTTGTCTCACCGCTTATTACAGAGGTGCAAGTAGGAACCTTGACACCCACCCATATTTTTATAGACTTTTTTACTTTGGTCTGAAACTCTTGCTGTTTCTCTACCATTTTGTTTGTCAGTTATTCTCACAAATAAACTGACTTAGGCAGGCCATACATGGGATGAATTTCTAAAACATTTTTTTTCCAAAAATCTTATCTAAGAATTTCCATGCAGCAACAGCCGATTTTCATGTGGCCATCGAATTTGAGTAATCAAACATGAACATTTTTGGAAAAACAATTTTCTAATCAATGATGGGAGAATCGTTTGAGAAATGTAATCAAAAAGAAATGCACATGTGCAAGAAAAGAAAATTCCCGGAAAGAAAAGAAGATTCCCAGCCACAAAAATTATTTTCTGTTGCATCATGAGGTGAAATTGAAGGCTTGGTTGGTCGAAATCCGAAATCAGTGGTGGCATCATCGGATCACATAAAGCACAGATTTTCTGATTTTCAAAAGAAAATTCTTTCGTAATTCGACCATGTATGACCAACCTAAAAATTGTCTATAGTAAAAAAAATGTTTTGAATGAATGAATGAATGAAAAACGTATATAGTGCGGCACATGCGAACTGAATCGCCTCTGGGCGTTTTAGTCTTAAATAGAGTAATGGAGGGCTAAAACCCCTGCAAGGCTATTTTCTTGTTGTCTATCTACCATTTCAGAAATTTTCTTTCACTTTGTACCCAAAAGCTGTACCGGGATATTATGGACACTTCCCTAAGGCGGCGTACACACGACCGAGGTTCTCGCTAGAAACCAGCGAGAACCTCGCTGGGAGCTGCATTCCAGCGAGAACCTCGGCCGTGTGTACGCTCCTGGCTCGCCACGTCCGTCGGGAATCCCGTCGAGCGAATAGAGAGCAGGCTCTCTATTTGCTCGACGGCCCGCCTGGATGAATGGCTGGTTGCCATTCCCGACATGCGGGTCGCCGATTTCGACGGCCGGCCGAGAGCCTCGACGGGCGGAATGATGTGTTCCGCCAATCGAGGTTCTCGTACATGTGTACGCCGCCTCAAACAGTTGTTCAAGGAAAATGTGTCTTCATTAAAAAATTTCCCCTCACCTTGCTTCAGGGCAACTCAAAAATGTTGGATTACCCTTCATTTTTTTGACAGTGACAATGGTAATCCACTGGAACTGGAATACTCTGATAGCAATCAAGAAGGGGCTCCTCAAAGTACCTTTTTTGGAAAAGCTGCATGGTATTGGTCTTGCTGCCCACATGCTGGTTCTGACAGTGGAGGCTTTCCCGTCTACAAGTGCCTCATCAGGTGTGGGCTTCGTAAGTTGCTAAGGGAAAAAGACGTAAATTCCCCTGGAGTTAACAGGGCCTGTGCCTACATCTGTGCATAGAGAATAAATGTACATGTTGCTACAAAGGCAGTAAAGAAGAAGGAAGGAGTGCTTGGATACTTAATGTGATTGTAAAGTCAATTTTTTTGTTTGTTTTTTAAATAATAAACATGTTATACTTACCTCCTCTGTGCAGTGGATTTGCACAGGGCCTCCTAGATCCTCCTCTTCTCGGTTCCATCTTTGCTGCTCCTGGGCCTTCCCTACTGTCACCTAAGTCGAGCTTCAGCTCCCTGTGTTCATTTAGACATGGAGCTATGGTTCGGGCCTGCCATTCTCACTCCTGATTGGCTAATTTACTTTGATTTGCTAACTGACTTTATTAACAGCAGCGGGTGCCTATGGCTCAGTCAATCAGTAGGGAGAGTCCCAGACGGTCAAGGGACCTGTTAGGTAAGTTAAGTATGCCCACCTTGGTATGGTGACCCCTTCGGTACCGGGAGAATGAGTTTAACCTTGCAGTAACAAGACAGACACGGTAGTAGGTTAAAGTCACTCTGATTTATTCCTTTCCGAGTCTTCCCTTTTTATAGGGGTATAGTTACAAAAAAATATATGCGTGTACACATGTAAGCTGCTAATTGGACATACATTATTGCTGAGGAGGACTTCCTCTTAGAACTGCTGGTTACATATGATAAGATAAAAATACTACAAAAGCAGAAGTCAAATGCGTGATCTATGTAGGTCAAAAGTCAGTTTAGTAAACTAGATAATGCAGAGATAAACATTTTAAGACATTGACACATATTACTTCAGTCACGAGTTTAGCCAAGTGAAACTTGTTAATACAAAGACACATATGGGACATTGATACATTTATTATCCTTCAGGACCCGTGGACATCGCTGGAAAGAGATGGACTCAGGTAGGTATTAGGGGGGCTGCTGCACATAGAAGGCTTTTTATCTTAATGCATAGAATGCATTAAGATGAAAAAAAACTTCTGTCTTTACAATCCCTTTAAGTCAGATGCCTCTCTGCCAAATTTTGATCCATGTATTAGTTAGCTGGTTGTAAAGTATTGACCGACTTGTGTACAACCAGTTTGTCGTATTTTTCCTAAATGATCAGTGCCATTCAATATAGCAGACAACACTGATCATTGTATTCTGGGGAAGGCTTCCGCCGGTAGAATACAATAGCTCAGTGGGAGTGATTCTCCTATCCACATTCAATGTGTGAATGGGGGAATCGGTTCATTTTTTTTGTATTTAATCAGCTGGTTGAACACAAAAAAAAATAAAAAAAATTCATGTATGGACTTGCCTTATTGATGTTTATCTTTATGTTGTATTTATTGTAACTGTGGTGTTGTATTGTGTTTTTTTCTTAATCACTACAAATATAGGCATGCATGCAGACCAACTATTCCCAAGCTCCAAGCACTATGTTCAATAATTTATTGAGATGAGCGTACACAGCAATTAATTCTGTGACCAGAGGCTACTATATCACTTGGAAGAACCCTAAAGAGTCTCCTGTATCTAGCATCCATGAACTAAATCAAAATTCTTCGTATTATAGGTATTAAAAGTAGACTTTCTATTTAGCACATTAAAAATGATTCCTGGACAGAATTAGCAATTCAACAACTGACTTTACTTGCCTGGGGTCACTTTTTACCATTCAACTTTGATGAGTAGTACAAAGATGTTCTGCTGGTGCCCGACGTCAACATATTTATTGTTATAATGACTAGTGCGGATATCTGTGGATCAAAGTCAGTGTAGCATGCCACAATCTCTTTCCGATTCAATTATGTACTTTGAAGAATGAGCTGTTTGAATGGTGGGGTCAAACGGTCCAGCATATTGACATTGTCAGCAGGAATCATCTGTCAGATACATCCCTCAAGATATGCATTTGCAGAGTCTGTTCACGATAAACAGAGAACGCGCATCTGACAGTTCTACAGAACTTGAGGTTTACAGCCATGCACCCACATCTTCAGTTTATAGGACAGCTTCTCATTAATCATGTACGTTGACAAATTATGGATCATATTTACAAGAGCATCATAAATGATGAAATGCAGAGGAGACCCTAAGAGCTGCTACCCACTGAAGACACACAGCTGTTCAGTGGTCTTTGTCTACAGACTTGCAATATATCCACCAGATGACTTTAGAGAAAATAATTTCCAGACTTCTTCTTCTTGGCTTAGATCAGACTTTAGCCTTGTCTACATTACTGACAAGACTACTGCAGAAGCAGAAGATGGTCTGGTTGGTCTGGATAGGGTTAGGGATACAACAACACCTGATTTCAAGCAGAGAAGGGTATTTGGACCTCCTGAGAGTAGGTACATTTTGATAATCCTGTCAGCCACTTGAAATCCAAATGGTACAGAATAAAACAGGAATGCCAGACCAAATGTTGAGGCACCATGAAGAACTTGTTCATATCTTTAAATCTCAAAAGTACATGCCAATGTATTTTGATTGCTTTGAAATAAACTCGTCATGGCCCTTCAGCATTTGGTCTCTTTTTATAGCAGTACCTCATGGACTGAGCCCAAAGCACTCACCTAGAGCTCTGTCCGTGTCCATGAGTTGTCAATCAGGGCCCTTGAACTTTTCATTTTAGTTTATATCATGACTGTGGGTCAATCTCCATTTCTCACTTCAAACTCCTATATTGGCAATCAGGTGGGGTGCCAGCTCACCCTATAAATGCATGCATCTCGCAATGAGCTTTGGCATGGCCAGCTCCTCAACTGGGAACTGGAAAGCATATCTTTTGCATGGTTGCTTGAATGTGTACATGTATAATAGGACAAAATGTAGAAAGACTACTGCTTTAAAGTTATTGGGTTGAATGTTTAATTTTTCACTGAAGTCTATTTATCAATATTATATATATATATATATAGAACATTATGAGGTTTATAAAAAGTGCTTTAGCAAAACTGCTAATTTCATACTCTCTCTGATTGAAATTCTGCTAGAAGATGGAGCCACAGCATACAGCAAGAGATCAGGCAGGTCTTTGCCAAACCTGAAGGTGTAGGTATGTGAGCCATACTTCAACATCCGTTAAAGCGAGATTCCACCCGCAATTTCTTTTTTTAAAGTCAGCAGCTACTAACAGTGTAGCTGCTGACTTTTAATAAAGACACTTACCTTTCCTAGTCGCGCACAATGTCGGTCCCCCGACAGCGATCGCTGGCGATCGCTCGGTCCTAGCGCCTCCATTCTTACTAAGGGAAACAGGTAGTGAAGCCTTACGGCTTCACTGCCCGTTTCCTACTGTGCATGCGTGACTCACACAGCACGTTGTGAATAGGCAGCTGCCTCCTGGGATATTTACAGTTCCCAGAAGCCAACGTGGCTCATTCACAAGAAGACTTGGCGACGTAGGACGAGCCAGAGGATCCACCGTGGTGGAAGAAGAGGCAGAAGAGCTACTTCCACATAGCAACTGCCCTTTCAGGTGAGTATAAAACATTTTTTTTTTCATTTTTTGTTTTATTTATTTTAAGATTTTTAGAGGAAAAAATAAACGGGTGGAACTCCACTTTAATTAAGACAATGCATTTGGTTCTGAATCAGGGCTTAGGCCCCATACCCCGAGGTTCTCGGCAGAAACCAGCGAGAAGCTCGCTGGGATCCTCATTCTGCCGAGAATCTCGGCCGTGTGTACACTCTCGGTGAGCATCCCGTCGGGAAAGCCGCCGGGAGAAAATAGAGAGCAGGTTCTCTATTTTCTCGGCGGCCCGTCGGGATTAATAGCTGGTCGCCTTTCCCCACGGTATGGTCGCCGATTCTGACGGCCGGCCGAGAACCTCAACGGGCGGAACGATCTGTTCTGCCCGTCGAGGTTCTCGTACGTGTGTACGCCGCCTAAAACACCTAGCTTGGGCAATAAAAATCTTTCCTCGTTGACTTGAATGGGGCCTTAAATTGTGGATCTTCAGTTTCAGTGTACAGGACCCAGTGTCTAGGTGCAGTCAGCACTGAATAGATTATAATCAGACAGGCCTAAAACCACAGCCCTTGATCTGCCAGTGAAGAACAATGGGAGCCCCTCCTTCCATCACACTGGGAACGAGTCAATAATGCAAGCCGAGCTGTGTATGCGCAGGTCAGTGTGCATTCATTGTTTGTTATTGCAGAAGAAACATAGCATGTCTCTTCTGAAATAAAGAGTTGCCCATTCGCAGTTTTCTAGGGTTTACTTCTTCTTTAAGTATCCTTAACTAAGTTATTAAAGGTGTATGCTTTCGAGATTCCCTAAATCTCAGACCTCCTGAAAGCTTGTATCTCTAAAAACATAAACCCAGGATCCTGCATTCACTATATCTGGTCTCCCACAGTATGCAGAACATGGAAATGCAATTATTTTAGTCAGGGTTTTTTTTCAGCAGGAACGCGGGGGAATGCAGTTTCGGCACCTCCAGCTCTGAATATATGTAATGACAAGGAGTGCTGGGGTGTATTGGAGGGTCTATTGATGCTGGATGCTGGGGATCTATTGTTGCCTGAGGGGATCTCTTTTTACAGGGGGGTTCTATTGTTGCTGGGGGGCTTTTTGGTACTAGGAGACAATCGTTGCTGGTAGACAACTGTTGAAGAAGGGGGTCTATTGTTTCTAGCTGTTCATAGTCTATTGTTGCTGGGGGTGCTCCATTGTTGCTGGCTACAGGGGATCTGTTTTACTTTCTATAATTAACAAATTACATACAAATTACATAGCACCATGAATTGATAGGTGGGTAAGTGTTGGAACCAAGGAATGGTGCTCAAAGGAGGGTAGGGGGTGAAACCAAGGAATGGTGCTCAGAGGTGGGTAATGGGTGGAACCAAGGAATGGTGCTCAAAGGTGGGTAGGGGGTGGAACCAAGAAATGGCGCTCAGAGGTGGGTAGGGGTTGGAACCAAGGAATGATGCTTGAAGCAGGGTATGGGGTGAAACCAAGAAATGGTGCTCAGAGGTGTATAATTGGTGAATGAATAAATGAAAACGTATATAGCGCAGCACATGCAAACTTAATCGTCTCTGGGCGCTTGTTGTTCCTGTCTCCTTTGGTATCAAAAGAGATGAGTCTTGATCTTTCTCCTGAGCACTAAGTGGTTCTCCTCCAACCGAATGCTGGTTGGTAGAGCGTTCCATAGTCAGGGACCTTGGACAGCGAATCTCCTTTTCTCCTTTTGACTTGTAGTTGGCTTTCGGTATCTGGAGTAGACTTTGATTGGTGGATCGCAGAACGCGATTGGGATTATGAGCTTTTATTTTTTCGCATAGATAATGGTGAGCATTCCCATGAATACATCTATGCGTTAGACAGAGTGCTTTAAAAGTGATTCTGTCTTTTACTGGTAACCAGTGAAGGGTTCTCAGTGAAGGTGAGATTGATTCCCAAGGTTTTTTCCCATACACAAGTTTAGCGGCCGTATTTTGAACGACTTGTAGATGAGCGATTTGGTACTTGGGCAGTCCGAGGTAAAGGGCATTTGCATAGTCCAATCTTGAGTTTACAACTGCTCCCACCACGACTGCTATGTCTTCCTTGGGAATAAAAGGAGTAATGCCGCGTACACACGGTCGTTTTTTGCGATGAAAAAAAACGTCGTTTTTTAAAACGTCATTTAAATTGATCGTGTGTGGGCAAAACGTCGTTTTTTGTCTTAAAAAAAACGACCAAAAAAAATTCCAACATGCTTGAATTTTTTGTGTCGTTTTTCAAAACGTCGTTTTTTGTTTCACAAAAAGTCACCGTGTGTAGCAAAAACGTCGTTTGAAACAACGTTTTTCAACCCGCGCATGCCCAGAAGCTAGTTATGAAGCGAGCTTCAATGGAAAAGTGTGGTGAACGTAACCTCGTTTTTTGTGAAAAAAACGATGGTGTGTATGCAACATCGTCTTTGAAAGTGACGTTTCAAAAACGTTGTTTTTTACTTCACAAAAAACGTCGTTTTTTTTCATCGCAAAAAACGACCGTGTGTACGCGGCATAAGTCTGCGTAGTAAGCGCAGCAGATGGTGAGATCCGCTGACTACTGACCCTATTTGTGCGTCCATTGTCATGTAGGAGTCGAAGATGACCCCAAGACTTTTGACTTTGGCGCTAGGGGTGATGATTTTGCCCAGAATGGGCGGGGGGGGGGTCCAAGTTGTTGCAGGTTGATTCATACGCTTGCATGAAACAGGAGAAGTTCTGTTTTCGCTCCGTTGAGTTTAAGATAACTCTTTGTCATCCAGTCCTCTATCAAAGAGAGGCATGTCTCTAGATTGAGGTTATGATCCTTTTTATTGCAAATGCGGAAATACAGTTGCGTGTCGTCTGCATATGAGTGATAGAGCAGTTTTTGGCTGCTGATGATTTAAAAAAGGGGACGAAGATAGATGTTGAATAACACCGGCGATAGGGGGGATCCTTGAGGGACTCCGCACGATAATGTGCATTTCTCAGGAGTGAAAGGTCCTAACTTCACTATTTGCGATCGGTTTTCCAAAAAAGAGGAGAACCAAGATAAATCGCCTTCTGCGACTCTGGCTACTTCAGTTAGCCGAGTCAATAAAAGCTTGTGGTCTACTGTGTCGAAGGCTGCGCTTAGGTCCAACAGAACCAGAAGACAAGATTCTCCTTCGTCTGCGGCCTCGGGAGTGTCGTCCCATATTTTGAGCAATGAGGTTTCCGTCCTGTGTCCAGGCCGGAATCCCAATTGAAATGGATCAAGTAGGTTGTGGGTATCTAGATGCTGTTGCAGCTGTTGTACCACTACTTTTTCCATTACCTTTGAGAGTACATTTAGGCCTGTTATTGGACAACGATGGAGTGGGTCCTTGGGGTCCAGGTTGGGTTTCTTCAAGATAGGTCGAATTATACCCTCCTTCAACTGGGAGGGCACTATGCCTTCCCTGAAAGATTGGTTGATAAGCTGTGTGATAGGAGGTGCCAGGATGTCGGCGCATTCCTTCAGCAGTTTAGTGGGGATGATATCATTCGGCGCAGTGCTGTTACGCAAAGTACCGATGATATTTTTAGTGGCATGGATGCCGCGTACACACGATCACTTTTTGTGATGAAAAAAAAACAACGTTTTCAAAAACGTCATTTAAAATCACCGTGTGTGGGCAAAACGTTGTTTTATGTCTTCAAAAAAACGACCAAAAAATTTGATCGGAAATAATGAATGTAATTGCATGGTGATCTGTCCATGGCAATGGTTCATTTTCCAAGATTTTTATTTCCAGATTTTGTCTGAAAATAAGATCGAGTGTGTGACCTGAATCCTCGATCCTGGCTTGGTCCAGAGGAAGGCAAAAAAACCCTGGCCGTGCTACACCAATATGCTACGACAGGGAAAAAAATTCCTTCCTGACCCCTTGAGAGGCGATAGGGCGAACCCTGGATTAAGTTCAAATGGTATTGAGAAAGGGGGAGTGGGGCTTGGGTGTTGCAAGATGGCCACCAATCCGGCTGCAAAGAGCCAAGGTGGTGACCTCGAGGGGGGGCAGGGGGGGGATTGCCAACTGGTAGTTATTGAGTCAGGAAAGGGTGGTAGGTGACCCAATTACAAGGGGGGTAGCAGGCTGGTATCTGGAGGGGAGGTGCGGGGGGCCACTCGGTCACGGCGATAAAGTGGGGGGGGAAGGGGCCCTACCTATCTACATCCCGTGGGCCACAAGTCCTACTCCTAGGAAGCGTGCGCCGGTAGCTGCCGGGATGCAGTTCTAGCCCTAGGGAAGTGGGGGATCCTACTGGTGTCCGGGGGGGATTGGTGTGCAGCTGGCAGGTGAATGGTGTATCAGGGGGGGGCCCACCAAGCTGTGGAATACAGAGCCTCCGCCGGGGGCTACGCGGCTGGATTGCGTGAGGAGGCAGCTCAAGGGGTAGTTGGTGGTGGCTGGTGGGTTCTGCTCTGGTGTCCTGGGGGGATTAATGTGGTGCTGGCAGGAGAATGGTGCGGCGCGCCGCTAGGCCGCGGGTAAAGCAGTGGCCTTTCCTCAGTGCGGCGGCCGCGAATGGTTAATGAGGTGGCTCGAGGGCCTCATCCGCGGCTTATCCTGAAAATGATGGCCGCCATCGGAGCTCGGGGAGGTGGGAGAGCCCTGTGGATCAGGGGCTTACCTTGCCGGTGGTGGAGGGTGGTCGAGGCCATGAGCAGAGAGCGGCGGACCAGGGGGGACCAGGGGGAGAACCAGAGAGAGTGGTGGGAGAAGTCAGAGCAGAGCATGTGGTGCAGCCCTGGATGTTAGGAGCTGTCAGGAGCTGCGTCCACGCACGATCACCACAGGGGCGTACTGCGTGCACTGCAGAGACTGCAATTGTCAGTTAAACGACACAGTGCCGAATCACAAAAAGTGCTCTGGTCATTGGTGGAACCAAGGAATGGTGCTCAGAGGTAGGTAGAGGGTGAAACCAAGGAATAGTGCTCGGAGGTGGCTAGGGGTGGACACAAAAGGTGACTCGGAAGAAGGGCGTTCCTGGCCCTATTTTTTTTTAGAAAAAAAAGCCCTAATTTTAGTAAGTATAAACTGCTAAATACCCTTTCAGCTGTATATAGTAGTCTTATGACTTCTATCAGTATCTGGTTAAAGTTTGTTGGAGTTTTCATTCTACTCTGACTGTCCCATGAGGCTGCAGGACCCCTGACCCTCTGACCCTGTGCTGATCACATGCACCTAAGAAAAAAAAACTCTCTAGCACTACACATCAAACTGAGCATGTACAGAGTGTCCCCAAGGCTCTCTTTTAGCAACAGATAGATTGGGGACTGTGGAAGAAGGGGGGCGGGGGTTCAGAGAAGACAGGATCAAACAGCTTTTTTTTACAATATGTGGAGGATTAACCCCTTAGTTTCCACAGTGAGTATAACAAGCATGCTTTACTGCAGACTGATTTTACTGTTGTTAGTTTAGTAACAGTTAAGGCTAGACAATAAAAAGGGTATATCGCTTAATTTCCAAGCTTCCTTCATTAATCAATGGCAAACACGGAAAAATACTACTGTTTTTGGGGTTAGGTACACTTAAAAAGTTAAACAGTTACAAAAGTTAAATAAAAAATCTGTGCGTGCAAGGAGAGACCCCTGAAAAGATTTGGTTGTAAAAGTTGTGTTAGCAGTGTTGGATTTTTAAAATAACTTTATCGCAGCTTACATTTTACAATTGTTTGTAAAACTTATCCTAGAACTTTTAAGTTTTAACTTTTAAGTTCAGATTATTTTTGTGAATAATGTCTTTGACTATGAAATAACTTCTTAGAAAGCATCCATCACAGAAATGGGGTGAGATCAGGGCATGTAGCACATTTACTGCATGCCAGAGATCACAAGCAATGATAAATAGCTTAATTTTCTCAGGAGGCATTCCACAACATCCAGATAATTAACAGAGTGTTGGATTGTCCTCTGCTAGTGTGCATTATGCAGCTAAGTGACAACATTAACGTGTAATGTAAACATTACTGGGCTGAATTGATAAAGCAACGCAAAGTGCAGTGATGATGCAGAAAGAGCAGTAAACCAAGGGAGTCCTTTATGTGTAAAAAACTACAGATCAACAACGCATTGGAGAATGAATAATATATTTAGAAAATAGCACACCACGTAGGTTTAAAAAAAAAAATCAGGTAGTGGGTTATGTATACACAGTGGCGGTTGGTGCTCAAAATTGTGGGGGAGGGGGGCAGCAGTCGCACTACATCCCCCAGTGCTTGATCAGCGACCCCCCCAGTGTGCAATACATGGCCTTACCTTATGCTGCGGTGCTGCGGTACAGGTGACGGAAGGAGACCGATGGCGAGCTAAAGCCAGGGTAGGGCACCAGGAAAAGGATGTTGCTGACGGGGCCAATGCTTCTCCTCCTGACCTAACAGGAAGTGGGTCCTGAGACCCGATTGGCCGGGAGTCCTAAGACTCTGATCAGTTGGGTCCCAGGACCCGCTTCCTGATTGGCAAGAAGGAGAAGCAGGAAGACATTAGCAAATATTAATTCACTAATGTCACCCAACTGGGTGGGCTCAGCGTGCAGTGCTCTGCGCCCCGAGCCCACCCTTTTTTAAAGCCAATTAGAGCCTTATGTGCTTAAAAACAAAACTTTGAAATCCATGCGTCCGGTGCCCTGCATGTAGATTGGGGGCCGGGCGCATGGATTAGGGTGGGGGCGCCCCTAATGAGCCGGCCGCCGCTGTGTTTACATACAATTGAGATCAAATTATCATCTTAGTCTGTAGCTTGCACGGGATCCTTTCAATTGTTAAAGAAAATTTTCTAGTAGGGATAAGTGAGTAGGAAGTGAGTAGGAAGTTTTCGCTAAAACAAAATATTTGTCCTGAAGCTCATTGTCACCTGCACAGAAAGTGATGGAAATTCCAAAATGTTACATCTGCCATTGGAACAGGAAGTGAGGTGAAATCTTCTAAGTGGGACACCTGGGCCTGGACTGGTTCCAATGACAACTGTGTAGAAGTGAGACTTTCCTTAATTTTGGGGGCATTTCCTGTCACTTCCTGTCACCTCCACATGGAACTGCAAGCAACACCCCCTTGAAAACCAACAAAGACAAACAGATACACAAAACATCAATTTGGCATCATATTGGCCACAGATTTTTGTATTGCTTAAAGGGGATGTAAAAGTCTGAAGATTTTTCACCCTAATGCATTATATGTGCTGAAGCTGCCCCCCCCCCACAGAACCCCCCTTTTTTTTACTTGAACCTGTTCATTCCAGTGATACGCACGAGCCCAGCAGCTCCAGTGCTGTCTGTGTTGATGGATGCAGCAGGACTCATTAGTGTGCCCGCATGGGTGCCCCATGGAAAGCGGCTAAAACAGAGGGGCAAGAGCGCCGCTTGGGCACCCCAGAAGGGGAAGATCATATCTGCTCAGTGCAAAACCCTTTCACAGAGCAGGTAAGTATAACATTTTTGTTATTTAAAAAAACAAATCTTTACAATAATTTTAACATAATATACACAACTCTTTAAATCTAATAAATTAACATTGAGCTGTCTTTAAAAATGGTTGGCTAGGAAAGCTCAAGCATACTCCTGCAAAAACTTACATTACATATTACAAACAGTACCTGTCCTAGGAGGCAACAAACCAGATAAACAAGAGTCACAACAAACGTGCAGGACTCCTACAGCTGACAATTGTAATAGAACAACTATGGCAGTTGCTATAAATAGGCTACGTAAGCCTGACAGCTTGTAGACTGAGGTTTTGCCCACCGAAACAGGTAAGTCTGTCTGGAATTGAATCCTCCAATCACCTATGCAGAGAAGACAAAAAGGTGGTAGAATAAATAAATACATGTAGCGCCCCCTTGCTTTTTGCATGGGCGCTGCGTTTAAAACTAGTGGAACTAGGAGAGTTGAGTTGCTCCTAGTTGTGATTTGTTTAGGTTGTTGACCTATGTCATTCTGGAAAGGTCCACTGGCCCGGACTGCATTCTGGGGATGTCGTTTCATCCTTGGCCGGCAGTGGGAGCCAGCGGAATTTCTGGCGGATGGAGTCTTCCTCAGCAGCCAATTGGAGAGGGTTTCTCCTCGCTGGGCATGCTGGGGAGGGGTATATCTGGGACCTAGGTCAGTGCCTCAGGGTTTTTCTTCTTCACGTGTGCGGGGTCCCGGACTCGGGTGCGGCATCCACCTTCAGGACCCCGCCGGCGCGGCCCGTCTGGCTAGGTTCCTGGGCCTTCCTGAGTCTCAGTCGGAGACAAGAATCAAGGGGCCCAGGTGATTTACTGGGTTCCCGAAGCTTAAGAGAATCCCAGATGGGGATTCGGTGACCAGGATGCTGGCAGGTACGCTCTACTGCCGCCCGGTGACCTATGCTGAGAAACTACTGGGAGGATTCGCTCTGTTCACACATTTAGGCTATCCAAATTAACTGGCCTGTGGCAGAGGCCTACAGCCGGGCCTGTGAGAAAGATCCGTTCCTTACAGCCAAGATTCGAGGTGGTGTTTGGCTGCCAGGTCTGTGTGAGAGACACCTGTCCGGGGGCACCTTACCCACTCAGTCTCATAGGAGTGGCGACGTGGGAAAGTTTGTGCTACTAAGGGCTGATCTGCCTTGCTTATATGCAGGCCTGACATTGAAAGTTTCTCTTTTCTCATCAACCTATTCTTCCTTCAACAAAGTTGATGTTGGTTAATGTTGGCCTGGAATTAAAGCATTGAGAAAATCTTTTGACTGTGTGGACCTCCGTTTAATGCTAGATCCTTCTGGTGCATCCCTAGACCAAGCTGGGGTAACTTAATTTGCCGATCCCAAATCAAATCAGCGGCTCCTTCGGGGGTAAGCTCTACATACACAAAACATAAATTTGGCATACAATTGACAGCAGGTTAACATCATTTACAAAACAAAATTTATTAAATTAACAGTTAACTGTCTTTAAAAATTCCAATTGTCCATAAATTATTAATACTGGTCTAGAAAAGCCCAAACATACTATGCTGCTGCAAAAAATGACACTTGATTTTAGAAACAGCCCCCCACAAACCAGGCTTGGCTTATACAAGCCGAAATCCACTAACACTGCAGCATTTTATATTCTATGTTTCTATCTGAAAGATGTTTAGCATTCTGCCCATAAAGGCTTTATAATTTATCTTCTAAATCAACATGATGATAAGGAAACCTACCAATCGAAGGCATTAAAATGGTAGTAAACCCTTACAGAC
The DNA here is from genome assembly GCA_029574335.1 of Rana kukunoris. NCBI lineage: Eukaryota > Metazoa > Chordata > Amphibia > Anura > Ranidae > Rana > Rana kukunoris. The sequence goes on from CM056051.1 coordinate 406,341,971, forward strand.
TGCTTTAACCTACAGGTAAGCCTAGAAGGGACCCCCAGACCGTTTGGAGCAGGCTGGGCATTCGGTACAAGACCGTCAGGATGGGCAATGGTCAGGGGATCAGCAAGGTCAGGTTGGTTAGCAGGTGACATCTCACTGGAGTCTAACTGGATAGCTAGAACACAAGCTGGATGCAGAGTGGCTTGAAGAGAAGGTTTGAGGCCCCATCTGGCCGAATGAGGCAGTCTATCCAAAGGATGGATGGAACTTCTTAGACAGGTTTGAGCAGATATAGTTACAGTAGGGTGAGGCCAGGTTACTGAAAGTTCAGGATATTATGAAAAAGCAGGAGGCTCAATTGGCATGGGCTGAACCGGAAAAACTGGTGCAGAGACAGACTGGACCACATTGCCAGATGTAGAGACAGACTGGACCGCATTATCAGGTGTAGAGGCAGCAGAACTTGAGGACAAGTTAGCTAGGATGTGCATCCAAGAGCGTTTAGGGACAGGAAAACGGTAGAGGTAGTCTAGAGGGCTTGACTTTTGAGAACTTGTGCACAGGTTTTGCACGCCTTTACATAGGAGAAGGAGGCCTTAATGGAGAGAGGGCCACTAAAACCTGCAAAAAAAAGAGAGGAAAAGTTCTAATAATTCCTGGGTGCCTAGCTGTCTTAGCGTCATGTTTTTGTGAAAGCACTTTAAGCCTAAGGTGGAGGGGAACAAACAGCTTTCCAAGGGGTAGATTGGACAGAACACAAGACTGAACCTTTAAAATAGAGCACAAATGGTAATGGAAAAAGGTCCCCATTACCTGTGCTGGAGGTAAGATACTTTGAAACTTAAGAGAAAGTTTCAGCTGAGCAGGCATGGATGGGATCATCATAGAGTTAACCCAGGACATTGAAAAATGCTTTGACTGACCCTCGGGATGGGTCTTCTGTGAGGAGACTAAAAGACTGGGGGTCCTCCTGCAACCATGTAGTAATCAGCCTTATCCACCGTGCTTCAGAATCAGTAGAGCATGGCCTATATTTAAAGTATAGCATACAACAATTTTTAAAGTTGGAAAACATATGGGGATCACCAGAAAAATGGTCTGGCAGTTTAACCTTGGACTCTGGTTCCTGCATTACTGCTGGAGACGCTTGTACACGCATCGGCAGTTCCTGCATGAGCCTGTATAGAGTCCATCTTCACAGACATTTTTTCTTGTTAAAGGTTTGTGATAATGTAATGCTTACCCCCAACACTATTCAGTGAGGGAGACCCCAAAAAAATCCAGATTCTCAGCCCAACACCAGCCAAGGCCTTAACTGAAAATCTTGTCTCAAACCAACTGCTTCCCAGGAGCAGCAGCCCCAGGAGAAGAAGATTCATCCTAGCTAAGGAAGAACACTCTGCCTAGGCCTCCCCAAACATTTATCACTTCTCCAACCACCTTCTGGGCACCCCCTTCCCAGGTAATGTCTGGGGTCTGAAATATTCATAAATCAGTCAATGGCCTTCCTAATCTATTTTCTGGAAGCTTCCTCCAGAAGCAGACATGAGTAATCAATCACTGACCTTTGGGAATCCCTGGCCAGACCAGAAAACAGATCATTTCTCCAGAGTGCAAAACAAGCAAAAAATAAATACATTTAGCCTAACTTTTGGCATGGCGCTACAGATTTAAAAACATTTTCTGTGAAAATGCTTAGATCAAAACCCAAATGTCATCTGGGCAGTTAAAATCTTCTAGGTATTTATTTGGCTCTAGCATCTTGAAAAGATTAATCTCTAAATGTGACAGATTTCAAGGGTAATCAAGTAACTACAGAGACAACACCTTTTTTTGTCAGTCTTCAAGATGATTCTCCTGTTGCTAAAGCCATCTCCCAAAATGGCTACAATCACAACTGCTGGATACGGTTTTAGAAAAAAAAAGAAAAAGGTTTTTGTCCATTTCCTTGACCAACACTAAAGCCATTTTTAATGTCCTAGAAAGACATTTTTCTCAACGTGATTTTTGTCAAGCCTGCCTTGCATACATACGATCGTGAAAAAAAATGCTTGAGCAAAGCGCGGTGACGTACAACACTTTGGGCTGCTTTTGCTGATTTTGTGTAAGTAAAATTTTGGTGAGAGACAATTCTCGCTTTTCAGTCTTTTACAGCGTGATGAATGTGCTATCTCCATTACAAACGCTAGTTTTACCAGAACGAGTGCTCCCGTCTCATAACTTGCTTCTGAGAATGCAAATTGGTTATTTATTATAGCAAAAAGTAAAAAATATTGGGATAGATTCAGGTACAGCGGCGTATCTTTGTGCGGGCGTAGCGTATCTTCTTTACGCTACGCCGCCACAACTTAGAGAGGCAAGTGCTGTATTCACAAAGCACTTGCTCCTTAAGTTGCGGTGGGGTAGCGTAAATGGGCCGGCGTAAGCCGGCGTAAGCTTGCCTAATTTAAAGTAGCAAGGCAGTGGGCGTGTTGTATTGTAATGAACCGTGACCCCATGCAAACGATGGGCCGAACGAACGGCGCATTCACCGCCCGTGGACTATCTCAGTGCGCATGCTCAGAATCACGTCGGATAGAATACATGTCGAACGTAACTTACGCACAGCCCCATTCCCGTACGACTTACGTAAATGACGTAAACAACATAAAATTTGACGGCTGTTTTGACGTCCATACCTTAACATGGGCTGTGCCATCTTTTTGGTGGTTTATCTTTACGCCGGAAAAACGCCTTACGTAAACAGCGTAGATTACTGCGTCGGGCGTATGTACGTTTGTTAATTCGGCGTATCTTGCTCATTTGCATATTTTTAATGGGAAGGTAGAATGCGTCCAGCGTAACTATGCGCCCACGATACGCCGGTGTAGGCAACTTACGTCGGAAGAAGCCATGTTTTTCGGCATATCTTGCTTTGTGAATTGGCGCAAAGATGCGACGGCGCACATTTGTACTTACGTCGGCGTATCTCGAGATACGCCGGCGTAAACCTTTCTGAATCTGGCCCTGTGTGTTTTTTTCAAACTTGTCCCTCTTCTTTTGTTTATAGCGCAATACATAAAAACCACAGAGGTGATCAAATACCATCATATTAAAGCTCTATTTGTGTGGAAAAAATGATAAAAAAATTATTTGGGTACAGTGTTGCATGACTGTGCAATTGTCATTCAAAGTGTGACAGTGCTGAAAGTTAAAAAATGGCTTAGGCAGGAAGGGGGTGAAAGTGCCCTGAAGGCAAGTGGTTAAGTTAGCTGCAGTACAGCAATACATCTCTGATGATCCGTGTGTCCTTCTCCCATACCCAAAGTGCACTGTGCCCCATCCATAGCTGGCATGTAAAGGAACACCATCTCCACTAGGGTTGAGCGAACCCAAACAATTTGCTGTAAGTTCGGGTTCGGTGTTCGGCATTGTAATGGCGCGCTGCAGGGCAGCCAATCACCATTTGTATTACTTGTGTGACCTAGAAGCCATCACAGCCATACCTACTAATGGCATGGTTGTGATTGGCCAGTGCAGCATGTGACCCAGCATATGACCCAGCCTCTATATAAGCTAGAGGCACACAGCACAGCTCGTCACTCTGCTTTAGTTAGGGTAGGGAAAGGCCGCTTCTGCTGCTCTCAGAGAGAGATTTAGATAGGAGTCAGACTGTCCTGCTTCAGAAACACCAGCACTGCATATGTTTCTTTAAAATACTCTGCAAGATAGTTTAGGGAAAGGTTCCTGATTGTGGTGTGCTTGTAGGGATAGAAATATATAGGAGTCTGTCCTGCTTCAGAAATCTAATTACACCAGCACTGCATATGTTACTGTGAGATACTCTGCAAGATACTTTCCTTCTATTGTGCTATTCAAAAAACATCCATTTAGGGCACAAAAAAAAAATCCAGTGTTTCCTCCATATCTGTACGCGTGAGATAAACACTTTAGCTAGTGCTCTTCTATTGTTCTATTCAAAAAACACCCAGTTTGGTGCAAAAAATATATTTTCCAGCATTTCCTCCAGTGCTTGCAGTGTTTCCTCCAGTGCTTGCAGTGTTTCCTCCATATATGTACGTGTGAGATAAACACTTTAGCTAGTGTTCTTTTATTGTTCTATTTAAAAAACACCCATTTAGGGCAAAAAAAATATATATTTTGCAGTGTTTCCTTCAGTGCTTGCAGTGTTAACTCCATATATATATGTGTGAGATAAACACTTTTGCTACTGTTCTTCTATTGTTCTATTAAAAAAAACACCCAGTTTGGTGCAAAAAATATATTTTGCAGTGTTTCCTTCAGTGCTTGCAGTGTTTCCTCCAGTGCTTGCAGTGTTTCCTCCATATCTGTACGTGTGAGATAAACACTTTAGCTAGTGTTCTTCTATTGTTCTATTCAAAAAACACCCATTTAGGGCAACAAAAAAATATTTAGCATTGTTTCCTCCAGTGTTTCCTCCATATCTGTACATGTGAGATAAACACTTTAACTAGTGTTCTTCTATTGTTCTATTCAAAAAACACCCATTTAGGGCAAAAAAAATATTTTGCATTGTTTCCTCCAGTGTTTCCTCCATATCTGCACATGTGAGATAAACACTTTAGCTAGTGTTCTTCTATTGTTCTATTCAAAAAACACCCATTTAGGGCAAGATCCTACATTTGAGAAATATGAGGAGAACGTCAAATAAGGGACGTGACCGCGGTCGTGGTGCTGCTGTTGGAGCTGCTGTTGCAGGGAGAGGACGTGGTCGATCTGTGCCAGCTACACGCACAAGTGAAACACCTTTCTCAGGTGAGAGTAGGCGACAGAGCCTGCAGCGGTATTTGGTGGGGCCTAATCCGGCTCTACAAATGTTGAGGCCAGGAGCAGAACAGGCGATAGTAGATTGGGTTGCTGACAGTGCTTCCAGTTTCTTCACATTGTCTACCAACCAGTCTTGTGCTGAAAGATCGGAGTTGGCACCTGCAGCCGATGATCATCAGTCTTTCACCTCACCCCCTTGCAAATCAGCCAAGCAGTCTGAGCCCCAAATCATGCAGCAGTCTCTTCTGCTTTCTGATGACTCTGTTAGCATGTTTTCCCAGGGCCATCCACCTAGCCCTGCCCCAGAAGTGGAAGAGATTGAGTGCACCGATGCCCTACCACTTATGTTTCAAGATGAGTACATGGGGGGACCATCACAGCACGTCTCGGATGATGAAGAAACACAGTTGCCAACTGCTGCTGCTTTCGCAATTGTGCCGACCGACAAGGAGGGCAGTGGTGAAGACTGGGTGGAAGATGATGTGGAGGATGATGAGGTCCTAGACCCCACATGGAATCATAGGCATGTGCATTTCGTTTCCTTCCGAATCGAAATTCGGACGAATTTTCCATTATTCGGACATTCGGATGCATACGAATTTCCGAATTGCTATAATAGCGAAAAATTTCGACCGTTTTCGGAATTCGTTCATTTTCGACCGAATTTCGAAAAAAAAAAAATGGTCGAAATCGAATTTTTTTTTTTCGAATTCCGAATCGAATACCCGCGGACTAAATTCGATCGGAATTCGAAGAAAAAAAAAAAAATAATATTTTCGAATTTAATTCGAAAAAAATTCTATTCGAAAAGAGACTATTTGTTTTCTAATCTGGTTGAAATATTTTCGATTTCGACCGTTTTTTTCGAAATTCGGTCGAAAACGAACGAATTCGAAAAACGGTCGAAATATTTTCGATTTCGACCGTATTTTTCGAAATTCGGTCGAAAACGAACGAATTCCGAAAACGAATTCAACACATGTAACGAACCTAACTTAACGAAATGTATTAAATGACGAATTGAAACGAAACGAAACGAAACAAATTTTTCACTTTTGCACATGCCTATGGAATCAACCTCATGCAGGTGGCCCATCTAGGCGGTGGTCGCACAGAGCCACCAGCACAGCAGAAGAGGGATCGGGGTGCAAAAGCGGAGCGTCTATCCCCTAGACAGTACGCCTGCTACTGCCCAACGCAGCAAGGGACCGAGCACACCAAAGCCAGGTCCAAGGAGTTCCCTAGCGTTACAGTTCTTCACATAATGTGCTGAAGACAAGACACGAGTGGTTTGCACGCTGTGCAATCAGAGGCTGAAGCGAGGCATAAACCTTCTCAACCTGAGCATAACCTGCATGACCAGGCATCTTAGTGCAAAGCACGAGCTGCAGTGGAGTAGACACCTCAAAAACCAAGAAATGTCTCTGGCTCCTCCTGCTTCCTCTTCTGCTTCAGTCTCAGGCTGCTCAGCCTCTTCATCCACCTCTGTAGTGACAGTGGTACCTGCCACCCCCACAATCAGAGGATCGGCAAGCAACACTACCACCTGGGTCACCAAACATCTCCACAATGTCCCATGGAAGCATTCAGCTCTCTATCTCTCAAACACTGGAGCGGAAGAGGAAGTACCCCCCTACCCACCTGCGATCCCTGGCCCTGAATGCCAGCATTTCAAAATTCCTGGCCTTTGAAATGCTGTCATCCTGACTGGTGGAGACGCAGAGTTTTAAAAGCTTGATGGCATTGGCTGTACCACAGTACGTCGTGCCCAGCCGCCACTACTTTTCCAGGCGAGCCATCCCTTCCCTGCACAACCAAGTGGGGGACAAAATCAGGTGTGCACTGCGCAACGCCATCTGTGGCAAGGTCCACCTATCTACGGATACGTGGAGCAGTAAGCACGGTCAGGGGCGTTATATCTCCCTAACAGCACACTGGGTAAATGCAGTAGCGGCTGGGCCTGAGGCGGATAGCAGTTTGGCGCATTTCCTTCCACCACCGAGGATTGCAGGGCGCTTCAGTTTGCCTCCTGTTGCTAACTCCTCCTACTCCGCTTCCTCATCCTCTACCGCCTCCTCATCCGGTCAGCGTAACACATTCACCACCAACTTCAGCACAGCCATGGGTAAACTTTCTTGTTTGGGGGGAAAAACCCCACACTGCGCAGGAGTTGTGGAGGGACATGGAACAACAGACAGATGAGAGGTTGGCATCAGTGAGCCTCAAGCCAGGCCTGGTGGTGTGCGATAACGGGCAAAATCTTGTAGCAGCTCTGGGCCTAGCCAGTTTGACGCACATCCCTTGCCTGGCGCATGTGCTGAATTTGGTGATGCAGAGGTTCCTTAAAAGTTACCCCAATATGCCACAGCTGCTGCAGAAAGTGCGGGCGGTCTGTGCGCACTTTCGGCGTTCTCACCCTGCTGCCGCTCGCCTGTCAGCGCTGCAGCGTAACTTCGGCCTTCCCGCTCACTGCCTCATATGTGACGTGTCCACAAGGTGAAACTCTACCTTGCACATGCTGGCCAGACTGGCGAGTAGAGTTTCAGCTGCAGCATGCACGCATGAGTCGCTCTGCGGAACAGAACCACTTTACCATAAATAACTGGGCCTCCATGCGAGACCTGTGTGCCTTGTTGCGCTGTACTCCACCAACATGGCCAGTGCCGATGACGCCATTCTCAGCGTTACTATCCCAGTTCTATGCCTCCTTGAAAAAACGCATCGCGCGATGATGGAAGAGAATGTGGCACAGGAGGAGGAGGATTCGGGATCATTTCCAAGGCTTTCAGGGCAGTCATTCACAAGTGGCTCCGAGGGTGGGTTCCTGCACCATCAAACTCCAGGTACATTAGTAATTGTCCAGCAAGGGCACAGTTCTGGAGGATGATGAGGTGGAGGATGAGGAGGAGGAGGAGATGGAGGAGGAGGAGGAACCATGTTCACAGCAGGGTGGCACACAGACCAGCTCATGGCCATCACTGGTGTGTGGCTGGGGGGATACAGAGGACACAGACGATACACCTCCCACAGAGGACAGCGTTTCGTTGCCTCTGGGCAGCCTGACACACATGAGCAATTACATGCTGCAGTGTCTCCTCAACGACCTCCGTGTTGCCCACATTTTAACAGGTGCTGATTACTGGGTGGCCACGCTGCTGGATCCCTGTTACAAGGAAAATGTACCGTCCTTAATTCCCTCACTGGAGTGTGATCGCAAGATGCGCGAGTACAATCGGACGCTGGTAGACGCGCTGCTGGTGGAGTTCCCACCTGACAGCGGGGGCACAGTGGAAGCACAAGGCGAAGGCAGAGGAGGAGGAAGAGGTCGCCAACGCAGCCGGGGCACCGCCAGGCAGGGTTAGCATGGCCGAAATGTGGAAAAGCTTTGTCAGTGCGCCACAACAACCAGCACCCCCAGCTGATATGGAACGTTTTAGCAGGAGGCAGCATTTCAGCAACATGGTGGAGCAGTATGTGTGCACACAGGCGTACACACACATACTGAATGACGGGTCTGCCCCCTTAAACTTCTGGGTCTCCAAATTGGTCACATGGCCTGAGCTTGCCCTTTACGCCTTGGAGGTGCTGGCCTGCCCTGCAGCCAGTGTATTATCTGAACGTGTATTTAGCACGGCAGGGGGCATTATCACAGACAAGCGCAGCCGCCTGTCCAGAGCCAATGTGGACAAGCTCACGTTCATTAAAATGAACCAGGCATGGATCCCACAGGACTTGTCCGTACCCTGTGCAGAATAGACATGTATACCAGCCTTACCCAGCCATTCTTGTATTTCTGATCTTTCTCACTCTTTTGGGGTGTACCCTAATTTAAAAAATAAATAAATTAAAAACAAAAACCTGTGTTAGATACCTTGTCCTCCTCCACCGCTGCTTCCACCTACATCGCCACCGCCACCTCAACCTCCTACTCCATATGGGCCTCGTCCTCCTAGGTCAAGATTTTGTATTTATTTTTTATGTATTTTATGTTATTTTAAGTTATTTCCCTATCCACATTTGTTTGCAGAGTACTTGCCATGTTCTTACCAACATGTTGCTGCCATTTGCAGCCTTTTAGCCCTTTCCCTTAGTTTTTTAGAGACATTTTAGTAAAATTTGGGTCCCCATTGACTTCAATGGGGTTCGGGTTCAGGGTCAAGTTCGGGTCAAGTTCGGGTCCCGAACCCGGACTTTTTTTCTTAAGTTTAGCCGAACCCGTCGAACCCAAACATTCAGGTATCTGCTCAACTCTAATCTCCACCCATTACATCAATAAAGGATTGATAACATTTAAAGGCCACTAACATCACAATGGTTTGATGGGACTAGTAGTTTGCACAATACATATAATATTTTCTGTGCTTTCTCTGAAAACTGCCAGGAAGTAACAAACAGACTTATTTTCTGACAAGATCAACAAGTATTTTCCGTAATTTTCATAACCCGAAGGGTGAAAACTAATGCAACCACTACATCTGAGAACTGCTAAGTCACAATATATATATATATATATATATATATATAGGGCTTAGAAATGCTATAATATGCACAACTGTTTTATAAATGTTGTCAACTCCAATATAGCTATATATACTATATATTGCTATATAGGTACTTTTTATATTTAATAACTAAAGACCTCTGAATCACTTCACTGAATGCAGACCTTTTACCCTGCCTAATGAAGCTAGAGGGGTGAACAGAGCTTGTGGATGTATAATATATTAAACATCTACATCCACCTATGGGAACTTAGATATACTCACAGTTGTGTGAACATTACAAGATGTGTTTATTTTAAACTTCACTGACTTAGATTTAACATATAATATATACAGTATGAACATTATGCTGACACAGATATTACTTTAACTAATAATGACCTTTCTCATTGTAGATTTATTTTTAACTTTTTTTTGGTAATTTCAGTGGCCAAACCCAACAAAGATTTTTTTGAAGACAGCAACGCTCTTTATTTAGGCTTGTAGGTAATACTAATTAATATTAAAATAAATATACAGTACTCAGATTGGGAACCATTTAAAAGCAAACCGGGCTACTGAATTCTGAATATCAGAAATAGGGATGAGATGAACCCCCCCCCCCCCCCACCCGTTCGGTTTAAACCAGAACCTTCGAACGGACCGAACGTTCGCGCAAACTTTAGAAGTCTTGGGAACTCGAACGTTCAAATTCAAAAGTGCTAATTTTAAAGGCTAATATTCAAGTTATTGTCGTAAAACGGGTTTGAGGACCCGGGTCTTGCCCAACGGGACATATATCAACGGAAAAAAAGTTTTAAAAACGGTCGTTTTTTCGGGAGCAGTGATTTTATTGATGCTTAAAGTGAATTATTTTATTTTTTTAATTCCTTTAAATATCGTACCCGTCTATAGTATGCCTTTGAAGTGGCACATGTTTAGAACTGTCCCTGCACAAAATGACATTACTATAAGAAAAAAGTCATTTAAAACTGCTTGCCTGCTTTAATGTAATGTCTGGTCCCTGCAATATAGATGAAAATCATTGAGAAAAATAGCATGGGTTTCCCCCCCTCCCCCAAGGTCATTACCAGCCCTTTTGGCCCTATATACTTTGAACAGCAGTATACAGGCGGTGCAAACAAGACAGGGACTGTAGGTTTGTTGTTAAGTAGAATCTGTTTGTAATTTTGAACTGGTACTTTTTTTAAATGTAGTTCCAGCCAAAAATTCTATTTTTAAGCTTTTCGTAAAACATAGAGAAGGGTTATCACCCCTGTAACATTTGTTTTGCTGTCTGTGCACATCTGTTCAGAAAATTGCACCTCACTTTTTTTTTTTTTTTTGTGAAACAAGGATTGGTGATAAAGCATCAGTGGATAGGAGACACCTCTTACAGAAGAGAATTTCCCTTCCATGGGGTAGATTTCCTCTCACTTCCTGTTGTCTCCCTCCATTTTTAGTAGGAGTTGTTTGTAAGTTAGATGTTTGAAAGTTGGGGCCTACCGTATATACTCTGCAGAAATTTGGGCCCTAGGTGTTGGTGTTGCCACAACACTGTAAGGCCCCGTACACACGAGCAAATAGATTTGTTCAAATCGGTCGGACAGACCGATTTGAACAAATCTGTCTGCTGGGATGTATTGGTTTGATCGTGTACACACGATCAAACCAAAATCCCCGCCGGCAAACAGCGCGCTGACGTGTCGGTGGCGTTGACGCTGCCACGTCACCGCACCAGGATGTAAAACACTTCCGCGCATGCGTCGAAACCATTCGACGCGTGTGCGAGCAGATATGTCTGCTGGTTAGCATACTAACCAGAAGACATGTCGCGCGGACGGGTTCCCAGCCGACAGATTTGAAAGCATGCTTTCAAATCTGTCATGTGGCCAAATCCGTCTGTTTGCCCGTACACACGATCGAATCTGTCTGCTTAAACGGTCTGGCAGACCGTTTCCAACAGACAGATTTGATCGTGTGTACGCGGCCTAAGCCCTCACAGTTAGCCTTGGTGGGTGCTGGAACGCCCTGCTGTGAACTAATATATCAAGAATTGTAATTACATGCCATTGTTGAACAGTGGTAGAAAAAATGGGCCTTTGGTGCTGGCGCTGGTGCCACAACACTTTAAGCCCTCACAGTTACTCTTGGTGGGCGCAGGAATGGGCCCTGCTGTGAAATTTTAGATCAAGAATTGTAATTGCATGCCCCTGTTGAACAGGGGCAGAAAAATTGGGTCTTTGTTGGTGGTGGTGGTGGTTGTGCTGGTGCCACAACACTGTAAGCCCTCACAGTTACTCTTGGTGGGCGCAGGAATGGGCCCTGCTGTGAAATGTTAGATCAAGAATTGTAATTACATGACCCTGTTGAACAGGGGCAGAAAAATTGGGCCTTTTTTGGTGATGGTGGTGGTGCTGGTGCCAAAACATTGTAAGCCCTCACAGTTACTCTTGGTGGTTGCAGGAATGGGCCCTGCTGTGAAATATTAGATCAAGAATTGTAATTACATGCCTCTATTGAACAGGGGAAGAAAAACTGGGCCTTAGGCACTGGTGCTGGTGCCACAACATTGCAACCCCTCACAGATACTCTAGTTGGAGAGCAGTAATAAGCCCTGCTGCAAAGTATTGCATCAAAAATTGTAATTACACGCCCCTGTTAATCAGGGGCAGAAAAATTGGGCCTTAGACACTGGTGCTGGTGCCACAACACTGCAACCCCTCACAGATACTCTAGTTGGAGCGCAGGAATGAGCCCGCTGCAAAGTATTGCATCAAAATTGTAATTACACGCCCCTGTTAAACAGGGGCGGAAAAATTAGGCCTTAGGCACTGGTGCTGGTGCCACAACACTGCAACCCCTCACAGATACTCTAGTTTAGGGGTCTCCAAACAATCGCCCTCCAGTTGTTCAGGAACTACAATTCCCATCATGTCTAGTCATGTCCATGAATTTCAGAGTTTTACAATGCCTCATGGGGTGTGTAGTTCTGCAACAGCTGGAGGGCCATAGTTTGGAGATCACTGCTCTAGTTGGAGCGCAGGAATGAGCCCACTGCAAAGTATTGCATCAAAAACTGTAATTACACGAAAATGTAACAGAAAATGAAGGCCTTAGGCACTGGTGTTGGTGCCACAACACTGCAACCCCTCACAGATACCCTAGTTGGAGCGCAGTAATAAACCCCCCTTTTATTTATTTATTTATTTTTCTCTCCTGGGTGCCACAGTTGAAAGAAAGGAAAAAAAGGGAGAAAATTTTACTGGTTCAGTTTGGCAGCGTCAATGAAGAGACGCCTTTTGGGTTCTTTAAATTATCACTTTTTACTGCACATTTAGGCACAATTTAGTCACATTTTTAATAATATAGTAGACAAAAAATAGCAATTTTGCTGAGCTTTCTTTTCTCTTGTTTTGTCCCTTTTGTCACTGTACTGCACAGTATACACCGTTAATGGATTGAGACTTTTTTGAACTTTGTGACACTTCTAAATAGTCTGTGACACCATTTTTTTATTATGTACTTTCTATATATATATTTTTTTTACCCATATACCTATATAATTGGGGCAACACATTTGAACACTTTCTATATACATATATTTTTTTCCTTTTTTCTCCATGTATAACTGTATAACTGGGGTAATACGTGATAGGGGTCATAGGTCCCTGCGGGAAACGGGACATCAGTAAATACACTTAGCTTTGCTTAGTTTTGCTCAAGGGAAGGGGGGGGAGAGGGGGAGGTGAGATTTTCTCTATGGGGAGAGGGTGGACAGGGGTGGTTGCACTAGTGGTTGAGTGTTGGATGTGAGGAGAGTGGGTAAGAGAGGAAAGGTCACAGGAGAGGCCCCCAAGGGGAGCCCCAATGGGCAGGGTGGGAGTAGAAAGGGGGGGAGGACCTAAGCACAAGGGTGGGCTTAGGAGGTGAGAGGAGGGGGGGTGGAGGGAAGGGGGGAGGGATGGGGGGAGGAATGGAGTGGGAGGGTAAGCTAGGGGAAGGAGGGATTCCAAGGTTCTTAAACATTCTTAACATCATCAGTAAGGGGAGAGGTTTTGTTCTGAGTAAACAGTTGGAGGAGAGGGAGAAGAGCAACTCCATGCCATGGTCTATTCCCGTTTATTCACTATTTTATATTGCCCATGGCTTGGAGAATTAGATCATGGAACGTACGGGGGCTGGGGGACCCTATTAAAAGGGCACTGGTTCTGGCGTGAATGGATGGGAAGGGAACAGGGATACTCTGTCTGCAGGAGACACATCTAACCCGGGAGACTATGGCCCAATTGGGTGCTCGGAAATTTCCATTCCGATACCATTCGGTACATTCCTCATACTCAAGAGGGGTCAGTATACTGGTGGGGAAGGGACTTGTCAAGAATTGACCTGGCCATTGGCAATGAAAAACTATTAAATATGGTGAAGGCAATAGAGTATGGCCCAAGAGAAGTCACAGACCACTCGCCCTTAGAATTAGTATTTAGAAAGAATGAGCCAGCACCCCCAAGGGAGTGGAAAATTAGTCCATATTGGCTAGAACTACTCGGGGACCCACAAGAATTATTAAACAATTTGAAGGAGTATATCCGGATTAATACAGGTACAGCAGCGGCTGGGGTGGTCTGGGACTCCTTGAAAGCATACCTAAGGGGATTGCTAATACAAAGGGTGGCAAGGCTACAGAGGGAATCTAGGAAGTGGGAAGAAGAGGCCAGAAATGGGGCATTGATGGCTGAACAGCGATAAATCGAGGACCCCTCCCCAAGCTGCCAAAGAGAATGGCTAGACAAACAGCAGGTCTATAAAATGGCTACCATGAGGAAGGCAGAGAACCATCAAATTTTCCAGAAACAATCTCAATTTGGGGAGCGTGAGAAAGTGGGGCATACGTTGTCACTATTGATACGGACCAACACCCCTTCCTCCAATATTGGAGCTATAAGGGGGCCCATAGGTGAAATCTTAACTGAAGGCAGGGAGATAAGGCATAGATTTCACGACTTCTATAAAGCATTATATAAATCAAGGGGAGAAAATGAAGACATGGAAGCTTTCTTCCAAGGCATTCTGTTTTCAAATCTGTCTGATATGGAAAAAAAAAAAATTGGAATCCCCTGTAACTTTGGAAGAACTAAAGCTTGCAGTGGCAGGGATGTCCAACCATAAATCACCAGGCCCCGATGGGCTCCCATAGAAATCTACAAGCGATATGGAGACATATTGCTACCTGAACTATTACATACTCTGGAATCAGCCTTTTCGGAGGGAAATCTCCCTGCCTCCATGATGGAAGCCACAATTATTGTGATTTATAAGGAGGGAAAAGACCAATTAGACCCATCTTCCTATCGTCCAATCTCACTGCTCTGTACAGACGTTAAAATCCTTGCAAAAGTCCTGGCGACACGCCTAAAGGAATGTATAGAGAGACTTACAGTAGGTGACTGGGATATTGTGTCAATCTCGCTCCCTTTCTCGGCGAGATTGACACCTACGAGCCCCATCGCGGGAGCCAGCGCCGAGCTGGCTTGCCGCGATGGAGACAAAGCCGTCATAGAAGCGACGGGAATCCGACGCGGATTCCCGCCAATTCTACACGTGGGCGGAGTTTGTTATGAATCCTGAAGGAGAAATCCCCGCCGGATTTTTAAAGAAAAATCCGGCATGGGTTCCCCCCTCAGGAGCATAACGGGCCCTTAGGTCGGTTATGGGTTGTAAGGAGACCCCCTACGCCGAAAAAACGGCGTGGGGGTCCCCCCACAATCCATAACAGACCCGTATCCAAAGCACGCCGGCCGGCCGGTCAGGAAGGGAGTGGGGGCGAGCGAGCGCCCCCCCCCTCCTGAGCCGTACCGGGCAGCATGCCCTCAACATGGGGGGGTCAGGTGCTCTGGGGCAGGGGGCGCACTGCGGGCCCCCCACCCCAGAGCACCCTGTCCCCATGTTGATGAGGACAGGGCCCCTTCCCGACAACCCTGGCCGTTGGTTGTCGGGGTATGCGGGCGGGAGGCTTATCGGAATCTGGAAGCCCCCTTTAATAAGGGGGCCCCCAGATACCGGCCCCCCACCCTAAGTGAATGAGTATGGGGTACATTGTACCCCTACCCATTCACCTGCAAATACAAAGTGTAAACACAAATAAAACACACAGGGTATTGAAATATTTTATTAGTTGGCCGCCGGGGGGGGGGGTGTGTATGATCGCTTTTATAAAAGCGCCCCCCTCCGGCGGGCTTCTGTGGGGGGTGGGTGCCGCCGTCTGGTTCTCTTCCGCCGCCGGGGGGCGCTTTGATAAAAGCGCCCACCACCCGGCGGGCTTCTTTCGACGTCTTCGGCGGCGGGGGGGTCTTCTCCCACTCTCCGGGGTCTTCTCCCGCTCTCCGGGGGTCTTCTCCCACTCTCCAGGGTCTTCTCCCGCTCTCCGGGGGTCTTCTCCGCTCTCCGGGGGTCTTCTTCTTCTTCAGGACTCGCCGCCGCTATCTTCGTGTGTTAGCTCAATTACTAGCGGCGGCGGCCCCCTCTTCTGCGACGTCGGCGTCTTCTTCTTCTTCTTCTTCTGCTGTCCAGATGTTGACGCGACGCATCCTTCCGCTGTTATGCCGGGCGCGCGGCTCGCAGCCAAATATATAGGCCTGTCTTGTGACGTCGCAGTCCCATCATGCTCCGGTAGGTACCACGTGCTACCTACCCACGTGATACCTACCGGAGCATGATGGGACTGCGACGTCACAAGACAGGCCTATATATTTGGCTGCGAGCCGCGCGCCCGGCATAACAGCGGAAGGATGTGTCGCGTCAACATCTGGACAGCAGAAGAAGAAGAAGAAGAAGAAGAAGAAGAAGAAGACGCCGACGTCGCAGAAGAGGGGGCCGCCGCCGCTAGTAATTGAGCTAACACACGAAGATAGCGGCGGCGAGTCCTGAAGAAGAAGAAGACCCCCGGAGAGCGGAGAAGACCCCCGGAGAGCGGGAGAAGACCCCGGAGAGTGGGAGAAGACCCCCGGAGAGCGGGAGAAGACCCCGGAGAGTGGGAGAAGACCCCCCCGCCGCCGAAGACGTCGAAAGAAGCCCGCCGGGTGGTGGGCGCTTTTATCAAAGCGCCCCCCGGCGGCGGAAGAGAACCAGACGGCGGCACCCACCCCCCACAGAAGCCCGCCGGAGGGGGGCGCTTTTATAAAAGCGATCATACACACCCCCCCCCCCGGCGGCCAACTAATAAAATATTTCAATACCCTGTGTGTTTTATTTGTGTTTACACTTTGTATTTGCAGGTGAATGGGTAGGGGTACAATGTACCCCATACTCATTCACTTAGGGTGGGGGCCGGTATCTGGGGGCCCCCTTATTAAAGGGGGCTTCCAGATTCCGATAAGCCTCCCGCCCGCATACCCCGACAACCAACGGCCAGGGTTGTCGGGAAGGGGCCCTGTCCTCATCAACATGGGGACAGGGTGCTCTGGGGTGGGGGGCCCGCTCGCTCGCCCCCACTCCCTTCCTGACCGGCCGGCCGGCGTGCTTTGGATACGGGTCTGTTATGGATTGTGGGGGGACCCCCACGCCGTTTTTTCGGCGTAGGGGGTCTCCTTACAACCCATAACCGACCTAAGGGCCCGTTATGCTCCTGAGGGGGGAACCCATGCCGGATTTTTCTTTAAAAATCCGGCGGGGATTTCTCCTTCAGGATTCATAACAAACTCCGCCCACGTGTAGAATTGGCGGGAATCCGCGTCGGATTCCCGTCGCTTCTATGACGCGCTCGCTGGAATGTGCTTTTACTATTCCAGCGAGTGCGAGATATCGGCAGCCTGTCGCCGAGATTCAGCGCGATGCTGGCGTGCTGAAAACACATTCTCGGCGGCAGGCACTGTATTCACCCTGATCAGTCAGGGTTTATCCCGAATAGGTCAACATCCCTAAATATAAGAAGGGTCTTTCTAAACTTGCAGATCCCTACCGATAATGAGGGCCCTAGAGCACTCCTAGCCTTAGATGCTGCTAAAGCATTTGATAGCCTGGAGTGGCCCTATCTATGGAAGGTACTAGAGAGCTTTGGATTTGGCCCGTCTTTTATTAGGTGGATTAAACTCCTTTATAATAAACCATGTGCAAACATTTAAATAAACGGCAAAGCTACAGGCCTGTTTGAGCTGGAGAGAGGGACGAGACAAGGGTGCCCCTTGTCCCCTCTCCTGTTTGCATTGGCCATGGAACCTCTAGCCATTAAAACCAGGCTTAAGGAAGACATTCAGGGATTCAGGAGGGGCCTAGAGGAAGACAGGATATCGCTATTTGCGGATGATGTCCTCTTTTTTATAGGCGACTGGCCCCAGTGGTTCAAATGATTAAGGAATTTTGTGGATTCTCAGGACTGATGGTAAATTGGGACAAGTCGGCCCTGCTCCCTATAGATACGCTACAAGTTCAGAGGATAGCCGAAATGCCCCAATTAAAAATTCCAACAAAATTAAAATACCTCGGGATATGGATCACCAGGGATGTCAGGGAGTACACTAGCGAAAATATAACCCCATTATTAGTAACGCTGAAGCAAAAGAAAGACGCTTGGAACCGCCTCCCTCTCTCTGTAGCTGGGAGATGTAATCTAATTAAAATGATCTGGCTTCCCCAGCTACTCTATGTACTCCATAACTCTCCGATCTGGGTTAACCAAATATGGTTAAAAAAAATGGAAACATTATTCCGAGAACTAATATGGAAAGGAAGGCAGGCCAGAATTGGGTTGCAGACCATGCAGCTCCCGGTCGGGGAGGGAGGGATGGCGGTCCCGCACCCGAGAATGTACTTCCTTGCGTCTCAGCTACAGCAGATCGCAGGATGTGGGATTCCGGATCGAGGGAATGATTGCTTTAGACTAATACTAACCGAGGCCCCACATAAAACTTTGGTAGAAGTTTTGGAGGCAAACTCATTTGCCCATAAATGCCCGACTATAAAACTATTAAATAAAGTGTGGCAGACAACAAAGGCTCTACTGGGTTACTCTGGGATAACTGAGTTGGCCCCCCTTTGGAATAATAAAAACTTGCCAGAAGTAGCGGAAGTAGAAAAGTGTAAAATCTGGGAGAGTCAGGGAATCACACGAATAACCCACTTATATGAGGGTAACCTTATGAAATCATTCTCAGACCTAATACTGGAATTTAATATACCAAATAAGACGTTCTTCAAATACCTTCAAATCAGGCATGCCATTCAGACCCAGACTAAGATTTATCCGGCTGATAGGATCCAGACTCCCATTCTTATTAAAATAGCCCAGGCTAACACAACGAAAGGCTTAATCTCAGTGCTATATGACAAACTGGGGGCTAGGGCCATAAACCAGGCAGGTGTGTCTAGGAGCAGAGAAAAATGGACAAGAGACCTGGGATTGATGACAACAGAGCAGTGGAATAGGATCCTAAAGAGAGGGGCTCTGGTATCCATCGCTCCGGCGCAGAGACTGTCCCACCTTTATCTACTACATCGTGTCTACTATACCCCTAAAAAAATGTTCCAAATAGGACGGAACCGGAGCGACGAATGCCCTAGATGTAATGCTACAGGGGATCTTGCCCATATGTTCTGGAGATGCCCCAAGCTCTTTAGATATTGGACAGGTGTTGTTGATAAACTTAACAACGTCTTCAAGTCCTCCCTAGAGCCTGATGCAAGAACTTGCCTTCTAGGGGACATAGAGGACCATAGAACACCTCCGGGCACTTTAGAGGGCATGCTGCGAGGCCTTTTTCAGGCACGCAAGCTAATTGCTCAGAGATGGCAGGCGCATGTCCCCCCCTCTGTTGGGAATTGGACCGAAACTATCAATACTTTGATCTGGAGTGACAGAGTGGCCTTTATTAAACAGGGAAATTATAGAAGGTTCGAGAGAGTCTGGGGACTATGGCTGAATGATATAGGAGCCCTTGCTTAGAGATATAATAACGGTATAACCGGTAGCTTCCCCCGACACTGTAAAATAATAATCTCCTAATATACAGACACTAAATACAGGAAGGATGTGAACCTGACCCTTCTTTCTAGGAATTAGCCCTGCATAGGTAGCTTGGAGGGACCCCCCCCCGGCTGCTTCCCTATCTCAGTGGTACGGCACAAAGAAAAGGCTAGACAAATGCACCTCGACACCTGGGAGGGGAGAGGGGATCATTACGGGGGGAGGGCGGGAGGGAATAGGTCCATTTAAAGAATATACACGGAATTTGAAGTTGGTATTTATTTAATTATTTATGTATAATATGCACTCTCTGTTATGTGATGTCGTAAATGAATACACAAATTTTGTATGA
Source organism: Rana kukunoris (assembly GCA_029574335.1). Lineage (NCBI taxonomy): Eukaryota > Metazoa > Chordata > Amphibia > Anura > Ranidae > Rana > Rana kukunoris. Next base: position 406,361,529 of record CM056051.1, read on the forward strand.
CAAGAAACAATAAAGAAAAGTTAAGATAAAAAAAAAATGTTATTACACGCCCCTGTTAAACAGGGGCAGAAAAATTGGGCCTTAAGCACTGGTGCTGTTGCCACAACACTTCAACCCCTCACAGATACTCTATTTGGAGTGCAGGAATGAGCCCGCTGCAAAGTATTGCATCAAAAATTGTAATTACATGCTCCTGTTAAACAGGGGCAGAAAAATTAGGCCTTAGGCAGTGGTGTTGGTGCCACAACACTTCAACCCCTCACAGATACTCTAGTTGGAGCGCAGTAATAAGCCCTGCTGCTAAGTATTGCATCAAAAAATTGTAATTACACGCCCCTGTTAAACAGGGGCAGAAAAGTGCCCAGAACCAAAAATGTTCTTACAAGCTATCAGCATGATCATTGAGAAGGAACAGGATAGTCACTCAGCATAACAGGATAGTTACTCAGCATCAGCATAGGCAGTCTTGAAGGGATGTGACATTTCAAAAAAAAAATATTCAGTTACATCAGCATCAGGTGCTTGGTAGCTGGTGGTGATCCAAGCCTGATTCATTTTTATGAAGGTCAGAGAGGCGCACCCTGTGATCGGTTACAAAGCCTTCAGCAGGACTGAATGTGCATTCCGAAAGAACGCTGGATGCAGGACAGGCCAGTAGCTCAATTGCATACTGTGCAAGCTCTGGTCAGTGATCCATCCTCAAGACCCAGTAAGCCAGAGGATTTTCGGTGGGAAAGGTGTCCAAGTCTGCTCATGCCCCTAGGTATTCCCACACCATGTAAAACAGACGCTGGCGATGTTTGCTGAAATCGGTCATACCTTGGGGCTGCGGACTAAAAAAGAATGCATCGGTCAGACAGCCACCTTCTCCACCGCTCCTTCTGTGACTGACCGAAGCCTCAGCAACACGTTGTCCAGGACCAGGATTTTGTAACCTCGCAGTCTCTGAGAATGTGTTACACAGACCTTTCAGCAAGGCCTCCTAAAGATGTTTCATCTTCTGCTCCCTTTGCGCCAGCAAGATAAGGTCCGCAACCTTACTCTTGTAATGTGGATCAAGGAGGGTTGCCAGCCAGTAATGATAGCATAAATACGAGGATCCTTCCGCAGGCTTTGCAGGATCAGGGAGGCCATACAGCTGAGGCATTCAGTGCAGAGTTCTCTGGGTCACTGAGGACGACAGGATCCGCAGCCACCTCGTCCCAGCCACGTACAAGTCCATGGGTTTCTTGGGACTGTAATTGATCCCTTGAAGACTGCTGCTGATGCTGAGTACTAGGCTCCACCTCCATGCTGACACAATCCTCCTCGTCCTCTTCCTGTGTGATAGGCGGGCCAGCAGGAACACTGTCTGGACAAAGGGGCCCTTGAGAGCTAAGGAAGTCCTCCTCTTCCTCCCTCTGTTCTGCCTCAAGGGCCCTGTCCATTATTCCACGCAGCGTGTGCTCCAACAGGTGGATAAGTGTGACAGTGTCACTGATGCATGCACTGTCACTGCTCACCATCCTCATGGCCTCCTCAAATGGTGACAGGACAGTGCATGCATCCCTGATCATGGCCCACTGGCGTGGGGGGAAAAATACAAGCTCCCCTGACTCTGTCCTGCTGCCATATTGGCACAGATACTCATTGATGGCCCTCTGCTGCGTGTGCAGCCGCCGCAGCATGGCCAACATAGAGTTCCACCTGGTGGGCATGTCACAGATTAGGCGGTTCTTGGGAAGGTTGTATTCCTTTTGGAGGTCTGCCAGCCGAGCACTGGCATTATAGGACCGTCGGAAATGCACACAGAGTTTTCTGACCTGCTTCAGGACATGCTGTAAGCCCAGGTACCTGCCCAAGAACCGCTGCACCACCAAGTTAAGGACATGAGCAAAACAGGGCACATGGGTCAGTTGTCCCTGTCACAGGGCAGAGAGGAGGTTGGTGGCATTATCGCAAACCACCATTCCTGGCTTAAGCTGGCGTGAGGTCAACCACCTCTGAGCCTGCCCCTGCAGAGCTGACAGAACCTCTGGCCCAGTGTGGCTCCTGTCCCCTAAGCACACCAGCTCAAGCACCGCATGGCATCTCTTCCCTAACTCTAACTATAGGCTGTGTGCTGCCCTGGCATACCTGTAAAGGTAGTAAACGTGTAACACTGACTACAACAGAGGCATTCTTCCAGAGCTTGTGTCATTGGGGCAAACCGCAGGTTTTGATTACTTAACATCCAGGCAGTGATGAGTGACATCTTTCTGCTCCTCGTGGTTATTTTTTACCTAATGGTGGCCCTGGACCGTTCGACTCTCTATTGTGATCCTCTTTACTGGATCTCTCTCTGCTCTCTTGACTCCGTGCCACTGTCCCTCTTATACAAAACACGATCAGTGGGCTGGACCCAGAGAAGAACCCGTCAAAAGACTAAAGAACCTAGAAAGACATTAACCCTTATCCTCCTTTTTGGGACAGCACATAATTGGCTATTTTAACCTGCTTACAAGTTAAGAAAAAAAAAAGACAGTTTCGTCTCTCAAGAGAAATTAGCTCATCAGTCTGCTGCTTATCCTTTCACTGTCCAATCACAGGCAGGTGGAGGAAGAACATCTGTAAATGTTATCGAATACAGCATATACAAATCAAATCTTTTGCCCTGGCAGACAGGATTGTGCTATGGTATGTGCCGGAGGAATCACTTGCCGAGGGCTTTTTCTTGCAAAGAGAAGTACTACCATCCCACCACCACTTCCAGCAGGACCTCATCTATCCGGGATCCCATACACGGATGACTTTGTATTGATAAGCCCCAAAATTATGCATGTCTGTGAGTACCCATCTCATATGAATTTATTTGTCTGATTATTCCTAATAAATGTAATACTACGCTTAGAGGGCGCCGCTTTCTTTGTTCTTTTTGTGCTTTCAGGATTGTGCTGTGTGGTAGAGTTGTATAAATCTCAGGGATGGATGGACAAAATGACACATCGTTTGGCATGTAAAACAGCTCCCATATATGTATTTTATCTGCATATTTATCTGTTTACTTAAAGTTCAGCTGTACAACAGATCTATTGGAAGCTTAAAGGGTCACTAAAGGAAAAAAAATGTTTTGCTGAAATTACTCTTTACAGGGTATAGAGACATAATAGTTAACTGATTCCTTTTAAAAATGATTAAAAATAGATACAAATCAATCATATAATGTGCCTAAACTTTCAGTTTCATTTTTAAACTGGTTTCATGTTTCTGTGAAGTAAAGAGACACACAGAACAAAAACAAACAAATACAGGGCAATTTTAGTTTTTTAAAATAATCTGATTGGTTCTGAGGAGTTTTAGACACATAGGGGCAGATTCACAAAGACGTAATATTCCGCTGCGTAATCGAAATACGGTACGCTGCCGTATTTCACCAGACTCTACACCGAATTCAGGTAGTTTTTTTGCGCGTACGCTATTGTGTCGTATTTTTTTTCCGCCGCGCAATCGAAATACGTGATTAGGGGGCGTGAAGCATTTAAATTAAGCGCGTCCCCGCGACGATCGAACTGCGCATGCTCTGTTCAGGAATTTCCCGCCGTGCATTGCGCGAAATCACGTCGTGACGTCATTCGTTGTTTGAGTAGCGGCGTTTACGAACATTCCTATTCCCGGACGACTTACGTTAAAAATAATAAAAGACATCGGAAAACGTTGAAATTCGACGCGGGAACGACGGCCATACTTAACATGGGCTGTCTAATATTAGAGCAGCAAAAAGCTGGTATAGTGAAACGGAAAAAAAAGATGACTAAAGGTGCCGTAAGAGATTGCGTTTAAAGTGCGAAATTTTGTGGATTGCAGGCAAAAGCTCATTAGCATACCCTGACGGCGAAAAACAACAGGAAGTCCGCCCAGTGGCCGCAATTTTCTTGCAGCGTAGATCTGAAGGCGTACTAACACGTAATACAGTCGAAATGAAGCCCGCAGGTGTCTTTTCATGGTTTGAGGATTTCGACTAGCGTAAAAACGCCCGTAAGTCGAAATTACTCCAGTCTAACAACATTTACACAGGCGTAATCGCTTTGTGAATCTAGGCCATAGTAATTACACTTTTTTGATCATGGACCACAGTGAAAAGCTAGCACGAGTTTTTTTCATAAGAAGCCAGACAAGCAGGAAGTGTGGAGATCAGAGAAATATTACAGCTACTTCAAAGCAAAAATGAACAATGAGTACATGAAACCAGGACTGCAGTAAAGTAAAGGAAGCTATTTAGCTAAAAAAATAAATCCTTTAGTGATCCTTTAAGTAATCTGAGAATGATCTGTATAATTATGGCCAATGGGGGCCAGTAGCCAGGTCTTAAGCCTTGTACACACGATCAGTCCATCCGATAAGAACGGTCTGAAGGACCGTTGTCATAGGTTAACGGATTAAGCTGACTGATGGTCTGATGTGCCTACACACCATCAGTTAAAAAAGCGATCGTATCAGAACGCGGTGACGTAAAACACAACGACGTGCTGAAAAAAATGAAGTTCAATGCTTCCAAGCATGCGTTGACTTGATTCTGAGCATGCATTGATTTTTAACTTGCTTTAAAATTAACCTATGAACTCCTAACCGATCGGATTTGACCGATCGGTTAGGAGTCCATAGGTTAATTTTAAAGCAAGTTGGCTTTTTTTAACCTAAGGTTAAATAACCTATGGGGCCCACACACCACACGATCGGTTTTGACCGATGAAAACATTCCATCAGACCGTTGTCCTCTGTTTAACCTATCGTGTGTACGAGGCTTGAGTGTCCCATTGTAGTTCTTGGGGGTTAATATCGGGATACCTGTTGTCTACCCCCCACCCGCCCCTACCCCTCACCATAAAACTGGTGCCGTACATCCAGCTGCTCTTTGCTGGGTTTGTTATTTTCCTTTGAAACATGATCATGGCCAATGAAACACTAAGAGGGGGTCCTCAAGGATTATCCTAAAATCACTGACAGCATTCCACTTTGTAACATATCAAGCTTGTCAAATGACAGGAACACAGAACATGGTATTAGAGCAAAGGATGATATTTATAGTCTTTGCTGTAAACTTAGCACGCCATGGTCTCCTCTGCAGATGCTGAGCTTGGAGGGAGCTGCATCCAAGTACAGAGGAGCGATAAATGCCTGGTTTCATCCATTCGTGACAAGTTTCTGAAAATATGAATGCATTGAATACATACATTGTCAACCTAGAACAGGGATATGCAATTAGCGGACCTCCAGATGTTGCAAAACTACAAGTCCCATCATGCCTTTGCCTCTGGGTGTCATGCTTGTGGCTGTCAGAATCTTGCTATGCCTCATGGGACATGTAGTTCTGCAACAGCTGGAGGTCCGCTAATTGCAGATCCCTGACCTAGAACATGGCAGGTTCACCAGGTGAAAATAAAATAAAGCAATTAGAATTCTAAAACTAAAGAAATGAATCTAGTTTGGGTAATAAATATGGTTAAATACATTTGATTAAATAAATATGACCAGTTAAATTCAATTTTTTTACCACTACTTTTTCTTTACATTGATATTTTTTAAATAAATAATTTTGAGATTAAATTAAATACTTAACAGTAGTATAACACTTTGGTAGTTAAATAGTATTTTTTTTAAAAAGAGGTCCATATGTAGCGATACCTCCGCAATGGCTGCTTAAGTATGTACTAACCTGCCTCTCAACAACAATAAAAGCCTCAGCCCTCTCTGGCACACCTAGTTATAGTGTAAGTGCAATGACCAATGAGAAAAACACACGTTATAACCACTTTAGCCCCGAGACTGTTTTTCAGACTCGGTGTTTATAAGACTAAAACATTTTTTTTTGCTATAAAATTACTTAAAACCCCCAAACATTATATATTTTTTTTCCAACACCCTAGAGAATAAAATGACAGTCATTGCAATACTTTTTGTCACACCGTATTTGCGCAGCGGTCTTACAAGCACACTTTTTTTGGAAAAAATTCACTTTTTTAAATAAAAGAATAAGACAACAACACATTTGGCCCAATTTTTTTACATATTGTGAAAGATAATGTTACGCCGAGTAAAATGATACCCAACATGTCACGCTTAAAAATTGTGCCCGCTCGTGGCATGGCGTCAAACTTTTACCCTTAAAAATCTCGATAGGCGACGTTTAAAAAATCCTACAGGTTGCATTTTTTGAGATACAGAGGAGGTCTAGGGCTAGAATTATTGCTCTCACTCTAACGACCGCGTCGATACCTCACTTGTGTAGTTTAAACACCGTTTTCATATGCGGGCGCTACTCGCGTATGTGTTCGCTTCTGCGCGTGAGCTCGTCGGGACGGGGCGATTTAAAAATATATTTTTTTTGTTTTCGTCTTTATTTTTATTTATTTTACCAATTTTTAACACTAAAATAAAAAAAATAAAAAAATTATCACTTTTTTTTTTCCTAAACATCCCATGTAATAGAAAAAAGCATGGCAGGTCCTCTTAAATATGAGATCTGGGGTCAAAAATACCTCAGATCTCATATTTAGGCTTAAATGCAAAAAAAAACATAAAAAACGTAAAATGTCATTTTTTAAATAACATTAAAAAAAAATGTCTCTTTAAGACGCTGGGCGGGACTGACGTTTTGACGTCACTTCCGCCCAGCAGAGCTACGGGGATGGATGAGGGATATTTTTCCCTCACTCGCATCCCCACTGAGAACGGGAGAGGAACCGATTGCCTCCACCGCTACCGACGGCTCCGGTAAGCGGCGGAGGGCGCAGGAACGCAGCGGGAGGGGGGGTCCTCGCCCGCCACCGATAACGGCGATCGCCATTATCGTTTGACCGACTGCCCACAGAAGAGATGGATATCTCGGTTGTGGCAGCAGCTGCTGCCGTTACCGAGATATCCATCTTTAAAGTCATGACGTATGACGGCGGCGGGCGGTCGGTAAGTAGATAATTAAACACAGAAATTGCCCTTACTTCAATATTTGAAGAATAAGAATAACAGACAGTAACAATATATATTTGAGTACCGTATATACTCAAGTATAAGCCAAAACTGTGTATAAGCTGAGGCACCTAATTTTACCACAAAAAAAATGGAAAAACTTATTGACTTGAGTATAAGCCTAGGGTGAGAATGCAGCAGCTACTGTTAGGCGGAAAGGAGGGTCAACAATGCCCATTTGCATGCCTCACTGTGCTCATTACAACCTCACTGTGCCCATTGCCTCACTGTGCCCATCCTCACTGTGCCCATCCTCACTGTGCGCATTACCTAACTGTGCCCATCCCCACTGTGCCCATTACCTCCCTGTGCCCATCCTCACTGTGCCCATCCTCACTGTGCCCATTACCTCACTGTGCCCATTACAACCTCACTTTGCCCATTGCAGCGTACCTGAAATTCTTGACAGGCTGCGCTGCGGGCATCCATTTTTTAAAACTTGAGGCTTCCTCCTGGTCCCGTCCCGTTCCATGATAGGATGTTCACGGATGTTCTTTCATCCTCGGACAAGAAAAGGTCTGTGATAGGCGGAACACTGAACACAGTGTCTGCTGGGAGTCAGAGTCAGAGAGTAAAAGAACGTCTGTGATGAGTGGAACACTGAACACAGTGTCAATCGCCTATCACGGAACGGGACGGGACCAGGAGGAAGCCGCAAATTTTAAAAACTGGATGCCCAAGGTACTCTGACTTAAGTATAAGCACAATATCACACTTTAAATTTGATTGGTTACCTCTACTCAGGTTAGCTCTATGAGTCCAGCAGGAGGAAAGCAGAGGAATGACTCCTTTTGTGACAGACCTCTCTCTCCTGTCTCCTGACACCATAGACCCAACCTGAAACACTATACAAATCAACAGGTAATAGCTTAACTTCTTGGATAAACTGTCCGGGATTCGTATGGCACTATCAGCTTCAGTCCTTTTAAAGTAAAGATAAGATTTAGTCATGGTGTCTTCAGCTAGCCACTTTCATTGGTGCACTTAAACTCCTGCATAGCAGGGCCAAACAACACAACTGGCCCAGATTATCAAGTGAAACAGACAGGGGTTTGTTCAACAAAGTGAGAGGACAATGGTGTCTGTATACAATGTCCCAGAAATGGATAGCCTTGTCCCTTTATCCCTGTGGTACTACAAGTGTCAGCAAGATGACTACCAGCAGTGATGTCTGTATACAGCGTTCAAATTACTCCTTCTGTAGTGCAGTGTCTCTGTTCCCTACAGAAATGCTCTTTGACTAAATCCTACGATCAAGGCCCAAACGAACATCCCGGAACAGACAGGCTCTCTCGGTTACCCAACCGGTCACCTCACACTGGAACGATTCACTAAATGAGATTTAAGCTGGGCACATATATCTGCAGTGTTTTCTTATCTCTCTTCAAAGCACAACGTTTCATGGCTTTCTCCTGCTCAAATCTTCTGTTATCAGCATGATATGTCTGAATGTTGGGTCATGTGGAGTGGGGGTGTGTGCCTTTCCCCAATCAGCTGTCTTGGCTGTATGCCCAGACTTCACTTTCAGTGCTGAACAAGAAAATCTGTAACATGATCTGCACTTTCTAAAGAATATATAAAGCTAAAGACAGTAGATATACATGTAAAACTTATGTAGGGAGATTTGTTTAATCTCTGTGTATCATCTGAGGCTCTTCACTTCACTGGGTATATGTGAGGGTTTACATCCACTTTAATACAGGTGTACAACGATTGCTGGGAGTTGTATGCTAGAAGCAGAATTTTTCCCACTGTGAAGCTGAAACTAAACTACAGAGTCCGGAGGTAATCACCAGGGGCAGATTAAAGAAAAAGTACAGGAACATAAAGGGGAGTTGGAGAAAGACTTTGCTGATATAAGGAGCATGTGTGAGAGTTGTGTTGAGCCACGTGTTAAAAGGGACACCCGCCTGTGAACCCTCCCTCCCCTCTTCTCCCAAGGTGACTTTTCCTACAATTCATCAGGAGAACTGTGACAACCATGTTGCCTCTTCAAGAAAATCGTTCTATTCACCATATCTAAAAGGGACCTTTTCACTATGCCAACATAATGGCCTCAACCAAGCCGGCAGAAGAATCAACCTTCCAGATTGATTGTGCTCAAGGACTGTTTTTCTTAGAAGTAATGGTGTGCAGGAGATTTCCTAGTGCTTAAACCTAGATTCTGCTGACTGAGGGCCTTTGAGTGAGCCAGCCCTAATTGCTTTCTAGCCTCCCAGTCGGAGGGCTATTATTTATATCCTCAGTCTTGCAGGACTAGTAGCCACGCTGTACTGTATTGCTTTTGTGCTGATTCACCTTGCTTACTGTTTAAGTTTTGTTTCAGCCTGGGAGATTGGGCACTGATAAGGTAATCTCTCTGCTCATTCTGCTGTCTCCTCTTGTCAACCTAAACCTTGTCAGCATATTTGCATAAAGTACACTTATTTGGCTCCCAGATCTACCCCTCTCTTTCCAAGTATGAGTACAGCTGTACATGAGATTGCAAGAGGCTAACACCAATTCAAAATTAAGTGCTTACACACAAAAAGTGTAATTATGTAGTCATAAATACAGAAGCCACATTCATTTATGTATTTTTTGCCTCAAGTTTGTTTGTTCTTTTACTTGTTCCATGAATATGCTTGTTGAATGGGCAGAGAGTATTACGCTGATGAATCAATCAGAATTCAACCTTCATAGCTGTGACTTCAGAGAACCAAAATCTAATAAGTTGCTTATAATTATCATATTTATCGGTGTATAACACGCACAGGCGTATAACACGCACCCTAACTTTAAGGCCGCGTACACACGCTCAAACTTATCCGAGGAAAAAGGTCCGACGGACCGTTTTCATCGGATATGTGTGCTGGGCTGTTTTGGTCTTATGATTGTACACACCATCAAACCAAAATATCCGCCGGCAGACAGCGCGATGACGTGGCGGTGACGTTGACGCCGCCTCGTCACCACTCCAGGAAGTAAAATACTTCCACGCATGCGTCGAATCCATTCGGCGCATGCGGGAGATTTTTGTCCGCTGGTTAGGCGTACTAACCAGCAGAAATGTCGGACGGACGGGTTTCCAGCAGACAAGTTTTAAAGCATGCTTTAAAACTTGTCTGCTGGAAAAACCTGTCTGCTCGCCCGTACACACGATCGGATTTGTCTGCTGAACCGGTCCGTCGGACGGGTTTCAGCAGATAAATTTTTCGATCGTGTGTACGCGGCCTAAGAGGGAAGTTTCAGGAAAAAAACTTCCACAGCTCCCTGCATATAACACGCAGCCACAGTTTACCATCTATTTTTAGGGTAAAAAAGTGAGTGTTATATGCCAATAAATACAGTACTTCACTCTTTGCCCTGTCCTACTATGTAAGCCTGATTGCGACTTCTTCAAATGTTGTCACACAAATGATCTAGGTTTATTTTTGTAGCACACTGAATGCACTACAGTAAATTCTTCAACATCTGTTCCCTAATTTCGTTTAGCCCTTTTCATTTAACACAAGGACGACTGAAGATATTCCACTGCTGTGTGCCACTCAACTGTTTGCTGATGGCCCAGGTGTCATCTTAATTTCAAGGCGAGATAGGAAGAGAGACTACATACATTAACATATTCCCATCAGAAACATATTTAAAACATGTTGACGTAGGTAAATTCTTGTCGGCTTCAGTCAATTCTCTAGTGAGGCAGTCAATTCTCCAGTGGTGCTTTTTATAGATGAAGAATTTGCATCTTAAGCTATCCCCGATGTAATATCAACACATCAAGTCGGAACTACAAAGCTTCTGCCTAAGCTGGGTGATGTCTTTTAAATACTCAGGACAAAAATAAGAATGGGATAGGAATGTTGATGAATCCAGCCTACAACACTGCCAGATAAGTCTCTTTGTTTCTGTATTTGACCCCCCTCCTCTTCAACAAGAGCACTGTATTATTCAGAAGTACAATAACAAAAGAAAGACTTTTTAGGATCCTCTATTCTTCATAGGCCGCATCCAGTTTTATCGTTTTTGTTTACTTTAAAACTATGATGACTGACAGCTTGGGGATACAAAAAAAAGCACAAAGGGAAAATTTTAAAGCTGTACAAACAAGCCCGGTCAATGCGTTGTAAGTTAAATGCATGTCTCCAGAGTTCTGTTCATGTTAACTCAGCAAAGTGTATTTTGGAAATGTTGGAGGTGAGGTTGGCCATATGCAGAGATGTATAATCTATCCAAGCACTGCTAATATTAATCAGGGGGAGAACCTGTGCCATGCAAACCTAGGACACCTCCAGGGCCAGATCTATACTTCTTGTATCTCTAGGCCAACTGTTCTGTGACACTCTCCGTCCCAGTGGACTTGTGGATTTGCTTGCCATAATTCATATACAGTAGCTGAGGATGGAGGTTGGTAGGTCAAACGAGACTGACTACTCTGTCAGAACAATATCTTTTAATTTTTTTCTGCAATTTGGTTCTAGGTGTACAGAGCCAGCATGATACACTGTTGTACTGTAGGTATGAGGAACAGCAACACAAAATACATAAATGCTGTGAGTCATGACACTAAGGCCCTGTACACACGATCAGACATGTCTGATGAGACTTGTCTGACAGACTGTTTTCATCAGACAACTCTGAACTTGTCTGATGGAACGAAGTTCAATGCTTCCAAGCATGCGTCGACTTGATTCTGAGCATGCGCAGGTTTTTGGTCCGATGCTTTTGTGTACTAACCATTGAACCTGTCCGACGGACAGGTTCCATCAGACAGGTTTTAAAGCATGTTTTAAAACTTTGGTCTGACAGACAACGGTCTGATCGTGTGTACAGGGCCGAAGAGTAGTAATGATGGAGCATCTCCACCTTCTCCCTTCAACTACTGTACAACCAAATTGACCCATCTCTATGTTGGCCAGTCGTACTTGCCAATATAATTTTGTGAAAGGATGAAGGGGGTGGGCAGGCTATGTCACTAGTAGACATTGGGGTCCATTTAAGACAAATATATTAAAAACCATCCTGCGCTCATCCTCATAACATGCAGCAGAAGGCAAATGGCTAGTCATAAGTATTGCCTGAGATCGCCCTGCAAGCCTGCAATTGTTCTGCTCTGTATTTATGTATGGAGGTTGCCATGTTTGTTGGGGCAGATCTTTTCATCCTCTTTTCATTGTTTCATTGTTTCCCTCTAATGACTGGTATTTAAGAAGCAGCAGGAGAGGAAAATTAATGAAGCAAGTTTGGGAAGATCCTTCTACTGCAGGTCCTTAGGTACAACTTTCCTTCCAGAGGGGAGAACAGTGAGCAGCACAGTAATGACACCACCAAATCTCACTTCAAATCTCCTCAGATCAGTGGACAGAGGCAGCACTGCCTTATATAATCTCACACTGCAGATATACAGCTATGGGGCTTAAGCTGGCCATAGATGGATCTACATTTTGATCCATCTTTGGTTGTTCTAATGATCGACTTTGTTGAAAGGTAATGTTGGAAATTGTGCCGTGCACATGGGAAAGAACGCACCCATGCTGTTGCTCTATACAGAGAAACAAGAGTCGATCTGTGTGTAATTTCTGCTTGCACCTCCCCCACCCCCCGGTATGCAGATTGGATCCAATCGGAGGGTGGGAAAAAGGGGTCAATGGGGACACAAGAATCATGGGAGCTGTTGTTCTTATAGGGGTGCTGCACCATGCTTGAGAATGGAGGCTAATGGCTACCGAACTTCAATTCCAACAAGCCACTGCACCATGGGAAGGAGTGCTTTTCCTGGGCAGACCGAGAGAGATCTGGACCAGTCTAGCCAGGAGAGAGGAGAGTGCAGACCTATAGTCAGGATTTTTTCTCTCAGCCTGCTGGGACCAGAGCCATGAAGAGAGGAGCTAGAGGACCTGTTGTGGTTCCTGTTTGTCTCTACCAGGAAGAAGAATGTGAAAAATGAGAATGGTAAGGGAAGGGAGGGGGTGGGTTGGGAAGATAGATGGGATAAGAAAAAACAGAGGGATTGCACTCACATGGGCCACATCCGTATATGGAATCAAAAATTGGAAAACAATAACTGTGGAGAGGTATTGAAGGTCGGACTATCGAGGCCAAGGAAGTAATTTAAAAATATAATTTTAATGTAATCATAAAAATAAAAAACAGATTAAACATATACATAAAATAAACAATGAAACAGGTGAACCACTCAATACATAAAAATCCCCAAAGTCGCCGACGCGCGTTTCACCGTGGGGCTTCTTCAGGACGGATGTTTAAGGATTTTTGTAAGGAGATGTATAAAGATAGTTGTATGGCTGATGACTCTGCAGTCAATGCAGAACAGGGCACACACCACGATCGGATGTTGCATGTGTCATGCAGATGTACACCCTGGGACACGGACGCCTGTACGAGTCAACCCCCTGACCCCTCAACCCCCTGACCGGCGGGCTCATACTTAGAAGCTCAAAAATCTATGCGCTGATTAGTGCTATGGTATCTCTCGACAATTTGAAGTTGATTACAAAAAACTTTTTTTTTTTTTGGCTCCATGTCCCAGTTGGCCCCAAGGTCTACTATTAAGGAATGAAGGCTGCTAACAGCACCATATTATAATTTGGAAATACCCTTATTTTGACTCTATTGTCAATTAACAGATCTACAACAAGTTCTGAGGACCTTCCTGAATCCAGTATTTCTATACTATCAAACATCCGATCGTGGTGTGTGCCCTGTTCTGCATTGACTGCAGAGTCATCAGCCATACAACTATCTTTATACATCTCCTTACAAAAATCCTTAAACATCCATCCTGAAGAAGCCCCACGGCGAAACGCGCGTCGGCGACTTTGGGGATTTTTATGTATTGAGTGGTTCACCTGTATATATGTTTCATTGTTTATTTTATGTATATGTTTAATCTGTTTTTTATTTTTATGATTACATTAAAATTATATTTTTAAATTACTTCCTTGGCCTCGATAGTCCGACCTTCAATACGTTTCTACCAGGAAGAAAGAACAGACCTTCATATGAGTCTTGCAAAGCTGCCTTCAGAGACTGAGCTTGAGGGAGAGAGTCACTTCATCTTAACAACTGGAGTTGAGAGACTAGACCCTGTGTAAGCTTCCAAGCCGAGAGACTGAGCCACAGTTGGCTGCCAGGAGGGGTAAGCTGAACTACACCTTTAACCTCTCAACAGACAAAGTTAACACCCTAGAGACTGCTTTTACTCATTATGTTCTCTGCCAACACTCTTAACCACTTCAGCCCCGGACCATTTGGCTGCCAAATGACCAGGCCACTTTTTGCGATTCGGCACTGCGTCACTTTAACTGACAATTGCGCTGTCGTGGCAAAGTACCTCCCAAACAAAATTGATGACCTTTTTTTCCCCACAAATAGAGCTTTCTTTTGGTGGTATTTAATCACCTCTGTGATTTTTATTTTTTTGCGATATAAATAAAAATAGAGCGGCAATTTTGAAAAAAGAAATATATATATTTTGTGAAAAAATGGGGGGTGTAATGGCGCTTGCTAATTTGTCAATAATAATCTAACCAATTGAAAGTGCTCAGTATTCACATAAAATAAAATAAAATAAAATAAAATAAATACAGATATAAACGTGATAATGTTTCACTCCTTGATCCTAAATGTCCCACCAAATGTCAATCACAATGATGATGGGAATGAAAATAAGTGAAGATATAAACACAGGTAAGTAATAACAGGATAGATATGATATCCTATGATTAAGTGGTGTGTACAACCACGCAACGCGTCAGAAAGAAGGAGAGCCGTCGGTGACGTCACCTCTGCTCGCGGCCGAGAGCAGAGGTATCCTAATATTACAGACCTGTGTTTATTTACGAGTGTCTACACCATCTTTATGTAAGTGTATTTTATCTTTTACCCATTAAATCTATCGTTATTACTACACTATGAGGTCTCCATTGTTTCTATATTGAGAGCCATCCATCCTGGGAGCGATACTGCTTGGATTCGTGAGGCTGCATTTGTGGAGTGGAGAAATAGGCTGACCATGGGACGCTGTTTTGCAGTTATTCTGCCCTAATCTGACAAGTCAGCAGCATATTAGGCTTTATTTAGCCTTTTTTAAGTTAAGGGGCTGGTGAAAACAAAACACTGGTTTTTGTCTGCACAGTTACACTGGGATAACAGACAACAGCTATTAAGCACTTATGCACTTTGGGAACATTGATTTAAGCACTTCATTATTGGACTGTTTTGAAGCACTATGCACTTTTGGACAAATTTGTTGAAGCACTTTTAATCAGATTGATCACTGTTATTATTTGCACGAGTTTGTGCACTGAGACTTTCAATTTTTTATCATATTTTTTTTGGAATTTCTCTGCTGGACGTTTGGCTCCACCCACCTTAGGGATCTTTTTTATTCACTGTTTTTTCTGTACATATCTTGATTAGTGTTGAGCAGAATATGCCATATTCGATTTCGCGATATATCTCGAATATATAGTCGAATATTCGAGATATATTC
Organism: Rana kukunoris; assembly: GCA_029574335.1. Taxonomy (NCBI): domain Eukaryota; kingdom Metazoa; phylum Chordata; class Amphibia; order Anura; family Ranidae; genus Rana; species Rana kukunoris. The sequence goes on from CM056051.1 coordinate 406,377,001, forward strand.
GCTAAATATGAATATTCGTGATATTTTTTGAAAATGAAATGATTGCGAAATTTCGCTATTGCGAATGCGAATGCGAATTGCGAATGCGAATGCGAAATTTCGAGAAATGCGGAATGGAGCACTCTGATTGGCTCAGAATATTCGTGATATATTACAATACACAATAATTGCGAATATTCGGCAAATGCGGAATGGAGCACTCTGATTGGCTCAGAATATTCGTGATATATTACAATACACAATAATTGCGAATATTCGGCAAATGCGGAATGGAGCACTCTGATTGGCTCAGAATATTCGTGATATATTACAATACACAATAATTGCGAATATTCGAGAAATGCGGAAGGAGCACTCTGATTGGCTCAGAATATTCGTGATATATTACAATACAAAATAATTGCGAATATTCGAGAAATGCGGAAGGAGCACTCTGATTGGCTCAGAATATTCGTGATATATTACAATATAAAATAATTGCGAATATTCGAGAAATGCGGAATGGAGCACTCTGATTGGCTCAGAATATTCGTGATATATTACAATACACAATAATTGCGAATATTCGAGAAATGCGGAAGGAGCACTCTGATTGGCTCAGAATATTCGTGATATATTACAATACAAAATAATTGCGAAATTTCGAGAAATGCGGAATGGAGCACTCTGATTGGCTCAGAATATTCGTGATATATTACAATACAAAATAATTGCGAAATTTCGAGAAATGCGGAATGGAGCACTCTGATTGGCTCAGAATATTCGTGATATATTACAATACACAATAATTGCGAATATTCGAGAAATGCGGAAGGAGCACTCTGATTGGCTCAGAATATTCGTGATATATTACAATACAAAATAATTGCGATTATTCGAGAAATGCGGAATGGAGCACTCTGATTGGCTCAGAATATTCGTGATATTTCACAATACAAAATAATTGCGAATATTCGAGAAATGCGGAATGGAGCACTCTGATTGGCTCAGAATATTCGCGATATATTACAATACAAAATAATCGCGCAATATCGCTATTGTCGAATAATCGCATTGCGATTTTTCGGCAATATAAAATTAGCGCTGCAGCTACTCGGCCCAAGGTCTCTAATCATACCAGCAATGCTTTTAGACGTCGATGGGGATCTCTAGGATGTGATCTGTTCTAAAAAAAAAATTTGAAAAAATACGAATATTCGAAATAGCGAATATTCGCCGCGATATTCGTGTTATTTGCGAATACTCGAATATGCAATATTCGTAGCGAATATTCGCAATGCGAATATTCGTGAGCAACACTAATCTTGATCTCATTTCACAATCTTGGAAATGTATTGTTTGATTGTTATCAATCACATACTTTGGATTTCATTAATATCACTTATTTTCATTCCCCTCATCATTGTGATTGATGTTTGGTGGGACATTTAGGATCAAGGAGTGAAACATTATCACGTTTATATCTGTATTTATTTTATTTTATTTAATGTGAATACTGAGCACTTTCAATTGTTAAGATTATTATTGACAAATTAGCAAGCGCCATTACACCCCCCATTTTTCACTTGTTATTAGTGTGTAGTTGTGGCTGCTGCTTAGATAACATTTAATTAATATATATATATATATATTAATAAATTCATTAGTATTAGGTTTTAGCGCCCTAGTCAGAGTAGTTTTGTGCATTAGTTCCCCCTTTTTACATATATATTTTGTACTTTTTGTTATAATAAATATCCCCAATTTTTTCTTTAGTTTATGCCCGAGCCATTCTTCCGACGTATTTCTATGTGAGGCGGTCGGCAAGCGGTTAAAGAGACAGTTCACGTGTACCACCAAAAGAAGGGCCCCACCGAAAGCCAGCCAGCGATAACTATTAGACATAGTCTCCCCTGCTGCTGGGGTTAAATGCATGGTCCTACTGTTTTTCTGAGTTAGTTGATGCAGACTCTAGTTCCACCTGTAATAGTTGTATTTGTCTTTGCATTAGTCTTTTGAGGGCAAGTTAGTGGATTAATGATTGTTCACCTGATATAGAGCCCTTAAGTTTGGTTAATTACTGTATTTCTTCCTTGATCCATACTTTCTTTAGTTGCAATTTCCTTAATATATTTATTTAAATTACCTACTTTCGACCTACTTCCTGTGAGTTATTATAGAGGGGTAATACATGGCTTTCAGATTATGACCAACTGTGTTAGAGGGGATTGAGCAGTTGAGAGAGTTGTAGTAGAACAGGGAACCTATTATCACCAGCGGCTCCTGCAGGGCTAAGCACTACATAGACCTGCATAAATGCTGGATTTATGCCTAGCTGTTGACTGTTGGAATATGGTTTGAAAAACCCATTTGAGATTTTCGCACAGATGTGATGATTCCTGCATACCATTAGCAGTACATTGATTGTTAAGTTGTCTGGTTTGTATTTTATATATTGCCTGTTTGTGTTTTATATTCTTTCATCGGGTCTTCTTCATAGTTCCAAGATCTTCTTCTTGGCTAAATATTTAATCATTCTCTACGTTCCCACAATTTAAAATACAATTTTTACAGCAAAAAAAAACAAAACAAAAAAAAACAACAATGTAATATCTTCAAAATGTGACTTAAACGGGCTCTTCTGCTAAGTTATGTTACCAACCTTGATAAGACACACCCAAAACTTAATATCCTGCTGTGTCCAAATGTGGCATAGCTCTGTATGATCCAGGAAGTAATGATTGTCAGTGATATATGGCTTTGTGTCTGCTCAGTGTGTAATGTTTCATCCTCCTTTGTCGTGCACCAAGTATATTGGCAGACAGATCACTTTTCACACTCATCATTGCATGTTTTGTAATGCCATATTGAAGTAGATTCTTCAAAGGCAATTACTGACGAAAGGCAACCACGACTAAACTGAAAGCAGCCCTCCCATAGTATATCATCTGCGTTTGCATTGCTCTGTTTAGGTTCTGGCAGCAGATGTTTACAGCTCAGATCCACAGGCCTCTCATTTTAGTTCAGATGATACATAAAACATATTTAAAGGGAGGAGGGTCATTTATTTACAAGTTATGGTAATTTAAAGCAGGTTCATTAAAGAAAACATCAATTGGCCTATTCAGGACAACATGACAGGTTCTCTCAACAGGCCCATAGGGTTGCCACCTTTTCTCCAGGCCAAACCCGAACACTTTAGCGACGCACAGGATTTTTTCCTGTAGTATACACTATAGCAGTGGTTCTCAACCTTCTAGTGCCGTGACCCCTTGATAAAATTTCCCAAGCTGTGGGGACCCCTAACAGTAAAATTATTTTGTAGTGTGGGTTGTCGGCACCCAAGGCAAGACAAGTAATTTGTGCCTCTAACCCATGGACATTTAGCGCTACCTGAGTCCCTTCCACTCATACGGTATTAAATCCCATTATGCTACATTTTAGGATGTACCACGTTTTCTCCTTGTTCTCCTTTCTTTCCCTTTTATCTCTCTATCCTAACAAAAAATTCCCATCACTCTCTTTAGCCGTCGTTCTTGTTGTTTAATGGCAACTATAATCACAGGTAGTGTCTCCGACTTTGTGATGTCTCGCAGCAGTGACACCTATGCCGAAATCAGGAGATAGGGTCTCCTCCAGCCCCTCCCACTTCATTCTTTACCAGTCAGCTGACCTCTAGTCTCTGCCCCCCAGCCATGCCATGAACTAAGTGGGTGGCTGTGAAGAGGCTGAGTTGGTGGCTGTGAAGAGGCTAAGTGGGCGGCCACAGGCTCCAGGGACAGCCCTGCTGGGCGGCTGCAAAAAGACTAGGAGAGCGGTGGGCTTCAGGAACATCCCAGGATTCGGTGACTCCTGGCAAATTGTCATTTGACACCCGAGGGGGTCCCGACCCCCAGGTTGAGAACCACTGCACTATAGGAATGTAAAAGAACTGGGACACATTTGGGTGCCCCAAGGAGAGTTGTAATGTGGCACATACAGCGGGCCACAGTGAAGAGTGGGTGTAGGCCAAATTGTGTTAACAGTAGACAAAAGTGACGGTAAATGGCATTCCTCGGTTTGTGCTGACAGGGAGAGCCGATCGGCGGTTTTCCCTGTAAGGGGGGGGAGTCTGTGCTGATAATCAGCACATTGATTATCAGCACAGCCCCCTCAGATGTGCCACCACAGCTGCCAAAAAAGTGCCCATCAGCTGCCAGTCAATGCCCCATCAGTGCTCACCAGAGTGCCAATCAGTGGCCATTAGTACCGCCTGTCAGTGCTTATCAATGCCAACTCATCAGTGAAGGAGAAAACAAAATGTTATGACCAAAATGATGAAAAACAGCCTTTTTAGTTTAGTTAAAAATAAAACCCCCAGAGGTGATTAAATACCACCAAAAGAAAGCTCTATTTGAGGGAAAATTGTCCTGGGCAGTAAGGGGGTGAAAGTGCCTGGTATTGAAGTGGTTAAAATAGCCAGGGACAACCAGCTTCTGTTAAGACAATGGTCACTTTGGTGAGAGTATGTAATGTTCAATATAGTGCAATGTGGCATAGTGTATAGCATTGCGGTACATTGTACAATGTATGGGTGTGAATATTGTGCGATACAGTACATTGCTTAGGTATGAGTACTATGTGAAGCCTCACACAGTACTGTCAGGATTTACACAGATGCGATGTAGTGCGTTGTAAGCGTGCTTGCGCTGCATGGAGTTGCTGACTGCAGAAATACACTGGCTCTATCACACATAGCGGTCATATGACTTGTGGACTATGGAGAACTTGCAATAAAATGCGGAAGATGAGTAAACTTTATAGAATTATCCATACAGAGATCTGACAGCTCAGACTATACTAAGGACAAGTCAGGGGAAGTGTGCCCAGAGACCCCCCCCCCCCCCCAGCAGGACACATGTCTGTGCTACTCCTGAGTCCTGACATCTGAATAATGAAGAGCCCCCCCCCCCTATCCCAAGCACACTACACACAGTCCGACTAGACACACTGAGCTACACAATCATCTGATCTCTCCCCTACCTCCAGAGCTGAGCCACCAACGTCTGTGTTACTAAAAAGAAGAGTGTAACCTGAGCCAGCCGGAGGTTTCCTCCGTGATCACACTCTGTCCTCACTTTGCCTTCAGAGACAGAGCACTGCCTCCGCTCTCCACTGGGGGCACTAAATCTTCTCCTCATTAGGCAGCAATGGAAAAAGCTGCAATCTGGTTTTAATGATGTGTCCAGTTTTGAGATGAACTCAAAACCGGACACAGGATTCAAATCCCGTACTGTCCGGGTCAAAAACGGACAGGTGGCAACCCTACAGGCCCATCAGTTTATTTTTGTCACGTTGGAGAGATTTCCTTTAACTTCCTATCCAGAAGACACATCAGTAATTAAAAAGTGCATCTCTACAAGGTAAGGTAAAATCCCTTTTTAGACAGTTGACACCAGAACAGGTGTCGCCATTAGAACCCTCTGTTTCTGTCCTGGTGACAACTCTAAAGTGTTGGATTTCCTATTACTTTCTGTGTTGGTAAGTCACCAGCATGAATAGACTGGGTGAATCTGGCAATGGAGACACAAACAACAATCAAAACCAACCAAAAGGGGTTCTACGCCTTTAACAATGTATCCAAGCATCACTCCTCTTTCAGGCTGAATCATGGTCAGTGTAATTTAACCTATTTCTTATAGGCCTCGGGTGTCAATTGCCCCTGACTCTGCAGCACATCATTACGTGGCAATGGTCTCTGTATAATTTTGGATCCACCAACTGCCGAAAGAAGAAGGCGATGAAGAGGATCTGTGATGCCAAGGGCCTGGACCGAGGGCATGAGGAAAAAAAAGGGATGTGTAAAGGTTTTGTAGCACTACCCCCATAGGAGCTGCTGGTTTAGATTGGGTTTTTCACGTTACCTCTAAGGCCTCGTACAGACGATGAAACATGTCCGCTTAAACATGTCCGACGGACCGTTTCCAGCAGGCTTGTCTCATCGGATTTTGGAAAATCCCCTCGGCTGAGGACGCGGTGATGTGGCGGTGACGTTGACGCCGCCACGTCACCACTCAAGGAAGTAAAATACTTCCACGCATGCGTCGAATCCATTCGACACATGCGGGAGATTTTTGTCCGCTGGTTAGGCGTACTAACCAGCGGACATGTCGGACGGACGGGTTTCCAGTAGACAAGTTTTAAAGCATGGAAAAACCTGTCTGTCCGCCCATACACACGGTCGGATATGTCCGCTGAAACTGGTCTGCGGACCAGTTTCAGCAGACAAGTTTGATCGTGTGTACGTGGCCTTAGTCTGTAGAAATTGCAATGTCCACACAAGATGTAAAACCTTCAACTGTTAGATTTAATTTTTGATGCATAAAACTTGTGAAGAAAGTGGAAGGTAGAAGAAGAGAAGGGGAAGGTTCAGGCACGTGGTACAGAATGCACAAAAAGTATCTAAATTCCAGTTTTCACCACTCACTCCTGAGTGGGTTTTGCTCACCCGGATAAACCCCTCTCACATGGCCTAGCAGCCGGAATGATGCACGGACAGTATGAGAACAGTCTCTGACACAGACTGTCTGAAAAACGAAAAAATAGATAGTCAGGGATCCTCTGCCACAGGATTTAAGTTTTGAACTTCCTGCCTTACAGTAAAAGAGCCTTTAAGCCGATCCAGTGGACTGTAAGACAGATTGAGTAGTGGATCCCTTTTATAACAAAGCCACCAGGCCTATCCCGAGACATCAGCTTGCTTTGCTTGGTCTCCTCCAGGGCTGGTCCTCCCCCGGTCTCCTTCATTAAGCAGCTTCCCCCACTTGGATAAAAAATAAAACAAGTAAAAAAGGTACCTCAGTAGTTTGTGTAGTACCCAATAGTCCAGGGCCAAGGGTAAGAGATGTGTATATGTAAACATATGCACACATAAAACGAATATGTCAATCGGCCAGTCAGGGCAGCCACCAAAGAGACCAGAAGCGAAGTTCCAGTAGGCTAAAGTAAAAACAAGGAAACAGGGGCGCCTCTGAATATATATCATATAAGCTTTCATTTAAAACAGCAATATCCACTCACATGGGGGATTGTGGTGTTAAGTACGAGTTGCTAGACGGAGGAGATGGAAGCTGCAGATCACCGCAGGTGCGTATTGCTGGCACCACATTGAATACAAATGGGGATGGATGAGTAGGGATGGTTGAACACAGCAGGGCAGAATCTTCTTCAGATGTCCAGACTCTTTATCTTATTCACGTGGGGATAAAAAGAAGTCCCTCAGGTAAGTATATAGGTTTCACTTTCAATAGGTGAGGAGGGTAAGGACAGATGTCCAAGCCTATGGCTAGCCGTGCTGTGTCTGCATAAGGAACGTCTGGCTTCCGCAGTGTGTCTGGAGCCTAAATAAGGCTTGAGCAGCATAACAACAGGGCGCCGGGCTGTGACGTCACTGATATATGACGCGTTTCAGAGTTTGCAGGCTTTTAGGTATAGAGAAACAGCCGCACTCTTTTATCAAGCACCAGATGAATAAGGGCACAGTATTTATAGTCTGAGTGGGGACTTGGCCAGAACTTTCAAAGGGTCAACAAATTATGGAGGAAAAAGATCATATGACAAAGACACAATGCCCGCAGACGGAATAAGCCATGAATTAATACAGAAATAACACATGATCAATTAAAAGTAATGAATCAATTATAAACAGATTATAAAACAATCCCCACTTGGATAGACAGCTTGGGATCCCCTTTAGAATCATAGGCCCCACCCAGCATAGCTGGGTCTACTTGATAGGGATGCAGCCTCGGACCAACGTGGTCCCTGGGGTGGAATCACACACACGTGTCAGGACCATGAGGCGAAGGACCCTGAAAAACGGCGTCTGCCCCTTAAGTACCCCTTCCTAGCATGCACAGAAGGGTCACTCAATACACCATGGTTCGCCTGTGTTCCAACATGGGTCTGAGGTGGTGACACCACCTACAGGCAACAGAGGAAAACTTCTATCAAGCACAACCATAGCCAGAACAGAGGCTAATTTCAATGGAATTAGTAAAGTCTGAGCCCAACTATTGGCTCAGATACCCCCTAAATTTATAATAGCGTTCCAGTCATTGGGAGCAGGGCGCTACAGTTTTACTTTATGGGTCATGGGGTGCTCCAGTCAAGTGGATTTAGGTTTAGGTTGACTTTAGGATCAATTACAAATAAAAAAAAAGGCAAAAAAAGAAAGTTAATCACAATAGCGGACAGATTGACTAATCAGGTTGCATAGACAGTATTATCCTCTATGACAACAAATAATCTCACTGGTCTCTCTATCTGATAAGCAAGTTCTACACAGTTGATGTTTTAATCTTTCTATGGTTTTAGTTGTAACTAAATGGGTTAACTTACTGTCCCCCAGTGCCTTTGGGCATCGTTGCTTTCTGCCACGTTGCTGCGGCAATATGAAAAGAGCGAATAAATGGACGAGTGGAGATGGGGCCCGAATGTTTCCCCTCTTTGGACAGAAAATCAGAAGAGAATTTCTTCAGATCAATACTGTATAAAGTAAAACATCTGGGAAGCATACAGCACAGCTCGTGAGATCAGAGCTGGCACGTGCAATGTTTCGTTTCCATAGTTGCTGCTATACATCGATATAAGGTCTGCGCATCAGGCTTGTAACCAATACACCAACAGGCCCGTTACAGCCAAGTTCACCTTTTTTCCACATTTTCAACCTGTAACACATTTGCTGTGCATTGTTGATTTTCTGAAAATTTTCTTGAACTACTTTTCTCCTTCTTCATGCCATTTCTGAGCCTGCCCACTCCTGCAGGTTTTTATGGTTTGGAAGCCATGGCCATACCCACAGGAGCTTCTAGCTGTATAGAGTTGGCTGCTAGTGCTCTCATGTCGGCTCATTACTGCAGGTCATAGAGAGTGTTGATCACAAAGGAATGTCTAAAGATCTTTTAATATGTTAAGCCCTGCCCATGCAGCACCAGAGTCAAAATGAAAATAAACATACAAAATCAATTAAATGTTAGGGCAAAGTTATGAGACCGCTATGGCTAACGTGTTTCTGAAAATATTACTTCCTTAAGTACCTGTGGCTTTAAGGAGAAGTATGGCTAAAGCTTCTTTGGCCATACTTTTCCAATGGGTAACAGGTGTGCAGTTCATTCTGCACTCCATATGGTCGGTATCTGCTCAGAAACTTGGACCAACACCTGGCTCAGCCTCTCAGTGATCTGCTGAGAACCTGAACCAGCCCATCCCACCCCCTCCATAGCCCATTGTTCCAGTAAGCACCGGAGGGTGGAGGGGGAGCAGAGAGCTGCTGACTGAAAGTTACAGCTCTCTGCTCAGAGTGGAGGGGGAGAACTGAGCAATCAGTAATGTTTTCTCACTGCAGAGATGGTGGGGGAGAGATGCAGCATTGGATCAATGCTGCATCCACCTAGGTTAGTATAAATGTTTAACATTAAAAACTTAATTTTAAGTGTCATCTCAGTGAGCTGGATTAAAAATGAAGGTCATGAAACACAAGAATAGTAAGAACAGTTGATTGGCAAACCTGACCTCCTTAACCACTTTAATACTGGGCCCTTTAACCCCCTTCCTGTCCAGGACAATTTTCAGTGCTATCACACTTTATTACAATTAATGAAATGTTTAGAATTATTTTGAGACAGATAGAGCTTTCTTTTGGTGGTATTTAATCACCACTGGGTTGTATCTGCCACTGGTTTTTGTTCAATGATTCTGTCTTTCCTCTTACAAAATACAACCAGTCAGGTTATCTGGTGAGAGGACCCAAACGAATTAAAAAAGCTCTATATTAATATACTGTGAAGTACAGCATTACCAATTTAAAGAGTCAGGCCACTTTAAAGTGAAAATTCAACTGTAGGTGGTGTCTAATTTGTGAAATTAGTCCCTAGGTTCCTATATGTTTTGGATACTGCTACAGTGAGATCTCTTCTGTCATATTCCTCAACGTGTTTCTGTCTAAATGAGGTTCTCGTGTGGCTCACCTTTGTGTGTTTTGGCTCCTCCTGTTACAGCCTGCATCAATAATAATGGAACAAGTCCAACAGGGATGGTGCAAACCCCTCATAATGGGCACGGCAGGTGTGCAGTTGCAGGAACTCAGTGCAGGAATCTCACTAATAGACCCCATGAGAGATAGAGAAAAAAAGTCAGGTGATTTACCTTCCTAGATTCTATTAACCACTTAAGACCCGGACCAATACGCTGGTAAATGACCCAAGGTGTTTTTGCGATTCGGCACTGCGTCGCTTTAACAGACAATTGCGCGGTCGTGCGACGTGGCTCCCAAACAAAATTTGCGTCCTTTTCTTCCCACAAATAGAGCTTTCTTTTGGTGGTATTTGATCACCTCTGCGATTTTTATTTTTTGCGCTATATACAAAAATAGAGCGACATTTTTGAAAAAAAAACACTATTTTTTACTTTTTGTTAAAAAAAAAATCAAATAAACTAAATTTTAGTCAAACATTTAGGCCAAAATTTATTTAGCCACATGTCTTTAGTAAAAAAAAAAATCGCAATAAAAAAAAATAGCTACCTAGCGGGAACAGCGGCACTAATACAGCGATCAGAAAAATGATCGCTTAGTGACGCTGGCAATAGGGAGTGAAAGGGTTAACTAGGGCGGTGATCAGGGGGTTAAAACTTTATTAGGGGGGGTGGGGGGGCTATCCTGAACCTAACACTAACTGTTTTTTACACTGCCTGTCACACTGACACTAAATGCAGTGATTAAATCACTGCATTCAGTGACACTGTGACAGGGGGGTGGGGGGGGGCGATCACAAGGGGTTAATATGCGTATGTGAGTGTGTGTCAGTGTTGTGTTGGTGCACACTTACTTGTGATGTCTTCTCTCATCAGCAGCGCTGGGAAACAGCGCTGCGATGAGAGAATACATCATTTCCTCCTTCCTGTGTAAACACAGGAGGAGGAAGTGACAGGCTGGGAGCGTGCTCCCATTGGCTGGGAGCGATCGCGGGGGGGGCAGGTATCACGGACATCCGCCCGCAGATCCCGGATCGCTCCCAGAGGTAGGGGGACCCCCGCACGCCGCGGAGGGGGTCCCGATGGGACCCCCGAACCGCACTCAGGCGGGGACGTAAATTTACGCCCTTGTGCCTGTACGTGCCATTCTGTGGCCGTATATGTGCGTGCGGGGGTCCTTAAGTGGTTAAAAAATGAAATATCGTTTTTAATAACACTTTGCAAATAAGTAATCTTCCCTTTTATATTTAGGCCAAAATGTATTCTGCTGCATTTTTTGGGTAAAATAACCCAAATCAATGTACAGTATATTATTTAGTCTGTAGGAAAGATATAAAGTCTACACTCTATGGTATATATATATATATATATATATATATATATATATATATATATAAATCGATCAATCCTGATGTACTGACTGCCTATCTCATAGTACAAATGCCTCCCAAATGACCCTTTTTTGAGCATGGTGAGTTTTTTGAAGTTGTATTTTTTCGTCACAATTTTTTGGAATATTAAGTAATTAAACAATGTTTTTTTTCACAATTATTTTTCTACATACTATGACCAGACCAGTACAGTGTTACAATAGTGACACTATACTACTCTGGGGAAGTGATTATGATTTATTTTTTACTCTATAATTGCTTATAACAATGATGATGACTGTTGAATCACTTTTGTGAACGACATTCCATTCATTGTGTAGTATTGTAAAATCTGTGATTGGCCACAGTTATCTCTGTGATCACTGTGATCAATGACAGAGATCAGCACAATATTACACAACTAATGAATGAAATCCATTCATTTTTTATAACTATCCTGTGATTTTCAGTATTATTTTCAGTATAACCCATATTACATTTTCATGGCTCATTTTAGGGGTTAGAGAAAAGTTACTTCAATCACAATCACTAAAATCTTCACAAGTGAGTCGACTGTCTCAGGCAGCACTTAATGTAGGGTGATCCTAAGGTTTAATACCATGTCCATAGTGTCCATGACTTACGATCTGTATTGTTGACAGTGCAGCATTACTAAGTAGACTGGTGGACCAATGTAACAGCTCTGGTGAACAGGAGTGAACCACAACTGTAGTTAGCAAGGATTTCAATGCACTTCTCTATGTGAGAATTCAGTATTGGACCCCAGGCGTCACTCCACACAAACAGGAGTTTGGGGGTTCTCTACATCATCTCTTTCTCACATAAAGGAAGGCGTTGAGCTACTAAGGTTGGACGGTCTAATGTGACCCCTGATGGAGAAGGATCGGAGAGGGGCAAACATAGATGCCATGCAGGCACCCAACCTCCTCCTTATCAATTGATGACGCTATTAGTTGTTAGGACACCGATGGCTGTAAGGTTGTGTAGCACTACCCTCGAAGGACCTGCTGGATATTTTTGGGTGGCATGTCCAGGGTGATGGATGAGAGTAGAGAAAGTTCAATGTCCAAACTTTACACTTACCAAATTTATCGGGGTATAGCGCGCTCCTGCGTATAGTGCGCACCCCTAAAGTGGCCCCCATTCCTGTGGAAAAAAATATTTTTGTACTTACAGTTTTGGTGTCTTGCGCGGCGTCTATCGGCGGCTTTGGGTGTCCTCTTCGTCGGGTCCAGCGTCCTTCTGCGGCGTCCTCCCTGCTCGATCCTCGCTTTCCCGCACCGAGTTTGAATGCTGCGCCTGCATATACCAAGCGCAGTACACTCGTGTATAGTCGGGCAGGCTTGGCTCCTCTCGCGCTCACGTCCTGGACGTACAGGACGTAAGCGAGAGAGGAGCCGAGCCTGCCCGACGAGTGTACTGCGCTCGGTATATGTCGGTGCAGTATTCAAACTCTGCGCGGCAAAGCGGATATCGGCGTATATCGCGCACCCACGATTTTTCCCTGATTTTCAGGGCAAAAAATTGCGCGGTATACGCCGATAAATACGGTACTTTTTAAAGATTTATTTGCTAAACTTGGTAAAAGAATAAAATAAGTGGTTGAAGGGGTGCAAGGGTAGTAGGTAAATAGGTTCAGGTGCAGTCCTTCAATCAGGAAACACTCCTGTTTCCTGCAACACAGCTTTCGTCGCCACTCTATCCAGAGTGGGTATTGCGTACACGTATAGGTTTCTCTCACTAGCCTAGCAGCCGGAATGGCTCACAGAATACGGTACAGTCTCTGCCACAGACCTTCCCACAAATGGAGACACTTTCGTTCCAAAATCCTCGTAGCACAGAATTTAGCACCTGGATCTCTCCAGACTAACTTCTTTCAGAGTGACGGAACTGACAGGCGATCACCATCAAGCCTTTCAGTAAACGGTGCATCCTTCGATGAAGTTCAAGGCCTCTCTTGAGACACCAGCCTCGTGCTCGGTCCTCTCCAAGATAGGTCCTTCTTCAAGCGGCTTCCTCCCTCAGGACGGACAGCATAGGATCACCATTAAAAACGCAGACCCAATCTGCTTACTGGGCCTACTTAGAAGATCACAACCCGGACCAACATCATCCAGAGCCAGGATTACAGGAACATGCACCCCTGGCCAGGAGGGCCACACACGGGGTGATGGGACGACAGACCCAGGATCGGCGACGACCCAGGTCCAATGACGTCTGTCCCTTAAGTACCCCTCCCCAGCATACACAGCGGGATTACCAACCCCCACTGATTGGCAGCCGAGGGGAAATACTCAAGTCACCTTGACCTAGCTGCTGCCACCCTTGGCTTGGAGTATGAACGACACCCCAGGCAAACAATAGTGGTCACTCACAGCACAGCCATGGCTGGAACAGAAGTCAAATTTGCTCAAAATCATACATGTCTGAATCAATTAACTCTCAGACTTTCCCCTAAATTTGAAACAGCGCCAGCCCAACAGGAGCAGGCCGGTACAGTTGTAATTGTGCACAATGAAAACCTGTGGCTTTGTGTAACTAAAAGGCAGGCTTAGTACACCAGCTGGCTTGTATACAATTTTTATGCACTTTTTAGATATTTTTTACCAAGGCACCCCTGAAGAAACCTGAAGACACCCTAGGGTGTCTGGGCACTCTGGTTTAAAAAGGCTGGTTTATCCTGCACCTGCATATACACTTATACTGTAGGGCTTGCATTTTAACCACTTGGGATCAGCGCTATGGACGAAAGACGTCCATAGCGCGGCTCTCAAGTGCCGAGTGGACATCTTTGGATGTCCTTTTATGTGCATTACCTGCGCGTGCCGCTGGGGGGCGCGCAGCGGGTAAACACTGTCCCGGCGCATCGCTGAGGAGCCCAAGCGTGTGCCTGGCGACTGAGATGTCCGCCGGCTACACACGATCGGTGGTGACAGCAGGGACGTGGAGCTCTGTGTGTAAACACAGAGCTCCACTCCCTGTCAGGGAGAGAGGAGACCGATCTGTGTCCCTTGTACATAAGGACACAGCATCGGTCACCTCCCCCAGTCAGTCCCCTCCACCCACACAGTTAGAACACACCCAGGGAATACATTTAACCCCTTCCTCACCCCCTAGTGTTAACCCCTTCCCTGCCAGTCACATTTATACAGTAATTAGTGCATTTTTATAGCACTGATTGCTGTATAAATGTGAATGGTCCCAAAATTGTGTCAAAAGTGTCCAATATGTCCGTTGCAATATCGCAGGCCTGACAAAAGTAAATCGCTGATCGCCGCCATTACTAGTAAAAAATTAAAAATAAATCATAAATCTATCCCCTATTTTGTAGGCGCTATAACTTTTGCGCAAACCAATCAATATACGCTTATTGTGATTGTTTTTAACAAAAATATGTGGAAGAATACGTATCAGCCTAAACCGAGGAAAATTTTTTTTTTAAAAGAAATTGCGATAATATTATAACAAAAAGTAAAAACTATTGTGTTTTAAAAAAAAAAAAAATCTGTCTTATTTTGTTTATAGCGCAAAAAATAAAAATCGCAGAGATGATCAAATGCCATCAGAAGAAAGCTCTATTTATGGGAAAAAAATGATAAAAATATAATTTGGGTACAGTGTTGTATGACCGCGCAATTGTCATTCAAAATGTGTCAGCGCTGAAAGCTGAAAATTGGTCTGGGCGCGAAGGGGGTTTAAGTGCCCAGTAATGAAGTGGTTAAAAATGGCATTTTAAAATGTAATATTTATTACAGAGCAGCGTCTTGTATATCTACTTGGAGTTCAACTTTAATTTTTAGAAAAGTAAGGAAAGGTACATGCTGGGCCATTGCTCTAATCCAGCCATATTTCTGCCCCAATGTTCCCCAGATGATAAACAATACTCTTTAGGCATTTATCATTGCATGCTGTTACCATTATATCATGATTCTTTGCTCCTTCTGTTTCACAAACAATGGTCATAAGCTCCAGAGTAAACTCTCCTTTTGCTGGTCGTGATGTTTGCAGAGTTTAATGTACATTTGTTGTCATAAACATTGTGTGCTACTTTGTTTCTTTTTTGCGAAGATGAGAAGCATACAGCAAAGACGTCCTGAAAACGAATACATATGGAATGATCATAAACGACTGTTTATCTTATGAAAGGAGCACCCGGCTTTTGATGAACACAATAAAGGAAAGTAAACATTAACTGAGAGCTTCTTTTTTTTGTCCGCTATGCAACTGATGACATGAGAGAAGGCTGCTGTGTAAATATGCCTGCAATTCTTCCTTTGTATCTGCCACTGGCTTTTGTTCAATGGTTCTGTCTTTCTTCTTAGAACATATTTTGAAAGTACAACCAGTCAGGTTATATAGTGAGAGGACCCAAAGGAACTAAAAAAGCTCTCGTTTAATATGTTTTGAAGTACAGCATTGCCATTTTAAAGGGTCGGGCCACTTTAAAGTTAAAATTCAGCTGTAGGTGGTGTCTAATTGGTGGAATCAGTCCCTAAGTTCCTGTATGTCTTAGATACTGCTACAGTGAGATCTCCTCTGCCATAATTCTCAACGTAACTGTTTCTGTCTAAATGGGGTTCTTGTGTAGTAGTACAGGTTACCTTTGTGTGTTTTGGCTCCTCCTGTTACAGCCTGCATCAATAACAATGGAACAAATCCAGCAGGGATGGTGCAAACCACTCATAATGGGCATGGCAGGTGTGCAGTTGCAGGAACTCAGTGCAGGCAGGGATCTCAATAATAGACCCCATGAGAGATAGAAAAGACAGACCTCTCTAGATTCTATTAAAACCTGAAATATCATTTTAGGGTAGACTGACCCTTAAAAGCCCAACTCCAGACAATTTTTTTCCTGTTGTTTTCACTTTTGCATAGTGCTGCGGATGGATTAGATCTGTACCAGTATGTGTTCCATTTGGAGAGAGAGAAATCAAAACCTTATACAGTATGGGCCAGATTCTCAGCGGCGCTACGCCTGCGTAAATGTATATGCGCGGCGTAATAGTAAATGTGCGCCTGCGTATCGATGCGCGGTAAACACAGAACCACATACGCGCAAATTTTTTTTTCGTCTGGGCAGCGAAAATGCATTAAGCTAGCGCAGCGTAGGCGCATAGTTACGCATCAAAAATATTCAGTTCCCATTGAATTAGCATGCAAATATGCAAACGAGGGAAATGCGCGTATTCCCGAAACTACGCGCGTCCGGCGTTGGCTACTCGTGGTGCGCGTAACTCGAAAGCCTTGAGTAAACATACCCCTCATAAAAGCACGGGTAACTTTGCTCAAGGCCGTGTGCAAGTCAGCTGGAGATCAACTACAGCAGCACCGTAACGGACGAGCTGAGCAATCACACTTACTGGACAACACATTCGTATGCCAACATGCCAGGGCCAGCCATGGTCTTATCACTACTAAGGTATGCAGAGGAAGAGGAGCATAGAAGGAGGAGTAGGAGGAGGGGGGCACGTGAGAGGATCTACCGAGCGCGCATGAGGCTCTTTGGCATGGGTGATGAGGAGGTGTATCGCATCTTCAGATTCAGCCCTGCTGCCATCCTGGAAATAACCACAGCCCTGCAGGATGACATCACCAGCCAGACATACCGCTCACATGCACTGCAGCCACTGGTGAAGGTACTGGCAACACTCCATTTCCTGGCCAGTGGTTCATTCCAGCGTACAAGTGGAGTGGTGGCTGGGATGTCACAAACCAGCATAAGCAGATGTCTGCACCAGGTTGTCCCAGCAATCCTCAGACGCATGTCCAACCAGTTCATCAGACCCACCACTGAGCACCTGCGGCAGAAGGCAATGACAGATTTCTACAGAATTGACGGATTCCCACGCACCATCGGGGCCATTGATTGCACACATGTGGCCCTACAGCCCCCCAGTGTCACAGAGCACATATACCGCAATCGGAAGCATTGGCATTCCATCAACGTACAGGTGATAGCCGATGCAAAATACCTCATATGGCACGTCCGTGCCAAAGACCCCGGGTCTTTGGCACGTCCGTGCCAAAGACCCCGGGTCCAGCCATGACAGCTACATCTACCGTCAAAGCAACATCCCAGAAGATTTTGAGCAGGACATGTATGGGGACAGCTGGCTGGTTGGTGAGTGACATGGGTGGCAGCCATGACTATCCCCTCCCATGATGCACACATCACAAGGGACACATGCATGAGTAACATCCTCCTGTCTTTTCCCTTCCAGGTGACTCTGCATATACACTGGGACCCCATCTCATGACTCCTTTCCGGAACCCCCAAACCAGAGGAGAGAGAAGATACAATGAAGCACACATCAAAACCCGTGCAGTGGTGGAGCGCACATTTGGCCTCCTGAAGTCCCGTTTCCGATGCCTGGATAAGTCTGGGGGGGCCCTATTGTATTCCCCCAACTTTGTGGGTCAGATCATCGGTGCATGTTGCATACTGCACAACTTTGCCATGAGAAAGGGCCTGCAGATTGCCCTACGTGATGACCTGACCCCCCAACCACACAGCCCCCCCCTGCCAGAGGAGACCTCGTCTGCTGATGGAAGAGCAGTCAGAAGGGTCCTCGTGTTACGAATCTTTGACCGTTAAACACACACATTCATCATGGCACACAGACACTGCACGCGTGTACACCACTGTGGTCCCTAGATCACACACCCCACATCCACATCACATTGGATTAGCCCAAGTCCAGCATGTAGGACTTGGGAGCAGCAACGCCACGTCAAGGCCCCAATGATGTTGCTGTCCATTCATACACCTTTCACACGTCATTCATACAGCCGTGGGGTTAACTTCACCACCACGGCCGAGGGTGACACCCCTTACTGGCAGGAGTGCCACCCCCTCACATTCACACACCATTCACACTGCACCGTGTGCAGTATCCAAAATTAAACAAAAATAGCTCTTAACCAGAGCATAATATTAAACAAAAATAGCTCTTAACCAGAGCATAATATTAAACAAAAATAGCTCTTAACCAGGGCATAATATTAAACAAAAATAGCTCTTAACCAGAGCATAATATTAAACAAAAATAGCTCTTAACCAGAGCATAATATTAAACAAAAATAGAATTAATGGGCCTGGCGGGGGCTCCGCCTGGTGCCACGGGTCCTGCCCCTCACTTGCCTGGGGGCAGCCACAGATGGGGGGGGGGAGCAGGTTGAGGAGGAGCATCCCCACGTCCCTCCCTGGCTGCCTGCATGCCCTCCAGGGCAACCGCTATGCGGGTCTGCACAGCAGTCTGCTCCTCGACAGCAAGGCGCAGGGCATGAACCTCCCCCACAAGTTCGGAGGTGTTTGCCTGCAGCTCCCCCAGGCTGGTCAGCGTTGCTGCGCTGTTGACAGCAAGATCCTGGATGGCATCCGTAATGTGTCCCGAGGATGCCAGGCTGACGGCCAGGCGCTTCATCTCCTCCACGACCTCGGCCAGGTGCTGATTTTGCTGGTCCTGCTGTCTGACCAGCTGTTCCGGCAGGACCTTGGATACACCCCTGGTCTTGCACGTTGCCTTGCGGGGAGTGGCAGGGGACCTGGCATAAGGGGAGGATGTTGAGGGGCCGGAGATGAGGGGGGGGGAAAGAGAGGGACTGGAGAGGTTGGAGGGGGACACTGAGGGGTTCGCTAAAGGTGGAGGGATAGCCTGGGCTGGTCCGGGCAACCCATCATCCTCCTCCACAACAACAATCATGTCCTGGTCTACCACACCCTCCTCAACCACCTCCTCCGTTGAGGTGTGCCCACTTCCCTCCAAGTCCTGTTCCAGGGGGGCAGCCAGAGGGACTGGATCTTCGGGGGATGGATCCTGATGGGCCCTGGCATCAACAGATGGCCCCGCTCCCTCCTGCACATCTGTGAATGACACAAAAGATGCCCATGTTGGTGGACCCACACACTTGGCACATGTTCCCTTCCACCCCCATACATGTACACAACAGATAGAATATAAAACACACTTACCTGTCCTCACGGCTGGCTTCTGGGACTCATAGCCCCCAACTCCCTCAACCTGCTCCATCTGCAGGCAGCGGGCAACCACCTTCTCCTCCTCAGTCAGGCGGACAGGGCAGGGTGGGCCCCCTCCAGTGCCCGTGGCATGCCGAGCTATGGAAGCCAGCTTGCCCTTCACATGACGTCGCAGGTCATTCATTTTCTTCTGAATGTCCTGCGGTGTCCGGACCTCATGAGAGAGGGCATTGACCTGGCAAGCCACTTTCATAAGTATTTGGTCCCTCCGGGACTTGCTGGTCCGGGCACTGTCAGCACCATGGAGCCGCGAGTCGTACTTCTCCATGGCCCTCACGACAATGGCCCTCTCCTCTGGGGAGAAATTCTTCTTCCTCCTCTCCTTAACAGCACTTGTCGTCATCTTGTCCAGCACTTTGTCAGTCACTATCCAAAAAATGGGAGACGTTTGCGCTGCACGGGCGCATGTGTGGGCGCATTATATACCCTGCGCCGGCGCATCGTAGGGAGGCTTTGCGCATGCGCAGAAGGCATCCACGTCACGGCGCGGGTCATCCACGTCATGGCGCGGGTCATCCACGTCACGGCGCATGCTCCGTTCGTCCCAGCCTGCATTTGCATGGGGTCACGCTTCATTACAATGCAACACGCCCACTTCCCTCCTACTTTGGAGTTGCGCCGGATTACGCCAATGTTTTTACGCGACGCAGGCGCATATTGGAGCGCATTTACTTAGGGAATACGGTACTTGCCACTCCGTGTTACGTCGGCGTAGTGCATCTGAGATGCGCAACGCCTGCATAATTAGGCGCGCATCTACGAGAATCTGGCCCTCTGTGTATATATATGTATATGTATATATAGCAGGCATTTTGTAATTAATACAATTTTTCCATTTGGCCACAAGATGGAGACAGAGAGATGCTGACTTGTCCTTCCAGAAAACTTAGAAATAAAAAGCCTGCTGGGGAAAAGGGGGAGGAGAGGGAAGTGCTGAGGAGAAGGAGGGGAGGGAAGGACTGAGGAAACAGAAAGAGAGAGGGTTGACAGAGACAGTGTGGAGAGCTGTCTGAGGTAAAAGCATCTTTAGGAGAGCTGTCTGAGGTAAAAGCATGTGAGGAGAGCTGTCTGAGGTAAACGCATCTGAGGAGAGCTGTTAACCAGTGACCCCATAGCTCTAATGCTGCCTGCAGGCTATACTGACGGCCGCAACATGCGCCAATGAGCTCCAACAAAACTTAGAACAAAGGACTGCCCCTAGTTATAACTACCTTGATGCTCTATCTTCTGAACTGTTTAAAGGGGTACTATACCTCTGTCTATTCGTTTGAGTGCACTCAAAACCTAGTGTGGATTTATAAACACCCTTTTTGCATTTAAAGTTCATTCGCATTGTTTATTTCTAACCTGCCTGCTAAGTGTGTTCAATTCGGTTTAACTGTTACTTATATTAGTCAATCAATAGATTAAGTGTATTTATCACTAAACAGGTGTGTGTGTGTGTGTGTGTGTGTGTGTATTTGTTGCCATATCTCACAGGCAGGCAAAAGGTATTTCTCACTTGTGCTGTAAATTGTGCTTGCACTCATTTTATTCAACTAGGTGTGCCTTGGGGGGGGGGGGGGGGGGGGGTTCTGAGGTTGTTCTTGGAGTCGAGGCGCAGAAAAGCGGTTCCTTTAGGAGTGGCACTATATATATATATATATATATATATATATATATATACCGATCAGCCATAATATTATGCCCATCCACCTAATATTAACCACTTAAGGACCGCCTCCTGCACATATACGTCGGCAGAATGGCACGGCTGGGCAGATCCACGTACAGGTACGTCCTGTACTATTACCCAGCCGTGGGACACAGGCGAAGCTCCGGGACCGGGGGACTTGCGGACCCGATCGCCGCTGGAGTGCGGCGATTGGTCCCCGGAGCTGAAGAACGAGGAGAGCCGTGTTTAAACACGGCTTCCCCGTGCTTCACTGTGGCGGTTGCATCGATCGCGTCATCCCTTTTATCGATGATGTCACACCTACTGCCACACCCCCCTAAAGTTGTAAACACACACAGGGAACACATAACCCCTTGTGGTTAACTCCTAAACTGCAACTGTAATTTCCACAGTAATCAATGCAATTTAAATGCATTTTGTGCTGTGAAAATGACAATTGTCCCAAAAATGTGTCAAAATTGTCCGAAGTGTCCGTCATAATGTCGCAGTTACGAGAAAAAAAACGCTGATCGCCGCCATTAGTAGTAAATTAAATAAAAATGCAATGAAACTATGCCCAATTTTGTAAACACTATGGGCCAGATTCAGGTAGAGTTAGGCTGGCGGATCAATGGATCCGCCAGCCTAACTGTCACTTTAAGCCGGCGTTTCTGTTTTCTGTAACCAGAAAACAAGAAACGCCGGGTTGGAGTTCCGATGCGATCGGCGCAATTGAATTTCGCCATCGCATCGTTACTTCAACTTAAAAATGGCGCCGGGGGCGTTCCCGCCGATTTACGCTCAAAAAATATGTTAATGAGCGGGAATCGGCAATTCACGATCTTTTTCGGGCGCGACGCAGTGACTTTACGACGTTTCCGGAAGCGATACAGTGGGTATAGAAAGAATCACCCAGAGCTTTTTTTCTCAGAAAATAGGTGCAGGAACTCAACCACGACCACGTTCAGATTTTTAAAAACAGTAGAAGGGTCTTAAAGGGGCATTAAATACCAGGATTGCATTACATACTGAGTGCAGAGTTCAGGTGGCTACATACAGAGTGCAGAGCTGCCACTTGTAAACACAGAAACCAGACTTCTGTGTTCACAAGTGATTGTGGTGAGCAGGCACCAAATGGTCTGAGCCAGAGGTGAGTTCCCCCAAGTTCCCCCTGGAATCACCCCCTAAAATATTCAAATTTTTTTGCTTCTCAGCCTGAAATGAAGACCCTATTTTTGTTTTATCAAGCTTCATTTACTTCCTAACTTCCAAATGAAAGATATAATACCAACATGTCAGAATTTTTTCATTGAAAAACAGAATCACTGAGTTGGAAAAATAATCACCCCCTTCCTAAAAACTACTAGTAAACTCAATCATGTGTAGCTAATCACCTTTGCACACAAAGCCATTTGACTTTCAACTGTGATCAATGGTAGAAAAACAAGGTGTGCCAAAAACTAAGTGCATCAGAAGATGCAACGGATAGTATATTTAATTAATATTAGCCAAATGGCTACTCACACTAATATAAAGATCAATAGGCATATAACAGTATAATACTGTGGTCACTTAGCAGGTCCCCAGTGGATGGTGGTGTGTAGATGTTAACACAAGTGGAGAGGAACAACCAGCCGAACATCCGTCTTGTCGTCTCAGAACCAGCATGGAACACACTCAAAGTCGCATCGGAAGTGATGTCCGAACATAGTGATAACGTTTCAAAGCATCAGTTTCTTTATCACATCTAAATGGCTATTAATCTAAATGGTCTATATAGAAAATCACAGAGCGTTGACCAGAGGCATTACAACTTATTGTGAACAATTAAAATACATGTTTAATTATAATACATGTTAAATATTGACATTCCAATATCATAAGACAAAACAAGGTATCAATTTAAATGTGAGTATTGTTATTCGTAAAGATTTGTTGTTCAGTATTGATCAACAATAAAGAAGTTAATGACAGTGGGTGTGAATATATTTAAATAAGGAGTATGTTATGTTAGAGATATATTTACAAAAAATTATATATTCATGTTAGTTAATATTAAACTTAGGAAAGTTAAAGAGAAAGCCTTATTTATTTTAAAATGAGAGGGAAATTATTTAAAAGTAGGGGAATAATTATTTAAAAAGGAATTTATTATGCAAAAACAAAGTTCCAACCAATATCAGTCTCAATGAGGTGATTCAGGTTCTATTTGTCAGTGGTTAAAATTATTTTAAAACAGTTATTCTATCTATGTATTGTTAAGCTTTAATCACTAAATTACCATATCCACATTTACTTAACCCCCTACGAGTAAGAGGTGGTGGAATCAAAAATGGAATACTCAACCTCCAAAAAATCTAAAAATATCATCAATGTATCTGCCGTACATGATGTATTGCAGCACACCTGGTCTTCTACACAGCAAATACATTCTTGATATTGATCTACCACCGAAGTGAAAGATAAACCAAGTGTATTCAAATTACAATAGGCAGCAAATTATTCATGATCCCCATCCCAGATGATAAGAATATCATTGATGTATCTGCTGTAGAAGACCATGTGTGCTGCAATACATTGTGTACAGCAGATACATCAAGAGCTTGCAGCCCATTGTAATTCGCATAACTTTGGTTGGTCTTTCAGTTCACCTTCCAAATAATACCATTCCTACAGTAAAGCTTGGAGGTGGTAATATCCTGTTAAGGAGTTGTTTGCCTGGATCAGGGACTGGAGCACTTGTCAAGTGATTAAAAAAACATGCAGTAAAAAAATGCCTCAAATCTGATGTGCCGGCCGGTACACAAATTCCCAGACACCCGTCCACTGGGAGAGTGTTTGGAGCTCCTGGGTGATGACAGCATGCTGCTCCACCCTACGTTTGTTTCGTAAAAAATATTACTTCTTCCAGGGGCACTGTGTACCGGCCGGCACATCAGATTCGAGGAATTTTTTTACTGCTTTTTTAATCACTTGTGGATGAGACCCAATGTGGGACCCCCACGCCATTTTTTTTTTAAAATTTGGTGTGGAGTTCCCCTTTATCCCGGTCCTGTCAGGGGGCGGGGGGAATGCCTGCTCGTCTGTCCCTACAATGTATGAACAGCGATCTGTCATTTCCCCTAGACAGTCCCACCCCCTTTACAGTTAGAACACACCCAGGTAACATAATCAACCCCTTCCGCGCCCCTAGTGTTAACCCCTTCCCTGCCAGTGTCATTTTTATAGTAAGCATTTCTATACCATTGCTCGCTAGAAAAATGCCAAATCTCACAAAAATGTGTCCGCCACAATGTCGCAGTAGCCAGAAAAATCAATGATAGCCACCATTACTAGTAAAACAAAAAAATATTCCTAAAAAACCCATAAGACCAACCCCTACTTATAACTTTTGCCCAAACCAAAAATATGTCGAAGAATACTTATCGGCCTAAACTGAGGGCAAACATTTTTTGAATATATTTTGGGGGAGATTTATTATAGCAAACAGTAAAAAAGATGTCTTTTTATTTACCAAATTGTCGCTATATTTTTGGTTCAAGCAAAAATAAGAAAAAACGCAGAGGTGATCAAATACCACCAAAAAAAAACAAATTAAAAAAAATGTTGGGGGGAAAAATGAGGACGCCAAATTTGTTTGGGGGCCACGTCGCACAACCACGCAATTGTCAGTCAAAATGACGCAGTGTTGAAATGCAAAAACTGGCCCCGCCAGTGACCAGTAATATGCTCTGGGGCTCAAGTGGTTACAAATTAAGAATACACTAAAGTTAGCCCAATTTATGGCCATAATGTGAAAGATGATGTTACACCGAGTAAATAGATACCCAACATGTTACACTTTAATATTGCACACACTCATGGAATGGCGCCAAACTTCAGTACTTGAAAATACCCATAGGCAACACTTTTTTTATTTATTTTCAGGTTACCAGTTTAGATTTACAAAGGAGGTCTAGTGCTAAAAGTATTGCTCTCGCTCTAACGTACGTTATGATACCTCACATGTGGGGTTTGAACGGGGGTTCAATATGTGGGGGCGGGACTTACACATTTAAGGCCCGCCCACATATGGAAACATTCTTCAAACCACACATGTGAGGTATCATAGCGTGCGTAAGAGCGAGAGGAATACTTTTAGCACTAGACCTCATCTGTAAATCTAAACTGGTAACCGGAAACAAAAAAAATGCTGCGTGTTCGCTTCTGACTGCGAGCTACTAGGGACAGGGGCGTTTAAATTATTATTATTTATGTTTGTTACGTAAAAATTCTATAAGACCTCCCCTTCAGGTTGAAAAGCATCAGTTCAGGGGGACCAAAAAAAAATAAAACACCTCTAATGCTTTCATCCGCCATTGCAGATTTGATTCTGGTACTGCATTTCGAGTGAACTGGGCATGCTCGAACACTTAGAAAAAGAAGCTGGATGTTTGAGCCTGAAAATGACATGCATCTTTCTGAGCATGCTCAGAAAGCTGTTTTTTTGGCTTAGTAATTTAAGGACATCCTTAACAGGTGTAAGCAGTTACAAGCGCACACAAACTAGAGGCTGACATTTCTTCATGTGTTTCCAATTGGTTCATTAGCACACATGTTATAAAAAGCGTGGATAGTGCACGTGTCAGCTGCCCTCAGAGGGGGCAGATTTGCTGGCTGGAAGTAATGGCGGAGCGAAACAGATGTTTTGAAACAAGTTTTGTTTTTTTGATGTTTTGTCTGCTGCATAATTTTGCTAAATGTTTCTCAAGATGTTAATGACTAATGTTTTAATCCTGTGGGTCTATCCTGTTATTTCAAAAGCATGATTTATTTTCCAATGACTGTGAAATAAACGTTGGTCTTTTTTGTTTTTAGGTTTTTTTATATTTTTTTGCTGTGTTTATTTGTAATTTTTTGTTTTGCTTTCCTTGTTTTGTGGACCAATAAAATTACTTTCAAATTTTGAAGTTTGTTTTGTGATATTTTTTTCATGCTATGGATTTCAACCGCTGCAGCTGAAATAGTTTGGGCCTAAACCATCAAGTGTGATTTGTCTCTAAGCTCTTTCCTGGTGTGTATGCATGAAATGTTTAGTCACCAGAAAAGGAAGGACAAAGCGGTAAGTATTGTTTCCTAGAATTGATGTCCAGACTGACTTTTTAAAGCACATGTGCAAGATGTAGGAAAAGCTGCAAACAGGGCCTGTTTGGAGGGGGGGGGTGGTGTATTGGTGGACAGGCTTGAAGTGCTGATTTACAGCGCTGTGCTTGAAACTAGCACAAGACAATCCTATTCTAATTGTGGGTTGTTTAAGGGAAGCCAATTGAGTGTTAGAACCCCTGCTAGTGTTTTTAGGTTGGGCTTTGTGTCCCTTTTCCTAAAATTGGCTTCACTTCCTGTCACACAGCTGAACAGGAAGTGAGGTTAAAACCCTACCAATGGTCTTTTCTTCGGGACACAGGTCAATCTAACTAGTGTCCCCATTAAGCAAATTGCACTGCAGTGTACACCCCAAATGATTAGTTACTTTGGGGTTTAGTAAAGGCAAAGCCGCTCTGCAGTAGAAGTGTAGGCAATGAAAATCAGAAGGGAAGCACTGATGGTTTTTACTTCCAATCCCGCCAAGTTTTTATTTTTCTTCCTTGCTTGTCCACTTGTAGTGCAAAGTGGATTTGCCTTTAGTAAATGGACCCCAAAGTCCAAGATCCCTACTAATTTGGGGTGTACACAGCAAAATGCAATTTCCAAAATGGGAAACTATTTATATTGATCTGTGTGTCCCCAACAAAACATTACTCAGGTTTTTTCCTGTTTGGCTATGTGGCAGGAAGTGAATGAATTAAGTAGAAAGTGACAACATTTGTGAGGTGTCTTTACCCTATCAGGGGTGCAGGCATCCCCAAAACAAACAAGAACATTGTTGATTTAACTTTGGGTGGTGTTTGTGGGGGTCCCTAACACACATTCATACATATTAGCAACGCTGGATCCTGGCCTATTGGCATGGTTATATTTTCTTAAGCCTCTCAATAAAATGATCTGAAATTTGGGGTTAAACTGGAACTATAATCATCACTTTTATTTTTTTGATTTCTTTCATTTTGGATAGAGTTGGAGGGGGGGGGGTTAAAAGCTCTGTCAGTTTATTTTGTATTATCTCTGTCCGTTTGGGGAGATTGGCCTTCACTTCCTGCCCCATAGCCAAACAGGAAGTGATCGAACAACTAGGCAAATTAAGGGACTCCTGTGCCCCCCCTACAGAACTTGTGTGTGTCCCCTGAAAATTCCTGGGTGGGTCATAAAAAAACAGGGTGTGGCCTTGACAGGAAGGGTGGGTCATTTTTCTATTAGGGTGTGCCAAAATGTGGTCAGGCCTAGGGCAGCACAAAACCTAAATATCCTACTGCATATTAGGGCTTATTTAGACAGGATCCAATTTACAGCATGTTTTTAGATTGTGGGAGGAAACCCGCACAGGGAGAACATGCAAACTCCAGGCAGATAGTGTCACGGGCGGGATTCGAACCAGCAACCCTTTTGCTGCTAGGTGAACATGCTACACACTACACTACTGTGCTGAACGAACATGATCGCAGCTGAAAGCATGAGATGTTTTTTTTTTTACCAATTCCATGCTTTCCAGCCTGGAGGACAGATGTGGGGTCTAATTGACCCCGCCTCTCTCTATAAAGAGGACCTATCACACACTAGTCCTATTACAAGGGATGTTTACATTCCTTGTAATAGGAAGAAAAGTGAAAAATAATACAAAAAAAAGGGACAAACAAGTGCAAAAATGAAAATATTAAGTAAAAAATAAATAAAAAAAAGGAATTTAAATGCTCCTGTCCCTAGTAGCTCGCACTCAGAAGCGAACACGCATGCAAGTCCCACCCACATATGTAAACATCCTTCAAACCCCACATGTGAGGTATCATAGCGTGCGTTAGAGTGAGAGCAATAATTTTAGCACTAGACCTCCTCTGTAACCCAAAAGTGGTAACCTGAGAAAAAAAGTCAAGCGTCGCCTATGGAGATTTTTAATAACGAAGTTTAGCGCCATTCCATGAGTGTGCGCAATATGAAAGCGTGACTAGTTAGGTATCTATTTACTCGGTGTAACATCATCTTTTACCTTATCCCTAAAAATTGGGCTAGCTTTACTGCTTTCTTATTTTGTCATTCATGAAACAGGTTTTTTTTTGAAAGCCAAAAAAAAACAAAAACGTTTGAAAATTTTTGGCGCAAATACCGTTGGAAATGTGTAAGAAAAAATGGCCGCCACTTTATTCCCTAGGGTGTTTGTTAATAAAATATATATAATGTTTGGGGGTCCTGAGTAATTTTCAAGGAAGACAATATAATTGTTACATGAAGGAGAGAAGTGCCAGAATAGGCGCGGTATGGAAGTGGTTAAAGTGCAACAATAAAAGTTAAAAATTCCTTGAAATTTCGTACCATGGGGGGGGGGGCAATCAGGGCCGCCATCAGGAATTATGGGGCCCCTTACACAGCTTCAGGCATGGGCCCCCTGGAGCAGAGAACAGGGGGGGGTGCTGCCGCCTGAAATTGAGAAGGGGGGGGGGCTGCCGCAATTTGATAAGCGGGGGGTTCCTTTACCAAAAAAAATATATAGAAAAATATATATTAAAAAAAGGGTGGTAGCCATCCGGGGGCCCTGGGGACCTCTGGGCCCTTTAATAAAAATAAACCTCTGGGCCCTTTAATGAAAAATAAATTAAAATATCTATATATATATATATATATATATATATATATATATATATATATATATAAAATAATAAAAAAGGGGGTTGCCTTGGGAGCTCTGGGCCCTTTAATAAAAAATAACTACCAAAAATCTTAACAAAAATTACATGGGGTGGGAGCTGTGGTGGCTCAACGTGAATGGCACTGCGCTGACAAGCTGTTCACCTCTGCAGCCAAGGGTTCGGATCCCGGTCTCGGCTACATGTGAATTGAGTTTGGTGGTCTCAGCCCGGCTCCCGGTGGGTGTGCTATGCAAGGTACGCCCACCCCCCCCCCAAAAAAAACGAACGCACTTTGGCCATGAGGTCTCCTAAAATAAAGAGAGGCGAAGGACCTACAGGGTGGGCTAGACTCCCTTATAGGGGGAGTCCCTCTGTCCCATTGGGCTCCCAAGTGTAGCAGGTAGGGTGGGGTGAGTGGGAGGCCCCCCCCTCACACCTGCCATTGCTACCGGGGGCATGGAGAAGGATGGCGATTGCAAGTCCAGCTCCTCTCTCTCGACTTCACGCACAAAATACACTTTAAAAAAAAAATTAAAGAAAAAAAAAAAAAAAACCTGGGGAAAATGTTTATAACATTTTTATAAGCAAAAAGGTTGTCATCTGGGGCCCTCTGGGCCCTTTCATAATTATATTATGTTAAAAAAAAAAAAAAAAAATATAAAAATATATCATTTTTTGTATTTTTTTTTAAAAAAAGGGGGGGGGTTGTCATCTGGAGCCCTGGGGATCTCCGGGCCACTGGGGACCTCCAGACCCCTAAAAAAAAACATTGGCCCTTTAATAACAAAAAATATGGGGGGTTGCCACCCGGGGCCCTGGGGGCCTCTGGGCCCCTGGGGACCTCCGGACTGCTAAAAAAAATTTAATTCCAAAAATTGGCCCTTTAATAAAAAATACTAAAAAAATAAACTAAAAAATATATATAAAAAAAAAAAAGAGGGGGGTTACCATCTGGGGTGCTGGGGGGCCTCCAGGCATCTGGGCACCTCCGGACCCCCGGGCCCCTTACAGGTGTACTGCCTGTACCCCCCCCTGGGTGTAATGTCAGCATGTGAAAAATGACATTCTGAAGGAAAAAAGCCATTTAAAACTGACTCGCGGCAATAATGAATTGTCAGCTCCCGGCAATTGCAGGAGAATTCATTCATAAAAAACACCAAAAAAAAAGCGTGGGGGTCCCCCCAAATTCAATAACCAGACCCTTTAGGTCTGGTATGGATATTAAGGGGAACCCCGCCGTCAATTTAAAAAAAAAAATGACGTGGGGTTCCCCCCAAATATCCATAACCAGACCCTTCAGGTCTGGTGTGGAATTTAAGGGGAACTCCACCCCAAATTAACAAAAAAAATGGCGTGGAGTCCCCCCTAAAATCCACACCAGACCCCTTATCCGAGCACGTTGACCTGGCCGGCCGCAGAAAAGAGGGGGGGACAGAGCGCGGCCCCCCCCCTCTCCTGAACCGCACCAGGCCACATGCCCTCAACATTGGGAGGGTGTTTTGGGGTGCCCCCCAAAACACCTTGTCCCCATGTTGATGAGGACAAGGGTCTCTTCCCCACAACCCTTGCCCGGTGGTTGTGGGGGTCTGCGGGCAGGAGGCTTATCGAAATCTGGAAGACCCCTTTAACAAAGGGGCGCCCAGATCCCGGCCCCCCCCTGTGTGAAATGGTAATGGGGTACCTTGTACCTCTACCATTTCACGAGAAAAAAAAATGTAAAGGGTTAAAAACGACAAGAGCCGGTTTTTGACAAGTCCTTTATTATCTTCTTTCTTCTTTCCTTCGGGTTTCTTCCTTCTTCTTCTTCTTCCTCTGCTTCTGTCTTGGGTCTTCTATTCCCGCATCTTGCCCGACGTGTTCTTCCATCTTCTGCTCCTTCCGCTGTCCTTCTCGTCCGCATCTTCTCCTTCTTGTTCTTCGCCGGAGGCCCGCTTCCAATTGAAATCCCCGCTGTCTGCCGGACCACGCCCCCCTCTGACGCCACGGGCAAGCTCTTAGGAGTGTGCTGCAAGTGCGTCAGAGGGGGGCGTGGTCACATGTCAGAGGACGGGCAATTCAATTTGAAGCTTGTGCGCGGCTTTTTCTTTGCCGGAGTCGCCGCTTCCAATTGAATTGCCCGCTTTCTGGAACATGTGACCACGCCCCCCTCTGACGCACAGGCACCACACGGGGACTTTCCTAAGAGCTTGCCCGTGGCGTCAGAGGGGGGGCGTGGTCCGGCAGACAGCGGGGATTTCAATTGGAAGCGGCGCCTCCGGCGAAGAAAAACAAGAAGAAGAAGATGCGGACGAGAAGGACAGCAGAAGGAGAAGAAGATGGAAGGACATTCCGGGCAAGATGCGGGAATAGAAGACCCAAGACAGAAGCAGAGGAAGAAGAAGGAGGAAGAAACCCGAAGGAAAGAAGAAAAGAAGAAGATAATAAAGGACTTGTCAAAAACCGGCTCTTGTCGTTTTTTACACTTGACACTTTTTTTTTCTCGTGAAATGGTAGAGGTACAAGGTACCCCATTACCATTTCACACAGGGGGGGGGGCCGGGATCTGGGGGGCCCCTTTGTTAAAGGGGTCTTCCAGATTTCGATAAGCCTCCTGCCCGCAGACCCCCACAACCACCGGGCAAGGGTTGTGGGGAAGAGACCCTTGTCCTCATCAACATGGGGACAAGGTGTTTTGGGGGGTACCCCAAAACACCCTCCCAATGTTGAGGGCATGTGGCCTGGTGCGGTTCAGGAGAGGGGGGGGGCGCGCTCTGTCCCCCCCTCTTTTCTGCGGCCGGCCAGGTCAACGTGCTCGAAAAAGGGGTCTGGTGTGGATTTTAGGGGGGACTCCACGCCATTTTTTTTTAATTTGGGGTGGAGTTCCCCTTAAATTCCACACCAGACCTGAAGGGTCTGGTTATGGATATTTGGGGGGAACCTCACGTCATTTTTTTTTTTAATTGACGGCGGGGTTCCCCTTAATATCCATACCAGACCTAAAGGGTCTGGTTATTGAATTTGGGGAGACCCCCACGCTTTTTTTGTTCGGGTTTTTTAAGAATGAATTCTCCTGCAATTGCCGGGAGCCGACAATTCATTATTGCCGCGAGTCAGTTTTAAACAGCTTTTTTTTTTTCAGAATGTCATTTTGTGCAAAGACATATTTCTAACCACAGGAAAAGTGCGCTTTTTCACCTGCTGACATTCCCCCCCCTCCCCCCCCATGGTACGAATTTTAAAATAATTTTTCAAATGACGTGGGGTTCTATCCAAATTCCATTACAGGCCCTTCAGGTCTGATATGAATATTAAGGGGAACCCCGCCGTCATTTGTTTTAAAAAAACAGCTTGTCCCCATGTTGATGAGGACAAGTGTCTCTTCCCCACAACCCTTGCCCGGTGGTTGTGGGGGTCTGCGGGCAGGAGGCTTATCGAAATCTGGAAGACCCCTTTAACAAAGGGGCCCCCCAGATCCCGGCCCCCCCCTGTGTGAAATGGTAATGGGGTACACTGTACCTCTACCATTTCACGAGAAAAAAAAAAGTGTGAAGTGTAAAAAACGACAAGAGCCGGTTTTTGACAAGTCCTTTATTATCTTCTTCTTTTCTTCTTTCCTCCGGGTTTCTTCCTCCTTCTTCCTCTGCTTCTGTCTTGGGTCTTCTATTCCCGCATCTTGCCCGGCGTGTTCTTCTATCTTCTTCTCCTTCCGCTATCCTTCTCGTCCGCATCTTCTTCTTCTTGTTTTTCTTCGCCGGAGGCGCCGCTTCCAATTGAAATCCCCGCTGTCTGCCGGACCATGCCCCCCTCTGACGCCACGGACAAGCTCTTAGGAAAGTCCCTGTGTGGTGCCTGTGCGTCAGAGGGGGGCGTGGTCACATGTTCCAGAAAGCGGGCAATTCAATTGGAAGCGGCGACTCCAGCAAAGAAAAAGCCACGCACAAGCTTCAAATTGAATTGCCCGCCCTCTGACATGTGACCACGCCCCCCTCTGACGCACTCCACGCCATTTTTTTTTTCATTTGGGGTGGAGTTCCCCTTAAATTCCACACCAGACCAAAAAGGTCTGGTTATGGATATTTGGGGGGAACCCCACGTCATTTTTTTTAAAAACAAATGACGGCGGGGTTCCCCTTAATATTCATATCAGACCTGAAGGGCCTGTAATGGAATTTGGATAGAACCCCACGTCATTTGAAAAATTATTTTAAAATTCGTACCATGGGGGGGGAGGGGGGGGGGAATGTCAGCAGGTGAAAAAGCGCACTTTTCCTGTGGTTAGAAATATTTCTTTGCACAAAATTACATTCTGAAGAAAAAAAAAGCCGTTTAAAACTGACTCGCGGCAATAATGAATTGTCGGCTCCCGGCAATTGCAGGAGAATTCAAATTTTAAAAAACCCGAACAAAAAAAGCGTGAGGGTCCCCCCAAATTCAATAACCAGACCCTTTAGGTCTGGTATGGATATTAAGGGGAACCTCGCCGTCAATTAAAAAAAAAATGACGTGGGGTTCCCCCCAAATATCCATAACCAGACCCTTCAGGTCTGGTGTGGAATTTAAGGGGAACTCCACCCCAAATTAAAAAAAATGGCGTGGAGTTCCCCCTAAAATCCACACCAGACCCCTTATCCGAGCACGTTGACCTGGCCGGCCGCAGAAAAGAGGGGGGGACAGAGCGCGTCCCCCCCTCTCCTGAACCGCACCAGGCCACATGCCCTCAACATTGGGAGGGTGTTTTGGGGTACCCCCCAAAACACCTTGTCCCCATGTTGATGAGGACAAGGGTCTCTTCCCCACAACCCTTGCCCGGTGGTTGTGGGGGTCTGCGGGCAGGAGGCTTATCGAAATCTGGAAGACCCCTTTAACAAAGGGGCCCCTCAGATCCCGGCCCCCCCCCCTGTGTGAAATGGTAATGGGGTACCTTGTACCTCTACCATTTCACGAGAAAAATAAAAGTGTCAAGTGTAAAAAACGACAAGAGCCGGTTTTTGACAAGTCCTTTATTATCTTATTTCTTTTTTCCTTCGGGTTTCTTCCTCCATCTTCTTCTTCCTCTGCTTCTGTCTTGGGTCTTCTATTCCCGCATCTTGCCCGGCGTGTTCTTCCATCTTCTTCTCCTTCCGCTGTCCTTCTCGTCCGCATCTTCTTCTTCGCCGGAGGCGCCGCTTCCAATTGAAATCCCCGCTGTCTGCCGGACCACGCCCCCCTCTGACGCCACGGGCAAGCTCTTAGCAAAGTCCCCGTGTGGTGCCTGTGCGTCAGAGGGGGGCGTGGTCACATGTTCCAGAAAGCGGGCAATTCAATTGGAAGCGGCGACTCTGGCAAAGAAAAAGCCGCGCACAAGCTTCCAATTGAATTGCCCGCCCTCTGACATGTGACGACGCCCACCTCTGACGCACTTGCAGCACACTCCTAAGAGCTTGCCCGTGGCGTCAGAGGGTGGGCGTGGTCCGGCAGACAGCGGGGATTTCAATTGGAAGCGGCGGCTCCGGCGAAGAAGAACAAGAATAAGAAGATGCGGACGAGAAGGACAGCAGAAGGAGAAGAAGATGGAAGAACATTCCGGGCAAGATGCGGGAATAGAAGACCCAAGACAGAAGCAGAGGAAGAAGAAGAAGATGGAGGAAGAAACCCGAAGGAAAGAAGAAAAGAAGAAGAAAGAAGATAATAAAGGACTTGTCAAAAACCGGCTCTTTTTTTTTTGGTGAAATGGTAGAGGTACAGTGTACCCCATTACCATTTCACACAGGGGGGGGCCGGGATCTGGGGGGCCGCTTTGTTAAAGGGGTCTTCCAGATTTCGATAAGCCTCCTGCCTGCAGACCCCCACAACCACCGGGCAAGGGTTGTGGGGAAGAGACCCTTGTCCTCATCAACATGGGGACAAGGTGTTTTGGGGGGTACCCCAAAACACCCTCCCAATGTTGAGGGCATGTGGCCTGGTGCGGTTTAGGAGAGGGGGGGGGCCGCGCTCTGTCCCCCCCTCTTTTCTGCGGCCGGCCAGGTCAACGTGCTCGGATAAGGGGTCTGGTGTGGGTTTTAGGGGGGACTCCACACCATTTTTTTTTAATTTGGGGTGGAGTTCCCCTTAAATTCCACACCAGACCTGAAGGGTCTGGTTATGGATATTTGGGGGGAACTCCACGTCATTTTTTTTTTAAATTGACGGCGGGGTTCCCCTTAACCACTTAACCACTTTAGCCCCGGGCCTGTTTTTCAGATTCGGTGTTTACGAGACTAAAACATTTTTTTTTGCTATAAAATTACTTAAAACCCCCAAACATTATATATTTTTTTTTTCTAACACTCTAGAGAATAAAATGGCAGTCATTGCAATACTTTTTGTTACACCGTATTTGCGCAGCGGTCTTACAAGCGCACTTTTTTTGGAAAAAATTCACTTTTTTAAATAAAAAAATAAGACAACAATAAATTTGGCCCAATTTTTTTACATATTGTGAAAGATAATGTTACGCCGAGTAAAATGATACCCAACATGTCACGCTTAAAAATTGCGCCCGCTCGTGGCATGGCGTCAAACTTTTACCCTTAAAAATCTCGATAGGCGATGTTTAAAAAATTCTACAGGTTGCATTTTTTGAGATACAGAGGAGGTCTAGGGCTAGAATTATTGCTCTCGCTCTAACGATCGCGGTGATACCTCACTTGTGTGGTTTGAACACCGTTTTCATATGCGGGCGCTACTCGCGTATGCGTTCGCTTCTGCGCGCGAGCTCGTCGGGACGGGGCGATTTAAAAATTTTTTTTTTTGTTTTCGTATTTATTTGTATTAATTTTACCAATTTTTAACACTAAAATAAAAAAATAAAAAAATTATCACTTTTATTCCTATTACAGGAAATGTAAACATCCCTTGTAATAGAAAAAAGCATGACAGGTCCTCTTAAATATGAGATCTGGGGTCAAAAAGACCTCAGATCTCATATTTAGGCTAAAATGCAAAAAAAAATAAAAAATTTTTAAATGTCATTTTTCAAATGACATTTAAAAAAAAATGTCTCTTTAAGACGCTGTTTGGAAATGACGTTTGACGTCACTTCCGCCCAGCAGAGCTACGGGGATGGACGAGGGAAATTTTTTCCCTCACTCGCATCCCCGCTGACCAGACGAGCGCACCCGATCGCCTCCGCCGCTACCGACGGCTCCGGTAAGCGGCGGAGAGCGCGGGAGCGCAGCGGGAGGGGGGGGGACGCTCGTCCGCTACCGATAACGGCGATCTCGCGGCGATTCCGCCGCGGAGACCGCCATTATCGTTTACCCGACCGCCCACAGAAGAGATGGATATCTCGGTTGTGGCAGCAGCTGCTGCCGTTACCGAGATATCCATCCTCAAAGTGCCGACGTATACCTGCGGTGGGCGGTCGGGAAGTGGTTAAGGACCCCCGCACGCACATATACGGCCACAGAATGGCACGTACAGGCACAAGGGCGTAAATTTACGTCCCCGCCTAAGTGCGGTTCGGGGGTCCCATCGGGACCCCCTCCGCGGCGTGCGGGGGTCCCCCTGGCTCCGGGAGCGATCCGGGATCAGCGGGCGGATGTCGGCGCTTACCCGCCCCCCCGCGATCGCTCCCAGCCAATGGGAGCGCGCTCCCATCCTGTCAGTTCCTCCTCCTGTGTTTACACAGGAAGGAGGAAATGATGTCACCTCTCATCGCAGCGCTGTTTCCCAGCGCTGCTGATGAGAGAAGACATCACAAGTAAGTGTGCACCAACACAACACTGACACACACTCACATAGGCATATTAACCCCTTGTGATCGCCCCCCCCCCCCACCCCCCTGTCACAGTGTCACTGAATGCAGTGATCTAATCACTGCATTTAGTGTCAGTGTGACAGGCAGTGTAAAAAACAGTTAGTGTTAGGTTCAGGATAGCCCCCCCACCCCCCCTAATAAAGTTTTAACCCCCTGATCACCGCCCTAGTTAACCCTTTCACTCCCTATTGCCAGCGTCACTAAGCGATCATTTTTCTGATCGCTGTATTAGTGTCGCTGTTCCCGCTAGGTAGCTATTTTTTTTTATTGCGATTTTTTTTTTTACTAAAGACATGTGGCTAAATACATTTTGGCCTAAATGTTTGACTAAAATTTAGTTTATTTGATTTTTTTTTAACAAAAAGTAAAAAATAGTGTTTTTTTTTCAAAAATGTCGCTCTATTTTTGTATATAGCGCAAAAAAAAAAATCGCAGAGGTGATCAAATACCACCAAAAGAAAGCTCTATTTGTGGGAAGAAAAGGACGCAAATTTTGTTTGGGAGCCACGTCGCACGACCGCGCAATTGTCTGTTAAAGCGACGCAGTGCCGAATCGCAAAAACACCTTGGGTCATTTACCAGCGTATTGGTCCGGGTCTTAAGTGGTTAATATCCATACCAGACCTAAAGGGTCTGGTTATTGAATTTGGGGGGACCCCCACGCTTTTTTTTTCGTTTTTTTAATGAATGAATTCTCCTGCAATTGCCGGGAGCCGACAATTCATTATTGCCGCGAGTCAGTTTTAAACGGCTTTTTTTTTTTTTTAGAATGTCATTTTGTGCAAAGACATATTTCTAACCACAGGAAAAGTGCGCTTTTTCACCTGCTGACATTCCTCCCCCCCCCATGGTACGAATTTTAAAATAATTTTTCAAATGACGTGGGGTTCTATCCAAATTCCATTACAGGCCCTTCAGGTCTGATATGAATATTAAGGGGAACCCCGCCGTCATTTGTTTTAAAAAAACACCTTGTCCCCATGTTGATGAGGACAAGGGTCTCTTCCCCACAACCCTTGCCCGGTGGTTGTGGGGGTCTGCGGGCAGGAGGCTTATCGAAATCTGGAAGACCCCTTTAACAAAGGGGCCCCCCAGATCCCGGCCCCCCCCTGTGTGAAATGGTAATGGGGTACACTGTACCTCTACCATTTCACGAGAAAAAAAAAAGTGTGAAGTGTAAAAAACGACAAGAGCCGGTTTTTGACAAGTCCTTTATTATCTTCTTCTTTTCTTCTTTCCTCCGGGTTTCTTCCTCCTTCTTCTTCCTCTGCTTCTGTCTTGGGTCTTCTATTCCCACATCTTGCCCGGCGTGTTCTTACATCTTCTTCTCCTTCCGCTGTCCTTCTCGTCCGCATCTTCTTCTTCTTGTTTTTCTTCGCCGGAGGCGCCGCTTCCAATTGAAATCCCCGCTGTCTGCCGGACCACGCCCCCCTCTGACGCCACGGACAAGCTCTTAGGAAAGTCCCTGTGTGGTGCCTGTGCGTCAGAGGGGGGCGTGGTCACATGTTCCAGAAAGCGGGCAATTCAATTGGAAGCGGCGACTCCGGCAAAGAAAAAGCCGCGCACAAGCTTCAATTTGAATTGCCCGCCCTCTGACATGTGACCACGCCCCCCTCTGACGCACTCCACTCCATTTTTTTTTTCATTTGGGGTGGAGTTCCCCTTAAATTCCACACCAGACCAAAAAGGTCTGGTTATGGATATTTGGGGGGAACCCCACATCATTTTTTTTTAAAACAAATGACGGCGGGGTTTCCCTTAATATTCATATCAGACCTGAAGGGCCTGTAATGGAATTTGGATAGAACCCCACGTCATTTGAAAAATTATTTTAAAATTCGTACCATGGGGGGGGGGAGGGGGGGGGGAATGTCATCAGGTGAAAAAGCGCACTTTTCCTGTGGTTAGAAATATTTCTTTGCACAAAATTACATTCTGAAAAAAAAAAAAGCCGTTTAACCACTTGACCACTGGGCACTTAAACCCCCTTAATAACAAGACCAATTTTCAGCTTTCGGTGCTCTCACAGTTTGAATGACAATAACTCAGTCATACAACACTCTAACCAAATGAAATTTTTGTCCTTTTTTTCCCACAAATAGAGCTTTCTTTTGGTGGTATTTGATCACCTCTGCGGTTTTTATTTTTTTCGCTATAAATGAAAAAAGAACGTAAATTTTGTAAAAAAATGAATTTTTCTTCATTTCTATTATAAAATTTTGCAAAAAAGTAATTTTTCTTCATAAATTTGGCCTAAAATGTATACTGCTACATATCTTTGGTAACAAAAAAAAAAAAAAATTGGATAATATTTAGTCTGGGTGAAAGTTATGGGGTCTACAAGCTATGGTACCAATTACTGAAAATTGATCAATTTGATCACATCTGATGTACTGACAGCCTCTCTCATTTCTTGAGACCCTAACATGCCAGAAAAGTACAAATACCCCCCAAATGACCCCTTTTTGGAAAGAAGACATTCCAAGGTATTCAGAAAGAGGCATCGTGAGTTTTTTGAAGTTGTCATTTTTTCCCCACAATTCTTTGCAAAATCAAGATTTTTTTATTTTAATTTTTTTTCCACAAAATGTTCATATTATTAGGTTATTTCTCACACACAGCATATGCATACCACAAATTACACCCCAAAACACATTCTGCTATTCCTCCCGAGTATGGCGATACCCCATGTGTGAGACTTTTACACAGCGTGGCCACATACAGAGGCCCAACATGCAGGGAACGCCATCAGGCGTTCTGGAACACCCAGACCAATTCTGACATTTCTCTCCTACATGGAAAAATCATCATTTATTTGCTAGAAAATTACATAGAACCCCAAAACATTATATATGCTTTTTTAGCAAAGACCCTAGAGAATACAATGGCGGCCGTTACAACTTTTTATCTCGCATTGTATTTGCACAGCAATTTTTCGAACGCGTTTTTTTTTTGGAAACAAAACAGTTTTGTGCTTAAAAAAAAAAAAAACAGTAAAGTTAGCCCAATGTTTTTGCATAATATGAAAGATGAAGTTAC
Organism: Rana kukunoris; assembly: GCA_029574335.1. NCBI lineage: Eukaryota > Metazoa > Chordata > Amphibia > Anura > Ranidae > Rana > Rana kukunoris. The sequence goes on from CM056051.1 coordinate 406,416,623, forward strand.
GCCGAGTAAATATATACCCAACATGTCACCCTTCAATATTGCACACGCTTGTGGAATGGCGCCAAACTACGCGACTTAAAAATCCCCATAGGCGACGCTTTAAATGTTTTTCCTGGTTACATCTTTTTAGTTGGAGAGGAGGTCTAGGGCCAAAATTATTGCTCTCGCTCTAACGTTCGCAGCGATACCTCACATGTGTGGTTTGAACACTGTTTTCATATGTGGGCGGGACTTACGTGTGCGGTCGCGTCTGTATACGAGCACACGGGTACAGGGGCGCTGTAATTTTTTTTTTTTTTTTTTATTGTTCATTTTACTTTATTTATTTTAGTTTGACACCTTTTTCCCCAAAAATAAATGTTTTGGTTACTTTTATTCCTATTACAAGGAATGTAAACATCCCTTGTAATAGGAATATAGCATGACAGGTCCTCTTTACAGTGAGATATGGGGTCAATAAGACCCCACATCTCCCCTCTAGGCTGGGAAGCCTAAAAAAAAAACGATTGCAGAGTATTGCGCGGGGGAGTATTGCGCGGGGGAGTATTGCGCGGGGGAGTATTGCGCGGGGGAGTATTGCGCGGGGGTACTGCAGAGTATTGTGCGGGAGTATTGTGTGGGAGTATTGTGCGGGAGTATTGTGCGGGAGTATTGTGCGGGGTACTGCGGGGTACTGCGGAGTACTGCGGAGTATTGCGGGGTACTGCAGAGTATTGCGGGGTATTGCGGAGTATTGCGGGGTACTGCGGAGTATTGCGGGGTACTGCGGAGTATTGCGGGGTATTGCAGAGTATTGCGGGGTACTGCGGAGTATTGCGGGGTACTGCAGAGTATTGCGGGGTACTGCGGAGTATTGCGGGGTACTGCGGAGTATTGCGGAGTATTGCGGGGTATTGCAGAGTATTGAGGAGTATTGGGGGTATGCAGAGTATTGAGGAGTATTGGGGGTATGCAGAGTATTGGGGGGGGGTATGCAGAGTATTGGGGGGGGTATGCAGAGTATTGGGGGGGTTATGCAGAGTATTGGGGGGGGGTATGCAGAGTATTGGGGGGGGGGTATGCAGAGTATTGGGGGGGGTATGCAGAGTATTGGGGGGGGTATGCAGAGTTTTGCGCAGGGAAGGAAGGAGTTAATGCAGGGATGGCTGAGCAGGGATGGATGGATCTGTGACTGCAATAGTCACAGATCCATCCCACACTGCTGCAGCCATCCGCGCTCTCCTCTCACGCTGTACCGATCGGTACAGCGAGAGGAGGGAAGAACCGGCGTCAGCAAGTGACGCGGTTTGTTTACATGTGATCACGCCGTCATTGGACGGCGCGATCACGTGGTAAGGAGCCGCCACCATTGGCTCCTTACCGAGATCACTGACGCTGCGGGTCCCGTGGACCCGCCGAGCGCCGTGACCGCGTGTGCGCGCCCGCTCGGGCGCGCGGATCTGACGCACGTCAGATTTGTTTACACACGTGGTCGCGCCGTCATTGGACGGCGCGATCACGTGGTAAGGAGCCGCCGCCATTGGCTCCTTACCGCGATCATCGGTGCTGCGGGTCCCGTGGACCCGGTGAGCACCGGTGATCGCGTGTGCGCGCCCGGTTGGGCGCGCACACCTGACTCTAACGGAGGACGTCCATGGACGTCCTGTTAGAGTACAGGAACCGCCCTATAGCCGTATTTCGGCTATAGGGCGGTGATTAAGTGGTTAAAACTGACTCGCGGCAATAATGAATTGTCGGCTCCCGGCAATTGCAGGAGAATTCAAATTTTAAAAAACCCGAACAAAAAAAGCGTGGGGGTCCCCCCAAATTCAATAACCAGACCCTTTAGGTCTGGTATGGATATTAAGGGGAACCCCTCCGTCAATTAAAAAAAAAATGACGTGGGGTTCCCCCCAAATATCCATAACCAGACCCTTCAGGTCTGGTGTGGAATTTAAGGGGAACTCCACCCCAAATTTAAAAAAAATTGGCGTGGAGTCCCCCCTAAAATCCACACCAGACCCCTTATCCGAGCACGTTGACCTGGCCGGCCGCAGAAAAGAGGGGGGGACAGAGCGCGCCCCCCCCTCTCCTGAACCGCACCAGGCCACATGCCCTCAACATTGGAAGGGTGTTTTGGGGTACCCCCCAAAACACCTTGTCCCCATGTTGATGAGGACAAGGGTCTCTTCCCCACAACCCTTGCCCGGTGGTTGTGGGGGTCTGCGGGCAGGAGGCTTATCGAAATCTGGAAGACCCCTTTAACAAAGGGGCCCCTCAGATCCCGCCCCCCCCCCTGTGTGAAATGGTAATGGGGTACCTTGTACCTCTACCATTTCACGAGAAAAATAAAAGTGTCAAGTGTAAAAAACGACAAGAGCCGGTTTTTGACAAGTCCTTTATTATCTACTTTCTTCTTCTTTCTTCTTTCCTTCGGGTTTCTTCCTCCATCTTCTTCTTCCTCTGCTTCTGTCTTGGGTCTTCTATTCCCGCATCTTGCCTGGCGTGTTCTTCCATCTTCTTCTCCTTCCGCTGTCCTTCTCGTCCGCATCTTCTTCTTCTTGTTTTTCTTCGCTGGAGGCGCCGCTTCCAATTGAAATCCCCGCTGTCTGCCGGACCACGCCCCCCTCTGACGCCACGGGCAAGCTCTTAGGAAAGTCTCCGTGTGGTGCCTGTGCGTCAGAGGGGGGCGTGGTCACATGTTCCAGAAAGCGGGCAATTCAATTGGAAGCGGCGACTCTGGCAAAGAAAAAGCCGCGCACAAGCTTCCAATTGAATTGCCCGCCCTCTGACATGTGACCACGCCCACCTCTGATGCACCTGCAGCACACTCCTAAGAGCTTGCCCCTGGCGTCAGAGGGGGGGGGGCATGGTCCGGCAGACAGCGGGGATTTCAATTGGAAGCGGCGGCTCCGGCGAAGAAGAACAAGAATAAGAAGATGCGGACGAGAAGGACAGCGGAAGGAGAAGAAGATGGAAGAACACGTCGGTCAAGATGCGGGAATAGAAGACCCAAGACAGAAGCAGAGGAAGAAGAAGATGGAGGAAGAAACCCGAAGGAAAGAAGAAAAGAAGAAGAAAGAAGATAATAAAGGACTTGTCAAAAACCGGCTCTTGTCGTTTTTTACACTTGACACTTTTTTTTTTGGTGAAATGGTAGACATACAGTGTACCCCATTACCATTTCACACAGGGGGGGGCCAGGATCTGGGGGGCCGCTTTGTTAAAGGGGTCTTCCAGATTTCGATAAGCCTCCTGCCCGCAGACCCCCACAACCACCGGGCAAGGGTTGTGGGGAAGAGACCCTTGTCCTCATCAACATGGGGACAAGGTGTTTTGGGGGGTACCCCAAAACACCCTCCCAATGTTGAGGGCATGTGGCCTGGTGCGGTTTAGGAGAGGGGGGGGCCGCGCTCTGTCCCCCCCTCTTTTCTGCGGCCGGCCAGGTCAACGTGCTCGGATAAGGGGTCTGGTGTGTGTTTTAGGGGGGACTCCACGCCATTTTTTTTTAATTTGGGGTGGAGTTCCCCTTAATATCCATACCAGACCTGAAGGGTCTGGTTATTGAATTTGGGGGGACCCCCACGCTTTTTTTTTCGTTTTTTTAATGAATGAATTCTCCTGCAATTGCCGGGAGCCGACAATTCATTATAGCCGCGAGTCAGTTTTAAACGGCTTTTTTGCTTTGAAAAATGTCATTTTGTGCAGAGACAGTTCTAACCATGCGCTTTTTCACATGCTGACATTAGAGCCCCCCATGGTACGAAATTTAAAGAAAAATTACACTTTTATTATTGCACTTTTAGCATTATTAAAATCACTGCTCCCGAAAAAACTGCCGTTTAAAAAAAAAAAAAAAACATTGGTACATGTCCCCTGGGGCAGGACTGAGGTCCCCAAACACTTTTTAGGACAAAACTTGCAGATTAGCCTTTAAAATTCACAATTAAGATTTCCCCCATAGACTTATACAGGGAGTTCGGCGGCGGCTTTACTTATCAATTACATCGCGCTGCTGCTGCGGCCGGTTCATGCGCCTAATTAAGGCTTCATCCAGCGCACGTATTAAGGCATGTACCGGCGCAGCGCAGCTTCATTAGTAAATCAGCCCCAGTGTCACGTTGCTCTGCATAGTAATTATAATGAAAACAGAAAATCTCACTTAACAGTCAGTTTGGAAAAGGGCATGGTAAGGCCTACATCAAATATGAGAAATTTAAGAACCAATTTGTTGAATACCTTCCCATGCTTATATAGTACACCTGGAGCTATTCATTTTTTTTCTTCAACAAAAGCTTAATGACACTTTAAGGATAGTGTGTAGGGATGTGCAAATCATTGCAATATGTCCCTGTGGTCACCTATGCATACCAGAACAGATACAGCCTAGAATACACAGACATTTCTCTAACGTGCTAACAGCTGCTTCCAGCTTGTTAGCCCTCGGCAATGCAAGATATAGACACCATGTCTTCTACAGATTAGGGCTTGGGGAGCAATGAAATAGTACAACTCATTTACATTATTGTTATAGAGTTTAAATACACCAAAGAACTCTCCAATACTCTCAATGCTGTATAATATAGAAATCCTCTAAATCCTTTAAATAGAAGTTATCTTTATGTCATCACTTCCTTTTCAAATTCAAGAAGGTTTTTTTTATTTTTATGTAGCAATAAGTGCCTAGTGCCCTGTGGTCAGCTATGAACCTTTGGCCAACCTCATCCTATCCTATTTGTCATATTGCCTCCCTACCTTCCAGCACATACGCCACATGCTTTATTAAAGTGAAATGTCACCCAAAAGGGGAAGTTCCGCTTTTCCTCCTTCTCCCCCCCTTCCAAAATATTTGGCACATTTCTTTTTTTTGGGGGGGGGGGGGGGGGGTTAGGTACCTAGTTTTGCCAGGTACCCACTCACACCCCCCCTACTTGCAGTTTTCTTGGACAGCTCAGTTGGCTGTTAAGCCACAAGGAGCCACAGCTGGCTGCCCACAGTTAACATGCCGACGCCTGGAACCGAACACCACTGAAGAAACAGGCTTGGTTGAACACAGCGCTGAATCCATGAAAAGGTGATTGTCTGTTTATTAAAAGTCTTTGTTTTTGTAGCTGCTGACTATTACAGTAATTACATTTTTTTACAGAATGACTAAAGAACTGCTTTAAGGTGGAATTAAACCCAAAAGTGGAACTTCTGCTTATCTGACACCCCCCTCCCCCTCTGGTGACACATTTGGCACATCTCAGGGGAAAGAGGGGAACAGGGACCTGTTTTTGACAGGAACCCTATCCCCACTTCCGGGAAACCGGGCCGTGATGAAGTACGACACATATCCCCCTTCCTCCTCCTCCCCTTTTGCCGGGCCAGTAAGAGTGTGCAGCGCGCTTCACGCATGCACAGTAAGGACTCCAGGACAGGTAAGTGTTCTAATGTTTAAAAGTAAGCAGCTACAGTATATGTAGATGCTGACTTTTAATTTTTAAAGGGGCAGGTAAAACTCTGCTTTAAGTTCTCTTGTTCATTAAGGGCTGGTTGACACCACAAAAACGCACGCTACAGATCCTTTCCAGATGTGTTTTTTATGCAGGTTTTTATCATGTTCTGGTGCGTTTTTGATGCGTTTTCAGAAGCATTCCAGGTTCTTTTTTTCTTCTTTACACTGTACTAGGGTCTGGTGAGTTTTTGACTTGTTTTCGATGCATTCCAGTGCATTGTTGATGCATTTTACTGTGTTCCAGTACTGTGTTCTATTGTTTTTTCTGGAAATTGAAAACCCTGGAATTTACTGCACTGGTGTGAACTATGCCACTGGAAACCATATAACCTACTATTTATGCGTTTTTGATGCAGGGAAAAAAACGCACTGGACTGCATGTGGTGTGAACTGGCCCTAAAGGCCACTCTCTGTCTCCTATTCTCCAAAGCTACTTTGCTTTTAAGAGCTGCTGTGGCACATATATTTAGCATACCTGAACATGCAGTTTATTCTCTATTCTATTGTGTACTCCTTACTAAGGAACATCCAGGTCCAGTGTCTACTCTTGCCTTGGTTGTCTAGAATCCTTTTTTAGAATTCCTGACAGGGCTGTGGTGAGGTGCTGCAAATGGGCTTAGGTCCATGAATCACTGTGGAGCTGACAGAGATCATGCAACCTACAGTTTGAAGGTGCACAGTACTGCAGAGGCAAGTTTTTTGAACAAACAAAAATTGACAGACTACAGTACCTCTATTAGTGACGCTTAAAAAACCTTTACACGTTACCAGTTTAAAGTTACAGCCTGTCAGAAGCTAAATACAGAGCAGCCACTTTAAATACAAGTTGGCAGCAGACAGAGAGGTTGAGCTCACAATGCCTCTCACTTCTTGTCAGAGGCACTGAGCTCAATGAACAGCTTGGAGACTTGGACCAATGGTAAAGTACCATTGGTCCCAGCTGTCCAATAAAAATCCTGCTGTGGAGGCACGTCTCTCACTGCGGCGTCATAGAAGGGGCAATGTGTTTAAAAGACAAATGCTCCCTTCCAGCCCAGCCCTTTTATCTACAAGGAAAAACGTGTGTTTATGGGTATGAGATTTACCCATAATCCCATGTTTTTCTCACACAGTTAAGAGGGAGAAACTGATTATGCAGAAAAGGTACTGTTATATTCAAGTTAAATCATATATTTTTATGCTATATGTTATATTATAATATTTTATTATTTATCTATTTACTGTGAAATTACTGGTTGGAAGTTATAACTTCAAACTTCAGTAATTTGTCCGTTAAGCCACCTGCTTGAGTACAGTTTTTGAAAATATAGTAAATTACCTTAAAAACAAGGTACAAAATAAGGCTGCTGTCATTCACAGTCAGTTAGCCAATAAGGAGAGAGAGGGCAGGGCCTAACAGCTCCATGTGTGAATGGACACACAAAGCTGCAACTCATTTCGGATGCCCCCATAGAAAGCTGCTTGCTGTGGGAGCACTTAACAGGAGGGAGCAGCCAGGAGCATAGAAGAGGGACCTGAGAAAAGGAGGATCCAGGCTGCTCTGTGCAAAACCATTTCACAGAGCAGGCAAGTATACAGTAACACAGGGCTCAAAATGTCAAGTCCTGAGCTACTAGCCAGGCCTCAAGAGTTACTCGCCACCAGTTGCCCCACCTAATTCATACACTGCCCTGCGCCTAATTGCACCTGTAAACACACCCTCGTAGATTATCTCATGGAATGACAATGTTTTATGCAGAATCAAGTTACAAAATTAAATATTACCAACAACAACTTTAACAAAATGGGACAGGGCACTGGGGGCAGATCAGAGGGACAGGGCACTGGGGGCAGATCAGAGGGACAGGGCACTGGGGGCAGATCAGAGGGACAGGGCACTGGGGGCAGACCAGAGGAAAATGGCACTAGAACTGGGTTTCTTCCCCATTCTCTTGCTGTCTCCTCTGCAACTCCCATCCATCCTCCTCTTTCTCTCCCATTCATCTAATCATCAGGAGCCTGTGTGTGCGGCTCCACACTTGCATGTCCCCACTTCCCCCTTTTATTCAGGCTGGCAGAGAGGAGAGGAGCTGCAGCACAGGGGGAGGGAGTACAATCCAGCGCTGAGATCCACGCAACTGCACATCCATTGACACCTTAGCACAGCGCACACTGACACTGCACAGCACACATTGAGACCAGTCTGTTCACAGTGCTCAGGCTGAACTGTTAGACACTTACATAGAGCACAAGGAGAAGAAAACTGCACAAACTGGAAGGCTGCCACTCTAATGTTAGGGCAACTTTTAGTGAGCGCTGCACCAGAGTGGTAATTTTCGCAATCCTCTATCTCACTCGGTCGGGGCCCGGGGGGAGGGGGGCAGGCTCAGAGAGGTCATACTGTTAGGTCCCATAGCTTAATGAGAATTGTAAGGAGAGCACCTGTGTACTGCTCTGCCTGTGCGCAGTTCACCAGACTACTTTTCCTGAGCATGCACCTTTCCTCTTCAGCCGCCAATCTCATCAGGACTCTTAAGTGTAGGCACAGATTGGAGGGAGATTGGTCATGCAGCCCTGTCATTACTCGCCCCCAGCTTAAATCCAAATTTTGAGGGCTGCAGTAACATGTTTGTTATTTTTATAGAAAAAAAGGAGACTTTACAATAACTTTAAAGCAACCCCCCAAAAAAAAACAGATCCTGCTCCCTTAAAGCGGAGGTTCACCCTAAATATAGTCTTTCTCATGTGATCCAGCATACTGGCGTCAGCGGCAGTATGCTGTTTTTTTTTTTAAATCCCCCACTTACTGTGTAATCTTTCATTTTTATATCTTTCCCCCACGGTGGATGGCGCCTATACAGCCCGTCGCATCTTACGAAAATACCCGATTTAGGACTCGGGTATTCTCCGCGCAATGCAGCGCCTGCGCACAGACCTAGGAGCTGACTGCGCAGGCACCGTATTTCTCTGAGTCCTATTCCGGATTTTTTTGGAGGGCGTGACGCGCCATAGCCGTAGGACTCTGAGAAATACAGCGCCTGCGCAGTCAGCTCCTAGGTCTGTGCGCAGGCGCCGCATTGCGCCGAGAATACCCGAGTCCTAAATAGGGTATTTTCGTAAGATGTGACGCGCTAAACAGGCGCCATCCACCACGGGGGAAAGAAATTAAAATTAAAGATTACGCAGTAAGTGGGGGATTTAAGAAAAAAAAACAGCATACTGGAGCTGACGCCAGTATGCTGGATCGCATGGGAGAGAGTATATTTAGGGTGAACCACCTCTTTAAAGCATGTTTTACAGCACAGTGCTTGTGCTCTGTAATTTGGTCCCACCGTATCACCTGAAATACCTGGCTGATCCTGCCTGTTTCCACCCTCTGCTTTGTAAACTGCTACAGAGCCCTGACACGTGGTCAGTTTGTGCAACTCTCCTGTGTCTCCTCTGTGCTCCTGTGTCCTCCTCCCCGTCTGCCTGTCTGCTCCTGTGTCAGTGCCACCCCACCCCTCCTGCGGCTCTCATAACAATAATAATCTTTTGTAATGCTGCTTGATTCTTAATGACTGGAGCTCCAGTCTGTGTGTTTTTTTAAATAAATGCCTTACTTATCATATTTCACAGTGGCTCCCTGCAATCTCATCCCAGTTGATGTCATCGGGGAATCTCGGCCCAGCCCACTGCATCTGTCAATCGGGCAGAGGAGAGAGCTGCAATACAGTAAATAAGGCATTTATTTTATAAAACACACAAGACAGGAGCTCCTGTCATTAACCGCTTAAAACCCGGACCATTATGCAGGTAAAGGACCTGGCCCCTGTTTGCGATTCGGCACTGTGTCGCTTTAACTGATAATTTCGCGGCCGTGCAAAGTGTCTCCCAAACAAAATTGTCGCGCTTTTTTTCCCACAAATAGAGCTTTCTTTTGGTGGTATTTGATCACCTCTGCGGTTTTTATTTTTTGCGCTATAAACAAAAATAGAGCGACAATTTAATAAAAAGAAAACAATATTTTTTTACTTTTTGCTTTAATAAATATCCCTAAAAAATATGGGATAGTTTTATGACATTTTTATTAATATTTTTTTTGGTGGCGATCAGCGTTTTTTTCCATGACTGTGACATTATGGTGGACACATCAGACACTTTTGACAAATTTTTGGGACCATTGTCATTTTCACAGCGAAAAGTGGTATAAAAATGCACTGATTATTGTGAAAATGACAATAGCAGTGAATGGGGTTAACCACTAGGGGGCGCTGAGGGGGTTAAGTGTGTCCTATTGTGTGTTTCTTACTGTAGGGGGGCGTGACATCACTGATCGTCGTTCCCTATGACATGGAACAGAAGATCAGTGACAAGACACAGAGAAGAACAGGGAAGGTTTGTTTACACTCACCTCTCCTCGTTATTCAGCTCCTGTGATCCAAACGCGGTACACCGGAGGCGATCGGGTCCCGCGGGCGCGGTCATGGAGCTTCGGAACGTGTCGCAAGCTTGCCACGGCAGAGCACTCGCGACTGGGTCGACGTATATCGTCGTGCGGCGGTCCTTAAGTGGTTGAGAATCAAGCAGGTTTATAGAAGATCATATGAGTGCGTTAACAACCACTTTACATTTTGACAATAAAACCTAGAAGTTGATTGGTTTCTATGAAGAAGTGAGCCTGATTTTGCACTCTCCAGCTTTAGTAAATACCATATTTATCGGCGTATACCGCGCACTTTTTTCTCTTAAAATAAGGGGAAAATCGTGGGTGCACGATATACACCGATACCCGCTTCCCGCGCTCAGTTTGAAATGAGCCGCCGACATATACCGAGTGCAGTACACTTCGCTCGCTCGTGCTCACACATACATGTCACAGAGCGTGAGCACGAGCGAAGCTGAGCCTGGCCGAATGTACGCGAGTGTACTGTACTCGGTATATGTCGGCGGAGGCGTTTAAACTGAGCACGGGAAGCGGGGATTCGACTCGAGACAGCGCTGAAGAAGCCGGGAGGACACCACTGAAGCCGGACGCCAGACCGGAAAAGGCCGCCGATGGACGCCGCGCAAGACACCAAAACTGTAAGTACTAAAATGTTTTTTTACAGGAATTTCGGGTCCACATTAGGGGTGCGCGCTATATACCGGAGTGCGCAATACCCTGATAAATACGGTAAACCCCATTGTTTCTAACTGGAAGAAGGAGAAGCAGCACGAGCAGTCAATCGGTTCATATGCTGAGAAGAAGTATGTGGACAGGATGACATCACTAGTACGTACTGGCTCTAATTTCACTGTCCAGTAAAAGGAGTGGGATTTTTTTGTCGGGTCCTTCCATTTTGGAAGCCCCTTGGTTAAGTCAATAGAGGTGCCCTTTGTTGTGTGGTTGAGCAGAGTTCAAAGTTTTGCCAGGTTTTTACAGTTTCTTGAGATCCCAGTGGGCAGTTTCCTTACCAGGCCAAAACTCTATTTTCAGCTGATCTTCCGCTGTTTCCCACAAATTCTGTAGATATTCCTATGGAGAATATTTCTTGCTTTTTCATCCCAGTGACAGAATCGAATGTAAAAACACAACTGGGAAAAACATAAAATAAATGGACTATGTCGGGCTAGTTTTGGATGCAAGTACCTCTTCTGTAATCTGTAAATTCTCTGGTCCCTGCTGTTCAGGCTAATGAGTTGTCCACAGTGACTATAAACAGACTCCAGACAAAGGTGTGTCTTAGCCCCTGGCTAATGTTGTATGTTGGATGTGGATGGATTTCATCCCCGCTGGCCCAGAACTGAGTGGAAGATGTGGGGACTATCCCAATAGTCTCACTTACAATGGCGTAAGCCACATTCATACTGTACGTTCCCAGTCTATCACCAAATTATCTCACAAAAGTATCAAATGTAACTAAATATAGAACCAGAGCAGACTAGGATGTTATTTTGCCGTTTATAGCAGTTATAGAGGGAAGAATGAGAAACAATAACACTAGAAAACTGGGAAAATATCTATAAGCAGTACAGTACTGTTAGACCACCGGTGCTGATTAATCAGAGAGTGGATGAGACATTTTTTTTTATTGGTCCTGCAATTATTTTTTTAAAGGAGAGCATTAAAAAAGTAGCAAATAAATAATTTGACAGTAATTTGCTACTTTTTCTCCACTGAGAAGAAGGCATACATTTATCTAAAAGCTTAACTCCAGGCAGATATAACCAGCACAAATTATTACAGCTCTGTAATAGGGTTGAGCGAACCCGAACTGTAAAGTTCGGGTTCGTACCAAACTTTGTTTTTTTTGGACCCGAACCCGAGCCCAAATAATTTACTGAAAGTTCGGGTTCGGAGTTCGGCTATGTAACGGCGCGCTGCAGGGCAGCCAATCAGCATTTATTTTACTTGTGTGACCTAGAAGCCATCACAACCATGCCTACTAATGGCATGGCTGTGATTGGCCAGTGCAGCATGTGACCGAGCATGTGACCCAGCCTCTATATAAGCTAGAGGCACACAGCACAGCTCGTCACTCTAGCTAGGATAGGGAAAGGCTGCCGCTGCTCTCAGGGACAGATTTAGATAGGATTTTCCTGCTTCAGAAATCGAATTACAAAACGCAGCGTTCGATCTATATAGCATTAGCTACATTAGGGAAAGGTTCCTGATTGATTGTGCTTATAGGGAGAGAAGTAGTTAGGAGTCAGTCCTACTTCACAAATCTAATTGCAGCAGCACTGCATATGTTCCTGTGAGATACTCTGCATATTACACCAGCACTGCATATGTTCCTGTCAGATACTCTGCATATTGCACCAGCACTGCATATGTTCCTGTCAGATACTCTGCATATTGCACCAGCAATGCATATGTTCCTGTCAGATACTCTGCATATTGCACCAGCACTGCATATGTTCCTGTCAGCACTGCACCAGCACTGCATATGTTCCTGTCAGATACTCTGCATATTGCACCAGCACTGCATATGTTCCTGTAACATACTCTGCATTAGCTACTGTAGGGAAAGGTTCATGATTGTACTTATAGGGAGAGAATTCGTTAGGAGTCAGTCCTACTTCACAAATCTAATTGCACCAGAATAGTGTCCCATCATTGGTATCATTGGCAGGAATAGTGTCCCATCATTAGTGTCAGTGGGAGAAATAGTGCCACATCATTGGTATCAGTGGGAGAAATAGTGTCCCATCATTGGTATCATTGGCAGGAATAGTGTCCCATCATTTGTGTCAGTGGGAGAAATAGTGCCCCATCATTGGTATCATTGGGAGGAATAGTGTCCCATCATTTGTGTCAGTGGGAGAAATAGTGCCGCACCATTGGTATCAGTGGGGGGAATAGTGTCCCATAATTGGTATCATTGGCAGGAATAGTGTCCCATCATTTGTGTCATGGGAGAAATAGTGCCCCATCATTGGTATCATTGGAAGGAATAGAGTCCCATCATGTGTGTCAGTGGGAGAAATAGTGCCTCATCATTGGTATCAGTGGGAGGAGTAGTGTCCCATCATTGGTATCATTGGCAGGAATAGTGTCCCATCATTTGTGTCAGTGGGAGAAATAGTGCCCCATCATTGGTATCATTGGGAGGAATAGTGTCCCATCATTTGTGTCAGTGGGAGAAATAGCGTCGCATCATTGGTATCAGTGGGAGGAATAGTGTCCCATCATTGGTATCATTGGCAGGAATAGTGGCCCATCATTTGTGTCAGTGGGAAAAATAGTGCCGCATCATTGGTATCAGTGGGAGGAATAGTCTCCCATCATTGGTATCATTGGCAGGAATAGTGTCTCATCATTTGTGTCAGTGGGAGAAATAGTGCCCCATCATTGGTATCATTGGGAGGAATAGTGCCCCATCATTTGTGTCAGTGGGAGAAATAGTGCCCCATCATTGGTATCAATGGGAGGAATAGTGCCCCATCATTTGTGTCAGTGGGAGAAATAGTGCCCCATCATTGGTATCAGTGGGAGGAATAGTGTCCCATCATTGGGGAAGGTTCCTGCTTGCCAAGATTATTATTTATTATTTTTAAGTATTTTAATAATAATAATTATAATATTTACACTTATATAGCGCCAATTGCAGCAAAGCCGCTGCGTCTAAGCGCTGATAATGGTTGTCATTATTACCCAACTCAATGGTACTCATTTTACCGACCTCGGAAGGATGGAAGACTGAGTGGACCCCACCGGGATCGAACCTGCAACCCGCCGGCGACATGTCTGTCGGATATGTCCGCTGGCTAGTACACTAACCAGCGGACATATCTGCCCGCACAAGCGTCGTATGGATGCGACGCATGCGTGGAAGTTTTTTACTTCCTGATGCAGTGATGTGGCGGCGTCAACGTCACCGCCACGTCACCGTGCTGTCTGCCGGCGGGGATTTTGATCCGATGGTGTGTACACGCCATTGGACGAAAATATGACAAGTCGGACAAGTTTGAGCGGACATATCTCATCGTGTGTACGCGGCGTTAGAGATTCCAAATAGGACAGGTTACCTCAGGGATGCGGAGATCGTCGGCTCCAAATGGTTCAATAAAATTGGAAAAGAGAGGCGCACATAGCGTAACTCCATAAACCAGATAATTGTATTAAAAAATATATAAATATACTCACAAACGAGCAGTCATTTCAGCGTAAAAAATACACAAACTTTGTTGGCCGGCATGTAAGGAGCCCTCCTCCTCAGCGTGGTGACGTCACTGCGTAGCCTCCCAGACGCGTTTCATCACTCATAGGAATAGTCAGACAGATTGGGGTAGGCAATTCCAAAGGATGGGTGAGGTTCCGGAGAAGTCTTGAAGGCGAGCACGGGAGGAGGTGACAAGGGAGCGTAGGAGGTCTTGGGAGTAACAAAATCTGAATGATTGTGTTGGTATTTTGAGACTAGGTTAGTGATGTAGCTGGGGGCCGAGTTGTGGATGGCTTTGTAAGTTATTGTTAGTATTTTTGATTTAATTTGTTGGATGAGTGACAGCCAGTGGAGGGATTGGCAGAAAGGGGTGGAGGACACTAAACGATTTGTAAGGTGGATGGGACTGGCAGCAACATTCGGACTGAATAGGGGATAGCCTATTTAAAGATAAGACAATAAGGAGAGTATAGATTGATTACGAATTCCCTGGGGTGGTGATCAAACACCCAAGGTAAAAAAAGTGCTACATCCTAATAGTGTGTTGGATTGGAAATTTATAGAAAAATGCACTTTGTAGGCACGTAATACATTTTAAACATTATTTTAATAATTCACATAATTGTCATATACTAAGCACATAATACATCTAAGATAAAAATAAAAACGTAGAGAAGGCCAGAAAAGAGAATACTTAGAAAATACAGTATAAACTTGCTGTGGTGCTGTATAAAGAAACAGAGCCCACGCTGAGTATAAAGTATCTCCTGGACGTTGCCAAGGGGTCCTTGAAGAGTTAAAAAGGCTCCACATGTTTTGCGACTGAATTTGTCGCTTCTTCAGGTGCTTATACATTTTCAAAGAGCATGCTTCAATTAGAATATAATATGAAACGTGGAATACATAATAATACTTATTGACATCTATATACATTAGTGTAACATCTCTGGTGAAAGGAGTGAACCTCAACTGCGGCTAGCAAGGATTTCAATGCACCTCTCTATGTAAGAATTCAGTATTGGACCCCAGGCGTCACTCCACACAAACAGGAGCTTGGGGGTTCTTTACATCATCTCTCTCTCACATAAGGAAGGACGTTGAGCTCCTAAGCTTGGATGTATTACAACATGCGACCAAGGCTTAGCGTTTAAAATTATAGCATACAGATCAAGATTCCAATGCACTTCTACAGTATATGCAAGTGACCATTACAGTAGTACGGGACCCCAGGCGTCACTCTACGCAAACAGGAGTTTGGGGTTTCTCTGCATCATATCACTTAAACATTAAGAAATGCATTGGCCACTAAGGGAGTTGGTATGAAATACCTTCAACCCTTAGCATAGAAAAGTTAAAGCTAACATGTTCAGAAACTTAGGGCCAGGGCCCATAAACAAGTAACACTTATGTCAAGCACGTAGATAATATGAATACTGGTAGCAATTAGTAGTTGCATAGGAGATGCTTATATAGCTCAGGTTAATTGAAAGTATATGTTTCTTTAAGATGTTCCTACAGCAAACAGCCAAGACACAACAGTCAGTCCCAATTAATATGAAGATGGTTAAGAAGCCAACGTTAAGTACAGCTTTTGTTTAGCAGCAATAAGTGTAGCAGATCTTGTTAAGGCACTACAAGTATAACAACAGCTACTTATCCGTTTGCAGGGCTAGAGGCATGGGATTCTGTAGTGTAGGGTGTCAGCAAGGAATTCCTCCTAAGGTGTCAGCAGTAATAATAGTCTGGAGGTACATAGCATAGTGGCTATATAGATTTAGGGATTCCTGGTAGGGTAGAAGTGTAGCATAGAGAGCGATGGCATCGGCGTTGTAGCATGGCCGAGCTATGGCTGACAGTAATAGAACGACGTGTGTAATACACGCTGTTCTGTTTATACAGTAGGTGAAAGGCATGTATGCCCTATACAGCGCTGATTGCGCTGGGCACTTCCGCATTCCAAGCTGGAACGCATGTGGCGCCGGAAGATGACCTCATCGCGCGGCCGACCACGCTGCGTTCCAGCATGGAACACATAGCGGCGCCAGGCGCCTTTTACAATTAGTGTCATGTAAACTCACCAATGAATGGTGCAATAGAAAGCATTAACAGTCAGTCACCCGTGCTTTAAACGTGCTGCAGTAACACAAACACCCCTCCAAATGAGAGGTAGATCGCCGGCCCCTAGCGCCAACTAAAGGGGCACATTCAACCCTGTGTACTTGGAAAGAGTTTTTCGAAAAAGCTCCTCGATAGGCAACAACCTGACGGCAAACTAATACAGACCCAACAATGGTAGAAATGCCCTTGCACGAGACACATTTACATGTGGACAATGTACCTACTGTCCTTCGGTAACTACAGGCTCAACGTTTTGTTTGCCAAATGGGGACATGTTTCGCCCCTGTTTTCATGCTACATGTATTACAGAGGGTGTTGTGTATCTTATGACCTGTAAACAACGTATATATGATCATATATACTATTCTCAATATGCCAAGATGCTTACCCCGGTTAGCTGCCACCTGAGCCTATATCATAAACTTGATACTACTATGGTTCAATTTATTTTTTTAGAAGTCATACCTCAGGACCCACGTGGCGGCAACCAGGATAAACGCATCCTTTAGAAGGAAACTTTCTGGATTGAGCCACTTGAAGCAACTAAGCCGCGGGGAATCAATAAGGTGCTATCATATCGGCCCTTCCTATGAGGGACCGGTATGGTAGCTTTCTGACTCTCAAGTTGATTGACTGCTATATACACCTATCCCACTGTAATACATCCCAAATTAAGACCCCCACACCTGCAATACCCACTCCCTCTTTACTGTTTTTGCATGTGAAATTTTTATAGCTACACCCAGGAGATACTTCATACTCAGCATGGGCTCTGTTTCTTCATACAGCCCTGCAACAATTTTATACTGTTTTTTCAAAGTATTCTCTCTGGGAAAAACAATCTGGCCTTTTCTACTTTTGTATTTTTATCTTAGATGTATTATGTGCTTATTATATGACAATTATGTTAACTATTAATATATTGTTTAAAATTAATTACATGCCTACAAAGTAAATTTTTCTATAAATTTCCAATCCAAGACAATAAGGAGGGCGTTGCAGTAGTCGTGACGAGAGATAACCGGGGAGAGAATTTGGAGCTTTATTGGTTAAAAAGGGGCGTATTTTGAAGATGTTGCAAAGGTTGAGTCGGCAAGATTTGGAAAGTGATTGGGTGTTGGACCGAAAGGAGAGTTTAGAGTCCAGGATAACATCTAGCACCCTGGCATGAGGGGATTGGTTGATCATTGTGCCATTGATCTTGACAGAGAAGACAGGAAATATTATGAGTTAGGTTTTGGACAGATTGAGTTTAAGGAAGTGCTGTGACATCTAGACTGATATGTCTATTAGTAAATTAGTGATACATGAGGAGACTTATGGAGCTGAGGGAAAGAGGGATAGAATTCGGTGTTGTCAATGTAGAAATTATATTGAAAGCCATAGGAGGCTACCAGCTGACCCAGGCAGGATGTGTAGATTGAGAATATTTGATAATAATTTGAAAATAATTTGATCACCTCTTCCGTGCCAGTGTCATTAGTACAGTGACAGTGCATATGTTTAGCAATGAATACTGTAATAATGTCACCGGTCCCCAAAATTGGGATTTTTTTTTTCAAAATATGTAGCAGAATAAATATTGGCATAAATTGATGAAGACATTTTTTTTACATGTTTTTATTGGATATGTTTTAGAGCAGAAAGTAAAAAATATATATATATTTTTTCAAAATTGGCAGTCTATCTTTGTTTTTAGCTCAAAAAAAAGGTGACCAAACACCACAAAAAAAAGGACATCAATTTTATTTAGGTATAACATTGCACAACCATAATTGTCAGGTAAAATAATGCAGTGCCGTGTCACAAAAGTGGTTAGGCACCCCTATCATAGTCCAAAATGCAACATTTTATTCAATGACCAAAATCCATTAAAAGTGAAATAAAATCATCATATTCACACTTGTCCCCATGTGTCCAGGAATGAAGTCATAAATATATGTGGCAAAGCTTGCTGTTGTATAGGGGGCTTACGACTGGCAGATGTTGGTACCAAGTTGTACAGTCCCTGCCCCACTTCTTCTTGGACAGGACAACCATACACCTGTTGCTGAGATAACTCTTTCCTCCATCTTGTGTCATACTCCCAGCCATAGGCCTGCTCATAAAATCCTTGGCCAGAAACCTTAATATTTTAAAATAAAGGAATGTCCACACACAAATGCATTTGCAGCACTCTTCCAGTTCTTTACATCTTCACACAACTGCCTGTGACATATCACATTTGACATACTAGTAGACTCTTTGGCACGGAACGCCCCCTGCCAGGCTAGATGTTCTGTAGCAGTCATTTCAGTGCAGATCACAAGCACGCATCGTTAAGCTAAACCACCTTCCCTCTACTCCATTCCTCTCCTTGGGAGCCCCAATGAGTTACAACCACATATGCTCCACAGCATTTAGCATCAGTCACCATGTCACAGAACACACCTCTGAAGGTCAGGGGAATTAAGGTACCTTCAATAGTATACCAGTCTTTTACCAATGACCCTTATATACCTCTGACCAGCCGGGCACTCTTGCAGATTACATGCTTCTTCCCAGGCTTACACCACTGTTACATCATTTAGTCTGGCACTACTTCATCACATTCTGGGTACCCAGCACATGGGAGCCTTGCTTTACATGAGCAGTTTCAGCAGAGCCGGTTAACTGTTTTCTCTGTTTTAATAAACAAATAGGTGTTAACATCCTGGCGCCTCTTGGATTTGTCTTTTTAGAGAAAAAATAAACAAGGTTTTACCTCTACCATCCAAAACAAAAAAAACAAAAAAAAACTTTGGCTATTCATACGACTACAACTAGGACTGGTAATATTCAAAGTGAGGGAAATCAGAAATTATCTTTTACCTGAACTGACTACATAGAGTAAAAGTTAATTGGCTGCTATGCACATCATGTTTACTCTTTACATTATCATACTTTGCACATCATCTTTAATCTTTGTACAACCTTCGAAATGACCCAGATGGCAGACATTGCTAAATTTTTAAGTACCATGGAGTTCTTCTTTAACCTTTTGCAAGAGTTATCAGTCCTTGAATGGAAAACACATCTTGGATTTTCTAATATCCAATGTGGAATTAACTAGGAGCTGTCAGTTGTGCAACATTTAATAAATTAAGTAAAATATATTAAGGCAAAAAAGAGGAAAGGTTTGGGAACTGGAATCATATGCCAACATAAGCAAGCTGGAAGCTTAAAGATTTAGGGTAATGATAGATAGCAGACTTTTAAATAGACATTCGAGTGGTGTGGCTGTGTTGGATAGTTAATCTCCATCTTGAATTAACATTATGGAGGTATTTCAAAGATAAATGATTAAGATTTTCCCTTGCCAATAAAATTATGACTAAAGCTCATATAAATACTGCAGTAGATTTTTAGATATTTTAGCCATGTGGGAATACTTAACAGTGCTGGAAGAGCAGAGATAAACATGGAGGTAGAAGGGAATGCTATCTCATTATTAGGCTCTGGGAGAAACACTTGCAATTTTAATAAGAGGACAATTGCCAAACTCAACTTTAGGCCAGATTAATAAATTACAAGGGTTATATGAAGTATTCTCTGTCTTTAAGGCATCAGTCACCTGAGAAGCCCTATCTACGCTTGCCAAACCCCACTTACCTGGGAAAAATACCGAACCAATCCACGTTTTATACCTTTTATTTTACCTGCAAAATCCACCCAGGTACATCTTTTTTTTAATCCAGAGCATGTCACAAGTGATACCTTTCTGTCAAAAAGAATGCAAAGTATAACTGTAGACAAACTTTTTAGTTTTGGATCAGTATTAGTTTAATTGAAAGGTGAAGTTCAGTGAATGGCCTCCATTTTCTTAAGAGTGGAGTGTAACGGGAGGGCCTTAGGACTCAGAAGCTCTTACAGAATATGAGCCAGGAAATAAGGGACATATCTTGGACTGCTTTAACGTGGGTCTGTAATCCACAATATATTCAAGAATGTCTGCAAGAACTATTTACAGGTTGTTGATTGTGAACCCTACAGGTCAATAGACGATTGACTCATTCAATGTGGGAACACAGACTGTTAAGGTGTTTAACCACTTCAATACAGGGCTGTTATACACCCTTCCTTTCCAGACCAATTTTTAGCTTTCAGCGCTCTCACACTTTGAATGACAATTACTCAGTCATGCTACACTGTACCCAAACTAAATTTGTATAATTTTTTTCTCACAAACAGAGCTTTCTTTTGGTGGTATTTAATCAATGCTGTTTATTTTTTATTTTTTGCAAAATGAGCGAAAAAAATAGAGATTTTTTTTGGAAAAAAAAACACCTTTTTTTAGTTTATAGTGTAATATTTTGCAAATAAGTAATTTTTCTTCATAAATTTGGGCCAAAATGTATACTGCTACATATCTATAGTAAAAATAACCAAAAAAATGTGTATATTTTTTGTGAAAGGTATAGAGTCTACAAGCTACAGTATGGTGAAATACACACCTGATGTACTAAAATCTAATTTCTTAAGACCCTAACAAGCCAGGAAAGTACAAATGCCCCCCAAATTACCCCTTTTTGGAAAGCAGACATCCCAAGGTATTTAATAAGAGGCATGGTGAGTTTTTTGAAGTTGTAATTTTTTCCCACAATTCTTGGGAAATACATTTTTTGTCATAATAACAAGTTGCATTCTTGCAATGACACTCCAAAATACATTCTTATACTCCTCCTGAGTATATTGATACCACATGTGTGAGACTTTTACACAACCTGACCACATATAGAGGTCTAACATCCAAGTAGCACCGTCAGGCGTTCTACGAGCATAAATTGCACATCTAATTTCTCAAACAGGTACTGGTTTCAGGCAGGTACTCTGGTGACAGGTGGTGAGGTGGCAGGTGGTGAGGTGGCAGGTACTCTGGTGGCAGGTGGTGAAGTGGCAGGTACTCTGATGGGAGGTGGTGAGGTGGCGGGTACTCTGGTGGCGGGTACTCTGATGAGGCGGTGGGTACTCTTTATTTAGGGGGGGAAATCTGGGCACAGTAGTACATATGTAGTGTGTAACTGATCTCCTCCTCACACTGGATCAGTGTGTAAAGAGGGGAACCCAGCAACAATAAATTACACACAATGGTTACATTTAGTGACTGGCTGTGATTGGACACAGTCGGTCACGTTGTAAAGAGATAATGAAATTGGCTCTTTACCCTGATCGGGGCTGGGCTATATCCAAGGGAAAAGCCTCAGCGCACGGATGCCGTGCACTCCGCTGCGCACTCTGCAACATCATCAAATCCGGTAAGTAATTCCCGGAATCTCCACCGCCCGCCGCAACATTCAGCCCATCGGGAAACAGCTGTGTCATGAGGGACACACCCGATCCCTGATCGTTGCGCTGCATGCCCCCGGGGGCGCGCGTGGGCGCCATGCACGCCGCTGCTGCAGCTCTGCATTTGGGAGCCGGTTTTCAAAATTGAAAGCTCCGCCACCTGTCGCTCCACCGCCACTTCACTATCCCCATCGGGGGACGGCTGTGTCCCGAGGGACACAATGGATCCCTGATCGCTGCTCTGGGGGCCCGCAGTAGCAGTAGAAAGCCGAGGACATCATATGACGTCCACCCAGGATGGGAGATCCCATCTGTGGACGTCATTTGACAATGGCTGGGTAGTGAAGTGGTAAATGTGTATTGTTTAGCAGGTGAGAAGAGCTTATCTCGGAGTCACCTTGTCTGGGTAAATGATTAGTAATTAGCTCATGTAGATTATCTCGGAGACAGTATGTCAGTATGTCTGTCTCCTAAAAGATGTGTATTGAGCTCCTTGTGTCATGTTGTGGGTGGAGTTGATGCATTGTTCATTGTGGTTCCTAAACTGTATATAAGAACCCTGAGTTTCCCATTAAAGTCTATTCCGTTTTGAACCAGAGAACAGAGCTGTGTGTCTCGTTTCTGGAGAATCCATATGGGCCGTGTTCGTCTGCTGGATTGTGGAGTGTCGAAAAGCTGTCTTGGGTTGGTGGAATGGAATATCGTAAACGGCGTTAACCCCTGTCCCATTTGGGGTTCCTTTACATGGAGGTATAGGTTTACAATTGGTTCACAAGGGCAATTCCAGGTTTACTCCAACCTACCCCCCTACTTTCTTGAAGCCCCTCTCCACATTATATATACTATGATCTCTTGGGGAGTTAACTCAATGGTGCAGAGTGTTTCAGTGCGGTCACTCCAACCAGAAAGTGCATTTTCAGGGCTTCATGGCCCACTTTTATTTAAAACAAAATATACTAATATGAGATAGCCTGGGCCTACAGGAAGCGGGCTGGATGATGCTGGATATTATTTAACCGAAGGCGGGTAGGTGATTCTTGTGGCCAGAGCTGTTTTTTTATTGTTGGACTGCTGATTTTTAGTTATAGCCAAAGGCAAACATAGGCGAAATGTATACATAAGAGCTGTTTTACCTGCTCAGGGATTTCTATTGCTGTTCATTTAATTCTGGGAGTTACACATTTCTGGTAAGTGTAGGTGTGGTTCTTTATACCTCTCTGTTTTGAGGCTATAAAGAAGCAGAGTTAGTGAGGGCAAACCTGGGGAGGTTCTGATACAAGGCTGGGCACTCCTTATTAGGGATATGTTTCTATGGACTTGAACAAAGTGTGAGACTTGTGAGGTGGGGTGTTGCGTCCTAGAAAAGATAGAGAGAAAGCGGTAATCTAAGCACTACAGCACCCCCTAGTGTTTATATTGAAAACAGCCAACATTGTTGTTAGGCATTGACTGCATTGTACTTGCCATTATTTTGGGAATGTTACCACCAGTATCTGGAACTGTTATTGCTGCTTTTTGGAAGAAAGGAGGAGCAGCCAGCTTAGAATGGGCGTGGTGGTGGCCAGGTGGCAAAGGGTCTGGATAGTGGGGTAAGGAGGGCAGTGTAGGAGGACACATAGCCACACAATAAGTTTGTTGGAAAAGTGGTTTAACCTTAAACTGTGCAGGGTTTTTTTCACTGTCAGGGCATTAAAAATTTCGAACTCTCTTACACATGCAGCGGTACCCCCCGTAGGGGCTGCTAAGTAATGTGGCCCACCTGTCTCCCTTCCCAGACACTGCAAGACAATTCACAGTCCATTGGCTTTGTTTTGTTGCTTTATTAAGGGAATTTAACTTGGATGGGGTGTGGGAAATATGGGATGCCCAGTGGAATAATAGAACAATTGCTAGGGACAACTATGTACACTCTTTAGTATAGTGTAGCAGAAATATGGAAAGTCTCTCTAGTGCTAGCTGTCCTGACAGATCAGCCCTCTTTAGGCCTTGCCAGCCCCCCTGGCTACAGCCGCCCACTACATCACAGTCCACGCTATTGGCTCTGCACCCATCCCAGACTGCACACACCCAGTCCTCTCAAGCGTGCCTCCCCAGTCCTCCTGACTGTGCATGTCACTCACCAGCCCTCCTGGCTGAAACCAGTGGTACCCACCTGAAGACCTGCCCAACATTACTAGCTCCTGCTGTCCTCTCTCACTTCTCCTGTTCAGATCCTTCATGAATTCATATCCTTCATGAATTCTTGAAAGGGCTCCATTCTGCACCCAAGTCCCAGGCCCAAGGTCACCCCCCCAGACTGGGGAGCTCCCTCAAAGGCCCAGACAGCCTAGTACTTCATTCTCAGTTATTCCACCCGAAGTACCCCCAGCTGGGCTGACCCTGGGTATTTTAAGAAGGCCTGCCCCCTGCCAATTCTAGTTGGCAGGGGGCCAAGGGAGGTAACAGTGAAGTGATGCTGTCTGTGAGTCATAGCTGCTACTTTGAGCCACTCCCAGCGCATACACAAACCAAAAACAAACTAGCTAGGCCTGCTTAAATTTTCCTGCACTACCAAACATCCTAATCTCTATCACCTACCTATGTGAAGAGTGCTACACACAATTGGTGGGGTCAGTTGGGAGTATTGATATTTTTAAAAGATGTGTATCCTAAAGAACACAACATACAGGAATATGGGAAATGATTATAGACACTGACACACATACACCTTTACAGGTTGAACTTGATTGTTTTTATTCAACCTTACCTACTATGTAACTATGTAACTATGTAAGATAAGGTAACAAGATTTTTAAAATTAAATCCGAGTGACTTCCGGTTCCGGCGCCGCATGTAGAGGAAGCAAGACCGCTAAGAAACCAGCCTACAAAGCCCTGGCATTGCCCCGGGAACATGGCGTTTGTCTAGGCCCACATACCGCCCTAGCTGCTACGCATGGAATGGTACCTCACACAGCCGCGGACACCCCAAGGTCCCGGCACTACGGAGATCCCATCCGAGGTCACAGCTTCGTTCAACATGGCCACTGCAGCAAGGGGTTCCTCTCCCCTGCAAAGCGCCCAGCTCCAGCCAACACACGGAAGCCTCGCAGAAGGTAATCCGTCTCACGAGGATATGGACACTTTAGTTACTAATAGTGTGGAGCAAGACAGCACACATGAGAGGATTGCTAAAGCCGTGACGGCACTGCTCTCGCCCACCATCATGGCTGCTGTTGAGAGAGCAGTTGCTGAGGGCATCCAGCAGCTACGCAAGGAAATGGGGGAGCATTCCCTGAGACTTTCAAACAACGTATATCCTCGATAGAGGACGATCAATATAATATGAATGGAGCCCTGGAGCTATTCATACAAGATCAACAACACCTCCAAGATCGCATTAAAGACCTTGAGAATCGCTCCAGGAGGACCAACTTGAGGATCATTGGCCTCCCTGAATCACACAAGCCGGGCTCCCTGCTAGACATATGCTCCACCGCCCTCCCCGAGTCCCTAGGCCTAGGCCGGAGTTGTATTGTGGAAAGAGCCCACCGCATAGGCGCTATGTCAGAAGACAGTGTTCGTCCCAGACCCGTGATTGCGAGGTACTTAAATTATGCAGACCGCACGGACCTTTTGCAGAGTTTCCGCAAAGCGTGTTCAGTGGAGATTGCTGGACACAAGCTGTTGATTTTCGCAGACTATTCTGCGGAGGTGTCTCGTAAGCGCAAAGAATTTCAACCAGTGTGCGCGGAGCTGTACAAGAGGGGTATCCGCTTCACACTCGCATACCCTGCCATCTTACGCTTGCAAACCCCGGGTGGAGAGCAGCTCACATTACAGTCCTTGGACAAGGCCCGCGCCTATCTACAGACGCTCACGGCCAAACGAGCGACATCAGACACCTACGCTGATAGGGTTAAACAAGGCCTCAGAGACCAAAGAAGCCCTAGGAAAGACCCGCCCAAACGATTGAAGCCCACAAATGCACTCGGACATCAGGAATCTGATTGAACAATGGAAGAATCGTACCGGTTTTTGACCACCGGGGATCGACTTGATCTGCTTAACCTTAAGGCAGCCCTGTGTCCTCTTTAGCTCAGTGTTAATCGGGGATCAGCCTGACGGTAGAGCCAGTACCCCTCGTGCTAGTTTTACATTATGCCATACTAGAAAGTATTTGTAGTTTATTCTATAATTTTCGTTATAGCTTAGACTTGCATGGTCAGCTACCATCAGTCTGCTGCTACACGTTAGATTAGTTTTTGTTATTTTTCCCACTTGTGTGCTTTTATTGTTTTGAGTTTCCTCTTTTTAGGGGGAGACCATGCATTCCCATTGTTGGGCTTTCTCATGGAGGTAATGATGTGCTCTTATTCAGTCGAATATGCTTAATTCCTTCCGCTGCTTCTTTAAAGGAGCAATGTTGGATTCTTATATGTCTCAGAGCTGCTGTCTGACGGAAGTCTCGAATTAATGTTTTTTCTAATTTTTATCATACCCTTTTCCCCTAATAAGAGGATGGTTCCACCAGCACTACCTCCTACCACAAAGACATGATGCCTTCTCTCACTGTGTACACGGTCAGCTTAAGACAGGTAATTCACATTTACAACCTCATACACGTAGCCTCACGGTTTATAATTAATAGCCCAGACTTGTGTAGTTTCCTGTAATGTTAAGGAGTTACCCTCGCTCGCTAAACGCATGAAAATTCTTAGACATTTGAAAAGGCTTAAGGCTGACATAGCTCTGCTACAGGAATCGCATCTGGAGGAAAAGGACTTCTTCCGCATGCAGAAGGTCTGGGTGGGGAAGGTCATAGGCTCAGCTTCCAACGGGCGCAAAGCAGGCACACTTATCCTATTTCATAAAAATCTAGTCTATGATTTGCTTTCTGTGGATAAGGATGTGGATAAGGATGAGGATGGTAGATGGATCTCCATACATCTTAAGCTCCCATCTAATGTATATGCACCCAACTCTCCTGACCAAGCCTATTTTACTAAACTAGCGTCCCAATTGTCAGCCGATGGGGACATCCCACACCTTATAGGGGGGACTTCAATTCCATATTTTGTAATTGGGATGATAGATCCGGCACACACTCTTATTCAGCCCCGACTCGCCCGGCCCATTCAACACACCTCTCTCGCATGATTCAGGCCCTTAATTTAATTGATACATGGCGGTTGCAACACCCTTTAGATAAAGAGTTTACCTTTTTCACTCCTGTCCATGGCTCCTTCGCCAGGTTACTGTAGATTATTTTTTATGCACTCTCTCTCTGCTGCCTAAGATTAAACACACAAGCATACATGACTTGGTGATTTCTGACCACTCTCCTGTCTCGGCTTCGTTACACAATCCACAGACCAGCTCAGGGGTTAGGCAATGGAGGTTCCCAGCTTATTTAACCCAAAATGAAAGCTTCAGGACAATGTTGTCAGAGGCCTGGTCAGACTATACGCACAACAATAACCAACAATTAGCGGCCAGCGATGTCATTACATCTACGATCGCATAGATACTCAGGAAAAAAAACAGAGATACGAGCGTATCTCTTTTGAGAATCTGGCCCCTTGCCTCTACTTTTAAAACATAGGGATGTTCAGACTTTAAACAAAGCTATTTCAAAATTCATTTGGAAGAAAGGCAGGCCAAGGATTGCACTGACTAAGCTTTATCTCCCGAAGGGGGAGGGTGGAGCGCGTCTCCCAAATATTAGACTGTATAATTTGGCTTGTCTTTTGAGAATTGGAATGGACTGGATACTGTGCTCTTCCCCATACTCTAACTATGACCTGGAATCGGCCATGGTCACTCCTGTGAATTTGGCTGCTCTTCTTCATAGTTCACTCCAAAACCTACCCAGACCCATCAAACAAAATTTGCTCCTCAGAGACACGATTGTGGCCTGGAGAGAGTTGTGAAAAAGCCTAGGTCTCTCCCCCATGTTTCTAGGCATCTCCCGATTCAGGGCAACCCCATGTTTACACCCAGTCTCCAATACAAGCTTTTTTCTAAATGGAAGGACAAGGGCCTAGTCAAAGTGTATTCTCTATTCCAAGATCCAACTGGCAACCCCAAATCCTTCACACAATTGTCGGAGGAGTATTTGCTACCTCCAAGTCATTTCTTTCGAGTCATGCAGTATGTGGACTTTATCAGCAAGGTGTGTCCTAAAAAGTCTATTAGGTTTCAGTCACCTTTTCTAGATAAGCTGATAGCAGACAATAGACACTCTATATCGGATATCTACTCCCCACTGAATGTGAAGTTTGTAAAACCCCTACGGTGCACCTCCATGTCTACTTGGAATACAGAAATTCCGGATTAGATAGATATAGAGGACATTGTTCGGGGCTATAGTCGCACTAGAGTTATCACTCCGTGCGAATCCTCTAGAGAAACGCAATTCAAACTAATGCACAGAGCCTATTATTAGTTTTCCATGTCACACTCTGCTGACATAGGTCCTGCATGCCCATGGTGCCTAAGTCACAAGCCTACCCTTCTCCATCGCCTATGGAACTGTCCTCCTATTATAGATTTCTGGTCTGCGATTCTGCATTATATACACAATGTGACAAACTGCCTCCCAGAGAAAGAACCCAGGCTTTTGCTGTTTGGATGCCCACCTAAGGGAGATGAGCCCCACACGGCTTATAACCTTCTTCCCCAAGGCCTACGACATTGGATCCTTCTCACGCTACTTGTGGCCCGCAGGACTATCCTAAATCACTGGATCTCGTCTACCCCCCCCTCTCTCGCAGAAACGATTAGAGTTTAAAGATCTTGCTATACAGAGAAAATCTCGACCTACTCACCCATCCTCTGCAATCAAGAGCTAGATTTGACAATAAATGGTCATCCTTTATTAAGTTTAGCCTGTCTGCCTCTTAACAACATAACCTGTTGTCCTGTCCCTTAACATTCTCTGACAGGGACCATATTGGGAGCACGTCCCCTCCTGACTGACTGATCAGCTCGCCCCTGCGTGTTATGAGGCCCTCCCCATATTCGCCCCTATCGCTTCCCTTCTGGTTGGTTATATAAATATTCGGTACTTTTACTCCCCTATTGGTTGTTCATATAAATATTGGTAACAGACTTTTGGGATTTTTGATGTGATGTGCTATGTTGCTTTTTTTCTCCCTTTGTCCTCTTATTCTACACACCTTGTCTGACTATGCAATACCTCACTCTCTTCCTGGAATGCCTCCTCTTCCCCTTCTTTTCCTCTCCCTCCCTCCTCCTTCTTTTCTTTCTTTTGTCTCCCTTCTCTTCTTTTTTATAAACTTACTAATCACAGGTTGTTATACATTGTGTTGCCACCTTCCCATCATACACCCTCGTGCTGGACCTTATTTTCTTGTATGGCAAACAAGATTACAGTTACAGTCATCTTCAGTATATCTAGATGTATTCACATGCATTGGATTTATGTATTTTTCTTTTGTATATTGTTCCTTTTTCTTCTTTATTTGAAGATAATAAAATATTTAAAAAAAATAAAAATTAATCCGGGACATATTTTTTTTTTTACTAGTAATGGCGGCAATCAGCGACTCTCTGCCCGTAGGCGCCCACCTCACAGCCTGTCAAGTCTTACTCTGCGGGGCCCTGCTACTACTGGGTGGGGAGCGGAGGAAGATCACTCTGCCAGGGAAGGCAATGAGATAGGCAGGCAGGTGGCTGGCCGGGACTTGAGCCAAGGCAGAAGAACATGTGAGAGGGAGCGGAATGGGCATGCACCCGAAACTGAAGAAATATTCCCTTCTATACGACCAGCACATGATCATTAGAAAGGGGCACAGATAATAAAGTAATTCAGACTTTTTTTTATTCTGCACTGACTGTCTTTGAAATTGGCCCAGCCCCTGTTCAAATCCAATCCAGGGACAAAACCGGAGACAAACTTGGTCCGGGGACTGGCCCCGGAAACCTGGGGATGTCTGGTCACCCTAATGTAAGATGACCTGTGGTCAGTAGGGGGTGATAACTCACATGCTAACAACCTGATATTTGCCACAGTTTCACGTTCTCTTACAGGTCTCCTTCCCGCCACTAGCCTCTGACTGGACAGTAAAAGGACAAACAGCAGAATAATGAGCTAATCGTTTGGTCACTCTTATCTCCTATTAGCATGCTACTTGCCTTGCGGAACATTGGTTTCTATACTCTGCTGTGCATAATGTACAGTGGAGTGCAAGAATTGGATACCAGATCAGATACTATTTAAAAAAAAACATTATCAAGATGCAATAATCTTTGCCTTGTATGTCTTCCTAGAGTTCAGCTTTAATTTGTTTCTTGAATCTTCTTCCAGCCAGCTAGAGAAATTCCACTGCATCCTATAATTATCATACAAAAGTGAAAGCAAATCATACATATCAATGAACGTACATTCTCTTCCTTGTTTCCGTAATAATAGTGTAGTGCTGGAATGAAATATTTTCCCTGTGTCGGTTTTTGCCCATTGAGATCCTCTCCAGGTGTTCTCGGCATACACCTGTCTCACCTTGCCTCTGTCTCCTGGATACACAGGTCTCTTGCATCAGAAAGACAGAAATACAATGGAAAACAATTACTGCCCATTAAAGAAAGAATAAAGTGCCAAAGGAAATAAATAGAATTAAGACGTAGATTGTTGCCATGACAAAAAAAACTTTGGGATTTCCCTCCCTTGGCCATTGTGCCATTGACATTTCAAGGTTATCAGTCTGCAGGAAGATGAGCCAGAAAGTTTTAGCACTCATTCGGAGATTCTTGAATGGTGCACGGTAACCGCTGAACTGTTTCATTATAAACGCCAATGCGCACTCTGATATCGGAAGGCCGGCCAGAGAGGGGATGATCCCTGGATTAAAACTGATATGCAAAAGGTAATTAACTACTTGCTTACTGGGCACATAAACCCCCTTCGTGCCCAGGCGAAATTTCAGCTTCCGGCACTGCTTCGCTTTAACTGACATTTGCGTGGCCGCACGATGTGGCTCCCAAACAAAATTAACGTCTTTTTTTCCCCACAAATAGAGCTTTATTTTGGTGGTATTTGATAACCCCTGCGGTGTTTATTTTTTGCGCTATAAACAAAAAAAGAGCGGCAATTTAATTTGTTGCTATAATAAATATCCCAATTTAAAACATTTTTTTTTTTTTTCTCAGTTAAGGCCGGTACGTATTTTTCGACGTATTTTTGTAAAAAAAAATCGCAATAAGCGACTGGTTTGTGCAAAAGTTAAAGCGCCTACAAAATGGGGAACAGAATTATGATTTGTTTTACTAGTAATGGCGGCGATCTGCGATTTTTATTGGGACTGCGATATTGCGGCGGACATATCGGACACTTTTGACACAAATTTGGGACCATTCACATTTATACAGCGATCAGTGCTATAAAAATGCACGAATTACTGTATAAATGTGACTGGCAGGGAAGGGGTTAACACTAGGGGGTGAGGAAGGGGTTAAATGTGTATCCTGGGTGTGTTCTAACTGTGTGGGGGGAGGGGGGTGACTGGGGGAGGTGACCGATGCTGTGTCCCTATGTACAAGGGACACAGCATCTGTCTCTTCTCCCTGACAGGACGTGGAGCTC
This sequence comes from Rana kukunoris, assembly GCA_029574335.1. Lineage (NCBI taxonomy): Eukaryota > Metazoa > Chordata > Amphibia > Anura > Ranidae > Rana > Rana kukunoris. Next base: position 406,447,709 of record CM056051.1, read on the forward strand.
TGTGTTTAGACACAGAGCTCCACGTCCCTACTGTGTTCCCGCCGTTCGCGTGTACCCGGCGGACATCGCGGCCGCCAGGTACACGCATCGGCTCTTCAGCGATGTGCCGGGACAGTGTTTACCCGCTGCTCGCCACCCAGTGGCTTGCGTGGGTAATGCACACAACTTGACGTCCAAAGACGTGATCCCTACACTTTAGGTCTGCGCTGCAGACGTCTTTTGACGATAGCGCGGACCTGAAGTGGTTAAGAAAAATATGGGATTCTGTTACTTGTGTATTTATTGTGTGTGGAGTGGACAATAGCAGAAAGATTGTATCAGAGGACTGGAAGATTTTACCCCCTCCATGACCAGGGCATTTTATGCTATTCAGCACTGCTCTGCTTTAACTGGCAATTGCACAGTCATCCAATACTGTATTCAAATTAAATTTTTCTGATTTTATATTTTATTTATTTTTATTGTATTTCCCACAAATAGAGCTTTCTTTTGGTGATATTTGATCACCACTGAGTTTTAGATTTGATGTGATTTAAACAAAGAACATTTTTGAAAAACAAACCCCCAATGTGTTCTACTTTCTGATACAATACATATCCAATAAAAATCGAATTTCATCATAAATGTAGGCCACAATGTATAGAGTCTACAAACTATGGTATACGACTGTGTGTATTTATATATATATATATATATATATATATATATATATATATATATATATATATATATATATATATATATATATATATATACTGTGTATATATATATGTATATATATATATATGACAATTATAAATTCTCATTTCTTGAGGCCCTAAAATGCTAGCAAATTAAAAAAAAATCCCCCAAATGACCCCTTTTTGGAGAATAGACAGTCCAAGGTATTTAGTAAGAGGCATGGTGAGCTTTTGTTAGGTTGAACATTTTTGTCAACATTTTTTGGAGAATGAAGAAATAAAATTGCTGTGATTGACTCAGGTACCATGTGATAGCTGTGGATCAATCCCAGCATAGGGAACACAGCTGTTATGAATGAATTTATTCGTAGCAGCGTTGTTGACATTGTGATCATAACAATCACACAATCCCCTGGCCGCCGGTAGACACAGTGATCGTCGCTGTGCACTGTGCCCTCCTAAGCCAATGCAAGCAAAATGACATACATGTACAGTGAGTGCTGATTTTGTACATTTGCCCACTGACAAAAAAATGATCAGTCTATAATTTTAATGGTAGGTTTATTTTAACAGTGAGACAGAATAGCAACAAAAATATCCCCCCCAAAAAAAACGCATTTCAAAAAAGTTAGAAATTGATTTGAATTTTAATGAGTGAAATAAGTATTTGATCCCCTATCAATCAGAAAGATTTCTGGCTCCCAGGTGTCTTCTATACGGGTAACAAGCTGAGTTTAGGAGCACTCTCTAATGGCCCATACACACGATCCGAATATCGGCCGACGGATCGTACGACTTTTTTCGCTTAAAAATCGCGAGTAAAATAAAATAGGTTTTTAAACTCACGAAAATTATCGTACGATAGAAAAAAACAATCGGAAATGATGTGACGTGTTGAAATGTATTTGTATTGTATTGTCGGACGACGGCTGTACTGACTAAACGAAAATCGGACAATCGGACACCGGACGAGAAAATTTTTCTCGCTTGTCCGATCGAATTTAATCGGATGAACGGTCGTGATCGGCTGTCGAAAGTAGTGTACACACGATCCGAAAATCGTACGATCCATCATCGGACGATCGTTTTCGTCCGATATTCGGATCGTGTGTATGGGCCATTAGGCTCCTTACACACGAAGCGGTCCGTTTTTCGGTCCGCTCCGTGTGTCCGTCAGCTCAGCGGGGGTCTCCGCTCAGCTGTCGGCGGACAGGGCGGTCCCCGCACACTGTGCAGGGACCGCCCCGTCTCTCCTCCGCTCTCCCCTATGGGGAGTCGGATGGAAACGGACCGTCTGTCCGTTTGCATCCGTTCCGTTTGGCCGGACGGAAGAAAAATAGGACATTCTTCCGTCCGCAAAAACGGATGCGGATCTGGCGGACGTTAGCGGATGCATCATCCGCTAACGGATCCGCTCCCATAGGGGTTCATTACAAGTCCGTAAACGGACTTGTAATGAACGGACGAACGGTCCGCTAGTGTAAAAGGACCCTTAAAGGGAATGCTCCTTTTCTCAGATTGTTGCCAGTAAAATAGACACCTGTCCACAGAAGCAATAAATCAGATTCCAAGCTCTCCACCATAGCCAAGACCAAAGAGCTGTCCAAGGATGTCAGGAACAAGATTGTAGACCTGCACAAGGCTGGAATGGGCTACAAGACCATTGCCAAGCAGCTTGGTGAGAGGGTGACAACAGTTGTTGCGATTATTCGCAAATGGAAAAAAAAAATAACTGTTGAAACTAAAAATTAACTCAGTGCTTCTCCTCTGGCTCTGTGTCAGTGTCACATGGTTGTTGGTTACTGGCTTGGTTATGGTTGTCCTAAGTGTTTTAGACTAACACTGTACAGCTATAACAAAGTCAATACCCAAGAGCCATGTGACACTGACACTGCTGTCCTGTGTCAATTATAATGGTAATGTCAATTATCACACCATGTCGAGTCTGGGGACTGTACCTTACATTCAGGCATGCTGTTACCATGTGTTGATTGCCTGTGCACCGCCGCCAACCGCTGGGATTGCCGGTCTGTGCCTTCTCAGTCACCTCAACACAAGCCTATCCCTCACTCCATGGCACCTGCTGAGGGAGCGGAGGTACAAAGAATCACTCCGCCAGGGAGGTCATAGCATAGGCAGTGGGCGGCCAGCCGTAACTCTTATTACGTGCAGCAGGAAGGACATGCGATCGCACTTAATGTATCTACGCTCTGCTCCAGCCTCCCCTCTATAGACATGATTGGCTGCCCCTCCCCTTGCCACTGAATACAAGGGTAAATAATCCTCATGTCTGCGCGGTCATCTTTTTGTAGCCCGCCGGCCGTTTTTCCCAATTTTCCTGGGACAAAGGCAAAATCCTGGGAAAATAATCAGGACGAGCTTAATTCGGGACGAGTCAGTCAGCACAGCACAGGGATGGTGGGAGCCCCTCATAATGAGCACAGCACAGGGATGGTGGGAGCCCCTCATAATGTGCATAATAAGACAACTGCTCGGGCCAGTCTGTTAGTTCATATTTCGTAAATTCCTGTCTGAAATTCAATTTGGATTGAAAACAAATTTTCGACGAACATTTGTTATGATGAATAAGCAAACCCAGGAAGTGAGCACAGCGCAGGGATGGTGGGAGCCCCTCATAATGAGCACAGCAGGGGTACAGCCCCAGGAGGAAGTCAGCACAGCACAGGAATGGTGGGAGCCCTCATAATGAGTACAGTAGGGGTAAAGCCCAAGAAGGAAGTCAGCACAGCACAGGGATGATAACTTTTGCGCAAACCAATCAATATACGCTTAGGCCCGGATTCACATACCTCGGCGCATATATATGCCGCCATAGCGTATCTTCTTTACGCTACACCTGCGCAACGCAGAGAGGGAAGCATGGAATTCACAAAGCAAATGCTCCCAACATTGCCCCGGCGTATCGTATAGTCGTAGGCGTAAGTCAGCGTAAGTCAAAGTAGGTGGAAGTGGGCTGGAAGTGGGCATGATACATTTAAATGAAGCGTGACCCCATGCAAATGATGGGCTGAGCTTCAGATAAGTACTTAAAATGAACTGCGCATGCGTCGTACCTTGGACGCATCCCAGTGCACATGCTCACAATCACGTCGAAACAACTGCCTAAGATACTTCGAATCACTGCCTACGACGTGAACGTAACCTACGCCCAGCCCTATTCACGTACAACATAAACTACGTAAAATTAGACAGCGTTCGTTCCCTGGTCCATACCTTTGCATGAGCCCAATGCATTCAGCGTAACTATGCGCTAACTATACGCCGGCGTAGGCAAGTTACGTCGGTCGGATGAAGTCAGTTTTTAGGCGTATCTTAGTTCTGTGGGCACGGTGCACAGATACGACGGCGCATATTTACACTTACGCGGCGTATCTTTGAGATATGTCTGCGTAAGTGCTTTGTGAATCCGGGCCATATTGCGTATTTTTTTACCAACAAAATGTAGAAGAATATATATCGGCCTTTTTCAAACTTATCGTTTTTTTTTTTTTGTTTATAGCCCATAAAATAAAAACTGCAGAGTTGATCAATTACCACCAAAAAAAAGCTCAATTTGTGGGAAAAATAGGACGTGAATTTTGTTTGGGTACAACATCGCACGACCCGCAATTATCGCAAAAAAAGGCCCGGTCATTGGGCAGCCAAATATTCCGGGGCTGAGGTGGTTAAACAAGTCTATAACAGTCTGTATCACCAGATGAAAATAGAACAAGAAAACCTAAATTAACAAATGTTTGCTTTTGGGTTAATAGTGCTTTTATTTGCCTGTCCCTTGTATGTTATAATTATACTTATACCACTTTATTCAATACGTTGGTTTGACTTCCATTTTTCTTATACATATACCCACAGTTTGGCATTATGCAGCCAAAATAATAGAGAGGTTTTTTGGTTAGTTTAATCTGAAATCTGCAAATGTAATTGTTTGGAAGAGGAGTGTGAGACAGGGAGGGATTAGAAGGACGCTGAGCCGGAAATTAAACGTTGCATCATTTACCCACAGAGACCACAGAGCTAATCCAAGCTGTGAGTACATTGCAGTGTTGACACATAGAAAGTGTTTATGAAAGGGATACTACAAGCTACTGTTGTAGGTGACAGAGAGCTGGGAGCGGAGTGTCCCTTAAAGCAGAACATTGGTCTATGTAAAAATTAAGATATTGTTTTGTAATAAGGAACTGCTTGGATCGCTTTATTGCAGCAGCTCATACTTTTTTTTTTTGCAGGACTGTACATAGTCCAGGATGAGACACAGTTGCACATTTTTATTTCCGTGCTCGCTTTGTATTTTCTCTCATGCTAATGACAGATTATATTATTCTCCACCATACTGAGGACTTTTTTCCACTCAGTCCACCATTGACCTTGGGGTAATTTTGTCAGAATAATTATTTTTCCTCCAACTGCCCACCAATATTGCACCATTTTTAACTCCCCGTTATTACCTCAGGACATTGTCTCTTTCTTGCTAACAGTTTTTTCTTACTACTGACACCAACACTGGGGCATTTTTCTCCTACCACTGACCATTGGAAATACTTCACACTGGCCAATGACAATGGGACATTGCATTACACTAACCACAAACAATGGGGCATTGCTTCACACTGGCCACTGACAATGGGACATTGCATTACACTACCCACAAACAATGGGGCATTGCTTCACACTGGCAACTGACAATGGGGCAATGCTTCACACTGGCCACTAACAATGCGACATTGCTTTACTATAAGCACAAGTTTCACACTGGCCACCGACAACAGGAAACCTTTTCCCCCCTACACTGACCACCAACTATGGCACATTTTTTCCTTTCAGTAACCACCAACACTGGACCACGTTTTTTTTCCCACAGACGATTTCTTCCTCTAAGGGCTCATTTACATTTGCTTCGGCTTCAACACACATTACCGGCTAGTCTACACTTGCTTCAAAATAAGGCTTCAGACAGGCTTTGGTAAAGTTCTCCGAAAGCTAGTCAAAGCCCCTGTCACTAAATAAAATGGTCAGCTTACAGTCCTGTTTACATCTTGCTTTTGCTTTGCTTTGGCTTTTGCTTCAAAAATTATACCCCATGTAGCTTTATTGGTGCTTCAAAGCATCTTCAAAGCCTCCATAGAAGTCTATGGCAAAGTTCGCTTGAAGCCCCACTAAAGCCCCACCGAAGCCCAATTGAAGCCCCACAAAAGCCTCATTGAAGCTTCATCAAAGCCTCAAGCAAACGCAAGGTGTAAACAGGACTGTTAGGCTGCGTACACACGGAGGGACATGTCCGCTGAAACATGTCCGACGGTTAGTTTCCAGCGGACATGTCTGCTCCGGATTTTCAGCCGACAGTGTGTACACACCATCGGATGAAAATCCCCTCGGCCAGGGAACGCGGTGACGTGGCGGTGACGTTGACGCCGCCATGTCACTAAACGAGGAAGTGAAATACTTCCACGCATGCGTCGAATCCATTTGACGCATGCGCGGAGAATTATGTCCGCTGGTTAATGTACTAACCAGCAGACATATCCGACGGACAAATTTCAAAGCATGCTTCCTAGGGAGAGGTAAAATGTTTTGTTCAGCTATAGCACACTGAGTAGACTAAACACAGTAGTGCAGATCTGGTAGTATGTACATTGCAGTAATACCATACAGAAAAAGTCTTAAAGTCATAATCTATTGAAACAAAGGGTATTATTGAGCTCTGATATTACTGTGTCATATTGAAACCTTGGATGTTAAGAGGGGGAGGAGTCAGTGCCAGAGCAACTCTCCAGAATGTACCCGGCTTCCTCAGCCCTCTGTTTTTGGGGCTGCAGACAAGTGGCTTTGATGTTTCACACGTGGTGGTCTTGTTTTAATGTCAAGTATTTCTGGATTTGAGTGCATGCCCTGATATACTCCGCTATTATTAAGGACCCCAAAAAAGCCTTGCTTAATGAACCTATAGAGGGGGCGCTTAGACAAACTCAGACTAATTTATTTTATGTTCCTATTGGTCAAAATAGCCATTGCAACCACTTGGAAGAAACCACTGGTTGACCTGGCAGTGATGAAGCACAAGTTCACTTGGATCATGATTAATTAGAAGCTGGTCAGCATGCTTCGCTATACCTCTCCACGATTTGATAGAGTTTGGAATTCATGGATACAATACCTTCAATTATCCTTTGTTACAGCTACTGTGGTGGTGATCAGGAATGTTGGTAGGACACGTCCTAACCCCCCCCCCCCCCCCCCCCCCCCCCCCTCCCTATCTTCTCTTACATTCTTTGTGCTCTTTTTCTTTACCCTGTTGATCTCTCAACAGGATTTTCATGTGCTGTCAACCACCTGTTGTACTAGTGGGGGGTATTTGTTGGTTAGCTACTCTTTGTGCGCCTCAGTAGGCACTTGGTTCTAGATTTGGGATTTGTCCCCTTTAATAGGAGAGCCTGCAATTTATATGTTAGTTTCCTTTTAGCATATGCAATGCTAATGTTATTCTTTACCTTTCTTTTGTCCAATGTAAGTCTTCAATTACAAATGATTATTGCTGCCCTTACTTACTTACTTACTTTACTTACTGTTTGCAATGCATTTTTGCTGCTTCTCATTCAAGTTCATTGAGTGGCCATGTGTCTTCTTAAGCAACCTGAGTCTGAATAATTTTTTCCCTGTGCTAGAGTCACCATTTTAGTTATGTGTATTGCGATTATGTCTCTTCTCAAACATTTATCTTCTCGAGGGAAAATACATTTAAGGTGTGTAGCCTCATAACTGAGATCATCTAGCCCCCTTTTTAGCTTTGTTGTCCTTCTATGGACTCTCTCCAGTTCCAGCGCATTCCTTCGGGAGGACTGGTGACTAGAGTTGAGCGGACACCTGGATGTTCAAATTCGACGGGTTCGGCCGAACTTTAATAAAAAGTCCGGGTCGCCACCCAAACCCAAAATTGACCCCGAACCCGAACCCCATTGAAGTCAATGGGGACCCGAACTTTTCAGTACTAAAATGTCTCTAAAAAACGAATGGAAAGGGCTAGAGGGCTGCAAATGGCAGCAAAATGTTGGTAAGAGCATGGCAAGTTGTAAGAGAACTGTGACCCTATGTTCAAGGAGCTCTTTGGCGCACTCACAAAGAACAGCGTGCACGCAACAGACGGCGTGCACGCGCAGGTACGCGCCCCTAGCGCCAATTGGCGCCAGACTGCCTATATAAAGAAGTGCCCTGACATTAGGCTCTTGCTGATCGGTCTTCAGCTAGTACCCTGACACCCGGAATTTCTGCTGTTTTCCTGCCTACTTCCCGTTGCTGAACCCGGCTTGCCCTGACCCTGATCCTGAACTCTGTTATTGTCTGACTACCGGTTTCTGATCTTGGCTTCCACTTCTACTGCCTGCTGCTTGGTACATCGCTGCCCGCCTATTACCTGACCCGGCTTCCGTATGACCCGCCTCGGCTGTCTGAACCTTCACCTGCAGGCACTCATGTTCCTCCTGTCCCTTGGTATCCTCTGTTCCATCTCCAGCGGTACCAGGGCTGGAGATACAAGAGAGGCCGACCTCGTCATCTCAGTCTCCCATCAGGTACGTGACACAAGTACTCTGCAAACAAATGTGGATAGGGAAATAACTTAAAATAACATAAATTACATAAAAAAATAATAATAATCTTGACCTAGGAGGACGAGGTCCATATGGAGTAGGAGGTTAAGGTGGCGGTGGATGTGGCGGTGTAGGTGGAAGCGGCAGTCGAGGAGGACGAGGTAGCCAACACAGGTGTTTGTTTTTAATTTTAATTTTATTTTTAAATTAGGGTACACTCCAAAAGAGTGAGAAAGATCAGAAATACAAAAATGGCTGGGTAAGGCCGGTATACGTGTCTATTCTGCACAAGGTATGGACAAGTCCTGTGGGATCCATGCCTGGTTCATTTTAATGAATGTGAGCTTGTCCACATTGGCTCTGCACAGGCGGCTGCACTTGTCTGTGATAACGCCCCCTGCCGTGCTAAATACACGTTCAGATAATACACTGGCTGCAGGGAAGGCCAGCACCTCCAAGGCGTAAAGGGCAAGCTCAGGCCATGTGCCCAATTTGGAGACCCAGAAGTTTAAGGGGGCAGACCCATCATTTAGTACATGTAGGCGTGTGCACACATACTGCTCCACCATGTTGGTGAAATGCTGCCTCCTGCTAAAACGTTCCATATCAGCTGGTGGTGCTGTTTGTTGTGGCATGCTGACAAAGCTTTTCCACATTTTGGCCATGCTAACCCTGCCTTATGAGGTGCTGGCGGTGCCCCGGCTGCGTTGGTGACCTCTTCTTTTGCCTTCGCCTTGTGCTTCCACTGTGCCCCCATTGTCAGGTAGGAATTCCACTAGCAGCACGTCTACCAGCGTGCGCTTGTACTCGCGCATTCTGCGATCACCCTCCAGTGAGGGAATTAAGGACGGTACACTGTCCTTGTAACAGGGATCCAGCAGCGTGGCCACCCAGTAATCAGCACCTGTTAAAATTGTTGCAAAGTAAGATTGATAGGTGCAGCAGAGTCAGTTGAGATCAGACGTTGTGTAGTAACAGGAACTGGTTTGTTTATTGGAACATCATCACACAGACAAATATGTCTCTCTGCACATGGTAAGGAAAACACACACAGCTCACAGGCAGGAAAAATAAACCAACAAGTGTATCACTGTGGGCAGGAAAATACAACACATATCATAGAGAATACATAGCAAAGCATATCAATATGCACTAGCGACATCTTGTGTCCTTTTTGTACACTGCATTCCATACGATAGGCTAAGCTGAAGTTTTGTTGTATCTCCAACACCCCTTCTCAACAACTAAGGCTTAGTCTGTTAAACCTATCTTCTTTGTGAGCCTTGAATGTCTTTCAGCGGTCAGAGGCTTTGTAAGGATATCTGCTGTCATATCCTCAGTCAGGCAATAAATTAACTCAAGAAGACCTTGAGTGAGTGAAAAACGTATAAAGCGCAAAACATGCGAACTGAATCGCCTCTGGGCACTCTTTCCATTCCTTGGGTAAGTAAACCCCTTGACCTCAGAAGAGATGGGTTTTAATCTTTCTCCTGAAGACCAAGTGGTCCGACTCCAGTCGGATGGTAGTTGGTAGCGCATTCCACAGCCGAGGTCCCTGGACTGCAAATCTCCGATCTCCTTTGGACTTGTATCTGGCTTTGGGTATTTGGAGTAGGTTTTGATTTGTGGATCGCAGAATGCGATTTGGGTTATGGGCTTTTATTTTTTCGCATAGATATTGGCGGGCTTTTCCGTGAATACACTTATGCGTTAGGCAGAATGCCTTGAAAGTGATTCTGTCTTTTACTGGCAACCAATGAAGGGATCTCAGCAAAGGTGAGATTGATTCCCATGGTTTTATGCCAGTCACTAATCAAGCAGCCGTATTTTGAACGACTTGCAGGCAAATGATTTGGTATTTGGGGAGTCCTAGATAGAGGGCATTTGCGTAGTCAAGTCTGGAATTGATGATTGTTCCCACCACGACTGCAATGTCCTTTTTTGGGATAAAGGGGGTAAGTCGGCGTAGTAGGCGCAGCAGATGATGGGATCTGCTGACTACAGACCCTATTTGTGCATCCATTGTCATGTAGAAGTCGAAAATGACTCAGAAACTTTTGACTTTGGTGCTAGGGGTGATAGTTTTAAGAGTTTGAATGATTGGTTTATGAGCTTCGTAATAGCTGGTGCCAGTATATCGGCACTTTTTTTCAGCAGTTCAGTGGGAATGATGTCCTTGGGTGCTGTGCTGTTATGCAGAGTCCCAATGATGTTTTTAGTGGCATTGATGGTGATGGGTTTTAGAGTGAATTTTGGTGGTTGCGGCGGGTTTATGAGGGTATTTGGTTTGGGATTTGGGGAAGGATTAGTGACGATTCTTTTTTGCTCAATACTTTCACTGATGTTTTCAATTTTATTAATGAAATAATCCGATAGTTCCTTGCATAATTCTTGTGAATCAGAATTGGGGGCCTCTAAACAAGCTGGATTCATTGGATTCATTGTCTGTGAAACCAGCTTGAAGAGTTTGCGGGGCGGTTTAGGGCATTTGCGATGATGTTGCAGAAGTGATTTTTTTTGGCCATAAAGATTTCTTTGTGATATTTCTTTGTTATTGTCTTGTAAATGGTGTGGTTTTTATCTGAAGGGCTCCTTTTCCACGCAGCTTCTGCTCTTCTACGCTCTTGCTTTAGCAATGTCAGCTGGTCATTAAACCAGCTGGAGTTGTTTTTCCGGATGCAAGTTTTGCATTTGGTGCCACCCAGTCAGCTGTCTGAAGTAGCGCCTTGTTGATGGCGTCCAGTGTTTCTGTGGCTCTTTGTTTTTGTTGGATTGTTTTTATTTTGTTCCCTAGTGTTGTTTTGAAGAGTTCCGAGTGGAGCTTCTTCTGAGATCTAGTCACTTTTTTTTGTTTGTTTTATTTGGCCTGGCGTTTTTGGTGATTTTGAATTTAATGGCATGGTGATTGGTCCATGGTAGTGGCTCATTTTCCAAGACATCAATTTCCAAATCCTGTTTGAAAATGAGATCGAGCGTATGGCCTGAGGAATGAGTGGGGCCTAGTATTAGTTGCTGCAGACCTAATCCTTCCAGATGGTCGATGCAGGCGTCGGTGATGGGGTCCAGCGAGGAGTTGGCCTAGAGGTTGAAATCCTCAAGCACCAAAAGGTGTTTGATGCTTAGGGTGTATGAGGAGATGAATTCTGTCAACGACGTGAGAAGGTGCGTTTTTGGGCCCGGTGGTCTATAGCAAAGTAGAATATGGACCATGTCTTGGGGATTTGTTTGCAGCTGTAAAGTGAGGGTTTCCATTAATGAAAGCAAGTTTTGTAGGACTGGTTTGGTGATTGAGAGGTGAGTCTTGTGGATCACCGCCAGGCCTCCCACTCTTTGCCCCACTCTGTTCTGCATTTGAATGCGATAATTTACTGGCACTAATTCTCCCAGAATGGTGTTGAAGTCTGCTGTAAGCCAGCTTTCTGTGATGAAGAGGCAATCTAGATCATGTTGAAGGATGAAATCATAGATCTCTTGCCGTTGTTTTACTGCCAATCTTGTGTTAACCAAAGCGCATGATATGCGTTTGGGCTGGTGTACCCGCATGCAGTTTTTTACTGTTAATCGTCGATTGATTCTTAACAGTTGCTTACTCTTTAGAGCTTTTTTGGTGACTGTTGGAAGTGTAGAGGCGAATGGTTTTAGTTCCCAGATGGTTTCTGCAGAGTATTTCATATAACCCATGGTTGCAGAAAGATGCAGGGAAGGGATGATGATTATGGGGGTTTCGCTGGCGCTGGGAGGAAGAATATCCAAGTGAAACTGTCACTCGTTTAAGTCTTCCCTCCACGAATTGGTCCAGAGGAAGGCGAAAAACCCCAGGCATGCTGTGCCAATCTGCAGTGACTAGGGAAAAAATTCATTATTGATCCCTCACTGGTGATCAGTGAAAACCCTGGATCAATTGCTTTGTCGGTAGGGGTGTGGGGGATGCATACCCCTGGGTTAACCGATGGGACCTAGTTTCAGGCTGAAACAGCCTGTGGAGGGGGAGATGAGGGTGAGTGAGGGTGGTGTTTTAACTTTAAAATGGGAGTACCAAGATGGCCGCTGACCGGGACTAGGCCCGAGCCGGGGGCTGGGGTACGGGGACAGCGAGGGGGGAGAGGGGGACCTGCAGGGGCGACGCGGGGAGAGTCCTGGGGGGGCCTGGGTGGTTTTGGTGTCTTGTGTGCGGCGGGGGGGGGGGGCTATCAGCCAGGATAGTCACGGATGTCCCGCTAGGCCACAGCTAAAGCCTTGAATGTTCCTGGATGCGGCAGCCACGATCGCGATCCAGTAGCAGGGTTTCCTGGGCCCCCTATGGTAGAGGATGGCAAGGGGGTAGCAGGGAGAAGGCGGTGCTGTGTTTGGGATGCGATGGGGGTGCAGAGGGGGGGGTGGCGGTCATCCGATTCCCGGGATCAAAGCCGCGGCTTATCCTGAAAAGGACGGCCGCATTTAATCCAATCCACTGGGTAGGAGGACAGACCAGGCCAGATGGTGCAGGCCTTACCTTGCGAGGAGCTGCAGAGGAGGGAGGAGGGATGCTGGATCTTGGATGCAATGGGCTGGAGGCCTGCCTGCCTGGAGCTATAGCCACACGTCCTACTCCTAGGAAGCATGCGCCGTATTGAGCTCCTGTTGCTATCCTTGCTCTTGAAGATCCCTAAGAAAGTGAAACTTCACATCAATGTGCTTGGTTCTTGAATTAACTCCTTCTGTATGTGCAAGTACAATGCATCCTTGATTGTCCTCATAGATTTCTGTTGGTCCCAACTGTGGTTGACCCAAATCTGTTAATAGCTGTCTCAGCCATATAACTTCTTTGCTTGCTTGCGCTGTAGCAATGTATTCTGCTTCAGTAGACGACAGTGAAACAGAGAGTTGCTTTTTACTAGTCCAACTGATGGCTCCTCCTGACAGGAAAAATAAGTAGCCACTGGTAGATTTTCTGACACTGGTGTCTCCTGCCCAGTCAGCATCCACATATCCTGTTTAGGTGCTTTTATCGCTTGCTGGTAACTTGATTTTGTAGTGCAAAGTCCCTTTAAGATAGCAAATGATTTGTTTTACGGCATTCCAGTCCTTTTGATTTGGCATTGAAACCTGCAATGTCCGGCCTTGTAGCAGTGGTAAGGTACAGCAATTTCTCTATTGCTTTCCTGTATTGAGTATTAGTAGGTAATGGGTTATCTTGACAATTCATCTCCTTTAGGTAGTTGGTTTCAATGGTAGATGGTTTGGTGTCTTCCATTCCAAAAGTTTTAATTATTTTTGTATTTTGTGTCTTTGATTCAGAAGAAAGCTGCCATCTTCTTCTCTCTCGATCTGGATGCCGAGGTAATTCTTTATGTTGCTGAGGTCATTGGTGTCAAGTGCTGAATTAGTTTTTCAAGTATGTCTGCTTCATCCAATTCTTGCTCAAAACAAATCAGGATATCATCCACATAAATAAGCATATAGACCCATCTGTTTGCCAATCTCTTTGTGTATAAGCAGGGGTCTGCTTTGCTCCTTTGAAAGTTTTGATGTGTAAGCACTTCATTTATTTTTATATTCCACGCTCTGGCTGCTTGCTTTAGGCCATATATACTCCTGCAAAGTTTGCATACTAGGTCTGACCTTTGTTTATCTTTGAATCCTGGCGGCTGTTCCATGTAGATTTCTTCTGTTAAATCGCCATGTAGAAACGCGATTTTCACATCAAAATGTTTCACTTGCATTTTCCTTGTGACGGCTACTTGCTTTGTATCGTTAGACATGTGCAAAAGGAAAAAAAAATGTTTTGTTTAGTTTTAATTCATTATTTAATTAATTTCGTTAAGTTAAATTCGTTAAATTTGTTAAATTCGTTTTCGGAATTCGATCGTTTTCGATGGAAATTCGAAAAAACAGGTCAAATTCAATCGTTTTCGACCGAATTCGAAAACCTGGTTGGATTCGATAGTTTTCGACCGAATTCGAAAAAACGGTCGAATGCGAAAACATTTCTACCGGATTCGATAATATTTCTACCGGATTCGAATTCGATCATATTTTGATCGGATTCGAAAATATTTCAACAGAATTCAATAATATTTCATCCGCTATCGTTAATATTTCAACCAAATTCGATGATATTTCAACCGGATTGGAAATTATTTCAACCGGATTGGAAATTATTTCAACCTGATTTGAAATTATTTCAACCGGTTGGACATGAGACTGTGAGGACGCGTCTCGTGTGAGCTCCGGCGCCGACACATAGTTTAATCGTATTTTTGCATTTCTTGCTCGAATCCAACCCCATGGCCAGCATGGTCAGGAAGTCGGGAAAGACACAGACCAAGAGCGGAGCATCCGCGAGTTCCATCCGCCGCTTTCTCGCTGTAGAACCGGAGGATGTCTGGGAGGCGGATGGACTAGGCCGCTCACCACGTGTGATCAAGTCGGCTTCCGGATCCAGGTCTGCCACCAGACACCATTCTCCTGCTCTCTTGCCATAGCTCACCGAATGGCGATGTATAAGATCGAAGATCAGGAAAATAGGAACAGGAGGAACAATATCCGTGTCCGGGGTCTGCCCGAGGCGACTAGGGATGAAGATTTAGCGGCCTCCATCCGGGGGGTTTTCAACAAGTTACTGGGCAATGCAGCGGATTATCCCCTGAAACTAGACAGGGTTCACAGAGCCCTCCGACCCCGTAACATGGCTTCTGATGTGCCTCGAGACGTGATCTGCAGAGTGCATTATTATGAAGAAAAGGAGCTAATTATGCGAAAGGCCAGAGAAGCATCCACACTGGATTTTGATGGCGCCACGTTATCATTCTTTCCTGACCTAGCAAAGGAAACCCTAGAACGAAGGAGGGCGCTCAAACCGCTAACGGAAAAGCTCAGGGGGGCCTCAATCAACTACAGGTGGGGGTTCCCCGCAGCCCTGATTGCTAACAGAGATGGGAAGACCGCGATCCTGTGCTTTCCAGAAGATCTGAACGCTTTCTGTATGGATCTCAACATCAAACCCCCGGAGCTTCCCGGATGGCAAGATGGCATCCCGACTACTCCCCCTGCTCCAGAGGTTCACTGGAAGAAGGTCTCTCGCCGACGCCGCTCGGCCACTGCAGCATCCACTCCTACGGCTGAGTGAGCTGGCTATGCTCTTTTCTTGGTTTGCCTCAACGGACATGCCTTTCAGCCCTGGTCATGCAAGTATTCCCTGACCACACACAGTTTTTTCCGGTTCAACTTTTGTTTTTATTTTTTATTTTATTTTTTCTTTGAACTCATGGAACTAAGTGTTCTCCGTGGCTACTAAATGTTCCCTACGATGCTTGTTTAGAGCGCCCTTAGTGTCCTAGAGGCCGGTCAGTACACAGAGATACGGAGGATCCTGAGTTGGGCTATACAGTTTTTCGTTGTACATGGGGCTATGTTGGATTCTTTAGTGCATGACTAGTACTCCTTTAAAAATGTTTGGGTTTTATTGTGCCGGCGCCGGACCCTGCAGACTACGTATGACCCCTGTGACCATGGGTGGTCTGGTTTTGGGTACGGCCCTACTCCCGTGTACGGGTCGGCTGGAGACCCGGTTCTCCGTGGCGGCAGCTTGCTTTGGGGCGGCCTGCGGCGGGGGGCAGGGTTTCTCGTCGCTCCGTCTGTTGCACTGCAAGGCTTTGCGTGCAGCTTGGAGTCAATTCCTTACTGTTGTTTTAATGTTATTTCTCATGGTTTTCTTTCTCTTTGCTTTCCTCCTCTCTCTCTTTCTTTTTCCTTACTCTCCCCTCCCCCTCTTACCACCAGCTCCACGGTTTGTCATTAAGCTGATCTTCTCCTCTGGAACCTATGGCCACGCTTAATTTATTATCCCTTAATGTAAGGGGGCTTCATGCTCCCGGCAAGCGCCATACTCTTTATAGGGAACTTAAACGCCTGAAAGGCGATGTAATTTATTTGCAAGAGACACATTTAACGCATACCACCTCTGTAAGGCTCTTTGCACAACACTACCCTACGTGGTATTATAGCCTCTCGGATATATCTAAAGCAAAAGGTGTGGCTTTGGGTTCCGGAGGGGATCTTCTGTTTTAGAAGACTCGTTGGCTGATCCGTCCGGCCGTTATTTGTTCTTGAAGGGCACTCTGGGCAAGATGAAATGCACCTTTGCTAACCTCTACGCGCCGAACCAGGGACAGGTGAGCTTTTTGACCTCCACTCTACAAAGTTGAGTGATTTCGCGCAGGGATGTGTGTTGTTAGCGGGAGATTTCAATGTGCCTTTGAAACCCGCGTTAGACACTTCACTGGGCAGGTCTTGCATTTCCCATAGGCGTATTGCGCAGGTTTGCAGGAGATTACATGGGGCTCAGCTCATGGATGTCTGGCGAATAATGCACCCGCGTGATAGGGACTATACGCATTTCTCCCATGTGCATAGCTCCCATTCCAGGATAGATTTTTTTTTGTCAACCATCACTATTTGGAGTTGCTCTCCAAATCCCGAATAGAAGTGTCCACGATCTCTGATCACTCCCCCATCAGTGTAACTTTACGTATCCCATCCCTGCCTTTGAGATCCACTAACTGGAAATTAAATGATTCCCTTATCACGGACGAGGTAGATAGGAAGGAGATTGATGCCATGCTCTCTCTATATTTTCAAGATAAC
Source organism: Rana kukunoris (assembly GCA_029574335.1). Classification (NCBI taxonomy): domain Eukaryota; kingdom Metazoa; phylum Chordata; class Amphibia; order Anura; family Ranidae; genus Rana; species Rana kukunoris. The sequence continues at coordinate 406,464,615 of CM056051.1, forward strand.
GCCCCGTCTGTTTCCTCTCCAGGGGTCTTGTGGGAAGCCCATAAGGCTTACATACGTGGAAAACTTATGGAATTAGGCGCTAGGAAAAAGAGGGAAAGGATGTCCTCGCAATTGCGACATATTGACGAGATATGGGAGCTGGAAAAGACCCACAAACTCTCTAATTCACCTGTAACCCTTCGTTCCCTTACACTGAGGAGGGAGGAACTGAAAGCTCTCTTTCACACGGAGAATACCGCACGGATGCGCTTGTTGTCCCAACAATATTACGAATGGGGCAATCGGCCTAGCCGTCTTTTAGCCAGGTCTCTACAACAGAAAAAGAGCGCCACTTTTATAGCTAAAATAAAATCATCCTCTGACACCTTGTTGTTCGAAACTGGTGGAATTGCAAGGGAATTTCGCTCTTTCTACCAACAACTTTATAGTGTGGGACAGAATGTACAGCATGGAGAGCAAAGAACTACTCTGATACGGGAATATCTGGAACGGGCACAGTTACCGAAACTTCCAAGAGCTGCTTTAGAGGCTTTAGATGCTGAGTTTTCTGCTACGGAGCTTAAAGTGGCTCTTAAATCTATGGCGAGTGGCAAAGCACCTGGACCTGACGGATTTACCGTGGCCTATTACCGTGCGTTTGCGGACACTCTGCTACCGTTCCTATCTTCCTACGCAAACAGGATCTCTGGGGGGGATGATTTTCGCCCAGAGACCCTTCATGCCCATATCACGGTGCTCCCCAAACCTGGCAGAGACCCTAGCCTATGTAGCAATTATCGCCCTATTAGTTTACTGAACATAGATGCTAAGTTGTATGCGAAAGCCTTGGCATTGAGATTATTGCCCTTTGTGCCTCAGTGGATCTCTAGAGATCAGACGGGGTTCATACCTGGCCGGGAAGCAAGGGACAATTCACTCAGAACATTGTCACTAATCTCATATGTGCGTAGGTGCTCCCAGCCCACCCTTCTGTTATCCACTGATGCTGAGAAAGCGTTCGATAGGGTGGACTGGGAGTATCTCATGGCTACACTGGAACACCTAGGATTGGGCCCAAGTATTTTGAGCAAGATCTCGGCACTGTACCGGGCTCCAACAGCTCAACTGCGCATTAACGGGGTCCTGAGCTAACCCTTTTCATTGCATAATGGCACCCAACAGGGCTGCCCCCTGTCCCCGATACTTTTCGCCCTTTCCCTGGAACCCTTTTTGTCCACAATTCGCAATGATCCTAATATCTGTGGCATTAAAATTGTCACTTCAGAACACAAATATGCCGCTTACGCAGATGACATTCTCTTCTATGTTCAACAGCCCCTACTTACACTACCTAATCTAATGTCGGCCTTCCAAACATTCGGTTCCCTTTCGAATTTTAAAATCAACCTTGCAAAATCTGAAATACTGAACATCTCCACTCCCCGCAACTTAGTGTCCCAATTAAAGTCTTCCTTCCCATTTAGTTGGCAAAAGCAATCACTAAAATACCTTGGCATTTTTTTGACCCCTAATTTGAAATCCCTTTTCCGGTATAACTATATCCCTTTATTGAACTCAATCAGATCTGACTTACAAAAGTGGACTCAGTTGGCTCATTCCTGGCTGGGGAGGATTAGCGTTGTAAAAATGAATGTGTTACCCAGAGTGCTCTTTTTTTTTCAAATGATCCCCTTTGGGGTCCCCATTGGGTTTTTTCGTCTCTTACAATCTCTAATTCGCAGGTATGTCTGGAATCGTAAACGCCCCAGGATCGCATACAGCTGGTTGATTAAACCTAAACGAGAAGGGGGCCTTGCGCTCCCAGACTTTAAGAAATACTTTCATGCCATAGTGTTAACTAGGTTGTCTGACTGGAGATACCGCAGGGGGTCTAAACTCTGGGTTGAATTAGAGATGGAATTATACGGAGCTGATCCTTTTATCTCATTGTGGCTATCTCCTAAATTTCGCAGGAAGGCCTTGACTGCGTCCCCTCTTTCTAGATCCTCACTAGCTGTCTGGGACTCGCTCTGTAAGGCACAAAAGTGGCCCTGTAACTCTCCACTGATGCCTATTCTTGGGCATGATTACTTTGCACCTGGCAACATGGACTCAAGCTTTGTTGACCGGTCCTCTGCCTCGCCCCTATTGTTGCACCATGTGACCTCTGAAACGGGAGTTATACCTATGACTGAGCTGTTCACATCAGTTCCTATTTCTTTTATGGATCAATGGAAATATCACCAGCTTTCTCAATTTGTGCGATCCCTTCCCCGCCCGTTGCGGTCTGCATCGGAACTGACCGCAGTGGAGGAACTACTTGCAGGACCTCAACCTACAGAGAGACCTGTGTCATGTTTCTATCAAGCCTTGTTGTCCCTTCCTCCTGTCGCTAACCATTCGTGTCTTGTTAAATGGGAACGGGATCTCCAAAGCCAGCTGCCTGAGGCTCAACGTGCATCAATATTCCAACTAACACACGTATCAGCCATATCTTCAAAGACCGCAGAGGTCAATTATAAGTTACTAATGCGCTGGCACTACACCCCAGAAGTTTTACATAGAACTTTTCCATCAATGTCAGATCGCTGCTGGAGGGAATATGGGCAGGGGGGTTCTCATGCGCACATTTGGTGGTCTTGCCCACTGATCAAACCTTTCTGGGCATCAGTTTTGCAATGGATTGAAAAAATCCAGGGGTCTGGCGTGGTGATGGATCCATGGGTGGTAATGTTCCATTGTACGAGCGAGCCAGCAGGAGCATACTCTAAATCAATTACTCCCCATCTCCTTAATGCGGCCAAAGCCCTCATACCTAGGTTCTGGAAGCAACCTATTGTTCCAACCATTCGCCAATGGCTAATGGAAGTAGATCACATCTACCACATGGAAAGTAGCACGCTGACTCTTCGTAATAAAGCTGACCTGGCCCATAAGATATGGTCCTGCTGGATCGATTTTAAATTTTCTTCTATGTATGCGGATGCTGTGGCAACAAGTTCTTAATGGTTATATGTTGGTAATGCACTGTTACAGTTCAGAATGTTCCGTGGTGGCTGGTATACCCCCCTCCCCCCTTCTTCCCCACCCTGCCCCATCACCCCCTTCACCTTTTCTCGCTATAACTCTCTTCCTGCTCTCTTTTTTTCTTCTTCATTTTTCTTTCCTCTTGATTCTTTCTTCTGCTTTTACTTTTTTGCTATGCACACAGATCTTGATAACTGGTGTTTCAACATAGAGACACGTATTATTGTGAGGTTCGATACATAGATTTGGTCTTTATTGTATGCTAGACTTGAGTATGACCGTTTTAATACATGCTACCTGTGAAGATTGTAATCTACCAACGTTCTAATGTACATCCTCATGCTGTCTGTATGTCATTTCTTACTGTGTTGATTTTCTTCCTTTTAATTTCAATAAACACTTATTGAACAAAAAAAAAAAATTATTTCAACCGGATTGGAAATTATTTCAACCGAATTGGAAATTATTTCAACCGAATTTGAAATTATTTCTACCAGATTGGAAATTATATCCACCGGATTGGAAATAATTTCAACCGGATTGGAAATTATTTCTACCGGATTGGAAATTATTTCTATCGGATTGGAAATTATTTCAACCGGATTGGAAACTATTTCAACCGAATTGGAAATTATTTCAACCGAATTTGAAATTATTTCTACCGGATTGGAAATTATTTTCACTGGATTGGAAATTATTTTTTACCGGATTGGAAATTATTTCCACCGAATTTGAAATTATTTCAACCGAATTTGAAATAATTTCAACCGGATTTGAAATAATTTCAACCGGATTGGAAATTATTTCCACCGGATTTGAAATGATTTCAACCGAATTTGAAATGATTTCAACCGAATTTGAAATGATTTCAACCGGATTGGAAATTATTTCAACCAAATTGGAAATGATTTCAACCGAATTTGAAATTATTTCTACCGGATTGGAAATTATTTCCACCGGATTGGAAATTATTTCCACCGGATTGGAAATTATTTCCACCGGATTGGAAATTATTTCAACGGAATTTGAAATTATTTCAACCAAATTGGAAATTATTTCAACCGCATTTGAAATTATTTCAACCGCATTTGAAATTATTTCTACCGGATTGGAAATTATTTCAACGGAATTTGAAATTATTTCAACCGAATTGGAAATTATTTCAACCGAATTTGAAATTATTTCTACCGGATTGGAAATTATTTCCACCGGATTGGAAATTATTTTCACCGGATTGGAAATGATTTCAACCGAATTTGAAATGATTTCAACCGAATTTGAAATGATTTCAACCGAATTTGAAATTATTTCCACTGGATTGGAAATTATTTCCACCGAATTGAAAATTATTTCTACCGGATTGGAAATTATTTCCACCGGATTGGAAATTATTTCAACCGGATTGGAAATTATTTCCACCGGATTTGAAATTATTTCAACCGGATTTAAAATTATTTCAACCTGGATTGGAAATGATTTCCACCGGATTGGAAATAATTTCAACCGAATTTGAAATTATTTCAACCAGATATGATTGTATGTATTTGTATTTGTATTATTGTATTTGATTACATTCTATTAAATTCTATTCTGTTCTTTACTATTCTTTGATTTTCATTCTACTGTTTTATTATTTTATATTCTATTTTATTGTATTTTTTTTTTAGAAATCGATTTATATTTTTTAGATTTTGATTCAAACTTGCTTTCAATTTTCATTCGAATTTGTCTTCGATTCAAATTGTTTTCGAATTCGATTCGAATAGAATTTTTTCGAATTTGATTCGAATAGAATTTTTCTAATTCGATTTGAATAGAATTTTTTCGAATTCAATTCGAATTCGTTTCGAATTCGAATTTCATTCGCGTTTTTTTTAAATTTGTTTAAATTCGTTAATTTTGTGATTCGGAAATTCGGATGCATCCGAAATTCCGAATAATGAAAAATTTGTTCGAATTCGTAACAAAACTAAATGCACATGTCTATGTATCGTTCAATTGTTCCATCTGCATTGTATTTCACTTTAAAAGTCCATTTACAGCCTATGGCTTTCCTTCCGGGTGGTAGTTCTGTAAGTGTCCATGTTTTAGTGTCATGCATGGATTTTATCTCTTCCTCAGCAGCCTTTATCCATTTAGTTGCTTCTTGTTCTGAAAGTTGAGATGTCTTCCCAGTTTACAGGTTCATTGATACTGCCAGTACTTGCTTTGTATGAGAGACGTAAAGGTGGTTTACCTTTGTTTTCTCTTGTTGACCGTCTCGGTTTTGTGTCTGAGCCTTCTTGTATCTGCTCTTCAGTACTGTTTGAGTCTACACTCACTTCAACTGTTTGTTTGGAAGTTACAGAGATGGGCTGGTCAATGTCAGTTTTCTCTTCTATTCTTGCTTCTACTGTTGTCATTACATTGTCTCTTAAATCTTCAACAAAAGTTACGCTGTTGCTAATGGTAACCTTGGCTGTTTTGGGATTTAGGATTCTGTAACCCTTGACATTGTCACTGTATCCAACGAAGATACCTTGAAACGCTCTGTTTTGGAGTTTGGTGAGTTTTTCTTCAGGTATGTAGATGAATGCTTTGCATCCAAAAACTCTTAGGTGTTTTACACTTGGCTTCTCATTGTGCCATAGTTCATATGGGGTTTTCTCCACTGTTCTGGAAAGAAGTATTTTCTGCAAATATGCAGCTGTCATGGCTGCCTCACCCCAGTATTTTTGTGGTAGTCCAGAGTCTGTCAGCATACATCTGATCATTTCAGTCAGAGTTCTGTTCTTTCTTTCAGCTACTCCATTTTGTTCTGGTGTATACGGGACTGTCTTTTGATGTTCTTTCCCATGCCTTTTTATTTACTCTTGTATCTTACTTCCTGTGAATTCACCTCCATTGTCGCTCCGAAGTATGAGAGGCTTCCTCTGAAACTTGTTACTTGTCTTTGTTATATAGTCCTGTAATTTGTCGAAAACTTCACTCTTGTGTTGCATTAGGTAGGTGACTGTATATCTTGAGTAGTGGTCTATAAAAGTACCTGTTGCCTCCAGGTGTTGGTGGGTTTAGGGGACCACACACGTCACTGTGAACTAAGTTAAGTGGTCTTAAGGCTCTCTTCTGGCTGACTTTGGGAAGTGTTGCTCTCGTAAGTTTGGATTTAATGCAACATTCACATTTAACAGTGACTGGACAAGGGGATACTATTAGATCCCTTGTCAGATTCCTCCTCTGTAGTTCCAGTATGCATTCTGGGTGTCTGTGACCTAGACGTCTGTGCCATATATGTATACAGTCATTGTGTTTGTGTGTACATAGTCTCACCTTTTCCTTCACTGTGTCGACATGATATAGATGATCATCCAGCTTGGCGCTTGCTACTGTCTGTTTGCCGTTTAGAATGGAACACTTGTCACCTTGGAATTTCACAGTGAGTCCTCTGGCTGTTAGACGTTTCACAGAAAAGAGTGCTCCTTCTAGATTAGGAACATAAAGCACATCTTTCACTGGTATGGTTAAATTGTGTCCCAAATCATCAGGGCATACAAGGGTTCCATGCCCACATCCTTCTGCATGTATTGTGCTTCCATCTGCAAGGTAAATAGTTTCTTTGTTGTTCTGGTCAAGTTCTGTGAAAAAACTCCTATCACTCATCATTTGACTGGTTGCCCCTGAATCGATGCACCAGTCTTGGCATTTATTGTTGCCTGTCACTTTAAATGTGGCACTTCAGTTGCCTTCCCTTGGGTCAAGGATTGTGGTTTTGACCTTTTGTTTAGCATAAGAGGGACGTTGTCTCATTTGCTCTGCTTTCCATATAGTACAGTCTTTCTTTATGTGTCCCTGTTTGTGGCATCTGAAACACACTCTGGTTTCTTTCCTGTGTAACCTTGCATCTGTAGCTTTAAGAGCGGTGCTGGTGTCGGATTCTGTGGAGTCACGCATTAATTCCTTTCTTCTCTGATACTCATCTATGAGCCTGGTTTTTACAAATGCTACCGTCAGATCTGTCTCAGGTCGTGTATCCAGTGCATTGATTAGTGCAGTGTATGTATCGGGGAAACTGCATAACAACATGGCTGCAATGTGACTGTCTGTTATATTCTCCCCGCTTTATTTGAGTTGCGCAATCACTTCCAGCATTGCGTTTATATGCTCCTGCATGTCCTGTTCTCTGCCAAGTCTTATGTTGTAAAGTTTCCGAATCATAAACAGCTTGTTGTTTAAACTGAATCTTTGCAGTATTTTTCGTACATCATACATGCCTTTCCCTGTGTCCTCATTGCGTATATGAATGAGCTAATCATCTTCTACTAGTAAGCTTAAGTTATGATGGCACATGCTTGTCTGTTTTTCTTGTCCCAGTCCTGATTATTATCCTGTGGCCTCTCTGTAGTGGTAACCTTCCACTAGTCATCTCTGGATAACAACATTTCCACTTTAAACTTCCATAGCTGATAATTGTCATTGTTCAGCTTGGCCACTGAGAGTTTAAGCTCTGAGTTTTCGGCCATTTTATCCCTCCTTTATGTATAAACAGTCTTACTTGTCTATAGGAGATGTCACTGGAAAACTTTCTTATGTCAATCTCCGCATCAGCCACGCTGTCTTCCGTTCAAGGCTTTGTTCTGCTTAGGCCGCACCTGGTCATAAGACTTTATCCGGACATCTGGGCCCATAACCTGTTGCAAAGTACTATTGATTGGTGCAGCGGAGTCAGTTGAGATCAGACATTGTGTAGTAACAGAAACTGGCTTCTTTATTGGAACATCATCACACAGACAAAGATGTCTCTCTGCACATGGTAAGGAGAACAAACACAGCTAACAGGCAGGAAAAAGAAACCAACAAGTGCATCACTGTGGGCAGGAAAATACAACGCATATCATGGAGAATACATAGCATAGCATATCATTGAGCACTAGCGACATCTTGTGTCCTTTTTGTAAGCTGCATTCCATACGATAGGCTAAGCTGAAGTTTTGTTGTATCTCCAACAAAAATGTGGGCAACACGGTGGTCGTTGCGGAGACACTGCAGCATGTAATCGCTCATGTGTGCCAGGCTGCCCAGAGGCAACACAAAGCTGTCCTCTGTGGGAGGTGTATCGTCTATGTCCTCTGTATCCCCCCAGCTACGCACCAGTGATGGCCATGAGCTGGTCTGAGTGCCACCCTGCTGTGAACATGGTTCCTCCTCCTCCATCTCCTCCTCCTCATCCTCCACCTCATCATCCTCCAGAACTGTGCCCTTGCTGGACAATTGTGGACCTGGCATTTGTTGGTGCAGGAACCCACCCTCGGAGCCACTTGTGAATGACTGCCCTGAAAGCCTTGGAAATGATCCCGATTCCTCCTCCTCCTCCTGTGCCACATCCTCTTCCATCATCGCCCAAAGCGTTTTTTCAAGGTGGCATAGAACTGGGATAGTAACGCTGAGAACGGCGTCATCGGCACTGGCCATGTTGGTGGAGTACTTGAAACAACACAACAAGGCACACAGGTCTTCCATGGAGGCCCAGTTTTTGGTGGTGAAGTGGTTCTGTTCCGCAGAGCGACTCACGCGTGCGTGCTGCAGCTGAAACTCCACTATCGCCTGCTGCTGCTCGCAAAGTCTGGCCAGCATGTGCAAGGTGGAGTTCCACCTTGTGGGCACGTCACATATGAGGCGGTGAGCGGGAAGTCCGAAGTTATGCTGCCGTGCTGACAGGCGAGCAGCAGCAGGGTGAGAACGCCAAAAGTGTGCACAGATAGCCCGCACTTTCTGCAGCAGCTGTGGCATATCGGGGTAAGTTTTAAGGAACCTCTGCACCACCAAATTCAGCACATGCGCCAGATGATGTGCGTCAAACCAGCTAGGCCCAGAGCTGCTACAAGATTTCACCCATTATAGCACACCACCAGGCCCGGCTTGAGGCTCACTGCCGCCAACCACTCATCGGTCTGTTGTTTCTCCACAACTCCTGCGCGGTGTGGGTTTTTTCCCTCAAACAGGAATGTTTTAAAACTGCCTGCTGTCGTTTACCCATGGCTGTGCTGAAGTTGGTGGTGAATGTGTTACGCTGACCGGATGAGGAGGTGGTAGAGGATGAGGATTTGGAGTAGGAGGAGTTAGCAACAGGAGGCAAACTGAAGCGCCCTGCAATCCTCGGTGGTGGAAGGACATGCGCCAAACTGCTATCCGCCTTAGGCCCAGCCGCCACTGCATTTACCCAGTGTGCTGTTAGGGAGATATAACATCCCTGACCATGCTTACTGGTCCACGTATCCGTAGTTAGGTGGACCTTGCCACAGATGGCGTTGCACAGTGCACACCTGATTTTGTCCCCCACTTGGTTGTGCAGGGAAGGGATGGCTCGCCTGGAAAAGTGGTGGCGGCTGGGCACAACCTACTGTGGGACAGCCAATGCCATCAGGCTTTTTGAAATGCTGGCATCCAGGGCCAGGGATCAAGGGTGGGTAGGGGGGTACTTCCTCTCCTGCTCCAGTGTTTGGGAGATAGAGAGTTGAACACTTCCATGGGACAATGTGGAGATGTTTGGTGACCCAGGTGGTAGTGTTGTTTGCCGATCCTATGATTGCAGGGTGGCAGGTGCCACTGTCACTACAGAGGTGGATGAAGAGGCCGAGACTGAAGCAGAAAAGAAAGCAGGAGGAGCCAGAGACCTTTCTTGGTTTTTGAGGTGTCTACTCCACTGCAGCTTGTGCTTTGCACTTAGATGCCTGGTCATGCAGGTTGTGCTCAGGTTGAGAATGTTTATGCCTCGCTTTAGGCTCTGATTGCACAGCGTGCAAACCACTCGTGTCTTGTCATCAACACATTGTGTGAAGAACTGCCACGCTAGGGAACTCCTTGGACCTGGCTTTGGTGTGTTCAGTCCCTTGCTGTGTTGGGCAGTAGCAGGCGTACTGTCTAGGGGACGGACGCTCCGCTTTTGCACCCTGCTCCCTCTTCTGCTGTGCTGGTGGCTCTGTGCGACCACCACCTCTTCCTCCGAACTACACAGGTCACCTGCATAACGTTGATTCCATGTGGGGTCGAGGACCTTATCGTCCTCCACATCATCTTCCACCCAGTCTTCACCACTGCCCTCCTTGTCGGTCGGCACAATTGCGAAAGCAGCAGCAGATGGCAACTGTGTTTCTTCATCATCCGTGACGTGCTGTGATGGTCCCCCCATGTACTCATCTTGAAACATGAGTGGTTGGGCATCGGTGCACTCAATTTGTTCCACTTCTGGGGCAGGGCTAGGTGGATGGCCCTGGGAAACCATGCTAACAGAGTCATCAAAAAGCAGAAGAGACTGCTGCATGATTTGGGGCTCAGACTGCTTGGCTGATTTGCAAGGGTGTGAGGTGAAAGACTGATGATCATCGGCTGCAGGTGCCAACTCTGATCTTTCAGCACAAGACTAATTGGGAGACAATGTGAAGGAAATGAAGGCACTGTCTGCAACCCAATCTACTATCGCCTGTTCTGCTCCTGGCCTCAACATTCGTAGAGCCAGATTAGGCCCGACCAAATACCTCTGCAGGCTCTGTCGCCTACTCGCACCTGAGGAAGGTGTTTCACTTGTGCGTGTAGCTGGCACAGATCGACCACGTCCTCTCCCTGCAACAGGAGCTCCACCATCAGCACCACAACCACGGCCACGTCCCTTATTTGATGTTCTCATATTACTCAAATGTAGGATCTTGCCCTAAATGGGTGTTTTTTTTTGAATAGCACAATAGAAAAACAGTATCTAAAGTGTGTATCTCACACGTAAAGATATGCAGGAAACACTGCAAACACTGGAGGAAAAACTGCAAAACATATTTGTTTGCCCTAAATGGGTGTTTTTTGAATAGCACAATAGAAGAACACTAGCTAAAGTGTTTATCTCACACATACAGATATGGAGGAAACACTGCAAACACTGGAGGAAACACTGCAAAATATATGTTTTTGCCCTAAATGGGTATTTTTTGAATAGCACAACAGAAGAACGGTATATAATGGGTGTATCTCACACGTACAGATATGGAGGAAATGCACCAAAAAAAATGTATTTGCCCTAAATAATTGTTTTTTGAATAGCACAATAGAAAAACAGTATCTAAAGTGTATATCTCACATATACAGATATGCAGGAAACACTGCAAACACTGGAGGAAAAACTGCAAAATATATTTTTTGCCCTAAATGCATGTTTTTTTAATAGAATATAAGAACAGTAGCTAAAGTGTTTATCTCACACGTACAGATATGGAGGAAACACTGCAAACACTGGAGGAAACACTGCAAAATATACTTTTTTGCCCTAAATGGGTGTTTTTTTTAATAGAAAATAACAACAGTAGCTAAAGTGTTTATCTCACACGTACAGATATGGAGGAAACACTGCAAACACTGGAGGAAACATTGTTTTTTATCCCCTAAATGGATGTTTTTTTGAATAGCACAATAGAAGAAAAGTATCTAAAGGGTGTCTCTCACAGTAACATATGCAGTGCTGGTATAATTTGATTTCTGAAGCAAGAGTGACTCCTATTTCTCTCCCTAAAAGCAAAAGCAGACAGGAACCTTTCCCTAAAGCAGGCATGTCCAAAGTCCGGCCCAGGGGCCAATTGCGGCCCCCCTGGTGATTTAATATGGCCCCCCTGAGAATTTGGATATTGCAGCCTCACATGTGCCCTGTGCCCTGTGCCCTGGGGGGCCACAAAAGATATATACCGAATTTATTGGTGCTGCCTCGGAGGGGACAGGACGTGCGCCATCAGATTACATAAAGAGAATCTCCTGTTTACTCAGTGGCGTCTGTAATAGGAAGTCCCGTTTCCTGGGATGCCATTGGATGACTGTTCTGTTTATCATAGGAGGCAGGACTTTGTATTAAAGAGGCCACAAGTAAACAAGAAATTCTCCTCGCATAGCACACCCACCGGGAGCCGGGCTGAGACCACCAAACTCAATTCACATGCAGCCGGGACCGGGATCCGAACCCTTGGCTGCAGAGGTGAACGGCTTGTCAGCGCAGTGCCAATCGCGTTGAGCCACCGCAGCTCCTGCACGTAAGGCTGCATTCATGGCACATGTGAGGCTGCATCGATTTCAATGGTAAGGCTGCATTCATGGCAATGATGAGGCTGCATTCATGGCAATGATAAGGCTGCATTCATGGCAATGGTGATGCTGCATATATGGCAATGGTAAACCTGTGCGTGTTATATACTGATAAATACGGTATATCCAAATAACACGCCCAAGCTCAACCTTAGTCCTGAGCAGTGTTCGGGGATTCGTTGGGGCCACAAAAGAGAAATCCAGTTCGGGTTTGCTCAACCCTACTGGTGACCAGAACTGGATGGCTCAAGATGTGGCCAAACCACAGTTTTGTAAAGCATTTGAATTAAAATGTTATCTCTTGCGTAAACACCCTTTTTAATGCATACAAATGATTTGCTGGCCTTGCTTGCTGCAGCTTGGTATTGCATGCTTTTGTTGAGTCTGTCATCTACTAGGACCCCCAAATCCCTTTCTATCATCGATTCCCCCAGAGGTTCTTCCCCTAATGTGTAACTTGCATTTGCATTTTTAGCCCCAAATGCATTACTTTATATTTTCCTCCGTTGAACCTCATTTGCTGTGTTGCCGATCCCTCTTTTTTTATTAAAATCTTCTTGTAAAAATTTAAGGTTAGTACCCTGCTTAGTTTGGTATTGAGATTGATCTACTTATAATAACCCCTTTATGACGTTTATTAACAATTTAAACAGAATTGGTCCCAGGACAGAGTCTTGAGGTATCCCACTTACAACTCCAGACCATTCAGAAGATATGCTATTTATCCTAAACCCTTTGGATGTGGTCCTGTAACTAGTTTTCTATCCAGGTACAAACACTATTGTCAATGCCAAGAGACATCAATTTGTAAATTATTCATTTATGGAATACTGTGTCAAATGTTTGGGAAAATCCAGTTACACTACATCCACTGCCCTTCCTATATCCAGATCACAGCTCACTTACTAATAAAATGTTAACAGGTTGGTCTAGCAGGAATTGTCCTTCATAAATCCATGCTGGTTACTAAGGATTGGAAGAGCCGAACACCACCCCGGTTCGGTTTGCACCAGAACTTGTGAACAGGCAATAAATTTGTGCAAACAGCGTTAAAGTCTAAGGGACACGCACATCAAAAGTGCTAATTTTAAAGGCTTATATGCAAGTTATTGCCATAAAAAGTGTTTGGGGATATGGCTACTGCCCCAGGGGACAGGTATCAATGCAAAAAAAAGTTTTGAAAACGTCTGTTTTTTCAGGAGCAGTGATTTTAATAATGCTTAACCTCCCTGGCGGTATGATTCTGTCTGGAATTACGTACCAAAAGCGGTACAATTATTTTGCATGGAAATTCTGCGTTTTATACTGTAGGCCTGCAATTCTTAGGCCTCGTACACACGATCGGATATGTCCGCTGAAACCCGTCTGCCGGGCCGTTTCAGCAGACAGATTCTATCGTGTGTACGGGCGAGCCGACGGATTTGTCCACCCGACAGATTTCAAAGCATGCTTTGAAATCTGTCCGCTGCAAACCCGTCTGTCCGACATGTTCGATGGTTAGTAGACAAAACCATCGGACCAAAATCGCGCGCATGCTCAGACAAAAGGAGGGGACGGGAGCGCTCGTTCAGGTAAACCTTGTGTTTGTTTGTGAGTTGGCACATTCGTCATTTTAATTATCTATAGTGTATCGTTTATTGCCTTTTCTTCGTTCTCTTGCTAGAATCAAGCCGTTCTATTGCTGATGCTATTTAGACTGAGTTGTCCCAATATAGCAAAGTTTGATTGTAGTATTTGGCGTTGTCTTTTTGTAATTATTTTGTTGCCGCATGTCCTAATTTTTTGAGCTTTCCTCCACATGAATTTTTTTTTTTTTTTTACTTAATGTTGTTCTAATTTATTTTTACGTTGTCATCTGCTGTTTATTTTGTGCTTGCATTATTTATTTTTATTTTTGTTTGTTTTCAAAGCTTATTTTTTTTTTTTTTTGCTCCTTTTTTTTACAATGCATTTTTTTTTTGCTCCTTTTTTTTACAATGCATTTTTTTTTGTTTTTTGCACCTTTTTTTTACAATGCATTTTTTTTTGCACCTTTTTTTTACAATGCATTTTTTTTTTTGCTCCTTTTTTTTACAATGCATTTTTTTTTTGCTCCTTTTTTTTACAATGCATTTTTTTTTTGCTCCTTTTTTTTACAATGCATTTTTTTTGGTTTTTGCACCTTTTTTAAAAAATGCATTTTTTTTTTTGCACCTTTTTTTTACAATGCATTTTTTTTTGTTGGCTTTGCAAATGATGTAAACTTTTTGTCTTTTGGAGTTTCCATGGCAAGTTGTCACTCCAAACCTACCCCCCCACCCAGGAGTTTGTGTCCTTACAAAATTCCACCTTGTATTTGTAGAATGTTTGGGGCATAATCACCACAGTAGAAAACACAATAGACAAGGTTTGAACGTAAATACAAAAAGCCATTTATTTTGGCACTAAACTAAATTATAAAAAACCTGATCTGCACCACTTGATCAGATAGCAACCTACATGCAGACTTGCGCATTCCACAACATGATGAAGGATAAAATGAACAACCTCAGGAGACACGAAACAAAAAAAATCTGAATCAGCAGCACATGAGCAAACAAACACAAGCTGTGGTACTCCAACAACCTCACATTTTTGGATAATGAACTGGAAGGCAGGTAATCACCTTCTCTTCTTACTTCCAGCCTTCCTTCCTGGCTGCCTTGCAGCGGAACGTCCACGGGCCCATCCATGGCCCCTTGCAGGTGCAGATGATGTGGCAGCAGGAGGCAGAAGATGGGGAGCAGGCTGGGCTGGGTCACTCAGGTCTGTGTCCCTGGTCAGCATGCCCCTGTGCATCCAGAAAATGACCTTGTTAATCAAGTCCTTTGCCAGGTCCCTTTGGTCCTCCTCCGCTCGGCTCAGTTCATGCGCCACGGAGGCACTGAAGGCTTCAGTGGGGTTGAGGGGGGCCCTCATTATTTCCGCAGCCTCCCTCATCATTTTGAGGCTCTCCTCCTATATCTGCCTCATGCGCCTCCTTTGGCCTGGTCGCCTCATCTGGAGGCGAGGAACCTGGCTTATGGTGCTGAGCCTGGGGACATGCTGACTTCCACTCGGCCCAGCCTCCTCCTGGCTGCCACTCACCCCTTCCGCCTGGCTGACATGGTCCTGAGGAGCTGCCACCTCCTGGCTGGGCTCTTCCTGTGTCAAAAAAAGGGACATGTTGTAATATTTAGCTCAATCAAGCACACACACACATTATTTGGCTCTAGACTCTTTTGGTTTTCTTAATTAAAATAGAACTGACTGTCCTTCAGACCCCTCAGTTGGCATCCCTGAGATCCCTAGTTTTATGCACACGCCTTTTTTTGTTGGTCCAAACTTTATAATTTTTACAATAGTAACTCAAGAATCAAACCCAAATTAGCAGCTAAGAAATATTTAGGAAACTACTATACCTCTTCACTGAAGACCACCAGATATGGGTCCATGTCAGCCAGGCCCTCCGCTGGCTCTGCAGGGGCGTGGGGATCCTGGGAAGTTCCGCTGCAAGGAAGCGTGGGAGGAAGGCTGGGAGGAAGATTGGAAAGTGATGGCCGGCCCTCCAGTTCATCATCCAAAAATGCAAGCTCGCGGAAGTACCACAGCCTGGGCTCCTTTTGCGCATGTGCTGCTGATCCAGATCTTTGGCTTTTAAGCTCTTTATATACTTTTCGATAGGTGCTCCTGAGATTGCTCATTTTATCCTTCACCATGTTCGCTGTGCAGGATGGAACCCACGTCTGCATGTAGGTTGCTATCTGTTGGAGTGAGTCCGCTCTCAGGACCTTATTTGGGTAGCCTGGGTGCCTGCTATCCCAAAGGTTTGGCTTTTCCCGATACATTTCTATCAATCTCAAAGTGTTCTCTTGGATCGCCAACTGGTCCATCTTGCCTTGTTTATGTCGAGATTAATGGTCTAGAATATACAAAAATAAATATCTAAAAACCCACATCAAAAATGGCTCAGCTTTGTCATTGTCTGTATATGTATGTGTACAATCATTGTGGAGCTAGTATACAAACACATTGGGGGTTATTTACTAAAGAAAAAATCACTTTAGCACTGCAAAAGCACTTGAAAGTACACTGCCTGAAAGTGCACTTGGAAATGCAATCGCTGTAGCCCCGAAGGGGACATGCAAGAAAAAAAAAATTCAGTTTTAGCCTCCACCTGATTGGATGATAAAATAAGCAGAGCTTCCCTTCATTTCAGATCTTCCCCTCAGATCTATGGAGAATGGCCTTCCAAGTGCACTTGCATTGCACTTGCAGTGCAAAGTGGATTTCCCTTTAGTAAATAACCCCCAATGTGTCCTGCTGCTACAATGCTGGCCAGCTCCGCTCCATTGTAGTGCAACTCATTTTTGGAACATGCAGACCCTTTGGTAACATGAAAATAAATACATGCCATCTCTAATCATCCACAATTTTTTTATGTTACCAATCATCAAGGCACTATTTAATGTGTAGATATCATGCCCCTCACACAGCATTGATGAGCTAATACACTACCTAATTACCTCTGTCCAACCAATACAGAACAATACATGCATGATGTGAATACACAAGACAAAAATAAAGAGGTAGAGCATTGTCATATATATACAGTATGTAGTGATGTGTCCAAGCAGTTTTGGCCAAAACTCGCATTGGGGGCCCCAAGCTACCTACATAGCGCAAACGGTCCTAACAACATCCCAAACCCCCACCCCCCCATGGGGTTTCAAAGTTTAGAGGCCTCTGCTGATCCCATGTTGTAATTTACCTTCGTCTCTGTAGCTCCTCGCGTACTCTCGAGTAATCTCCGCGTAACCGACCTAATCACGTCGATATCCTTATATAGGCCGCGCAAAGATATACCGCCGCCCTCTTCGTTCGCAATGTCTCCGCCCGCTTTTAACTCCCCCATTACATGTTTCAACATCCAGGGCCTCATATTGCAAGTTACCGGCATATGTGTATGTCATCGTTTTACCACGCGAGTAAGCTCCGCGTAAACACAACGTATTCATCCGCGCATGCGTGAAACGCCGCCTTCGTCCACGCCCATGACGGAACTTTTCCTCTTTTCCACGCCCCTTATCACTGTGAAGCGAAAATATGGCGATGTCACACGAGCGAGCATTATCCTCTCATGAGGATCAGGAAGGGACACAGCCAGGAACGTCCTGCTCAAGGAGAACGGTACAAGGCCACGAATATGAGTTTGGAGGAGATGGTGGAGATGGTACACATCCTGCGCAGGAAGGATTATGATGGGGATTATGGCCCATACAGCACCCCAAACCGCCGTAAGGCCAAAATTATGGACTAGGTGGCGAAGAGGCTTACTGAGATCTTTGGGGTGAGCAGGTCCAAAGAGCAGCTACGCAAGCGCTGGTCCGATTTGAAGTTGCGTGAGCCACAACAGTTTCGGAAGATAAAGAAAATCCTGGATAAAAGTAGGTGTTTTTTTGGGGGGGGGTGGTTTGCAATTGTGTGATATCATTGTTTGCTATGTATATTTCTGCATGTGCCTTGTTGGACTGGTTGTACTTTGGAACACATTTTTTTGTATATTTCCTGTAAAAACAAACAAAAAAAAGTTTTGCACGATCGTTCTTTAGAAACATCGTTACATCACCTCGTTTCACACAAATACTATGTCCTAGGAACAGCACACCAGGACATGGCTATTTGGCTTTTATAGAAAAGTTATTACACATTGTGGATAAAATAATGTAGATTTCCTAACTTATTAGAATGTGAAAAGACAAACAGGATTCATTCACACAGTGATAATAAGCAGCTGGATTCACATCTGGACTCAAGAGCACCTGTGTCTCCCCCATAATGAGATTCATTTTTAACAGTCTGTGACACCTAATTTTTAGGGAGGGGCATCCATGCAGGGGCAGACTGACCACTGAGGAAATCGGGCACTGCCCGAGGGCCCCATGCCCCTAGGGGGCCCCATCAGAGATGCCAGGCTCATTAAAACCAGGGACAGTATGTAAAAATCTGAAAATTTTGCTCAACTGTCCCTGATATGTCGAAATAGCGAATATTCACTGCGATATTCGAGTTATTCGCGAATACTCGAATATGCAATATTCGTAGCGAATATTCGCAATGCGAATATTTGTGAGCAACACTAGTAATTGAGCAAAATTATAAAAATATTATAGATATGATGGGCCGTATCAAAGACTAAATACCCCTGCCCCGCCCCCCCCCCCCATCACCCATCCATCTTGAAAAGCAAAAAAAAAAAGATGAAGATGCACACACAGTGTGTCCACATGTGCTATCTGCCATCACAGGTTATCGATTGTCTTTGCTTTGTGGGTACACCCCCTTCCTCCCTTCTCTCAAGCAGGTGAGAGGGAAGGGTTTGCACCCACAAACCACATGCATTGATCACCCATGATGCCAGATAGCACATGTGGACATTTGTCATGTGAGGTCAGGATATAATCCCCATTTGGGCCCTCTCACTCACACACAGAAATGTGTGCATCTTCCAAATTTGGCGTGTTCCGGGGTGACATTGGGAGACTGTTGTAGTAATTACGTTGTTGTACTTTGTAATTTGTTTTTTTGTCCTATTTTTTTCATATTTTTGTAAAAAAAAGTTTTGTATAATCCATAATAGTTTTTATAAAAAAAAAATAAAAAAAATTTTTTACTCCAAAAATGTTAAATTTTGGCAAACCCAAAAAGTTTATAGTAAAATATTTAAACGCTAAAATGAGTGGCTTGTTCTTTATATATGCTCAATACCCAGTTTGTAGATGAGTGACTTGTAACTACAGGCATAACCCGCTTTTAAGTACACACTAGGGTTTATTTATTACCACTGCAAATCGCAATATCAGGCTCACTTCTGCATAAAAAACAATATTCTTACAACACCAGCTTGTTCAGTTAAGCCAGGTTTTAGAAATGCTGGAAGCTCATTGGTTTGTGTGCAGAAGTGACCCTTCTATTGTGTACTTAAAAGTGGGGTATGCCTGTAATGTACAATTGTGGTTATTTACTAAAACATGACAACTACATTTGGCACTAGAAGTGCACTAGTTCGAGAACCAAGAAGACAGAGAAAAATAGAAAAAGCAATAATGACAAACAACTGTATATAGAGTCCAATGGTCAAATTATTTATATTTTGTAATATTTCTTTCTTTTGGGGGCCGAATTAGAAAGAAATATGATCTGGCATAGCTATGGCCCCCCGACCCATGAAGTACTCAACATATTTGTCGCGCACCTCACGAGCAGATTGGGTGGCCGAGCCAGCGCGACCAGTGTCCAGCCCAGGAAGGGTATCTGAGGGTAGTCCTGCCTCAGCACCGATGTTGGGTAGGTACGTCTGGGAATGCCTGCGTAAAAAATTGTTCAATATGCAACAGGCAAAAACAACATGGTTCAATTTATATTCCGAAAGATGTATCGCTGTCTGGAACAGGCGGAACCGGCTGGCGAGTATCCCAAAGGCATTCTCGACTACCCTCCGGGCCCTGGCTAGCCTAAAATTGAACACCTTTCTCTCCGGAGTAAGAGTCCTCTGGGGAAAAGGCCGCATGAGGTGAGGTCCAAGCCCGAAAGCTTCGTCCGCTAAAAGAACAAACGGAAGTCCTTCTACATTGTCTTCATCCGGTGGCAGTTCAAGACCACCAGTTTGTAGACGGGTGTAAAATTCAGTCCGCGCGAACACTCCCCCATCAGACAGCCGGCCATTCTTCCCCACGTCCACATACAAAAATTCGTAGTGTGCCGACACCACCGCCATTAACACGATACTATGAAAACCTTTGTAGTTAAAATAGTAGGACCCCGAATGGGGTGGTGGCACTATGCGGACGTGTTTCCCATCTATTGCTCCTCCGCACTTCGGAAAATCACAACGAAGGGCAAATTGGGAAGCCACAGTCTGCCATTCCTGTGGCGTGGAGGGAAACTGTGGGGACAAAAAAATAAAAAAAATTAGTACTTAGGCACATAAACATTGCAAACACAATACAAAAACCATCCTTGTGCAACATCACAGTATTAACAATTTTATATTATTATTGTGGTGGAGTTGTGGCCACAAAAAAATCCCACTTATTATCACACTCCCCACCCCTCTGATGGGGCAACATTTTAGGGGGGGTTGGGGTTGAACTACAATGCAGCAAAGAAAAAAAAGGCTAGGTGTGTTTGTCCCTAGGATAGCATGCTGGACAGGTTAATAGTGATGCAAGGAAAAAATATGTAGGTAGGCCAACAAAAAGAACATGGAAAGCTTATCAACATGCATGCATGGGGAGAAAAGGGAACATTCAACACACAGCATCGAAAAATCATGGTCATTAGGGAACAAATGCCAAAAAAAAAAAAAAAAATCCGACAATTTATAAAGACAGAGATTGTGAGCTTCATAAAAGAGGAAACTTACCTTCAGATACTCCTCCTGCATGACTTGTATGACAGCAGAACACGTCTCCGGTATGATGATCCCAAGCGCCTGGGGAGAGATGCCTGTTGAGAACTTGAGGTCCTGCAGGCTCCTCCCAGTCGCCAGTTACCGCAACGTAGCAATAAGCCTCTGCTCGGCCGTGATCGCTTGGCGCATCACAGTGTCCTGCCTCGTGATATAGGGGGACAGAAGATCCAGCAGACGGTTGAAAACGGGGTCCGTCATACGGAGAAAGTTCCTGAAGTCATCAGGATTATTCTCCTGGATTTCCCTAAGCAGAGGCATATGAGAGAATCGGTCACGCTGGCGCAACCAATTCTTGGCCCAGGAACTCCCCCTCCCCCTGTTCCTGGCCAAAGATCTTGAATAATAATAACATCCAGAAGCAAGCCCATATCCAGCACGAACTCTAGCAAAGTTACGCTGCTGCTCCATAATGGCTTCAAACCGGCCGGCTGGTCAGTCAAGAACACACTCAAACAGAAAGCACCCCCCAATCCAGCAATACCTGCAAAGTACGCTCGACAAGCAGATACCCGCGGACAGGACGCCACTGCAAAGCAGAAACGACCTGACAGCCAGCACTGACTGCCAAATACGCACCCACAAGCACACACTGAACCCGAGAATACGACCTGTAAAGCGCGGAGACCGAAAAGCGCGAATCGGCTCTAACCAAACCTTTGCTAACACGTTACTAGCAAAAAAGGAACAGAGGGCGGCGCCGTAAGCTTTGGTCTTCCCCTTTATAGTGACGTCGTACGTGGTTTACGTGCACGCGTTCAGGTCCGGGGAGATTTCTATTCGATCGTGTGTACGCACAGCAAACCAACAGACAGATTTGCCGCGTCTGCTGGAAACGGTCGGCCGACACATTTGAACAAATCTGTCTGCTCGTGTGTACGAGGCCTTAGGAATAACTCACTTAAATTTGTCCAAACAATAGTCTAGTAAACATCTCTGGTATGATAAAGTTTGAAACACAAAATCATAAAATTATAATATAATAAATAACTATAAATAATTATAACAAATAATAATGTAATTATAATAAAAATTATTCACTAATGTAATCAAATCAAAATCACTGAAATGTGCTCAGTTGCAGAATTGTCGCTGTCATTACTTTTATTTTTTTATGACGAATTTCCCCACAAATCACTATCGCTCAATTCTGCAAGTGATTATCATTTATTATCGCTGTTTTCTAGCTGCTCTAAAATCACTTTTGACATAAAGGGACACTTTTGGTTGCTATGGACAATCTACAGTTTGCAGGCACAAAAAAAATGTTTTTATTATGTAAAAGAACATGCAGGGCACTGGGAAGACCACTAGGGACAAGGGGGGTGTGTACTTTTTACATACAGTACTGTAATCTATAAGATTACAGTATTCTGTATGTAATGTGTTTGTTTACTTTTTTTAATTTGCCCGCGGTCTCCACCCCCGTGCGCCGTTACGTCGCAGGGAACGGAAATCGGCGGCGTGCGGGCACTGTGTGAGTCGAATGGAGGACGCCACTCGCTCACACAGCGGGGATGCATCGCTGGATCCAGGGACAAGATAAGTACAGTAACCCTGCCTGGATACAAGGTAAGCCAGCGCGCTGCAGGCTCTGCATATTCACCCCGAGCGTGACTCGGGGATACTGATTTTTACATAAAAAATCCACCCCGAGTCACGCTCAGGGATACCGCCAGGGGGGTTAAAAGTGAAACAACAAAAATGAAATATTCCTTTAAATATTGTGCCTGGGGGTGTCCTGGGTGTCCTTAGTATGCCTGTAAAGTAGCTCATATTTCCCGTGTTTAGAACAGTACCACAGCAAAATGACATTTCTAAAGAAAAAAATGTCATTTAGAACTGCTCGCAGCTGTAATGAATTGTCGAAAAATCATTGAAAAAATGGCATGGGTTCCCCCCCAGTCCATTACCCCGCACCAAAATCTAAGAAACAAATTGTGTGGGGGTCCCCTCAAAATCCATACCAGGCCCTTTAGGTCTGGTATGGATATTAAGGGGAACCCTACACCATAACGTTAAAAAAATGGCATGGGGTTCCCCAAAATCCATACCAGACCCGTATCCGAGCACACAACCTGGAAAAGGGGGGAAAGAGAGTGCCCCCACCCTCCTGAACCATACCGACCCCCAGATCCCGCTCCCCCCAGGTGAATGGGTATTGGGTACTGTAACGGAATGCACCATGACAGACCGAGATTCTCCTATGTCTAGGGTCACCTTATGTCCACTAGGGCCATAGGGTGACAAAGAATCATAATTCATATGTTACAGAAGACATTAATAAGGGACATTAATAATAATTCATATTGCAGGACTGAGATATCACAAGGAGTCATGATGACATGACCAGGTCAGCCAGTGAGTCATACCTTTTGTATAATTGGCTATTGAAACGTTAAGTGAGGTTGGCTCTTCAATGTGTGGACACATGCTTTTGAAAGGTGTTAATTCAGGTCTACAAGACCAGAGTGAGTCATACCTTTGTATAATATGCTATTGAAATACCTGAAGGTGTGGATTACACCCACTCTCACTGCCATTGTGTGATAAAGATGCGGTGCCGACCGGCCTACATGGTTAGCTACCTGAATGCCTTTTAGAGTGTGATTGAAGCCCCCCATGGTGTGAAGGGGGGTGGAGATGGCATTGTCCTGTGATTGGCTGTAACATCTTGTACTGTATAAAAGAGCTGGAAAGATACCAATAAAGTGTTGATAGATTTTTAAACCAGAGAGAACGTAGCTGCGTCTCGTTTTTACTCTGGGGAATGGAATGGGTCGTGTCTGCCGGATTGTGGAGTGTCGCAAGCTGTGTTGGGTGGATGGAAGTTCATAAGCGGTGGTGACCGTTACATTGGTGGCTAGCAGTGGGATGATTCCATCTTCAGAAAAACAGCTACAAGGGCACAAGACAATGCAGACACCAGTCTCCATGGAGGAGGAATTCCAAAGAAGGTTACAAGAGATGCGGATACAGCACAGAGGACCAGTATCAGAGGAGGTCCTGCTGGGATGGTCGGATGTGATTTGTTGCCAACTCTGGAAGGAAGCGCTAGCTCTTGAGCAGCAACACCAGGGAAAGGTCCTCCCCTCCTTCTATGAAAGGTACTGGCCGCAGTATGACGTACGAATGCCGTTGTTGGGGGAACAACCGAAGCAGGAGTGGATAGCAGAGTTAAACCGGCTGATCCGGGCAGAGATGCAGCTGGACGAGAGCTACAGAGCCCTCCGGTGGTATGTAGCCCAAGAGTGCCCGTGGTCAGCGGATGACAGTCCCACAGAAGGCTATGACTATGATGGCCCTGGATTGTTGTATTGGAGGATGTCCACGGATCCGGACTTCGGGGATGATCGGGAGTGGCGCCTGGAGGACATAATAGAGCACAGAGAGGGAAAATTGAATATCCCGGAAGGGCACTGGTTACAGGAAGATTTGGAATTTCTGGCCATTCGAGAATGGGAGCTGGAGATCGCCTACATACTGCTGCTAGACTCGGCTCAGCACCAGGGTAGGGCTCCCGTTGCCTGCGACTATGAAGAAAGGTCAGATGACAACTGTGAAATCCTGGCTGATGAATCAGCAGTGGAAAATATGGAGATTGCCATCTCTAAAGCCGAAGCGGATGGTGTGGAGTTCAAGGAAGCCGGGGCGGTTGGCCCCTCTCTCCAGCAACAAGCTGAGGCTGTAAAGCTTTTACTCCCATCTGAAGCACTGGTCACCAGACAGAGGGTTCAAGACCTCTGCCCCACCCTTGTGGCAGTTCCAAGGGCTCAGGGTGAGAAGGTGGCGATCACTCCCCAGCCACAGATTACAGAATGTCTGGACTGTTCAGAGGATGTTGTGGATTTTGCATGCCCAGCGGAGGAGCTGGCAACGGAGCAGAGTGCCCCAGGTCTCTGCTCCCAACTAGCAGGAGAGGGAGTTCCTGTGGTGGTGGATGGGACTGTGGTCTCCACTCACAGCAACCCAGCGGAAGAGCTGGCAACAGAGCAGAGTGTCATGGGCCTCTGCTCCCAACTATCAGAAGAGGGGGTCCCTGTGGTATTGGATGGGACTGTAGTCTCCACTGACACAACCCCAGAAGATAGTACAGGACAGCGACAGGAGGATGTCGGCTTTGCTTTGCAAGCATCAGGGGGTTTTCCCCTGGCACCAGTGGATGGGACTGCAGTCTCCACTGGTATACCTCAGGAAGTGGGGGCAGTTGGCCCAGACCCCCAACAGCATGATGGACTGAGCCCAGCCACCCTGCCTTCTCTCCAGTGGCTGAAAGGACTCCAGGGAGAAGGGCCAGTCCAGGCCCCTCCCCAGCGGCAGGCGTGTTCTCTGAGAGAGGCAGAGGCTGGCGGGGTGAGTAATGCTCAGTTTGGAGCCATTTATTTGGGGTACAGTATGGATGCCAGCATCGGAGGACTGGAACTACTGACTGACTTCAGAGTCAACTCGTTTGGGGTTCCCTCCTGTGTCAGTCTCCCACCGAAAGGGGAGAGATGTAACGGAATGCACCATGACAGACCGAGATTCTCCTATGTCTAGGGTCACCTTATGTCCACTAGGGCCATAGGGTGACAAAGAATCATAATTCATATGTTACAGAAGACATTAATAAGGGACATTAATAATAATTCATATTGCAGGACTGAGATATCACAAGGAGTCATGATGACATGACCAGGTCAGCCAGTGAGTCATACCTTTTGTATAATTGGCTATTGAAACGTTAAGTGAGGTTGGCTCTTCAATGTGTGGACACATGCTTTTGAAAGGTGTTAATTCAGGTCTACAAGACCAGAGTGAGTCATACCTTTGTATAATATGCTATTGAAATACCTGAAGGTGTGGATTACACCCACTCTCACTGCCATTGTGTGATAAAGATGCGGTGCCGACCGGCCTACATGGTTAGCTACCTGAATGCCTTTTAGAGTGTGATTGAAGCCCCCCATGGTGTGAAGGGGGGTGGAGATGGCATTGTCCTGTGATTGGCTGTAACATCTTGTACTGTATAAAAGAGCTGGAAAGATACCAATAAAGTGTTGATAGATTTTTAAACCAGAGAGAACGTAGCTGCGTCTCGTTTTTACTCTGGGGAATGGAATGGGTCGTGTCTGCCGGATTGTGGAGTGTCGCAAGCTGTGTTGGGTGGATGGAAGTTCATAAGCGGTGTTGACCGTTACAGGTACATTGTACCCCTACACATTCACCAAAAAAAGTGTCTCCGCACCTTCTGGAGTCACCCATTTACATCACCGGAGGCCCCGCCCTCAGCTATATAACAGCTGTTATTGCAAAAAGCCTGCAGTCATGGGACGCCTCCCATCGAGGCAGAGTTTTTCCTTTTTTCTTTTTTTTCTCGAGTTGTCGGCGCTGTGGAAAATGGAAGTTACATCGCAGGGACACTTTTAATAAAGGACTTGTCCCAAATTGTCTCCTGTAATTTTTACAATGTTGACACTTTTTTGGTGAATGTGTAGGGGTACAATGTACCCTCGCATGGGGGGATGCAATCTGTGGGTCCCCTTGTAAAAGTGATCTTCCAGAATCCGATAAGTTCCCCACCCGCAGACCCCCACAACCACTGGGCAAGGGTCGTGGGGAAGAGGCCCTTAAATTTGGGTGCATGGTTCTCCCTAAGGCCCAAAAGGGCCTGGTAATGGACTGGGGGGGGGGGGGCAATGCTGTTTTTTTTCCAATTATTTGTATGCATATATCCGGGATCCAGCAATACATAACAGCTGCGAGCAGTTTTAATTTACACTTTTTTACTTTACAAATGTAATTTTGCTGCTCTTATTCATAAAAATATGTACGACTGCTATGTAAGCATAGTGTGGGGGTTGGACTCAGCACTAATCATGTCTCTCACAGCAGAGCCTGCTGTGATTGGCCAAAGCAGGCTAGTCAGGTGCCTGCTTTGGCCAACCAGCACCTGTCAATGCACTGCGATCTCACAGTGCATTGATGGTTCCTGTCGTACATTATGGGGAGTTCCGCGCGTGCTCGAATTTCCCGCAAATGGAATATGGAATTGTCTGGCTCTATCCCACGCACACTCATTTAAAGTCCAACCCACCCCCCCTTTTTTTGAATTTCCCACAAATGCCCCATAATGTTCAGTATTCGGCAAACACACAGGGCCAGATTCATGTAGAGTTACGCCGGCGTATCGGTGATACGCCAGCATAACTCACACTTTGAGCCGGCTTATCTGTTTTCTGTATGCAGAAAACAAGATACGCCGGGATTGAGTCCAGATACGAGCGGCGTAATTGTATTTCGCTGTCGTATCGGAACTGCAATTTTAAAATGGCCGCTAGGGGCGTTCCCGCTGATTTACGCCGATAATATGTAAATCAGCGAGATACGGCAATTCATGAAAGTACGCGGGGCCCGACGCAGTCACTTTAGGACGTTTCCGTAAGGGGTTTCCCGGCGTAAAGATAAAGCAACAAAAAGCACGCGTATCCTATGTTAAGTATGGCCGTCGTGACCGCGTCGAATTAAAAAAGTTGAACGTCGTTTTCGGAACTCGTCCGTGAATGGGGATTGACGTCATTGACGTTCACGTAGAAAACACCGTCCTAATGTAGAGCATGCACACTGGGATACATTGACGGCCGGCGCATGCGCAGTGCGTTCGCCGCAGGATCGCGCCTAGTTTAAATACTACACGCCCCCTACCCACCCAATTTGAATTCCGCTGGCCCATTTTCGCTACGCCGTCGCAACTTTAGGAGCAAGTGCTTTGTGAATACAGTACTTTCTCCTAAAGTTTCGGCGGAGTAACGTAAATGAGCAACGTTGCGCCAGAATAAAGATTCTCCCATCTACCTGAATCTGGCCCACAATGTTTAAGTCGAACATCGGGCTCATCCCTACTGGTTACTATTAATGATATTATTTTCATCAGCAAATTGTGTGCAAATTTCACGAATATCTAAAGCCAACTTTAAAAAAAAAATGGGGTCGAGTAGGGAATGGTTACAACCCCTGTCTGATCTTCTTTTGCCATCTATATTCCATTGTGGAGATTTTCCTTTAATTCCTGTCCTGCCTTTAAAACAGGTAGTGAGAAAAAATATCTCCAAGTACTGTAGAAGGACAGTGGTCTTCTAAATAAACTTCCCAATTGGAACCTTTATCTTGTATGCCTGTTCTGGTGACAACATTTTATTTATTTAACTCTACAAACACAAACCCACTGTACATTCATTTTAAAATTATTGCACTTCTATGGGAATATAGAAAGCATTATTTGAACCCTCCCTTTGTTGAAACAAGATGAACATTTTCCTTTGGAGCCACTCTTTATGAGAGGTATTGAAAGTGATTTACATTTGGTCTCCTGACCCAAATCCTTGTGTCATCTTTAAACATTATTTCTCCAGTGTCCACAGGTACATAATAATAGATAGAAGAAGAAAATGTGAAGTTTAACACCTAGGGCGGGGAGTTAGTGCAAGATGTGTAAGCAAGGGGAAAACAATTAAATTAAAAATGATTACAAAATGTAACGTGTGCATTCTTTTATGACTTCCTGTCTGGCCATCAGCTGCTCCGTAAACATATTTAGCTATGAAAGTGATTATCCTGACCTTTCAAGCATACTCAGTGATCCCAGCAAATTCTTGGAGGGATCAAAAATACTCAGAAAGAATGTGTAAAAAAATGTAATTTCCTGTAATTTTTTTAGCAGACATAGCAGGGCACAGACATTAATATCTGTAAATGTATTCCTAATCTCTTGTGTCTCTCTAAGCCATTGTTTATGATTTTATCAGATTTTCCCTGTTGGAACATTGTGTACTTTCAACCCAAGTAAAGAAATGTTTAGTTCAGGAATTAGCTAACAGTCTAGTTTATGCATGAGATTAACAGAGAATCTCAAGGAGAGTGAGACTTCTGTGCCCACCCTCTGTGAAATTATCAGGACATGGAAATTTTACAGGGACCAACTGCAGCACCACCAACTGGGGAAATCTGCCATTACTGCAGAACTACAAAATGCAAATTTACTCTATAGGAATAGTTGTATTAGAATAGTTGTATTTCAAACTATTGAAAAAAAAGTGAGATTTCAGTTACACAGCAGTGGGATAAGAGTCTGGATGTTATTTTTCATGATGCCGTTTGGAATGCATTGTCCTAAAAACCTCAAATAGCTATAAAATACAAAAATACATATACAAAGGAAGAGGGCATAAATGTATTTTATTTATCATTATATCCTCATTTTACCTCCACAGAATGCAATCACTGAGTCCTCATTACTAATCAGCTTATTGATCAAGAAATCCATGAAAGAAATAAAAAAATAAAATAATTAAAAAAAATATTCTTCATAAATGGATATTTTTATCAATGAGCTGTATAGTAAATGCTGTTTACTTAAATAAAAAAAAAATATTATAGACAAATGGAGGCTGCCATTGCTGACATCTCATGTTATATTCAAATATTCAAGTTACCTGAGTCTCTGGCTTTAATATCCTGAATTGCTAAGCCAGAACTCATATGCAAACTTTGCTCTGATTTTTCCAATGTTTTAACCACTTAAGCCCAGACCATTTTGCTGGTCAAAGACCAGGCCACTTTTTGCGATTCAGCACTGTGTCGCTTAATCTGACAATTGCGCGGTCGTGAAACGTGGCTCCCAAACAAAATTGGCGTCCTTTTTTTCCCACAAATAGAGCTTTATTTTGGTGGTATTTGATCACCTCTGCGGTTTTTATTTTTTGCACTATAAACAAAAATAGAGCAACAATTTAAAAAAAAAATGCTCTATTTTTTGCTATAATAAATATCCCCATAAAAAAAATGTTTTTTCCTCAGTTTAGGCCGATACGAGGCTGGCAGTGAAGGGGTCAACCACTAGGTGGCACTGAGGGGGTTAAGTGTGCATAGGGATGTGTTCTAACTGTAGGGGGGATGGGCTATGCCTGACACGGCAGTGATCACAGCTTCCGATTACAGGAAGCTGTGGTCACTGTCCTGTCACTAGGAAGACTGGGGATACTTGTTAACATAAGCATTTCCCCCTTCTTCCTCACCGTGACATGATCGCGGGTATGCCTGCGGACATCGAGTCCACGGGACCCGCGGTCGGAGTCATGAAGCTCGCGGCGGCGCGCGCTTGTCCACAATGCCGTTTTTAAAGGAGACGTATATATACGTCCATGTGCCTGCCCGTGCCATTCTGCCTAAGTATATCTGCGTGCGGCAGTCGGCATGTGGTTAATTAAAGGGTACATTTAGCAGCCAGACAACTAGGGTTTTAAAAAGGTCAACTTTCAAATTTCTCTTAGAAAAGGTTTACTTCAGCAATATAAACTACTACTGGGTACTGGTACAAAATGTTGTGTATACTCAGGAGCTAGAAGTCAACATGTGGTCAGGCAACTCTCAGACCTCAGAAAGTCCTTCAATTGTGCTCCGGAGTCATCATAATGTTAATTAATTAATGCTGTATATAGGGGCAAATAAACCTGTATTTTTAGTCCTGACAATCCCACTAATGCTGAAACAGCACAAAACAGAGGGGAAGAAAATGTAATGCAATCGAAAAAAAAATATTTGTTTTGCAAACAGCTGATAATTAAGGGGTACAGGGGGATTACGGTTGGTTCCTCTGACCTCATAGATCTACGAACAAACACCCTCTGCATCCAACCTGATTAAAGGTCATGAGCATCTGGCAAGCTCTATAGATATTTAGATTTTTGGCTTTTTAATGCAATAAAAATTATCATGATGAATACATTGTTTTAGAGGCCAAATGCTCCAAGCAGACGTCTGGGAATGCAAGAATAATTTTCCTCTCACGTGTCACACTTTGTTCCTGGGGTCCCTTTGTTTTTAACGCACAGGGAAAATGTATAAATATAATTGTCCTTACAAGACAGCAGTCTGTTTTAAAGGGAATGTATAATCTTATTGATTTTTTATATATCAATAAAAAAAGATTAGCTTGATGTCTAGTCTACCCTTATCCAAGCATGCAGAATGGCAGTCCAGGAAAGGAGTTGAATGAACACGCGCCCCCCTCCTGAACCATACCAGGCCACATACCCTTAACATGAAGGGTGCTCTGGACCATGTTTAGAGGAAGCTGTACTCTGAACTAATTCCTGGTGACTGTGTTTTTGGGTAGCTTGGATTTAGACAGCTCTCACAGGGTCTTGGAGTACTGACCATACCCTTGTTTTCAGTAGAATCCTTAAGGGTGAACCTAGAGAAGAGTGTTCTTCTTGTTTACTGTGCAGTGTTTTTGAGTTTTCCATGCCCTAACCCCTCTCCCGTTTAAAGTTCTTCAAGCAACACATTTCTAAAAGACATCCCCTAAACTGAGTTACTAGAGAGCAATCAGCAATTTCAATTGGCGCCACACAAGGGATTTTCTCTTAGCTTAGTGACTGTATTAAAAATACTCAATCACGTTTAAGGAAAAAAAAATATATATATTTTCACTTGATCATAATCAGATGATGAAGTCAGTAGAGCTGACTGAGCTTCACCTCATTCCCTTGCAATTTAAAAATTCCCTTGCAAAGTTAGAAGCTTGTTTGACTTAACGGGGTTGTAAAGGTTCATGTTTTTTGCATCCTATACATTAAGGTGAAAAAACATGGTGAAAAAAAATCTTATGATCACTGGCCCCCTAGCCCCCAATTTTACTTACCTGAGCTCTGGATAGTCTTGCGTCGTAAACACACTCTTCCTTTGCTCTGTCTTCTCGGCTCTTCATTGGATAGATTGATAGCAGCGCAGCCATTGGCTTGCGCTGCTGTTAATCAACTCCAATGACACGAGGGTCGGGGGCAGGGCCGAATCCTGTAGTCGGCGGCTATGGACACCGAATACAGGACTCGGGAGTGCACCCACATGGTAACGCCCTTGGGAAAACACTTCCCAAAGGGGGTTATCAGAAGCGGGGAGGAGCCACTGAGGGACCCCAGAAGACAAGGATCGGGGCCACTCGGTGCAAAACGAGCTGCACCGTAGAGGTAAGTATGACGTGTTTGTTATTAAAAAACAATAAAAATAAGCTTTAGTATCACTTTAAGAAGAGCAAACCCACAGTGTAAAATTGTGGTTGGATTACAAGTCATTGTAATTTGCGAGAATGTGTTTTTAGTGCGACAGCATCGCGCTGACTCTCGGCGACAGGGTGCCGACATCTCGCACTCGCTGGAATAATAAAAGCACATTCCAGCGAGCGCGTCATAGAAGCGACGGGGATACGACGTGGATTCCCGCCAATTCTACACGTGGGCGGCGTTTGTTATGAATCCTGAAGGGGAAGTCCCCGCCGGATTTAAAAAAAAAAATCCGGCATGGGTTCCCCCCTCAGGAGTATACCGGGCCCTTAGGTCTGTTATGGGTTGCAAGGAGACCCCCCCTACGCTGAAAAAAACGGCGTGGGGGTCCCCCACAATCCATACCAGACCCGTATCCAAAGCACGCCAGCCGGCCGGTCAGGAGGGGAGTGGGGGCGAGCGAGCGCCCCCCTCCTGAGCCGTGCCCTCAACATGGGGGGGTCAGGTGCAGAGAAGACCCCCGGAGAGCGGAGAAGACCCCCGGAGAGCGGGAGAAGACCCCGAAGAGCAGAGAAGACCCCGAAGAGTGGAGAAGACCCCCGGAGAGCAGGAGAAGACCCCCGCAGCGGCACCCACCCCCCGCAGATGTCGGGAGAAGCCCGCCGGGGGGGAGCTTTTATAAAAGCAACCATACATACCCCCCCCCTGGCGGCCAACTATTTAATACCCTGTGTTGTTTATTTGTGTTTGCACTTTTTTTGCAGGTGAATGGGTAGGGGTACGATGTACCCCATACTCATTCACTTAGGGTGGGGGGCTGGTATCTGTGGGCCCCCTTATTAAAGGGGGCTCCCAGATTCCAATAAGCCTCCCACCCGCATACCCCGACAACCAACGGCCAGGGTTGTCGGGAAGGGGCCCTGTCCTCATCAACATGGGGACAGGGTGCTCTGAGGTGGGGGGGCCGCAGTGCGCCCCCCTGCCCCAGAGCACCTGACCCCCCCATGTTGAGGGCATGCTGCCCGGTACGGCTCAGGAGGGGGCTCGCTCGCCCCCACTCCCCTCCTCACCGGCCGGCTGGCGTGCTTTGGATACGGGTCTGGTATGGATTGTGGGGGACCCCCACGCCGTTTTTTTTGGCATAGGGGGGTCTCCTTGCAACCCATAACAGACCTAAGGGCCCGGTATACTCCTAAGGGGGGAACCCATGGTGGATTTTTTTTTAAATCCGGCGGGGACTTCCCCTTCAGGATTCATAACAAACGCTGCCCACGTGTAGAATTGGCGGGAATCCATGTCGGATCCCGTCGCTTCTATGACGGCTTTGTCTCCATCGCGGCAAGCCAGCTCGCGATGGGGCTCGCAGGTGGTCAATCTCGCCGAGAAAGGGAGCGAGATTGACACAATATCGCGGTCAACCACTGTATATATGTTATATTTTCATTTTATATACAGTATATATATAATTAGTATTTTTTTAAATAATTTGGCTTTTCCTTACTGCATATGACATTAAACACACAGTAAGAACAGGGACCCTATTTAAAATAAAGGACACAATTTCCTTTGATCAAAAAGTTGACTTAAGACCTTCAAGATAATTATATCTAATTTAATGCTTGATTTATCTAGTATATACAGCCAATTGAAAGCAATGTGGCATTAAATAAACGTTAAATAACCCAGTGAAAAAACATTTCAGATGTAGAAAATCTTCCCTGGACTTTAGCTTTGGACCACATTTCACCCTGGATGGTTTTGAGGAATTCAAAACACATTAACAGGCTGCAATCATCATCCCAATCTGTAAAACAAAATTATAGAAAACACTTAAGTGAAGAATCCTCTTTTTGAGCCTTTGGGGCAGAATGTTTCCAAACAAATAGAACATTGCAGCCTCTTTTGGGAGAGTTTTAACGATTCCAAGTAATTATCAACTTTTGCAGACCCTAATGTTTATTTTTTGAAGTTAAGTGTTGGAATTGTAGTGTATTAAGCTTCCTCTTCTTCCATTTGTGGATCAGGAATCCAGACAGCCAGGGGGAAGAGAAGAGAGTCATACATTCAGCATAATAAAGCAATTACACCAATGAGATGACTGTAAATGCTTAAAAGACAAGTGGAACGTTGGACTAAGCACATAGAGACACCTGCAGTAAAACAGACAATGGCCTAGACATCAGTGGTATATTACTGTTTGCCTATGCAGTATATATCCTACACCAGGGATATGCAATTAGGGGACCTACATCTGTTGCAAAACTACAAGTCCCATCATGCCATTGCCTCTGGCTATCATGCGTGTTCCTATCAGAGTCTTGCTATGCCTCATGGGACTTGTAGTTCTGCAACAGCTGGAGGTCTGCTAATTGCATATCCCTGTCCTACACCCACGATAACGTGAATGTATAGATAGAAGTCATCACCCTATACATTGCCTTGAAAAAGTATACACACCTTGAAATTTTCCACATTTTGTCATGTTTTAACCAAAAATGTATGTGTATTTTATTGAGATTTTATGTGATAGATCAACCCAAATTGGCACATAATTGTGACGTAGAAAGAAAATGATAAATGGTTTTCAATTTTTTTTTTTACAAATAAATATCTGAAAAGTGTAACGTACATTTGTATTAAGTGCCCCTGAGTCAATACTTTGTTGAACCACCTTTCACTGCAATTACAGCTGTAAGTCTTTTTGGGGATGTCTCTACCAGCTTTGAACATCTAAAGAGTGACATTTTTGCCAATTATTTTTTGCAAAATAGCTCAAGCTCTGTCAGATTGGATAGAGAGCATCTGTGAACCACACTTTGCCACAGATTCTCAATTGGATTTACTGTAGGTCTGGAGTTTGACTGGGCCATTCTAACACATGAATATGCTTTAAACTAAACCATTCCATTGTATCTCTGGCTGTATGTTTAGGATTGTTTTCTTGTTGGAAGGTGAACCTCCACCCCAGTCTCAAGTCTTTTGCAGACTCTAAAGCCGCGTACACACGATCGGTTCAAACCAATGAAAACGGACTGAAGTTCGTTTTCATCGGTCCAAACCGATCGTGTGTAGGCCCTATCGGTCCGTTATCCTTCGGTCCAAATACAGATGGCTTGCTTTAAAATTGAACCAATGGACGGCTAACCGATAGGTCAAAACCGATGGTTATTACGCACGAGCATCGGTTAAAAATACACGCATGCTCATATTCAAGTCGACGCATGAATAATGCTTTCCTTGCCCGGCCTGTCAGTTTAGGTGGATGTGTCATGTTTTGGTAGATTTGCAGTTGTGCCATACTCTTTCCATTTCAGATTATGAATTAAAAAGTGCTCCGTGAGATGTTCAAAGCTTGGGATATTTTTTTATAACCCAACCCACAGTCTAATGACATGATCTCAGCCTAGGAAATGTTTTAAATTTCTCCACAACTTTATCCCTGACCTGTCTGGTGTGTTCCTTGGCCTTCATGATGCTGTTTATTCATTAAGGTTCTCTAACAAACCTCTGAGGGCTTCACAGAACAGCTGTATTTATACTGAGATTAAATTACACACAGGTGGACTCTATTTACTATTTTGGTGACTTCTGAAGGTAATTGGTTCCACTATATTTTAGTTAGGGGGATCAGAGTAAAGGGGGCTGAATACAAATGTACGCCACTCTTTTCAGATATATTAAGTATGTGCCACTTTGATCTATTACATAAAATCCCAATAAAATCCCAATAAAATACATTACGTTTTTGATTGTAACATGACAAATTGTGGAACAGTTCAAGGGGTATGATTACTTTTTCAAGGCACTGTATTGTACACTCACATCAGTCCCTGCTCTCAAGGAGCTTACAGTCAGGCGATTAACCTACCAGCATATCTTTGGAGTGTGGGAGGAAACTGGGTTACCCAGAGGAAACCCACGCAGGCAGAGGGAGAACATGCATACTCCATGCAGGTGTTGCCATGGTTGGGATTTGAATTGAAAACCCTAGTTCAGCTAGGAAAAAGTGCTAACCACTTAGGCAATGTGCTGGCTATATATATATCAGCATAATGGCTTAGCAATTCTTCTTGTCAGCAGCAACAATACTTGGTTCAAATATTCCCAATGACTTGGTCTACATGGAGTTTAAATAAAAGAACTGTCAAACAGGAGGTCTCCAAGGGTTGGAGAGATCACTGTTGACAAAAGGAGCTACATAGGCAATAATGGGCTATACTCAGACTAATAATATATACAAATAAATTTATTTAGAGAAAATATATTATCTAAAAGCACCCCCTACAAAGGGGGTGCTTTTAGATAATATATTTTCTCTAAATAAATGTATTTGTATATATTATTAGTCTGAGTATAGCCCATTATTGCCTATGTAGCTCCTTTTGTCAACAGTGATCTCTCCAACCCTTGGAGACCTCCTGTTTGACAGTTCTTTTATTTATGCTCATATGTTTTGGCTGCGGCAATAACCCCATATTAGAGGAGTGGCTACTCACTTCGTTTATACATATAATTAGCCCCCCTACTGTTGCTTTAAATATTACAAGCAACCTCATGCTCTTGGTCATATTCACTCCTTTTTGTCTACATGGAGTTTGCATGTTCTTCCTGTGATTGCATGGGTTTCCTTCCACATTCCAAAGACATGTTGGTAGGCTGATTGACTTTTGTCTAAAATGGCTCTAGTATGAGTTTTCAAATTGGCTATGCACATTCTGCATTCGATTCCTAAAGATATAGTAATTGGGATGATTGCAGATAGCCCGTTGTAAAAAATTGCTAAAAATAAATGATATGGAAAAAAATGCTCAAAATCTCCAAGAGTCAGATAAAACTGTATGAATATTATATATATATATATATATATATACTGTATATATATATATATATATGATGCTGTTGTACCTATGTTCTTTGGATTGTATTATTACTGATCCTTTAAAGGGGCATTGTCACTATTTCTAACTTCAGACTAAATGCATAGCTGAAAAGAAAGAAAAGGATTAATACTTGCCCCTCACATGGCATGCACTGCTGATATCTGCCATCTTCAGAAGCTAAATTAGCTAAAATAAAATTCTGCACCCAACACTTTCAGTTGGTTAATTGGTCCCCATCTGCACTCTGTGGTTTCCTTTTGTTTGAATGTATGAGTTTGGCTTGGGATTTCAAAGTTATGACAGGGTATCTTCAAATTAATTTAAAACAATTTCTTTCTTCCTTTCTTTATTTCTCCTTTTCTCTCTTTTCCTTCCTTTCTTTCTTTTCTTCCTTTCTTTCTTTCTTTCTTTCTTTCTTTCTTTCTTTCTTTCTTTCTTTCTTTCTTTCTTTCTTTCTTTCTTTCTTTCTTTCTCCTTCTCTCTGTCTTTCTTTCTTTCTTTCTTTCTTAATTTCTTTCTTTTTTTTCTCTCTCTCTTCCTTTCTCTCTTCCTTTCTCTCTTTCTTTGTCTCTTTCTTTCTCTTTTTCTATCTTTCTTTCTGTCTTTCTCTCTGTCTTTCTTTCTCTTTTTTCTCTCTGTCTTTCCTTCATTCAACACTGTCTCTCTCTCTCTGCACGACCCTTTATATTTATATATTTATATATATATAGTTTTCCTTCATCACTTTATTATTTCCAGCCACAGAGTGGCGCTATTGCAAAAGCCAAAGGCTGAATTTTACATTACTATATTTAATACTGGCAAATTTTCTTACAATGTATGCTACAAAAATTGCGTAAACTAGAACACAAATCATACAACCATGATTGGTTATTTTTTTTAGCAAATAGATGAATTTAGACAGTCAGTTTTTACAATATCTTCCTTCCAAGAAAAGCATAGAAATATGTAGTAATATTTGATTTATTTTAGTCCATGCGCACTGTGTTCTGTGTTTGTTGACACTGTTAGCTCTGGGTGCCTAAAAATATAACAAAGTTAATTCCCGAGGAAGGGCCAAGCTCAATCGGATCTGGATTATAACACGTCTTAGCTGTCTCTCCACAGCCTATCAGTCTTGTAGTTAATCACATGCAAAATTACATTCTAGTTTATCTGCAAAAAATATATATTTATATCATTTATTTTTCACTCTTCTGGTTACCATTCCTACTAAAAGAGATTGTAAATTAAAATCTGCATCCTTTCAAACCAAATAATAAAATCCAGAATCGATTCAAAAGAGATAACATATGCTTTTTGTACGATCAAAAATAAATAATGCTAAAAGAACGCAATACACCCTCCGTGTTGAAATGGGTCCGCTGTTCTAAAGACTGTTCTGTTTTAGAGAAATTTTTCTTGACTTTTTTTGGCACGAAAAAGCTGTCAGATCTCAAATTACAAGGCGTGTTGTTTGCATGCAAATGTGTACAGTACACACATACTTGTTCCCCTTGCTCAGGCACACGGACACACTTATGCTCATGAATGATCCCCCCCACCCTCCACCTCCAAACGATCCTAATGCAATAGCATGCCTCCTCTGGTCCCTGTTTCTCTCTGGAGGGAGCTGTAATAGCTATGAGCTGTGTACACTGCTTTGCTTAGCCAGATTTTCGTAATGCTTGGTGATATGAAAGAGGTTCATAGCTGTGTCTTATCTCTGCCTGATTTAACTCTTCTGGTTGACACCAACGCATGGTGACTTTTGCTCTTTTTTGCTGGGCTGCAGTCCTCTCTCACTACAAACTCTGCATTGGATGGCTTAATCTGTCACTCAGAACCCAGGGAGTGGTGTATTCCAGGGGGAAAATATTATCTGAGACTTGCCAGGCACCTCTTTCACAGCAGCAAGTTTGACTTGGCTTGTCTAAACTCCCTGATCGGTTGTTAGGACTCATGTTGAGGAGTCAATCTCGCTACGCTGGAAAATCTTTGCCCTATTCGCGATTTGTTCTTTCAACTTTTGAGGACTCAGAAAAATGCTCAGACCATTGACTTTGCAAGCTACTGAGAAGCCGTTTTCTGAACGAATTCACGCCGAGGAGCTTGTGTTTGATACCTCTTCTCCATCTGACTGCGAGCCTCCAGTCGTGACAACAGGTCTACCAGCGAGGGATGATCAGACAAGGGCAATTTGTATAGAGAAGATTTTTTTCAATCTTTTTTGTCTGCTTCATCTGATTGGGAGAGCTGTTCGGATTCAAAGTGAAATTTACCCTACTACGAAACCTAGACCCAGAAGGGGGTTTAGGATTTCCTGAAAAGAGGAAACAGGTAGGGTCAAAATGGCAAAAGATATTTGAAGATGCAAAAAAAAAAAAGGGGGAAACTGGAGATGGAGATACAGAGGAACAAAAGGAGTTTGGGGAAAGTGGAATAGAAGGAACTGCTCCTAATTTCATTGTAACCTAATGCTTTCAGTCTCTAAAAGGTATTTGAAGGTCCACTTAACCAATGCAAGAATATACATGTCATCAATGCTATTCAACTGATACTAACACATGTATATTTTGACACGCACAGAAGTTTCTTTAGAGTACTCTGATGCTTTTAGAGATAAGGGCTTTTGTGTTTGTAGAATCTAGGTAACTTGAGTATAATTTTGTGCAAGCCTCATCAATGAAAAGGTGGCATAAAATAGAGGTTGCAGTTTTGTCATAATTTTCTGATATACTGCATTAGCCGGCATTTTTTGCCCCACATCCAAAAATAGATTGCCCGTATGAAGTCATCGTTTACTATTTAAAATGTGTGTTTCTTTATGATTTAGGAACATTACAGGTTTTTGGTAAAACGCAGTCAAATATTTTTCTAATATATTTAAAATATCAAATATCTTATTAAAAACATCATTAGCACTTCAGATTGGAGCAGGGTTGCAGGGCTCATCTTTACCTATTTCAACTTTCTCCTATAGGAATTAAAAATTAAAAAGTCAAGTAATACCTTGGCTACCTCAGTTCCTATTTTCTCAAAACAGGTGTGCAACTAATTTTTTGTGTCTGCAATCCTAATATTGGTTTATCGTAAACATAATATGCAATAGTTTAAAAAAAAATACATCTGTTTGTACAATATCACATTAATAATCTCCTTACATCATTAAAAAAAAAAAAAACATAGTAAAATGTGAATATTTTATTATTACCAATTTATTTTATTAGCCCCTAAGGCAAAGAACATATTTTTAAATTAAATATTATCAATATCAAATTTTACCTCTTTTTTGATGTAAAATCATGTGACGCTGTGATACAGTATCACACAAGCAGTCAGAAGGGAAAGGGTTACTTTGCAGAGCACCAAGCCATCTGGCTGGGCTGGTTTGGTATAATCGAGCAGATTATGTTCACAAGACTCAGAGTTTTAAGACTCCTCACCCATAGAGCAACTCAGAAATCTTCGTACAAAGCTAGCAAAAGTCAACTTCTTTTTTTCTCAACTCTGAATGAATAGACTTCCAGAAAAGTACAACTTCATGTTTCTTCACAGACTGATGCGAATGCCATGGTTAATCCAACCGCCACGGTAAGACAAAATACCTATGATCTGGATGGCAATGTGCAGACCAGGGGAACAGGCATGAAGTAGGGGGCTCTGAGAATTTTAAACTTCAATGCATCTATTGTATGTATACTTTAAATTAGATTTTTAAAAGGGTTGATATATAAATCAATAATATAAAATGTAGATTGCCTAGATTAAAATAAAAAATTATGTTTTTCTTGCAATGGATGTCACTGCTAAGACTAAGACATATTCTGGGGTTATGGAGAAGTTGTTAGTGAGAAAAATTATAAATATTTAAAGACATGACATTTTTTTTTTTTAAGTTCAAAGGAATCTAGAACTAGCTCTAACAGACCTTTTACACCCCAGAGGCAAATTTTAACTCTTGACAAAGCAGTCAAAAACATTTTTCTTTCTCTGTTTTCCTGCTCAGGTAATGCACTTAAGCTTCCAGCTTAGCTACACATTTGCCACCATTGTTTTTTTTTTTTTTTGTAATAACACGCAGTTCCACATGTGCTGGATACTGTAAGTGTTCCTGTGGAGTGCTGTGATAAAGTTATTTACTATTGCAGTAATCTCTAGGGTATACTAATTCTGAACATACCATTTCCACAGGCATAAACTGTTACTTAATAGAGTCTGGTATCCAAAAATAACGTCCTGTTTCTTGGGGACATGTCAAACTGTTTTATTGCAG
This sequence comes from Rana kukunoris, assembly GCA_029574335.1. NCBI lineage: Eukaryota > Metazoa > Chordata > Amphibia > Anura > Ranidae > Rana > Rana kukunoris. The sequence continues at coordinate 406,505,352 of CM056051.1, forward strand.
GATTTTAGTTAAGAAAAAAAAAAACCTTTTTACCTAAATATTATTACAGGAAAAAATACTCTGAAATGTTTTTTATGTTTAATGGCAAATAAGTCAATTTTCAAGAATAATTCACAGCTTTACAGGACATTGTAAACTGGTATGTAAGGTTTGCCATCTGGGCAGCAGCTAAATTGTGCAAAGATATAGTGCAATTTAGTATGGTTGCTCAAGGGCCAGATTACTGTTAGATGCTCCATGCCTGTTTAGAATGAGTTTATCCAGAATGGTTGTGTAACCAATGTCACCAGTGTTTAGCAATCAATGTAACACATTTAATTGCAAGGTAGCATGGTAAGTTTATGAAAAAAAGAAATAAAAAATACTGGAAGTGTGAAATTTTTGGCATGAACAATCATAAATGTGAGTGATGGTACAGTTGTTGCTACATGCATGGGCATAATAGATGGTTATTATGACTAAGTGCTAAAGGGAAGCTAGGAGTGTAATAACGATGAATGATTTCAACTAATTACCTTGCTGGCTTGAAAAACCATTAAATGAAGTGTAAGTGTTTTTGCAATCATTAACTCGAACGTGAGGATTCCATACGTTGACTTGGCTTGCAACTTTTTTTTTTTTTTTTCTAATTTTCTCAATGATATAATTTAAAGCTGTGGGCATACACTGTGCTGGAATCTCCTTTATTAATTCTCCACTAATAGGATTGTACTGGATAGTGCAATGTAGTCACTAGCACTCTGCAGTGTGTGGAAATTGTGTCATGTGTTTATTTATTCTTAGAATTTGGATGGTATCGAATTTGCTGGCTGACAGGTTGTAAGAATAAAAACTTCCTTTTATTCATACTTAAACTTTTTGTTCAACTATTTAAATCAAAATATTAAAATGAGTTGTGTTTTTCCTCACTTTTTGGGGATTTTACTTTAATCACTTTTACAACTTGAGTTGTAATTTGCTAAAAAATTGGCAAAAATGTATGTCTGGTGGCAGGGGATGGGAGTAACAGGGGAGTGGCCATGTGTTTGGCAGAGGAAGGCTTTGCAGAGTTAACTTTATTGGGTGCCCCTTTAAAATGCAATCAGACCCCTTTACAGTACATTAACTACTGGTAAATGTTAATACTGGCAGGTTTGTAAACAGGTGTTGTACTGCCATATGGAGTTGTATGAAGCAATGGAATTCAGGGTTGGTTCTTCAATATTTGAGTGTTTTTTTTTTTTTTTTTTCAGTCAAAATGTTTTTTGACAGAGAAGGGAAAGGTCAGTACCTTTTATTTTCTACTGCTATCCCAGTGACCATGGTTTTACCAGACTAGAAGTGAGAGAAAATGTGCAAAAGACGCAAAAAAAGCAATAAAAACTGACACATTTCTACCTTTCCCTACTCTACTAAAAATAGTACTTTTATTTCTGTCGGTTGTTGTTTTAGATTATCCTTCACTTCCTGTCTCGTAAAAGCTTTGTCAACAGGATGGCGAGAAAAATCTTCCCAACAAACTTTTGGATATCTGTAAAAACCCAACAGGGGTTCAAATCTTCCTTCTCTATTTCAAGATATAAACTCATTTTGATGTATACTTTTATTTTTTTTACAACACCTTTAATTTAATGACTAGCCCCTATGATATTTATTAGACAATCACTGTTAAGTGATAAACTCTAACTAAAATAACAAACATTATAAACTGCTTGTTTATCTGTTATAAAATCAGGATAATTTGGTAATGAGTACATAAAATCTACACCGCTTAAATTTGTGGTCAAACATCATGTTTGTTGAGACCCAAGTCTTAGTAATTTGTTAGTTTGGACCCCAGTTTGGTTTGCTACTTGTCAAAAAAACATACAGTATAATGCAGTTCTGAAAACCAGAGGGTCAAAAAACTGATGCTGGTTCCCCATTGGTTGTACACCCCAGCTGTAGGAAACTGCTTGGTGCATTTCCTCTTTATTGAGGGTTTATCCATGCAACAAGGATACACTATAGAGTGCAACTAGACAATTGTGTGACTTTGTTCCTTTCCATGATGGCTCATACACCTCCAGTGCAACCATGAAGATGTCTTTGATTTGCCCTGTGGATGCACCATTTAGTTTATATATTGTTTGTGATTTTTTCTATAAATACAGTATGTGGGAAAATCAGAGTTTAACAAAAGCAAGCAGCAATCTACAAGCAGCGGTGAAGTTTTTTTTGCTTTTTAACAGTTTGCATATCCAGGGTAACTGTCACAAATCTTAAAACAGGGACTTTTGATAGCAAAAAAAAAAATGTTTTATGAGCAAATGTCTCAATTTTGAAACCATTCACACCTATGTATGCACACCTAGCAAATGTCAATGCATACGTTAGCTATGCAAACTGGCAATATATAAATCATGTATTATAATAATAATAATAATAATAATAATAATAAACACAGGAAGCCATTGTTTTAAATGGCGCTAATTCCCATATGTTTGAAGCGTGGGCATATGTTTTTTTAATGCATCTGCATACATCATAGGGCCTATTCACGTATGTGAAAATACACACACAAAGGTTGGAATTTGGCCTTTGATATCCATGATCAGTGTTCAGGCTTCATTTTTGAACTGTCAGAAAGTAAAAGGCAAACTCTGTTGTAATACAGAATGGCCTAGGAAGGCCATCTCCCAGTTTTGTTAAAACCCTGGTGTAAGGTCAGTATTTAGGCTTCTTTCAGTGGCGGCCCGTCCATAGGGGGCGCAGGGGCGCCGCCCCCCTCCCCCCAAAGCCATTAAAAAAATTTTTTTTTGTCCCTTTACGAAAAAAAAAAAGGTCCTTTAACAGCACTACTATGTGCAGGGTGGGCGCAGGTCACAGTTCACTGCTATAGAGTCATTGAAGCATCATGCCAATGCAAGCAGGCAAGACGCTTCATTTGCAGGTTTTTTTTTTAAGCTCTGTGGCTATGTGCTTTGCGCCACGAGCCAATCACAATCCAGTGTCTCCATTCTCTCCACTCCAATTGGGTCTTGCTGCTTCCTCTCTGCAGAAGGAAATGGGCGGTGCTTTCCCCAGGGCAGTGTTACTTTCGTTTTTGGCTCCAAAAGGAATCTAAGGTAAGTAACTTATTTAAAACACTTTATTTGTCTGAGTCTCATTGTCTGTCCTGTCCAGTGTCACTGTCCATCCCATCCATGACCTTGTGCTGTATGCTCAGCCTGTACTGTGGTCGGGCTGGAGGAAGGGGGACAGAGAGCCGTGCTTCACATCTCCTGTATGTGTGTGAGGGCTTAGGCCTCGTACACACGAGCGGACAGATTTGTTCAAATCTGTCCGTCTGACAGATTTGAACAAATCTGTCTGCTGGGATTTTGGTTTGCTCGCGTGTAAACACGAGCAAACCAAAATCCCCGCCAGCAGACGGCGCGCTGACGTGTCGGTGACGTGGCGGTGACGTTGACGCCGCCACGTCACCGCACCAGGAAGTAAAACACTTCCGCGCATGCGCCGAATCCATTCGGCGGCAGTGCGGCGGCGGTGCGGGACGACATGTCTGCTGGTAAGTGTACTAACCAGCAGACATGTCAGGCGGACAGATTCCCACCCGATAGATTTCAAAGCATGCTTTGAAATCTGTCGGGTGGACAAATCTGTCTGCTCGGCCGTACACACGATCGGAGATGTCTGCTGAAACGGTCCATCGGACCGTTTTCAGCGGACAAATTCGATTGTGTGTACGCGGCCTTAGAGTACTGCGTCCTGCTGCAGCTGTGCTTCAAAGATCTCTTATCTCTGTCTGTCTCTATCTGCCCCCCCCCCTCTCTCTCTCTCTCTCTCTCTCTCTCTCTCTCTCTCTCTGTGTCTGTGTATATCTCTCTATCTATCTCTGTATCTCTGTATCTATCTATCTATCTCTGTATCTATCTATCTCTGTATCTATCTATCTCTGTATATATCTATCTCTGTATGTATATATCTATCTCTGTATGTATATCTATCTATCTCTGTATATATCTATCTATCTCTGTATATATCTATCTATCTCTGTATCTATCTATCTCTGTATATATCTATCTATCTTTGTATATATCTATCTCTGTATATATATATCTCTGTATATATATATCTCTGTATCTATCTATCTCTGTATCTATCTATCTCTGTATCTATCTATCTCTGTATCTATCTATCTATCTCTGTATCTATCTATCTATCTATCTCTGTATCTATCTATCTCTGTATCTATCTATCTCTGTATCTATCTATCTCTGTATCTATCTATCTATCTCTGTATCTATCTATCTCTGTATCTATCTATCTCTGTATCTATCTATCTCTGTATCTATCTATCTATCTATCTATCTATCTATCTATCTATCTATCTATCTATCTATCTATCTATCTGTCTGTCTGTCTGTCTGTCTGTCTATCTATCTATCTATCTATCTATCTATCTATCTATCTATCTATCTCTGTATCTATCTATCTATCTATCTATCTATCTATCTATCTATCTATCTATCTATCTATCTATCTATCTATCTATCTATCTATCTATCTATCTATCTATCTATCTATCTATCTGTCTATCTATCTATCTATCTATCTATCTGTCTGTCTGTCTGTCTGTCTGTCTGTCTGTCTGTCTGTCTGTCTGTCTGTCTATCTATCTATCTATGTCTCTCTCTCACTCTCTCTCTGTCTATCTGTCTGTCTATCCAATTATCTATCTATCTGTCTGCAGGTCCCATTGTCTGCGAGTGACAGACGGGTTGGCTGGGGTTTTGTTTGCGCCCCCCCAAAAAAATGGAGCACCAGCCGCCACTGGCTTCTTTTATTTGTTTGTAGTAAGAACACATCTCTTTTTTGACCAAAACTTAGCACTCCTTAAAGTTGTTGTAAACGACCACCTTGTAAAACAACCTATTCAGTTTAAAATAGGAATGAACGGAAAAACAGTTGTGTATAGATATAAAAATACATTATAAATACCTTGTTCCCTTTTTTATTAGTTATTACTTTCCCTCTGTGCTCAGCTACATATGAGCTGGGGGAGGAGAAGCAGCAGCACACTAAGCCTCCTAGTAAATAGCTGTACAAGAGGGGGGAGGGGTGTCAGGACAAGTAGGATCATTGGAGGACAGCACGCTGAGTTCCCAGCATAGCTAGAGAGCATTAGGTGTTTTTAATAGAAAAGCAAGGGGGCAGAAAGTACACTAGGAATTTTGCATAAAGGAAGCAAAAGAAAGAGAACAGGACACTTTCTCATACAAGTGCATGGTACAGCAGGCACATATCAGGAATATTAAATGTTGGGGTAAAAAAAAAACATAATGTCGATGGCTACCATATCAAACCATGGGGTACCAAAGCTGTATAAGATCATACAGAAACTGCATACAAGCTACCATTCCATAGCCTTTCATTTGGTATTTGGTAAAGGTACCCTCATTGGGCCCTAAAGTAGGGGCTCTTTCAGTGATTCTCTCCTTGTATATGGGAATCCAAAGCTGGTAGCAGGTTTTGCTAACAACTTGATAAAAATGAATGTTATTTAGCAAGGCACATACATTCCACATTAATAATTATGCTACCAAAATTAGTGTGTGTTGTAAATTGCCTTTAGCATTGCTCGTATTTCTTCTTGCCAGAGGCTGCCATTTTACTGAAGCCCAAAGCCCCTAAACAGCATTAAATCTTTACGCTGCCAACAGATTGGCCCCTACAAATTCAGCACAGTGCCTAAAAATAGAGAGCAACTGAGCATGTGCAGAGCAGTATGAGATAGTGTATTACTGGGTTATAAACAGTATAGGCAGGTAATGTTTTACATAGCTACACATGCAAAAGGAGCCAGCATGAAGTGAGCTAGCAGGACTTAATTATCTGACTAAAGTTACACTTGTTTGATACTAACGGGCAAAAAGTCTAATCGTTTAAGAGTTTTGCAAAGAAAGATTTACAGGTCTTAAAATGGTTATTAATGTAACTAAACATGTTTGGAATTAACTGTGACCAGACCCTTGGTATCTGCAATTGAATACTATAACCATAGGTTGTTGTGGTTAGGGTGTCGTATATCTTTGGGTGAACTGGAGACTTTATCAATTATCATGGTAGCTTCCAGTTTCCTTGAACCTTCATTCTATTTTGTCATCCTAATGACTGCAAATTACCTGACAAATTGTACATCTGTCTTCTACATGTCTGGACAAAAGAGAGAGCACATATTTCTGGTTGGTAAAAAATTATGACATATAATAGTGATAGATATACAGCATATGTGTTAATCTTTGATATGGGATTCATTCTTAAAGCTCTACGAAGCCAGAAAATAAAGGCTGAAACTGGGATATTATAAATTACCGTATTTGCCGGCGTATAAGGCAGCTGGGCACATAAGACGACCCCCTAATATGCCATTTATAATGGTGGTGTTTGTGCTCTACTCACCGTATAAGACGACCCCCATGTGCGGTAATACCGTTCAAAAACAAAGAGGCCGCAGCCCGCCGGGTACTCTGTAAAGCTGTATATAATTCAGTATGTGCGCCACTCAGTCAATCCCGGCTGGTGATGCACTCTGTTGATGACTACAGAGCCTGCTAAGCCTGCTCGGATTGGCAGAAGTTGTTACTTCAATCCAAACAGGCTTAGCAGGCTCTAGTCATCAACAGAGTGCATCGACCGCTGGGATTGGCTGAGCGGCACATATACTAAATTACATACAGCTTTACAGAGCACCCGGCGGGCTGATATCTATTGGGCAGCTGCTTCACCCAGCGTATAAGATGACCCCTGGTTTTTGGCTGTGTAATTCCAGTGTAAAAGGTCATCTTATACACCGGAAAATACAGTATTAAACTTATCAACCTCTGTGATGGTGGCCATGTATAAATCCAGAGAACAGACACCACTTCGGTCTTTGAGGAACAGAACTACAAAGACTCTTCATTTTTGGTTGCCTTTAAAAAAAAAAAACTTGTTCTCACCCTTGTCTGGTTCAGGCTGCAACCCTTCTATATATCTCTGTGTCCCGTTTGAATAAATTAAATGGTCCATATCATTCAGGTTAGTTTAGCCAGAGTACATGGGATTTTACCAAATTTCTTGTAAATTCATTCTTGGTTTAGCATGATATTTTCAACATGCATTATGATATGATTGTATTCTATGTATCGTTTTGCCTTGTTTTATTTCTAAAAACTTAAGAAATTCTGAGCCAGTAGGCTAGAAGGAGCATGCAGTAAATTAAGTTACAACCAATCTGCATGCTTGTTGAATGTCAGTGACCCAAAAAGATTTTAAGACATCAGCATGACAACAAAGCTATTAGCATTTTTAGAAGGAGGCAGAAACTTACTTTAAAGTGAAGCTATGTCTTATCCATGAAACGTCACTTTCCCAGCAGATTTTAGTTACTTCCTTTCACTCCTATTCACTCCTAAGCTGACCTCAATGCTCTGTCTAATTGGGCAACTATGTGGCAGATGAGGTTTAATGTTGAAAAATGTAAAGTTATGCACTTGGGGGCTAAGAATAAGCATGCATTATACATACTAGGGGGGTACAACTGGGGGAATCCGTAGCGGAGAAGGATCTGGGGGTTTTGGTAGATCATAAGCTCAATAATTGCATGCAAGGCCAAGCTACAGTTTCCAAAGCGAGCAAAGTCCTTTCTAGTATTAAGAGAGGTATGGACTCCAGAGAGAGAGATATCATCTTGCCCCTGTACAAATCATTAGTATGACCTCATCTGGAATATGCAGTTCAGTTTTGGGCCCCAGTTCTCAAAAAGAATATTTTTTGGGAACTAGAGAAAGTGCAGAGAAGGGCAACCAAACTGATAAGAGGCATGGAGGAGCTCAGCTATGAGGAAAGATTAGAGGAACTGAATTTGTTCACTCTTAAGAAGAGAAGATTAAGGGGGGATATGATCAACATATAAGGACAAATATATAAGGAGTCTATATAGTGAACGTGGTGTTGAGTTATTCACACAAAGGACAAGGGGGCACTCTTTACGTCTAGAGTAGGGATGAGCTTTGCGTTCGATACGAACGTATGTTCGACTCGAACATTGTCTGTTCGTACGTTCGATGAAATTCGAACAAAATCGGTCGTTCGCGCCAAATTTGAGTGACGCAAAACGGCCCATAATTCACTGCGGCATTGCGATGATTGGCCACGCATGCTGTATGTCCCACATGCTTGGCCAATCACAGCGCGCAAAAAACGAAGAGCCATAATTGGCCAAAGCCTGGGTGGCTTTGGTCAATTATGTCTCAGGGCTTTAGCACACGCCCCACACTATAAAAGGCCGCCTGCTGGGCGGCCTCGTGTAGTGTGTTCCGGCTTGTTAATGAGAGCAGTCAGAGAGAGAGAGAGATTGTCTTTTTATATAGCTAGATAGAGCAGGCAGGCAGGCTAGTCAGTTTAGCTTAATTTACAATGTGTAGAGAATATATATACATCCCTAGTTGTACATATATTTATACACTGTATAGCTTAGATAGATCAGTTCTTCCTAATTTACTGGCAGGCAGGTGATTGTGCTATTTAAAGACGTTATCACAGGTATAGACACCCAGCAGGTACAATATTTAAAGGAATTTTATTTTAATTTTTTTAATTTAAGCATCATTAAAATCACTGCTCCTGGAGCAGTGATTTTAATAATGTTTAAATAAAAAAAATGAAAGATTCCTTTAAATATTGTACCTGCTGGGTGTCTATAGTTTGCCTGTGAAAACGTCTTTGAGAACCCGGGTCTTGCCCGACGGAACATGTATCAATGAAAAAAAGGTTGTTTTTAAAACTTTTTTCCATTGATACATGTTCCCTCGGGCAAGACCCGGGTTCTTAAAGACGTTTTCACAGGCAAACTATAGACACCCAGCACTGCAGGTACAATATTTAAAGGAATTTTTCATTTTTTTATGTTTATTTAACCACTTGTCCACCGCCCACCGTCAAATGATGGCGGGCGGAGGACTCCATTGTTCTGACAGCACGTCGTATGACGTGCTGTCTCTTTAAAGCCGCGCGCGCACGCGCCGCTCTGCTGGGATCCCGGTGCGAGTGCCCGGCAGCAACGATCGCCGCTGGGCACACGCGATTGCCCAGTAACTGAGCGGGGACGTGGAGCTCTGTGTGTAAACACAGAGCTCCACGTCCTGTCAGGGAGAGAGGAGACTGATGCTGTGTCCCCGGTACATAGGGACACAATCGGCCACCTCCCCCAGTCACCCCCCTCCCCCTACAGTTAGAACACTCATAGAACACACATTTAACCCCTTCTCCGCCCCCTAGTGGTTAACCCCTTCACTGCCAGTCACATTTATACAGTAATCAATGCATAATTATAGCATTGTTCACTGTATAAATCTAAATGGACCCAAAAATGTCACAAAAGTGTCCGAAGTGTCCACCATAACCTCGCAGTCCCAATAAAAAAATTGCAGAACACCGCCATTAATAGTAAAAAAATAAAATAATAAAAATGCCATAAACTATCCCCTATTTTGTAAACACTATAAATTTTGCGCAAACCAATCGATAAACGCTTATTGCATTTTTTTTTACCAAAAATATGTAGAAGAATACGTATCGGCCTAAACCGAGGAAAAAAATATTTTTTTTATATATTTTTGGGGATATTTATTATAGCAAGTAAAAAATATTGAATTTTTTTTCAAAATTGACGCTCTATTTTTGTTTATAGCGCAAAAAATAAAAACCGCAGAGGTGATCAAATACCACCAAAAGAAAGCTCTATTTGTGGGAAAAAAAGGACGCCACTATTGTTTGGGAGCCACGTCGTACGACCGCGCAATTGTCAGTTAAAGCGACGCAGTGCCGGAAGCTTAAATTTCATCTGGGCAGGAAGGGGGTGTAGGTGCACAGTAGGCAAGTGGTTAAACATTATTAAAATCACTGCTCTTGGAGCAGTGATTTTAATGATGCTTAAATAAAAAAAAATAAAAAAAATACAATTCCTTTAAATATTGTACCTGCTGGGTGTCTATAGCTTGCCTATGAAAATGTCTTTGAGAACCCAGGTCTTGCCCGAGGGAACATGTATCAATGGAAAAAAGTTTTAAAAACTGTCACTTTTTCAGGAGTCCTGCTCCTGAATAAACAACCGTTTTTAAAACTTTTTTCCATTGATACATGTTCCCTGGGGCAAGACCTGGGTTCTCAAAGACGTTTTCCAACAATAACTTAATATATTGGTCTTTAAAATGAGCGTTTTTGAATTTGAACGTTCGAGTCCCATAGACTTCAATGGTGTTCTAAATGTTCGCGCGAACGGTCGGTCTGTTCGACGGTTCTGGTGCGAACCGAACGCAGGTATGTTCGGCTCATCCCTAGTCTAGAGCAAAAGAAATTTCACCTCCAAATACAGAAAGGTTTCTTCACAGTAAGAGCTGTGAAAATGTGGAACAGACTCCCTCCAGAGGTGGTTCTGGGCAGCTCAGTACATTGCTTTAACCACTTCAATACCCGGCCATATACAATTGACGGCCAGAGATGGGATCTACCATCCTAAGTGGCCATCAATTGACGGCCTGGGCTTTGCGGGTGGATATCTGAATGATGCCTGCAGCCAGAGGCATCATCCAGATATCCTCTTCTTCAGCCGGCGATTCTGCACGACATAAGAACGATCATAGCGGCGGTTCTGCCGCTTGATCGTTCTTACAGGCCGCGGGAGGGGACATCCCCCCCCCTACCGCCATCCGGTGCTTCTCCGGGCTCTCCCGTGCCTTCGGGGGCCCGGAGAATGAATCGTCGGCGTTGGCAGGAAGCATAAAGATGACTGGTGACCAGATGGTCCCCGTAAGTAAACAAAGCCGCGATTGCGGCTGTAAGCAACCATTCATGAGATCGGTGAATTTTTTTTCACCGATCTCATGGTTTCCAGCCTGGAGGAGAGATGTGAGGTCTTATTGACCCCGCATCTCTCCTAAAAGAGGACCTGTCACACACATTTCCTATTACAAGGGATGTTTACATTCCTTGTAATAGGAATAAAAGTGGAAAAAAAATTGAAAAAAAGTGGAAAAATAAATAAAAAATAAGTAAAAAAAAAATAAAAGATAAAAAAAAAAATGAAAACGCCCCTGTCCCCGATAGCTCCCGTGCAGAAGCGAACGCACACGTAAATCCCGCCGACATATGTAAACGTAGTTTAAACCACATAAGTGAGGTATCACCGCATGCGTTAGAGTGCCAGCAACGAATCTAGCACGATATCTCCTCTGTAAATCTAAACTGGTAACCTGCGTATGGAGATTTTTAAGTAAAAAGGCGTTTGAAAAATGATTGCGTAAATACCGTGTGAGATAAAATGTTGCAATGACCGTCGTTTTATTCTCTAGGGTGTCTGCTAAAAAAACATATATAATGTTTGGGGGTACTGTGTAATTTTCTAGCAAAAGAATGATGATTATTACATGTAGGAGAGAAGTGTCAGAATAGGCCCGGTATGGAGGTGGTATAAATGCCCGGTATTGAAGTGGTTAAGAAAGGCCTGGATTATTTCCTAAATGTACATAATATAACTGGGTACTGACATTTATATGTAAAGTTGATCCGAGGAATATCCGATTGCCTCTCGGGGGATCAGGAAGGAATTTTTACCCCCTGCTGTAGCAAATTGGATCATGCTCTGCTGGGGTTTTTCGCCTTCCTCTGGATCAACTCTGGGTATCGAATTGGGTACATGGGATTGTATGATATTATTACTGTTATTTTATTTTTTTATTATTATACTTTTATGGTTGAACTGGATGGACTTGTGTCTTTTTTCAGTCTGACTAACTATGTAACTACATCACTCAATGCAAGAAAGACAACCCTATGTAAGTAAAAACATTTTCTCCAGTTAAAGCTAACACTGTTGCCCCAACCCCATGTGAAAATACAGGGCCAATCACCAAGCACATGCACTGTCACATGGAGTAAGTCACATGCTCCTCCATCCCCTAACGTACCAGATACTTTTGTTACTTCTGACAGCGAGCTGAACATAGCAGCGGGGGATGTGAAAATGGGAGGGTGGGTATGTATTGCTAGGTAATTAGGCTTTAAAGAGCACCTGTTTCTTTTCCCTGCATAGCTAAAGCACAGGTTTGCCTTAAACTAACTTTTTGGTTTGACAAAGAAAAATGAAGGCCCTAAATAACTAAAAGTTTAGGATATCTTGAAACAGCTGCAATTTAAAATAAGCAAGAGGCCAAAGAGGAAAACAATATTTAAGTTAAAGATCTCTTTAATTACTACAGGGGTCCACCCAGGTGAGGGACATGTCAGACTAGCAATCGATCAATCTGCCAGCAGCAGGATTGCTTTGAAGGACACAGAAGGGCAGTAGATAACTCATATGACTGCATGTGTCACTTCCTTGCCAGCTGAATGATAGAGGCTTTGCTCACTTGCGAGTGATCTACATTTTACAGTGTTTTTTTCAGCAAGGGAGCCATGTCTTGCTGACAAGGAGAGACACGTGCATTGACTGTTTTCACTGCACATTTTGGTGATCCAATAGCTGGCCAGTGACAAAATTGCTAGTGTGACAGGGGCCTAACAGATGTCAAAAAAACTGTTACAATATTGAATTACTAATACCAAGGCCTTGGTCACAGTTACACCAAACAACATGTTCACTATGGAAACTCATAACTTGGGTCCAAGGTCTTAAGAGAACTTATTTGTTACAGAGTTTTATCATGCTTAAAATTATGGTTGTAGCCAATGAAGTTCTTTGTCAGTACCTATGTGTGTTCTTCTAAGGGTTAAGTTTTTGGGGAAGTAAGTCAAATTAACAGATGTGCTGTTGGGAATTCCAATGAGCTGAAATGGATTTATGACTCCATTGTCTACAAGAAAATGCCTAGAAGGGATGGAAGTAAAACTATGCCTACATTTATGTTGTAAAAGTTGGAGTTAGTCCAATAGAAAGACTTTTGTTCGTTAGCGGTACCCAAGACTTAGCCATTTAGTGCACTTCTGTATGCAGTGTATGCAAATTCAGACCATCTACTTAACCGTTTTAACTATACTTGTTATGATGATCACAATTGTTGCTATAGTGTTGAGCATTTGGGAGAATTTACTAAACCTGGAGCAGACAGAATCTTAAAAGGCTATGCATTGTAACCAATCCACTTTAGGTTATTAACGTAAGCTTTAAAAATGAAAGATAGAAGCTGATTGGTTGACAAGCACAGATGCTCTAGATTCTGTCCGTTCCAGTACATTTGCCTCATTCTGTTTTTACTGTCCTTTGGAGTTAGTCAATGGGGCTGATTTACTAAAACTTAAGAGTGCAAAATCTGGTGCAGCTGTGCATGGTAGCCAATCAGCTTCTAACTTTTGCTTGTTCAATGAAGCTTTGACAAAATAACCTGGAAGCTGATTGGTTTCTTTGTAGAGCTGCACTACATTTTGCACTCTTCAGTTTTCATAAATCAACCAGTTTAATGTTTGTCTTGGTCTTTAAATGTTCTTTTTCACCACTGGGACTGGTGCAATAGAGTATGTCTAGTGTATCATATGGAAAAGATTTTTCTTTTTGTGCTATGAATAGGCAAAGATTTTGTTGCAATGCCAATTCACACTTTATCCAACACAAATTAAGTACATCGAGTACTTGGGTAAATTGTTACCAATGTGCTTTTGAAAAATGATTACGCAGTTCAGGGTTGTATCAACAGGAAGGAGGATTAATGCAGTGGCGAAGGCTCAAGACAAAGTTTGGAGAGGTACACGGTTGTATTGTCACAGTATCTGTATTGCAGCTCACTTGTTCTTGTGAATTACATATACTGTACCTGTCACACTGGTTGGGTAGGATTGGCACACCGCTTCCCACAATGGTTGGAACTTTGGAACTTTTGGATTCCCCAACCTATCATCAGAATGTTCAATGGACCAAGTGAGCTTCCATACACTGGTCAGATTTTGCTCTGGTAACCTTTTCTGCCCACCCAAAGTGTCTGAAACTGATTCGTTTGACACAAAGGAAAGTCTGATTGTCTTACAGTTCTGGCATTCCTACACCCACGTTGATTTCTCATGTCCAGGAAAAGTTAAGTATATCTAAATCCAAAACAGTTTTTTTTATTCTGGATAGGGTAGGAACTGCTTAAAACAACGTCAATATTTTCATAATATTTGTGTTGCTACCTCTTTTTCTTTGGGGAGATTTTCTATTATTTCCCATGCTAGAGACAAAACAGGAAGTGAGTGGAAATCTCACCTCACTGCCACTGTTCTGGTGACCATCTTAACATTTTGAATCATATATGGCCTTCTGTCCTGGTGGCCATTGTCCCTATGGATAAAGCTCCTTAATGGGGTAAAGATAGCAATAAAAACTCACATTTCTGATCCTTTTACATTCTAAAAATACGTTTTGGGTTTAGATATAAAGCAGTCGTTTAGGCCTCCTTTACATGAGCATTAACCCACCTACACTGTGAATAATTGCTGTTGGAATAACAGGTGCATGCAAATAGCAGTGGCCATTATAAATTTAATTAATGACAGGCTAACGGCAGCCGTCATTTTTTTACATGTGTAGCCGCACACCAAGGGGTTATTTGCTGTTAGGAACACATGCCTGAGCCTTGATGTATCTGACTGGGAAAGACTATCAGCATAGACTTTTTAATAGGATTTCAGGACAGAAAGTCAATTTTACTTTATAATGAAAATTCATTTTTCACCGAGTCATATCTTTCCCTGCACTCCTATGGTTCCTTTCAACAAACTCCCATGGCAAGCATGATGTCTGAATTCCTATTGGCTGTTCAGGGCAATGCAGACAGCAAAGGTGGGAGAGCGAGGCATGGCATATTTTTTATTGCAATGTTCTTGTCTACACTGTTTATATTCTTTGTTGAAGAACAGCTCGCTATTTTTGCCAGGTCTAAAAGCACATAAAGCATACTTTTTCATCCTTTTTGTAAGCCGACTTAGAGAAGTTTAAACAAAACTTTGTTATAGTTTACAATTCACAATTCACTTGAGTTCAATTGAAATCGACCACAGTGAAATCAAACTGTAAAGTGTCTGCGGTAACCCTTTACCATAATATCTGCGCTATTCAAATGAACCTTCCCCATTGAACCCTTCAAACATTTTAAAAGCCAAGAAATGTGAGCTGAGAAACACTATAAAAGACAGGAACCAGTTAAAACAATTTTTAAGCACTTTATTTTATTGTTTTTACTTGTAACACCTCTTTTTGGTTTGAATCTAATCCTCTTTTTTTTTTGTGACTGTCCTTGACATTATATACCTAGAGCATGAAGCTTGTAAGTATCTTAGCTTGCCGTTATTTCTCTACTCCAGGGCCATATTTAAAGTATATGTTTAGCCCTAAACATTTTATCACTTTTGCATAGAACCAAAAATGTTTAAACCTTCTTTCAATTTATTGTTTGCTGTCTCTGTTCCGTTGTGAAGATTTGCATTGTGGTTGTAAACTTCAAACATGAAATATGAACAAAGCATATCCCTCTATAGTGTGTATTTGTCTCAATCCAGAGCACTAAATGAAATGTCTGCCTGCTGCCTTGTTCCTCTGCTATCTGTATGAGTCACTTCTATCGGGTTTTCCTGACACCAAGTGGTAAAAATATGACAGTGGAGGGCGCTCCAGCACACAGCCTGTGACTGATGGCTCTGTACCTGTGTGCTGTGTTAAGGGGGTGTGTTCCTTCCTTCCAATCAGTTCTCAGCTCTGCTCACTGAGCTCTTCAGAGTGTAACATTACGTCCCTATCCACTGCTTTCTGAAAGCTCAGACAAGCTGTGCAAACTGCATTTTAAGGGTTGTAGAAAAGAGATACCTGCAGATAAACTGGTACAACTTATGTAGGAGGATATGTTTCCTCTCTGTGTATCACCTGAGGCTAGTCACTTTGCTGGGTATACGTAAGGGTTTTCAACCCCTTTCGCTACCTGGCTCAGGGATGCAACAAAATGTGAAAGGAAATGTCTGTGAGATTAAATTAATTTCCTTCTTAGACACTTATCACCAAATAAAGTGTTTTCCTTGAAAGATTTTCCCTTACCTTATACTCAGCTGACAACTCTAAAATGTTTTATTTCCCACAATTTTCTATCTCAGTGACAATGGTCACTGGGGGCAATTAGAGATGATCAATTTCCCCAGCGGGGTCACAGACAGCAATACAAATTTGACAAGGACTTTAATCCTTCCAAACCACTCAAAACAAAACGCTTTGGTATGTCAAAACTGTTATAATTGTTGTCTTCTTTTGTTTTCCACTGTCCACCTCTGTACAGTTGCGCATAAACAATTTTATAATTATAAATGTATAATTATAATTATTTTATTTTATATGATAGAGCAATATTAGTCAACTTTCTAGATATAGGAGCCTCAATCATGGCCTCTGAAATCACCAGGTGTGGTTTGCTTCCCTTAACCTCCAGCAGTCTGATGACATGATCTCAGCCTAGGAAATGTCACCCAAGAATGGATTTTTAATTATATTAGGTGGAATATTTTATTGTTTTTGTACATTGTGACAATAATTTAAAGTCCCTAGACTATGGATGTTAAAGTGGTTACATATTCTTCACAAAGGCTTTAAAGCAAGGCATTCCTGACCTCTCTAGCTGCTTGTATTGTGAAATAATTCATTCTTGTAAGTCCTTAAAGTGGGATTAAACTCTGCTATTTTTTTAATCAATTGGCCCCCAGGAGCTTTATGTCATAATGTAATAGTATACACGACATGTTAGTACGTCATGGAAGACTTAGCTGTCAAACGATACCCTCCAGGCTGCATTGTCAGCACTACTCACAGGCACTCTTATCTATTGGTCTTCCTTCCGGGGCTCAGTCTGCCTGGTTGCTTAAACTGCCAGGCCATGCATGTGCACAGGAGTTACATCATCACGGCACAGTAGGAAGCCGTAAATATATGCTGAGCTGCGCATGTGTGGCTCAGTGTACATTACCGCTGAGAGGTAAGGCGAACCATTTATGAAAGAATAGACCAATGGGGCCTTTTCGGTCATAAAAACCGTACCTGACAGCGTTCTGTTTTTTATTTTGTTTAATTAAACTTTAACTATCTAAATGAAGACTCTAAAGTTTCAGTCAGTCTCTAACGGGTTAAAAAAAAAACATTGGTCATGGCCCATGGCACTATTTCATCTAATACCAATAATGGGGCAATTCTCCTCACTCACACCAATGAGGAGGGCACATGTCCTCCCAATGACACCAACGATGGGGCCCAATTCCTCTTAATGATGCCAACAATAGGGCCCAATAACATCAGTGATGAAGTACAATTCCTCCCAGTTACACCAATAATGGGGCGCAATTACTCTAATTTAAATATGAATGAATGAATGAGTGACTTGTATAGCACTACACATGCGAACTGAATCGCCTCTAGGCACTTTTTGCAGCCAGTGTCTTCCTGGCTGGTGTGGTCATTTACCCCGTAGGATCTCGATACGCTTGGGACACACAGTCGTACACACATATATACTGGGCCAATTTGAACAGGATCCAATTAACCTACCAGAATGTCTTTGGAGTGTGGGAGGAAACCCATGCAGACACAGGGAGAACATGCAAACTCCAAATGGTGTCGTGGTCGGGATTTGAACCAGCGACCCTTTTGCTGCTAGGTGAAAGTGCTAACCACTACATCACTGTGCTGCCCTACAAACAATGGGGCATTATTTTTCCCACTGATGTCGGAACCTTTTTTAATCCCATTGGCCACAGTCCGGCCCTCCTAAACTCTGAAGGACAATAAACTGGCCCTTTGTTTGGAAAGTTTGGAGACCATTGATCTAGGCGGATAGCCAAGGACCTCAATACACAATGACTTTCATATAAAAAGCCAGTCTCTCTGTCTGACACCCAATGCAACAAATCTAAGCATGTGTCAGTGATGTACTTTGAGTAAAAACCAGAGATCTGCAGTTTTGATACTAAGGATGCACGAGGGCATGCCGGATGTCAGCTAATCTGCTTCTGCTGCCAGAGTACAATGTTATCCACGAGGCTTGGTTAAAGCGTATGTCAGGGGAAAAAACATATTAGGTACAATATCGTTTTGCCATATATGCACATTTTCCATGTTTTGTCTCTTTAAAGAAAAATACCAGTTGACCCTGCCAGAAGTCCTAAGCCCTGTTGCACTAAAGTCCCAAGCAGGAAATTAGGAGCACACTGGAGTTTTGGCACAAAAAACTTAGCAGCATTTTTAGGGTATAAAACATGGGGAAATGTGCATGTATTGCAGATATCTACTGCATATTTTCTTTACCCACAAATATAATGTAAGACAGAACGGCAGTGGGTGTTTTATTTAAAACTACAAATATAAGTTGACCTAACCTTTTTAATACCCATGTGGATGCTCTTTGACTGTGGTGCTGATCGACAATAGCCATTGATGGTCAATGTAAAAAGCGTGACCCATGTTTGAAAGAAGAGACAATTAGTGGATTATGCTTTAAGTAATGGAATCCATAATCCAGGCTATTATTTTTAATTAACAGTTTATAGTAGCAAGAGGAGCAATTAATAACATCTGCTTAAATTGGAGATTTCTAGGCTTTATGGATAGACTCCGAAAGTCATTGTCAGTTATTGCCATTAGAACAAATCAACTTGGGTTTGGATCGTTCCAGCAAAGCTAATTAGCCATGGGAAGCTGCTAAAAGCTTGCAGATGTGTATCTCATATTGAAGCTGCATTAATAGGGGCAAGATTGTTTACAAAAATATGCAAATGTGCTCCTCCACCTACCCCAGACCAGGAGGATAGAAAGTCATTCCAAGGGAAGGGTAAATGGCTTGGGAGCTTGTGGCTAAGAATTAAGGCCCGGATTCACTACCTCGGCGCATCTTTCTTCCGGCCTAGCGTATCTTCTTTACGCTACACCAGCGCAACGTTGAGAGGCAAGCATGGTATTCACAAAGCAAATTCTCTCAACATTGCGTCGGCGTAGCGTTTAGTTGTCGGCGTAAGCCAACGTAAGTCAAAGTAGGTGGAAGTAGGCGTGCTATATTAAAATGAAGCGTGACCCCATGTAAATGATGGGCTGAGCTTCAAAAAACAAACTGCGCATGCGTCGTCTCTTGGACGCATCCCAGTGCGCATGCTCACAGTCACGTCGAAATAGCTGCCTAAGATACGTCAATACACTTCCTATGACGTGAACGTAACCTACGCACAGCCCTATTCACATAGTACTACGTAAACGATGTAACATACGACGGCTGTTCCCTGGTCCATACCTTTGAATGGGTTGCGCCACCTATATGGGGAATAACTTTACGCCGGACGTAAGCCTTACGAAAAACCGCATATTTTTTTCCGCCTGGCGCATCTACGTTTGTGAATTGGCGTATCTTACTCATTTGCATATTTAACATGGGTACGCCGAATGCGTCCAGCGTAATCATGCGCCCACGATACGCTGGCGTAGGCAAGTTACGTTGGGTGGCTGAAGCCTTGCTTTTCGACATATCTAGCTTTGTGAATCGGCGCAGAGATGCCGCGGCGCACATTTCTACTTACGTCGGCGTATCTTTAGATACGTCGGCGTAAGTCCGTCGTGAATCCGGGCCTAAGTGTCTTTCATTTTCATGGAGCAGCATGATAGCTAAAGTGGTCAGTACTCTTGCCGGACAAAACTTGTCTCATAAGCTTACAGCTGAAGGTAAACAGCTGAAATACTGATTACCTGCCAAGCAATTTGTATTTCTGTCCATCAATTCTTGAGACGACGGAAAGTCATTAGGAACATGTGTACATGTGTATCGCTGTCTATTCAACAGAAGCCTGTGTAACCAACGGTCCATCAGCATTTGATCAGCACTTGCAGCCATTGGCAGTGTATTCTGGCAGGTGGGGGAGTCCACAAGTCAGAATGAAATAGAGCAGTGGGAGAGATCCCTGCATCCCAAATCATTGTGTGGATGCAGGGATCTGTCAGTTTTTTGTCAACCAGCTGGATTATGTGTGTTTCCGCAGCTTTACACAGCCAGCCTGGTGACCTGATTTTTCTCTGCTGTAGTAAAACAACTTGGTTAGGTCACTTTCCCCAGCCCTGGTTCACATTGATGGGATTTGGTGTTTTGGCATGCTCATTCACAGTGCCGCACTGATTCCCAAAACTAGTTTCTGTACTACTTTTGGCGATTTTGGGGATGTGATTTCCATTGATATCTATGCAGAAACCTGCACAGATGTCTCTTAAATCGCCCCCAAACTCACGACTGACATGCAGGAATAAAATTGTGCGAGTTCAGCTGAACTTGCACAATTTCATTCCCACAGTCAGTGTGAACCGAGGCTGAGGGAGAAACAGCAGACTGGTGATTCTGCTTTCTCCTGTCAGCATGACCCTTTGTCAGGAAATGTGCACTGCAGCAAAGCCTGATTGGATCATAGTGGTACCCCTTCCTCTGTAAAGTAATATTAAAGTGGCAGTAAACCCAAGAACAAAAATTGTATATATTGTAAAATTGTATATATTGCAGCTTAACAATCCTTAGATGTGGTGACTACAACTGTCCCCGATTTTAAAGAACTGTCCCTGATTTGGAGCAATGTCCCTCTGCCTCTCTTTCTTACTCATTTGTTCCTCATTTTGGTTACTATTTATTTTGGGCACTATTTATCTCAAAAAGTGTTTCACAGTGCTAAACCTTTTACCCTAACTCTAAATTGCTGCATCTGTAAATTTCAAAACCCTGTCCCAGAGGCAGTGGCGGCTGGTGCTCAAAATTTTTGGGCGGGCGCAAACGAAAAAAAAAATATTGCAGCCTCACTGTGCCCATCACATGCAGCCACTGTGCCATGCCACCAAATGTAGCCACTGTGCCATGCCACCAAATGCAGCCACTGTGCCATCAATTGTCACCACTGTGCCATGCCATCAAATGCAGCCACTGTGCCATCAATTGTCACCACTGTGCCATGTCATCAAATGCAGCTACTGTGCCCATCAATTGTCACCAATGTGCCATGCCATCATATGCAGTCACTGTGCCATCAATTGTCACCAATGTGCTATGCCATCATTTGCAGTCACTGTGCCATCAATTGTCACCACTTGTGTCACTAATTGTGCCATGCCATCAAACGCCACCACTGTGCCATCAATTGTCACCAATGTGCCATGCCATCAAAAGCAGCTACTGTGCCCATCAATTGTCACCACTGTGCCATGCCATCAAATGCAGCTACTGTGCCCATCAATTGTCACCAATGTGCCATGCCATCATATGCAGTCACTGTGCCATCAATTGTCACCAATGTGCTATGCCATCATTTGCAGTCACTGTGCCATCAATTGTCACCACTTGTGTCACTAATTGTGCCATGCCATCAAACGCCACCACTGTGCCATCAATTGTCACCAATGTGCCATGCCATCAAAAGCAGCTACTGTGCCCATCAATTGTCACCACTGTGCCATGCCATCAAATGCAGTCACTGTGCAATCAATTGTCACCACTGTGCCATGCCATCAAACGCCACCACTGTGCCATCAATTGTCACCACTGTGCCATGCCATCAAACGCAGTCACTGTGCCATCAATTGTCACCTCTCTGCCATGCCATCAAATGCAGTCACTGTGCCATCAATTGTCACCTCTCTGCCATGCCATCATATTCAGTCACTGTGCCATCAATTGTCACCACTGTGCCCCATGCCACTGTGCTCATTGTCGCCTCTGTGCCCCATGATGCCACTGTGCCCCATGCTTCTACTGTGCCCCATGCTGCCACTGTGCCCCATGCTGCCACTGTGCCCCATGCTGCCACTGTGCCCCATGCTGCCCCTTTCCCTGTAAAAAAATCACTTACCTGACGCTTCCATGTCCTCCCTCGATGTCTTCTGCCGCCCTGGAGAAGCTTCAGCCAATCAGGTTCCTGAAAACCAGAATCCGGGAACCTGATTGGCTGAAACGGCTGTCAGTCTAATGCAAGGACCGCAGATTGTCTGCGCTCCGAGCATAGACTTCCGAGAGCCGGAGGGCGGGACTGGAAAAGCCTATCAGAGCCACTGGCTTTGATAGGCAGTTCCCCTCAGCCAACCAGCTGTCGCTATTCGGGTAACCGGCGTCCCATGTCCGGTTATACGAATAGACCAGGCAGCTGGCAACAGTAACACACGTCCAATGCATAGCATTGAACGTGTGTTACTTGCGAGAGGGGGTGGCGCTGCAGCGCCCTCTATAGACGGCCGCCAGAACTTCGGCTAAAATGTCAAAATGACATTTTAGCCGAATAAAAGTTCTTAAAGGGCCCGTTTTTTTTTTTTTTTTAATTCTTTTTTTTTTTTGTGACTGCGGGAGGGGGGGCGGCGCCCGTGCGCCCATATGGGCGGGCCGCCACTGCCCAGAGGGCTTTCACACTGGAGCGTTGCGCTAGCAGGATGGTAAAAAAAGCCCTGCTAGCCGCATCTTTGGAGCGGTGAAGGAGCGGTGTGTATGCCGTGCCTCCACCGCTCCTGCCCATTGAAATCAATGAGACACCACGGCTATACACACACACATATATATATATACATATATATATATATATATATATATATATAAAAATATATGTAGATTCTTTATGTATCTGCAGAGGCATTTTGCGGTGTTTTTTAACCCTTTCTCGGCTGCTAGCGGAGGTAAAAATAGCAGCACTTTGCTGCTGACGTCACCCCGCCCCAGTGTGAAAGGGGATTTAGTCGGTGTGAAAGTTATAGAGTACACAAGCTATGGTACCAATCATTGAAAATTGATTGCACCTCATGTACTGACAGCCTGTCTTTTTTCTTGAGGCCCTAAAATGCAGAGAGGGCCAGTTCACACCAGACACAGTTTCGTTCAGTTCCGTGTGCTTTTTATCTGCACAAAATGCATGCACAGTGCTTTCCATATATTCCAATGCCTCTAGTTAGCTCTAGTTCACACCATGCAGTCAGTTTCCGGTCAGTTTCTGCACCAAAAACAGAAACTGACTGCATGGTGTGAACTAGAGCCAATCAGAGCCATTGGAATACATGGAAAAAACTGTGCATGCATTTTTAGTGCAGAAAAAATGCACACAAAACTGTACGGAACTGCGTCTGGGGTGAACTGGCCCAGGCACTTACATATATCCCCCAAATGACCCTTTTTGGAAAGTAGAGCGACTGAGGTATTTAGTAAGGGGCATAGCAAATTTTTTAAGTTGTAATTTTTCCCATATTTCTTTGGAAAATTACGATTTATTTATTTTCACAAAAATGTCATATTAACAAGTTATTTCTCACACATGACATACAGTAGGCAAAGTACACCCCAAAACACATTCTGCTACTCCTCCTGAGTATGGAGATACTACATGTGTGAGACCTTTTTTTTTTTTTTACAGCCTAGCCACATAGTGAGTAGTGATGAGCGGAATACGCCATATTCGATTTCGCGATATTCGTTAATATCGAATATTCGTGGTATTTTATAAAAAAAATTAAAAAAAAAATTGCGAATTTTCGCCAATGCAAATTTTCGCTAATGCGAATTTTCGCGATTTTTTATTTTTTTTTATAAAATATCACGAATATTCGATATTTACGAATATTCGTTATATTTTATAAAAAAAAAAAAAGCGAAATTTCACATATGCGGTCGCGAATATTCGTTAATATCGAATATTCGTGATATTTTATAAAAAAAAAATTGCGAATTTTCGCCAATGCGAAATTTCGCTAATGCAAAATTTCGCGATTTTTTTTTCAAAATTTACGAATATTCGCTATATTTTATTAAAAAAAAAAAAAAAAAAATTGCGAAATTTCGCTAGCGTGAAATTCGCGATTGCGAAATTTTCGCGAATGCGAATTTTATTGGGAAATTTATTGCGAAATTTGAAAAATACGAATATTCGAAATAGCGAATATTCGCCGCGATATTCGAGATATTCGCGAATACTCGAATATGCAATATTCGTAGCGAATATTTGCAATGCGATTATTCGTGAGCAACACTAATAGTGAGCCCTAACATGCAGTTAGCACCTTCAGGCAGTATCTACTTTAAGACCAGCCCTTCTTTTGACACTTTTTGTTTACAAGTGAAAATCTGTATTTTTGCTAGACAATTAACCCTCAAACATATATATATTTTTGGAGTAGAGGCCCTCGAGAATAAAATTGTGAGTTTTGCAAATTCTTATGTCACATGGTATATGCGCAGCAGTTTTTTTTAACACAATTGTACACACTAACGCATAAATAAATTTTTATGAATTTCAATGCACACAGAGACAATATAACACCCACATTTTTGTTAAAATCTAAAATATGGTGTTGCGCTACGTAAATAGATACAAAACATGTCACTCTGAATTGCGAACGCTTGTGACATGGTGCCAAACTTTAGTATTTAAAAATATCCATAGGTGACACTTTATAAGCCTTTATTAAGTACTGTGTGGGGATGTACTGAGGCCTGGCTCGCAGTCTCTGCTCTAATTCATCCCAAAGGTGTTCTGTGCCAGCCAGTCAAAGTTCCTCCACCCCAAACTCGCTCATCCATGTCTTTATGGACCTTGCTTTGTGCACTGGTGCGCAGTCATATTGGAACAGGAAGGGGCCATCCCCAAACTGTTGGGAGCATGAAATTGTCCAAAATATCTTGGCATGCTGACGCCTTAAGAGTTCCCTTCATTGGAACTAAGGGGCCAACCCCAACCCCTGAGTAACAACCCCACATCATTTTCCCCCTCCACTAAATGATTTGGACCAGTACACAAAGCAAGGTCTATAAATACATGGATGAGCGAGTTTGGGTTGGAGGAACTTTGACCTCAACCCGATAGAACACCATTGGGATGAATTAGAGCAGAGACTGCGAGTCATGCCTTCTTATCCAACATCAGTGCCTGGCCTCACAATCACGCTTCTGGAAGAATGGTCACCCATTTCCATAGACACACACAAGGGTGGGCCAACTCAACATTGAACCCTACAGACTAAGACAGCAGGATGCCATTAATGTTTTTGTGTGTGTAAAGGCAGGTGTCCCAATACTTTAGGTAATAAAGTGTATATATAATTTAAAGGAAAAGTAGAAAACGTACATTTCAGGTGTGCTTTTATGGCCTTGAACCTATTTTTAGGTTGTTGTACTTTTATTTATTCCATATCCACTACACCCACTGTGTTACATTTCAGCTAATATTGTTCAAGATGGTCATGCTTATTCAGTTTAAAAGCTTTTTTATTTCACGTTGCGCCCATGTTGGCCACGCCCTGTACTGACGCACACGGGGTCTAGGTGTGAGCTGAGAAATAGGCCTGTAGCAAAAACATTTCAGCACAGTACAAAATCTGTAACCGTCCTTTTGTTGTAGTATATTGGACACGACAGACAGAATGGCACTCAATCTTCTGCACACTTACCAAGCTAAAGTAGAACATCAGGCAAATTTAACATGTTCATGCACAACGCAAGGCAAAAATATTATAAAACATATGTATTTGTTTGCTACATCTTAAAATACTGCCAATGTATTTAGCCTGAGAAAGATCTTTGCATTATTCTCACATAATCCCTTGCACGGCAGATATCAGACTAAGAGTGGGTGGTTCAGTTACTACTTCTATAATTTTTTTTCCGGTTCTAGGGACTGAAGGGAGAGGCATCAGGCAACTGATAGGGGATGGTTGTACAGGGAACACCTCAGCACTGTGATAATACTGATTAACGCGGAACCATGGGCAAAATAAAAAAATGACATACAGTAAAACCTTGGTTAGAGAGTAACTTGGTTTGAGAGCGTTTTGTAAGAGAGCGTTTTGCAAGACAAGCAACATTTTTTAATACATTTTGACTTGATATGCAAGCGATGTCTTGATATAAGAGTAGTGTCATGTCACAACTGAGTATAAACCTTTAAGGCCTCGTACACACGATCGTAATTTCCGATGGAAAAAGTCTGACTGACTTTTTCTATCGGAAATTCCGACCGTGTGTATGCCCATCGGAGATTTTCTATCGGATATTCCTTCGGAGTTGACATAGAAAACATGTTTTCTTTTCCTCCGATGGAATTTGATTTTGAGTTTGGTCAGGCTAAAGCCTGATCGTGTGTACAGAGCATAAGTGTAGCAATATGGTTACATTTAAGGAAGGTACAACGTTTAGCAACACATTGCTACACTTAGCCTGCGTACACTCGATCAGTCCAAACCAATGAAAATGGACTGAAGTCTAGTTTCATCGGTCCGTCGTCCTTCGGACCAAAGTTTTAAAACTTGCTTTAAAATCGGACTGATGGACGCCTGACTATCGGTCCAAACCGATCGTTAGTACGCAAAAGCAGCGGTTCAAAAACCCGCGCATGCTCAGAATCAAGTCGATGCATGCTTGGAAGCATTGAACTTAGTTTTTTCAGCACGTCGTTGTGTTTTACGTCACCGCGTTCTGACACGATCGGTTTTTGAACTGATGGTGTGTACGCACATCAGACCATCAGGCCACTTCAGCGGTGACCCGATAAAAATGGTCCGTCGGACCATTCTAATCGGGTTGGACCGATCACGTATACGCGGGCTAAGAGGCACCTCTCTTCTCTTTTATACTCTGTAGCTCCTGCTGGATTTTGTTTCTAATCCCCTTGTGGAGGATTCAATTTGTGGATGGACATTTTATGGTTACACAATCTATCACATTGCTATAATCTTTTTATAGGGACTAGGAACTGAAGGACCTATGATTAAATTGTTGTGGAACAAATCGTTTGAGTTTCCATTATTTCTTACGGGGAAATTTGCTTTGATATTCAAGTGCTTTGGATTACAAGCATGTTTCTGGAACGAATTATGCTTGCAATTCAAGGTTTTACTATATATGAAGCAGTCTGCCACTTAGGCCGCATACACACGACCGGTTTACTCGGCAGAATCCATCAAGAAACTTGATGGGAGACGTATTCTGCCGAGGAAACCGGTCGCGTGTACATTTTTCGACGAGGAAACTGTCGAGGAACTCGACGAGCCAAAAAGAGAGCATGTTCTCTATTTTCTCGACGAGTTTCTCGTCAGGCTGGTTTCCGACGAGAAACTCGAGCGTGTGTATGCTAAGAAACCCACGCATGCTCAGATTAAAGTCTAATACGGGAGTAAAAGTAGCATTTGTAATGGAGATAACACATTTTTCAAGCTGTAACAGACTGAAAAGTGCAAATAGTCTTTTACCAAACTTTTACTTAACACGCAAACACATGAGATTAGCAAAACCAGCCCCAAGAGTTGTGCCAGTGGAATCGAACTTCCCCTGCCGTCCTATGTGTTGAAGTCACCGCGTTTGAGAACGAGGAGATTTGGTCTTTAATGTGTGTACGCAAAGCAAGCTTGTCAAGTTTCTCGACAAGCCTAACAAGGAAATCGACGAGGAAAACGCTGTGTTTCGCCCGGCGAGTTCCTCGGTCGTGTGTACGCGGCCTTACAATAACACAGCAATTTAAATTTTTGAGTCCATCCTGCAACATAGGCCGCATACACACGATCGAACATGTCCGCTGAAACTGGTCCGCAGACCAGTTTCAGCGGACATGTTCGATCGTGTGTTTGGCCTATCGGATAGTTTTCCAGCCGACAAAAGTTTCTAAACATGCTTAGAAACCTGTCCGCTGGAAACCTGTCCGTCGAACAGGTTTGATGGTTAGTACGCCCAACCATCGGACCAAAATCCCGTGCATGCGTCGAATTGATTCGACGCATGCTTGGAAGCATTGAACTTCCTTTTTTCAGCACGTCGGTGTGTTCTACGTCACCGCGTTCTGGTCCGAGGGGATTTTGGTTCGATGGTGTGTACGCACATCAGACCAAAAGACCACTTCAGACATGTCCGATGAAAACGGTCCGTCGGACCTGTTTCATCAGACATGTCTGATCGTGTGTACATGGCCTTAGTTTTGTCACCTGTTAATCCTGAAGCCCTCTACACACGGGCAAGAATCTCGTCAGGAAAATAATGTAATTTTTCCCGATGAGATTCTTGACAAGAATCTCTTGTCGCCCGAGTGTACAGAATCTCCTTTCAAAAGAACTGCGGTTCTCTTAAAAAGGAAAGAACACGGTGACGTCATCGCGTACGACGAGCATGCGCTCGTCATTTTTGATGCCGTAGCCGCCATCTTGCTGCACCCCACCTATGCCTAGGAAGCTACCGCGCATGCGTCAAAGTCATTTCGAGCATGCGCGGGTTTCTACGGCAACCAGGTAAGTATACACACTCTTGGGTTTCTCGGCAAGAAAACTGCCAAGAATCTCACGACGAGAAAGTAGAGAACATGTTCTCTATTTTTCTCGTCTAGATTCTGGGCAGTTTTCTTGTCGAGAAACCTGAAAGCCTCGTATACACGCTCAGTATACTCGGCAAGAAAGCTCTACCAGCAGTTTTCTTGCTGGTTCTTGCCAAGTAAACCGAGCGTGTGTACGAGGCTTGAAAGTAGATCCATTGATTTTTTCCACTTTCTTTAACAGAGTGACAACATTGTTTGTTCTGCTGTGAAATCATAGCAATGTTGTCACCCTAGAGCAGGGGTGGCAAACACAAGGCCCGCGGGCCGAATCCGGCCCGCCAAGCCTTGTCATGTGGCCCCCAGCCTCCACCACTTGTTCCAGTGCTGCCAGAGGTAAGCGGCGACCCGCGGCCTGGATAGGGTTAACACAGGCCGTGGCCGCTATGTGGCCGTGCCTGTGTCATCTCCGTGCTCCGGTGCAGCTGATTGGTTGAGCTGTGTGTCTCTCTCACACAGAGCTCAGAATCCACGCTGACAGTTTGGCTGTTCGGACGCTGCTCGGACACTGCCCCTCCTCTTCCCGCCTCTCTACACTGTGTGGCACGCCCACACCCCCTGTGTCTTCCCCGCTCACACATCCCCGGGAAAATGTGAAGGAAGATGCAGGCAGCCCGTCCCTGACCCTCTATCCTGGGGTGAGTAAGCTCATCCTCTCCCACCTCCCAGTGTATATATTAAATGAATTTAAGAGGTGCTCTGTGGACTCTGGTGCAAGAGGGGGGCTTTGGTGGGCAGAGCCTCCCCTTACATCAGAGTTCCCCCTTTACATCCAAGTCCACAGCATTACAAGGGGGTCTGTGCGGACTCTGATGTAATGGGGGTCTGTGCGGACTCTGATGTAATGGGGGTCTGTGCGGACTCTGATGTAATGGGGGTCTGTGCGGACTCTGATGTAATGGGGGTCTGTGCGGACTCTGATGTAATGGTGCTCTGTGCGGACTCTGATGTAATGGTGCTCTGTGTGGACTCTGATTTAATGGGGGTCTGTGCGGACTCTGATGTAATGGGGGTCTGTGCGGACTCTGATGTAATGGGGTCTGTGCGGACTCTGATGTAATGGGGGTCTGTGTGGACTCTGATTTAATGGGGGTCTGTGCGGACTCTGATGTAATGGGGGTCTGTGCGGACTCTGATGTAATGGGGGTCTGTGCGGACCCCTGAATCCCTGCACTGTGTACGTAGCACACCCCTGAATTCCTGCACTGTGTACGTAGCATAATCCTGACGTAATCCTGAACTCTGCATTCTGTATGTAGTGCGACCCATATACAACTGGCCCTTTGAGGGCGACCACACTGCTGATGCGGCCCTCGATGAATTTGAGTTTGCCACCCCTGCCCTAGAGTGATTAAAACCCAGCTCTAAAGCCCTGTACACACGATTGGTTCATCTGGTGAAAACGGACCGATGGACCGTTTTCATCGGACGAACCGATCGTGTGTGGGCCCCATGTTTTTTTTATCCATCGTAAAAAAAAATAGAACCTGTTTTAAATTTTTCTTTTGGTTTAAAAAACCGATTGAAAAAAACGATCGGTCGAAATCCATCGGTCAAAAATCCACGCATGCTCAGAATCAAGTCGACGCATGCTCGGAAGCATTGAACTTCATTTTTCTCAGCACGTCGTAGTGTTTTACATCACCGCGTTGGACACGATCAGATTTTTAACCGATGGTGTGTAGGCAAGACTAATGAAAGTCAGCTTCATCGGATATCCGACTAAAAAATCCATCGGATTAGATTCCATTAGATATCCGATCGTGTGTACAGGGCTTACCGCTTTTTAAGTAGTTCCAGTAACAGTCTTTATTTCTATAAAAAAAAAAAGGTTTAAAGGTTTAAATAAAAAGTAACTAACTACTAAGCACCCCTGTCAGTATAACCCATAATAATAGGTTCCAAACCTGAAGTTAAAAAAACATGTCTTTCTTTACAGATTTAGTTATATTACATACTGTAGCTCTTACCCTTACGTCTCTATTGAATACTGCAGTAATGTCAGGGTCAATTGCTGGAACCATAGCACCCAACAGAGGACAAAGGAATCCAAAACTACCAGAAGTTTTCAATGATAAAGGTTTTGTCTGAGGGTTTAGCACTGCAGCAGAGTGAAGATAAATCAGGGACTGCCAGAGAGATACAGTTGTGCTTGTAAATTTACATACCCTGGCAGAATTTATGATTTCTTGACCATTTTTCTGAGAATATGAATGATAACACAAAAACTTTTATTTTCGGAAGCCATTTATTATCAATCAACTGTGTTTAGTTTTTTTTAAATCATAATCACCAAAGAAACTACCCAAATGACCCTGATCGAAAGCTTACATACCCCAGTTCTTAATACTGTGTATTGCCCCCTCAATGCCTGCCTTAACATCAATGACAGCTTGAAGTCTTTTGTGGTATTTGTAGATGAGGCTCTTTATTTTCTCAGATGGTAAAGCTGCCCATTCCTCTTGGCAAAAAGCCTCCAGTTCCTGTAAATTCTTGGATTGTCTTGCATGAACTGCACGTTTGAAATCTCCCCAGAGTGGCTCATTGATATTGAGGTCAGGAGACTTGGCCTTGTGTTTGGATCATTGTCATGTTGGAATGTCCAAGTACGTCCCATGCACAGCTTCCTGGCTGATAAATGCAAATGTTCCTCCAGTATTTTTAGATAGCATACTACATTCATCTTGCCATGAATTTTGACCACATTTCATGTGCCTTTGTAGCTCACACATCCTTAAAACAGCAACGACCTACCTCCCTGTTTCACAATAGGAATGGTGTACCTTTCATCATAGGTCTTGTTGACTCCCCTCCAAATGTAGTGATTATGGTTGTGGGCAAAAAGCAAAATTTTGGCCTTATCACTCCAAATGTCTCTGTACTGTTTGGTGTATACTCAGGGGCGGACTGACCATTGAGGAATTCGGGCACTGTCCGAGGGCCACATGCCACTAGGGGGCCCCATTAGGGTTGCCAGGCTCATTAAAACCAGGGACAGTATGTAAAAATCTGTGTTTTTTTTTACATCTGTCCCTGATATGTCCGAAACCGACATGCTTTTGATGTGATTTTAGCTGCACCGCCTCTGTACTGCCACCTGGCTTGGTGGCCATCTGTAAGCCTGGGGGCCCCATAATCTTCTATTGCCCGGGGGCCCCATGAGTTGTCAGTCCGTCCCTGTGTATACTGTATTACTGCATTTGTGTAGTAATGTATTTCTTCTGGCAACTCAACCGTGCAGCCCATCTTTCTTCAAGTGCTTCCTTATTGTGCATCTTGAAACAGCCACACCACATGTTTTCAGAGAGTCCTGTTTTTCACCTGAAGTTATTTGTGAATTTTTCTTTACATCCCGAACAATTTTCCTGGCACTTGAGGCTGAAATTTGAGTTGGTCTACCTGACCATGGTTTGGTTTCAACAGAACCCCTCATTTTCCACTTCTTGATTAGAGTTTGAATACTGCTGATTGACATTCTCAATTCCTTGGATATCTTGTTATATCCCTTTCCTGTTTTATACAGTTCAACTACCTTTTCCTGCAGATCCTTTGATAATTCTTTTGCTTTTCCCATGACTCAGAATCCAGAAATGTCAGTGCAGCACTGGATAAAAGATATAAGGATCTGTCAGGAGTCCAGAATTTTGTTTACTTTTTATACACACACACACACACACACACTTATTACAAGCAAACAGATCACAGGTGAGGATGGTTACCTTTAATAGCCATTCAAACCCCTTTGTGCCAACTTGTGTGCATGTCATCATGCCAAAAGCCTGACTTTTGATCAGGGTCATTTGGATAGTTTCTGTTGTGATTATGATTTAAAAATAGTAAAAACAGTTGATTGCTAATAAATCAAACACTAACCATGAGTGAAAGAAAAGTTTTTGTGTTATCATTCATATTCTCTGAAAAATGGCCAAGAAATCATAAGTTCTGCCAAGTTATGTAAACTTATGTGCACAACTGTAAGAATAAAAGCTTATCTTTTGCAGAAAGCTGCCTTTGGGATTTTTTTTTGGTGACTGCAATTAGCCTGGAAGCAGGCATAAAACTCTAAGGCCACGTACACACGATCAGTCCATCCGATGAGAATGGTCCGAAGGTTCACCGATGAAGCTGACTGATGGACTGATGTGCCTACACACCATCGGTTAAAAAAACGATTGTGTTAGAATGCGGTGACGTTTACGTGTTTTAACACAACGACGTGCTGAAAAAAACGAAGTTCAATGCTTCCAAGCATGCGTCGACTTGATTCTGAGCATGTGCGGCCTTTTAACCAATGCTTTTGCATACTAACGATCGGTTTTGACCTATCGGTTAGCCGTCCATCGGTTCATTTTTAAAGCAAGCCCTCTGTTTTTTGACCGAAGGATAACGGACCGATGGGGTCTACACACGATCGGTTTGTTCCGATGGAAACCGAACCTTAGTCCGTTTTCATCGGTTTGAACCGATCGTGTGTACGCGGCCTTCGTAGTCTCAGTCTTTAGGATAAACTAGCTATATAGAATGGATGGCAGTGACATAAATGTTCTGACCACACAGAAACAGAAACATTATATGTGGAGCCTAGTTCCAATGATGCAGGCATGTTGGAACAGGAAGGGGCCATCCCCAAACTGTTCCCACAAAGTTGGGAGCATAAAATCTTTATAGGTGACACTTTATAAGCCTTAATTGGGTACTGTGTGGGAATGTACTGAGGTCTGGCTCCCAGTCTCCGCTCTAATTCATCCCAAAGGTGTTCTATTGGGTTGAGGTCAGGACTCTGTGCAGGCCAGTCAAAGTTCCTCCACCCCAAACTTGCTCATCCATGTCTTTATGGACCTTGCTTTGTGCACTGGTGCACAGTCATATTGGAACAGGAAGGGGCCATCCCCAAACTGTTGGGCGCATGAAATTGTCCAAAATGTCTTGGCATGCTGATGCCTTAGGACAGGAGTCTCCAAACTATGGCCCTCCAGGTGTTCAGGAACTACAATTCCCATCATGCCTAGCCATGTCTAATAATGTCAGAGTTTTACAATGCCTCATGGGAAGTGTAGTTCCACAGCAGCTGGAGGGCCGTAGTTTGGAGATCCCTGCCTTAGGAGTTACCTTCACTGGAACTAAGGGGCCAAGCCCAACCCCTGAGAAACAACCCCACACCATAATCCCCCCTCCACCAAATGATTTGGACCAGTGCACAAAGCAAGGTCCATAAAGACATGGATTAGCGAGTATGGTGTGGAGGAACTCCTGACCTTAAACCGATAGAACACCTAGGGATGAATTAAAGAGACTGAGTCAGGCCTTCTTGTCCAACATCAGTGCCTGAGCTCACAATACGCTTCTGGAAGAATGGTTAAACACTCCCATAGACACACTCCTAAACCTTGTGGACAGCCTTCCCAGAAGAGTTGAAGCTGTTATAGCTGCAAAGGAAGGGCCAACTTAATATGGAACCCTACACTGACTTTACAGTTCATGTGCGTATAATAGCAGGCATCCCAATACTTTTGACAATAGTGTGTGTGTTTTTATATATATATATATATATATATATATATATATATACACACACCTGTAGGTGGCTCCTCTGGGGTGGCAGCAGTCTGCTGCCTCACCTGTCCTAGTCTGAGCCAGGGGTCTATGAGCAGTAAAGGCATATGCCTCACCCAGTTCTGTGTTGGTTAAACTCCAGAACCCAACTATTCTTTGGAAAGTGTCTGGAAAAGCTGAGAGCTATTTACTGGAGCAGAAGGATGATAACTAAGAAATCATGCCTCAGAACAATTTCCATGGGGGCAAGGAAAATAAATTTGAACTCTTGTGAAGTATTCTTGTATACCACAGCTGGCTACAGATTGTAACGGAAAGGTAATCTTTAACAGCACTATTACAAATTCATCCCAAACTCTATTTGCTTTTTGAGTCTCTCAAGCCTCTCCTTTCCATTAGCTACTAAGTGGACTTGGCGTGGGCTGCTGCTATTTACTAAGATACAGAGCTGGTTTTCTGACTTTCCTGTCTGGAATATCATGTTTTTGGCTTTCGATAGCTGTTAGGAAACATCAATGAAACTTGTAGCCGCTACCCTTTAACTAGGTGAAGATGAGAACTCAAGGAAAGGTGATGACATCTTAGAGTTGGCAGTGATCTCTAAGGCAAGCTTTATATATCAGGATAGGATTACTGTGTTGAATAAAAATGATTCTCTGAATGCAAACACAAACACTTAGAACCCTCTTCATGACGAGGTGTTCTTGTTGAATGTGGGATAAGTAAATACACAAGAAATGATCATTATGTGACTATATTCATTTAAAGTGTTTGCATAGCCCCTTTTGTTTATTGTGGATAGAGATGTACGAAACTTAGACCGTTGTCACCAGATCATTTGCCCCACTTGGACAATTTCCTCTCACTTCACAACTCTAATGCCGCGTACACACGGTCGTTTTTTGCGATGAAAAAAAAAACAACGTTTTTTTAAAACGTCATTTAAATTGATCGTGTGTGGGCAAAACGTCGTTTTTTGTCTTCAAAAAAACGACCCAAAAAAATTTCCAACGTGCTTGAATTTTTTGTGTCGTTTTTCAAAACGTCGTTTTTTGTTTCACAAAAAGTCACCGTGTGTAGCAAAAACGTCTTTTAAAACGACGTTTTTCAACCCGCGCATGCCCAGAAGCTAGTTATGAAGCGAGCTTCAATGGAAAAGTGTGGTGAACGTAACCTCGCTTTTTGTGAAAAAAACGATGGTGTGTATGCAACATCGTCTTTGAAAAGTGACGTTTCAAAAACGTCGTTTTTTTACTTCACAGAAAACGTCGTTTTTTTTCATCACAAAAAATGATCGTGTGTACGCGGCATAATGCTGCATACACACGATCGGATATTCCGACAAGAAAACCGTGGAATTTTTTCAGAAGAAATGTTGTCTCAAACTTATGTTGCACCAAATTCCAACCTTCAAGAACGCGGTGATGTACACTACGACGAGCCGAGAAAAATTAAGTTCAATGCTTCCGAGCATGCGTCGACTTGATTCCAAGCATGCGTAGGATTTTTTCTAAGTCGGAATTGCATACAGACGATCGGAATTTCCTGTCGGAAAATTTGAGAACGAGCTCTCAAATTTTTCTTGGTGGAAATTCCAAAGAGAAAAGCTCACATCGGACTTTTCTTGTCTGAATTTCCAATTTGTGTGCATGCAGCATTAGGCAACTGCCCCCTTATGGCCCATACACACGATCCGAATATCGGCCGACGGATCGTACGACTTTTTTCGCTTAATAATCGCGAGTAAAATTAAATAGGTTTTTAAACTCACGAAAATTATCGTACGATAGAAAAAACTATCGGAAGTGATGTCACGTGTTGTAATGTATTTGTATTGTATTGTCGGACAACGGCTGTACTGACTAAACGAAAATCGGACGATCGGACATCGGACGAGAAAAATATTTCGCGCTTGTCCGATTGAATTTAATCGGATGAACGGTCGTGATCGGATGTCGAAAGTAGTGTACACACGATCCGAAAATCGTACGATCCATCATCGGACGATCGTTTTCGTCCGATATTCGGATCGTGTGTATGGGCCATTAGGAAGCAACAGAGATTTAAGGTTCTGCTACGACAACAGAATCCACCTATAGGGGGCGATGCAGGTTAAACCTGCAAGTGAAAATGTAAACTTTGAGAAAATGTAGGGGCTGTTTTTGTGTAATTTTCGTTGGTTGTTGGTGTGTTGGTAAACGACTCGGAATTCAGTTTGATATCTGAATACCGTATTTTTCGGACCCATCCCGGGTTATAAGGCTCAATATCATTGAGCGACTGTTAACAGGTTTATTTTCATACATAAGGCGCACCGGGTTATAAGGTGCACGCGAGTATAGAAAATGAATGAATGAATGCACACACCTCTGTCACACGCAAGCGGCAGCTCCGAAATGCCGTCGCATTCCAGTGACGTCACCGCAGCTCACGCTGCGCCCCATGCCTCGCTTTCAACAGTGTCACCGTACCAGCTAGTTCCACTGCTATACGGACGGTTCGACATAGAGGGGCATAGGAGCATTTTACAGCTTACATCTGGTGCGGAAGAACGTTACAGTAGAGACTATTTCCATGATCTACATGCCGGATCTCTACTATTTACATGTAAGCCCCCTCAGCAGAAAGATTGCTGAGGGGGCACCCAAAGGAAAGGAGAAAAAAATAGCAACCGTGGAGGACTCCAGATGAGGATGTAAAAGACCGCTTTGTGAAATACCAATGCACAGAGAAGGTAAATATGCTGTAGCATTAATAAAACAATAAATAAAAAAATAAAAAAATTCACAATCAATTTAAATTACAATTCCTGTTTTTACACTTCCTGGTTGAGTGAGGTTCTGGTGATGTAACCTGGGCTTCATCGATGCATCTTGGGAAGGCTTCATCACCAGCACATGGTGGGCCTTGCAATTGTCAATTAAACTTTATGAGATATTTGTGTACAACGCCAATACATTTTCGTTTAAAAAAAGAAAAAGAAAGGAAACAGTGTGTTGCAGTGCAGTCGCTGGTGTGAATAACCCCCTATTCCTACCTATTACTTAACTTTCTGCACTTAAAATAAAATGATATCTGGTACCAGATCAGCTTTAGGGGAAAACCTGAGATCAGTTTTTTTTATGTTTATAAATTCATAAAAATTACCGCAAGTTTGTAGGAAACACATCTCAAACTAGTATCAAACGTCTGTGTGCCCCCCCCCCCCCCCCCCCACCCTCAAACAAACCTAAATCTGCTCCTACGTTCATGCTTTGATAGATTTCAGCACTAACACAAAACCGTTAAATACTGTTTTTCAACAGTTCCAGGATTCTGCTGATATCATCTACATGTCAGAATACATCTTCGTGTTCCAGTTAGCTGTAATCAGCTTAGCTCCCTTCAGTGTCTTAGTTTATTTGAAAATTAATTTTCATGCATCTAATTAGAAACAGAGCGGAACAATTACAGGATGGTCATAAACTCACATCTTGACGGTGATTAAATCAAGATAGATCTCTTCTTCTGCCATCAAATCACAGAGGGCCCATCCATTAAATATAAAACAGGGACGTTTTGTGAATGAACTGGGAATCTTAAAGCTTTTTATCTAGGCCTTTACTGGTCTGTCAGCTCTGGGGCTTTCCTGAGGGTCTGGTGTATTTATGAGAGTATTTCTGAAGTGACAATTATTTCGAGCTACCCAAACTTACTCCTATAAAATGGTACTGTCGCTGAGTTACACCTCCTTTATGGGAAATAACTTTACGCTGGACATATGACTTTTACGCACCGTGTGTAGCCTGCATCGGGTGCACGTATGTTCGTGAATCGCCATATTTACCTCAAACGGCAAGGCCCCCTATTGGGTGGGGGCCCATGGGCTTGAGCACAGTCAAGCCCAATGGTAAGTCCTGCCCAGCACACCACTGTTCTAATTTGAGAAAACAGAGCAGAACTTCAGAGTTTCTGATTAGACCCTGCCTATCTGAGGCTCCCACTGTAGCTTGTTTACTATAAAATAAATCATAGGCTGCCCTAATGACAACACCCCCGGGGCAGGTTGTCAATGACAGTATAGGAAGTGGGTTGAATGATGCTCACTGTTATTAAAGCCTCATATACACGATATGATTTTTCGACGGAAATTGTGTGATAACAGCCTGACCAACCGCTTGAACGCTCCATCAGACAATTGTTGTCATACCTTTTCCACGGACAACTGTCTGTTGTTAGATTTTCCTATTGTGTGTACACAAGTCTATCAGAAAAAAGTCCAAAGTACAAACACGCTTGCTCACCAAACATTTTTGTTTCTTCTACTTCTTCAACTACTACCACTTTTATAATTTTACCCCATTGGGTAATAAAGCACATAAAAAGACATCTAAAGTGTGCAGTTCTTCTCAGCTCTCATTGTGTACCCTAGACGGCGGAGAAATAGAGGTAACATGCCACCCAAAACTAACCATCAGCTCCTTAGGGGGTAGCGCTGCACAGACATATAAATTCAGCCCTTCCCTCTCCCCACTTGAGCTGACCCCTCTCCCGTCCCCTCCCTGGTACTCCGCCATCTCACTGCCCTTTTTGTTCACTTCTCTACCCATACTTCTGAGTATTTCCTTGTTTTCTTAAATCTAGTTCAGCTTTCCCATATGCTTTCAAATCTTCTGGCTTGTTCTTCCTCCTTACAATTCAGATATTCCATTCTATATACAGTATATACTCGATCCTATTCAAATATTCTCTTGTTATGGGTTTTTCATTATACTGACATTTTCTTGGTATCGTGCAATTGGCGGCATTTATTAAATAATATTTTATCCTTATATTGTGTTTTTTTCCATATTTATATTATGGAATAGATAGCACCAAGGGTCATCTGGAATCTCAGATCCCGTAATCTCCTTTATATATGCTCTTACCACCTGCCAAAATTCCCTCATCTTCGAATATTCCTCCACTACTTTTCAACCGATTTAAAGGGGTGTTCCATCCAAATGTAATGTTTATTAAAAGTCAGCAGCTACAAAAAGTGTAGCTGCTGGCTTTTAATAAACATTCACTTACCTTCTCCACGTTCCAGCGACGCGCCCACTGGGGCTCCGCTCCTCTCCCCCCCTCCCCGGCCAGCGTCTTCATTCTAGCTGTGGGCACCCAGCCGTGACAGCTTTCGGCTTCACGGCCGGGCACCCAGTGCGCATGCGCGAGCCGCACTGCGCATGCGCGCGGCGCGGCTCGCCGCTGATTGGACAGGCGATCGCCTAGGACCTATCAGTGTCCTAAGCCATCGCCTACAGGGAGGGGCTGCAATAAGGCGATTAAGCCTAATCGCCTTACCAGCCCCTCGGTGGAAGCAGGAAGTGGGACAGGAAGTCCCACTCCTCCTGAAGCCCCCACTCCCCCCCCCCAAAAAAAATTACATGCCAAATGTGCCATGTAAGGGGGTGTGGAGTGGAGCAAGCGGAAGTTCAATTTTTGGGTGGAACTCCGCTTTAATTTGCGACTTGCATAGACTTCTATTAAATTAAAGCGGATCTCCACCCTAAAGTGAAGATCCGCTGATCGGAACCCTCCCCCCCTCCGGTGTCACATTTGACACCTTTCAGGGGGGAGGGGGGTGCAGATACCTGTCTAAAGACAGGTATCCGCACCCACTTCCGGCCCGCAGTCTCGGGCAAAAGACGGGCTTTTCCCGTTGTATGCTGGGAACTCTCGGCTCCCAGCACACAGCGGGAGCCAATCGCGGGCGCAGCGCGACTCGCGCATGCGCCGTAGGGAACCGGGCAGTGAAGCCGGAGCGCTTCACTTCCTGGTTCCCTCGCCGTGGATGGAGGGGGGAGCAGCAGGGTGACGAGCGATCGCTCATCCTCTGCTGCGGACGCCGCTGGACTCCAGGACAGGTAAGTGTCCTAATATTAAAAGTCAGCAGCTGCAGTATTTGTTGCTGCTGGCTTTTAATATTTGTTTTTGGTGAACCATTCGCTTTAAGTCACAAGCCGTGATTTCAAAGCCGTATATCAGTGCGATTTGCACTGATATTGTGACTTCCTTTAACTGAAGTCTATGCAAGTCGCTATGAAATTGGTAAATATTAGTGGAGGAATGTCCAAAGATGATGGAATTTTGGCAGGTAGTAAGAGCATATATAAAGGAGATTACGGGATCTGAGATTTCAGATGACTCTTGGTGCTGTCTATTCTATAACATAAATATGGAAAAAAATATAAGGATATAATATAACCGTATTTAATAAACACCACCAAAGCTGCACCAGTCTGAACCAGGGCTTACACTGATTTCTTTCACATGTGTTTTATGGACTTATTTTACTTTTTGATGTGCACTAATATAACTAGTTTCATTTAAAAAACGTTTTGCCTTATATTTGTTTTTATTTTTATTTCAGTATGGTGGATTTCAATTTAGCTCTGCAGTACTAAATGTTGTTTACATGGTTCAAAAGACTTTAGTTTGGATGCAATGCAGGCCTTCAGTCCTTTTCTGGGTATATGTACAGTGTCTGTATGGCCCACCGTGTCCTGGGCAGGGTCTGCCATCTGTTGAGCAGAGTGGCAGTGGGATGCCAGGTGTAGGAATGCTCGCTGTGGTCTGGGCACTATTATGAAGCTGATGCTGCCAGGTGGAGTGATCTCTACCCAAAAGTAGCATTATAGTACCAGCTAGATACAGGCATACCCCACTTTTAAGTACACAATGGGACCAGAGCATGTATGTAAAACGGAAATGTACTTAAAGTGAAACAATACCTTTTTTTTTCACTTATAGTGTATAGTGGGGGGTCAGGGGCTATAGTGGGGGTGTCAGGAGCTGTAGTTGATGTCTCAGGGGCTGTAATGGGGGTGTCAGGGGCACATTGGAACAGGGCAGGCTATGCTCTCGGAGCTTCAGCTCCTTCTACTGCGGCTGCAAAATGTCTGTACAGTACTTGTAAGGTACTTTACATACACTTGTGAGTATGTCCTTACTCGCGAGTGTATGTAAAGTGAGTGTACTTAAAGCGGGGTATGCCTGTATACTCAGAGTAAAAGAGTGTGTGTGTGATCTGGTAAGTAAACCTTGCCAGTGCCACTGACCACTATGTAGGGTGGGGGTTAACAGCATTGGTACTGCCAATGAAGGTGATGTGATGTTAACAGCTCTGCTGGAGGTTACTATTGCATTCACTGGCACCAATACTGGGGGTTATTATTGCAGTCCCTGACACCGATGTGGGGGGTTATTATTACAGTTACTAGCACCAATGTGGGGGGTTATCATTGCCATCTCTGACACCAATCTTGGGGGTTATTATTGTGACCATTGGCATCAATGCAACTGCCACTATTGCTGGGGGGGTGGGTTGTTGTTGTTACCACTGACACCAATGCTAGGAGTTACTATTACTGCCACTGATGCCAACAATGGTGCTTATTTTACTCCAACTTACTCTTCAGTGTGTAAAACATTTAGCAGGACATACATTTTCAGGTATTAACGTGCGTTAGAGTCCATTCATTTTGAATTGGCTGTCTAATGCTATGCAGTGTACTTCAATGTACAATAAATAAGTTGCTATTGTGCGGCCCTAAAGAAAATGCATCTGAATAGGCACCTTTAGAAACTCACAATGATATTGATTGTATGGGTTGGCACCTTGCAATGCCTGCTGCCTTAGAAAAGTGTGGTGGCCTAGTGGGCTCACAATATTGCAGATTGGATGTGGGTTTTGCCTA
The DNA here is from genome assembly GCA_029574335.1 of Rana kukunoris. NCBI lineage: Eukaryota > Metazoa > Chordata > Amphibia > Anura > Ranidae > Rana > Rana kukunoris. The sequence continues at coordinate 406,546,955 of CM056051.1, forward strand.
CATCCAATTCGCATGTCAAGAGACTGTGACTGGCTCTCAATGAAGCCGGTTCACACAGCCCCGGGACAGCTGCGGAGCAAGTTGCACAAGAGTCCTGTGCGGCTTCTGATCTGTTTCAGGTTCGAAATCAGCCAAAAATTCAGACCTTTTAAATTGTTTTAGAAAACACTATCAAATTAACTTGTAAAAAGTTTACTGATGCATTATCAATAGAAAAAACTCTGTTCCCATCTTTCACCAGAAACCCATTTACTCCCCTAGTTCCCCGTGTCCTTCCTACAGCAGTCATGCAGCCAGGGGACATGGTTATTGATAGAGTTTTGAGCTTAACTACTGATTTTTTTCCCCAAAAAGTAATATGCATATCAATCAGTAACAACTCTGTTTAGTCTGTTTAGGCAACATGTAATACTCAAAGGCGTGCATTTGAGCTGATAGAGTAGATTGGGATGTTATCATTATAGTGACAGACTTGGTAACGTGAAGGGAAACTTGTCTAGGTTCACACTGCAGCGATACGATTTTGTATCTGTTTTCAGTTTGACTACGTAGTGCAACTAGGAGGCCACTTAGATGTGGTTTTCATATTTTCTGGAGTCAAAATCACCCTGGAATCGCACCAAATTAGTACAGAAATATTTTCCAAAATTGCGTTGTGCTTAGTTGCATTGATGGGAACTGGCACAATTGAAAACAATGTGATTTCCATTGTCATGCAATTCTGCGTGACTGAAGTCACATCTAAAATCACACTAGTGTGAACAGAACATTACTGTAAAGAAGTCTGGCTACATATACAATAATAAATGCACTGCTCTTTTAGGTTGTGTTCTTTAGATCCTAAGTGCTGCAGCATGGGTTAAATGGCTTGTGTTGGCAGCACTTTGGAGTGTTGGACCTCTGCCCTCCCACACAAGCACTGGAGTAGCATCCAGGTGGGCATGCCAGATCACAAGGCAAACGTCTATGTGTAAAGCAGCAGTCTACTCTCCCCTGCTGCCAGCTCAGTGGGCTTGATTTACTAAACCTGGAGAGTGCAAAATCTGGCGCAGTTCTGCATAGAAAAAAATGAGCTTCCAGGTTTTAGTGTCAAAGCTTAATCTAAAAAAAACTCACATTAGAAGCTGATTGGCTATCATGTACAGCTGCACCAGATTGTGCACTCATCAGTTTTAGGCCCCTTTCACACAGGCTCCTGTGCTTGCTCCGGGGGGATCTCTGCCCTGATCCCCGCTGAGCAGGCTGATGACAGGTCTGTGTCCGCTCCTCTATGTAGAGCAGACAGGTACACAGTCCAGCTCTCCTCTATGGGGCAATCGGATGGAAATGGACCGTTTGTCCGTTTCCATCCGATGCCATCCGACCAAATCTGCTAGACGGATGGGGAATAGGACCACCATCTGTATGTTTTGGCGGACAGGATTGGATCCGATAGCGGCAGGTGTCAGCGGACATGTGTTTGCTGTCATCCGCCGCTCCATAAGAGAGACTGGAGGATCCGATCAGGTGCACCTGAAAAACTGATAGGCAGACCTGATCGGACAGCTCATTAGCCCATTTGGAAGGGGCCTAAGTAGATTAATCCCAGTGTATCAATGCTGCAGCGCTAAGGAAATGTAAAAAAAAAGTGCTAAAAGAGCACTGTATTTATTTCTGTATATACAGCCTGACTATATATATATATATATATATATATATATATATAGAGAGAGAGAGAGAGAGAGAGAGAGAGAGAGAGAGAGAGAGAGCGAGAGAGAGAGAGACGTTCTTTTCCCTCCTGTTCTAAATCTGGCTACTGATTAGTTACACATTTTGGACTTGACTTGGTTGACTTGGCTGGGCAGACAAGCTGGATCATTATTTAATCGAGGACATGGGTCCAGGTTCCCATGAGAAAGCTGAACAATCATAGTCCCTGACTCAGAAAAGGGTCACTTATGCTCTGTATGTCAGCCGTTGTAATGGCATTTGCTGCAAACTTCCTGATCATGTTTCATATTCAAGTGTCTCAGTCCAGATAAGTTTGATAGAGTGGTGGCTGTTTTATAACAACGTCAAGTGCACATGAGATTGGAACAAGGGGCAACCCTGCGTTCTGATCCAAAGTACATGTAAACTCTGGATGACATTAAGTTTGTTAAAGCACTGTTTATCATAAACATTTGCCATATTTTTACTTCCATAAAATACTTTTCACTTCTTTCTCATCTTTTGTTTTCATCTTACGGCTGCTGTCCTCCAGCCTCTTCTATCTAAATGCATCAAGACCAGCTTGACTAAGGTATTAAAGTTGAATTTCTGGTAGTCATGCCACCTGACCATGCCTCCACCACACAACACTAACTAAATAGAACACACCGAACATTGACTGCAGTTTTAATGACCACAGCAACCCTTTAATAATAAATATAAATAACAAAACAGAATGACCTTCAATTCAATGTGAATGGAACCCCAAGGTTCTTAGGCATTTTAACTGCTTGTGACAACCTGCAAGGTAGGCCTCCAGCCTCACCACACCTACTTGGAGACAATCACCAGTGGTCTCAGGTATTACTAGTGTTGCTCACGAATATTCGTATTGCGAATATTCGGCTCGAATATGGCATATTCGAGTATTCGCGATATATTCCGAATTTCGCGGTGAATATTCGCTATTTCGAATATTCCTATTTTTTCAATTTTTTTTTTAGAACAGATCACATCCTAGAGATCCCCATCGACGTCTAAAAGCATTGCTGGTATGATTAGAGACCTTGGGCAGAGTAGCTGCAGCGATCAATTCATATTGCCGATAAATCGCAATGCGATTATTCGGCAATAGCGATATCGCGCAATTATTTTCGAGAAATTCGCATTGTTTTTAGCTAAAATAACACATATATTCGATTTCAGAGTGTTACTGTCGAAATTCCGCAATAAATTTCTCATTCGCATTTTTGCGAAATTACGATAAAATATCAAGAATATTCTGAGCCAATCAGAGTGCTCCATTCCGCATTTCTCGAATATTCGCAATTATTTAGTATTATAAAATATTACGAATATTCTGAGCCAATCAGAGTGCTCCTTCCGCATTTCTCGAATATTCGCAATTATTTTGTATTGTAATATATCACGAATATTCTGAGCCAATCAGAGTGCTCCATTCCGCATTTCTCGAATATTCGCAATTATTTTGTATTATAAAATATCACGAATATTCTGAGCCAATCAGAGTGCTCCATTCCGCATTTCTCGAAATTTCGCATTCGCATTCGCAATTCGCATTCGCATTCGCAATAGCGAAAATTCGCAATCATTTCATTTCCAAAAAATATCACGAATATTCGTATTTAGCGAATATATCTCGAATATTCGACTATATATTCGAGATATATCGCAAAATCGAATATGGCATATTCTGCTCAACACTAGGTATTACCATGAATGTACAGAAATGAGGGAAGCCATACCCAAGACAGCTCCTTACTATTTCAGGTTTAACCTGCTGCCCACCTTCAAGCACTTCGAACCCCGCCAGCTGCCATGACTGAATGTCACAAATCAATCCCCAACAAAAAGGGAAGAACTAAATAAAAAATGTAATTAAAGTGGTTGTTGTAAGGTTGCTGGTTCAACTAAACTCGGGCTTTAAGGACAATCTGGATGTATGTAGGCTCCCCAATGCATTGGTAGTGAAACATCCACACGCACATATGGTATGTCCACACTAGACTTTATTTCTAAAGTGTACTTGTTCATAATCAAATCATACAAGAAAGGAACGCTCTTGTCCCAGCCAGTTAATACACTACCAATGCATTGGGGAGCCTCCATACATCCAGATTGTCCTTAAAGCCCGGGTCTAGTTGAACCAGCAACCTTAGGCTGCGTACACACGACCAAGGAACTCGACGGGCGAAACACATTGTTTTCCCAGTCGAGTTCCTTGTTCGCCTGTCGAGGAACTCGTTGAGCCAAATTTTCCCATTCCCGTCGAGGAAAAAGAAGACATGCTCTCTTTTTGGCTCGACGAGTTTCTCGACAGTTTTCTCGGCGAAAAGTGTATACACAACCGTTTTTCTTGGCAGAATACGTCTCCCATCAAGTTTCTTGATGTATTCTGCCGAGAAAACCGGTCGTGTGTACGCCACCTTAGGCGGCGTACACATGACTGGGAAACTCGTTGAGCGAAACACATCGTTTTCCCAGTCGAGTTCCTAGTTCGGCAGTTAAAAAACTTGTTGAAACTAATTTTCCCATTGCCCAACGAGGAAATAGAGAACATGCTCTCTTTTTGGCTCGACGAGTTTTTCGACGGGTTTCTCGGTGAAAAGTGTGCACACGACCGGTTTTCTCGGCAGAATACGTCTCCCATCGAGTTTTTTGCTGAATTCTGCCAAGAAAACCGGTCGTGTGCATACTTTTACAGTTGTAAAGGCAATTTTTTTTAAATAACAAACATGTCTATGCTTACCTGCTCTGTGCAATAGATTAATTATTCATAGGTTAATTAATTAATAAAAGATTAATAATTGCACAGAATGGCCCGATCCTCCCTTTCTCGGGTTCCCCTGCCGGCGCTCCTTCTTTCTTGCTACTGCCCCCAATAGGAAACTGTTTCCCATGGGGGTACCAGTAAGAAGCTCACTCCCGGACCCTGCTGTTGCAACCATTGACACAAGCTGCTATCAATATGTCCAACAAGGAAAGCCGCTGCTCTCGTGCGTGTCACTGGATTGGATCGGGCTCAGGTAAGAATAATGGGGTGGGCTGGAGGGATCCTGCAGCAGAGAAGGTTTTTTTAATCAATGCATAGAAGGAAATTTAAACCACTTCAAATAGGGGAAGGGAGGGTAGGAAGATTCCTCAAGGGTTGCTGTCCTCCAGCCAAAACTTTCACAAGACCCTCCTGCATCCAACCCCTTAAAACTCTGCCTGTTCTGTTCCAGCCACACCAATCAGGAAAGTACCCAAATGATGCGCTGACATACAACACTATAAGAGCAGAGAATAAAGAAGTTCAATGATTCAGAGCATGCGTCAAATTGATTCCGAGCATGCGTGTTTTTTTGCGCGTCAAATACAGACGATCGGAATTTCCGACAAGAACTTTTCCCATCTAAAAATTTGAGAACCAGCTCTCAAATTTTTGCTGTCAGAAATCCCGACAGAAAAAGTCCAGTGGGGCCTATAAACGCTCGGAATTTCCAACCAAAAGCTCACTTTTCTTGTTGGAAATTCCGATTGTGTGTATGCGGCAAAACTCTTAGCATATTTTAAATAGCAAACACCTCCAATACTTCAACTCACCTTTTAACCCAGTCATGTAGCCCCTCCGTCAATGTCTTTTGGTTTTTCTCCGGGCCTAACTTTCTTATAGTCTCAACTGTAGCTTTTACCTTTACAATATGTGGCCTCTAGTAGTCTCCATCAGGGGCTCATGTGACAGAGTAATAACACTGGAGTAAAAAAAAAAGAATCCATCACAATGGAGTCTGGTGTGTGCTTGCCAACATCCCTGTATACTAGGAAAAAAAGTTGGACCGCCATGAATTATGGGATTTTAAAGGCAAGCAAAACACAAATAAACAAGAAAGAAAAAAAAATTCAAAAGTTTAAAATACATATAGAAAAATATATCACAGAATCAATAGCATAAAAATATGGCTTATATACATGACCATCAGAGTGTGTGATAGATTTAAAGCTGTAGGTTTCTCTGTTCGCCGGACACGTTTCAGGTAAGTATAACCTTTCTTCAGGCATGTTAATTATGGAGTTACTTGTTTTATTTCTGTGACCTTCTATGTATAGAAGAATGTAGCCAGATGCTGTTGCTGCAGAGGGTATGGTGGGATGACACCCAGGCGGAGCAGAGGTAGTTTGCACATCAAGAGCAGGAGCCCCCCAAGTGCCCCCCAAAGGTCCCCTATTAGGCTGCCACCCAGGAAGGCTTTAAAATGGCAATGCCTGTGAATGGCAGAAGAATATTAGCCCTATAGGTTAGCCAAGGTGAGATATGGACAGCCTGTGGACCATGGTCACCAGAAGGCCATTGTTTGTGTCAGGAACATATGATCCCTGTCTCTGTAGTGTGTCTGCAGATGTGCTTGGGGATCTAAATATGGCAATAGTATGTTCATATGAGAGCTGTATACCCCAACAGTCTGAAGGAGATATTTAGGCAACAAGTGAAAAGGTATAAAGTCTGCTAAATGGGTCCGAGCCCCCGTTCACATTGGCGTGATCTTGACGGGTCGAATCCAATGTCAAATTTGAGCCTATTGCTGGCAATAGAAGCGTCTCAACCAAAAAGTAGTTCCTGCATGAACCCACATAGATGACTTTTAAGTCTCCCCTCAGCTCGCACGATTTCAAAGCTGTGTTCAGTGTGAACGAGGGCTTAATCTGAATTTGATAAATTGCCCAAAAGTTTCAATAAAAAAGGCCTACATTCAGTGGCGTATCTAGGTTATGGCAGCCATGGAAAGTGCCATGGGCGCCATATGAAGGGGGCGCTGTTGAGTGGCTGGGCAGCAAGGTACTTACCAGGGTCTGAGGGTGGCTTCTTCTCTCCTCCAGAGCATAGGCACGATCTCCTTTTCAACACCTTTGCTAATGGACAATGGCAGCACTATCCCTTCTGCGTTCAGCCACAGCCCTCCCCTGTTCTCCCAGGCTCTCCCATTCCATCTGGTCGCGCACAAAGAAGGAGGGACATCAGTTTCTCACACTCCTCTGTGAAAACCGAGGCCTTAAAGTGGGGGTTCCGTGGGTTTTCGTATTTATTTATTTTTTAATGCTTCTGCTGCTCTTACCTTGTTGAAATAAGCACTCATTTCACCCAGTCTTTAAGCCTGCTGCATTGCATTTCTCCAAAAAAGGATATCTTTTAAAATCCCAAGATGGACGTTTCCATCTTTACTGTTGGCACTGTGAAGCCCAGCAGCTTGTCCTTCCGGGATACGGTGAATGCCGAGTCACATGACCCGCTTGCCGAGTCACGTGACCCGCGAGATATCGCGGGATTACAGCACAGCGCGTCTCCAGGGATTCTAAGGACTCACTCCCAGGAGACATAGCGCTGGTCGGGGGAAAATGAGATACACGCCCACTCCCATCGGGAAAAGTGATTGACAGCCCAGAAAATGCAGGATTACTAAGGTAAAGATCGCGATTTAAAAAAAAAAAAAAAAACGGATTATGTTTTTTGTCGATGGGTAGTGGTTAAATGCAGCCAAAGTCAAAATTTAGGGTGAACCTCCGCTTTAAGTGATGAAGATTTCATCACTTCCAATATTGGTTCTGCATTTACCTGGCCTTGGAGGGCAGAAGAGGGATCAGGGATCTAATAAACCCCAGATTTCTCCATAAAGAGGATATGTCACTACCCAAGGTATCACAAGGGATGATAAATATCACTAGTTTTGTTAGCTGTTTTTTTTGTTAAGGTTATCTGAAAGATGGGTTTCAAATGTTTCGACAGGGGCGCAGTTTCAGTGCTTGCCATAGGCGCTATTTTCACTAGATACGCCTCTGCCTACATTCGGTCCGTGTGTCTTTTGTTTACTCTTCTGTCACCCTCTCTATTAGTCTTGTTTACTGTTATAACCAAAAAGAAAAGAAAACCCCAAATGTTGTGTTGTCTCCAGAACAGAAATTGTGGGGATATCTTCCAATGGGGAGACTACAGTAGTTCTGGTGACTCTGGTAATACCCCTGGATTCTCTCACTTTAGAGGGATTTTATCTCACTTTCTGTTTTGGATATGGGACTAAAAGAAATCTCTCCGGTGGGACACAGATGGAACAAAAAAAGTTTTTCTTTCAGATAAGAACAAAGTAATACATACTTTTTTTCAGAACAAACAAAACGTTTTTTTTTGTTAATAATGTCTTCCAAAAATGAATAGATTTTCTATGCAATCTATAGACACAAAGATGTTTTTTTTTTCCATTTGACTTGCGTTAGTTTAAGAACAGTAAAGCCCTGCACACACGATCGGATATCTGATGGAATCTAATCCGATGGATTTTTTCATCAGATATCCGATGATGCTGACTTTCATCAGTCTTGCCTACACACCATCAGTCAAAAATCTGATCGTGTCCAACGCGGTGACGTAAAACACTACGACGTGCTGAGAAAAATAAAGTTCAATGCTTCCGAGCATGCGTCAACTTGATTCTGAGCATGCATGGATTTTTGACCGATGGATTTCCCCACAGACGATCGTTTTTTTTTCTATCGTTTTTTTAACCATAAGAAGATTTTAAAACAGGTTCTATTTTTTTTCACCGATGGATAAAAAAAACGATGGGGACCACACACGATCAGTTTGTCCGATGAAAATGGTCCATCAGTCGTGTGTACAGGGCTTTAGTGTTTGGACACCATTGCTCCATCACATGGTTATGCACCAAGCATAGGATGATGTACATTGTGGTAAAAATAAAATAAAAATGTAAGTGATTTTTCTTGGTCTAGGGCCCATTTAGAATGAATGTGGTAGCTCAGTATGCTGTAAAGTATAATAAAGTGCATTGCAACACACTCAGAACCACAATTCAAGTGGGTGTGAACAGACCCACACTGTTTTTTTTTTTTTTTTAGTTTTACAATTTTTTGGTACAGACAAGATGTGCACCCCCCCTCCTCTTTTAACCCTGAAAAGGGTTGTGGTGCACTTTAACGCACCAGAACCACTTCTGAACGTCATAGGTGGTATCATTTTTGCCGTGAAGCAAAGAATCGCAGCTGTGACACATTTGTTAGGAGGTGCAGCGGGGTGCATCAGCAGTAAACATGACTAGGGTACAGAAGAGGCTTTGACCCCAGTGCCTAACCACGGCTCCACCAACCACTTATAATAAAATTGACCAGACGTGACACAGACTGGAGTTTAATGGCCATCGCAGCCTTTTATTAACCAAATATATATATAAATAACATATTAACAAATTCACATATTAACTGCTTAAGGACCGCCTACTGCATATTTACGTCGGCAGAATGGCACGGCTAGGCACATCAACGTATATATACGTTGGTTCTAGTAGCCAGCCGTGGGTCACGGGCGCGCGCCCGCCGTGCTTCACTGTGGCCGCAACATCGATCACGTCATCCCTGTTATAGGGGGATGTGATCGATGACATCACACCTACAGCCACACCCCCTACAGTTGTAAACACACACAGGGAACACGCAAATCCTACAGCGCCCCCTTGTGGTTAACTCCCAAACTGCAACTGTCATTTTCACAGTAAACAATGCAATTTAAATGCATTTTTTGCTGTGAAAATGACAATTGTCCCAAAAATGTGTCAAAATTGTCTGAAGTATCCGCCATAATGTCGCAGTCACGAAAAAAATCGCTGATCGCCGCTATTAGTAGTAAAAAAATAAAAATGAATAAAAATGCAATAAAACTATCCCTTATTTTGTAAACGCTATACATTTTGCGAAAACCAACCGATAAACGCTTATTGCGATTTTTTTTTACCAAAAATAGGTAGAAGAATACGTATCGGCCTTAACTGAGGAAAAAAAATGTTTTTTTTATATATTTTTGGGGGATATTTATTATAGCAAAAAGTAAAAATTTTTTAATTTTTTTCAAAATTGTCGCTCTATTTTTGTTTATAGCGCAAAAAATAAAAACCGCAGAGGTGATCAAATACCACCAAAAGAAAGCTCGACCGCGCAATTGTCAGTTAAAACGACGCAGTGCCGAATCGCAAAAAGGGGCAAGGTCCTTTACCTGCATTTTGGTCCGGGTCTTAAGTGGTTAACAAATGAACATCAGACAGTATTCCAGGGGCGCCAAGGACCTTATGGGAATGCACTCCAAATACCTTCATAACCACCTTTTTAGGCCTCCAGCAGCAGAAAGCACCAGCTCAGAGACAAACCAACATCTCAGGTACCACTAGTCAGAATAATGGGAGCCGTACCTCAGACGTGTCCCTACAAATGTACCTTTTTGCCCCTAATTATCACACATCCAAGGACCTTATACCCCGCCAGCCGCTATGACAAAAGGCCCGAGCTCCAAGACCCGCAAAAAAACAGAAAAACAAAACAACCACAATTCCCAAAAAAAAAGAGTAAGAGAGGGTGGGAAGATGTCACGTCCATGCTCTTTTCCATACCCTTCCTACGTACCAACTCCTAAAACTTCTCCTGCTCTTATCTTTTCACCAATCAAGTGAGTGCAAAAACTTCTTACATTACCTTACACTAGTAGCTGATACTCTTCTCAAACCCCTTCTGACCCAGTCACGTTGGCCCTCTGTTAAGGCTTTTCCTTTACTCCGGGCCTCTTTCTTCAGTTCCCAATAAACCCAGCCGGAAGGCGCCTGCCCGGCAATATACAGCAGTGGTAGCAAAGCAGCTCTCAAGTGTGCTGACAGCATCTGTCTTGAGGGGCAGAATGCGGCCTGGCCGTTCCGTACCCAAATGGGGAGGTCCCCAGGAAGGTTGGCATGACTATATCCTTTCCCTACTCATCTGGAAACTCTCCTTGCCGCTAATCCCTGTCTTTACCAGACAGATGACTTGTCCCTACACTACTCACATGCAAAATGCGTACCAAGCCTAAAAGCGAAGGCTCTAAAGAGGAACTCCAGGCTTCCCCCTAAAAATTTAAAGGCCAATTACTGTAGCTGCTGACTTTTAATATACAGACACTTTTCCTGTCCAGGGATCCAGCAATGTTCTCATCCGAAATAATTCTTCAATAGGCGTTGGGTGCAGGCGCTGCCATCTCTAGTAAACTAAACAGGAAGTGAAGCTTTGTGGCTTCACAGCCTGTTTCCTACTGTGCATGCTTGAGTCGAGCTGCACCTTGTGAATGGTCCTGTAGTCTTCTGGGACCTGTGATGTATCACAGAATACTGTGGGGGTAAGGAGAGGGGCAGACTGAGCCAGAAGTGTCGAAACCAGGAACTTGCTTCCTCTTCATTCTAAAAAGTGCCAAATGTGAAGGGTGCAAAAAGCAAAGCTTCCCCTCTTGGGTGTAGCTCTTTTTTAAATAGGCTCTGCCTGACCCAAGATGGCCACCATAGTCCCATGAGGTGGCAGCATTCAACCGGATTGCATCCCCGGTGACCCAGGAAACAATAGAGGAACCATGTTCCTCTTGTCTTCCCCTCCAACTGCAATGACATTGTGGTTTGAGTGTCACCTACAGTGGAGAAAATAGACTGCACCTGCCTACATGTGTTCAACCCACTCCAGGCGCTATATTGGGTTAAGGGTGGCAGTCAGGCAGGAGTAAATCCATGGCTCAAGCACCTATTTTTAATGACCCCCCCTGTCCAAAATGTTATTCTGGTAGGTTAATAGTGATGAGCGGAATACGCCATATTCGATTTTGCGATATTTCGCGAATATTTCGAAGAATATTCGTGAATATTCGTTAATATCGAATATTCGTGATATTTTATAAAAAAAAAAAAAAAAACTGCGAAATTTCGCTATTTTTTTTTTTTGGATAAAATATCACGAATATTCGATATTTACGAATATTCGCTATATTTTATGAAAAAAAAAATTGCGAAATTTCGTCAATGCGCAATTTCGCTATTTGTTTTGGATAAAATATCACGAATATTCGATATTTACGAATATTCGCTATATTTTATTAAAAAAATAAAAAATTGCGAAATTTCGCATTGACGAAATTTCGCAATTTTTTTTTTTTTTTTTATAAAATAGCACGAATATCAGGAAAAAAAAAATTGCGAAATTTCGCTAGTGCGAATGCGAAATTGATTGCGAAAAAAATTACGAATATTCGAAATAGCGAATATTCGCCGCAATATTCGAGTTATTCGCGAATACTCTAATATGCAATATTCGTGAGCAACACTATAGGTTAATTGGCTCCTGTCTAAATTTTCCCCGGTATGTGTGAACAAATGGGCTATGCACAGGTGTTATCACATTCTGCATGCTGATCCTAAACAGTGCAATTAGGGAGGGTTACGCAAAGACCTGGTGACCTAACTCCAAGAAAATTTGCTACAAAAATGTTATGGAGAAATACTTTTAAACGTTTCAGGCATGGTACACGGAGAGCTAAACGGATATATACATACGTGCATAGGTGTGCGCAGTCTATTGGATTAGGGTGTGCACCCCAAAGCTCAAACACACGTGTGTAAATATATATATATATATATATATATATATATATGTATATAAAAATATGTATATATATATATATATATATATATATATAGCAATGGACAGTGTCAGTAGAGCAGTGGATGATGTCAGTAAGGCAGTGATTGCTGTCAGTAGTTTATTTTAATATTTTTTTATTTTTTACCATCTTTAGGAGCCCCATTGGGGGGCTTTGCTGAAATATCAGGGGTCTAAACAGACTTAACAGACCCCTGATGTCTCACTTTTGAGATAGGGAAAGGGACTGAGGACAGAGATTTGCCAGTCTCTTTCTCTGCAGCCAAGCAGCAGGAGGAATCTGCTCAGCAAATGGTGATTAGGGTGTGCCCAGGCACACCTGGCACACCCTGTGCGCACACGCCTATGCATACGTTTCATATTTCAGCAACTGTCAGGTGTGCACAGAATCAGCTAGTTACAGTTTATGTATGTGACAGGACATGGTCTAATGAAGAGTTTGCTTGGATGTCCCACGATTAACGAATCACAGGAAGAAACTGTCGTTGGGTGGGCATGCACAGATAGTATCCCCCTTGATCATGTTTCCTGCGTTTAGAGAAGGTTGGGGATGTAGTCAAATTAAACTATAAACAGAGAGGTGAAAATGATCTTGTGCATATGCTGTATGTATTCCTGAAAGATAGCCGTGTGCTGTAAGAGTCATTCTGGGTCTGCAGTCCCGCAGACCGCACTTGGCATCACTTTCTTCCGTTATCTTGGAAAAAGTTCAGATGTGGACAAATTAAGGAAAGATATGAGGAGTTCGTCCTAGGATGTACGTTTGGGTTCTGTGGGAAAGTTTCTTTTCTGTTTTTAATATAATTTCTGATAGGACAGGATCAGATCCTACTTAACCCGCAGTAAATATTCGTGTTATGATAAAAATATGGTTAACCCGCTGGAAAAATAGTACTTATATGGAAAATACATTAGCTTAATGTCAAATGCTTTTTTATTATTAAATAAAAGTACTGGGAGCTGAGCCATTTCAGATGTTTGTCATATGGAAGTGGCATGGGAAGCCAGTAACTAGGAGGGCAGTGACTGATCTTTTTGCCTTGTCTACTTTTTTCAGTATAACTTCATCTGAATCCATCACAAAGCAAAATATCAGTCTGAGAAGCTTTGGATAGAAGCAGGCATGCTCTGAATGACACGCATAGTACTTAGGGAGAGAAGCTGAACCAAAATGTGTTTCACCAGTACTTCTGTAATGGCCATGTATTTACTATGCTTAGTTGCAGGCGTAGGATGCTTTATCCCCTTATCTCACAACTCCCTGGGATCCTGGATAGGCCCAGGGAAGATAGGATACTCAGCCCCCCTCCCTCTGAAGCTCAGAGAGACCAGACCTAATAAGCCAGAAGTAGCTGTGCAAGTGATGTGCAGCCAGGTGGGTGGCCCTCCACTGTCAGAACCTGTGTGCAGACAGCTGGGCTGGAGCCTAACAGCACGCAGATTCTTTGGAATGGAAGACACATGTAGCGCCCCCTTGCTTTCAGCATGGGCACTACGCTAAAGTTAGTTGGACTGGGAGGGTTACATTGCTCTCAGTCATGATTTATCTAAATTATGACCACTGGGTCAGGCTGCATTATAGGGATGTGCTATCATCTCTGGCCAGCAGTTGGTGCCAGAGGGGTTTCTGGCAGAGCAAGTCTTCCCCAGCAGCCAATTGGAGGAGTTCCTCCCTCACAGGGCATGCTGGGGAGGGGTATATCTTTGACAGGTGTCATGTGTTCTAAAGTCTTCGCGGGGTCCTGGTTCCAGGTGCGGCATTCACCTTCAGGGTGCGCGCATCTATGGACCCCACCGGCGTGGCCCACCTGGCCAATTTTACAGGCTTCATCGAGCCTCAACCGGAGGCGAAAGGGGACCCCAGTGACTTACTGGGTTCCCAGTCCTATTGAATGGATCCCAGGCTGGATGCCGTGCGATTGGGGAATCGGCTTCTGGGGAAACCGGAGGCAGGTTGTCCACAGGGCACAAACAAACTAATCGGGGATTTGGTGACCGGGATGCTGACAGGTACACTTTACTGTCTCCCAGTGACCTGTGCTAGAATTTACTGGGAGGATTCGCTCTGTTCATTCACCTATCTCATCTAAAGTAATTGGCCTGTGGCAGAGGCACTAGAGCCAGGTCTGTGTGAAAGACCTGTTCCTCCCAGACATCCAGAGTGACACCTCGGCAGCCAGGTTGGTGAGAGAAAACCTATCCTTGGGCACTTCACCCACTTAAGCAGGAGTGGCGACGAGTTTACAAATTGGTACTGCTAAGGGCATTGCCCGTTCATATCCAGGCCTGACACCGCAAGTTCTCCTCTCCTTTCATCAACCTTTTTCCTTCCTAACTGAAATTGATGTTGGCTGAGTTGGCCTGGAAATAAAGCATTGGAAAAACCTTTATTGACTGTCTGGACCTCCGCTCACTATTTTGTTCCTGCATCACACCCCTAGACAACGCTAGGGTAACTTAATGTGCCGAGCCCAACAATCAATCAGCGGCTCCTTCGGGGGTAGCGCTACACACAGTTTCGGTGTTGAACTAGGGTTGCCACTTATTCTGTAGCAGCCTCGGACACCTTTGGGTGTCCCAAGGAAAGTAGCAATCCGGTCGGCATAGTGTGCCGCAGCAAGCTGTGGGTGTAGCCAAATGGCTCTTGCTGACATCATTGCACTACCCCCCAGTGATGTCGTACCTGCACCCAGACAGCCGCCTGCAGCTCCACAATTCCAACAGATTTGTGTGTGACTGTCTAGGTTACTTGAGGAGCCACAGCTCAGCCTTAATAATGTGTCCAGGTTTCAGTATGCCATGCAAAACCCGGACTGTCCAGGTGGCAACCTTATGTTGAACCCCAATGGCTACCAGAGTATTTTTGTTCCAGAGGAGTGCCTGTCTGTATCCTTGGGCCTTGGAAGCCTTCAGCTGTTCACCTATGTTACCAGAGATACCCTGAACTATACTGTACAGTAGGGGGAGGCTGTTTATGAGGATAATTGCAAGGAGTTTGTGTTTGTGTTCTAAGCTGTTTTATTAGCAATTCTAAGCTACACGCTTTGTTGTTAAACAGTCATATAGATACTATGCTATACAATCACATGTTACTCTGACTGAGACACAGATACATTGTATGAGTCTGTACAGTTTTCATGATCTGTTTTTTAATACCCCACAGTGCATGCACATTTTTTGCCATCCTGGACCTGTTTTGCATTATTGATTCCAACTGTACTCCTGTTTAGTGAACATTACAGTCACTCTGTGTGATCATTTGGCTGATTACCCATCCTGGTACACTGCTACTTCCTCTTGCGTCTTCTGAGAAAGGTGTTTTGCTTCAATTTACCTATAAAAAATGACAGCTGTTTTACATGTTATGAGCTTTGTAGACTTGCTGCTAAAAACATATCTCAAACAATCGAAAGGCTAAAATAGAAATTTAGTTTAAAGCTAAACTCTGGGAATTACATACACACTAGGGCCGCCAATAGGGAGTTACCCCTTGTTTTCCTGTAGGGGGCCTGAGCACACATGGAGGCCAGGACAGGGGTAATCTCTGTGGCAGGATGGTGGGACAATTACAGAATGATGCCCCGTGTGGCTCTCTGCAGCAGCAGCTGAAACCCAGTTTCTCTCCCTCCCGCAGGTTTTTAGCTGCTGCAGGGAGAGAGACAGGCACAAGGTATTGTTCTGTAACTGCTCCCACTTGCACCGATCCCCATCCCTGTTCTGCTGACATCTTCCTCCACCCCCCCCCCTTCGTCTGCCTGCCTGTGTGCCCGGGTCCTCCTTCCGCAGCTCTGCTGGCTTACCTGTCCCGTCGGCTGCTACGGGTACACAGAGAGATGTGCCAGAATGGAGAATCGTGGAAGGGGCCGGTAAATTTCAATTACCAGCTACTTCCTTTTCTTAATAGACAAAGTAAGTGATCAGTACCAATCACTCCTGTGTCCATTAATAACTGAGGCAAGTAAACTGTTTACTATGAGTCAGTCTATGAACAAGCAGGAGCCTCTCTCTCCTGTTCATTCATCTTCAGAGGCTGCAGAGAAAGGATTTGAAGAATCTGTATCCTCAATTCCATTTCCTATCTCAATGTTAGGGGTCTGATTAGACCCCTAATATCTCACCAAAGCCCCCCAACAGAATTGTAAAAAAAAAACAAACAAAAACAAATTAAATTTATAAAAATAACAAATTGTAAAAAAAATAGTTTTTAAAGATTTGAAAGAAATAATTAAAAAATGAAGGGATCATTCACACTGGTTCTCTGACCCATATAGTGTGAATGAGCATGAAAGAGTGTGAATGAGGATAAAAGGTACTTAGATTTATTTATTTTTATTAAAATAATTACAGTGCCATCATCCACATACAGAAATAGAAGGGACAATGTAAATTAAACAGTGTGTGTTTAGTATGACTTTAAATACAAGAAAAGCAAAATAATGCTCCATGTACACGGAACATTTTTACAACCTCTCCTGAAGGATTTAACTTGACAGATAGTAACCCACGTTCAAAATGTCAGTTTTGCTGCCTTTACATGCTGCGTTTAGATGCGTTTTGCCGCGTTTAAAAAAAATACAAATTTATTTGTAAATGGGCAAAAGCGAAAAACGCGTATAAACGAAACGCTGCTAAATGCGGGTTACCGCGTTTAGACCCGTTTAAAAGCATTTGGGGTCTAAAACGTCAGAAACTTTGGCATCTGAACAAATTTTTTTGCCTTAAAAAAAGGCCTATAAAAGGCCTAAAAACGAACCTGTGTACATGTACCCAAAAGATGATATTGAATGAGTCCAACTGCCTCTGACTGTCCGTTTAGCAGCAGCAGTGTACATGGGGCCTCAGAGTCTCACATAGCTTTTATTGGTTTCTTCCTCTGACCTCCACATCATTGAACCATTTAGAGCTGTAGGGAAAGGGATGAGTGTCAGCTTCCCTTCAAACTTCAGCAGATGATTTCTCAGAATCAGAGTGGCATGCATTATGGTTGTCACCAAGAAAAGAACTGGCATTCTCACCTTGTGGGTCCCAAACACAGCTCTGCTCTCTGCATAGGCCCTGTACAGCACAGTGATGATATCACTGCTAGAGTTGAGCGGACACCTGGATGTTCGGGTTCGGCCGAACTTCGGAAAAAAGTCTGGGTTCGGGACCCAAACTTGACCCGAACTTGACCCCGAACCGGAACCCCATTGAAGTCGATGGGGACCCGAATTTTTGACTACTAAAATGACTCTAAAAAAGTAATGGAAAGGGCTAGAGGGCTGCAAATGGCAGCAAAATGTTGGTAAGAGCATGGCAAGTACTCTGCAAAAAATGTGGATAGGGAAATAACTTAAAATAACATAAAATACATAAAAAAATAACAAAAATCTTGACAAGCAGGAACCTTCCCCTAAAGAAGTGGTCTCCAAACTGCAGCCCCCAGGGTCACATGCGGCCCTTTGAATGCCTTTATCTGGCCCTTGGGAATATCTCCTACAGATACACCTTCCCGATGTAACCAAGCTCACCATCCATGGTGACTGAGGTGTCCCCCCTCCCTGCCCTTTCTCTCCTTCCTTTAAATACAAAGATGTAAAGGGAGCTTTGTGGACTCTGATGCAAGAGGGGGGCTTTGGTGAGCAGAGACCCCCTTGCCTCAGAGTTCCCTTCTACACTAGCATACCCCCTCACCTCAAAGCCCCCCCCTTAAATCAGGGTTGCCAAATCACACCTTACATCAGAGTTCCCCTTTACATTAGAGTCCACAGAGCTCCCCCTTACAGTGAAATTTTGTGGACTCTGAAATAAGGGGGGGGGGGGCTCTGCAGACTGCAAGTTTAGATATTAAGGGGAACTCTACAGGTTCAGATGGAAAGGGGAACTCTGCTGGTTCATATGGAAAGGGGACTCTGCAGAACATGTAAAGGGGTCCCACTGTGGACCATAATGAAGGGCCCTGCGATGGGCGTAAAGACCTCAGAGATCAGTGGGAAGGGTCCCGGTATTGGAGGGAAGGACCTCGGAACCAGATGTCAGGGGGGCCCTTCATGGTTGTAGTTATGACACTGAGTATAAGGCCTCATGCACACCGGACTTTTTTTCCTTCCCTAGATGCCTTTGTTCCAGGGGCTTCTTAAAAAAAATGCCTAAAGCCGGGATTAGGTGTGTCCCCATGTTTTAGCATTAATTATTTTTCCCATTAGAACAATTAACGTCTTGCACACATGCCCTCTGCATTCAGAAAACACCCCTGCTATAACATTTTTGTTCTTGGGTTCAGATATGCTGTAATGTTAATTAATATATTCTTTCCAAATCTATTACCACTAAAACATTTTTTTCAGTGTAAAAATTTAATCTTTCAGTGTTATAAACTTTGTTTGATATTTATAATTTGTAAATCTTATTGGTACTGAAAGTCTCCAAAATACCATGCCTAATTTATAACTCCAAAAACGAATATATCAATCACCCTTCAGTAAAGCTGCAAATAATGGAGACAAAGATGTGGTGACAGGTTCACCTTAATGACAGCTCCAGTGACGGCCGTATTATGTGGCTGCCTCCTCATCTGCGCGCATTACTGGCGGATCTCAGAGCTAGGTGCCGCCTGCCAGCAGCCCGGGGTTGAGTCACCAGTTAATCAGATTGTGAGGTGTGAATATAATCTCCTGATGGGAGCATTTTGCTGATGGCAAAATCAGCTTGTAGTTTAATTGTAAAAGCAGAAGTCTGACAGAGAGAGGCACAGGCAGCAGTTTAATCAATTTATTCTTTATGAGCGTCCTAATACAATGTGACGGAACCGCAGTCTTGGTGATAGTTCTGACATCTGGGGATGACATAGGCCAAGCAAGTTGTGACCATTTCTTGCCACGGCTATGAAAACAGAAGTATGTTCTTCTCATTACTTGCACACTGAGCCATGTGTTGCCATTGCGTCTTCATTATAAGCTTCTTTATTGTCTATCTCTGGCATGTCCCTTCTGAAAGCTTGTTCCCGTTTCTTGGCGGAGCCATTGTGGCTGGTGTTGGTGGAAGGGACTGCATTTCAACCCTTTTATAACTCACACATATATACCTGCCAATATTATGATCTTGGATTCCAGAATTGCTAGACCCAGTGTGGCTATTGGTGCTCAGAATGATGGCATTGCAACCCTTTAATAACTGACCCTTAATGCCTTTTTTAATTGTTGTACTAGCGCAGTAACTCAAATAAGATTGATGATCCCGGGACATGGTTTGCATTGGAGAGGTAGATGGTCAAGTTAGGCCGTGTACACACAATCAAATCTGTCTGCTGGAAACGGTCTGCCAGACCATTTCAGCAGACAGATTCGATCGTGTGTACGGGAAAACAGACGGATTTGGCCAACCGACAGATTTGAAAGCATGCTTTCAATTCTGTCGGCTGGGAACCCGTCCGCCCGACATGTCTGCTGGTTAGTATGCTAACCAGCAGACATATCTTCTCGCACACGCGTCGAATGGTTTCGACGCATGCGCGGAAGTGTTTTACTTCCTGGTGCGGTGACGTGGCGGCGTCAACGTCACCGCCACGTCAGCGCGCTGTCTGCCGGCGGGGATTTTGGTTTGATCGCGAGTACACGATCAAACCAATACGTCCCCAGCAGACAGATCTGTTCAAATTGGTCTGTCCGACAGATTTGAACAGATACATTTACTCGTCTGTACGGGGCCTTAGGGACTGTCCTGGCAAATTGAGGACATATTATTTGCACAGGTTATGGGGCCGATTAAACAATTGTATTTTAAATACAATATATATATATGTATATTTGTTTTATATCCAAAATTTAGAAAATATATACAATGGGGCAGATTCACAGAGAAATGGATTATCGTAGCGTATCAGAAATACACTACGCCGCCGTTTTTTACCTTGCTCTACGTGGAATTCAGGTAGATTTTCTACGGTAAACGACGGCGGCGTAGTGTATTTCTCCCGTCGCAATCCATATAGACGAGTAGGGGGCGTGAAACATTTAAATTAGGCGCGTTCCCGCGGCGATCGATCTGCGCATGCTCCGTTCGCAAATTTCCCGCCGTGCATTGCGCGAAATCACGTCGTGACGTCATTCGTTGTTTATGTAGCGTACTTTACGGGCGATCCACGTCCCGACGAGTTACGTAAAAAAAAATTTAAATAAAAAAATTTAAATAAAATTCGAAGCGGGAACGACGGCCATACGAAATTTGAAATTACTCCTGTCTAACACCAGTTAGACAGGCGTAATTGTTTTGTGAATCTGCCCCAATATTTTTACCTATACAGTATTTATAGAAGAGATCATTTTGATGCAAATAATATTGCTCACATTTTTGTAAATATTTTATTATATGTTTTCATGTGACAACACTATAGAAATGACACTTTGCTAGTGTATGGTCTGAGCACTGACAGGCTGACCCCCCACCCCTTTAACCTCTGCAGCAATGCTGGCAGCACTCATATGTCTATTTTCCAAAGACAACCTCTGGATATGATGCTGAGCACGTGCACTCAACTTCTTTGGTTGACCATGGCGAGGCCTGTTCTGAGTGGAACCTGTCCTGTTAAACCGCTGTATGGTCTTGGCCACCGTGCTGCAGCTCAGTTTCAGGGTCTTGGCAATCTTTTAATAGCCTAGGCCATTTTTATGTAGAGCAACAATTCTTTTTTTCAGATCCATAGAGAATTGAGGTGCTATGTTAATTTTCCAGTGACCAGTATGAGAGAGTGAGAGTGATAAAACCAAAATTAACACACCTGCTCCCCATTCACACCTGAAACTCTGTAACACTAACGAGTCACATGAAACCGGGGAGGGAAATGTCTAATTGGGCCCAATTTGAACATTTTCACTTAGGGGTGTACTCACTTGCCAGAAGTTTAGACATTAATGGCTGTGTTGAGTTATTTTTAGGGGACAGCAAATTTACACTGTTAGAGTCACGGGGGCAACACGACTTGCAGCTCGACTTTGGGAGGCAACTTGGACATGACTTGAGTATGAATCATCAGGCAACTTACAAGGCAACTTCAAGTCTCCTCCTAGACAGGAGGCTTTTCAGTGGACAATCAAACAGCAGTCAGCTCTGTGGGAGGGAGGGGTTTGCATGAGAAATGTATGTTATCTTCCTGGAAAGTTGCTTCAGTTAAGACAGTGATCAGACTTCTGAGGCAACTTCCATTGAAATCAAATCAATGGGTACAAGTTGCCACAAGTTGCCTGCAACCTCACTACGTTACATCGTAGCAAAGTGTCACATGAAAGGGAATAAAAAAATATTTACAAAAATGTGAGGGATGTACTCACTTTTGTGAGATGCTGTAAATATATATATATATATATATATATATATATATATATATATATATATATATATATATATATGTATATATTACTGTGCAGAAGTCTTAGGCAATTGTGATTTTTTTTGTAAATTAACCACTTGACCTTTGGAAGACTTAACCCCTTTCATGACCAGGCCATGTTTCGCGATACATCGCTTTTTTTATCTTTGTGCCATAAACAAAAAAAGAAATGAAAAACAATATTTTTTACTTTCTGTTCTAAAGAAAACAAATCAAATTTCTTCATAGATTTAGGTCACTGTGTCTTTTGCTAAATATTTTTGATAATAATAAAAAA
The DNA here is from genome assembly GCA_029574335.1 of Rana kukunoris. Classification (NCBI taxonomy): domain Eukaryota; kingdom Metazoa; phylum Chordata; class Amphibia; order Anura; family Ranidae; genus Rana; species Rana kukunoris. The sequence continues at coordinate 406,568,788 of CM056051.1, forward strand.
AAAATTCCAATAAGTGTATATTGATCGATTTGTGCAAAAGTTATTGTGTCTACAAACTATGGTATATTTACTGGAATTTTTATTTATACATTTTTATACTAGTGATGGCAGTGATCAACGACTTGTAGCGGGACTGCGATATTGCGGCAGTCAAACCGACACTAACTGATACTTTGTGGGAACCAGTGACACTAACACAGTGATCAGTGATAAAAATATGCACTGTCACTGTACTAATGACACCGGGAAGAAGTTTAACATCTAGGGTGATCAAAGGGTTAAATGTGTGCTTAACCAGTGTTTTTGCATTTACTATGTGGTGCTTTTACTAAGGCAGCGTACACATGATCGAACATGCTTTGAAATTTGTCCGCTGGAAACCTGTCCGTTAGTACGCCTAACCAGCGGACATAAATCTCCCGCATGCGTCGAATGGATTCGACGCATGCGTGGAAGTATTTTACTTCCTGGAGTGGTGACGTAGCGGCGTCAACGTCACCGCCACGTCACCGCGTCCTCAGGCCGAGGGGATTTTCGTCCGATAGTGTGTACACGCCATCGGACCAAAATCCGAGGAGACATGCCTGCTGGAAACGGTCCGTCGGACATGTTTCAGCAGGCATGTCTGCCCTAAGGGATGTGTCAAATTTTTATTCCCTGATTTCCAGGGAAACAAAGTCCAGCACATCCACACTGAAAGGACAGAGCTATGCATTCTTTACTTAGGCAGAGATCTGTTCTGTCATTCTCCTCACCAATCAGCAGGCCAGCAGACATCTATTGGCCAGCACCCGCTGATCGGCTTCTACTGTGACTAACCACAGCAGAAGAGGTGTGAACGCCCCTTGCCCAGAAGTACCCAGAAGAGCCACTCTGCCGCTGTATACCTATGTTATTTGACTAAACACAATAACAAAAATGAGGGAGAATGAGCATGTGAAAGTTTACCTGTACCTAAAGCCCCAAAAGCCAAAACCTTTTATTATTAGTTTTGGATACAGAAGGCAAAATAGGCAAAAAACAAAAACACACTTTTATTGCTGTCTGTGTCGCAGCTTGAGATAGTCACCCTATTTATCCTAGTAACTATTGTCAAAAAATGTGTCATGCTTTTGTGGCACCCTACTAGATAGGTGCCAGGATTAGGTGAACAGCTGTTTGGTTAAATTTAGCCATGGCTCACTGTAGCCAGTGAAGCTGCTGTATGTTGTTAGGTAAAGTTAGTTTTTGCCTCGCTGTAAATAGCATTGATTGTTTTAGCCTGCTCTATGTTTCAGTAGTTGCAGGATTGACTGCTTCCCCCTGTTTGACCAGAAAGCTCTGGAAACTAGTGGGCAGGAAGAGTCTGGTCAGCAACTAAATAATAATTCAGGATATTCTGTACAAAGTGAGCGAGTCCTCTGAGATGTCACCAGAACAGGAGTACTGGTGAACAGAATAATTCCCCCATTTCTTCTTTATTTTCTCCAGTATTCCTGTTAGTACCATACTTCCTGTCCTAGGGTGGCAACACTCATTGTACCTATGGAGGAGCCGTGCTGTCACCCACGTCTGCTGTTCTGATATGGATGCTTTGTTTTCTTAGAACATTTCATGCAAAATTACTGAACAAAGAAAACGTCTTTTTAAATGATTGGCTTTATTACATTTTGGATCAATACAATGCACTTAGCAAATGGTTGAATTGTATAAAAACTATCAATCATAGTGAGCAAGATCCTGTATTTATACATCAATATATTATGACACTGAACTTTTCTCTTAAAGTGGTAGTAAATTCCGCTTTGTGATTTTTACCTACAGGTAAACCTATAATTACGTTAACCTGTAGGTAAAATTAATATCCTCTTAACAGGTATTGTTTAGGAGATATTCACCTTGGATTTAGCCAGTGAGCTCACTGGGCATGTGCTCTGAAGGTCCAGCCACTCACACAGCTGGAGTGCGCAAACCCAGAAGGAAGACAATTTTCAGCTTTCAGCACTGTTACTTTTGAATGATAATTGCGCGGTCATGCTACACTGTACCCAAATTAAACTTTTATATTTTTTTTCACACAAATAGAGCTTTCTTTTGGTGGTATTTAATCACTGCTGTGTTTTTTATTTGTTGATAAATAATATGAAAAAGGACTGACATTTTTTACAAAAAAAAACGATTTCTTAGTTTGTTATAAAATTTTGAAAACAGGTAATTTTTCTCCTTCTCTGATTTGCACTGATGAGGCTGCACTGATGGGCACTGATAGGCGGCACTGATAAGCACTGATGAAGTGGCACTGCTAGGTGGTACTGAGAAGAGGCACTGATGGGCACTGATGGTTGGCACTGAAGGGCACTGATAGGTGGCACTGATAAGCAGCACTGATAGGCACTGATGATCACTGATGGGCACTGGTAGGTTACACTGATAGGCAGCACTGATCTGTGGCACTGATTATGAGACACTGATAGGCATTAATTGGCAGCACTATTGGCCATTGATGGGTGGCACTGTGGGCAGTGGTAGGTGGCACTGTAGGCACCGGAAGGTGGCACTGGTGGGTACTGATAGGTGGCACTTGTAGGTGGCACAGTGGGCACTGGCAGCTGGCACTGGTGAGCACAGAAAATGCAGTAAGTTAATGTTTATATTGATTTATGCTTTTAACTTAAAAAATAAAGGATTTTTATAACCATCAAATGTTATAACAACAAATGCAGTGAATCTTCATGCACCAAAACAATATGAAGATTCAATAGCCAAGTAGCAGCATGTTCATGTACATTATTTTAAAGTATAGGATTGATTTACTAAAACTGGAGAATGCAAAATCTGGTGCAGTTCTGCATAGAAACCAATCAGCTTCCAATTTTTATAGTCAAAGTTTATTCGAATAAGCTGAAGTTGGAAGCTGATTGGCTACCATGCACAGCTGCACCCGATTTTGCACTTTCCAGTTATAGCAAATCAACCCCATAGTATTCATGTGTATATTGTTTTTATTTACTATGATCAGGGCTGAAAAACACAAGCAATCATTTTCCCTTTTTTTAAAGTTAAACTCCAGGCTAAACAAGTCCTGTCCGAATACAAGATTTTGTATTCTCTCTTGAATCTTGGAGTCTTTTTTGTGTATTCAAGATCTGTGCAGTAACCCAACAAGAAACAACTCTTGCCTCTGTGCAGGAGCAGGGGCGGACTGACCATTGAGGAACTTGGGAACTGCCCGAGGGCCCCATGCCACTAGGGGGCCCCATCAGGGTTGCCAGGCTCATTAAAACCAGGGACAGTATGTAAAAATCAGTGTTTTTTTTTACATCTGTCCCTGATATGTCCAAAACCTACATGCTTTTGATGTGCAAATCACAAGATTTTAGCTGCCCTGCCTCTGTACTGCCACCTGGCTTGGTAGCCATCTGTAAGCCTGAGGGTCCCATAATCTTCTATTGCCCGGGGGCCCAATGAGTTGTCAGTCCGCCCCTGTGCAGGAGCTTCCTGTAATAGGGACCAGTCACTGCTTCTTTCACTACGTGTGTAGGGTGACTGGTCTTGTCTCCACCCCCTTCCTTTGATTTTCTGCAGGCAGCCTGTAGTGGGCGGTGCCTGCTGTATGCAGAACATTGATGATGTCACCACTACTTTCTCCAAAATAGTATCTGGGTTTGACAAGGCATTTAGTGCATATAAGGTGGACTTATGTGGACATTGAGGAACATATTTATATGAAAATGTTTGCGCTTTAAAGAGCATGCAAAGCTAATGAAATATGGAATTGTTAAAATATAATTTTCTTCTTCAAAACTGTTTCCTATTGGGGAGATCTATATTCCTTTTCTGAAGTAAGAAGAAATCTCTCTAAAGACAGGGAATTTCTCTCTAATGCCTTGTACATGCAATCGGTTTTCCCGGCGGTAAAAAGTCAGTCGGGAAAATAGAGAACCTGTTTTGTAGCTCTTTCCCCCTACACACAGCTGGGTTTCCCGACAAGAAAACTGCCATGAGAGCTTTGGTCGGGAAACCTGGCTGTGTGTATGCTCCACCGCAGGTTTTCTCTATAGGGAAACTGCCGGCTTAAAAACCGCCGCATATCCCGGCGGGAAAAAAGAGAATGTCTTCTCTTTTTTCTCGCCGGGATTCCTGACGGTTTTCCTGTTGCGAAAACTGTGATGGAGCATAGATACGGCCAGAGAATTCCCAGCCAAAAGCTCTCATGGCAGTTGTACTGCCAGGAAAATCAGTTGTGTGTACGAGGCAGGCATTAGACAGTTGTAACAATACCAAATGTCCCTATTGGAAAATGTCTCCTCTATTCCTGTTTTGGTGACAATTTTAGAATTGCCTTAATTTTGCAGGCTGGTGACGATGATCACCAAAAAAAAATATATCTCCCTAGGGGGACAGTCAGCAATAACAATCTGAGAGGGGTATTACCATTTCCAGAATATAAACAAAAAAGTCAGTGCTGCTACTTATACATCACATAGAAAGCAAGGTTCCCAGGTGCTATATCCACAGTCGCTGGCTGAGTAGAGTAACCATCGGATATGTCCGATCTGGAGTTTGGTCCGATGGCGTGTACACACCATCGGATCAAATTCCCCGCCGGCGGACGGCGCGGTGACGTGGCGGTGACGTTGACGCCGCCACGTCACCGCACCAGGAAGTAAAACACTTCCGCGCATGCGCCGAATCCATTCGGCGGCGGCGCGGCGGTGGTGCGGGACGACATGTCTGCTGGTAAGTGTACTAACCAGCAGACATGTCGGGCGGACACATTCCCACCCGATAGATTTCAAAGCATGCTTTGAAATCTGTCGGGTGGACAAATCTGTCCGCTAGCCCATACACACGATCGGAGATGTCTGCTGAAACGGTCCATCGGACCGTTTTCAGCGGACATATCCGCTCGTGTGTACGAGGCCTTACATCTGTGCTTGCCAAAAAGGGTTTCTCTACCAAGTACTAGGTCGTGTTTTGCTCGGAGATCAAATACTTATTTTACTCACTGAATTGCAACTCAATTTATAACATTTGTATCATGTTTTTTATCTGGATTTTTGGTTGACATTCTGTCTCTATCATTTGAAATGCACATATGATAAAAATTATAGACCCTTCATTTCTTTGTAAGTAGGCAAACTTACAGTACTAAATCTGTGGGGAATCAAATAATAATTTCCCCCACGTCACTTACATTCCTCACTGTATATTCCCGCTCTTATGGTGTAAGTGAAAACATTTTTTATAAGGTTTTTTATATTTCAATCGTTTTTATTACAATCTCCATCCTCATTATGGATTTTCACTCTCTATTTGCCCTAATGATCATTGCCTCTGGGACAAAAAAAAAACTAAGGAAAATGCAACTATTTGATCTGGAAGAGATGCAGGAAAATGGGGACAGCTTTTCCAATAACAATTATCTAAGATGGAAATTCCCTTTACTTTGGGGAGATCATTTCATTTCATGTTGCATCTCTATGATAAGTGAAGGGAAATCTTCAAATAGGGGCACAGGCAGCAACAAGTAACTTGCGTTTCTATTCTAACCAAAACTAGCCAGAAAGGTTTTGGCTTACATATTTTTTAATATGTACTACACTTTTTTTTGTGAAGAGTCACTTTAATGAGAAAATTACTATAAAAAAAGAAAGAAAACATTTCAAAGCTCATACAGCTTAGTGAACTGACCATGGTGTGTATTAAAGTAATTTAAAGGGTTATCTCAAATCTCAGGGAAAGGCTTAAATCTGCTTTTGGATCATGCCTTGCCACCCAAGAAAAAGCAAAGCAATTTGAATCTGGTTTGTAATGTGTGGCTTGTGTTGTAATTCCCTGTTAGCACCCATGTTCCACCCAACACATAAAATCCTATCATGGCAGTTTTTATGGCCTTGTTTGACCTGGCATCGCTGAACGTTCATAATAGCGATACATACTTTTGTAATCCCTTGTTGATTTTAGAACGTGATTTATCAAGCAGCAAAGTGTTTAATTGGACACTATGATGAATAGTGCCTATATCTGAATGTTTTCTCCACTGTGCTTGTTTTTTAAACAGAAAGAGGGGTCTGACTCAACAAGGCTGATGTATAAGGATGCATTTGCATGGGTGTTTAGCCACAGTGCAAATCCCAGCGGCAAAAATCTACTGTTTTCTGCTGCTGGGACTGACAGCTGGGTGTGGGTGATTTCAATTACCGAGCTGGTACACTGCATTGACAAGCTACCGGTGGTCGCAGCTACACAATCAACAACTTCCTGCAGTGATCGTGGCTGAAAGTACACAAATAACAAACAAATAGGTGCAGGTGCAGACAGCCTGTCACTGCTATCCACATGTAGGTTGTCTGTTTCCTTATAACCACAGTGCTGGGAGCTTTCTCACTGTGGTCACTATTCAAGGAGGTGTGATTACTGTGTGTAAACTGAAACTGGGTTGGTGCTGAGGGGTTTTAGACAAACCATCACTGCCCTCTATTGGCTCTCTGGCTCTGTACATCAGAGAGACAGGAAATAACAGCAAAAACAAAACTAGAACTGTAGGTTGATTATATGATTGATTTTTTATCTAGTTTTAATCATTTTTAAAAGGAATCAGTTAACTTTTATGTCTCTATACCCTGTAAACAGTCATTTCAGCCCAATTTTTTTTCCTTTAGTGACCCTTTAAGCTGGCTATATATAAGTCAAATTCCAAACAACTTTTCTTTAGAAAATCAGAAATGTCGTGAGTTTTGTGATTTAATGGTGCCACCATTGATTTTGAAATTCGACCAACCAAGCCTTTAATTGCACCTTTGCTACAGAAAATAACTTTCGCAGCTGGGAAGCATCTTTTCTTTCCAGGTCACAGCTCATGCACATTTATTTTCAATTATATATCCTCACATGATTCTCCCATCATTGATTGGAAATACATTATTTTTTTTTTTTAATTTCCAACACGCCGATCACGCAAATTCGATGGCTGCACAAAAATCGTTCATTGCTGTGGTCCACTAATATTGTGAAACTTGAAAGAAAATTCTTAGATACGATTTTCGTAAGAAACTTCTTTTGAAATTTGACCCATGTTTGGCCTGCTTTAGGCTGAAGTCTAGTGAATTAGGTAAAGCTGTGTTCACTTTGAATGCGTGGATGACTGCTGCACTACTTATAAATGTTAGTTTCATTCAGCCCTGAGCTCTAGATTAATTTAGGCTAAATTCACACCTGAGCGTCTTTACGGCTCATAAAAGAGCTTGTAAAATGCCCAAAAAAACGCCCAACAAACAAAATCCTATTAATTTCAATGGCACCTGTTCACATCTGAGCGTTTTGTCACCTGACACAAAACAACTGAAAAAACGCCTTACCGCCTTAAGCTCAAAAAAGAACACAAGCTTTTTTGGGGCAAAGTGCAGGCATTTTTCTCCTTTTACATTGGCGACCTGTACAAAATTGCAGCAAAAACGTGGCAAGAAACGCAGTAAAAATCGCTGCAAAATCACGGTAAAAATTCGCGACTTTGAAACGCTCAGGTGTGAATGCAGCCTCAGCCCTAATATTGGACGTTTTAATACAATGTGTATAGTGAGTGCTTTGTTGGTCACTCATATGACTAAGGCCTGGTTCACACCTATGCAGTTTGCAGTTTGCATATTCAATGTGCATTTTCCGTTTTTCAAAACACGTTTTTGATCCATTGAAGTCTATGGAGCCAAAAACTAGAAAAAAGTCCCTGGCCCTTTCCATAAAATGCACAGAATGTGACCCATAGGAAACCATGTTAAATGGCCTGTAATGTGTTTCTGCAAAACTGAAAATGCAGTAAAAAAATGCATAGGCGTGAACCAGGCCTAAAAGGTTTGTCAATCTCGGTCCTATGCAGTTTTAGTGCTTTTTGCATTTTGCAGATTTAACATTTAACATGGTTTCCTATGGAACACTTTCTGTAGTGCAAATCTGCAAAAAGCACTAAAAATGCATAGGTGTGAAGCCAGCCTTAATGGTCACAGCATCCCTTTGATTTGCAAATGAATAAATAACATCAACTAACAATTTCAACAATGCAGATTTAACATTACAACCAGAAGGGGTTCTTTGGTTGTCCTTAAGGCCGCGTACACACGATCGAACATGTCCGATGAAACTGGTCTGCAGACCAGTTTCATCGGACCAGTTCGATGGTGTGTACGGCCTATCGGACCTTGTCCGTCAGACAAAAGTTTTAAAACATGCTTTAAAACCTGTCCGATGGAAACCTGTCCGTCGGACAGGTTCGATGGTTAGTACACAAAAGCATCGGACCTGCACATGCTCAGAATCAAGTCGACGCATGCTTGGAAGCATTGACCTTCATTTTTTCATCACGTCGTTGTGTTCTACGTCACAGCGTTCTGGTCTGATCAGATTTTGGTCCGATGGTGTGTACGCACATCAGACCATCAGACAATTTCAGAGTTGTCTGATGAAAACGGTCCATCGGACAAGTCTCATCAGACATGTCTGATCGTGTGTACAGGGCCTTAGACACACTTTATAACTGTAACCGCTCCACAGCCTCACCATGACGTTACCACCTCACACATTCTTACATTTCCCCCCCCAGGGGACCTAGCTCCTGGGATAACCACCAATAACCAACCAAGTGGAAGCACCATACCCCAGATGGGCCCCCAGTTTTGTTACAATATAGGCACACACAGACCCCCCCCCTAAAGACCCCCTGACCTTCCAAACTGCTGTGGCAAAATGTTCTTTTTTATTATTATTATTATTATTATTATTATTATTTGCGTACACATTCGTAACCCAAAAATAATACCCCTCAACCTTAAATATGCCAGGAACCCAGAAAACAGTTTGAGAGGATGGGAAAGTTTTCTCTTCACCTGAACTTTCTGGGGTGAATACCCAGCATCCCTTGCACTACCCACCTTTGTTGCTCCACCCCTTCCATAAGACCATCAGCTTACAATCAAGTAAGAAACGACGCCCCTTCCCCACTAAGTACCAAGAGGGGGCAACCCCCCTGCTGTCTGACGGTCGGTCTGGCACTTACCCCATCTAGGTGGGTAGTGGGTGGCGGGCAGTTGCAGTTGCAGCGACTCTGTGTCCTCTCTTCCATCAGTGGCTTCCAGCATCCTTTCCTCCTAGGTGTCCAATAAGATTAAGCCAACCTGGTGACGGGTCCCAAAACCCGCTTCCTCATTGGCCAGGAGGAGGATCAGTGTTACAATAGTGAATATTCATTTGCTGTTGGAACACACCTGGGTGGGCTCCGTTTGCATTGTTTGCGCCCCGAGCCTACCCTATTTTGAAGCCTATTATAGCCTCTGGATCTAATAAGGTGCTTCAAAAAAACACCCCTGCCATTGTGATTTATGCATGGATAGGGAAGGCGACAATGGATAGTGGGGTGGCGCCCGTGCGCCCTTAATGGGCGGGCCGCCCCTGCTCACTACTTTTTTACCTTAGAAATCCCACTACTTTCCTTTTTTTATGGCATAACATTAGACATCGCAGCTCTTATCCACGTGAGACACACCTCATTAGAGCTGATTTATTATATATATATTTTTAATATCCAAAAGATATTTTTTTTTTCTGGAGTTCATTGGTAGATAAAAGTTCATAAAAAATAACAAACACACTTCTGGTGATTGAATGTCCCTATGTCCCTTTTCTTCAGAGCTAACATAAGGAAATTGAACAAATGATGACTTGTGTGTGTGTGTGTATATATATATATATATATATATATAGTATGGTTTTCTTTTATATCTGCTTTAAGTTCAGCTTTAATTTTGCAGTGAAGTCTGAATGTCTACAGGGTATTTGCCACCGACCTGCTATAAATCCAACACTGAATAATACCTATTGTCTGTAGACACGAACGTCAACCCACCCCTCTTTCCAATTTCCGCAATAGAATAGAATTACGCTGAAATCTTTCTGAACTGAGAGCTAAGAGTTTTACTGGGTTATTAAACCTATTCACTACAAGCTGTCATCCCACCGAGGCGAGATCTATTACTCTACCATGTGTTCCACACAAAATTCCATGGCAGACGGTCCCTTCTTTGCTTCTACTCTGCTTCTCTTAATAGGGGACCAGCCAAGTTCTGACACACTGGGGAACGTTAAGGATGTTTGGTGTACTGCAGTCACACACGTAGGACATAATTTATAGTTTCGCTTGGTTTACCATTTGAAAGGAAGGGACACTTTTTTATTTTATTTTTTAAAGCTTTTTTTATTGTTTATTTTTTTAACATTTTTTTATCCCCTTAAAATCAGTCTAAACAAAACTTTTTGTTTCTAGTGACAGTGTTGTATAGTGTTTCAACCGTCAAGAACGCGGTGACGTACAACACTATGACAAGCCGAGAAAATGAAGTTTAATGCTTCTGAGCATGCGTCAAATTGTTTCCGAGCATGTGTCGGAATTTTGCGCATTGGAATTGCTACAGACGAACGAAATTTGCGATAGGATTTTTTTTCCATTTGAAAATTTGAGAACCAGCTCTCAATCTTTTGTTGGAGGAAATTCCGACAGCAAAAGTCCAATGGAGCATACACACGGTCAAAATTTCAAACCAAAAGCTCACATCTGACTTTTCTTGTCGGAATTTCCAATTGTGTGTAAGCGGCATTAGAGTTCACATTTCTTAGAAAGACAAAAAGGGTTGACAGCGCTCAGGAACTGAGCTGGAATTGATGGGTAATGGCTGCAATGAACCACATGTATAATCAAAAAGGTTGCTGGTGATTTATTCCAAAAAATAAAACACTGGAAATTTAAATGACAACGTTACCACAAGGCCGTAAGGCTGGCTCAGGCACTGATAGATCACTAGAACCGACCGGGACAACCAACCAAGGGACACTGACCATAGGAAGCCACAAGGACTTGCCAGCTGCAGTGTGTGGTGTGTAGAGCCGGACCCACCAGAAAGGGAAGATGGTGTCAATGACACTGACAATGTGAATAGAGTCAAGCAGCCTACTGTGTCCAGGGGAAAAAGCTCAGTGGGGAGCGCCGAATGAAAGGGGCGTCACTGAAGACAAGCCAGAACTGAGGTCTCAGGGAACCAGACGCGGCCAACATGGAGCAAGGTGTCTATGTTGCAGTGACTAATGGTTTTGCATGCTTGCGTGCTTTGTCAAGTCACTGGAAAACACATAACAGAGGCAATATAACCCCATTGTGGGGGCAGGGCTAGGCAAAGAGTGAATGGAGGTCTGGACTAATAGATCAATTAGTGCCCTTAACCCATTGAGAACAATTGTAGATTATAATATGTTGTCCATAATTGTTCTCAATGGGTTAAGGGCACTGCTTGATCAATTAGTCCAGACATCCATTCACTCTTTGCCTAGCCCTGCCCCCACAATGGTGTTATATTGCCTCTGTTAGCCGTTTTCCAGTGACTTGACAAAGCACGTAAGTCTCTTAGTTTGTGCACTGATCAGGCATAATTTTTTATTACTTTGTATTATTCCTTAAGTTTTTACCTCTTTTTTTAGGTTTGCTTATTGTATGGTTTAACTAGTTGCAGACTAGTAACTAGTGTGCAACAAAAAAAAACGTCATCATTGTACACAGGACGTGTGTAGCACATCCAGTCTTGCTGCCCTGCTGCTGGGACCGTTCTCCCCTTCCAGTGTACAACAAATGTCTGCTTTGATTAATCAAAGGCAACATCACCATATGGTCAGAGAAGGTCAGCAGCTGTGGCTGTCAAAAAAGCACTCTGAATCAGTGTTTATAAACAAACTGCTCCAGACTACTATTATACAAAGATACAAAGTAACATATTGTTACATTTGGATCTTTCTGTTCATTCATCTGTAGCGGATGAACTTACTGTAGAACTGCAAATGATGTCAGTTAAAGCAACCTGACAAGTTGTTAAACCACTTGCCGACCACACTATAGTCAAATGACGGCTACAGCTCGGGCGTCCAGTTCTGGAAGGGCATCTGTTGACCTCCACCCAGAACCACGCCTCCCGCACGGACACAGCTGATCACAGATTTAGGTAAAGAACCAATCACAGCAGATTGATCAGCTGTGTCCAATCAAAGCTAATCACTATCTAAACACACTTGTCGGTTTTCAACATTTCTTTCCCTCACACTGTGACAAAGCGAGGAGAGGAGAGAGCTGGTCACCGGCTAGTGTGAAAGGAGACATTTGCAATGATAATCAGGGCACTGATCATCAGTGAAATATATAGGGGGAGGGGTTTAGGACTTTGTATGAAGAACACGGGCAGGGAAGTATTACGACAAGAATGTGTCTGGCGGGTGTATTGTAAGGCGGCGTACACACGAGGGGATATGTCCGCTGAAAACGGTCCGATGGACCGTTTCAGCAGACATCTCCGCTCGTGTGTATGGGCTAGCGGACAGATTTCTCCACCCGACAGATTTCAAAGCAAGCTTTGAAATCTATCCGGTGGAATCTGTCCGCCCGACATGTCTGCTGGTTAGTACACTTACCAGCAGACATGTCGGCCCCCACCGCCGCCGCGCCGCTGCCGAATGGATTCGGCGCATGCGCGGAAGTGTTTTACTTCCTGGTGCGGTGACGTGGCGGTGATGCGGCGGCGTCAACGTCACCGCCGCGTCACCGCGCCGTCCGGCGGCGGGGAATTTGATCCGATGGTGTGTACACGCCATCGGATCAAACTCCCGATCGGACATATCCGATGGAAATGGTCCGCGGACCGTTTTCATCGGATATGTCCGATCGTCTGTACGGCGCCTTAGTTATGACCATATACGTTACATAATGGCATGATACATTTAAAAAGAAAAAATAGGTAAAATGTATTTGATATATAGTACCACCTCAGCTCCTGGCCTGATGATACTTCCGGCCGGCCTCCAGCTCTCTACGCTTTTATAGTTGGTCTGTAAGTATGAGTGGGTGATTCACCTTTCTATCCTTTTTTCTTTCCTCCCCTTACAGACAGACCCATTAAGATTATTAATGTTTTATAGATGCCTATCCTGCATCTGCTCCTGAAGAGTGAAAGTTAGCCATGAAAAGTGCCTCCTCATCATTTCCCACCAGTGTCAACTCATCAGTACCCATCAGTGCTGCCTATCAGTGCCCATGAGTGCTGCAAATCAGTGCTGCCTTTTCCATGCTGCCTCATTAGTGTCCATCAGTGCAGCCTATAAATGCCCATTGGTGCTGCATTTTTGTACCCATCAGTTCTGCCTGATCAGTGCCCATCAGCGCTCATCAGTGACGGAGAAAAATTACCTGTTTCCAAGATTTTTTTAACAGAAACTAAGAAAAGTGTTTTTTTTGTTGGTCTTTTTTCATTTGTTTATCAAAAAATAAAAAACCCAGTGGTGATTGAATACCACCAAAAGAAAGCTTTATTTATGTGAAAAAAAAAAAAATGATAATGTCATCTGGGTACAGTGTTGCATAACCATGCAATTGGCATTCAAAGTGCCACAGCGCTAAAAGCTGAAAATTGGCCTGGGCAGGTAGGGGGTAAAAGTGCCTAGTAGGCAAGTGATTAAACAGGTCCATAGCAGAAATTTAAAAATTGCTCTGGTCCATAGGGGGTGAACAAGTGTAAGAGGCAAAGTGGTTAATTAACCTGCAGCCGAAAGATAGCTACAGCGTGGGCTTACTTTGCCAGGAGGGTGTACATGAATGTCCTCTGGTGATCTCACATCCCCTTGCTCTCCCTATCAGTGCCTCAGAATCAGTGTCATCTATCCATGCTGCCTATCAGTGCCCTTCAGTCCTGCCTACCCATGAGTATTATTGACCATCTGTGCCACTTATCAGTGCCCATCAGTGCCAAATATCAGTGCCACCTATCAGTGCAGCCTCTCAGAGCCCATAAGTGCCACCCATCAATGCAGTCCCATCAGTGCACATCAGTGCCGCCCCATCAGTGCAGCCTATCAGTTCCCATTAGTGCAGCCTCATGAGCGCACATCAGTGAAGGAGAAAAATTACCTGTTTAATAAATGTTCAGTCTTTTTTAATTTGTTTAGGGGGAAAAAACAACTGTGGTGATTAATTACCACTTAAAGTAAGCCTATTTCTGTGGAAGTGGGAGTGCTGAAAGTTGAAAATTGGACTGAGCAGGAAGGGGGTAAAAGTGCACTGTAGTCAAGTGGTTTAGGTAGAACAAGGTTTTTGGTTGGATGTAAGTAGTTAACAAAATGTGACTGGCTCCCTGTCATACCATACATCTGCATCAAAATGTATTGACTGATAATAAATGATTGGTTACATTTGACTATTGGATACATTCCACTGTTTTTATTTTTACGATTTCTTTTTCTCTCAGCGTTGTCTTTGCAGTTGTGCCTTTTAAATCATATTCTAGCTTTAAAAATGTATTAAATAATGATCCCCAACCATTTACCTTGGAAAAATTGTAGAGGTCATTCCTTTTGTCCATCTTTTGAAAATGCTAGTTGCAGGGTTCTGATACCTTAAATCAGTGGTTCTCAAACTTGTCCTCAAGTATCCTAAATGTTTTGGGAATTTCTCTTAGATAAAATAGCTGTGAAAGCAATGGGGCCTCATTGTTGATGTCAGTAGGAGGAATAGTGCCTCAAGGGCCAGACAAAGGAAAGCAAAGGTTCACATCCGGCCCTTGGGCCACAATTTGGAGACCACTGGTCTATACAAATATACACTCTAAAGCGGAGGCATCTGTATTCTCCCTTAAATCTTGGTGTGCTTTGTGAATTCCTTTTAGATCTGTACAGTAATCCAATGTGAACCTTTACCTCTGTGTAGGAGCTTCCTGTATTAAAGACCGGTCACTACTGCTCTCTCTCTCTTCGTGTGCAGGGTGACTGGTCTTGTACCCGCCCTGTCATGTATTTATCTTGTAAAAAACAAAATGGCTGCACATCCAGGAATTCCGATTGCCTTTTATTGTTCAAAGTGATAACACCAAAGACACCAACACAAAGTCAAGTAGACGCGTTTCACACATACATCTTGTGCTTAATCATTACCACACGTACATCTTGTCCTTAATGATCGAGCACAAGATGTATGTGTAAAACGCGTCTACGTGACCACACAAACACACACGCAAGTCCAGCCCACATATGTAAACGCTGTTCAAACCACACATGTGAGGTATTGGCGTGTGCGTTAGAGCATGAGCAACAATTTTAGCACTGGACCTCGATTGTAAGGCCTCGTACACACGGCCGGGAATCTCGTCTGGAAAAAAGCGTCAGTTTTCCCAACGAGGTTCCTTGCAAGCTTTTCTTGCAAAGCCAAATGTACACACGGCACATTCAAAAGAACCACCGTTCTTTTGAATGGCAAGAACGCGGTGACGTCATTGACACGACGAGCATGCTTTCGTCACATTTGATGCCATCACCACCATCTTGCTTCTCCCTACACTACCCTTGTAAGCTACCGCGCATGCGTCAAAGTCTCATCGAGCATGCGCGGGCTTACAGGAGGACAGGTAAGTAGGGTTGAGCGAACCCGAACTGTAAAATTTGGGTTCGGTACGGACTTTGTTTTTTTTGTACCCGAACCCGAACCTGAATAATTGGAAAAAGTTTGGGTTCGGGTTCGGAGTTCGGCTATGTTACGGCGCGGTGCACCCCAGCCAATCGCCATTTGTTTTACTACTGTGACTAGGAAGCCATCACAGCCATGCCTACAAATGGCATTGCTGTGATTGGCCAGTGCAGCATGTGACCCAGCATGTGACCAGCCTCTATATCAGATAGAGGCACACAGCACAGCTCGTCACTCTGCTTTAGCTGGGTAGGGACAGGCTGCTGCTGATTGAGGGACAGAGTTAGATAGGATTATCCTGCTTGAGAAATCTACATCAGCACTGTTTCTTTCTGTGAGATCTGCATCTTATCGTTTAGGGACTGTGCATTACATCGTTTAGGGCTCGTCAGTCTGCTTTAGCTACGGTAGGGACAGGTTTGCTGCTGATTGAGGGAGAGTGTTAGATAGGATTATCCTGCTTAAGAATTCTACACCAGCACTGTTTATTTCTGTGAGATCTGCATCTTATCATTTAGGGACAGGTTCCTGCTATTTGCTATAGGGACAGAAATATATAGGTGACTCTCTGTATATTTCACCAGCACTGCACCTGTCACCTGTGATATACTGTGTGTGTCCAGTACATTGTTTAGGGCTAGAATGAACCAGGCATGGATCCCAGAGGACTTGTCCGTACCTTGTGCAGAATAGACACCGGGCCGGCCTTACCCAGCCATTGTTTTTTTTCTGATCTTTCTAGGGTTGCCATCTCATCTCAATATTAATTACACAGGTTCTCTGGCTGATTAAGGTGCTGCTAATTAAACTCACTTGGTGCCTTATCGACATTAAATTAGCCCCAGAACCTGTGTAATTACTCTGTGTTCAGGTTTAAAGGGATGAGGTAGCAACCCTAGATCTTTCTCACTCTTTTGGGGTTTACCCTAATTTAAAAAAATAAATCAATTAAAAACCAAAACCTGCTGTGTTGGCTACCTCCTCCTCCTCCACCGCCGCTTCCACCTACACCGCCACATCCACCTCAACCTCCTACTACATATGGACCTCGTCAAAATGATTTTATTTTTAATTTTAATTTTTTTAATGTTATTTTAAGTTATTTCCCTATACACATTTATTTTCAGAGTACTTGCCATGCTCTTCCCGACATTTTTCTGCAATTTGCAGCCCTCCAGCCCTTTCCCTTAGTTTTTTAGAGACATTTTAGTAGTCAAAAGTCCGGGTCCCCATTGACTTCAATGGGGTTCGGGTTCGGGTTCGGGTCAAAGTTCGGGTCAAGTTTTTTCAAAGTTCGGGTTCGGGTCCGAACCCGAACATCCAGGTGTCTGCTCAACTCTACAGGTAAGCTTGTAGCCGCATACACACACACAGTTTTCTCGTCAGGAAACAGGCCAACGGGAATCCTGACAAGAAAATAGAGAGCAGGTTCTCTTTTTTTCTCGTCAAGATTTCCGGCAGTTTTCTCGACAAGAAAACATACACACGAAGGGTTTTATTGGCAAAAAGCTCTACCAGCAGTTTTTTTGCCGAAAAAAACATCCGTGTGTACGAGGCTTCACTGTAAACTAGTAACCTGTAAAAAAAAAAAATGTAAACATCGCCTATGGAGATTTTTAAGTACTAGAGTTTGGCACCATTCCATGAATGTGCGCAATTTTAAAGCATGATATGTTAGGTATCTATTTACTCAGCCTAACATAATCTTTCACATTATACAAAACAATTGGGCTAACTTTACTGTTTTGTTATTTTTTAATTCAAAAGGTGTTTCAAAAATTATTGCGCAGATACCGTGCGAGATATAAAGTTTCAATGACTGCCATTTCATTCCCTAGTTTGTCTGCTAAAAAAAATATATATAGCAAAAAGATATGATTTTTCATGTAGGAGAGAAGTGCCAGAATAGGCCCGGTATGGAAGTGGTAATGTCTCTTTTAATCCGATCTGCGAATAACTACACTATCCAGGTTGATCTTTTGGCCGTAGCCCCAGGAATTTACTATGGAATCGTACTCATCCACATGGCATTCTCATCCACATTAGTACCTGACCTCACAATCGCGCTTCTGGAATAATGGTCAAACATTCCAATAGAAAACACTCCTAAACCTTGCGGACAGCCTTCCCAGAAGAGTTTACACTGTTATAGCTGCAAAGTGTGCGCCAACTCAATATTGAACCCTACGGACTAAAACTGGGATGCCATTAAAGTTCATGTGGATACTTCCGGTTCCGGCGCCGTATGGAATAGCTGAAGCCCCTCTCAGCTCCCGCTTCACGTCCGAAAAACGGCATAAAAAAACCAGCCCAGCACACACCCGCGGTCGGTAGCACCCTCGGGCACCCCCCCTCACGCCGATGGACCGATTTGTAGAAAAAACGGGCGCGCGATCGCAAACGGCAATCGCGGCCCAGCCGCAAATTGAGGCCCCGGCTTCGGCCTTGTCGGATCTCCCGGCGGACGCCCTGGACATGGAGGTGAGCGGCTGCAATGCACCTCCGCCTACACATTCGATCTCAGAGGTCCCCCCTCATGCCTCCCCCTCCTCACATTGTGCCTCTCCCTCCCTACACCAGCCTGAGGGGAGCACAGAGCGCATAGCTCAGGCTGTGGCTGCGCTGCTATCCCCTATGATAGCAGCTTCTGTGGAGAAGGCAGTCACTGCTGGTATGAAACAGCTGAAGCAGCAGCTAAGTGAACACGCCACCAGACTCAATGAGGCTGAACATCGCCTCTCTAACGTGGAAGAGGAACTGTATCAGGCTCAGGCCACGGAGGAAGCCCAGGATAAAACCAATCAGTACATACTCCAGAAGCTGGATGAGTTAGAGAACAGATCCAGAAGGAGCAACCTGCGCTTTGTGGGAGTCCCTGAATCGCTACAGTCCTCTGCGATTGGCGATCTCTGCTCCAGACGCATACCTGAAGCCTTGGGCCTTCCTGGTCCCTACACGGTTGAGCGAGCCCACCGGGTGGGAACCGTCTCCTCGGAACGTAAATCCCCCCGTCCCATTATCGCGAAGTACCTGAACTATTCGGATAAGGCCACCATCCTGCAAAACTTCAGACAATCCAGATCCCTCCAAATCGATGGGGCCAAGATCCTGATCTTTGCGGATTACTCCGTTGAAGTGTCCAAGAAGAGGAAAGCCTTCCAGCCTATATGCTCGGAGCTCCACCAGCGACAAATCAAATTCACTCTTGCGTTTCCTGCGATTCTGCGACTTAAAGCCCCCAACGGTGACCAGCTTGCCTTTCAGGACCCGTCTGAAGCAGAAGTTTTCCTGCGCTCCCTCCGTGGAAACTCTCATTCCGACTCTCCCGCCAAGGCTGCCTCCATTCATCGCCCTCTGGATCAGAGGAGCCCAAGGAAGGATTCTCCCAAACGCTTCAAGCACTCAGGCTCTGACCGTCGTTATGCCCCCTGCTGACCAAGTAAGAACTGGTCTCATTACGTCCAACAGGGACACATGTTATGTTGCTATATGCTATGATACCATGCCTGAGCCGGCTTACACCGGTCTATACTGTTTGACCCTTAGTTCTGTTTGACTCACCAATGGTAGTCCAAATTTTAAGTGTTTTGTTGTGTCTCCTGTCACATTTTAACCCCTCCGTCCTACTCACATCTCTGCCTTTGGTCCTGCCACTCCAGAGCTCCCCCCCCACCTATGCCCGGGCCCTGTTGATTGTGATAGCACTAGATGCACGGGCACACCTGTACCATGACAATCGGACTGTTCATGGGAGCTGCTCTTCAGATAGATTCCATGCGGAAAAAAGTGAAGTTCTCTCCTTCTTTTGCATTTTCATTTTACTTTTTCCTCACATCCACCTTCCCTATCTCCTCCCCACCCCAATCGCACCAGTTAGTTGCTAACCTCCGCACGTCAGGTGCTTTGGCGACACCGTCGCATTTCCACCCGGCTAATTCTCCCCTCTCTCCTCGGACAGTATTTCTTGCTGGACTCACACCTACTTTTATAACACCGGCCCACACCCTCTTTACATACCTACCCCCATGAAAGTAGTCTCCTGGAATGTGAAAGGGCTTAGGTCCCCCGCTAAGAGACTCAAAATCCTCCGACACCTACATAGACTGAAAACTGACATTGCCCTCCTCCAGGAAACCCACCTCAATTCCTCTGATCTCCAACGCATGAAAAAACTCTGGGTGGGCACTGTCCTGGGTTCAGACGCATCCAGTCGCAGAGCAGGGGTTCTTATATTGATCCACAAAAACCTCCCCTGCGAGATTATTCAGGTTGAATCAGATGTTCAGGGTCGTTTCCTTTCAGCACATGTTCGCCTTGCGAACAAGGAACTAGTGATATCCAATATCTATGCCCCTAATAGCCCTGGTAGGCCCTTCTTCGGCGACCTCTCCACCTGGCTCTTGCGCCATCCACTCACCCCACACATAATAGGGGGGGATTTCAACACTATTCTCCACCCACTCGAAGACAGATCCACCCCTAAGCGACGCCTAAAATCACCAAAGACCACAGACCCGTCGATCCTTGCCTCCACTATTGACTCCCTGCACCTCAAAGACATTTGGCGACTCTTACACCCGGCGGACAGAGACTTCACATTCTATTCCATCCCACACAATGTGTTCACCAGAATCGACTACATCTTCTGCACTGACAATCTCGTTTCGAATATCTCTGACGCCGTCATCCACGACATAGCCATTTCAGACCATGCCCCCGTCTCGGTCTCTATTGATGACCCTGACCTCCACCTAAACCCCAGACTATGGCGCTTCCCTTCCTACCTCCACGACAATGCTGATTTTCAGCACTTCTTGGAAAAGGCTTGGACAGAATACTCTACAGACAACTCACCCCACGTTGATCATCCTAGTCTCTTCTGGGAAGCCGGAAAGGCCTTCCTCAGAGGCCGGATCATCTCTCATGCTGCCTCATTCAAGAAACAGACCTTAGCCAACTTTAAGGCCGCAAGCGTCAGGCTCCGTCTGGCACAACGTGCTCTATACAACTCAGATTCCCCCTCACACAGGACCGAATGGCACACGGCAAAAACTGCCTTTGATTCATTAGCTGACACCGTTGAACGAATTAAAAGGGCCCACTTGGATGCCACACTCCACAAATTTGGGAATAAAGCAGGCAAGCTGCTAGCGCGGCTCTCTAAAGGCCCGTTCCGTCCTACACACATAACTTCCCTTAGAGACACCTCAGGCACCATCCACACTGCTCCAAAGGACATAAATAAAGTCATGCTACAATACTACTCCTCATTGTACGCACCGGACCCCATAGACAAGAAAGCTGCACAAGCTTTCCTTGATAGCATCTCCATCCCCACGATTACTCCTTCCCAGCTCGAGTCTCTCAACGCTCCTATTTCCCCACTCGAGATTTCCGACACCATCCGAAACCTAGCTCCCTCTAAGGCCCCAGGCCCCGATGGTTTCACAGGGATTTTCTTCAAAACTTTCCACACTTTTGCAGAACCTTCCCTCCTCAGAGTTTACAATTCTATATGGTCGGGCGGCCCTTACTTGCCAACAGGGAATCAAGCCATTATTAAACTACTCTCTAAGAAGGGCAAAGACCCCCAGGAACCGGGTTCGTACCGTCCCATATCTCTCTTGAATTTAGACGTCAAAATTTTATCCAAAATCATTGCCTCCAGACTAGCCACCATCATCCCCTCTCTAATCCACCCTGCCCAATCCGGTTTCGTAAAAGGGAGAACGGCCACTTTAAACATTCGTAAGGTGATGTTAGTCCTTGAACATGCCAAGCGCAACCCAAGAGGTGACCATGCCATCATCACTCTGGACGCAGAAAAAGCATTCAATAATGTCAGCTTCGAATGGCTCCAGCTAGTCCTATCCAAAATGCAGATCACGGGCTCATTCAACCATCTTGTGAATGCCATGTACGCCTCCCCCGCGGCCAGACTGGTAGCGGCTGGCCTCCTGTCTGAAGAATTCCGCCTCCACAAGGGCACGAGGCAAGGCTGTCCCCTATCCCCACTCCTTTTTAACTTGGCTTTAGAACCCCTGTCCCGGTACCTAACGCAGAAGGCCCCACTGCACGGCATCTGTGTTGGAAATCAGGAACTACGCTCTTCCCTCTTTGCGGACGATGTCCTTATATTCACATCTGACCCCTCCTCTGACATGTCCACCATTAAAGCGGTCTTCGATGATTTTCGGCTCTGCTCGGGTCTCCGCATTAATTACGGGAAAAGTGAAATTCTTCCCATAGGCTCTGATTCCAATCCACCCTGGGTCCACCATTCACCCTTCACAGTGGCTAAATCGCACATAACTTACCTAGGCATCAAGTTAGGGAAACTACCCTCCTCTATATACCACCTTAACTTTCCCCCTCTAATCAAAAAGATATCTCAGGAGCTGGATGGCTGGATGGATCTGCCTCTTTCGCTCCTGGGGAGATGCCATCTAGTGAAAATGGTCAGCTTTGCTCGCTTACTTTACCCGCTTCAGACGGTCCCGTTGCTTATACAGCACAAGGACGTACAATCATTAAACAAGGCCATCTCAAATTTCATCTGGCGGAATAAGCGACCACGCATAGCTTTTGCAAAACTGCATCTCCCTAGACGCGAAGGGGGCATAAATCTACCAAATGTTAGAATGTACAACCTAGCATGCTTACTCCGGATAGGCTTGGACTGGATTGCACAGTCATCCCGCTGCTCAAACTACGCCCTGGAAAGTCTCATGGTTCACCCCTATTCGTTGGTGGCCCTTCTTCACTGCAAATGGAAAGCTGTCCCTTTACCCTTCCAGCACAACCTCCTGTTGAAAGATACTGCTATAGCCTGGAGGGAAATAAGGAAAACCTTGAAACT
Organism: Rana kukunoris; assembly: GCA_029574335.1. Lineage (NCBI taxonomy): Eukaryota > Metazoa > Chordata > Amphibia > Anura > Ranidae > Rana > Rana kukunoris. Next base: position 406,591,158 of record CM056051.1, read on the forward strand.
TTCCCCTTTTATGTCCAAATACCTCACAATCCAAGGGAACCCTCTTTTCCCACCTGGGATGGATTACAAATCTTTTCATGTTTGGGAGCAGAAAGGCCTCACGAAATTCTCCACCCTCTGCAACTTGGACACGGGGCGTCCCCATAGTTTCTCGACGATCGCAGAATCCTACTCTCTTCCCCTATCTCATGCTTTCCATTTTAACCAGTGGGTCAGTTTCATTCGGGATTCTTGCAGGGAAGACCGCAAGAGATTTCAAGTTTCTTTCCCGGATTTACTCCTCCAAGCCGGCTCTTACGCTATCTCCGACATTTATAAACCCCTTCTTCAAAAATCTATCCCCTCGATCAAATCCTCTTCAGCAGCAAATTGGAGCAAAGACTTTCCATTCCCCGACATAGTGGACAAACTTCTACTGGGTTACAACAAGATTCATCAGCTCATCCCTAATGAAACGTGGAGGGAAACCCAACTAAAGATCATCCATCGCGCCTACATACCTTTCATCTCGGACAAGAACAGCTCGAGCGCTGCCGATTGTCCCCTCTGCCATCAACCACGACCATCACTCTCCCATCGTTTCTGGTTGTGCTCGTACATCTCCTTCTTCTGGGACCAAGTCATCTCCTATGTCTTCAAAATTACCCTATTGGTACTGCCAAAAGACCCCTTGCTCCTCATCTTTGGGTACTGGGACGATCAACTACTGCCATGGTCTCCTGACAACCGCCCACCCTATAAAGACTGGGTCCTGATATGTCTCTTAACTGCCAGAAGAGCCATCCTGAAGAACTGGATCTCGCCCTGCCGCCCATCTATATTGCAAATTGAGCAGGAGCTTCTTAGTTTGTTATACAAGGACAAAATTAACACAGATTTCAAACAAGAAGCCTCCAAAACGCGCTTCTACTCCCGATGGTACGCTTTTATGCGTTCGACACTGTCCACAAAAGACCTGGATGACTTTGCAAACGGCTCCTTCTCCTATTATCTCTAACTCCTTTAACCTCGCCGAGAATGCTCAGCGTATGCATTACTTTTTGGTGCGCCCCCTCCCATTGCTCTCCCACCCCCCCCCCTTATTTTTATTTTATTTTGTCTTATATTTTATATTTTATTTTACTATGTTTTGGTTGCTATGTATTTCACCTCGTAGCTCTGCTAGACCCTTTGACTGTGATCCGTCCAGCTATCCTGTTTCTGATTGCCGGGTCACTTGCTGTATTAACTCAATCTCTGTTTATGCACACTATCCACCTCTGTCTGGCTACGTGCTTAGAATCATCAATATATTTTTATATTTACATGCAGCTGTACCACACTGTTTATAAGAAAATGTACTATACTTGCTATCGAATCTTGTTCGGTATTATTTCTCTTTTTCTCTCAATAAAATCTTTTGAAAAAAAAAAAAAAAAAAAAAGTTCATGTGCATGTAAAGGCAGACGTCCCAATACTTTTGGTAATAAAGTGTATGTAAATGACAAATGCTGTGCCCGAAGTTTAGCTTTAAGGCTTACCTTTTGATATGACTATACATACGCTTTTAAGGCTTTTTACAGGTTTCAGAGTGTGTTTTACTGTTTCATTATAGAGCCTTGTACAGCCATTGCCTGAGATTTAGCTTTTCTTGAAACTGTAAAAAGATTGGCATTTGGCCTAAGTGGGAATAGACTCCGACCTTAAAATAGAACCATGTAAAGTAATTGTTGAATTGTTGAAATAGTTCACATGATTCTGTTTATAAGAGTGATGTGCCTTTGAATAATTGTTAGGACAAAAGACTAAACCAGATCTGGTGGATTGGTGCAAAGCTTTAGAAGTACTGGAGATTGTTTGATGTTATAGGCTTTTTTTTTGGCTGTTTGAGTGTTTGTGAGTTGAAATTGGGATTATGCAAAAAGGAAGTCAAAGAGGCATTTATGACCACTTTATGTAATCTGAAAAACACTTTGTAGAGAAGAGACTGGAAAGAGAGATTAAATTAATAACGAGCATGGAAGAATTTAGCTGCAATGAAAGTATGGCTGAACAAATTTTATCCTTCCGTGAAAATAATTCTTTAGGGCTCATTCACACTAATGTCTAGGGGGTGGAAAAACCCTACTGGTTGAGTTGTGCATTTTCCACCCCCTACCACTACCCTGTTTAGCTGCAGAGGCAACGGCCAGGGGTGTACACAAGCTGCTGCAAGAATTATACCCCCTGTTACTTTCACATATCACCTGCCAAACATGACCCATTCAAGTAAATGGGGCAGCTCTGCATGCACCTCGCCATAGTGTGTAATGCACACAGTTGCTAGTGCAAGGTTCAAGGGGTTAAAGCAAGACCAAAGCTGGTGTGAACGAGACCATAATCACTTCAGCTTTGGAAGATTTACCTCCCTTCATGACCAGGCCATTTTTGTGCTATGGTGCTGCAATACTTTGACAATTGTGCAGTCATGCAATGCTGTACACAAATAAAATTGATTTCCTTTTTCCCCACAAATGAAGCTTTCTTTTGGTGGTATTTGATCACTTCTGTGGTTTTTATTTTTTGCACTATAAACAAAATAAACCCAACAATTTTTAAAATTACCGTAATTAGTCTTTTTTTTCTTTATGCTATAAAACACATCCAATAAAATCCAACCTTCAAAAATTTAGGACAATATGTATTCTGCTACATATTTACTTGTAATAGCGGCAATCAGCGACTTATAGTGGGACCCCGCTAGTGTTGCTCACGAATATTCGCATTGCGAATATTCGTTACGAATATTGCATATTCGAGTATTCGCGAATAAATCGAATATCGCGGCGAATATTCGCTATTGCGAATATTCATATTTTTTCAAATTTATTTTTAAAACAGATCACATCCTAGTGATCTCCATCGACTTCTAAAAGCATTGCTGGTATGATTAGAGACCCTGGGCCGAGTAGCTGAGGCGATCCTTTTATGTTGCCGAATATTCGCAATGCGAATATTCGTATTACGAATATTCACGAATACTTTCTCTGCCCTTCTGTGTTTTGTGTATAAAAAATAAATAAAAATTAGCTTTAGTTTAGTCATATAATTTTGTGTAAGTAGAGTTAGTGTTTAGTGCATATTAGTTTAGTAATCCAGGAAATGATCTCCGTTTTCGCGTGTTGACGAGAATTTCGCAATCAATTTCGCATTCGCATTAGCGAAATTTCGCAAAATTATTTTTTTTTATAAAATATCACGAATATTCGATATTAACGAATATTTTGCGAATATTCTTCTATATATTCGTGAAATATCGCGAAATCGAATATGGCGTATTCCGCTCATCACTAGACTCCGCTGTTGGACATATCGGACACTAACTGACACTTTTGACACTTTGTGGGGACCAGTGACACTAATACAACGATCAGTGCTAAAAAAAATGCACTGTCACTGTACTAATGACACTAATGACACTGGCAGGGAAAGGGTTAACAGCAGGGATGGTCAAAGGGTTAAATGAGTTACTGGAAAGTACTTACGCACTGTGTGGGAGGTGCTTCTACTAAGGGAAGTCAAAGATCTGTGTTCCTGCTTAGCAGAAACACAGAATCTATGTCTTCCCTACTGACAGAACGTCAGTCTGCCTTGTTTACATAGGCAGACAGCCGTTCTCCCCCTGAATTTAACAATCGGCGGGTACCTGTTGCTGGGATCCTGCTGTGTGTGATCACAGCAGAAGCCGGTTGCCAGCGGAGTGCGTACACCCCAGACCTGAAACTGTCAGATCACATACTAGGAACATGATCTGGCGCAGAGCGGCTGCCCTTCCTCAGTAAATGTGTGGTAGGCGGTCGGGAAGTGGTTAAGCTTTTCCCGCCAGCCGTGCGCATATATGTGGCCTCTCAGCGGGTTGGCCTTAATGCCAAGAGGTCACATATATGTGGCCCTATGTAAACATCTTTCTGAGCACGCCGATGAGCAGCATAAAGACCGCTGGGAACCAGGAATCGGGAGCTTGCCAGTAGCCAATCACAGTGGTCACATGATCAGAATGCCTGCCTCCGCCTCCTGGAATTTAGAATCTCTTAAAGGAGTCTTTAGGACCTCTTGCATCTTGAATTTTTTTCTTGATTGACACAAGGGCACATACTGAGGAAATATCTTTCAAATTTGGTGAAAGACATAAACATTTTTTTGGGGCGCTGGAGTTAGACTTTAGACAGTTTCAGATATGATGTCCATACATAAGGATAGTTTTTATTTATGTAGAAAATTCAGTGGAAAGTGGTTTCCTTTAAAAGACAGCCTCTTCTTTTATAAATCTCCCTGGAATAATATTTACCTTCCTCCTGCATCCTGTGATTTTTCCTCCAGCAAGAGCCCAACCAGCTAATCTTCATGGCCCTCGAAATGCGTTGTGCGTCTGGTGGTATCCTGCACAATTTACACTTGTGTTTATCCTCCCTTTGTGAATAAAATGGATTACCTTTTTACTATTTAATAAAGAGTCATACAGTAGTGCTCTAGGCTGATGTGCCTTCTTCCCTTGCTTATGTTTTAGATTTGGCTTTTACTGAACTGAAGACTCAGTGCTAATACTGGTGGTTCCAGTTGGTGGAAACATACAGAGGTCCATTTGGTTGCCCAAGATGGAAGATTGTCTACTTGGGCTCCATGAAGAATGTACTGGCAGGAAGAGTATCCTACCTGTAGTGCAGAGTCGAACATTGTTATATTTATCTGATATAGATAAACGTATGAAGATACACAAGCCTTTAATGTTTTTAAAGCTGAATTCCAGGTATGGATATTGGTTCTGGATCCTGGTAGAAGCTTCAAATCACTGTAGCAGATGTCGTTATTACAGTGATCTCTGCCAGCTTCTGGCCCCCATAGCCCACTTTTAAGTTTTACACATGCCAGCTTCTGGGTCCTGTGCCAAGTGACTACCTTGCTGCTTGAGGTCCCTCGCTCAGCATGCATGCCATTCAGAGAACACATTTCTTTCTCTCTAAAAATGCAAAGTGTTCTCTGATTTGTTGAAGTGGCGAGGCGGGGGCGGTGACATCACAATAGATATCAAATATGATTTTGACCTTATGTCTATTCTCCTTACCGCACCTCTCATTATAGTGGTGTTTAGAATCTAACTAGTAATTTTTCTTATACATTCAGGCAAATGCTTGTTATGAATGTAATTTTATAATAACTGGGATTATGGATTATGTCCGACCTTTGAGAATTTAGAGATGTATGAAAAGGAAAGTTTTAGGTCAAGTATAGCCACACCCCACATGTGTATTGATTCTAAATGATTTAAGACAACCAATTACAAGTCTCTTTCCTAATGGCATTTTTTTAACCCGATTGTGATCAGGATACATTGTTGAATGCTCTGCTAGAGGTCTTATGACATGCCAGTTATATTGTGTTGTTTGCTTAGATGTTTTTGGAGTATTTTCAGACTCTGTTAAGTACTATTATGCATTCCAACCTGATCTGCTTAACCGGGTTTTCTTTAGTGTTGGGGATTTTAACTTTTTAAGAAATGTTGTCCTGTACTGCAGCACAAGCATCAGAATTACGTCTAAATATTTTGTCGAAGACTTGTGAGTTTTGGGAAAATGAGGGTATCACTGTGCCAGGGATGAACTGGTGGGCCGTTGGCTCAGTGGGCCAGTCGGAAGGTCAGCGGCGATCTACCTGTCAATCGCCGACAGCGGGCGCCTGACAGGTAGATCGAGATTTAGCGAGCATGCAGAATAGCGCAGGAAACATGTGTAATATGTTCTCTCTCCTGTCACGGCACTCATGCTGCTCCCTGGTGGCTCCTCCTCTCTTCTTGTCCATCCCCATTTGCTTGTGACATCATCTGGGATGGACGAGAAGAGGAGGGGCTGCCGGGGAGTCGTGTGAGTGCCGTTACAGGAGAGAGAACATATTACACACGCTTCCTGCGCTACTCTGCATGCTGGCTAGTAAACGATGTGCACAATAATGTGTCCCGTGCCCTGATGTGCCCCATTCCCCGATGTGCTGTGTCTCAATGTGGTGTGCTCTGATGTGCTGTGAAGGGCCCTGATGTGATGTGCCCTGTACATGCCCTGTGCCCTGATGTGCTGTGCCCTGTACCCTGATGTTCTGTGCCCTGATGTGCTGAGCTCTGTACCGTGCCCTGATGTGCACTGTACCCTGATGTGTTGTGCCCTGGGCCGGTCTGGATGAAGTCCAGGGCCACATTTTTGTCCCAGTCCAGCCCTGCACCATGCTGAATATTAAGTCCATAGTTCCTCACTCAGTTTGGGATTCATCAGACCACCTTGTTCTACTTTAATAAGGGTGTATATCACTTCTTTATTAGGTCAGTAACATTATAGCAGCCAGGGCATCCAGCTTAAAGCCCTATTCTAATTGATAATAACGTTCCATTAGTGTGGATGATAAACAGATTTGAAACAGCATGTGATCCCTCAGTTAACTGGTAAGGGCTCCAGGAGTCTGAAGGAACCTTCTGTTTGTTCACTAGGTTAATATGCCTGATCCGAGATCTGTGGTGAACATTCTCTCACAGATTGGTCTGTTCAGGGTTAAGTTCTACTTTGAGCAAATGGGTAAACTCATCAAAATATATAAAATATTGAACTGTTCCTAGTTTAGAGCGTTTTGTCCGTTTTCATTGTGTGTTTTTAGGATTTAAATAATTTGATGACAGAACGAAGCAATAATTATATTACCAACTATAACCTGGATATGTATGTGTAATCCATCAGAAGAAGATTGGAAATAATGCATTACCATGTGCATACTATAGATTCTAGGAATGGCATATTTCATTGTTATTTGCATCTCCTGAGTGTGTCAACAATTAATGGCATCATATGGAAATAAACTATCCTGCTTTACATTTCCTGCCAAGATTCTGTTATATATTCCCTTCTGTTTTAAGAAATATATAGTGATTTATTTTTATAGCAGAATCTAGCCTATGTTTCAATTCAAAACTATCCATTGACACACAACCCTTTTTATATAATAGTTTTCCATTTCTTATATCGAAGCATTTTATTCAGAACTGTTATTAACCACTGAAGAGGGGTAAAGCTTTCCCTCTAATGTAATGTTATTTCTAACAGCCTGGCCACCAAGAAAGTACACTATGGGCCAGATTCAGGTAGATGGGAGCATCTTTGCTCTGGAGTAACGCTTCTCATTTATGTTACTCTGCCGAAATTTTAGGAGCAAGTGCTGTTATTCATGAAGCACTTGCTCCAAAAGTTGCGGCAACGTATCGAAAATGAGCCGGCGGAATTCAAATTGGGTGGGTACGGGGCGTGTATTATTTAAACTAAGCGTGATCCCGCGGCGAACGTACTGCGCATGCGTCAAGTGTCAATGCATCCCAGTGCGCATGCTCCAAATTCTGTCAGTGAACGTCAATGACGTCACATCCCCATTCATGAACGTTTTACGCAAGCGACGCAAAATTTTTTTTTCCGACGCGATGACGACGGCTATACTTAACATAGGATACTCCACTAGGGGGCTGCTTTATCTTTACGTCGCGTATCGCTTACGGAAACGTCGGAAAGTCACTGCGTCGCGCCCGAAAACGATCGTGAATTTCCGATTCCCGCTGATTAACATATTTTTTCAGCGTTAATCAGCGGGAACGCCCCCGGCGCCATTTTTAAATTAAATTTGTGATGCTATGGCGAAATTCACTTGCGCCGATCGCATCGGAACACCAACCCGGCGTTTCTTGTTTTCTGGTTACAGAAAACAGAAACGCCGGCTTAAAGTGACAGTTAGGCTGGAGTATCACAGATACTCCAGCCTAACTCTACCTGAATCTGGCCCTATGTTTGTGGCCCCAGACCCAAAGATGTCATAACAGAAGTACTAGTGAGTCAGTGACTTATCACAGAGGTTGTGAGAAAAAAAAGCCACATCAGTGGTTTGCAAGAAAAGTGCCACAGATGAAAGACTTGGGGTGACCATACATGTCACAATATGGTTGTAGAATAGGGGCCCCATATTAACATCTGGACAACTGGGAAGAAGACAGATTGGCCTAGTACATTGGAGAAAAATTGGATGCTAAGCAGAGAGTCATGAGATGCTATGCAAAGCATGGACTGATGCTTGGGCCCTTGCGATACCAAGACAAATAGAAAATCCCCAAAGAGGTTTGTATCTTCGGCATAAGGTCCATGTCAAAGCAGGGTTGTAAACTGTGTACGGGATAAGGGGGGGATTTTAAGGGGGATAACCTGAAGGCAATTTTTGAGAATTCACAAGTTTTCACCCATGCAGGATAAGTGCTTTTGGGGCAGTCGGGTTGGAGAAGAGGAGACTGATTTACAGTGACCTCAAGATTTGCAAAGTCCTCATTTGGGACCCAGAATTCAGAGACTCGCAGAGACTTTAAGTGGAAAAGAGCCTCCAAACCCTGATTGTAGGGACTTTGGACCTGAAAAGGTTAATCTGCCTGCAGATTAGGGGAGTGGAATGATTCACTGCTGTCAGAAAGTTTGCACTGTCTGGCAAGTACGACTTTGTTTGCTTAGTCCCTGTAGCTTTCCCTGTACCCTGAAGCAGACAGGAGCCTTAACCCAGGTGTGGGACTGGCATACTGGCGGTGAGCTGTAATATTGTTTGCAATATAATAGAACTATGGACTGTATGTTTTTGTTTTGCTGAAGAAAGCAATTTTATTTTCATTAATTTAAATGACAATAAAAACTGTTTATTTTTACAAATGGCTGGTTAGTGATCCTGGGTTCCCCATATTACAGCTGATAAAGTAAGTTGCACAACAGTGTATCAAATACCCCCTATGTACCACTGGTACACTTAACCTAAGGTCGCGTACACATGATCGGTTAAACCGATGAGAGCGGTATGATGGACTGTTTTCATCAAACCAATCGTGTGTGGAAACCATCAGTTATTTATCCATCGGTTAAAAAAAGCAAACTTGTTTTAAATTTAACCGATGGATACCTAACCGATAGCAAAAAAACTATCGTTTGTAGGCACGACCATCAGTTAAAAATCCATGCATGCTCAGAATCAAGTCGACGCATGTTTGGAATCATTGAACTTAATTTTTTTCTGCATGTCGTTGTATTTTACGTCACCGCGTTCTGACACGATCGGTTTTTTAACCGATGGTGTGTAGGCACGACTGACCATCAGTCGGCCTCATCGGTTAACCAATGAAAACGGTCTATCAGACCGTTCTCATCGGATGGTCTTGATCGTGTGTGCGCGGCATAACTGTAGGTGGGACACTAGAGGGCTCAGGATATTTATAAAAAAGTTACTTGTGGGAAAATATACTAACTCTAGTGTCTGCAAGCGGTGGCAGATACCAGAGGTAGCCTAATACAGTAAATATGTGTTTGTGTGTTTTCCGCTAGAAACTTTGGAGAAGGTAACATCCCAACTGATTTTTGATCATGTAGGCTGGTGGAACATGTTCTATATTTCTCTATACAGGTGACACTCAGAGGCAGCAAAGGTTGTGATTGTGGTAAACTACTGAGCTAAGTTTTCTTTCCTCCACATCCTTAACTAACCACGTCCTTTTCAGTAGACAGTTGGGTATTTTAGGTAGGAATCATCATATGTTGGTTTAGCCTTAAGATGAATAGAAAAAATATCCAAGCAGCCTAGTTGACCATCCATCTGATTTTGAACTTTCGAGATCGAAGTCCGTATAAGTCTAAGCAGATGTACACATGTACACATGAGTGTCGGGTTGTGAGTTATTAGTCCACTGGAATTTTTACTCCATCTTGTGTGCTAAAAGGGATTGTTCCTTTTTTAAGAGGAGAAAGGGAACGATTTCTCCCCAGTGAGAGATTTTCTAGTGTGTTGCAATTGTTTCTGTATAAAAGGACTTCTTATGTATACTAGATTTTACCTGGTTAACAGCTCCTATACTTCTAAATTAGTAAAATCTGTTCTGATTCAGCATGTATAGAACCAACAAATAGATGGTATCCTAAAAAAGATACTACCCATTCAGTAAGGTGCTCTCAGAGCCTGAAATATTAAAGTAAAACTTCACCCAAAAGGGGAAGTTCTGTTTTTTTTTGCCTCCACCACCCTCCTCTATCACTTTTGGGCACTTTTTTGGGGACCACAACACCTTTCACACACATACAATGATGCAGAGAGCCTCACACCGTAACACTAGTGACACTTTTTGCATCACAAGGACCGCCCAGCACTGGGGGAGATTCAAAGAAAAAGAGGACTCACATGTGCGTCACATGGCCAGCCTGATGATAGCCAAAAAAGCCAAGTATGAATAAAAAGAAAAAGGTTCAGCCAAGGGGCATTCAGGGGCAGGAGTAAGGACTAGGTATGCTAAAAGTTGCCACTCAATTCAACAAGTATTAATGTATCTCGTTGCAGCTTACCTTAAGTGCTAAGAAGCAAGCCTTACATAATGCAGTCTGATAAATCAGGACCAATGTGTTTACTGTATAGAAACAGATGTTAGGTGCAATAAGTGTATTGTTGATGAAATTTCATCATTGTTATAGCGGCACATGACACAACAGTTTTTGGCTGTTGATGACTTTCACAAAATACTAATGGTAACATGGCAGCAGGCCAGTTTTGCTTTTGCCACCAATCAGATTGTGTTTGACATCTTTCTAAAGAAAGACAGCATCTGATTGGTAGCTAGGGGGTCAGCTACTATTTTCCTTTCCCCATATTTTGTACACGAGGCCCAGTGTTTTTTATTGTTGTGGTGATTTTCTGTGGCTTTCAGCTATGTATTATTACGTAGTCACAGTTATTTATTTTTTGTTCCTGTGGGATAAAGCACACACCACCAATCTGGATAAAGTTGAATCCATCATAAATTGTTCAGATTACTCATATTAATTGACGGAACAAAGTGTGTTGTTGACATTAGCCTGATTCCAACAATAAGCAGACCCAGATACTTATCTCTGAGATTTATATTCTGTATGGGGACACTGGTAGTTTATTTACTAAGGGAGAATGTTTTTTTTACTTAGCTTTGTGTTCACTTTGAATGCCCAATCACGTACAGAGGAATGCAGAATAAACGGATCATGATTGGATGATTGATGTGAATACAGTTTATAGTGCATGTAAAGGATTTTTTTTTCTTTTAGCATTGAACAGAGTAAAGGGTGGCTTACACTTTCTGTAAAGATTTTATTGCTAAATGATCCGTGATTGAAACATCGCAGGTTAATCATCCAGATACAGATTTATTTAAATGTATGATTGAATAGAAGACTTCATAACAGAGCCAACACGTTTCAGGGCTGATCCCAATTAAACGGTTGTTTATCTTTTCCCAGAAAATTAAATGGTGAACTAACTCACTTCACCCTACTGTACTTATCCCCATCATGGATTATCTTCTGCTGCCCTTACCAGCCGGTGTGGGAGGTCAGGCATCTGGAAAATGCAATACACAGCCTAGAGGCTGAGTAGCATCCTAATGCCCACAATGGTGGGTATTTTGTGTGTAGTGCTACCACCGTAAGGGCCGCTGAGTAAGTAGGTAGAGCTTGTCCTCTGGAACTACCCTGACGGTGAAAACACCTCGACTCTTCTGACACTCTAGGTTCAGACATGAATTTGAAAAAAACTCTGGTTAGTAACCTTGTCACAAACAGTACCCAGCACAAAATAAAGGCAACAAACATGGATTTCAAACACTGCTGTATTGATGGCGGTCGGTGTGGATACCTCTATGCCACCGGGCGCTAATGACAGCTGTGTAGATGAGTGTCTGGCACTGGGATATGCAGTGTCACTGAACCTCTTGCGCAAATCAATCTGTGGACTGCTGCTTGTGTGAAGCTGGATCTTTGTATCTCAGTGCAGCTGCGAGCATAACTGGGGTCCTGACTGACCTCTCAGATGTCCCCGGGCCAAGAGAACGAGCCTGCCAGTTACAGTCAAATGTATAGATTATCCCAGAATCCAGGAGTTTTAAAGTGGCTTCAATATTCAGTAAATGTTAGCTGCGGGACCACAAATCCCCAAATCCTCTGCTTCAAGACACGAAGAGCAATCTCCCTCTAGAGGCAGAAGATAATGCGATGATGTCGTCCATGAGCACAAGTAGGAAAATAAACAGTCACTATTTTTTTGGCAAAGTCTCCTCTCCCCCATTATTTAGTAGCCCACATGGCTACATGTGAAAAGTTGAACTTACTCGGTAATATTAAAGCACATTATTTGTTAGCAGCTTGTCTGAGCGGTTTAATTCAAACACTGTGCTTTAACACTTAATTGGTCAAAATAACACACTTAAAGCATAACTGTAGGGCTGAGAAGTGTACCGCTCCATAAAACAAATAATCCCCGTTGCTTCCGTCCCAAACAAATCAAGAGGGTGCTGGCTGTGCACAATTAGCATGGGATGAAGGAAAAAATCCTGGATCGCCGCACTCCTCGAAGCTACGAGTAAGCATCACATGATGTGAAACATGTCAGCCCTTTTTCTCCTTGTCCACTCCTTGTTCTATACTTGCATTGGAATTAGTTTATGTCACCAGTATTAATGGAGCTTCCATAGCCTTCAATGTTTAGTAGATATTATTATTATTTATAAATATTTAAAACAATACATTTTAGAGTATTTTTAGAGCTGGAGTAATTGATGTCAGCCAGGAGAAAAAAAAAGTTCTCTTACCATTTACTGTATACGATCTCCCTTTCTGGCACAGCACCTACCGGTAAGTATAGTTAATGGCTCACGCCACCTTTTGAACTATGTTACACCCACATTTAGGGTATAAAATGGTGCAAATGGGACCTCCCCCCAGATTTGGTCAGGTTAAATTCTTTGTCTGGTTTTATATTTTTGTTAGGGTGTATGTGTCCAATTAGGAGATTTCCCTTTGTTCCTTGTCTTGGAGACACAAGAGGAAATTTGAGAAAATCTCTGTAAAATAAAGCCCCTTTCACACAGGCTGTTAGAACAGGTCCACCTGTCAGTTTTTCAGGCAGACCTGATCAGACCCTCCAGTCTCTCATATGGAGCGGTGGATCCGCTGACATCCATCGTCATCTGATCCGATCCTGTCTGCCAAAAACAGATGGATGGTGGTTCTATTCTTCATCTGTCTGTCAGATCAGATCGGATGACATTGGATCGAAATGGACAGGTGGTCCATTTCAATCTGATTGCCCCATAGAGGAGAGTGGGACCATATCCATTTCCGCTCAGCATAGCAGAGCGGACATGGACCTGTCATCCGCCTGCTAAGTGGGGATCAGCGGAGGAATCTCCTGCTGAGCAAGCGGATTCTGCTAAGCAGGGGCATCCGTGAGGAAGGGGCCTGATGGGAAATCCCCTCTCAGTCAGTAACCATTCAGATAAATATCCTTATTGGAAGATATCCACTCTATTCATGTTCCAGTGTCAAATGTTAAACTTTGAATTTTGCCATTGCTTCCTTGCCTGATTTACAATTATTTAGAGGTTAAAAATACTTAAAATTGACCTTTTTTTTTAGATACATATTTAAACTGTATCTCTTTAATCCTGATTGACAGATTTAATATATCAAATAAAGTAAACTGCAGGCTGGTCTGTTTCTATTTTTGTTTTTACAGCAGCCGTGAAGGGGAACAAAACAGTGGAACAGAGGGTGGACACTAAGCAGGCCTTATGTGCTATCACATGTTCTCCCCGTGTTTGCGTGGGTTTCCTCCAGGTACTCTGGTTTCCACCACCCAAAAACATGCTGGTAGGTTAATTGGCATCTGGCCCTAGAGTGTGTGTTTTGTATGACTGTGGTAGGGGCTATCATTTTAAAAAGGAACAAATGTGAAAAATCAATTATTTATACAGTGGGTAAAATAATAATTATTGAACTTGTCACCATTGTTCTAGGTAAATATATTTCTAAAGGTGCTATTGACATGGAATTTAACAACCCATGCAATCCGTACATACAAACAAACCAAAACAAATAAGTTCAGAAATTAAGTTACAGTATATGTAATAAAATGGAATGAAACAGGAAAAAAGTATTGAACACACTAACTGAAATGTATTTAATACTTCGTACAAAATGGCCCATTGTTCCAAACAGTATTCAAATGAAGGTTCCATTGGCCTCCTCTATGAACTCTGATCTTTAGTTCTTTCCATAGATTTTCTATTGGATTCAAGTCAGGGGATTGGCTGGGCCATTCTAGCAGCTTTATTTTCTTTCTTGGAAACCAACTGAGAGTTTCCTTGGCTTTGTGTTTGGGATCATTGTCTTGCTGAAATGTCCTCCCTCATTTCATCGTCATCATCCTGGTAAATGGCAGCAGATTTTTATCAAGAATGTTTGGAACATTTTTTTATTCCTCCAATGATATGAAGTTTGCCAGTCCCATATGCTGAAAAACTGCCCCACGCCATGATGTTCCCACCTCCAAACTTCACTGCTGGTATGGTGGTGTTTTTGGGGTTATGTGCAGTGCCATTTGACCTCCAAACATGGTGTGTATTATGGCATCCAAAGAGTTCAATTTTGGTCTTATCTGACCGGACTATACAGTATTTTCCCAGTATTTCACAGGCTTGTCTAAATGTTGTGTTCCAAATTTTAAATGAACTTCAACATGCTTTTTCTTCAGCAATGGGGTCTTGTGTGGTGAGTGTGCCTACAGGCCATGGTCGTTGAGTGCATTACTTATTGTTTTTTTTAAACAATTGTACCTGCTAATTCCAGGTCTTTCAGAAGCTCTCCCAAAGTGGTCCTTGGCTCTTGGACAACTCTTCTGATAACTCTTTTCATCCCTCTGTCAGAAATCTTGCAAGGAGTACCTGGTTATGGCAGGTTTATGGTGAAATGATGTCCTTTCCACTTCTGTATAATGGTCCTAGCAGTGCACACTAGACTATTTAACATTTTATTAATCCTTCTGTAACCAATACCATCAGTATGCTTTGCAACAATAAGGTTGCAAAGGTCTTAAAAGAGCTATTTGCTTTTACCCATCATGAGATGTTTCTTGTGTGACGCCTTGGTAATGACACACCTTTTTATATGGCCATCAGTTGAGACTGAACCAGCTACATTTACACTGACAAGGGGCAGAATTGCTTTCTAATTACTGATAGATTTCAGCTGGTGTCTTGGCTTTCCACGCCTTTTTGCACCTCCCTTTCTTCATGTGTTCAATACTTTTTCTGTGTCTCATTCCATTTTATTACACATTTCTTTGTATGTATGGATTGCATTGAATGTTACCGACGTGGTAAAAATGTCATGTCAATATCACCATTTACCTATAAAAATGGTGACATGTTCAATACTTATTTTACTTGCTGTATATATTTATATATACACAGCATATATATTTTTTTCATATATTCTCTAATAATTTAGATTTTGACATATTTATAATAAATGGATATTAGCATCCCTGAAAATAAACATATACAATATATTTATTGCATAATCATGGTATGCAAACATTTTAATCTTGGCTTTATTTTGCTATCATCAATGTGTTAGTAATATGATTGTTTATACTAATGTATAATTTATAACTGTATATACCTGTAATATATATGTGTGTGTGTTTGTACATATAGTATCTCAAAAAGTGAGAACACCCCTTACATTTTTGTAAATATGTTATTATACCTTTTTATGTGACAACACTGAATAAATTATACTTTGCTTCAATGTAAAGTAGTGAGTGTACAGATTGTATAACAGTGTCAATTTGCTGTCCCCTCAAAATAACTCAACACATAGCTATTAACATCTAAACCGCTACCAACAAAAGTGAGTACATCCCTAAGTGAAAATGTCCAAATTGGGCCCAAAGTGTCAATATTTTATGTGGCCACCATTATTTTCCAGCACTGCCTTAACCCTCTTGGGCATGGAGTTCATCAGAGCTTCACAGGTTTCCACTGGAGTCCTCTTCCAGTCCTCCATGATGACTTCACAGAGCTGGAGGATGTTAGAGACCTTGCGCTCTACCTTCCATTTGAGGACGCTCCACAGATGCTCAATAGGGTTTAGCTCTGGCCAGTCCATCACCTTTACCCTCAGCTTCTTTAGCAAGGCAGTGGTTGTCTTGGAGCTG
Organism: Rana kukunoris; assembly: GCA_029574335.1. Lineage (NCBI taxonomy): Eukaryota > Metazoa > Chordata > Amphibia > Anura > Ranidae > Rana > Rana kukunoris. Next base: position 406,607,232 of record CM056051.1, read on the forward strand.
TGTTTGGGGTCATCATCATGTTTGAATACTGACCTGTAGCCCAGTCTCCGAAGTGAGGAGATTGTGCTCTGCTTCAGTATGTCACAGTACATGTTGGCATTCACGGTTCCCTCAATAAACTGTAGCTCCCCAGTTTTGGCAGCACTCATGCAGCCCCAGACCATGACACTCCCACCATCATGCTTGACTGTATGCTAGACAAACTTGTCTTTGTACTCCCCACCTGGTTGCCGCCACACATGCTTAACCCCATCTGAACCAAATAAGTTTATTGTGGTCTCATCAGCCCACAGGACATGGTTCCAGTAATCCATGTCCTTAGTTTGCTTGTCATCAGCAAACTATTTGTGGGCTTTCTTGTGCCTCAGTTTTAGAAGAGGCTTCGTTCTGAGAGGACAGCCATGCAGACAAATTTGTTGCAGTGTGCGGCATGGTCTGAGCACTGACAGGCTGATCCCCCTCCCTTTCAACCTCTGCAGCAATGCTGGCAGCACTCATTTGTCTATTTCACAAAGACAACCTCTGAATATGACACTGAGCACGTACATTCAACTTCTTTGGTCGACCATGGCGAGGCCTGTTCTGAGTAAAACCTGTCCTGTTAAACAGCTGTATGATCTTGGACACCGTGCTGCAGCTCAACTTCAGGGTCTTGGTAATCTTCCTATGGCCTAGGCCATCTTTATGTAGAGCAACGATTCTTTTATTCAGATCCTCAGAGATTAGTTTGCCATGAGGTGCCATGTTGAATTCCTAGTGACCAGTATGAGGGAGTGAGAGTGATAACACCAAATTTAACACACCTGTTCCCCATTTACACCTGAGACCTTGTAACAGTAACGAGTCACATGAGACCAGGGAGGGGAAATGGCTAATTGGGCCCAAATTGTAAATTTTTGCTTAGGGGTGTACTCACTTTTGTTGCCAGAGGTTTAGACACTAATTTCTGTGTGTTGAGTTATTTTGAGGGGACAGAAAATGTACACTGTTATACAAGCGGTGCACTCACTATGTTACATAGCAAAGTGTAATTTCTTCAAAATCACAAAAATGTGAGTGGTGTACTAACCTTTGTGAGATACTGTGTGTGTGTGTGTGTGTGTGTATATATATATATATATATATATATACACAATTGGAGCTGCTATATTTGCCTTCTACCTATAAATATTGCTATGCCTCTTTTTCAGTGTTTTTACACCTTTTTTTTTATCTCTGGTCGGTGCTGTGTCAATAGACTGTCTGTGTACATTAGACATGTGCACAGAAAAAAAAATCGTTTTTTTTGTTCCGTTTCGTATGGTCCTGTCTGTTCGTTTCCGTTCGTTTTTCGTAAGACGCCCATTTTCCCGTTCGTTTGTCGTACGACGCGATTTTTTCGTATTCCGATCGTTTCGTATTTCCGTTACCGTTTTATTTTCGTACATGTGGGATGATTCGTTATTCTGTTTAATTCATGTTCGTTTCTTGTTAGACAATAATTATCGTGAATTTTCGTCAATTTGCATTCTGTGTATCTTGAATGCTTTTCTTTTGTTAGTGTCAGTTGTATGTTCATTGTTCAATGGCATCTATAACAAAAGAATTTCATTATGTATATTGAATGAATTCCTTTTTCTGTTATAGGTGTCATATCAACATACGAAAATAACAAAAGAAACGTGTTCAAATGCAAATCTTTTGTTTATGTTTTTTTTAATGGCCAGAGAGTTAGGCTGGCCATACATGATACAATTTTCTGTGCAATTTTCTTTAGATTTACCTTCAACTATGTAGTGCAAGGGCCTGCCTGATTGCATACAATTGAAAGTGTTGTTTAGTTTGACCTCATATATGGTTTTTGGTAAATCTAAAAGAAAATTGTACAAGAAAATTGAACATGTATGGCCAGCCTCAGTGACTGAAAGCAGCTTCTCTTTTGTGCTGAGTAGTGAGTACACTTGTACAGTAAATGTGTGGAAAAGTGTAGCGCTAATAATGACACAAATAATGATAATACAATAAAGATTAAATCATGCAACACCACATGTGAATTAATGGTATTCAAAAGTCCATAAATGTTTTGAATGAATAGGTGAGTCGGTTTCTTTGAGTAAAACAGATACACAAAATCCAGTGCATAAAGAAGTGAAAAATCCACCACCGCTTATGACAAGGGGCTTACCGGACCGATTGGACCTAGACAGGCATATACCCACTAGGCCAATCAAGCTTTGTTAAAGTTGATATACTGAAGCGGGTACACCATACACGTCATGCGATTCGGTATCAATGAAGGCAAACCTCAGACAGATGATTCAAAAATACTTCCCAGCAAGCAGCAACTCTCAACAGATCACTCAGAGTGCAAATCAGTACTCCAACCGATAAGCATGAAAAAGAGAAGGCAAGGCGTACATAGCGTAATTCAGTAATAAAAATCGATATTTATTATAAAGAGAAAAACTCACATTTTGCAATGGTCAATAGAGCTTGTAGAAAAAGGGTAGCAGGAACAACAGTAGTCCATCCCGACATGTTTCGTTACAAAAAGGACATCATCTGGGGTGTACAGTAAAGCCTAATAAACTTTTCTGTGGATTTTCATCTGAAGGGAGATCAGTTGGCCAGACTTCTGAACCCAAAAATGGTTTTCTGATGCAGTTTAAAAACGAACAAATTTTCTGAGAACGATCGGAAAACGATCGTTTTTATGTTTGTTGTTAAAATAGTCTGACCAAGTGTATGGGGCTTAACAATAGTATTGTATTGTATTATGTATGGCCAGCCTAACTCTCTGGCCATTCAAAAAAAAAAACATAAACAAAAGATTTGCATTTGAACACGTTTCTTTTGTTATTTTCGTATGTTGATATGACACCTATAACAAAAAATTTGCCTTCAGTATTTTGAATACACAGAAAAAAGAAAAAGGAATTCATTCAATATACATAATGAAATTCTTTTGTTATAGATGTCATTGAACAATGAACATACAACTGAAAACGAACACAAAACGGATTCAAACAAAATACACAATGCAAACCTCTTGATACAGATTTCATTTTCGTTATTTTGCCGTTTTCGTTTTGTCGTTTTTTCTCGTCGGATCGTTCGTTCGTATTTGCGGTCATTCGTTATGCGGCTCATCCGTTATCCCGTCGTTTTCGTATTTTGGTGCTTTACCGTTTTCGTATGTACACATTATCCCGCGGGTACGAAAATGAACATTTTCGTACTAAAATAACATTCGTACGAACGGGAATGCACATATCTAGTGTACATTCTGGTATGAATTTATATTATAAATACATTTGTTAGTAAACACATATTAGATATTAGCCCAGTATGTAGAAGAAGAATATTTTTCATGAAAGTGGTCCTTTAAAGCCTAATTCCAGGCTCAGCCCTCACTATTACTCCCTGGAGCCACCCCTGTTTTGCTTTATTTATACTCACCTATTTCCAAAGTCTTCAGGCCATTTGAGTGACATGATAGGTCCTCTTTATTTTTCAGTCTTCTACTGGAGGTGGGAAGTCCTCCATATTGCAGCGAGTGGTGCTGATGTGATGATGTAAGTGTGGCTCTCTGTATTATGCTATAAATAAAGGGTGGTATGATGACAGCCCCTCAGAGGGTAGGCCGTGATGTCCTGATTCATTATATTGTCTTCAATCCTCTGGGTTTAGTGACGCTGAGTGACTGAGGATATCTAGTGGTGGAAAATAAGTACTATGGGTACAGCTCAGACTGAAGGTGGGCATTGCAGCTGGAGTTTTTTTTTTTTACCAACTTGGAGGCCAAATCCCCTCCAAAAAAATGTGTAGCCTGGGGTGAAACTTTAGGTTATACACAGCAACTAAGTTGCTATTCCGGTTATTTGATTGCTATTAGCACCTCTTTCACAAGTGTGAACTCTGTATTCCTTTTACTGCCAGCCATGTTGTCTTTTCTACTGTTGTCCTATATTTTTACATCTAAAAGAAGAGCTGTAAATCTTCCTCCTGGTTTCATATCCTCTATAGGCTGAAATGAAAGACTTACAGGACCAAACACTTAAAGCTGATCTTGCACTACAATACAATCACCATATCACAGTAGTAGAAAACTAGTACCCCTCCAGCACTGAGCTGTCATAATTAACAGTGCTTTCATCTTTGGCCGACCTTCCTTCTGGTTTTGTCACTTGTATGGCCCGGAAGTGATGACAACATACATGCGAGTGCCGTAAATGTGGTCTGAACTACAAATGTGTGGCTCAGATTTCATTAGCTCTAATGCCTTGTACACACCATCAGAATTTCTGATGGAAAAAGTCAGACGGAATTTTTTCATCAGATATTCCGACCGTGTGTGTTCCCCATCTGAGTTTTTCCATCGGAAATTCCGACGGACTTAGAAAGAGTACATGTTCGTAAATGCCATTTATCTGTATGGAACTCAGACGGAGAAAAAAACACGCATGCTCAGAGTCAAGTCGACACATGCTCAGAAGCATTGAACTTCATTTTTCTCGGCTCGTCATAGTGTTGTACGTCACCGCATTTTGGACGGTCGGTTTGTACCCCCCTCGGCCCATAGGGGTGAATGAAGGGTTTGATCAGGTCCGCCTGAAAAACTGACAGGTGAACCTTATCAGACCTTTGTGTGAAAGGGGCATAAGATTTCCTTTTATGCCTGTGATTTGCCCATTTATCAGCAGAGCACATGTAGTATCGATTAAATAGCTGCCCTTAATTACATGTCCATTTGGTGCACCTGGATACTGGAAATGGTGGTGGTAATCTCATTACTGGAAGCTTGGGGCTTTATTAGTGTAGTGACCTGGCTCTTCCAAAGACTCATACTGCCGAGCTAGCCTTTAATTCTCTCTTATAAACAGGAAACTGTTACAATGGAACCAAGATTTATATGAACATTCTATACATCCCGACTGGGAGCCAAAAACACGGTTGTAAAACTCTACACCCACTAATTGTTTTAATGCATGTGGATCAACAGTTAATGGCACAGTAACCTCAAAATTCTACTTTCCCTAAAGTGAGTTAAAGCAGACTTTGTAGTCAGCATTTGCTTACTATTTCAGTCCCCTTCTACAAACAACATTAGATTATTTCAAAAAGAACTCCAAAAATATAAATATTACACCTACTTTGGGCCAGCTTGGATCATATGAATTATCCAAATGCCACCTCCATGTGGTTGATGGTGCAGCTTTAACTTGGGCCACATTCACATTGCAATTTATGCACTGCTAGGGGTGGATGCGGCAAGGATAAGTAGAAACCATATGCAAGCACCTGAAGCTGTCAGTGGTGGGTGTCAGATATGTACAAATCAATGACCAGTGCTGCCAGTTTTTTCATGCGCCTCTAATCAACTCTGGACGCAGCCAGTGTGCTTCCAGGGTCAAAGGCCCAGATTCACAGAGCAATTACACCTGTCTAACTGGTGTTAGACAGGAGTAATTTCAAATTTCGCGCACCGTATCACTAGTTTGAATCCTCAAACCATGATACGGCGGCTTCGGGCTTCGATCCGAGAGGCTTACGTCTTCGTAAGCCTTCGGATCTACGCTGCGATATTTTTGCGGCCGCTGGGAGGAGTTTGCGTCGTTTTCATGCGTCGGGATATGCAAATGAGTTTTTACGGCGATCCACGAAGATACGAGCGGTCTTCGCAATCGCTTACGTTTATTTTTTTTTACGTACTGTTAGACCAGCTTTTTGCTGGTCTAACAGTGCGTAGCCCATGTTAAGTATGGCCGTCGTTCCTGCGTCAAATTAATTTTTTTTTTTTTTTTTTTACGTAAGTCGTTCGGGAATAGAAATGTCCGTAAACGACGCTACTCAAACAACGAATGACGTAACGACATGATTTCGCGCAATGCACGGCGGGAAATTTCTGAACGGAGCATGCGCAGTTCGATCGCCGTGGGAACGCGCCTATTTTAAATGCTTCACGCCCCCTACTCGCGTAGATGGCTTGCGCCGGGAGAAATACTCTACGCCGCCGTCGTTTACTGGATAAAATATACCGGGATTCCACGTAGAGCCAGGTAAAAAATGGCGGCGTAGAGTATTTCTGTTACTCTACGCTAATCTAATTCTCTCTGAATCTGGCCCAAAGTCTTTATGCAGTTTTAGCTGCAGCTAATCAGCCAGTTTGTATACGGCTATTAGACATAGCATTTGTTTTCAATCCAAATTTGGGGTATTTTTGTTATTGTTTCAACAAACGAAAATGTATGCGCAAAATCCCAAAGATCCGGCATAATTTTTTTTTATTTTCGCTGATACAACAGTTCGATATATATAGGAGATTCGACTTATACAGGTATTTGCACCCACTTCCAGGCATAGTCTCCTGTGAGAGTCATGCCACTTCCCCCTCGCTGTCTCCTGGGAAACACACTGGTCCCAGGAGAGAGAGGGATCAGTGAGTGAGCGCCGCAATACTCACGCATGTGCAGTAGGGAACCGGGCAGTCAAGCCTCAACGCACCACTTCCTGATTCCCTCACGAGGATGGCGGCGGGGGGCAGCTGAGAGATGAGCGATTGCTCAGGCCTTGGCTACCCACATTGCGAGCGCATTGGACAGGTAAGTATCTATTTATTAAAAGTCAGCAGCAGCAGTATTTGTAGCTAAATATATTAATTTTTGGGGTGAAAATTAAATTCTGAAACACATTTTTTTAGTGTGCACATGTCTAACAGCTATAGCAGTGTTGCTGTGTCCAGAGGTGCCATTTAGCACCAAATTATTCATGGCTAAACTGTCTTGTGAATGTAGCCTAACTGATGTTTTTTTCTAAATCCCAGCTCCCATATGTACCAATATACCATCAATGTACTTATTTTTCAAAAATAAAACATATTTCCATTAATTCTACACAGACTTACCTCACTCTCTTCATAGTTGTCTAAAAACACTGCTTAATTAATTCTGCCTTACTTCCTGGTCAGACTTTAAGTCTTGACACAGGAAGGAGTTGACCAGCTGATCTCTTTAGCACACACCCTGGATCATCTACCTTCAGCTGGTCCACTTCTTCCTGTTTCATGACCTAAAGTCTGTCCAGCAAGTAAGGCAGAAGTAATTCAGAAGTGTTTTAAAACAGCTATGCAGAGAGTAAGGTAGGGGTGTGTAGAATAAATAGAAAGCTGTTTTATTTTTGAAAAATAAGTACACTGATGCAATATTGGTACATAGGGTGCTGGAATTTAGAAAAATATCCCCTTTAAAGGGAAATATAATCTCACCAAAGCAAGGGCACACTGGGACGGGCAGATTTTCCCTTACCTTCTGTTCCAGTGACAACTGTCAACCATAGCATTGTCCCCTTCATTTTGTCCAGGGGATGTTTGGTCATCCTAACTGGAAAACATTTACTGAAACTTGACCAAGGTTCTAACTAGGGTTGTCCAGATACCGATACTAGTATCGGTATCGGGACCGATACCGAGTATTTGCGGGAGTACTTGTACTCGCGCAAATGCTCCCGATGCCTAAATAGAATACTTTTTTTGTATTTATCAACATGTTCTGTGAAAATTCTTTGAGTTTTTTACTACTGCGTGACAAGCAAATAAAACTTTTTTTTTCATTTTTACTCATTTTTATTCTTTTATAATGTCCTGAGTTAGAGTTCTTCATAATTCTAAAGAAAATATCCTTAGTCTGTATTGTGGTTTGAAAACTGTCACATGACATTTTAAAAAAGTATCGGTATTCGGTATCGGCGAGTACATGAAAAAAAGTATCGGTATTCGGTATCGGCGAGTACATGAAAAAAAGTATTGGTACTTGTACTCGGTCCTAAAAAAGTGGTATCGGGACAACCCTAGTTCTAACCCTTCCCCTCTCTGTCCAGAATTAAAAGAAAACCCCTTTGTCCATTTCAGTTTTGCATTGCTCTTTTGACGTGTTCTTATCCTAGACTCAAAATATCAACAAGCACATCTGTGACTGTTGCTTTTTTTTATCATTTATGGGCTCACAATATACTGTAAGCAAAATAGTACTTCTCTTTATCGTATCCTCTATGTCTGGTACAGACCCAACACATAACATCACTTGAAGAACACCATCCCCACAGTGAAACACGATGGTGGAGCATCATGCTGTGGGGATGTTTTTCAGCAGTCAGGACTGGGAAACTGGTCAGAGATGAGGAAAAGATGGATGGTGCTAAATATAGGGATATTCTTGAGCAAAACCTGTACCACTCTGTGTGTGATTTGAGGTTAGGACGGAGGTTCACTTTCCAGCAGGACAATGACCCCAAACACACTGCTAAAGCAACACTAGAGTGGTTTGAGGGGAAACATGTAAATGTGTTAGAATGGCCTAGTCAAATCCCAGATCTCAATCCAACAGAAAATCTGTGGTCAGACTTAAAGATTGCTGTTGAACTTGAAGGAGCTGGAGCAGTTTTGCAAGGAGGAATGGGCAAACAGCCCAGTGGTAAGATGTGACAAGCTCATAGAGACTTATCCAAAGCGACTTGGAGCTGTGATAGCCGCAAAAGGTGGCTCTTCAAAGTATTGGCTTTAGGGGGGTGAGTAGTTATGCACATTGACTTTTTCTGTTATTTTGTCCTATTTGTTGTTTGCTTCACAATAATAAAAAAAAAAAATCTTCAAAGTTGTGGGCATGTTCTGTAAATTAAATGATGCAAATTCTCAAACAATCCATATTAATTCCAGGTTATGAGGCAACAAAACACGAACAGTGCCAAGGGGGGGGTGAATACTTTTGCAAGGCACTGTATATGGGAGCTGTTTTGACTGCCAAAGGATTTTTTTATTTCTGTCTATCCAGTCCTAAATGTCAGTCAGCCCTGCCACCACCTAGCGGCATGATCCTTGCTCTGCAGCACAACTGATTGGATCTTTGTACTGCTATTCCCTCTACCAGACTGAGCTGTACAGGGATTGCAAAAGGCTAATGCCAAGTCAAATTTAGGTACCTACATTGCTTTCATTAAAAAAATAAACATTTAAAAGGTGTATTAATTAATTAATCCAGAGCTGCATTCATTTGCGTATTTTATATCTGCCTGAATCTCGGCTTAACATTTTGTAACAGGATTTTAGTTACGTCTCTACTTTGAATGACAATCTTATGTATGGCTGCTGCACTAGTTAAAGCAGCTTTGCCCTTCATTAAAATCTGTTATAGCAGCCCGTTAACACCACTGTAATGATAGCTTTTTAAGTGTGACTTCAATTAAGTGTTCAAGAATTTGTTGAGTCTTCTGTGCCAAAATGAACACCATGCCAAACATTATATTGTTGCCCATATGGTTGGGATCCCAAGGGGTATGATTCAGCTAGCCAGTTTGTGTTTAAAGTGACCCTTCATAACCTGGCAGGAGATTATGACCAGAACTACCCTGTAGAAGAAGAAGAGGAATACATACAGCAGTGTTGTCAGTCCTGTCCAGTTTTCCTTATTCCCATAACATAGGTGGAGGTAATCTGTCATTCCCTGGGAGGGAACTAGGCAGGGGTGACAACATTTTTTTTAAATTTCAGTTCTGCAGAGATCATTGTGTTGTCACCTCAACTTAGGAGCACATTGGATGTCTGGCAGGTCAACTGGCATTTTTCTGTACCTTTTAGCATTTTTAAAGTGACAAAGCATTGGGAAATGTGCATGCACTGCAGAGATGCACTAAATATTTTTAGATATACACTTTAATTTAAGTGTGAAAAGTTGGAGAAAGTTTTCTAAATGCAGATTAATCCAATTACAGTCCCTCGTCTTATACACGTCCTGTGATCAGACTTCAGTGACAGTCCTAGTAAGCTGGTCCAAGAACACCCTGTGGACTTAATTACAAAAGACTCTATTTCATGTGAACACCATAGGCAAAGCCTTGACTGAAGGCCTCAGTTCAGCTGAGGACGACGACGCAGGCAAGAGAATCATGTATTCTGATTTGAACCAGAGTGTTTTGCAAAATCTTCATATCTGCAATTGCTGGGTTGCTATATTAAGCTTTGGCTCCTTTGGGGAAGCTGAACAATTTCAAAACTCCAATGTCACATTTTATCTCAGTCATTGAAGTTGCGGCAAATGTTGACATTCGTTAAGCCAGCTAACGTTTCTCTTTGTTTCATAAATATCCAAGGCCATTTAAGCTGCAAATTAAATTGTAAACAGGGATCGTAGAATTGCACAATGCTTGGAAATGGGCCATGGGTGTTTTAGGGAGCTGCACAAAACAGATGTATTATGAAGAGGTAAAAATGTAATCCATTTTTTGTTCATGCTACCTTAATGGAAACTTTTTAATTTTTAAATGTATAAGTACATGTTTGATGTGAAAATTCTGTGAAGTCCAACTGAAGTCACAAAAATAGAAAGACTGTGTACTAACAATCTCCATGTTGGTTGATACTAATATTTCAACCTTAGGCCCCTTTAGGCCCCTTTCACGCATGTTCAGGTACACCTGTCAGTTCTTTAGGCAGACCTGAACAGTCGTTGGACTACGATGGACCGATCAGCTCTGCTAAATTCAGATCATGGATAGAAACCCTATTTCCTATTCGTCTATCAGATCGGATTATAACGGACAGGTGGATCCGTTTTCATCCGATCCCCCATAGCGAAGAGCATAGATCTGACAAGTCCTTCTCTCCACTGTGAGCAGAGATGGACCTGACACCCAATCCGATCCAATCTGCTAAAAACACAGATAAGGGTCCATTCCGAACCTGTCTGGTGGATCTGATCTGATGCCAGTCAGGTGTAAATGAACAGGCCATTTACATCCGACTGCCCAAAGAGGAGTGTGGACTGTGTCTGTGTCACTCTATATAAGCACAGCGGACATGGTCCAGCCATTCACCTGCTCATTGGGAATCAGTGGACAGATTCCCTGCTGAGCAGATCGACTCCAATGAAGCCTACCCTGTTGAAAGGGGCATTACTGTAATAGCAGCTGTGCAGAACTGTGCAGTTCAGTAGGCACTAGAGTAAGGCCTAGTACACACGACCGAGGAACTAAATGAAACATAGTTTTCCTCCACGAGTTCCTTGTTAGGCTTGTCGAGAATCTTGACAAGCGTTCTTTGCGTACATACTGTCAAGACAAAATCTAGTCATTCTCAAACGCGGTGACGTACAACACGTACGACGGCACGATAAAGGGGAAGTAAAATTTTGATGAGAGACGATTCGCGCTTTTCAGTCTGTTACAGCGTGACAAATGCGCTATCTCCATTACAAACCCTACTTTTACAGAAGGCACGCTCCCATCTCATACTTTATTCTAAGCATGCGCAGGTTTCTAAGCATACACACGAACGTGTTTCTCGTCGTAAACCAGCCCAACGAGAAACACGACGAGGAAATTGGGACTCCCGACGAGGAAAAAGAGAACCTGTTCTCTTTTTTTCTTGTCAAGTTCCACAACAGTTTTCTCGACGAAAAACATATACACAACCCTTTTCCTCTGCAAAAAAGCTCTGCCACCAAGTTTCTTGATGGATTCTGTCGAGGAAAACGGTTGTGTGTACGAGGCTGTTACTGAACTCTGTCAGCACAAGGCACTGCAGTGTGAGAGCTGGAAGCTGCATTTTCACGGAAAGAAAATGGAATTTAAAAGCATTTCTTAGCACAACTCTGTCAAACATAGCATGTAAGGGTACCGGACTGTAAAGAAATAAAAAGGCACGAGACCTTAATTGGGATTGAAACTTATCACCTGATATAAAGTAGTTGGTAAGGTTGAAAAAAGACGCCAGTCCATCCAGTTCAACCTGTGTGGGTGTATAAGTGCTTTCTCTAAGATGCCAATCTAAGGGCATCTTAATTCAAAATTATCGACACTCCCCAATGACACCACTGATTGTGGAAGGGAGTTCCACATCCTTAATGCTCTAACAGTAAATATTTTACAGTTTAAGATTAACCTGCTTCTCCAACTTCATTGAGTAGCCACGTGTCTTCTTAAAGCGGAGGTCCCACTAAAAAAAATATTAAAAGCCAGCAGCTACAAATACAGCAACTGCTGACTTTAAATATATGGACACTTACCTGTCCATGGTGCTCGCGATGAAGGAATCAGGAAATGAAGCATTGCGGCTTCACTTCCCGGTTCCCTACTGCGCATGCGCGAGCCGCGCTGCGCGTCTTCACTGGTGCCTGCTGTGTTCTGTGAGCTGTGTGTCTCCCAGAAGACAGTGGGGGTACAGAGCAGGTGTCGGAAGTGGCGTAGATCACAGAGGCCTGACCTTGAACGCCTGAAGCTCAAACAAGTTCTGGACCCTTTTTTGTCGCTCGAATTAAGCGTATTTGGGCATTTTTCTGTTTTTAACATTGGTGACCTAGACCTGTCCAAAATCACGGCAAAGCGCTACGCTCAGGTGTGAATGCAGCCTAAGGCCTCGTGCACACTGGACATTAAAATAACGTTATAAACACGCCAGTAGCTTTGCAGTGAGTTTTTCAATTTTTCTCAGCTTTTTTCAATAGCGTTTTTTAGCGTTTATTAGCATTTTCTAGAGTGTTTTTTAGCGTTTTTTGGTTGAAGAAAAAAACTTATTTTTTTTTCTTTTTTTTTTCTTCTTTACAATGGATCAAAAACGTTAAACGCTGTTGAGTGAAGTTTTTGAGCGTTTATCAGCTTTAACCACTTAAGACCCGGACCAAAATGCAGGTAAAGGACCTTGCCCCTTTTTGCGATTCGGCACTGCGTCGTTTTAACTGACAATTGCGCGGTCGTGCGACGTGGCTCCCAAACAAAATTGGCGTCCTTTTTTCCCAAAAATAGAGCTTACTTTTGGTGGTATTTGATCACCTCTGCGGTTTTTATTTTTTGCGCTATAAACAAAAATAGAGCGACAATTTAAAAAAAAATTCAATATTTTTTACTTTTTGCTATAATAAATATCCCCCAAAAATATATTAAAAAAAAAATGTTTTCCTCAGTTTAGGCCAATACGTATTCTTCTACCTATTTTTGGTAAAAAAAATCGCAATAAGCGTTTATCGGTTGGTTTTCGCAAAATTTATAGCGTTTACAAAATAAGGGATAGTTTTATTGCATTTTTATTAATTATTTTTTTTTTACTACTAATAGCGGCGATCAGCGATTTTTTTCGTGACTGCGACATTATGGCGGACACTTCGGACAATTTTGACACATTTTTGGGACAATTGTCATTTTCACAGCAAAAAATGCATTGTTTACTGTGGAAATGACAGTTGCAGTTTGGGAGTTAACCACAGGTGGCGCTGTAGGGGATGTGTGACCTATGTGTTGTGTTTACAACTGTAGGGGGGTGTGGCTGTAGGTGTGATGTCATCGATCGCGTTCCCCTATTACAGGGATGATGCGATCGATGCTACGGCCACAGAGAAGCACGGGGAGGCCGTGTTTACACACGGCTCTCCCCGTTCTTCCGCTCCAGGGACGGATCGCCGCACTGCAGCGGCGATCGGGTCCGCGAATCCCGCGGTCCCGGTCCTGGAGCTTCGGACCGGGTCATGGCCGCGCGCCCGCGGGCGCGCGCCCGTGACCCACGGCTGGGTACTAAAATCAACGTATATATACGTTGATGTGCCCAGCCATGCCATTCTGCCGACGTAAATGTGCAGTAGGCGGTCCTTAAGTGGTTAAAGTGTTTTTACAGCTGAAAAAAGTCTCTCAGAACCCACTCGTTTTTTTTTATTTTTTTTTACTGCTCAAAAACGCCACTGCCCAAAACTGCTGATAACAGGCTATGTGTGCATGGACTCATAGGATAACATGATGGAGAGTTTATTGACGTCCAAAAACGTTCAGTGTGCATGAGGCCTATTAGGGGAAGCCTTACAAGGCCGTTGCAAAGATTACAGGCATCTGCTGTAATGTTCAACAGAATCCATGATTAGTACTACAAACAAAATCTCAAAGCCGAGATGGGGGCAGAGGCACCTTAGAGCCGATTAAAAAAATCGGCTTGGGTGAAGACACGCCGGATCCCTAGACCGGTAAGTGTCCTAATATTAAAAGTCAGCAGTTACAGTATTTGTAGCTGCTGGATTTTATTTATCTGAAAGAGCCTGGAGTTCCTCTTTAAATGGCAGAGAGGATGCATTTTCTCTACTCAGAATGATAATTTAGTACTTAAGATATACTTAAGATATATTCATTTGCCAGCATGCACTACAAAATGCATCATGCCACCCTTTTTCAGGTATGCCTGCACAAATGAGATACAAAAAGCTAAACTCTGTAATAAAAGAAGTACAAAGGTTAAATGCTCATTATGTATAGTAGAGAAATTAGCTTCTGCAGGTTTCCATCGTTCACCGCTTTTCTCCAATGCTCCACGCTGTAGCAGGTACTTGCAGTCCTCATATAAAATAAAGGACTATTCATCCTATATTGTATGTGATGACATCAGAGTGCTACAACTGGCCAGGGAACCTTAGGAAATAGGCTTTGGAGGAAGATGGAGGGGATGGAGGAAGCGTGCCAGAACAAGAAGTGAGTTTAATCCTCCACCTCTAGACTTACCAAACATTTAATCCTTGCAGTGCAGGGAGGCCGCACTGCAAGGTTTTTCGTTTTTTTTCTGGTGCCCGTTGGAGTGGTGCTTTAATCATATTGTATTTAATAAAAGGATTATTCAGGATTAGGAAAGCCAAACTTAGCCTTGGGGGAATCAAAAACATGATACTTGTGGAAAACAATCTTTAGGAGTAACAATGAATCTGGTTTTATTGTTGTGTCCTAATTTTCACACAATATTATGTTACATTTGTAAAATACATATATATATATATATATATATATATATATATATACAAAAGGGTTGGAACCGCGCTAATCGTGAGTCTATGACCAATAAAGGGCACAGTGTGTGCTAAAATAGTTGCAAACAAATTAAATATATATCATGTGAACACACAAAAATAATTAATTGTAATAAATAACACACAAGTGTGGATTCATATGTGAATCCACCAAATAATCACCAAAAAACTCGCTAGTGTTAAGTAGCTATGTGCAAGAAAACACCACACCTGAGTGCAGTTCAATGAAAAAAACGTTAGACTAATGAAGCTACACAAATATTGAAATGAATGAAAACTGAATCAAAATAAAAACTCCACCTGATGGACACAGAGAGGCAAATTCATAGTCTATGGTGTATTGAAAAAAAGGTCTATGTGGTGAAATCCTCAGATGAAAAGAATGTATATATACCGTCTCCACCTTTATGACATGTATGTAAACGAAAAAAAGGAAGTCTGAAGCTGGTACAGATGCGTCAATCTCCTAAGTGTCGATCACTTGTGGACTTGCACAGATTTGAAACTGCAGAATCTCGGCGCCATAAAAACCAAAACAGAAACAAAAGAGACTCGCATAGTGTGAAACCTTATGGATAACTGATATAACTACACCCGTGTGGGACAGTCTTGCGACCGGGGGAGGGAATAGTGCGAACCCACTACCACTGCACACACTGACCCTTACCAGATCTGGGCCCCACAGGGTAGATATAGGCACTCAGAGGAAGGGATCGTAGTTCAGCAGCCAAAGGACATCAGCAGATGACAGTATTGATGATACCATGTAACAACATAAAACCGCACATAGTGTAAAATCCAATGGTATTTAATATAAAAAAGATAAAGGTTGCACTTACAACAGATGAAAAACAGTAGGGCATTAAAAAACAAGGTGCCGGCCGGCTGGATGGTACGCGTGCGTCCTTCCGTATGGATGCGGTGACGTTTTGGTTTTTATGGCGCCGAGATTCTGCAGTTTCAAATCTGTGCAAGTCCACAAGTGATCGACACTTAGGAGATTGACGCATCTGTACCAGCTTCAGACTTCCTTTTTTTCGTTTACATACATGTCATAAAGGTGGAGACGGTATATATACCTGTACATTCTTTTCATCTGAGGATTTCACCACATAGACCTTTTTTTCAATACACCATAGACTATGAATTTGTCTCTCTGTGTCCATCAGGTGGAGTTTTTATTTTGATTCAGTTTTCATTCATTTCAATATTTGTGTAGCTTCATTAGTCTAACGTTTTTTTCATTGAACTGCACTCAGGTGTGGTGTTTTCTTGCACATAGCTACTTAACACTAGCGAGTTTTTTGGTGATTATTTGGTGGATTCACATATGAATCCACACTTGTGTGTTATTTATTACAATTAATTATTTTTGTGTGTTCACATGATATATATTTAATTTGTTTGCAACTATTTTAGCACACACTGTGCCCTTTATTGGTCATAGACTCACGATTAGCGCGATTCCAACCCTTTTGTATATTATTATTTATGTTGTATAACATTTTTGAATCGCAGCTTTTTCACTTATTGTTTGTTCACTGGGTAAGCGCAATATTTTTCTTTTTGTTATATATATATATATATATATTGTGTGCATGCCTGTGTGTGTGAATATATATATATAAGGGCTGTTACTGATCAAAGTTTTTGTGTTTGATTAATCGTTTTTCATTTTAATCAATTAATCGACTAATTTTGATTAATTATAACGCACATACAGATCCAACTACTTTTAGCTGATCTACTTGCAGGCTGATTCCCAGTGCAGCTACAGTACCAACCACTGGAAAAATGGATAGCAGGATACAAAAAACACACAAAGGCAGCGCTCGATGGGAATAGCATTAAAACTTTTATAGTCTTCAAGTAGGTAACAAAATAAATATTGCACTGGAGATAAAATCGATGTAGCTACATAAACTGTGAAAATGGTGCGAGTAATACCAAACGGTACCAAAAGCAGTCATAAAAACATGTAGCTAAGTGTGATACTGGTATAAAAATGTGTACAACGATACCACTGCTGAATTCAGATGAGGAGAGGTTAACATCAGTCCGTCGGCATGTAGATGTAGAAGGGAACTATCACAACTCCCAGTGGATGGCGGTAGAATCCCAGGTTGGTAGAGGGAAGTGATAGAGGGAAGTGTAACCCTTGTGTGTGGCAGATACTAAGGTCCCACCGGCATGCAGATATGAAGGCACAGCAAAGGAGCCCTTCAGATGGACACGGCCAGCCCTGCTGGTGTCCGTGAAGTTACCGGATCTCCGACAAAACTCCCTGAAGGCCCAGAAGCTGGCGGAGAGGTGAGTACCAATCAATAGAATTTTAATCGATCAAAAAAAATTTAAGATTAATCGATTGATTAAAAGTTAATTTGCACAGCCCTAATATATATATATATATAAAAGCTGCGTTTTTAGTGAGTTACAACCCTCATCTCAGCCTCAACACTCTTCTGACAGCCTTTGAAGAGCAAACAGGAGGGATTTAAGGCGATTTGATGCCATTAATATTTACATAAAAACATTTTTGAAAAACATTTCACTCTCCCTAATAAACCTTAAGCCCAAGAACAAAAATATAATTTATTGCAGCTTAACAAGCCTTCAGATGTGGTGGCAGCATTTTTTTCCCCTTCATTTTCACCTAGTAACCCTTCAGCCCTGTATACACATCTGGCTTTCCTGCCAGGAAAACTGCCAAGAGAGCTTTTGGCCGGGAAAACCGGACATGTGCATGCTTCTTCGCAGTTTTCCTGACAGGAAAATACGGGAACCTGCTCTCTATTTTCCCACTGGGATTCCCAGTGGTTTTAAACCTGGCAGTTTTCTTATGGGGAAACACTGTGAAGTAGCATACACACGGCCGAGATTCCAGGCCAAAGCTCTCCCCGCAGTTTTCCAGACGTGAAACCCGACCGTGTGTACACGGGGAAAGCTACTGAGCAGGTTCTCGGTTTTCCCTTCGGGATTCCCAGCAGACTTTATACCATTGTGTGTACAGGGCTTACCAGTCCTGTTCTAGGGTTACAACACTCACTGTACTGTGTCTATGGACGAGAACATTTTCACCCTAGGGCAAGACTACAGAGCACCATAACATGGGGGGGGTGAGGTGTTTTGTAATCCCAACACACTCATTGATAACATTGTTTAACAAGAGACTGCAGAGTACACAGAATATAGATAGAATAAGATAACACTGAATTTGTGGCAGGACTAACAGGTATTTTTTGCACTTATCGAACAGATTTAACCAAACACTAATTTTGTTAAATTAATGGTATGATTAACAGACCAAAAGAGAGCAAATAAGAGAAACATATTGTTAGAGGGGTTGTAAAGGTTTGTGTTTTTTCACCTTAATGCATCCCATGCATTAAGGTGAAAAAACACCTCGCTGTCATGGGCCCCCCAGCCCCTCGTTTTACTTACCTGAGAGCTTTCACCTGCTGTGCGTGTCCCCCGGCGTCCTCTTCTCCACAGAGTCTGGCCATCGATTGGATAGATTGATAGCAGCATAGCCATTGGCTTCCGCTGCTGTCAATCACATCCAATGATGCGAGCGCAGGGGGGCGGGACTGAGTCATACACTTGGCATCTATGGACGCCAAGTGTATGACAAGGGAGCGCGCCCACAAGCTAACCCCTTGGGAAAGAGCTTCCCAGAGGAGGTTAGCTTTAGGAGCCAAGGAGCTGACACAGCAGCTGTGGGACCCCAGAACAGGAGGATCGTGGCCACTCTGTGCAAAACTAACTGCACAGTGGAGGTAAGTATGATATGTTTCTTATTTAAAATAAAACATAGTATCTTTTTATGGTATACATACACATTGGATGAAATGAATAGCCTTTTCTTTTTTTTTTTATTAGAGATAAGCTTGATGTAAATACATATATATATATAAGTACATCTGTGTCCATATTTGCACATTAGTGCTATACAATGGTTGTGCTTTACTGGTCTTTCTCACTATGCACGTCTATAAGTCACCCAATGCATTAAAAACAATGTATTCCCCATTTGGCTGATATTACAGCATATCTCCTGCTTGAGGTTAATTTTCACATTTCCAGGTTTAATGAAATAACAAATATGAAAAGAAAAACACGCTGATAAGAATGTAATACTCACATCAAAAGAAACATATTTGTACTGTACGTAGACACTGAAAACCTCAGAATAAGTTTGATGATAATACAACTTCCTGTACTTGAAAGCCCAACTCTAGGATCTTTATAACAAGCCACATTATTCTTCCCCTACTTCCTTAACACTACCCCAATATGTGTTTTATTTGGCCAAAACTGCCCAAATATCTGAAAAATTGATTTAAAGAAGCAGTTATGTGATCTTCTCTAATTTACCCCTGCCCAGCAGAGCTGTGTGTCTTGGGTTAAACAACACTTCTAAACCCTCACGTTTTGAATGATAATTGTCTAAAGAACTACAATTCCTTATATGCAGGGAGCCACCAAAAAATGTGATTGCTTGGTTCCAGGGGCAGAGAGTAAATGTGATCACATATCACCTGCAGTCCATAGGCCTAAAAGAGGTGTTCCCATGATGACCAGGGCCAAGATGAAGAGGATATTAGGGCTCAAACAAAAAAAGAAAAAAAGGTGTTGAGGTTTCATTTTACATGGTTTGCTAATGTTTTAATCTGAGTATAGTGTAGATTCAGAAAACCTCTGTTTTGTTTCTTATTTTTGTTATGAATGTGCCAAAAATGTATTTCTGTCTTATAATCCCTAAAGTGAACCCGTGAGGATAGAAATATGGAGCCTGCCAGTGTAACTTGTTTTTGAAAGGTGCAAGTTCCAGGGTAGTCACTGACCTGGAACATATTTGTAGGCTAAGAATTCAGATTTTCATAGTGCATGCTTGTTCCAGGACAGTGCAGGGTTGCCAACTTTCAGTAAATTTACGAACGGTTTGTAAAATCTGTACCTTTTGCATCTGTCCTTGATTGTCCATTACAGACATGTAGGCTGCATGTCCGTAACTGACATTCATTACCAGATACAACAATAATGGATTTTACAAACTGTTTGTAAATTTACTGAGAGTTGGCTACCCTGGGACAGGGACATAATAGGTAGGAAAGCCAGAATTAAGTGATAGCTATAGTTATTTTTTCATTATTGTTTTATTCTTGAAAAAATCCTAATTAAAATATGTTTTTTTCTTTTTAGATCTTACAGGTGAATAAGGTGATGTCCTTCCTGTTCTGTGTGATGTTTCTTCCTTATCTTTGTGGCATCCACGCTACCACCATGGATAAGAGTAATTTGCCCGAAAACTCAATGAATTCTTTCTTTATAAAGCTCATGCAAGCCGACCTTGTAAAAAATAAAGCTTCCAAGCAGGTGGCCAACACCAAGGAAAACCACCAGCAAAATACAATACCAAAGACAGAAATCATTGTTGACTTGGATATGGTTGATGATAGCCTTGAAAGTGGAAAATCAGACTTTCAGCCGATCCACTCATTGGAAGCAGAACTATTTAAGCATCAGCGTCAGAGACGTTATAATTCGCCACGCGTGCTCTTGACTGGAGACTTACCAATGGAACCTCCACCTTTGTATCTAATGGATGACTTTGTGGGACACTCTGATTCAACAAACAGGACGTCACGGAGGAAAAGGTTTGCAGAACACAGGGGCCACCGGGGAGAATTTTCTGTGTGCGACAGCGAGAGCTTATGGGTCACAGACAAGTCGAATGCCGTTGACATTCGGGGGCACCAAGTAACTGTTTTGGGGGAAATTAAGTCTGGCAATTCACCGGTCAAGCAATATTTTTATGAGACAAGATGTAAGGATGCGAGGCCGGTCAAAAACGGATGCCGAGGCATTGACGACAAACACTGGAATTCTCAATGTAAAACATCCCAAACTTATGTCCGGGCATTGACTTCTGAAAATAACAAACTGGTGGGATGGAGGTGGATCAGGATAGACACATCTTGCGTTTGCGCGTTATCGAGGAAAATCGGGAGAACATAGCTTCAACTTTTCATTATATAAATTATTACTTTAAATTATATAATATGCATGTAGCATATAAATGTTTATATTGTTTATATATTATAAGATGTTCTTATTTATTAAATTTCAGCAAACTTATATAAGCTTTATCTCCCCCTCCAAACAGATCCTAAGGTCTGTGCCTCCTGTCGGGCATTTCTTAAAACAAACAAGCAAAAAAAAGTACACTTCTGATTCCACTGCGAGCAGTATATATGACCCAAAAACTATATGTCAGTATTTGTCATACAGTATTTTCTTTGCCAGTGACTGTCTTTTCAGACTTTTCAAATTCAACTATATCAAAGATGTATAAATTGTATGCACATTATATTCAATTTCAATATATTTTACCTCAATAATTAAAAAAAAGTAATATTAAAAAGAAAATACAAGTTCCATTGCAAAACAAATGGTAAGATTCCAGTGATGTTATACATTACTTATTTTGCTCTTTTGTATATATAAGATTTTGTTTTATCTACATAGACTTTTTATAATTTTGGATTTCTAAAAAATTGTGCATTTTTAGCCGGAGATAGATGCTATTGTTGATGTGGGTCACGTTACTGCCAAGCTTAACTACCTTAGAAGAATTAAAAATAAATAAACAGTATATATATATATATATGTGAAAAATGATCCTAGAAAAAGAAAGATGTTAAATTTGCCACAGTACATATTAAGAGCATATTCTTAAAATATTATTTTTTGGGTTTTTAGATTTGAAAATGTCATTTGGACTGTACTTTTAAACATGCATAAAAACGGTTATTTTGCAATTCTGCTTTGAGATTTTTGCAACAGGTGTCTACAAAAGTCTTGTTCACACTGAATGCATTGGGAAACACAAGAACATGTTCAACTATGGGTGAAAATTCGATATAATTTTGACTGATCCAATAACTGATTTGAATTGAAAAAGGTGTCTCGTAATAGGCAAAAGTTGAGACCTGATTGTTTTTTGCTCTAGTTAAAGGGGTGTTCCAGCCCATTTTTATGTTTATTAAAAGTCAGCAGCTACAAAAAGTGTAGCTGCTGGCTTTTAATAAACATACACTTACCTGCTCCAGGAAGTCCCACTCCTCCTGAAGCCCCCACTCCCCCCCAAAAAAAATTACATGCCAAATGTGGCATGTAAGGGGGTGAGGAGTGGGTTAAGCGGAAGTTCAATTTTTGAGTGGAACTCCGCTTTAAGTAACATTTCCCCAGCTTGTGACTGGACAGTGAAAGTAGAAACAGCACACTGATAAGGTTATCTTTTTGCCCCTTTGTCCGTTTGCCCTCTTCTTCTATAATACAGAGAAAAATTGCGCTTGTCACAGTTAAATAATCAATTAGTACCGGTGTGGTCAGTTACCAACATAAAAATAAAAATAAAAAATAGGGGGGAGGCGGCAGCTCTTGTGCCGAAACACAAGGGGAAATACAACAAAAACAAAGATTTAGAGCTGTGCCTTGTCACCCGGACTCGATACAATCAAAAAGAGTCCATATATCAGTCATGTGGAGATAAACAATCCTTCAAACATGAGAGAAGTAGTAGGTTGGCTCCAAGACAAATCTCCGCTGGTCTTTAATCAGGATGGACATATAATAAACACCACTGTGCTCGAACTTGGCTTTTCAATGTGGCCCACCACCAGAAGTATAAGCAGCTTACCAGAGGAATGGCTGTAATCAACAGTCGGCTGTGACCCAGCCGCGGCCTTTAGAGAACCAGGACGAATCCCAAATCCTAGGGCAGTGTTTACACCGGGGCTCCACTCAGCAACTCCACCAATTAGATCATATGTAAATGATAAATAGAGGCAGACATAGCGTAATCCCGCTGGGACATTTATTTAAAATAGTAAAAATCAGCAAGGACCCTCCTCCAGAGCGTAATGACGTGCGGTGACGTCATTACGCTCTGGAGGAGGGTCCTTGCTGATCTGTTTGCCGGCCGGCAACTTTGTATTTTATATGCCTGTTTAACTCATCTCCCATGTGAGTATTCTGGTTTTTACTATTTTAAATAAATGTCCCAGCGGGATTACGCTATGTCTGCTTCTATTTATCATTTACATATGATCTAATTGGTGGAGTTGCTGAGTGGAGCCCCGGTGTAAACACTGCCCTAGGATTTGGGATTCGTCCTGGTTCTCTAAAGGCCGCGGCTGGGTCACAGCCGACTGTTGATTACAGCCATTCCTCTGGTAAGCTGCTTATACTTCTGGTGGTGGGCCTCTTCTTCTATGACCTTGGATTTTGTTAGATTGTGAGTTCTGCGGCCACAACTGACTGGTTCTTAGCCTGTGACTGGACAATAAAAGTAGAAACAGGACACTGATGAGGTTATCTTTATGCCACTCTGCCCTCTTCTCCTATGACCTTGGATTTTGTTAGATTGTGAGTTCTGCGGCACAACTGGCTGGTTCTTAGCCTGTGACTGGACAATAAAAGTAGAAACAGGACACTGATGAGGTTATCTTTATGCCACTCTGCCCTCTTCTCCTATGACCTTGGATTTTGTTAGATTGTGAGTTCTGCGGCACAACTGACTGGTTCTTAGCCTGTGACTGGACAGTGAAAAGAGGAGCAGCAAAGAACAAGGAGAAGTACACCACTTCAGGCAGAATCATGTGCAAGGTAGATCACAGGTGCAGACCTCAGCTCACCATTGTGGAAGACGAATAAAACAAGAAATTAATTGCACAAATACAGGCAATGGTAGACACGTTTCACAAGTGATAGCTTGCTTGTTTACATCAGCTATCGCTTATGAAACGTGTCTACCATTGCCTGTATCTGTCTGACCCTTTTGACACTAAAGATTACATCAAGATGAGTTGGAGTTCTAGTGTGCAACCAGTCACTTGTTTTATTTGAAAGGAGAAGCAGCACAGTGATGAGCCCATCTCTCCATCAGTCCACTTTATCCCTATATCAGAACGCTTCCTGTCGAACATGAATTAATTTGATGCTTGTCCTACTTCTCCCTCTCCCAGTCTGATATTAATTCAAGCTTGGATACTTATACTGCTCAAAATAAAAATAAAAAAATCATGAAGAATTAATGAATACAGAGTTGCAACAATGTGAATGATCCTTATTACAATAATACATATAATGTTTAAGTAGCTAACACTAAATATTAATAAATGGAAATGTTCTACTTCATGTGCAGCACAAAGAGGGTCTTTGCAACAGTGAACACAAATATACTTGAATGGTTTACAGAGACAGTGACTCACATGTGCTGCAGCTTTTGTTACATTTTGTTCTTTTATTTTTTATTTTGATAGGAGGTGTGTAATTGTACAGTTATTTTGAAATTGAATACACCAAAAATTACCAAATAAAAAGAATAGACATGAAAAAAAGCTTACATTCTAAAGGTTTGAAAAACCTGAATTAAAATGCAGTTAATTAGAGCTTATTATTATTATTATTTTTATTTATTTTTTAATGCGTGCTAGATAGCAATTTCTTCATGCAGATCAAATCTGATCCCACGTGAATGAAACAGGGTAAATACAAAAAATTGTGCCAGACAGTCTGTTTTTTGACAGCTCTAATTGCTGGTATGTTTACATGGCTGTCACTTTGACAGCTGGGAATTGCTAGCAAATATCAGGATGAGTACAAGAGGGAGCATCAGTGGGGCAGAAGGACAGGGTACACTTTGATTAGGGTTTTGTGGGCTGTGTGTAACACACTTAGTGTCCACAAATGATTAAATATTTGATATACTGAAAATATCTAAATAAACTGTGCTTCAACCTGAGCCTTCATCAGGTTGTTATACTCATCCTGATCATCCATATTTGTATAGTAATCCTGGTAGCTCAGTAGACATTCATTTAGGCCTCATTATTTTCTTTAGCTGTGTCTATCATATACAGTATATGTATTTGTTGTGAAATTCATGCATGACTTCTAGTGATAGTCCAGGTTGTTCCTTTCCTAAAGGATTTTTAAATATTTTATCACACAAAACCATGAGGGTGTTAAAGCTGAACTTGAAGACAGACAGCACAATCAGATTGGTGATCTCACTTTTCTCTTCTGTAATTAAGCAACACGGGTTGGTCACCTTTCTTGCAGACTCCCTACTTCCTTCCACCCTGTAAGGCAGGGGTGCCCAACCAGTAGCCTGGGGGCCACATGTGGCCCGCTGGGGGCCTTCTGATGTGGCCCGCAACCTCCTGCTCTTTGATGGTGGACCTGCCATCCAAGAGCATCAGTGTTGTGAATGAAGCCGACGGTAGGGGAAGCAAGTGGCTGTGGAGCAGAGCCGCATAAGCCGATGCTTCCTGTATAGTGCCGACTCCTGTCACAGGCAGAGTAATACCAAATGCACTCCGCCTGGTAGAGCAACAGCTGGCAATACCTGAATAGAAGACAGTTATAAAAAGATACATTTATTACTAAAATCACAGGGTACACATGGGCATATCTGTTCTGCAATGATTATGGGACTGCTTTCAAACTGATCCGCAGGCGCAGTGCAACAGCAGATTACCTGCACTGAGCAATAGACTTCTATTATTACCATCAGGTTTGGTGCACTTTTTGAAAGTGCACTACACCTGCAGGATATAATAGAAGTCTATGGCTCAGTGAAGCTAACCTGCAGGAAAGCCACAGGTGCACTGCACTGCACCAGAGGTGTGGGTAACCTGCAGAGCATCAGTGTGAAAGCAGCCCTAACCCCTTTTCATGCAATCAGTCAAACCCAGTCACACCCTTCATTCATCTTTGATGCAAACTTCTAAAAATAAAACAGAAGGGAATCCGTCCCCTTCCATCTGGGTGGATCGGAGGGCCCATAGGGTAGAGTGGGCTGTGTCCCTGTCCTCTGTGCATATGCAGAGTGCACATGGACCTGTCATCCACCCGCTACGCATATTGTGGCCCGCGACCGGTTACCAAGTCGCTTAAGTGGCCCTTGCTCTTCGAAAGGTTGGGCATCCCTGCTGTAAGGGGACATTAAATGAGCAGCAGGTGAAGTTATCTCTCTCCTACCATGATTATGTTCTAAGCAGATTTTTTGTTTCCCATAAAAATTACCTTCTCTCTACCGTAAAGGAGATTCCAAGGGCCGATTAATGGAGAAGTTCAGTTCAATACATTTGTTGCATTTAAAAGTATTTGTAATTATTTTCAATTTAATACATAAATGCAATATATGGTGTTTAGGGCTGGGTTCACACTAGCGTGGTCTGGGAGCGCATGCATAGTCATGTGCGTTCCCAAGCTGCTACTGAGATGTGCCCCACTTTAGAAGACACAGGGGGTGCCATTAATTCTTAAGGACACCGCCACTGCAGCACCATGCAATTGGGTTAAGACTTAATTTTAAAAAAAAATGGTTGGGAACTTCTTTCCCTGCATTTCTCACGGGTAGCCCATTAAAATGATGTGTGAACCAAGCCTTATACCCATCTGGAGTTCAGCCAATGTTATTACCACACAATCTGGTCTAGACAGACAGGGGCTTATTTATTAAAACTGGAGAGTGCAACATCTGGTGCAGCTCTGCATATAAACCAATCAGCTACCAGTTTTTTTGGTTAAAACCCAATAGAACAAGCTGAAGTAAGAATCTGATTGGCTACCATGCACAGCTGCGCCGGATTTTGCATGCTCCATTTTTAGTAAATCAACCCCACATTTCCTAACTCCACTAAGACTAATGCCACGTACACACGATTGTTTTTCGGCATGAAAAAAAAAAAAAAAGTTTTTCAAAAATGTCATTTAAAACAATTGTGTTCTGAAAAAACGATTTTTTTTTCCCGAACATGCTGCATTTTTTAACAATGTTTTAAACAATGTAGTTTTTCGGGTTGTAAAAACGATCGTGTGTGTGGGCTAAAACGACGTGAAAAACCTGCGCATGCTCAGAAGCAAGTTATGAGACTGAAGCACTCGTTCTGGTAAAACTATCGTTCATAATGGAGTAAGCACATTCTTCACGCTGTAACAGACAGAAAAGCACGAATCGTCTTTTAATAACACAAAATCAGCTAAAGCGGCCCAAAGGGTGGCGTCATCCGAATGGAACTTCCCCTTTATAGCGCCGTCGTACGTGTTGTACGTCACCGCGCTTTGCTAGAGCATTAAAATTGTGAAATCCTTCGCGCTAAAACAATCAATATGACAATAATAATGCTCAGATTGCAGCAAAAACTAGTAGTGTTTACCATACACAAGTGAAGCATAAATATAGAAGTGAATCTGCGCAAAAAAACACATCAATCAATAAAACATATGTGACAAATATGTAATAAATGAGTGAAAAGTAGATAGATAAATTAAAATAAGAATAAAAGTCCATATGTGTAAACAAAGTCCATATAGTGCAAACGTGCAGTGCATAAAAGTTGCTCTCAGTGAAGCTGTAAAGCTGACAATAAAGTGCTAGTGCTCCTCCGTGCATTCAGCCTCTCAGGCCTCTCACCTTGGTGGCATATATAAATGCCGTGATAATGGGTCAAACTAGCCCGTGCCACTCCAAACACACAGCCTCACAGGCCTCTCACCTCTCAATAGATCAATAAAAGCCTCCAAACAAATCCTCTGGGTAAATTCAATGATAGTGGACGACACCAGGAGCTATTCAGTCATCTCTATGTCTTGTGGTACCCCTTCGCTATATTACTCGGGGAAACATAAGGAAAGATAGGCCTCCAATGGTGTAGTATGTCACAACGTATATATTTATTAAAACAAAGTAATCTCCTTACATCAATAAAGAATAAAAGCAGGCATCAAATAAACAAGGCGGCATCTGCCATATATCTCACGTCACTTCCAGGTGTACGTCTGAATCCCTGGAAGTGACGTGAGATATATGGCAGATGCCGCCTTGTTTATTTGATGCCTGCTTTTATTCTTTATTGATGTAAGGAGATTACTTTGTTTTAATAAATATATACGTTGTGACATACTACACCATTGGAGGCCTATCTTTCCTTATGTTTCCCCGAGTAATATAGCGAAGGGGTACCACAAGACATAGAGATGACTGAATAGCTCCTGGTGTCGTCCACTATCATTGAATTTACCCAGAGGATTTGTTTGGAGGCTTTTATTGATCTATTGAGAGGTGAGAGGCCTGTGAGGCTGTGTGTTTGGAGTGGCACGGGCTAGTTTGACCCATTATCACGGCATTTATATATGCCACCAAGGTGAGAGGCCTGAGAGGCTGAATGCACGGAGGAGCACTAGCACTTTATTGTCAGCTTTACAGCTTCACTGAGAGCAACTTTTATGCACTGCACGTTTGCACTATATGGACTTTGTTTACACATATGGACTTTTATTCTTATTTTAATTTATCTATCTACTTTTCACTCATTTATTACATATTTGTCACATATGTTTTATTGCTAGAGCATTGTTTAAAAACGACCGTGTGTGGGCAACGTCGCTTTAATGATGAAGTTGGAAAAAAACCTTGTTTTTTCGACATGCTGAAAAACGTTGTTTTTTTCATGCCGAAAAACGATCGTATGTACGCGGCAAAAGGTCTATCCCAATTCACTATGGGAGGTTCTCTTCAACCTTAGGGCTTGTGTAATGGGCAAATTTCTTTTGGATGAATTTAGACCTATTTGACCTGCACTGCAAGTTAGACCAATCTGCTTTAAGCTGCTTTTGTTTTCCCATTGATGTGTATGGAGAAATAAGCAGTTGAGGTTCTAAGTCACCTGGAGTAGTGATGAGAAGGTTTATAGCCACTGGCTTTTTTAATTTTAAAATTCTTCACATTTTTAATAAAAAATATCTTTTGATATTAAAATGTATTAAGTATCTAGATATCTACATCTTTAAAGCAGTTATAAACCCAAAAGCAAAAATTTATTATTTTGCAGTTTACCAGTTTTAAAATGTGATGGCTGCATTCATTTTAATTTTTTATGCTTTCTTTCTTTTATTTTCACCTGGTGATCCTGCTTTTAAGTCTGATGTTTTTCAACAGAACAAGCTGCCCTACAGATACAGCAGTTAGAGTGTTGGGACAAACCATTTACAGAGGTGCTTATAATGGTCATCTTTCATTTATGTAAAACCTTTCTCCCAAAAGGTTCGCTGTAACTGTTTATAAAGTATCTGGAGTTTGGCTTTAATTTATTTAGTGTGTGCTAGTCCATCAAAAACTCCTCTACCCCCAGACAATGCTGCTGTTAAAAGGTGTCTCTGTTGTTCCTTCATCCAGAATGTGGGTACTCTAATTAAGGAGGCTTGTTACTGGCCAGATAACCTGGTGAAAACATAGAAAAACAGCAAACAACAAAAAAAAACAAATGCGTCCACCACATTTAAGGATTGGTAAACTGCAATATATTACATTTTTGGTTTTAATTCTTTATGATCCCTATACACCTGCTGGGCCTTTAAATATTCAAGAGGTCTGCTCACATTATAGTTCAGATAAATAAACAAGTAGGCTTTTAAAACATGCTATAGACTCAGAATATGTGTAGCTTCTATAGAACAGATTACGCTGCAGGACACTGCTTTCCTGTCATGCCCCTCATTCTCAAGCTCAAAAGTTTATAGGTACGTTTTGCATTTATGGACTCTGCACAGTACCACTTCTCTTGTCTAGTATGCTGCCTTCCACAATATGGTGCCCTTTGCACCTGCACAGTAAGATTGGCTATTACAGTGCACCACCCTGTGATAGGCAGTCCAATGGCAGAGAGCAATGATCTGTCCGTTTTTTTTTTTCTCGTTTAGCCAACCTCACTGGGCAATGTTCATAAAAAACTGGAAAAAGGAAAAACCGAAATCAGATTTGATTTTCAAGAGGATCTGAGGAAATAGAATTAAGCATGTGATTGCTTACTATGAGTAACACATAGGTTTTCCTTTTTCTAGTCTTTATGAATTTGGCACAATTTGTTTTGTTTAAAAATACTTTTACTTAGTACCTGCTGCTGAACCCCCCCCCCCCCCCAGAACAACAAATTATCTACGACCCTGAGATAGAGTGGAAAGAAATAAGACCACCTTATGGGTCTTTATAGATATCTGAGTCCCCATTAAAGGAATTCATCCTCTCTGTCCTGTGACCATTATCACCAACAGTGAATGAAAATGCCACATTTTGAGTTGTCAACAAAACAGAAATAAGAGGAGATCTTCCCTGAGGATACTAGTTCTGGTAATAACTGCTGCAAAGTACAATTGATAGGTGCAGTGGAGTCAGTTGAGATCAGACGTTGTGTAGTAACAGGAACTGGCTTCTTTATTGGAACATCATCACACAGACAAAGATGTCCCGCCACATGGTATGAAGGACACACACAGACAACAAGGCAGGAAAAAGAAACCAACAAGTGCATCACTGTGGGCAGGAAAATACAACATATCATAGAGCATACATAGCATAGCATATCATTAAGCATTAGCGACATCTTGTGTCCTTTTTGTAAACTGCATTCCATATAATAGGCTAAGCTGAAGTTTTGTTGTATCTCCAACAATAACTGTCTAACAGGGGACACAATCCTGTTGTGGTTATGGGACAAAAGATGGGACATCTCCCAAAGAAAACAAGAGAAGATATTACCATCCCATACTCCATCTAAAATGAAAAAAAAAAAAAGTTTGGCTTTAGTTCTATTTTAAAACCCAACTACATATATATATATATTTTTTATTTTAGTTTTGGATAGAGTGGGTAAGGGTTAAAACTGCTATCTGGGTATCATTGTTTTTGGCATCTCTTTGGAGAGATTACCTGTCACTTTAACTGATGACAAATCTCCATACAGTGGAGGCAGAGGACATTACAGCCTGACATTAATTCTAATAATTTCTACTTCTGCTAAAAAAAAATCTCATATAAATTTGAACATGTTAATGTAATTTCAGAATTGAATATTTTCACACCTGTAGCTTTTTTATAAAAAAAATAAAAATGAATGGTGATCCTGCCACAAAGGTCCTTGTTTAGGCACTTATTGTTATAAAGTGACATTATGTCAATGTCTCCCAGTTTCTGCGTTGTCTAGCGCCAAACGCTCTTCGGTTGGAAATCACTAGTGGCCATTTAAATTTAAGTTGTGTCGGCATAGTCCACCTGTCACCATTAGGAAACCTAACTCTAGAAATGTCACACAGCCATCGTTGGAGAGTATATTTGGAAGATTCAGGTATTATTACAGTGCAACCGGATTGTGTTTTTCTACATAACTAGAGTTTATATTTCATATTCCTTTGAAAAAAAGTTTTTGGGGTTTATTTACTAAAGGCAAATCCACTGTGCTACATGTGTGCTGCAAGTCCACTTGGAAGTGCAGTCGCTGAGCAGGACAGACAAAGAAAATAAAAAACAGCCTTTTTGCTTGTACATGATTGGATGATAGAAATCATCAGAGCTTCCCCTCATTTCAGATCTTCCCCTCAGAGATACAGCAACTGCACTTCCAAGTGCACTTGCAGTGCACTTGTAGCGTGTTAGAAAAGAACAACAGCATGTAATGTAAAGCCTGACAATACTGTATGCAATATCTATGCAGCAGGTGGCACTGTAGTATTATAGTGTATAGGAAGTACCCTCTGTATCTAAGTCTGTACTAAATTGTGTTAGCTTCCTGTCTGTCTCCAGAATGATAAAAGGCATGTAATATTTCTCTATAAAAGTAAAGTCGTAAAGCTTCCAAAGCATGATTTCAATGTTCAGCCAATATAGTACACAGTGGATTTGCCTTTAGTAAATCAATCCCTTTGTGTGCATGAGAAATCTTTTCATTACAAGATATGTTTGTATATTTTACTCATTTGGCTCTATTAATGACAAAAGTTCTGCAACAATTTTGTTTTCCACTCATGTTTCTGACAGATGTTTTGCACAATTCAAAGCCCTAGCAAAATTCAAAACATCCTCCAAGTAGCCCTTTTCAATATGTTTTGTATTAATTTCTCTAGGAAATAAATGTGTCTTTTGATAAGGAAAAAAATTATTTCCCTAATCTCCATGGTTTAATGATATCACATAAACAAGTCAGTCAATCAATGCTAGCCTTTTTCCGACTGAGCATTCCCTTTGGTCATTAGGGCTGCCCGTCATATAAAAGAAGCAGTAGTTTGGCTCAGAAAGTGGTGGCACAAGCTTACGTTGATACTGAAATATAATTCCAATTGCAAATAAATCCAGATCTGCTAATAGTTTTAGTCTGACAGTCAAACAACAGACAGTCATGGGAACCAGAGAATATCAGCTTTATTCAATGAAAAAGCCCTTTAACCTACAGAAGCCAATACGAGGACGTTATGCTGAGGTCAGACCAGTACAAGATGGGCCTTATTGGTTGACAAAGGTTTCTGCATTTAAAGTGACCATATGCATTGTAACCTTTTCCCTATACATATACATTTCAGCCGGGCCATACCTGTAAATTTAATTTGTACATACTCACCTTTTCTGCTGCCTTTACCACAGAACTCCTCTAAGATGCTGAGGAATCGTCTGCTGAAATCCACACTCAATTTACACTTCCAGGAGTGTCAGTCTCTTGGGTACCCCGCAGTTCTCATTGGTTCCTCCCTCTGACGTCCATGCATTATAGGAGGTTAGTGGGAGGAACCAATGAGTTCTGTGAAGGACCACAGAGAAGAAGATTTCTCAGTATTGGTGAGGCGTTCAGTGTCATGACATCGGGAAAAATTAGTATTTAAACTCTTCTTTTATGATTATTTTTCTTTGTTTTGAATAGCGACACAATTACAAATAGGACGTAAAAAGTCATGTTTATGCCACTTGTTTGCAATTTGGCAAGGAAGAGATGGACTTTACAATCTGTATCATATTTGTCCTCAAACTGCATGTTCATTTATTTGCCCTCAATATTTATCACTTTTAAAGCCGAACTCTAGAAGGAGGAAATAATATACAAGTGTCATGTGCATCCTTACTTGGATCTTGGTGTGTTTTGTGCATTTCTTCCAGATCTATGTAGTAATCCAGTGTGACATTTTAACTCTGTGCAGGTGCTTCCTGTTATAAAGAACGGTCACTGCTGCTCTTTCTGCTTGTGCAGAGTGACTGGTCTTGTTGCCCCACCATTATTTTTTTACAGGCAATCAACGCTGTATCTTGGCCTAGGCCAACAAGGCCCAGGACTATGGCAGCACTTTGCAGGGGGGCACCATGAAAAGAGTCCCCGCCAGCTTGCACTGCAATTTTAGTGTAGCCTCAGTCTTATGAGGTGGACTGGGCCGCAAGACAAATCGGTCTGACGCCCCCCATAAAGCAGCAGCACTGCTGATGATAGGTATGGGGCAGACACAAGCAACACTGACATGGTCACCTATACCTGGCAGGTAGGTAGCAGGACTCTCCTGCAATCCTTTGCTTGTGTCAGTTATATTTAGGAATCTTAATTTTATTTGTGTTGATTGCTGATGAGAAAAATAAACAGATGGATTTATTTGTTCCTGCCCCCAATCCTTCCTTTGCTTACTGCCTGGACCACATACCTTCATCACTGTGCTACATGTTTTCTGCTTCACCACCGGCATGGTTATATCCTCTTAGTCCTCCATAAATTTTGCAGAAATTTGTGCTTAAAGTAGAACTATAGGCAACACTTATTTTTTTCATTTTTGGATTGTGAAATCCAAATATCTTTTTTGCCATCTGTTCATTTGCCTTCATTTCCTGCCCCATAGCCAAACAGGAAGTGAGGGGAAATCTCTGCAGATTAAGGGAATCCCTCCCCCTCTCAAGGCCCTCAGAATTAGTGTCCCCACTGGAAAATTTCAGGGCAGGTCTTAAACAGCAAGGGGCGTGAACTTGACAGAAAGGGGTAGACCATATTTAAAATAGGGGTTGCACAAGGGCAGCACAAAACCTAAATACACCACTGCAGGCAGCCTTTAGTGGGTGGACCTGCTATACCCCTACCACAGCTTCTCCCACAACTCTGCTCTCTGTAAATACAGCAGAGTGATGATGTCACTGTTACTTTACAAGGTAGTAGCTGCAAGGTAGCAGAAACATTTAGTGCAAACAAATATTGAGGAATATATTTTAATGAACGTTTATGTGCCTGGAGTTCAACTTTAAGGGTTTGTTGCCAAGGCAGAAGGTAAAAAACCCTCTCCATGCTGCTTCCCCTGAAGCCCCTCCCCCATACTTGCATGAGCACAGAAAAAATGACTGTGGCGGCTGGTCCACAAGGCCCCCTCCCCAGCCTGCACAATCAAACATTAAAATTATCTATTTCTAAATAGCTAACAATATGACCAGCGCCCTTCAACATCTTAATGTTAAAAAATGTTAGTCATCCAAAAATCAATCGCTCCATGTGTGTGGCCATGCACTGTTTGGGGCACCGGACCAACAGGTCTCTGCCAGGTCCATCATCCCCTCATCACAAGCACGTGACCAGAGCCGAGGCCACAATTGCCCATTTTCATGTAGTCCTCGGGGCGCAGAGCACTGCCATCGGCTTCTGGCTTCCTATCCCGGCCAATTAGGGCAGGAGGCCAAAGCCCCAGAACCCTGGAAGAAGACCAGGCCAACACGGAAGCAATGGCGCCAGGCTCTGCCCGTTGGGTGAGTGTGGGCATGTGGGGACTCGCCTGCGCCCCCAAAATCCTTCAGCACCAGCCTCCACTGCCCCTCAAGGTTGCTCTCCACCTGTTTCAATCTGACTGTCCAGCTCGTCCATATAGACCAATCCCCCCTCCCCCCGTCTATATGATTTTCATTATAGTGGCGCCCTGAGGGGATCTGAGCGAACGGAAAGGGAGCTAAACCTGTATGACCTATCACTGTGAACTCCGGATTTTTACGGACTTATAGCATCAAAGACTTTTTACAGGTGTGATATCTCACAGGTAAACAGCGGTACCGCTGCACGCAATGTGCTTTGATCGCAGTAAACGATCCTGCCCGATGAGAAGAAATTTCACCTGCATGAATCAGTAAGAGCATTGCCTCTGAAGACAACTTAAGAACATATTCACTGATACAAAAGCCCTTTATAGGACACCTTCTCAATGTCAATCTGCAACTGAATGAGCCACTTCAATCAACTTTTGGTAATACTACCCTATTAAAAAAAAAAAAAAATATATATATATATATATATATATATATATATATATATATACACAGTCACCTCGGTGACAGTGGATAATAATTACTTACAAAAGACATCTTGAAATAAGCAGAAAATATTTGACAGCAAGCAAACTAGACTAATACAATACAGCAAGGGTTAACATTGCGGCTGCAGCCTACCATACTTTTATCTTCCTTTCCCTCTCTTTCTCTCCCCTCTGTTTTGCATATATTTAATGTGCTCTAGCACCCTGGTGACAAGAGGAGATAACTTATCTCATTTTTTTTTCCCCACACTTATTAAAGTTAACCTATTAGGACAATTGTCCATTAATGAGATAGATACCTCCTTACTTTTCACCCGCAGACGTCCGGACAGTCTTTTAAATTCTTTTGTAAGTGTTGTATATGTATGTTTTTGCCAGCATCAGATTTACACCTTGATTGCATAATATTGGTATCTTAGCCTCTCTTGTACATATATTTCTCATCCCTATGTTGTCCAACAACCAATAAAAGTTTTTTATTAATTTTGAATTTGACAAGTGGTCAACTGGTTCATTTTAGTCTCTCTAGTTTTCAGCCTTTTTAGGTCTGAAATATCTTCTATGGGCCAGATTCAGGTAGATGAGAGTATCTTTCCTCTGGAGTAACGCTTCTCATTTACGTTACTCTGAAGACCCTTTCAGCGCAAGTCCTGTAATTCACATAGCAGTTGCGCGTAAACTTGCGCCAGAGTAACGATAATGCGCTGGCGTAACCCGACGCAAGTGGAAGTGGGTGTGATCATATGTAAATGTTGGGTGGAGCCCAGCGCAGAGGCTTACGTTCAGCGCATCATCCACGGAGCATGCGCAGTGAGTGCGGCTCCACTCGCCCCCTTGTGCGCATGCTCACAACTTCCGTCGGCACCACTTCCTGGGAAACGTCAGCGCAATGCGTTCCGCTGGGCGCTTAAAAGCGCTGGCGGAAACGCCATTACGGCGCAAAAGTAGTTCCATTTCCCCCCACCCCAGGGAAGATACTTTTGCCCTGTAATGGCTGCTCCCGCTACCCCCAAAGAGAGGAGGAACCTAAATTATAATGCCCAGGAGGTCTCTGTGAAAATCTCGGCTATGGAGACGTTTAATGATTTCCTCCATGGGAAAAAAAGCAGGAAGACCAGCCGGGAGAGGAAGTAGGGCATCCTGGACACCATAGCTGCCAGGGTCAATGTGCTGGGGTACTCCACCCGGAGTGCTTCGGACATTCAAAAAAAAATAAATGACCTGCGGCGCAAGGTGAGGGGCAAGGTGTCCACCATTAGGAGCCATGAGAGGGGCACAGGTGGTGGTCCCCCATGTCCTGTCACCCTGACCGCGGAGGAGGAGGTGGTTGCCCGCTGCCTGGACAGGGAGCAGTTGGAGGGGGTCCCTGGCTATGACTCCGTAGAGGAAGGCTCCAGGACAGGTAAGTGATTTTTACCCCCTTTTTGGTGTGTTGCATGTGGGGGGGGGGGGTGTTTACATGTGGCAAGTGTGTGGGACCACCAACATGTGTCTGCTTTGTCTCATCCACAGATGACGGTGCTGGGCCATCTCGTGCCGGCCAGTCCACCCCAACCCCCCAACGGGATGCTGAAGACGAGGCCCTGGGTGCTGGAGACACCGAGGTGGAGGAGGAGAGTGCCCACACCACTTCAGCAGAGGTGGTTGTGGAGGAGCCTGTCCCTGAACAGGAGTTTATTTTAATGTTGGAGGAGTCCTCCTCCTCTGCAGGGCCCTCTGTGATCCCCTCCCCCATCCTAGGTAGCCCCTCAAGGGCGACTCCATCCCCACGGGGACAACCTTCTTCTGCCCCCAGGAAGGCCACCCGGAAGACCAGGGGGGTGTGTGATTTGGTCGAGGACCAGGTGCTGTTGGACCACGCCAAACAGACCCAGCAAATGGGGGAGATGGCTGGCCACTTAGACAGGGTCGCAGACAGCCTGGGCTCTCTGTCACAGCTGCCCAGTCGCGTGCAGGGCGTTGTGACCAGCCTGGGGGAGGTGCAGGCTGATATCCGGCACTTGACAGCAGCTGTTCGAGACAACACAGCTGCCATCCGGGAAGAGGGGAGGCAGCGGCAACGTGACCAGCGGCACAATATCACCCACCAGTTGAGGATGCAGGCCCAAACAAACCTGTATCTGAGCCGTATCGCTGTGGCATTGGAGGGCAGGCAGCCAACAGCTCCCAGGAGTGGCCCACCCGGGGATCAGCCTCCTCCTGATGCCCCCCCACCCCCACCACCACCCACTCCCTCCAGGCAGATGAGGAGCCCGAGAGTGCCCCCAAGGAGGAGCCCCCGTCATCCCAGATGAGGGTTTTTTCTTTTTTTGGTTGTTATATATTTTTGTTTATACTCAGGATATGAGTTTTTGTTTATTTTTTATTATTATTGTTTATACTCAGGATATGAGTTTTTGTTTATTTTTTATTATTATTGTTTATACTCAGGACATGAGTTTTTGTTTATTTTTTGGTTCTCAGGTTATGAGATTTTTGTTTTTATTTTGTACTGCACACGGTCAGGAGTGCAGGGGACAGTGTGAATGGTGTGTGAATGTGAGAGGGTGGCACTCCTGAAAGTAAGGGGTGTCACCCTCGGCCGTGGTGGTGAAGTTAACCCCACGGCTGAATGAATGACGTGTGAAAGGTGTGTGAATGGACAGTGACATCATTGGGGCCTTGACGCTGGCGTTGCTGCTCCCAACTCCTACATGCTGGACTTGGGCTAATCCAATGCGATGTGCATGTGGTGTGTGTGATCCAGTGGTGTACATGCGTGCATTGTCTGTGTGATGAATGTTTTGGTTTAGTGTCCAAAGATGCCTACGGCGAGGACCCTCCTGACTGCTCTTCCATCAGCAGACTGGGTGTCCTCTGGCAGGTGGGGACTGTGTGGGTCGGGGGTCAGGTCATCACGTATGTCAATCTGCAGGCCTTTTCTCATAGCAAAGTTGTGCAGAATACAACATGCAGCGATGATCTGACACACAAAGGTAGGGGAATACAATAGGGTCCCCCCGGACTTATCCAGGCAGCGGAAACGGGACTTTAGGAGCCCAAATGTTTGCTCCACCACTCCACGGGTTTTGATGTGTGCTTCATTGTATTTTCTCTCTCCTCTGGTTTGGGGGTTCCGGAAAGGAGTCATTAGATGGGGTCCCAGTGCATATGCAGAGTCACCTGTAAGGTAAAAGACAGGAGAATGTTAGTCATGCATGTGCGACTTCTGTTGTGCATCACGGGAGGGGATAGTCATGCCTGACTCCCTTGTCACTCACCAACCAGCCAGCTGTCCCCATACATGTTCTGCTCGAATTCTGCTGGGATGGGGCTCTGACGGTATATGAAGCTGTCATGGCTGGACCCGGGGTGTTTGGCACGGACGTGCCATATGAGGCGTTGGGCATCAGCTATCACCTGTACGTTGATGGAATGCCAATGCTTCCGATTGCGGTATATGTGCTCTGTGGCACTGGGGGGCTGTAGGGCCACATGTGTGCAATCAATGGCCCCGATGGTGCGTGGGAATCTGGCAATGTTGTAGAAATCTGTCATTGCCTTCAGCCGCAGCTCCTCAGTGGTGGGTCTGATGAACTGGTTGGACATGCGTCTGAGGATTGCAGGGACAACCTGGTGCACACATCTGCTTATGGAGGACTGTGACATCCCAGCCACCACTCCACTTGTACGCTGGAATGATCCACTGGCAAGGAAATGAAGTGTTGCCAGGACCTTCACCAGTGGCTGCACTGCTTGTGAGCGGTGTGTTGGGCTGGTGATGTCATCCTGCAGGGTTGTGGTTAGTTCAAGTATTACATCAGGGCTGAATCTGAAGAGGCGATACACCTCCTCATCCCCCATGCCAAAGAGGCTCATACGTGTGCGGTATATCCTCTCACGTGCCCGCCTCCTCCGTAGCGAGGGACCCAGTACTAGTCTTAGGACCACAATTGCCCCTGGCATGTTGGCACACAGAGGTGTTGTCCTTGCAAGTGTTGTTGTTCAGCTTGCTAGTTTCGTCGGTAACGCTGCTGTAGCTGCTCTCCTGCTGACCTGTGACCGTCTGGAGTAAAGATAAAGCAGCCTTTTGTAGAAATAACTTTGCGCCGGACGGACCAGATACGCGCGGCGCATGTAGCCAGCGTATGGTGCTAATCCGTTCGCGAATTGGGAAATCTCCCTCATTTGCATATTTGCAGGGGAAATCAATGGGCGCGACTGATGCGCCCAGCGAAAATAAGCGCTGACGATACTCTGGCGTCGGAACGTTCCGCCGGTCGCAAATGACCCGTTATTGGGCGCATCTAGTTTGGTGGGTACGGGCACATAGAAACGACGGCGCATCATCACAGTTACGCGGCGCATATCGAAATACTCCAGCGCAAGTGTTCCTGAATCTGGCCCTATATATATG
Source organism: Rana kukunoris (assembly GCA_029574335.1). Classification (NCBI taxonomy): domain Eukaryota; kingdom Metazoa; phylum Chordata; class Amphibia; order Anura; family Ranidae; genus Rana; species Rana kukunoris. The sequence goes on from CM056051.1 coordinate 406,646,583, forward strand.
CAGTTGAGACTGAACCACTGACTAACTACATAGGACTATCATTATTAGCCTCGCTTCCCCTTACCTTAATTACCTGTATTACCTCCCCTGCACACTGGCAGGTGCTGGCCCTGTTTGTCACAGGCTTCACAGTAAAAGACAAGATACTGGTCGGCTGCACATCCGATAAAATCACCTTTATATGAACGTATTAAAAATAGACACTCCACACTATACAATCAAGGGAACATAGCACTCCAGCTAACGCATTTCATGACAACATCGGTGCTTAGCTATGACTAAGCGCTGGTGTTGGCGTGAAATGCATTAGCTGGAGTGCTATGTGCCCTTGATTGTATAGTGTGGAGTGTCTATTTTGAATACGTTCAAACAGGTGATTTTATCGGATGTGTGACTGACCAGATTGTTTTCTTCTACCTACTTGAGCACGATCCTGATTGGCTCAGATTGGCCATTGGCTCCCGCTGCTGTCAGTCAGAGCCAGTGGGGAAGGAGCAGGGCCAAGTCCTGCTCTGTGAATCTTATTGTAGCGTCCCCTTACTTTTAGTATGGGCACTACACTAAATTTAGCGGGGAGTGAGAGAGTTATGTTGCTTTCACTGTTAATTCTATTAGATTGGGTTGCTGTCAATTTTGGAACTGTCCTATGGGCCAGTCTACTCTCTGGGGGTGTCGGTCTCACCCCCGTGAGACTGGTGTCGCCAGAGGAGTTCTAACAGAGCTGCTTTTCCCCAGCAGACAATAGGAGGTGTTTTTCCCTCGCGGGGCATGGTGGGGAGGGGTATATCTGTGGCAGACGCCATTTTTCGGGGTTCTTCACGGGTTCCAGGTCGAGGTGCGGCACCCACCTTCAGGGTGTGCGCATCCAACGAGCCCCGGCGTTATGGCCTTCCAGGCCGCGGCCCACATGTTACGCAGAGTTCTGGGCGGATGCTGAAAAGGGGTCTCAGTGACTTACTGGGCCTCCAGTTATACTGCAGATATACCTAAACTGCTGATCAGTGACGCTAACTAAAATTTACTGGGATGATCTGCTCATCTAATCAAGAATCTCAAAGTACTAAGCCTGTGGCAGAGGCATCCTTAGAGCCAGGTTCATGGCAGCGACCTGTTTCCTCCCAGCGACTCAAGGTGACACTCCAGCTGCCAGGCTTGTGGCAGAAGTCTGTCCGGGGGCACTTCACCCACTCTGGCTAGAGTGGTGACCAGAGGCGTATCTAGTGAAAATAGCGCCTCTGGCAAGCACTGAAACTGCGCCCCTGTCAAAACATTTGAACCCCATCTTTCAGATAACAAAAAAAACAGCTAACAAAACTAGTGATATTTATCATCCCTTGTGATACCTTGGTTAGTGACATATCCTTTTTATGGAGAAATGTTTCCCCTCCTCCTTTGTGCATTGCCAATCTGACCAGATGGAATGGGAGAGCCTAGGAGAACAGGAGGGGCTGTGGCTGAACCCAGCTGGGATAGCGCTGCCATTGTCCATTAGCAAAGGTGCTGAAAATGAGATCCTGCCTATGCTCGGGAGGAAGGAAGAAGAGACCCTCAGACCCTGGTAAGTGCCTTGCTGCCCAGCCACTCATCAGCGCCCCCTTCATATGGCCCCCATGGCAATTGCCATGGCTGCCATACCCTAGATACGCCACTGGTGGCGACGAATGGTAATCATTGCTATTGAAAGCAGGCTTGCTTTCAATGTTTAACCAAGCCTGATTCTGCAAAGTTCCTTCACTTCATCAACCTGTCCTGTCTATCTCCTGTTGATGTTGGTGATGTTCGACCGAGGAATAAAGCATTAGAAAACGTCAACCTTTAGCTTGGACATGTTGTTATTGCTCTCACAGTGGCTACAATCAATTTTCCTAGACTCGTCAAAGGTAACTTTAAATATGCCGATCCCACTACATCTATCCAGCGGCTCTTGAGGGAGTATCGCTACATTATGGACACTCAGAACAGGGCTCTGGAGCGAGTACACACGAGTGTCCCCATAGCACTTGGCGGGAATGGAGCTAGAAATGCCGGTGTTGTACCCAAGATAAGGAGGATCGGGTAAGAATACCATGTTTGTTTTTTAACAAAAAAAAAGCCTTTACTATTACTTTAAGATAACTTACAAGATGGAGTGGGTCACATCCTACCCCCACTATAACCCAGTTGTTTGGTGTAAGTAAGAGTGTCAAGAGGATCTTTTTATTGTGTGTATTGTTGTGACTTATACTGTTACAGAGCAGGTAAAACCTGAAACCAGAGTCCCTATGCCAGGAGGACCAGAGGCTGCTGAAGGCGAACACAGGTGTCCTATGCAACTCCCTTAGGGAAATAAAATAAATATTAGGGGTAAACATATAGGGAATAAAGTATATATTTAATTTTCGAAATATATATAAAAAATAAGCTTGATGTAAATAACCTAACTAATGTGTACTGTTTTAAAAGCTTTGGGGTTGATTTACTAAAGGCAAATAGGCTGTGCAGTTGCTTCATAACTTGGTAAATGAGGTAAAGGTTCACTTTGCAAAGAATACCCAATCCCATGCAAGCAAAAAGGCATTAGTGCTTACACATGATTGGATGATGGTAGTCAGCAGGGCTTCTGCTCATTTGCTTAGCTCTGGAGCAACTTTGCAAAGAGCACAGTCTCATGGCCTTTAGTAATTCAACCCCCTTGTATCTGTGCACAACATGCAATTTTATAAGTGCATGTAATGAGTGTTTTTTTGCTGCTCCTGCTTTGTAATGTTACACAGTGGTTTTAGTTACGGTAACTGCTTCTTCTCATAACTGAAGCCTATGAGCAATGAGCAGGCCAACGTATTAAAAACAATGAACTCCCTGTGTGGCTGATATTTTATCTCAGCAGCCGTTAAGAGAGAGAGATGGAGAAACAATGGCCCGGATTCACAGAGCACTTACGCCAACGTATAACAAGTTACGCCGACGTAAGTGCAAATGTGCGCCGTCACAAACAGAAATACGCCTAAAACCACTAACTTGCTTACGCCGGCTTAGGGTGGGCGTATATTTAGGCTGGGTGCATGGTGCCGCTCCCATTGATTAGCCATTCAAACATGCAAATCAGCTAAATACGCCGATTCACGAACGTACGTGCGCCCGACGCAGGCTACACGCGGTGCACGTAAGTTGTACGTCTGGTGTAAAGTTATTGCCCATAAAGGAGGTGTAACTCAGCAACAGACATGCTCAGGTCTGCACCAGGCAACACAAGCTGGCGTATTTTACATTGGACGTGTGTCTGGCTGGGCGTAGGTTACGTTAACGGCAGTGATCCGGCCTATCTTAGGCAGTTATTCCGATGTGGTTGTGAGCATGCGCAGGGAGATGCGTTCACGTCACGGCGCATGCGCAGTTCATTATACGTACTTGTCTGGCGCTCGGCCCATCATTTGCATGGGGTTACGCCTCATTTGCATGGATCACGCCCACTTCCACCTACCCCGGCCTTTGCCTTTGAAACCCACGCCATGCTGGTGCAACGTTGGGAGCACTGGCTTTATGATCTACATGCTTGCCTCTCTGCGCTGTGTTGGTGTAATGTACATGGGATACGCTACGGCGGCGTAATGTGCGGCTGCTGTCTGTGAATCCGGGCCAGTATATTTAAATGTTTAACCTACAAATTTCTATATACAAGCCTGCTGACAGGACTACCATCCCTGCACTGCAAACAGCTAACCGATTGTTACAGACTACTGCCCCACTGCCACGTGGCTGATCAGTTGCTATTCTCAGAGTCTCCTTAAGCAGAGTCACCACAGCCTGCTGACCAGACCTCCATCCCCTCGGTACATTCCCTCAGCTGATCTCCACAGTCTCCTGCTGTCTCCATCTTGCGGCTGTCCTGCCGCCATCTACAGCACCTTCCCAGCCAAACAGATGTCCTTTTCCGATAGCTCTTACAGCCTGATCGTAGAGACACACCTATGACTCTGTTGATCTGTGAAAAGTTTCAACCAGGATATATGGTTTTACAATTTCACCAAATGTTAGTGCCACCTTTTATTTTATCTCTGGCTTCAATTTTTTTTTAGACTAATTGTACTGAGATGGCAGCGCTTCCCACTCCTCCTGGTATACTGTACACAGACCCTAAGGTTATCAATCCTTTCTTGGGACAGCTGCAGCCTGAATCTTAATATTTTTATAATACTGCGTTTCCCTGAAAATAAGACCTACTATGAAAATAAGACCTAGCGTTATTTTCCAGGAGGGCTGCAATATAAGACCTACCCCGAAAATAAGCCCTAGTTTAAAATGCTTGTACAATTCTATAATACACTCTATTACAGTAGTACATAATGTATAATGTGTGTGTTTCTGTAATATAATTGCGGGGAAGAGAGCTCTGGCAGGTCACAAAAGCGCAGAGAGGCGCTATAGTGAAGTTATTTGGCACAATTATAATACAGAAACACACACATTGTACATTATATACTACTGTAATAGAATTGGATTATAGGATTTTACAAGCATTTTAACTTCCACTGGGGATTCCTGACAGGCAGGGAGAGAGAGGGCACAGCACATTACATGGTAAGACCTACACCGAAAATAAGCCGCACTGTGTCTTTTGTTGCCAAAATTAATATAAGACCCAGACTTATTTTCAGGGAAACCTAAACCAGAAAACAATAATAAACACAATAACAAGCAGCTGAACACTAGGAGTCAATTTTAAAAAAATCCTATAGTTAATATAAAAGAGATAATCACAAGTCCATAAAAAGTCATCCAGATGATCTTCAAACTTGACTTATAGTAGATGTATGCAGGTGATGGGTGTGGAATACAGTGAGAAACCTCCACCAATAGCAGAAATGGCCGCTCACCTCACAATATATACCCTCCGTTAGATAAGGGTCATAAGCACTTTCCCATATGGGTATGATCCAGAAAAATGCTCCAAAATAGGCAAGCTCACGGATGATTCCAATGAGAGATATGTCCAATCATGTAAAAGGATAACAGACCATAGTGCTCTCCGCAATAATAATACAACATTTTATTGAAAATAGAAACAGTTACAAACATAGGCACTATGTCCAGTGCCAGGTAAACAGCGTGATATGTTACACAATGGGGAAGGCTGCGGGTGACGTCACGTCCTTCCCAACCGATTATTTTCAGGGAAACACCGTACTGTCTCCCAAACACATTGTTGTTGCTATTGAATTTTTTCCCCCAATAAATAAGTCTACCCCCCTCCCCACGCTACTTTGCACTATAATTTACTAGTTTTTTGCATCCTCCCCATCCCCCTGGTCCCTGTTGAACTTACCTTCATGGTTGATGTTAGTGCCCACACAGCCAATGTAACGGTTCTGGAATTTGAAATTGCCACTTTTCTCCATTTCTGCTGGGCTTCTGAGGCAGATCAGAGCGATGTTCTTTGCTTGCGCTGACCAATCAGAATCACTCTGATCCATCCCAGAAGTGCTACTGAAAGAGGGAGAAGAGTGTGTATACCAAGGGGGTGGGATGTGGGAGAAGGTGTACAGTATTCGCTTGCCTTTAAAAAAAAAATCTGAAAAGGTGAACTAACTCTTTAACCACTTAAGACCCAGACCATTATGCAGGTTAACCCCCCTGCCGGTATCCCCGAGCGCGACTCGGGTTGGATTTTTTATGAAAATATCGATATCCCCGAGTCGCGCTCGGTGTGAATGCAGAGCCTGCAGCGCGCGCTGGCTTACCTTTTTATCCAGGCGGGGTACTGTACTTACCTTGTCCCTGGATCCAGCGATGCATCCACGCTGTGTGAGCGAGTGGCGTCCTCCATTCGACTCACACAGTGCCCGCACGCCGCCGATCTCCGTTCACTGCGACGTAACGGCGCACGGGTGCGGAGACCGGCGGCAAATTCAAAAAAGTAAACAAACACATTACATACAGAATACTGTAATCTTATAGATTACAGTACTGTATGTAAAAAGTACACACCCCCCCTGTCCCTAGTGGTCCGCCCAGTGCCCTGCATGTTCTTTTACATAATAAAAACATTTTTTTTTGTGCCTGCAAACTGTAGATTGTCCATAGCAACCAAAAGTGTCCCTTTATGTCAAAAGTGATTTTAGAGCAGCTAGAAAACAGCGATAATAAATTATAATCACTTGCAGAATTGAGTGATAGCGATTTGTGGGGAAATTCGTCATAAAAAAATAAAAGTAATGACAGCGACAATTCTGCAACTGAGCAAATTTCAGTGATTTTGATTTGATTACATTAGTGAATAATTTTTATTATAATTACATTATTATTTGTTATAATTATTTATAGTTATTTATTATATTATAATTTTATGATTTTGTGTTTCAAACTTTATCATACACGGGATGTCTACTAGACTCTGGTTTGGACAAATTTAAGTGAGTTATTCCTAAAAATTGCAGGCCTACAGTATAAAACGCAGAATTTCCATACAAAATAATTGTACCGCTTTTGGTACGTAATTCCAGACAGAATCATACCGCCAGGGAGGTTAAGGACCTTGCCACTTTTTGCGATTCGGCACTGCGTCATTTTAACTGACAATTGTGCGGTCGTGTGACAAACAAAATTGGCATCCTTTTTTCCCACAAATAGAGCTAACTTTTGGTGGTATTTGATCTCCTCTGCGGTTTTTATTCTTTGCGCTATAAACAAAAATAGACCGACAATTTTGAAAAAAATGCAATATTTTTTACTTTTTGCTATAATAAATATCCCCCAAAAATATATAATTTTTTTTTTCCTCAGTTTAGGCCAATACGTATTCTTCTTCCTATTTTTGGTAAAAAAGAAAGATTGCAACAAGCGTTTATCGATTGGTTTGCGCAAAATTTATAGCGTTTACAAAATAGGGGATCGTTTCATTGCATTTTTATTAATATTTTTACTACTAATGGTGGCGATCAGCGATTTTTTTTTTGTGACTGCCACATTATGGTGGACACACTGGACAATTTTGACACATTTTTGGGACCATTGTCATTTTCACAGCAAAACGTGCTATAAAAATGCATTGATTACTGTGAAAATGACAATTGCAGTTTGGGAGTTAACCACTAGGGGGAGCTGTATGGGTTAAGTGTGACCTCATATGTGTTTCTAACTGTAGGGGGACAGGGCTGGATGTGTGACGTCATTGATCGTCTTTCCCTATATCAGGAAACAGACGATCAATGACACTGCCACAACGAAGAACAGGGAAGATGTGTTTACACACACCTCTCCCCGTTCCTCAGCTCCGATGACCGATTGCGGGACACCGGCGGCGATCGTTCCACAGGTCCCGCAGGCGCGGTCACGGAGCATTGGACCAGGTCACGAGCACCCCTCTGGTGCGCTCGCAACCCCACTGCTGGGCTTAAAGAGACACATACAGGTACGTGATTGTGCCCAGCTGTGCCATTCTGCCACGTATATCGGCGTGAAGGGGTCCTTAAGTGGTTAACTCATGATGAATCGCTTGCTTGCTGTACCTAGATGTATCACAAATCTCTATTGCCGCGTACACACGATCACTTTTTGTGATGAAAAAAAATTACGTTTTCCACCATGAAAAAAAAACTAAGGCCCAGATTCACAGAGCAATTACGCCTGTCTAACTGGTGCTAGACAGGAGTAATTTCAAATTTCGCGCGCCGTATCACTAGTTTGAATCCTCAAACCATGATACGGCGGCTTCGGGCTTCGATCCGAGAGGCTTACATCCTCGTAAGCCTTCGGATCTAAACTGCAATATTTTTACGGCCGCTGGGAGGAGTTTGCGTCGTTTTCATGCGTCGGGATATGCAAATGAGTTTTTACGGCGATCCACGAAGGTACAAGTGTCCCTCGCAATTGCATACGTCATTTTTTGGCTACGTAATGTTAGAGGAGCTTTTTGCTCGTCTAACAGTGCGTAACCCATGTAAAGTATGGCCGTCGTTCCCGCGTCGATTTGAAAATATATATTTTTTTTTAACGTAACTCGTTCGGGAATAGGAATGTACGTAAACGACGCTACTACGACGTGACGACGTGCACGGCGGGAAATTTGCAAACGGAGCATGCGCAGTTCGATCGCCGCGGGAACGCGCCTATTTTAAATGCTTCACGCCCCCTACTCGCCCCCTACTCGCGCAGATGGATTGCGACGGGAGAAATACACTACGCCGCCGTCGTTTACTGGACAAAATCTACCTGGATTCCACGTAGAGCCAGGTAAAAAACGGCGGCGTAGTGTATTTCTGATACTCTACGAGAATCTAATTCTTTGTGAATCTGCCCCTAAGTTTTTTCAACTTCATCATAAAAAACGACGTTGCCCACACACCATCGTTTTTTTTTAAATGCTCTAAAAAACCGTGGTTACGTACAGCACGTACGACGGCACTCTGTTCAAGCTCCCGTCTCATAACTAGCTTCTGAGCATGCGCAGGTTTAAAACGTCGTTTAAAGCGTCGTTTTAGCCCACACACGATCATTTTTTACAACACAAAAAACAAAGGGGCAGATTCACAGAGAATTAGATTCTCGTAGAGTATCAGAAATACACTACGCCGCCGTAGGGAGATGCGTTCACGTCACGGCGCATGCGCAGTTCATTATACGTACTTGTCTGGCGCTCGGCCCATCATTTGCATGGGGTTACGCCTCATTTGCATGGATCACGCCCACTTCCACCTACCCCGGCCTTTGCCTTTGAAACCCACGCCATGCTGGTGCAACGTTGGGAGCACTGGCTTTATGATCTACATGCTTGCCTCTCTGCGCTGTGTTGGTGTAATGTACATGGGATACGCTACGGCGGCGTAATGTGCGGCTGCTGTCTGTGAATCCGGGCCAGTATATTTAAATGTTTAACCTACAAATTTCTATATACAAGCCTGCTGACAGGACTACCATCCCTGCACTGCAAACAGCTAACCGATTGTTACAGACTACTGCCCCACTGCCACGTGGCTGATCAGTTGCTATTCTCAGAGTCTCCTTAAGCAGAGTCACCACAGCCTGCTGACCAGACCTCCATCCCCTCGGTACATTCCCTCAGCTGATCTCCACAGTCTCCTGCTGTCTCCATCTTGCGGCTGTCCTGCCGCCATCTACAGCACCTTCCCAGCCAAACAGATGTCCTTTTCCGATAGCTCTTACAGCCTGATCGTAGAGACACACCTATGACTCTGTTGATCTGTGAAAAGTTTCAACCAGGATATATGGTTTTACAATTTCACCAAATGTTAGTGCCACCTTTTATTTTATCTCTGGCTTCAATTTTTTTTTAGACTAATTGTACTGAGATGGCAGCGCTTCCCACTCCTCCTGGTATACTGTACACAGACCCTAAGGTTATCAATCCTTTCTTGGGACAGCTGCAGCCTGAATCTTAATATTTTTATAATACTGCGTTTCCCTGAAAATAAGACCTACTATGAAAATAAGACCTAGCGTTATTTTCCAGGAGGGCTGCAATATAAGACCTACCCCGAAAATAAGCCCTAGTTTAAAATGCTTGTACAATTCTATAATACACTCTATTACAGTAGTACATAATGTATAATGTGTGTGTTTCTGTAATATAATTGCGGGGAAGAGAGCTCTGGCAGGTCACAAAAGCGCAGAGAGGCGCTATAGTGAAGTTATTTGGCACAATTATAATACAGAAACACACACATTGTACATTATATACTACTGTAATAGAATTGGATTATAGGATTTTACAAGCATTTTAACTTCCACTGGGGATTCCTGACAGGCAGGGAGAGAGAGGGCACAGCACATTACATGGTAAGACCTACACCGAAAATAAGCCGCACTGTGTCTTTTGTTGCCAAAATTAATATAAGACCCAGACTTATTTTCAGGGAAACCTAAACCAGAAAACAATAATAAACACAATAACAAGCAGCTGAACACTAGGAGTCAATTTTAAAAAAATCCTATAGTTAATATAAAAGAGATAATCACAAGTCCATAAAAAGTCATCCAGATGATCTTCAAACTTGACTTATAGTAGATGTATGCAGGTGATGGGTGTGGAATACAGTGAGAAACCTCCACCAATAGCAGAAATGGCCGCTCACCTCACAATATATACCCTCCGTTAGATAAGGGTCATAAGCACTTTCCCATATGGGTATGATCCAGAAAAATGCTCCAAAATAGGCAAGCTCACGGATGATTCCAATGAGAGATATGTCCAATCATGTAAAAGGATAACAGACCATAGTGCTCTCCGCAATAATAATACAACATTTTATTGAAAATAGAAACAGTTACAAACATAGGCACTATGTCCAGTGCCAGGTAAACAGCGTGATATGTTACACAATGGGGAAGGCTGCGGGTGACGTCACGTCCTTCCCAACCGATTATTTTCAGGGAAACACCGTACTGTCTCCCAAACACATTGTTGTTGCTATTGAATTTTTTCCCCCAATAAATAAGTCTACCCCCCTCCCCACGCTACTTTGCACTATAATTTACTAGTTTTTTGCATCCTCCCCATCCCCCTGGTCCCTGTTGAACTTACCTTCATGGTTGATGTTAGTGCCCACACAGCCAATGTAACGGTTCTGGAATTTGAAATTGCCACTTTTCTCCATTTCTGCTGGGCTTCTGAGGCAGATCAGAGCGATGTTCTTTGCTTGCGCTGACCAATCAGAATCACTCTGATCCATCCCAGAAGTGCTACTGAAAGAGGGAGAAGAGTGTGTATACCAAGGGGGTGGGATGTGGGAGAAGGTGTACAGTATTCGCTTGCCTTTAAAAAAAAAATCTGAAAAGGTGAACTAACTCTTTAACCACTTAAGACCCAGACCATTATGCAGGTTAACCCCCCTGCCGGTATCCCCGAGCGCGACTCGGGTTGGATTTTTTATGAAAATATCGATATCCCCGAGTCGCGCTCGGTGTGAATGCAGAGCCTGCAGCGCGCGCTGGCTTACCTTTTTATCCAGGCGGGGTACTGTACTTACCTTGTCCCTGGATCCAGCGATGCATCCACGCTGTGTGAGCGAGTGGCGTCCTCCATTCGACTCACACAGTGCCCGCACGCCGCCGATCTCCGTTCACTGCGACGTAACGGCGCACGGGTGCGGAGACCGGCGGCAAATTCAAAAAAGTAAACAAACACATTACATACAGAATACTGTAATCTTATAGATTACAGTACTGTATGTAAAAAGTACACACCCCCCCTGTCCCTAGTGGTCCGCCCAGTGCCCTGCATGTTCTTTTACATAATAAAAACATTTTTTTTTGTGCCTGCAAACTGTAGATTGTCCATAGCAACCAAAAGTGTCCCTTTATGTCAAAAGTGATTTTAGAGCAGCTAGAAAACAGCGATAATAAATTATAATCACTTGCAGAATTGAGTGATAGCGATTTGTGGGGAAATTCGTCATAAAAAAATAAAAGTAATGACAGCGACAATTCTGCAACTGAGCAAATTTCAGTGATTTTGATTTGATTACATTAGTGAATAATTTTTATTATAATTACATTATTATTTGTTATAATTATTTATAGTTATTTATTATATTATAATTTTATGATTTTGTGTTTCAAACTTTATCATACACGGGATGTCTACTAGACTCTGGTTTGGACAAATTTAAGTGAGTTATTCCTAAAAATTGCAGGCCTACAGTATAAAACGCAGAATTTCCATACAAAATAATTGTACCGCTTTTGGTACGTAATTCCAGACAGAATCATACCGCCAGGGAGGTTAAGGACCTTGCCACTTTTTGCGATTCGGCACTGCGTCATTTTAACTGACAATTGTGCGGTCGTGTGACAAACAAAATTGGCATCCTTTTTTCCCACAAATAGAGCTAACTTTTGGTGGTATTTGATCTCCTCTGCGGTTTTTATTCTTTGCGCTATAAACAAAAATAGACCGACAATTTTGAAAAAAATGCAATATTTTTTACTTTTTGCTATAATAAATATCCCCCAAAAATATATAATTTTTTTTTTCCTCAGTTTAGGCCAATACGTATTCTTCTTCCTATTTTTGGTAAAAAAGAAAGATTGCAACAAGCGTTTATCGATTGGTTTGCGCAAAATTTATAGCGTTTACAAAATAGGGGATCGTTTCATTGCATTTTTATTAATATTTTTACTACTAATGGTGGCGATCAGCGATTTTTTTTTTGTGACTGCCACATTATGGTGGACACACTGGACAATTTTGACACATTTTTGGGACCATTGTCATTTTCACAGCAAAACGTGCTATAAAAATGCATTGATTACTGTGAAAATGACAATTGCAGTTTGGGAGTTAACCACTAGGGGGAGCTGTATGGGTTAAGTGTGACCTCATATGTGTTTCTAACTGTAGGGGGACAGGGCTGGATGTGTGACGTCATTGATCGTCTTTCCCTATATCAGGAAACAGACGATCAATGACACTGCCACAACGAAGAACAGGGAAGATGTGTTTACACACACCTCTCCCCGTTCCTCAGCTCCGATGACCGATTGCGGGACACCGGCGGCGATCGTTCCACAGGTCCCGCAGGCGCGGTCACGGAGCATTGGACCAGGTCACGAGCACCCCTCTGGTGCGCTCGCAACCCCACTGCTGGGCTTAAAGAGACACATACAGGTACGTGATTGTGCCCAGCTGTGCCATTCTGCCACGTATATCGGCGTGAAGGGGTCCTTAAGTGGTTAACTCATGATGAATCGCTTGCTTGCTGTACCTAGATGTATCACAAATCTCTATTGCCGCGTACACACGATCACTTTTTGTGATGAAAAAAAATTACGTTTTCCACCATGAAAAAAAAACTAAGGCCCAGATTCACAGAGCAATTACGCCTGTCTAACTGGTGCTAGACAGGAGTAATTTCAAATTTCGCGCGCCGTATCACTAGTTTGAATCCTCAAACCATGATACGGCGGCTTCGGGCTTCGATCCGAGAGGCTTACATCCTCGTAAGCCTTCGGATCTAAACTGCAATATTTTTACGGCCGCTGGGAGGAGTTTGCGTCGTTTTCATGCGTCGGGATATGCAAATGAGTTTTTACGGCGATCCACGAAGGTACAAGTGTCCCTCGCAATTGCATACGTCATTTTTTGGCTACGTAATGTTAGAGGAGCTTTTTGCTCGTCTAACAGTGCGTAACCCATGTAAAGTATGGCCGTCGTTCCCGCGTCGATTTGAAAATATATATTTTTTTTTAACGTAACTCGTTCGGGAATAGGAATGTACGTAAACGACGCTACTACGACGTGACGACGTGCACGGCGGGAAATTTGCAAACGGAGCATGCGCAGTTCGATCGCCGCGGGAACGCGCCTATTTTAAATGCTTCACGCCCCCTACTCGCCCCCTACTCGCGCAGATGGATTGCGACGGGAGAAATACACTACGCCGCCGTCGTTTACTGGACAAAATCTACCTGGATTCCACGTAGAGCCAGGTAAAAAACGGCGGCGTAGTGTATTTCTGATACTCTACGAGAATCTAATTCTTTGTGAATCTGCCCCTAAGTTTTTTCAACTTCATCATAAAAAACGACGTTGCCCACACACCATCGTTTTTTTTTAAATGCTCTAAAAAACCGTGGTTACGTACAGCACGTACGACGGCACTCTGTTCAAGCTCCCGTCTCATAACTAGCTTCTGAGCATGCGCAGGTTTAAAACGTCGTTTAAAGCGTCGTTTTAGCCCACACACGATCATTTTTTACAACACAAAAAACAAAGGGGCAGATTCACAGAGAATTAGATTCTCGTAGAGTATCAGAAATACACTACGCCGCCGTTTTTTACCTGGCTCTACGTGGAATCCAGGTAGATTTTGTCCAGTAAACGACGGCGGCGTAGTGTATTTCTCCCGTCGCAATCCATCTGCGCGAGTAGGGGGCGTGAAGCATTTAAAATAGGCACGTTCCCGCGGCGATCGAACTGCGCATGCTCCGTTCGCAAATTTCCCGACGTGCATTGCACGAAAACACGTCGTCACGTCGTAGTAGCGTCGTTTACTTACATTTCTATTCCCGAACGAGTTACGTTAAAAAAAAAAAATATTTTCAAATCGACGCGGCAACAACGGCCATACTTTACATGGGTTACGCACTGTTAGACCAGCAAAAAGCTCCTCTAACATTACGTAGCCAAAAAATGACGTAGGCGAATGCGAGGGACACTCGTACCTTCGTGAATCGCCGTAAAAACTCATTTGCATATCCCGACGCATGAAAACGACGCAAACTCCTCCCAGCGGCCGCAAAAATATCGCAGTGTAGATCCGAAGGCTTACTAGGACGTAAGCCTCTCGGATCGAAGCCCGAAGCCGCCGTATCATGGTTTGAGGATTCAAACTAGTGATACGGCGCGCAAAATTTGAAATTACTCCTGTCTAACACCAGTTAGACAGGCGTAATTGCTCTGTGAATCTGGGCCAACATTTTCAAAAACGACATAAAAAATTTAAGCATGTTCGAATTTTTTTTTGTAGTTTTAGCCCACCCGCGATCATTTTAAATTAAGTTTTTTTAAAACGTTGTTTAATTTCATCACAAAAAACGACCGTGTGTACGCTGCATATGTGTATAGCATACCATATAGCTACCATAAAGGAAACTCTACAATTGGAGTGCTAAAGTCATAAACAGCTTACCGTATATATACTCGAGTATAAGCCGAGCCGAATATAAGCCGAGGCACCTTATTTTACCACAAAAAAAGGGAAAACTTATTGACTTGAGTATAAGCCTAGGGTGTCCATCTGCATGCCTCACTGTGCCTCACTACAGACCACCTAGGCTTTGAGGAAGGGGGTACGCCCCAGAAACGCATCAGCCATATTGATGTCAAGGGTCTGACTGGCAGGTGCCGTGAGGTCCAGTTTCAGCTGTTTTTAAAAGCGCTTACTTCTAAATGTTTGTAAGTAGGACCATTGCTTTTATTTCGTGTTTATTAAAACTTTTAAGTGGTAATGCACAAGGTCGGTGCGCCCTCCTTTCTTCTCTCTTACATACTGTACACATGTGTGTTTTTGTTTTTGATTATTTTTGATTATGCAGATGCTGTTCTGACCATGGATTGTGTCAGTTTCAATCAGGTATCTAATTTTCTAATGCTGTGCAGACCAGCTCTAATTGGTTTGGATGCATTCAAAGTTTTCTATTTAAATCCTTTCAGATCCTCGCACAACCCAGCTATGACTAAGCATCTATCCATGATGTGAAACATGTTAGCTTTTTTGTCCCCTATGTCCACTTTCTACCATTGATTGCAGTGTTGCATGAATTTTTGGTTGTTATACAGCTTTGGATTTTATCCCTTGTTCATTTTGTTTCAATAAATCGCCTATCAGTGTCCAGGAACATTTATTTTTTCCACATATACATTTTTCTGCCTCGATATATAAAAGCAGCCATCGCACTCAGTATGAGATGTGTGAAATGTCATCTACACATCGCCGAGAGCAGTGCTGCATATGTAATTCTGACCACATATTCACAAAAATGTCACCCATGTCATAGCCGGAGTGCCTGTCAAACAATAGCTATTTGTTTTTACGCTAACATTTGTCATTTGCCATAGTGTCTTAAAATAGTCTGTGGGCTTAGGAGGGCGACTCGCTTTCAGCAGCCCCTTTGTTAAGGAAATCAAGGATATAATTTATCCAAGAACGCTTTTCATTCATTCGTCCCCTTAGCCTTCACTGGCGGAATTGAAAATGTATCCCTTTACCGCAGCACCGTGCAACAATTACTATAAACATGGCATTTTCAATGTCTCATGCAATGGTTTTCATTTTGCTGATATTTCAAAGCAAGAGGCATTATGTAACAATGCAAGAGCTCACTTGCTGAAGTGCATGAAATTGAAATGATCAAGTTTGACCCCTGGCAGTCAAAGCAATATAGTTATTGCATGACGGTTAATATAGTTTTCACCAATGTCATTTTTTACTTTAGTCCCTTTTCTCAATACATTTTCTCAGTCCACATTCTTTTGTCTGCAGCACATTCTTACTGACATATGAGATTCTGCACTTGTGATTTAAAGTAACTCCTTCTCTGTTGCACTTTTTTCCTAATTTTACACTGACAGCTGCACATGTGCATCTCATTGTACATCAGCAGCATGCATGGATTTTATTCCTGTTCAGCCTGGAGGAAAAGCAATGGCCCCGGAGTGAGGAGCTGCATCTGCGTGATCTGCCTTCTTCCTAAGGTAAGGAGGCCTCTGATCGCGTCCTTTTTCCCATGTGCGTGCGGGGGGGTGGGGAAGCGGGGGATTGGCGTTTGCCCCACAAAAAAATATTGGACATCAGCCACCACTGAGTCTACTGTTTGTTTCGTTTAGGCAGCTATTCTCAACTAGGGTTCCCTAGGGCTCTAGGATTCCTCCAGAGGTTTATAGGGGTTTCTTAAACCATGGAGGATTGACCAACTGCTTGGTAATGCCTGCATAATTCTGGCCCCAACCACACTTCACAGTGCGAATGGCATGGGAATAATAGAGCTCCTCCTGGTTTCTTAAGTAATTAACTACTGAAACCAATTAATCATGTTAGCAGTAGTGTTGAGCGGAATACGCCATATTCGATTTCGCAATATTTCATGAATATATAGAAGAATATTCGCGAAATATTCGTTAATATCGAATATTCGTGATATTTTATAAAAAAATAAATTTCACGAAATTTCGCTAATGCGAATGCGAATTAATTGCGAAATTCTCGTCAGCGCATTCGCATGCCTTGATCTTTGCCAGTCTATTTTCGGATCGCTATTTTGTGCTGCCCTGCAAAGCAAAGATGGTGGGGAGTAACTTTTCATCCAGTGAGGAAAAACTGCTGATTAGTGTAAGTAATTTCACCACTGTTATTTCATTATCTTTAACTGCATTTTAGACTAGTTTAAATGTTAGGATATAAGATCAGATATTAGTATTTCCCAAACAGTGTGTCTCCAGCTGTTGCAAAACTACAACTCCCAGCATGCCTGGACAGCTGCAGACACCCTGGTTGGTAAATGTGTATTTAGGCACTTTCCTTGCTATTTAGCATAATCAGGGCTTTTTTTCTGGCGGAACGCACCGGAACGGCGTTCCGCCACCTATTTTGAGTCAGTCAGGGCCGGTGCCCTGGGCGCTACGGACTGGCTGGAGCCCCGAATGTGGCCCTGAAAAGCCCCGAGTCTCAAAAAAGCACCATACATTAATTAGCCCCGAACACACGCCGAGCAGGAAGCGAGTCACAGGTCCCGCATTCTGGAGCCTGCAGAACATATGATGGACGTCCCAGTGGTCCAATGTCCAACCGTGGGATGTGTGACATCCATCATATGCGCCGCCGGCTCCAGAAGGCAGGAATTTCCAATCCCGCAGCAGTCGCCGTCACATCACAATACTGAGATCCCCGCTCAGCGCTGAAGCGGGACTCAGAAGAAGACGGACTGAGGAGGAGAGATGAGAAGCCTCCGGCCTTTCCATGGCCGGGGGGGGGGGGGGCGTGACTGCAGGCGTGGAGGAGCCAGAGCAGACACCCACACCACTGGCTGCTGCTGCTACAATACCGGCCCAAACGTGAGTACAGCCCGCCCCCCCCCTCCTGTAACCTGTATAGGAGAAGCAGTGGGGACGGCTGCATATAAAAAATCCTTTTCTCCATCTCCCTTCTGCAGTATTGGAATGCCTGAGGCTGCGAGAGGTAGAGGAAAAGCAGGCATTCCAATACTGCAGAAGGGAGATAGAGAAAATGATTTTTTATATGCAGCCGCCCCCACTGCTCCTCCTATACCACCCATACTCTTTGCCTCCTCATGATCTCCACCTCCCCCAGTACTCTGCCACCCCCAGTGATCTCCACCTCCCCCCAGTACTCTGCCACCCCCCAGTACTCTGCCACCCCCAGTACTCTGCCACCCCCCAGTGATCTCCACCTCCCCCCAGTACTCTGCCACCCCCCAGTGATCTCCACCTGCCCCCAGTACTCTGCCACCCCCCAGTACTCTGCCACCCCCCAGTGATCTCCACCTCCCCCCAGTACTCTGCCACCCCCCAGTGATCTCCACCTCCCCCAGTACTCTGCCACCCCCCACTGATCTCCACCTCCCCCCAGTACTCTGCCACCCCCCAGTGATCTCCACCTCCCCCCAGTACTCTGCCACCCCCCAGTGATCTCCACCTCCCCCCAGTACTCTGCCACCCCCCAGTGATCTCCACCTCCCCCCAGTACTCTGCCACCCCCCAGTACTCTGCCACCCCCCAGTGATCTCCACCTCCCCCCAGTACTCTGCCACCCCCAGTGATCTCCACCTGCCCCCAGTACTCTGCCACCCCCCAGTACTCTGCCACCCCCCAGTGATCTCCACCTCCCCCCAGTACTCTGCCACCCCCCAGTGATCTCCACCTCCCCCAGTACTCTGCCACCCTCCACTGATCTCCACCTCCCCCCAGTACTCTGCCACCCCCCAGTACTCTGCCACCCCCCAGTGATCTCCACCTGCCCCCAGTACTCTGCCACCCCCCAGTGATCTCCACCTCCCCCCAGTACTCTGCCACCCCCCAGTGATCTCCACCTCCCCCAGTACTCTGCCACCCCCAGTACTCTGCCACCCCCCAGTGATCTCCATCTCCCCCCAGTACTCTGCCACCCCCCAGTGATCTCCACCTGCCCCCAGTACTCTGCCACCCCCCAGTACTCTGCCACCCCCCAGTGATCTCCACCTCCCCCCAGTACTCTGCCACCCCCCAGTGATCTCCACCTCCCCCAGTACTCTGCCACCCCCAGTGATCTCCACCTCCCCCCAGTACTCTGCCACCCCCCAGTGATCTCCACCTGCCCCCAGTACTCTGCCACCCCCAGTACTCTGCCACCCCCAGTACTCTGCTAGCCCCCAGTGATCTCCACCTCCCCCAAGTCCTCTGCCACACCCTCTCCAGTGCTCTCTGCCACCCTCTCCAGTGCTCTTTGCCACCCTCTTCAGTGCTCTCTGCCACACTCTCCAGTGCTCTCTGCCACACCACCCCCCAGTGCTCTCTGCCGCACCACCCCCCAGTCCTCTCTGCCGCACCACCCCCCAGTCCTCTCTGCCGCACCACCCCCCAGTCCTCTCTGCTGCACCACCCCCCAGTCCTCTCTGCCGCACCACCCCCCAGTGCTCTCTGCCGCACCACCCCCCAGTCCTCTCTGCCGCACCACCCCCCAGTCCTCTCTGCCGCACCACCCCCCAGTCCTCTCTGCCGCACCACCCCCCAGTCCTCTCTGCCGCACCACCCCCCAGTGCTCTCTGCCACCCCTCTAACCCATTCTGACAAGATATTTTTTTTTCTTACCTTGTGAAGCCAGTGATGCTTACCTAATTCCTATATCTAGGTCCCTCAACCGTCCCTGAAAAAGGACCTAACAAGTAAACCGAACAGGAAATGGCTGTGGGCTGGGGCATCATGTAACGTGGTTTAAGGTAAGTGACAAGGGCATTTATCCTATATATGTTTATACTGGGGAGGGGTTGAGAATACTTGATTGTGTATGTATGTAGGTCAGGTCAGTGTATGTAGGACAGGTCAGTGGGTCAGGTCAGTGTATGTAGGACAGGTCAGTGTATGTAAGACAGGTCAGTGTATGTAGGACAGGTCAGTGTATGTAGGTTATGTCAGAACACACACACACGTAGAACAGAGTATGTGTGTCAGGTAAGTCACCCCACGCCACTCCACCGACCGCGCCTGAACACCCCCACTTTACAAAACTGTGATTAATATGTGTAACTGCAAAACTTATAAATAAACACCTTTCAAAAAGGAAATGTCTCTGAGCTTACTTTTGGTAAGTATTCCAATTTTTTTGCACATTTTACTGCATTGCTTTTTATTTATTTACATACAATTACTTTTATAGCCCCCCCAAATTTTACTTGCATCCCTGTTCTCTAAAGGGGCGGTTCTAGGGGGCGGTCCTAGGGGTGGGTAGGGGCGTGGCCAGGGGAGGGAGGGTGAGTTCCACCACCTTTTCTCTGAGAAAAAAAGCCCTGAGCATAATTAACATGTTGTGGACATAGGACGTATGCGAACGTCCTGACTTCAGGGTCCTTAAGGCCCAAGACGTTCGAATACATATTGCCCTCTAGATGTTGCAGAACTACAACTTCCAGCATGCCTGGGCATGCTGGGACTTCTAGTTTTGCAAGTTCTGCAGGCCCACATTTTTCAGACCACTATACCCGGGTCTCTAAACTGTGGCACTCTAGATGCAGCAAAAGTAAAATTCTTAGCATGCACTGACAGACCATGCCTGATGGGAGTAGTAGTTTTGCAACAGCTGGAGGCGCACTGGTCTTGAAACCCTGAGTTAGGTAACAAACTCGCAGTGTTTTGCAACCATTGTGCCTCCAGCTGTTGCAAAACTACAACTCCCTGCATGCAACTGGCTGCAATAATTCCCCCCCCTCTCCCCCAATGTGAATGTACAGGGTACATTCACATGGGCTGGGGCTTACAGTGTGCTTCTAGCTGAAGCAAATTTGGCGCTGCAGCTCAAACCCTCAGCGGGAAACTACTGTGAACCCCACGCCCCTCTGACTGTACCCTAAAAACACTACACCACACTACATAAAAATTAAAAAACACAACAAAAGTATTATCATATACTTTGTTCTTCATCTTGCAGAGGTTCCTGCAACAGGGATATGACGCAACCCGGAGCCAGCAGGACAAAAAAAAAATAGTCCGCTCCCTCTTGCGGGAGTTACGACAAGTTTATGGCCGCACACATGACCACATGGCCATCCTAAAAAAGTGGTCAGACCTAAAGAGGCGCCACATGGCTTGGGTCAGACAGATCCGAGATGAATTTCATCCAGGTAAGTTATTGGTGACAGTTATGTAAGGTCATATGTAATTAACCTTAGGGCAGATGTTGTTAACCCAGACGCCATGTTGTGGTAACATATATCACCACCCAAGGTATTCATAGTACTGTTGAAAAAAGACATTATTCCATCAAGTTAAACCATGGAATTAAAGTGGTGGTGTGGTGGGTTAAAGGGGAAGGGGTGGTATTTTATAACTAAATTACCAGTAAATTCCTGTGCTAGGCGTAGGTTATCATAGTAATCCCGTGTACTCCATCAGGCCCTTTTTTTAACATGAGATCGTCAGAATAATACAAAGGAAACACAAACAGCTCATTTTACCATGGTGGCAGCCCAGCTCACACTCAGTCCCCTGTAGTGCCAGCAAGACCCTTTAGTATAACATTATCCCATTGGTTAACTGTCTATATAAATACATTTGTATTCATATACAATACAGCAGAGTACACAGAATTTGCATACATTATTAGAAATCATTTTTACATATATGAACATTGTGTTATTATAGGAGCTCCTCTACCATCTGTGCGCCCCAAGCGCACAAGGCGACAGGCCGCAGAGGAGGAGGAGGAGGAGGAGGAGGAGAAGGATGAAGAGGAGGAGCAGGAGGAGGATGCACAGGAGGAGCAAGAGGAGGATGCACAGGAGGAGAGGGATGAGGAGCTGCAACCCCCCCCCCCCAAACTCCTGGTGAATCGGGTGATGGAGAAGAGGAGCAGGAGGATGAGACGGTTCCTGTGAGCCCCAGGCAGGAGGGTAAATATGTGCACAAAGATTAATAACATTTCAACAATAAGATGTAGATATAAAAATGGACAGCATTTAATCCTATTTTTTTTTTCTTATATCCTATCAGTTTTCAAAAAGATGGAGGAAAATTACACTCTCATCCAGAGGACCAATGAGAAAATCCTCTCAAATCGCCGGAAAATGCGAATATTAGACCTCCAAAACCAACAGCTGGAGCAACAGCAGAGGAAGAATTTTGACGCGATGGCTGAGCTTCACAACCTCATGCAAAAATACATGTAATTTTTTTTTTTCTTGTTTTAAAAAATGTTATTCTTTTAAAATGTTTCCTTTCTTATTGAGATTGTTAGGTTTTTCAACACATCTAACTTCACATCTAACACATCAACATCAACATCAACACATCTAACTTCATAATAACCAAAAACATTTTATACTATTATTTTATTTAACACAAACCTAAGACAAACTAAAATACACGGACACAGACACTACTAACACAAACTAAACTGTTGAAAAATTACTATAACAAAAGCTACAATATATATATATATATATAGAGAGAGAGATAGAGAGTGAGAAAGAGAGAGAGAGTGCTGATTTGCTCCTGCAGACAGGCTAATGGTTGCAGTATAAAGGCCGCAAACCAGGGTTTAACATAAAGTTCAGTCTTTTAGTCACACTTGCTGTTACGATCCGGTCTGGTAGCTTGTAGCGGAGGCTGTTGGTGGATCCGCTGTGCCACAGAGGTCATGAAGCATTACTCAGCATGAAGGCAGCAGCAGTAGTATTAAAATATAATGTAATTATCACACAGGCAACATTTACAAGCAGTAGTGGTAATAGTACTAGATATCATCTAAACACTTGGGCAAGGGTGACAGGCAGACTTCTGGCTAGGATAGCGAGCTCGGAACAGAAGTCCCCGGTTATCGGGACATTGCGGACCGCTTCTGGGCTGATGGTTCATTCCCCTGATCTCATAATACAGACACTAGCAGACTTTTATGAACGGTTGTATCGCCCGGCCTTGGAGTATGGCGCTGAGGAGCTGTCCAACTACCTGGACGGGATTACATTTCAGCGTCTTTCCCCTTCTCAGAGCTTAGAGCTCGATTCCCCTCTGGCTCTGAAGGAACTACAGGAGGCGGTCGCGGCCTTCCCCAACTGTAAAGCCCCAGGGGGTGACAGAATCCCCATGGAGATTTACAAACAATACTCCGAGACCTTACTGCCCAGGCTGCTGGGAGTTTTTAATGCTGCTAGGGTGTCCAATGCCCTCCCGCTCCCTAAAAAGCTAGGGCACAAATTGTGTTAATTCTTAAACCGGGTAAGGACCCAGTGGATCCGGCCTCGTACAGGCTGATTTCGCTGTTGCAATCTGATATCAAAATCCTGGCAAATGTACTGGCCCTCAGGCTAAATAAGGTGATCACCTCAGCCATACACCCGGACCGGGCGGGATTTATGCCCAACAAATCCACAGCTATAAACCTCAGAAGACTATTTCTTAACATGCAGTCCCGGGCTGATAATGTGGGTAGGAGAGCTCTGCTGTCACTTGACGCTATGAAGGCCTTTGATAGCGTGGAGTGGCCGTATCTCTGGGAGGTGCTGCGGCGATTCGGATTTGGAGAGGTGTTTATCTCCTGGGTGCGGTTGTTGTATCATTGCCCCCAGGCGGTTATCAGAGAGGCTGGAAGGGTGTCGCTGTCTTTTTCTCTGGGCCGGGGTGTCCACTGTCCCCCCTGCTGTTTGCCCTGGCAATAGAGCCACTGGCGATTCAGATTAGAGAACATAGGGGTATCACTGGCTTCTGCTATGGAGACAGGCAGGAGAAGGTGATGCTATATGCCGACGACACAATGATCCTGCTGGGGGATACCGAGCAATCCCTGAGCACGACAATGGAGACGGTTGTCAGATTTGGGGAGTTCTCGGGCCTCAAAATAAACTGGTCTAAGTCTGCTTTGATGCCCCTGGATGAGGACCAGCTGCAACACGAATCACTCGGGCAAGAGTGGAGGGAGAGCCAAGGAGAGGGAATGAATGACAAGGGACCCTTCAGTGCCCTGAACCGACGGCGGGTGCCAGAAAGTCACCGCCGATCCAGGACTCATTCATCTTGATGAATGTGAGTCTGTCCACGGAGTCTGTGGACAGACGGGTCCTCTTGTCCGTGACCACCCCACCTGCCGCGCTGAATGTTCGCTCAGATAGTACGCTGGAGGGGGGCAAGACAATAACTCCAGCGCATACTGAGCGAGCTTGCGGCAGGTGTCCAATCTGGCAACCCAGTACTCCATGGGGTCGTCAGTGCTCATACTGTCAGAAGCACCGACGGACCCCATGTAGTCTGCCACCATGTGGGCCAGCCGCTGGTGGTGGTGACTGCTGCTGCTGCTGCTGCTGCTGGTACTGGGTCGCTCAGATTGGAAGAACATCCTCATCTCACCCATTAGGTCCCCTACTCGGCTGCTGCTGGGTGCAGCCACCTGCTTGGTGAGATGAGGGAGGACAACTGGAGGCCGGGGAGTTGCCTGCTCCAACCGGCTGACTATGCGTGCCTGCAGTTCCTCCATCCGGTGCTGCCTCCGGCTGGCTGGGAGGAACTGCTCCAGTTTCCCCTTGCATCTTGAATCTAAAAGGGTGGCCATCCAAAATTCATCCCTCTCCTTGATAGTCTTAACCCGGGGGTCCCTCCTGAGGCATCTCAGCATGTGGGCAGCCATGGGGAAGAGCACAGCCCGCTGTGACTCCTCATGGCTGACCGGGTCCATGACGTCTGAGTCTTCATGCTGGAGGCGCTGCTGCTCGCGCTCAGAGATGCCCAACCCCTGGACTATCGGTGCCCCCAACACTGGCTCTCCCTCCTGACCAGGCCCTGACTCCAGGACGTCACCAGTAACCTCCTCATCATCATCATCCTCCTCCTCCTCGTCCTGGGCCTGGTCTTGGTGGAGCAGTGTTGCCTCCTCCTGCTCCACCAAGGCACTCTCCCCAGCTTCGAGCAGGCGATCTAGTGCCCTGTCCAGCAGGAACACTATAGGGAGCACGTCATTGAGGCCGACATGCTCCCTGCTGACCATCTTGGTCTCCTGCTCGAAAGGGGCCAACACATGGCAGACCTGGTGTATCTGCCCCCACTCAGCACTGGTGATGTACGGGAGTGTTTGTGATGGCCCGGCAGTGCCTTGCTCCAGCAGGTATTCCTTCACCGCCCTTCGCTGCTCCCACAACCTCTCCAGCATGTGGAGGGTGGAGTTCCACCGCGTCACACTGTCCACAATCAGCCTGTGAAGGGGCAGGCTGTTGTCCCGCTGCAACTTGGACAGGGACGCGGTAGCGGTTGGGGAGCGCCTGAAGTGGCTGGCAATCCTACATACCCTTAGCACAATGTCACTCAACCCGGGATAGGTGCGCAGGAACTTCTGCACCACAAGGTTGAGGACATGTGCCAGACAGGGCACGTGGGTCAGACTGCCAGCCTGGAGGGCGGAGAGTAGGTTGCTGCCGTTGTCACAGACAACCATACCTGCCTGGAGCCTTCGGGGTGTCAGCCACTTCTGGACCTGAGCCTGAAGTGCGGACAGCACTTCTTGTCCAGTGTGTCTCCGGTCCCCTAAACTAACAAGCTGGAGCACGGCCTGACAGCGCACGTGCCCCACACTTGAGTAGCTACGGGGGCGCTTGCTGTGAGGCTCAGCAGCTGCGGAGACAGTGGCTTGAGGGAGACCAGCAGTTCTCCCCTGGACACCCCGGGGCGGCACCACAAAATCTGATGCCGCCGATCCCTCCCCGGCACCTCGGAGGGAAACCCAATGGGCCGTGAAGCTGATGTACCGGCCCTGCCCATGCCTGCTGGTCCAGCCATCCATTGTGAGATGCACCCTGTCGCTAACAGCGTGATCCAGCGACAGGGTTACATTCTGCACAATGTGCTGGTGTAGGGGGTCGTCAGTGCTCATACTGTCAGAAGCACCGACGGACCCCATGTAGTCTGCCACCATGTGGGCCAGCCGCTGGTGGTGGTGACTGCTGCTGCTGCTGCTGCTGCTGGTACTGGGTCGCTCAGATTGGAAGAACATCCTCATCTCACCCATTAGGTCCCCTACTCGGCTGCTGCTGGGTGCAGCCACCTGCTTGGTGAGATGAGGGAGGACAACTGGAGGCCGGGGAGTTGCCTGCTCCAACCGGCTGACTATGCGTGCCTGCAGTTCCTCCATCCGGTGCTGCCTCCGGCTGGCTGGGAGGAACTGCTCCAGTTTCCCCTTGCATCTTGAATCTAAAAGGGTGGCCATCCAAAATTCATCCCTCTCCTTGATAGTCTTAACCCGGGGGTCCCTCCTGAGGCATCTCAGCATGTGGGCAGCCATGGGGAAGAGCACAGCCCGCTGTGACTCCTCATGGCTGACCGGGTCCATGACGTCTGAGTCTTCATGCTGGAGGCGCTGCTGCTCGCGCTCAGAGATGCCCAACCCCTGGACTATCGGTGCCCCCAACACTGGCTCTCCCTCCTGACCAGGCCCTGACTCCAGGACGTCACCAGTAACCTCCTCATCATCATCATCCTCCTCCTCCTCGTCCTGGGCCTGGTCTTGGTGGAGCAGTGTTGCCTCCTCCTGCTCCACCAAGGCACTCTCCCCAGCTTCGAGCAGGCGATCTAGTGCCCTGTCCAGCAGGAACACTATAGGGAGCACGTCATTGAGGCCGACATGCTCCCTGCTGACCATCTTGGTCTCCTGCTCGAAAGGGGCCAACACATGGCAGACCTGGTGTATCTGCCCCCACTCAGCACTGGTGATGTACGGGAGTGTTTGTGATGGCCCGGCAGTGCCTTGCTCCAGCAGGTATTCCTTCACCGCCCTTCGCTGCTCCCACAACCTCTCCAGCATGTGGAGGGTGGAGTTCCACCGCGTCACACTGTCCACAATCAGCCTGTGAAGGGGCAGGCTGTTGTCCCGCTGCAACTTGGACAGGGACGCGGTAGCGGTTGGGGAGCGCCTGAAGTGGCTGGCAATCCTACATACCCTTAGCACAATGTCACTCAACCCGGGATAGGTGCGCAGGAACTTCTGCACCACAAGGTTGAGGACATGTGCCAGACAGGGCACGTGGGTCAGACTGCCAGCCTGGAGGGCGGAGAGTAGGTTGCTGCCGTTGTCACAGACAACCATACCTGCCTGGAGCCTTCGGGGTGTCAGCCACTTCTGGACCTGAGCCTGAAGTGCGGACAGCACTTCTTGTCCAGTGTGTCTCCGGTCCCCTAAACTAACAAGCTGGAGCACGGCCTGACAGCGCACGTGCCCCACACTTGAGTAGCTACGGGGGCGCTTGCTGTGAGGCTCAGCAGCTGCGGAGACAGTGGCTTGAGGGAGACCAGCAGTTCTCCCCTGGACACCCCGGGGCGGCACCACAAAATCTGATGCCGCCGATCCCTCCCCGGCACCTCGGAGGGAAACCCAATGGGCCGTGAAGCTGATGTACCGGCCCTGCCCATGCCTGCTGGTCCAGCCATCCATTGTGAGATGCACCCTGTCGCTAACAGCGTGATCCAGCGACAGGGTTACATTCTGCACAATGTGCTGGTGTAGGGGGTCGTCAGTGCTCATACTGTCAGAAGCACCGACGGACCCCATGTAGTCTGCCACCATGTGGGCCAGCCGCTGGTGGTGGTGACTGCTGCTGCTGCTGCTGCTGCTGGTACTGGGTCGCTCAGATTGGAAGAACATCCTCATCTCACCCATTAGGTCCCCTACTCGGCTGCTGCTGGGTGCAGCCACCTGCTTGGTGAGATGAGGGAGGACAACTGGAGGCCGGGGAGTTGCCTGCTCCAACCGGCTGACTATGCGTGCCTGCAGTTCCTCCATCCGGTGCTGCCTCCGGCTGGCTGGGAGGAACTGCTCCAGTTTCCCCTTGCATCTTGAATCTAAAAGGGTGGCCATCCAAAATTCATCCCTCTCCTTGATAGTCTTAACCCGGGGGTCCCTCCTGAGGCATCTCAGCATGTGGGCAGCCATGGGGAAGAGCACAGCCCGCTGTGACTCCTCATGGCTGACCGGGTCCATGACGTCTGAGTCTTCATGCTGGAGGCGCTGCTGCTCGCGCTCAGAGATGCCCAACCCCTGGACTATCGGTGCCCCCAACACTGGCTCTCCCTCCTGACCAGGCCCTGACTCCAGGACGTCACCAGTAACCTCCTCATCATCATCATCCTCCTCCTCCTCGTCCTGGGCCTGGTCTTGGTGGAGCAGTGTTGCCTCCTCCTGCTCCACCAAGGCACTCTCCCCAGCTTCGAGCAGGCGATCTAGTGCCCTGTCCAGCAGGAACACTATAGGGAGCACGTCATTGAGGCCGACATGCTCCCTGCTGACCATCTTGGTCTCCTGCTCGAAAGGGGCCAACACATGGCAGACCTGGTGTATCTGCCCCCACTCAGCACTGGTGATGTACGGGAGTGTTTGTGATGGCCCGGCAGTGCCTTGCTCCAGCAGGTATTCCTTCACCGCCCTTCGCTGCTCCCACAACCTCTCCAGCATGTGGAGGGTGGAGTTCCACCGCGTCACACTGTCCACAATCAGCCTGTGAAGGGGCAGGCTGTTGTCCCGCTGCAACTTGGACAGGGACGCGGTAGCGGTTGGGGAGCGCCTGAAGTGGCTGGCAATCCTACATACCCTTAGCACAATGTCACTCAACCCGGGATAGGTGCGCAGGAACTTCTGCACCACAAGGTTGAGGACATGTGCCAGACAGGGCACGTGGGTCAGACTGCCAGCCTGGAGGGCGGAGAGTAGGTTGCTGCCGTTGTCACAGACAACCATACCTGCCTGGAGCCTTCGGGGTGTCAGCCACTTCTGGACCTGAGCCTGAAGTGCGGACAGCACTTCTTGTCCAGTGTGTCTCCGGTCCCCTAAACTAACAAGCTGGAGCACGGCCTGACAGCGCACGTGCCCCACACTTGAGTAGCTACGGGGGCGCTTGCTGTGAGGCTCAGCAGCTGCGGAGACAGTGGCTTGAGGGATACCAGCAGTTCTCCCCTGGACACCCCGGGGCGGCACCACAAAATCTGATGCCGCCGATCCCTCCCCGGCACCTCGGAGGGAAACCCAATGGGCCGTGAAGCTGATGTACCGGCCCTGCCCATGCCTGCTGGTCCAGCCATCCATTGTGAGATGCACCCTGTCGCTAACAGCGTGATCCAGCGACAGGGTTACATTCTGCACAATGTGCTGGTGTAGGGCAGGGACACCAGTCCTGGCAAAGAAATGGCGGCTGGGGACACGCCATTGGGGTTGGGCCTGCTCCAACATCTGCCTGAAGGGGTTGCAGTCAACAATGTTGAAGGGAAGCAGATGTTGGGCAATAACCCTTGCCAGGAGCCCACGTCGGTCTCCAGGGGGGAAGGGAGTGGTGCATTCGAAGGCGTCGGAAAGCGACGCCTGGCGCCGGACGGCAGTGCAGGACACAGAAGAGGAGGGTGCTGTGGAAGTAGAGGTCTGGCTGCCGGTACCAGTACCTCTACTAGAGGGAGCGGGGGGGCATGACCTGCTGGGAACAGATGAATCTGTGGCAGGGGCTGCTGTACCCTGCACACTTGTGGTGGTGGCGCTGCTACCACCACCATGCTTCATCTGGTCATACTCCCGCCAGTGGTTGATTCGCAGATGCTGGTTCAGAGCTGTGGTACCCACCCGAGCCAAGCACTTTCCTCTCTTCACCCTGGCACGACAGATATGGCAGATGGCTATGGTCTGGTTATCTGCTACCAGGGTGAAGTAGGCCGAGACAGGTGACTTCAGCGCCGCCCTCCTGTCAGATGGGGTGCCGCTGACTTGCACCTGGGTCTGACTAGGTGCGGGTGTTTCCTGCCCAAAAACACCAGCACCACTTAGAAGGGATGTCTCTGGGATACTGACAGCAGGTACCCCATCCTACTCCTCCATCATCCCTTCCAAAAGGTCCTGACCATCAGTACAGAACTGGATGTCTGCCTGATGCAGGACCTCCCCCAAGATATCCCTCTCACTGTGGCTGTCAAACAGTAAGAGGCTGGACCCTTGGGGGCTGGGGGCGGGTCCTAAAGGCACCAGTGTACTGGTGGTGCTACTGGGAGTCGGGACTGACGACTCTGTTGCACTGCTGTGCCCCATATACTCCAACACTGCTGGAGCCTGAGAAGGCAATATCGGGCGGCTGCCCGAGGGAAAAAACTTGCGGATGAGGCGGACTCCCCTTCCACCTGATCCACTACCACTAGTAGGGGCGCGAGTGGTACCCCATGCTGGCAGCGACCCAGCACTGGGAGTAACTCCCCTACCCCTGCTGCCACGGCCACGGCCATGTATGCTGCTCATACTTGCTGATGTGGGGGGGGGGGACTTTATTGGGGGGGGGGAAATGTGAGAAAGGAGTGTTTTTTGTTTTTTTAGCAAGACAGGCACACAGACAAAGACGCAGACAAAGACGTAGACAGCTACTAAACTAGAATAAAACTACTACACCTAAATTTTTATTTTTTATTTTTTTTACACGGACAAAGACGTAGACTACGACACGGACAGCTACTTAACAGCAACTAAAATACTACAGCTAAAACTTGTGTTTTTTTTTGTTTTTTTTACACTGACTGACAAGGACAAAGACGAGGACTACAAATAATAAACTAATATGCACTAAACACTAACTCTACTTACACAAACTTATATGACTAAACTAAAGCTATTTTTTTTTTTTATACACAAAACACAGAGACTAAACACACACTAAACTAAGCTACCTTAAAGAAATGTACACTTACACTAACTAAACAGAAATCTATCTAACACTAAGCTACACTAACCTGGACAAAACAACACAAATCTGAGCTATTAGAAAAGCTGTTGGGTCTTTTGCTTTGAAAAAAGCATTTGTTTTTGGAAGCAGCAAACTCAGAACTGAAAGCACTATAGGAAGCACAATGCTCTAAGGCCGCGTACACACGAGGGGATATGTCCGCTGAAAACGGTCCGATGGACCGTTTCAGCAGACATCTCCGCTCGTGTGTATGGGCTAGCGGACAGATTTCTCCACCCGACAGATTTCAAAGCAAGCTTTGAAATCTATCCGGTGGGAATCTGTCCGCCCGACATGTCTGCTGGTTAGTACACTTACCAGCAGACATGTCGGCCCCCACCGCCGCCGCGCCGCTGCCGAATGGATTCGGCGCATGCGCGGAAGTGTTTTACTTCCTGGTGCGGTGACGTGGCGGTGACGCGGCGGCGTCAACGTCACCGCCGCGTCACCGCCACGTCACCGCGCCGTCCGGCGGCGGGGAATTTGATCCGATGGTGTGTACACGCCATCGGATCAAACTCCCGATCGGACATATCCGATGGAAATGGTCCGCGGACCATTTTCATCGGATATGTCCGATCGTGTGTATGGGGCCTTAGATCTAAGCTCTAAGATCTCAATACACAGAAAAACAAACAGAAACACTCCACTCTCTCTATCCACCTTGTGAATCTGCACTGAAATACTGCTGGGAGTGATCTTATATAATGGTCGTGCAGGCAGGTTCCTATTGGTTGCTATGGAGGTTGCTAACCTCTGACAACTGTGGTAGGAGAACTCTGATTGGCTCTGATGCAAAAGAAGGGCAGAGAAAGTATTCGTGAATATTCGCAATACAAATATTCGCATTGCGAATATTCGGCAACATAAAAGGATCGCCTCAGCTACTCGGCCCAGGGTCTCTAATCATACCAGCAATGCTTTTAGACATCGATGGAGATCATCAATAGGATGTGATCTGTTTTAAAAATAAATTTGAAAAAATACGAATATTCGCAACAGCGAATATTCACCGCGATATTCGAGTTATTCGCGAATACTCGAATATGCAATATTCGTAACGAATATTCGCAATGCGAATATTCGTGAGCAACACTAGTTAGCAGTCTCTAATACTCTGTACACACGAGAGGAATTTCCGTCGGAAAAATGTTGGATGTTTTTGGATGAATTCCGCTCAAGCTTGGCTTGCATACACACGGTCACACAAAAGTTCTCTGAACTTTCGAGCATTAAGAATGCGCTGACGTACAACACTACGACGAGGCGAGAAAAATAAGTTTAATGCTCCTGAGCATGCGTCAAATTGTTTCCGAGCATGCATGTTTTTTTCCCGTCGGAATTCCATACAGACCAATGGATTTTGCGATTTTTTTTCGTCTAAAAAATTGAGAACCTTCTCTCTAAGTCCGTTGGAAATTCCGACAGAAAAAGTCCAATGGGGCATACACAGGGTCGGAAATATCTGACGATAAGCTCCCATGACTTTTTCGATCCGAAAATCTGATCGTGTGTACGCGGCATTAGAGGATAATTCCTTCCACTGCCTAGCAATGTAAAGAGGATATGTCGTACTGTCCTCCAATGTTTGGAGGCACTACACTGACTTCCATTGTAATAGGTATTCATCCCACTAACCAACAAGGTATGAGGGCAAGTTTCCCACTGACCACTAGGGTAGGGGGGACCCCTTTCCCAGATAGCAAGAATAACTTGCCACAAATTTGTGGCAGTATTGAATTGTAAGTCTGTTCATTTGCTGCACATTTTCACTATAAAGTTGTACACTTGCAGAGCACTTGAAGCACACGTTCTAGTTGACACTTTTCAAATTTGTAGTGTAGCGGGGTAATACTATCACAAACCACTGATAGTAATGTGACTATAAATCCCCGCCGGAGTTCCTGTCACATTGACACATATGTTTATTTTTACTTTAAAAGCAATGCATTGTGGGATTAGAGGTACTAGGAGAAATGGACTCCACTGACAATTGTTAGCAATGAACTACACTTCCCACAATGCCTTGCCCTCCTAAAGCACATGACGCCTCCGCACAGCCTGATGGGGGAGGTTATTAAAAGACGGGGAGGAGCTGTTTTTCAGTCTCTTGGGACCTGCTTTCTTCCCTCAGCAGGAGAGAGAGCTCCACAGCCAAGCGGTTAGGCCTGAAGCCTGAGAGGGGATCCATCCAGAGACTCACCATTTGGAGAGGATCAGGCCCAAGTGCCTCCAGCTTGTGCTTCCAGAAGACCGGAGGAACTCGCCAGCCGACTAACGTATCAACGGAGAGCTGTTGTATGCAGAGATCGTGTGCTGCGGAGCGGTGACTGTTTGGCGTGTTTCCGTGAAGGCCGCAGGCGGACTGAATTGTTTGGGTGAGAGGGCACCTGCCCAAGTTTCAATATCCCCTCAGTATAGAAGTTGATAGTACTCCCTTCAGACAGAGGCACATACTATTCACTACTTTAATGAAGACGCCTAGCATTTTAAAGTCAGGCTAGCAGGATTGACTGATGTTGACTGGACGATCGGTTCACCAGCATGTGTATTCTTCAAATTGAGTTCATCATACCCCTTTGACTAAGTTTAATTTGTTCCCCATTGGATCACAATCTAAATAAGTGCACCAACATTCTCAACATAGACTTCACCCTGCAGGATTTTCTGAAGCTGTTTGAGCAAGGCCTGGCCAGGCACTTCTACACTTGCATTTTAAAGAATTGCCCACTAAGGGAAGATCGCGAGCATAGACTGCCTATAGTAGTTCTTATATTTAACAATATTACCGGTTTATTTCAAGTTTTCTCTCTCACGTATGTTCGACTCGAACATTGTCTGTTCGTACGTTCGACTAAATTCGGACAAAAGCGGACGTTCGCGCCAAATTCGAGTGGAGCAAAACGGCCCATAATTCACTGCGGCATTGCGCGCTGATGATTGGCCAGCGCCCCACACTATATAAGGCCGCCTGCTGTGCGGCCTCGTGTAGTATGTGCCGGCTTGTTCATTAAAGCAGTTAGAGAGACAGAGTGATAGTCTTTTTATTTAGCTAGATAGAGCAGGCAGGCAGGCTAGTCAGTTTAGCTTAATTTACAGTGTGTAGAGGATATATATACATCCCTAGGAGTTGTACATATATTTATACACTGTATAGCTTAGATAGATCAGCTATTCCTAATTTACTGACAGGCAGGTGATTGTGCTATTTAAAGACGTTATCACAAGCATAGACACCCATCAGGTACAATATTTAAAGGATTTTTTATTTTTATTTTTATTTAAGCATCAATAAAATCACTGCTCCTGGAGCAGTGATTTTAATGATGCTTAACTTAAAAAAAAAAAAAGAAAAATTCCTTTAAATATTGTATCTGCTGTGTGTCTGTGAAAACGTCTTTGAGAACCCGGGTTTTGCACGACTGAACATGTATCAATGGAAAAAAAAGTTTTAAAACGGTAATTTTTTCAGGAGTCCCGCTCTTGAAAAAACAACCGTTTTTTAAACATTTTTCCATTGATACATGTTCCCTGGGGCAAGACCCGGGTTCTGAAAGACGTTTTCCAACAGTAAATTAAATATTGGTCTTTAAAATGATCGTTTTTGAATTTGAACGTTCGAGTCCCATAGACTTCAATAGGGTTCTAAATGTTCGCGCAAACGGTTGGTCTGTTCGACGGTTCTGGTGTGAACCGAACGCGGGGGTTTTTAGCTCATCCCTATTTATTACCTTTACCATATGTCAAGTAAAGTTATCCTCTCTTTTACTATACAGACTGTGTGAGGTGTGTTTACTAGAATTGAGCGGACACCTGGATGTTCGGGTTCGACGGGTTCGGCCGAACTTCGGAAAAAAGTCCGGGTTCAGGACCCGAACTAGACCCTGAACCCGAAACCCACTGAAGTCAATGGAGACCTGAATTTTTGACTACTAAAATGTCTCTAAAAAAGTAATGGAAAGGGCTAGAGGGCTGCAAATGGCAGCAAAATGTTGGTAAGAGCATGGCAAGTACTCTGCAAACAAATGTGGATAGGGAAATAACTTAAAATAACATAAAGTACATAAAAATAAAAAAATAAAAATCTTGACAAGTAGGAACCTTCACCTAAAGCAGTGGTCTCCAAATTGCAGCCCCCAGGGTCGGATGTGGCCCCTTGCATGCCTTTATCCGGCCCTTGGGAATTCCTTTTACAGATATGAAGCGCTACTTCTCCCAATGATACGGGCAATGAGGCACATTTCCCCCCACTGATACCAATGATGGGACACCATTCCTCTCACTCACACCAATGATGGGACACTATTCCTCCCACTGACACCAATGATGGGGCACTATTCCTCCCACTGACACCAATGATGGGGCACTATTCCTCCCAATGATATCAATGATGGGACACTATTCCTCCCACTGACAGCAATGATGGGACACTATTCCTCCCACTGATACCAATGATGGGACACTATTCCTCCCACTGATACCAATGATGGGACACTATTTCTCCCACTGACACCAATGAGGGGCACTATTCCTCCCACAGACACCAATGATGGGGCACTATTCCTCCCACTGGTACCAATGATGGGGCACTATTCCTCCCACTGATACCAATGATGGGACACTATTCCTCCCAATGATTCCAATAATGGGGTACTTTCTCTCTCACTGACACCAATGATGGGACACTATTCCCCCCACTGACACCAATGATGGTGTATTTTTCCTCCCTATGACACCAACAATGGGGCACTATTCCTATAACTAATACCTTTTATAGGGCACTATTCCACCTACTGACTACCGGCACTATAACTTTCATTTATTTTTTATTCCCACTGACCACAGTCAGGCCCCCCTAAAATCTGAAGGACAGTAAACTGGCCCTTTGTTTAAAAAGTTTGGAGACCCCTGCTCTAAAGTATCTTGCAGAGTATCTCACAGTAACATATGCAGTGCTGGTGTAATTAGATTTTAGAAGCAGGACAGACTCCTATCTATTTCTCTCACTACAACCACAAAAAGGAACCTTCCCCTAAAGTATCTTGCAGAGTATCTCATAGTAACATATGCAGTGCTAGTGTAATTAGATTTTATAAGCAGGATATACTCCTATCTATTTCTCTCCCTACAAGCACAAACAGGAACCTTCCCCTAAACTATCTTGCAGAGTATCTTACATTAACATATGCAGTGCTAGTGTAATTCGATTTTAGAAGCAGGACAGACTCCTATCTATTATTCCTCCCTACAAGCACAATCAGGAATTTTCCCCTAAAGTATCTTGCAGAGTAACATATGCAGTGCTGGTGTAATTAGATTTTAGAAGCAGGACAGACTCCTATCTATTTTTCTCCCTACAAGCACAATCAGGAATCTTCCCCTAAAGTATATTGCACAGTAACATATGCAGTGCTGGTGTAATTAGATTTCTGAAGCAGGATAGACTCCTATATATTTCTCTCCCTACAAGCACAATCAGGAACCTTTCCCTAAACTATCTTGCAGAGTATCTCACTGTAACATATGCAGTGCTGGTGTTTCTGAAGCAGGACAGTCTGACTCCTATCTAAATCTCTCCCTGAGAGCAGCAGCGGCAGCCTTTTCCTACCCTATCTGAAGCAGAGTGGCGAGCTGTGCTATGTGCCTCTAGCTTATCTAGAGGCTGTGTCACATGCTGGGTCACAATCTGCACTGGCCAATCACAGCCATGACATTAGTAGGCATGGTTGTGATGGCTTCTAGGTCACACAAGTAAAACAAATGGTGATTGGCTGCATTGCAGCGCCCCATTACATTGCCGAACACCGAACCCGAACCCGAACTTACAGCAAATTGTTAGGTAACAATATTATTATTCTCCCTTGCATATTTTGTGTGTGTTATTGTGAGCCCAATCAAGTAGGGACCACAATATTTCTACATTGGTCTGGTGTGCCAAGGGAGGGTTCGAGCCGCTTAAGAAGGGTGATTAAATTAGTGAGAGTAGATCCCAAATCTAACCAGCGGCTCCTCCGAGGGTAGCGCTACAGTAGCAAATGTGCGTAGCAAGTCACTAGCAAGAGCAAAATTGCTGTGGTGAGTCTACAGCAAGAGTTCTGCAAGTCTAGGGCATGAAAATTCAGCCACAGTGACCCCTGTGGTGGGATGACTATTGCACAACATAATTGAAGCAGAACTTGCCGCAGACTTGCAGAGTGTTTGCAAAGAAAGATGATCTGGAGTCATGCAATGCGGACTTGCTGCAAATGTGCAAAAAACGTGTGAAGCCTGGCAAGTCTAGAAAAAGCTTAGCAAGTCATTTTCAAACTTGTAGCACAATTGCTCGTTATCTGGGTTTTAACTAACCACCAATGTGGTGTGGCTGCTGTAGTTACCTCTGACCTATTTGTTTTCAAATTTGGACCTCTGTTCCAGCCGTGGCTGTACTGCAGGTGACCACTATTGTTGTCTGGGGTGTCAGTTCCACCCCAGGCCAAGGGTGGCAGCAGTTAGATCCAGATGTGTTGGGTATTCTTTCTCAGCGGCCAATCAGTCGGGATTGATCGCCTCGCTGTGCATGCCGGGGAGGGGTGTTAAAGGGACAGATGTTGCAGGTTCTGGGTCGTCATCGCCCGCCCCGGGCAGTCGTCCCACCACCCCTGTGTGTGGCCCTCCTGGCCGGGTGTGCATGTTCAGAGTTTCCTGGCTCCAGAACCATGTTGGTCTGGAGTCGTGTCTTGCTGAGCAGGCCCAGTATCCAGACTGAGTTTGCATTAACAAAGTGGTCCTGCACTATCTAGTCTAGAGGGAGAAAGCCACTGAATGAATACCTATCTGGAGAGCACCTAACACGTGGCTGGTACACTTAGGGGAGGCCTGAACTTCATTAAAGGACACATTACTACTGAAAGGCTGAACAGTGATCGCAGGTCAATTTCCTGATTTCACAAGTAACTACTTTGAGAAGAGATCCAGGTCTTAATCCTAAACTGAGAGCATTCTGGACCGAACATATCTCCACCTTTGGGAAGGTCCATGGCAGAGACTGTACCAAGGTTCCGTGTAGTGCCCTGGCTGCTAGGACTAGTGAGAGAGGCCTATCCAGGGGCACACTACCCACTCTGGCTAGAGTGGCGACGAGAGTTCATGTCTGGATGCAGTAGTGCTTCCGATCAAGTTCTTCAC
Source organism: Rana kukunoris (assembly GCA_029574335.1). Classification (NCBI taxonomy): domain Eukaryota; kingdom Metazoa; phylum Chordata; class Amphibia; order Anura; family Ranidae; genus Rana; species Rana kukunoris. The sequence continues at coordinate 406,684,164 of CM056051.1, forward strand.
CTGAACCCACTACCTATACCATATTTCACCTCTTCAATCTATTGTTTGTTCTCTTACCACGTTCAGTAAATAAAGCAGAGAAAAAGGAACGCAACATGTGGACATTGACTTTGTTTCAGCTCTCATTCAGTACCCTAGACGGTGGAGACATAGAGGTAACATGCCACCCAAAACAAACCAGCAGCTCCTTCGGGGGTAGTGCTACATACATTTTAACAGGGGTTCTAAAATTTAAAATATATTTTAAGGGTTCCTCCATCCATAGTAATAATGTTGGGACCTACACTTTTACAGCATACACTCGGCTCATGAGTGTTTTTAAATTTGAGTGCCCATGTTTTATTCTTATCCACATTAAACCGGTTTATACAGAGAGCACTAGATATCTTCTGTGTTTCTTCTTATATATGGTGGTCCGCTGATATCTGTATGGTATGGTGATTCTGCTTGGCAGAGCTTTTTTTCTCAGAAAATAGGTACAGGAACTCAACCACGACCCGTTCAGATTTCACAAACAGTAGAGGGGTCTTAAAGGGGCATTAAATACCAGAATTGCATTACATACAGAGTGCAGAGTTCAGGGGGTTACAAAGCTGTCACTTGTAAACACAGAAACCAGACTTCTTTGTTTACAAGTGATTGTGGTGAGCAGGCACCAAAGGGTCTGAGCCAAAGGTGGTGGAACTGAGTTCCCCCGAGTTCCCCTAGAAAAAAAGCCCTGCTGCTTGGAGGTCGGATCTGATGGAGATTTTTTGCTGATATGCTTTGTGACTCTCACGGGTCGAAGCAATGAGTTGAGAGTCCATCTTGCTTGTGGTGGTGGATTTCCTTTTTGGTGTCTCCTCTTCACCTTCACTCCTGCTGGATTTATTTGTGTGATTCACTTTCACTTAAGGACAATATTTGTGGACACGTGGACATTTAATTTCACTGGCTTACATCTATATTCATATTTATATTATTTATTGTTTATTTTAATTTTAATTTTTGCGCTGCACTTCTTCACTTTAATGTAGGAATACTTACCTTATTCTTCATCCTGCTAACCCATTCTACACCCATAATGTTGGAAAGCCCTTGACTTACTCATATGCAATACATGATCACTTATCCTTCATTGAATATGATGACGTCAGTAAGGTGGCAGCTGCACAACTGGAGAAGAGAAGCAGCTTTGTGGGAATGGCTGTGAATACTGCATTCGACAATGAGAACCCTATAGGACCAAGAAAAAGGTTTTACTCTCAATTACATTCTGTTGGACTCAACAAGGGGTCAGGGGGCATATCTACTGTGAGGTAAACGAGGCATTTGCCCTGGGCAGCATTTTTCAGGGGGGCAACACCGCCCTGTGGCAGAAGGGACACTACAAGGAAAGCAGAAAAGCAGCAGGTGACACCAAGGGCGGAAGCGGACTGACTGTTCGGTGACAGGGGATTGAAGCAGAGGCAGGAGGCAACTGTAGCTGCAGCCTATGATCCTGAAAGTAGCTTATATGGCAGAGGAGGTTGGAGACCTGGACTGTGATTGTGCCTCAGCAGCCTTGCTACACACAGCTGATAAAAAGGAGCCAGCAAGCTACGAGAAAAAGAGAGTCCGGTGCATGTAATTGTTTTTGGGGTGGGGGGTTGGTCGGACCCTGGTATAGTATCAGGGGATAGTGAGGCCCCCCTTTCTTCCACCCCCCACTCTCTCTCTCAACACTCTCTCTCTCTCATCCCCATTTGAGAAAGAAGGAGTGGGACAAATGTAGATAGGGGACACCCGATTTTAGTCTTGTCTAGGGCAGTACAAAACAAAAATACACCACTAATTAGACATTAATTTATATATGTAAAGAAAAGGGTGTAATCAAGTGTGATTTTTGTAAGCTGACCAGAGTTCAACTTTAAAGGTAAATATAAAAAATTGAAAAGCAGACCTTGAAACACATACATTCAGCACTATGTAGTTCAGTATTTATCCAGGCATCGACAAAGTCTGTAAGTCCACCCTATTCCATTTTGTCTTTAATCTGGGGATCTGGGAACACCTGCTTGTGATACAGAAGAGTAATTCCAAAACACACACACTGAAGGTTTCTTACTGTCTTTCACACACAGTAAACTATTTTTTTTTTTAAGTCAACACTAGTTTCTAATAGTCACCATGTGGTTAGTGATATGGGGCGCAAAAACAGGAATTTACAAAACACAGGCTTCAGGAAGTACACTCCCAGTAACCTCATGAGGTGTTCTCTTGATTTGGGCTGCAGGGGATTAAAAAGATTTAGTACATTTGCTTGATGGCATTATCAGTTCATTGACTGGCTTCACCTGTTGCCTGGAATTGCTCTTTAAATATCACTTATGAATGGACTGACCCTTTATTATCTGTCCAAACCTTCTACACTTCAGAGGAAATGTCACTAACAGTGATGGAATAAATAAATGAGATTGGTATTTTCTTCTACAAACAATGTCAGTCATTATAAGGTTCTGCAAAATAGGAAAAGAGTAAAAAAAAAACAAAAAAACTACAAAGCGTACAGCTTAGAAAGCCCATTGTTCTAATATGGATTGCAAACATTAATCCAAATGATACAAAACAGATGGCAAGCACAGGGCTTTGTTAGAATTGTTTATAGGAAGGCAGTGTGGTATTATTGGCTTCCAACAATCTTTTGTCAGGCTCCAGTCTACTTTCTGGACCTGGTTTTACATTACAGTATGCAGAAAAAGCTATCATTAACCCTGTGGCAGCCAGGCACTGGTGACATGTGGGTTTCACAAATATCATTTGACTGAAGGAATGAGGCCTAGGTGTTTGGTTCCTAACATGTCCCACACCATAGAACACTGTGATCTGAGCTGTGGCGCTGCAGGCAAGGCACGCCAAGGCTTGCGGTCTCACTGCAGGAGCTTTTAGACTTAGATGTGCATCATCCTATTTTTATCCATAGGCAATCTTAAGGCAATTTCCTACCTGGTTGAGCCATGTCAGAAGATTGCAGTTTAAAAATATTTTTTTTTTCTTTACTTCCCTGAAAACAGCTGACTAGCAGTTGAGCAGCTAGGAATACATTCTCATTAAATGACGCAATGAGTTTCCAATCAAATGTCTCAACCTATAGGGGTCTATAAAATATTAACGGTCAGGAATATGTAACATGCAACTTACAAAAATGTAACATACTGCCCTTACACTGGTAAGCAGCAGTGAAAACTACCCCCTGGAATCATTGGTGGTCAAGGGCCAAAAAGAAGCTCTCCACAGCCAAGCTTTGGTTGCCAGTAAAACAAATCCTCCCCAGTCATTGGTGGTGAGTGACAATAAGATCCCTATCCCTATCCAATCATTGGTGGTCATTGACAATAATGCCGCGTACACACGATCATTTTTCGGGAAGGAAAAAAACTTTGTTTTTCAAAAACATCTTTTAAAATGATCGTGTGTACGTGGCATTAAATCTCCGACCCCAAAAATGTAGGCAATAAGACTCAACCTTAAGTATTGGCAGCAGCAGCAATAACAGCAAAATCCTCTCTAAGCGTTGGTGGTCAGTGGCAGCATAATTGGTGGTCAGTGGTAATTACTAGTGTTGCTCACGAATATTCGCATTGCGAATATTCGCTACGAACATTGCATATTCGAGTATTCGCGAATAACTCGAATATTGCGGCGAATATTCGTATTTTTTCAAATTTATTTTTAAAACAGATCACATCCTAGTGATCTCCATCGACGTCTAAAAGCATTGCTGGTATGATTAGAGAGAGACCCTGGGCCGAGTAGCTGATGCGACTCTTTTATTGCGAATTTTCGGCAACATAAAAGAATCGCATCAGCTACTCTGCCCTTCTTTTGCATCAGAGCCAATCAGAATAACTTGAATATTCGGCAAAAGGAATATTGCGCGATATTCCTTTTGCCGAATATTCAAGTTATTCTGATTGGCTCTGATGCAAAAGAAGGGCGGAGAAGCTAATCGCGCAATATTCCTTTTGCCGAATATTCAAGTTATTCTGATTGGCTCTGATGCTGCATCAGAGCCAATCAGAATAACTCGAATATTCGGCAAAAGGAATATCGCGCAATATTCCTTTTGCCGAATATTCGAGTTATTCTGATTGGCTCTGATGCAAAAGAAGGGCGGAGAAGAAAATCGCGCAATATTCCTTTTGCCGAATATTCGAGTTATTCTGATTGGCTCTGATGCTGCATCAGAGCCAATCAGAATAACTTGAATATTCGTCAAAAGGAAAATTGCACGATTAGCTTCTCCGCCCTTCTTTTGCATCAGAGCCAATCAGAATATTGCGCGATATTCCTTTTGCCGAATATTCGAGTTATTCTGATTGGCTCTGATGCAAAAGAAGGGCGGAGAAGATAATCGCGCATTAGGAATATTGCGCGATTATCTTCTCCGCCCTTCTTTTGCCCCCTTATTCTCCTTTCTTTTAAGTAGAGTTAGTGTAGAGTTAGTGTTTAGTGCATATTAGTTTAGTAATACAGGAAATGATCTCCGTTTATGAGAATTTCGCAATCATTTTCGCATTAGCGAAATTTCGCAAAATTTTTTTGGGATAAAATATCACGAATATTCGATATTAGCGAATATTCGCGAATATTCTTCTATATATTCGCGCAATATCGCGAAATCAAATATGGCGTATTCCGCTCAACACTAGTAATTACAGAATTCCCCCCTAAATATGGGTGTTCATTGGATGCTCATACTGTATGAGCATAAGGTCCTTCTTCTGTCTCCTCCTGCTTTCAAGATTATGCAGATACTGTTGGGTTGTGGGACAGGAGATCACTCTGCCTGACATTACAAGTATAATGTCATTACTCACAATGAGCATTCTATCGCTCTGTTCCAGAACATATCCTGGATCCTTGTTTTTTCTTTGGTGAACATCAAAATAGTACATTGGTATCAACTGAACCCGTATAACATAAGGCTATTTGCCTCATTGTGCATTGCAACTGTGTTGAAAAACACAACCCAATGCAGCCCAATGCTGATGGTGTAAATAAGCCCTTAATCCCTGCAGTGTAAATATTGAAGGCAGCAATGAGTATTGGTAACTGAGATGTGCTTCCACATGGGTAGCAAACCTTGTTCCTTCTCCCCCTTATCACTCAACAAAAGTGGGATCCCCATTGTGTTCTCCTTATTTGCTAGCGGACGGAGGAGAGGAAGGAGACCAGCTGGAGGAAGTCAGATACAAAGGATTACTGTCCGGGAAAGTCCAAAGGGGTGTGAGAAGGAAAGATAAAAGGGGCCAAAAAAAATAAGAGACTGTTGTAGAATGACACCAACCCATCATCCAAAGCTTTAGGGAATTAGCTACACATCCAACTACCACTGTATCCAGGACTCCAGGATACAGATCCCCAACTGTCTCAGACCATCCTCCCCCCAACTGTATATCCCATCAGACTGTCCTTGAATTTGAACATAATCTTGAGGCTCTTTCCAGTATATGGCACAAAATCATTGCCATGAATCCTCAGGGGCAGTGATCTCCTGCCAGACAGGATTTGCATAGTTCCAGTGTGGATCTCAACATCAAGAAGCAGAGTGATGCAGCATGGCAGACAAAGACATCTGTCAGGTAAGTGGCCAATGAGCATCAAAGCTAACTTTTTATTGCCAGTCGCCTCAAATTATTTCACAGAGGGAGCGTGTGTTCCATCTTCCGCTGACCACCAACCATTTGGAGGAAGGAGTATCAAACTAGCTGATTATCACTGATTTAGGAAGGGATCACTGCTGTCAATGCCATGGGTTTATGTGTGTAGCACTACCTCCGAAGGAGCTGCTGGTTAGTTTTGGGTGACATGTTACCTCATTTCTCTGCCGTCTAGGGTACACAATGAGAGCTGAGAATAACTGCAATGTCCAGACTTTAGATGTCTCTTTTTGTGCTTTATTACCCAACGGGGTAAAATAGTAGAGTTTAAGAGGTAGAAGGGATAGTAAGAAGTAGATTCAGGTGTATAACTTAATTTGAAAACAATCCTGCTTCCAGCAATAAACTTTCGTCGCCACTCTAGCCAGAGTGGGTCTTGCGCACCTGGATAGGCCTCTCTCACCAGCCTAGCAGCCAGGATGTCACACGAAACATTAGCAAAGTCTCTGCCACAGACCTTCCCAAAGATGGAGATGTATTCGGTCCAGAATCCTTCTCAACACAGGATTAAGATCTCTTTCTTGAATAAACTTTGGTAATTCCAAACTGACAGGCGACCATCATTTAGCCCTTTAGTAATGGTGCGTCCTTCGATGAAGTTCAAGGCCTCTCCTGAGATACCAGCCTCGTGCTCGGTACTCCCCCAGACAGGTTCTTCATCGAGCACTCTGCAATTGTAGACCCAGTCTGACTACCAGGTCTACGCGGTAGATTAGTACCCTGGACCAAAGTGGTCCCGGAGCCAAGAACACTTGAACACGCACCCCCAGCCTTGAGGGCCACACACAGGTTTGACGACCGCGAACCAATGACGTCTGCCCCTCAAGTACTCTCCCCCAGCATGCACAGCGAGGTGACCAACCCCCACTGATTGGCTGCTGAGGAAAAACACCCAATGCACCTTGACTTGACTGCTGCCACCCTCGGCCTGGGGTGGTACAGGCACCCCAGGCAATGATAGTGGTCACTCACAGCACAGCCACGGCTGGAACAGAGGCCCAAATTTGGCAAAAATAACACGGTCAGAGACAACTAAATCTCTGACCACCCTCTTAATTTAAGGCAGCACCATCTATAAAAGTAGCAGGGCGCTACAAGTGTGTCTTTGAAACTCAATTTTTTGGCAGAATAAATTAGAGTATTTTATAGATAAAAGGGCAGCAACATGTGTATGCAGAGCAAAATTCAGACCCTTTTAAACCATGCCCCTTTAAGCCACACCCAACATAAGGCAACCACACCAATTTTTTCGTTCTAAAGTTGAAAAGTAAGAGAATGCATGAAAAACATTTTTTTTTATTGAACGAGGAGGTATCTGGATTCGTTGCACAAGACTGAATCCTTACTATAGCTTTAATATAAACACCTATTGGGTCTGCAGATACAGTGCATTTTGTCAGACTTTCCTTCTACCTTACATATCTGCTTTTCTCATCATCTTGTATTACTCCTTGTGAGTTTTGTCATCCTGTAAATGCAGGAAACCTGATATTGTGGTAATATCAGAAACATACACCTGATTCATAAAAATCTGGAACACATTTTTCCTTGGTCAGATGAAATAATTTCGTAAGCAACCAGAAGGAAATTTCACCTTCTCTTTAACAGGCTGACCTCCTGTTGTTGATTGAAGATTTTTCCAAAATATGTCATCATTTCATCAAGGCCGAGCTTGTACCTTGAAATACCTGGGACTGACCTCAGTGCATTGCACGCCCAGGCACTGCATGAGTCAAATTCTCATTTGACTACAGGAAAAATTAATAAGGAGAAATACTTACCTTTTTTCTTACTCCTGCGTGGTTCTGTCACTCCATGCGGCCAGTCCCACAAAGCTGCTTTACTTTGTTGTCTGACCAGTCACAGCACTCTGGCTACATCATGTACAATGCAGAACCAGTAGGTCAGTACTTTTACTTATTCCTCCTCCCTAGTCAAACAAGCATTTAACCCATGCAGTGTGGAAGACCGCAATGCATGGTTAAATTTAACAGAAGCCTGTCGGTAAGAGTTGTCCAAAGACACACATTTTCTTAGCAATTGTATCATTCAAGCCACTGGTTATTTCATAACAAATGAATAGAGGTGTAAAACCTCCCTCTATATTCATAACCAAAAGTGAACACCCTTTTTATATAGAATGATAAAACATTTCTTTAATCTTGAATCTCATTTACAACCAGAGTGATAACTGAACAGTATCAGTGGTTTCCAATTACTTGTAACATGTCCCTGTCTCCTGTAGCATGGTCAGAGACTGTTGATACAACACAAATGTGGTTGGAGACTGGCAGTCTCGGGCCATCTATTGCAGCTTGTTTACAATCTCTAACTGTCCCTTGTAGTATCTCTGCAGTCCCTGAGAGTCTTTTCTAGCATTAAACATACCGTATTTATCGGCATATAACACGCGTCGGTGTATAATACGCACCCCAATTTAAGAGGGAAGTTTCAGATTTTTTTTTCAAATAAACCACTTTGAAGCTAAATAATGGTCAGTGCCAATCAATGCAGCCTGATTAGTGCCCATCTGTAGCCTCAATGCAGCCTGATGCCCATCTGCAGCCTCAATGCAGCCTCTGTCCTCATCTGCAGCCTGATCTGTGCCCATGCAATGCAGCCGGATGCCCATCTGCAGCCTCAGTCCAGCCTCTGTGCCCATCTGCAGCCTGATCTGCATCCCTGCAATGCAGCCTGATGCCCATCTGCAGCCTCCAAAATCACCGAGCTGTCATCTTCTGTTTACAGTACTCTGCTCTCAGTCAGAAGTCACATACACAGTCCCGCCTCAGCCATCGCCATTGGACCAGTTCCTGTGTTTGACAGAACACTGGTCCAATGCCGGTGATGGAGGCGTGATGTGTGTGTGACATTAGAGCCGAGTAAACAGGACATGACATCTCGGTAATTCCGTAAAGCCGTACCGGGCAGCATGCCCTCAACATGGGGGGGTCAGGTGCTCTGGGGCAGGGGGGCGCACTGCGGCCCCCCCACCCCAGAGCACCCTGTCCCCATGTTGATGAGGACAGGGCCCCTTCCCGACAACCCTGGCCGTTGGTTGTCGGGGTATGCGGGTGGGAGGCTTATCGGAATCTGGGAGCCCCCTTTAATAAGGGGGCCCCCAGATACTGGCCCCCCACCCTAAGTGAATGAGTATGGGGTACATCGTACCCCTACCCATTCACCTGGAGGCAAAGTGTAAACACAAATAAACCACACAGGGTATTGAAATATTTTATTAGTTGGCCGCCGGGGGGGGGGGGTGTATGGTCGCTTTTATAAAAGCGCCCCCCCCCCTCGGCGGGCTTCTTCTGACATTTTCGGCGGGGGGGTGGGTCTTCTCCGATCTCCGGGGGTCTTCTCCGCTCTCCGGGGGGTATTCTCCGCTCTCCGGGGGTCTTCTGGATGTATGGTGTGATGATGATGATATTGTACCCGCTGCTGCTTCCTTTGCTGAGTTGTCAGATACAAGTGAAGAGGTTGATGATGAGGATGTGTCCGTGGATGTCATGTGGGTGCCCGCTCGAAGAGAAGAAGAACAGGGGGAAAGTTCAGACGGGGAAACAGAGAGGAGGAGGAGACGAGTTGGAAGCAGGGGAAGGATGTCGCAAGGAGCTAGTGGCACAGTCAGACAGCATGTATCGGCACCGGGGGTCAGCCAGACAGCACGCCAATCAACGCATGCTGTTGCCACCACCAGAATGCCGTTATTGCAAAGCTCAGCAGTGTGGCATTTTCTTTGTGTGTCTGCCTCTGATAACAGCGATGCCATTTGCAACCTGTGCCAAAAGAAACTGAGTCGTGGGAAATCCAACACCCACCTAGGTACAACTGCTTTGCGAAGGCACATGATCTCACATCACAAACGCCTATGGTATCAACACATGATGATGAGTACAAGCAGCACACAAGCTCAAAGCCACCATCCTCCTCCTGGTCCAGCATCTTCAGCCACATCAACCACTGCTGTCCTCCTTGCCCCCTCTCAACCATCCGCCACTCCGTCTCTCACCTTGAGCAGTTCCTGCTCATTTGCCCACAGGACAAGGACATGTTTGAGCATAAAAAGCCAATGTCACAGAGTCACCCCCTTGCCCGGCGTCTGACAGCTGGCTTGTCGGAAATCTCTTAGCCCGCCAGCTTTTACCATACAAGCTGGTGGAGTCTGAGGCCTTCAAAAAATGTGTAGCTATTGGGACACCGCAGTGGAAGGTACCCGGCAGAACTTTCTTTTCACAAAAGGCAATCCCCAACCTGTACTCTATTGTGAAAAAGGAAGTCATGGCATGTCTGGCACACAGTGTTGGGGCAAGGGTCCATCTGACCACTGATACCTGGTCTGCAAAGCACGGTTAGGGCAGGTATATCACACTGCGCATTGGGTAAACCTGCTGACGGCTGCCAAGCATGTAATGCGTGGCTCTGCAGAGGAGTTGGTGACACCGCCACGACTTGCAGGCAGGCCTGCTGCCACCTCCTCTACTCCTCCTACTCCATCCTCTTCGTTAACCTCCTCGGCCGAGTCCTCTTCTGCTGCTGCGTCTTGCTCCACATCAACTGCACCCCCCAGCTCCCCAGGGGCTATTCCACATCCCGGATACGACAGTGTCACGCCGTCTTGGGGTTGACTTGCCTGAAAGCAGAGAGTCACAACATGTATGGAGAGGGCTCCTGCGCTACCGGGAGTGCTGGGAAAGGGGCACTGCTGCAAACACCTGATATTCTGTCCTTGTCAGAAACAAAAGTAATGTGAGAAAAGGGAAGGGGTGGTGTCTGCGCTGTGAATGAGTGAGAAAGAGAAGAAGAAGAGGTGCAAGACACTTACAATAGTAAGTAACTGAACCAATGGGCGTGGGTGAATGGGTGGGTGAACACTAAGTACAACTAAATGCAAATCAAAACAATATGAACTACAGGTATAATAGACCAATACAGGACATGAATCAATAAATACCAAACAAATAAACGTGTATGTGAACAGAGAAAAAGGTTAAAAAACCCAAAAAACACGTGAAATGCAAACTCCAAAAACATCAGAAAGAGAGTCAATGTGAAAAATAATATATAATAAATGATTATGAGTCTCTCAAGGTGCTTCCCACATACACAGAAATCCAAGGGTATGGTGCCAGGAAAGGAAACTGCAGTGAACACCTCCGGTGGTCCCTAACTCCTCACCTCACGGCTATGGCACAGATAGACAAATCAACTCCAAGTTGGTAAACTCCAGTGAGAACAGCAGTGTTAGGGAGATGACTGAAGGACTCAGCAACAGATGGACATGGAAAAAGACATCGACAAGGTCATGGCACAGTATGATAAAGGCACCTAATACCACATCATGGATCACGCAGACATACACTCAAATGGAGGTAATGAATGGTGGGCCTATCTCTGTCGAACAGCGAGTTTGTTAGTGGTCCTGGATGTTCACCTGGCTGTCCCTCCTTTCTAAATGGGCTGGCACTCAAATCAAATGGAACCTCAGAGCATGCAGTTATCCAAAAGAAAATCAAACCATAGCACAGCACTGCAAAGATGGACAAATTTATTGGATAAAACAAAGTAAAACTCACATTTGGTTGAATATCACTGGACACATAAAACCAAACAGGCAGCAGGCTCGTCTTCCTGCGTCAGGTGTGTAGGCTCTAGTGCTTCTCGATTCCTACGCGTCTCGTCACACCACGTGACTTCTTTATCACCCCCTAAAGAAGTCACGTTTTGTGACGAAACGCGTAGGGATCGAGGAGCACTAGAGCCTACACACCTGACGCAGGAATCAAACAGCAAACGTGCAGTTACATCAACTGCGTTTAGGTGCTATTAAACAACACACGTGCAGTAACAGCTAATTGCTTCCGTTGTCACACACCACTTTGCCGATCTCCAGTTGGTGCAGAGTCAGCCACTGATCCACCTGTGCGTTCAGGGCAGACAGGAGTGCTAGTCCGTTGTGACTCTCTCAATAGTGAGTAACTGAACCAATGGGCGTGGGTGAATGGGTGGGTGAACACTAAGTACAACTGAATGCAAAACAAAACAATATGAACTACAGGTATAATAGACCAATACAGGACATGAATCAATAAATACAAAACAAATAAACGTGTATGTGAACAGAGAAAAAGGTTAAAAAAAACAAAAAACACGTGAAATTCAAACTCCAAAAACATCAGAAAGAGTCAATGTGAAAAATAATATATAATAAATGATTATGAGTCTCTCAAGGTGCTTCCCAAATACACAGAAATCCAAGGGTATGGTGCCAGGAAAGGAAACTGCAGTGAACACCTCCGGTGGTCCCTAACTCCTCACCTCACGGCTATGGCACAGATAGCCAAATCAACTCCAAGTTGGTAAACTCCAGTGAGAACAGCAGTGTTAGGGAGATGACTGAAGGACTCAGCAGCAGATGGACATGGAAAAAGACATCGACAAGATCATGGCACAGTATGATAAAGGCACCTAATACCACATCATGGATCACACAGACATACACTCACATGAGTTGGACCGCTCTGTGAAGGTTTTTCCTTATGTGTCTTTTTTTTGACAAGTTCATTGATAAGGAATCGGAAAAGCCGTATAAGTCTTGAAAAAATGGGCTTCTCCTCCGGTAGTTGACCCCCGGTTGCCCGGTTAAACAAGGTGACCACTCTCCCTATAGAAGCTACCCCTGCCTTCAAGGACCATACCGATAGGAAGTCTGAGGCGCTGACCCGCTCCATGTTTGCCATGTTGGGGTCTGCATTGTGGCCCATTGTGGCTGCTACCTTGGTGTCTCAGACACTCACTGAATGGGCAAAGGTTTTTTGCACCAGACTGTGGAGAAGCACCAGCTTCCTCCCGAATTTATTAGACTGGCCGACCAGTTGGTCCAGGGCCTTGTATATGTCTGCTACATTGGATGCAGCCCCCTTTATATCCAGAGCCTCTGTTTTGGCGGTGGTTTTACGCCGCCTGATTTGGCTGAAATGCTGGTCTTCTGACCAAGCATCCAAAAAAGCCCTAGCAGATTTACCCTTCAAAGGTGGGAGGCTTTTTTGTACCTCGCTGGACGACATTATTAAATATGTCACTGGGGGGTAAGAGCACTCTCCTCCTTCAGTCCACCAAGGCAGCCTTTCTCAACTCTTGTGCCGTCAGAGGTTCTCAGGTGTGGTACGGGGTCAGTGGAGAGAAGGCTGTCAGATGAGCCTGCTCTCCTGCCGAACTGTGAGAAGCTCTGTCGGCTTCAAAAGTTAAAGTAAAGTGCAGAGGAGTGTGCTGTGCTCGCTGCTTCCCCCTAGAGTGCAGTACCCGGCTGACTGAGGAATCTGGAAAAGTACTGTACTGAGTTAGAAGCTAGATTCATTTTAAAATGGCTTTATACATGTGTCTGTGTGCACATGTGAGTGTCTGTGTGTGTGTGCATGTGTATGTAAGCATATGTGTATGCGTGTGTAAGTATGTGTCTGTATGTATGTGTGTATGTTACTTTTAATGCCCGACACCCCCCCCCCCTCATTCCTGTACCATCAGAATGGCTTTTGTAGGGCTTGTTTGATAGCAGCAAGGACTGCACAGATCACTTTTCAGAGGCATTTGACAGGCGGTAAAGAGGAATTGTGTTACACATCTGTGTAGCTGCATGTAGGGCAGTCCATTGATTTCCAAAAAGGGACAAACCTATTCGGTGGAGAGAGTTAGCTGCACACCCCGATATGTTAAATAGAGAAAAGGTCCCAATGGGGCTTTGAAACAGCTGATGTGAAGTAAAGTGGCAATGCAACGTCTATGGTAAAAACGTTTTATTACAAAAGTAATTCAATGACATAAAAATTAGGGGTATACAAGGAATGAGTTGCGGCAGAGTAACAAAAATTAAAATAACCATAACATTTCCAGATAAGTGATGAAATACATAGCCTGAATAGTGGCAGGCAGGTGTATATTCTAACGCGTTTCGACCATTCGGTCTTCTTCAGAGGATTGTGGCTGAAAGAGATTTAATATTATAAATAGGTGTGTACAAAAAATCTTTGTTTGTCTCTGTGTCCTCCCTATGGAGTCTGTCCCCTTATAAAAAAGGGGGGAAAACGGGGGTACAAGGACTCCCAAATCCACAGGGAAGATAAAAGCACAGAGAACAACATCAATATAGTTGGTTTAAGGGAGAGGAGCTTTCCTTCTCCCTCCCACAGTAATCAAAAATTCATCATCAACAGCAACATATATTTACCCAGAAATTTGAGTTATGGGGCATCCAGGTGTGGTCCGATGCGGTCGTGGGATGCAAGGGTCCAAAGCTGACGGTACTCCCGATCAGTCCCCCAGTCTCGCCCAGTCCTCAACGTGACCGCCCAAGAGTGGCCCTCAGCCACTTACGAGGAAGCACCAGACAAGAGTGGTAGCACCCGGGCAGACCCGAGGGGTGGAGAAAAATGGGGTTCAAAAGGTAGGAAAAAGAAGTCCTAGAATTAAGTAAAGTAATTAGTATCAAAGGTGGCCAATGCATGAGTATAAATGTTCGTAGAGATCTTCAAAGGGTGAGATAATGGAGGTCCAGGGGATGAGGGTGAGGTGAAAGCAAACAGGAGTGGGTGGGGTTGGGAAGGGAGAAAAAAAAAAAAAAAGGGGGGTGGAAACGGGAAAGTGGAATGGGCTGGGAAGGAAAAGGAGTTGGGAGAAAGAATATAAGGAAAAATCGTGATGGTGAAGTGAAAGGGGAAATAGTGATGAAATGAAATAGGGAAAAAGATAGAGGAGTGATGATGAAGGTATGGGAAAGGGGATAGGGAAGGTGAGTGCGAATAGGGAGAAGGGATTGAGGACAGGGAATAAAGAAAGTAAGAGAAGAAGAAAAATAGAACGTAAAGTGAATAAAAGTGCAGATGGGGAATGGAGAGTGCGTTAAACAAAAAGGAAAGTAGGGAAGTGCAAAAACTGGGAAAATGCGGAGCAGGTGAAAAAGGAGGAGGGGAAGAGAGGGAGTTGGGGAAAAGAGACAAGGGGTGGTGGAATGGAGGAAAGACTGGGAAGTGAGGAGTGGGGAACAGTGGGGCTGGGATAAAGTGTGGATGAGAGAATAATGAGTGAGAGGTGGGAAGTGACAGAACTGGGGTCGAAGTGTGAATAAGGGGGTAAGAAAGGGGATGGAAGGGAAGGGGAAGAAAGGGGAAGAAAAGTGAAAAGGGAAAGGAGATATAAATGAGGGGTGTGTAGGGAATGTGGAAAGTGGTGAAAAACGTGATGGGAATGGACAACAAATGTGACAGGAAACTAGGGGAGTGGAATGGCAAAGTGCCAGTGAGGGAAGGGCAAAAAGGACAAAAAGTGGGAGGAAGGTGAAAGGTGACTGAAATCGAGAGTGGCTGACAATTGGAAGTGCAGAGGGAAGTGGTGTGATGAGGAGGCTAGGTAAAACAAACCAGGGTTACCTCCAATATTTCCACTTTTAACAGAGGTGTTGGAAGTGAGATGCTATCTATATGTGAAAAAAGTATTGGAAATAAAAACATTTAAATATAAAAAGAGGGTAGTGTTGTCAATTTAGCTGAAAGAGAGTAGGTAATGTAGGTAGAGTAACTTACCAACTGGCTGGACACTGTCACTCATGGAGATGCCGCATGCTTCTCTGAGTGCCTGCGATCGGATGCGGAAATAAATACCGCTCACGATCCCGGGATTGGTCCAGCTAGTCCCACGTGTAGTGGGAGGGGACAAGGTATGTCTCCCTTGTCACACCTGGTGGTCTGCCGGTGCCTAGTAATTGTCACGGTGGTTCTTCCGGCGTGGGCGAGGTTCAAGCGAAGCCGACACTGCCGTCGCTTCCGCATGACGCATCGCAACGTGCAACGTCACTGCGGGCACCAGACGGCGCTCAAGCAGTGACGTCACGGCGTCTCAGAAGTGATCGCTCACGCCGCCAGCAGGGAGGGATTCACATCCACTCGGGCGGCAACGGCGCCCGGTGGATACAACACACATTGCGCCAACGACGCGTGTATCTCCCGCCCTGCTGGGAAGTGACGGGGGTGAAATTCTCCGCCAGAATTCCTGCTTGGTCTTTCCCACATAGTAAGCCCCGCATTCACATTCCATATAATATACCACACCTTTGGTTTGACAGTTAGTAAAGTGTAGTGGTTTAAATGTGTTACCGTTTGGTAATGGGAAGGTCTTCTCTCTCCTCATAAGTGGGCAGTAGGAGCAGTGTCCACAGGGGAAAGTGCCGAACATTGTGTAGTGCGCTCCTTTTAAGGGAGCATTGGTGTACTCACTTTTGACCAATCGGAAATCTCCACCTTCCAATTGGAAGACACGCAGCACTACAACATCACTACACTGTACACTGTACCCAAAGTATCCTTCGAGGGCGGCGAAGGATACTTTGGGTACAGTGTAGTGATGTTGTAGTGCTGCGTGTCTTCCAATTGGAAGGTGGAGATTTCCGATTGGTCAAAAGTGAGTACACCAATGCTCCCTTAAAAGGAGCGCACTACACAATGTTCGGCACTTTCCCCTGTGGACACTGCTCCTACTGCCCACTTATGAGGAGAGAGAAGACCTTCCCATTACCAAACGGTAACACATTTAAACCACTACACTTTACTAACTGTCAAACCAAAGGTGTGGTATATTATATGGAATGTGAATGCGGGGCTTACTATGTGGGAAAGACCAAGCAGGAATTCTGGCGGAGAATTTCACCCCCGTCACTTCCCAGCAGGGCGGGAGATACACGCGTCGTTGGCGCAATGTGTGTTGTATCCACAGGGCGGCGTTGCCGCCCGAGTGGATGCGAATCCCGCCCTGCTGGCGGCGTGAGCGATCACTTCTGAGACGCCGTGAAGTCACTGAACGAGCACCGTCTGGCGCCCACATTGACGTTGCACGTTGCGATGCGTCATGCGGAAGCGACGGCAGTGTCGGCTTCGCTTGAACCTCGCCCACGCCGGAAGAACCACCGTGACAATTACTAGGCACCGGCAGACCACCAGATGTGACAAGGGAGACATACCTTGTCCCCTCCCACTACACGTGGGACTAGCTGGACCAATCCCGGGATCGTGAGCGGTATTTATTTCCGCATCCGATCGCAGGCACTCAGAGAAGCATGCGGCATCTCCATGAGTGACAGTGTCCAGCCAGTTGGTAAGTTACTCTACCTACATTACCTACTCTCTTTCAGCTAAATTGAGAACACTACCCTCTTTTTATATTTAAATGTTTTTATTTCCAATACTTTTTTCACATATAGATAGCATCTCACTTCCAACACCTCTGTTAAAAGTGGAAATATTGGAGGTAACCCTGGTTTGTTTTACCTAGCCTCCTCATCACACCACTTCCCTCTGCACTTCCAATTGTCAGCCATTCTCGATTTCAGTCACCTTTCACCTTCCTCCCACTTTTTGTCCTTTTTGCCCTTCCCTCACTGGCACTTTGCCATTCCACTCCCCTAGTTTCCTGTCACATTTGTTGTCCATTCCCATCACGTTTTTCACCACTTTCCACATTCCCTACACACCCCTCATTTATATCTCCTTTCCCTTTTCACTTTTCTTCCCCTTTCTTCCCCTTCCCTTCCATCCCCTTTCTTACCCCCTTATTCACACTTCGACCCCAGTTCTGTCACTTCCCACCTCTCACTCATTGTTCTCTCATCCACACTTTATCCCAGCCCCACTGTTCCCCACTCCTCACTTCCCAGCCTTTCCTCCATTCCACCACCCCTTGTCTCTTTTCCCCAACTCCCTCTCTTCCCCTCCTCCTTTTTCACCTGCTCCGCATTTTCCCAGTTTTTGCACTTCCCTACTTTCCTTTTTGTTTAACGCACTCTCCATTCCCCATCTGCACTTTTATTCACTTTACGTTCTATTTTTCTTCTTCTCTTACTTTCTTTATTCCCTGTCCTCAATCCCTTCTCCCTATTCGCACTCACCTTCCCTATCCCCTTTCCCATACCTTCATCATCACTCCTCTATCTTTTTCCCTATTTCATTTCATCACTATTTCCCCTTTCACTTCACCATCACGATTTTTCCTTATATTCTTTCTCCCAACTCCTTTTCCTTCCCAGCCCATTCCACTTTCCCGTTTCCACCCCCCTTTTTTTTTTTTTTCTCCCTTCCCAACCCCACCCACTCCTGTTTGCTTTCACCTCACCCTCATCCCCTGGACCTCCATTATCTCACCCTTTGAAGATCTCTACAAACATTTATACTCATGCATTGGCCACCTTTGATACTAATTACTTTACTTAATTCTAGGACTTCTTTTTCCTACCTTTTGAACCCCATTTTTCTCCACCCCTCGGGTCTGCCCGGGTGCTACCACTCTTGTCTGGTGCTTCCTCGTAAGTGGCTGAGGGCCACTCTTGGGCGGTCACGTTGAGGACTGGGCGAGACTGGGGGACTGATCGGGAGTACCGTCAGCTTTGGACCCTTGCATCCCACGACCGCATCGGACCACACCTGGATGCCCCATAACTCAAATTTCTGGGTAAATATATGTTGCTGTTGATGATGAATTTTTGATTACTGTGGGAGGGAGAAGGAAAGCTCCTCTCTCTTAAACCAACTATATTGATGTTGTTCTCTGTGCTTTTATCTTCCCTGTGGATTTGGGAGTCCTTGTACCCCCGTTTTCCCCCCTTTTTTATAAGGGGACAGACTCCATAGGGAGGACACAGAGACAAACAAAAATTTTTTGTACACACCTATTTATAATATTAAATCTCTTTCAGCCACAATCCTCTGAAGAAGACCGAATGGTCGAAACGCGTTAGAATATACACCTGCCTGCCACTATTCAGTCTATGTATTTCATCACTTATCTGGAAATGTTATGGTTATTTTCATTTTTGTTACTCTGCCGCAACTCATTCCTTGTATACCCCTAATTTTTATGTCATTGAATTACAATTGTCCATTGATTTCCGTACCCACAAAAATGCAGGAAAACAAGTCGCCAACCTTTTTCTTTTTTTTTAATTGCACTGCAGCAAAAGCACACCACGTTTTCCAATGTGTGCAGGTATCATTAAGAATTAATGGTACCCCTAAAGAGCAGAGCATTTGTCTGTGTGTCAGGAATGAGCGTGATTTTGCGCGTGTTCTGAGACACACCGCAATGTGAACCAAGCCTTGGGGTGCCTTAAGACTGAAAATACTTTTTAAGGGTGCCCCAACTGGAAAAAGGTTGAGAAACACTGCACCAAGGGGAAGTAGCCGCGCCGTAAGGCGGGTAAACCCTCCCATTTTTATTATTCATCATTATTCACCACCAGCTGTTTAATATGGGCTAGCCACCAGGCACACACAGCCAGAACAAAACAGCATAGCACTATGGTACATTATTCCAATAGGAATTCCCCAAACAGCTGTAACATGATTAGACAGGATGGACAAAACACCACCAATTGCATTTACAGTACAATAAGGTGCCCAGGGTGTTGGCTTACCTTGATACCCTTAAATACCATCAGTGAGCGCAGTAAATATTAGAATGGCAGACATTTACAGAGAAACACCATGACTATAAAACAGGGGGATTAAGGGTTTAGGTTTCTACTCTAGGTAGAAACACCTGGATATTGGCTTCTTCCATTCCAGCAGGCAGCCAGCAAGTGCAAACCTGCTGCATGACACAGGAGAGGAAACAGCTCTTTGCCGTAAAACTGAACCACCAGCAATGTTCTCCCATAATAAGTAATTCAGACTCAAGGGGGCGGGGAGGCTGAGAAGGTGAAATGGGGCTGTTCAGGGAAAGGAATTTATGTTGCCATTAAAACTGCACAACTTTTTTCCTTTGCAATCTTAACTAATATGTTTTCCTTCAAAGAGGCAGTCCACCCAAAACTGATAATTCAGTATTTAGTATAGACTGTAGAGTGACATTTTTATCTTTCAGGGATTTTGCTGACAAGATCTTTGCCTTATGCCGCGTACACACGATCACTTTTTGTGATGAAAAAAAACGACGTTTTAAGTGATGAAACAAAACGACGTTTTTCAAACTTCATTTTCCAAAACGACGTTGCATACACACCATCGTTTTTCCAAAATGCTCTAGCAAAGCGTGGTGACATACACCACGTTCGACGGCACTCTGTTCCATTGAAGCTCCGTCTCATAACTTGCCTCTGAGCATGCGAGGCTTTAAAAACGTTGTTTTCAACATCGTTTTGCCCACACACCATCACTTTTTATGACACAAAAAACAACGTTTTGAAAAACGACACAAAAAATTCAAGCATGTTCGAATTTTTTTTGGTCGTTTTTTTTGAAGACATAAAACAACGTTTTGCCCACACACGGTGATTTTAAATGACGTTTTTGAAAACGTCGTTTTTTTTCATCACAAAAAATGATCGTGTGTACGCGGCATTAGACTATCCAGTTCTAACCCAATTAGAGCCGTTCCCACAATAGATTTTTAAAACTATGTGTACATACAGAAAGCTTAGTATTGAATGCTGTTGCAAAAAGGTCCATCTGATCCACTATCCAGTTGAAAACTTTCGGGGGCAGAAACCTTTTTTTTGGAATCGACGAACCCCCGAGATAGGTGGTTGACCCTTGAGTTGAGATGACCGGACAGATAGGCAGCTTTAAGGTCTTTAGATTCCTTTCTGCCCAAAGGATTATGGTTTCCAGTCTTCCCAGCGGGTACCTGCCGCGCGTTCCTTCTTGTCGATGTCTATAAGACACTGCAGCCCTGTTGGCCACTCGGAGATGAATTGGTTTGACTGTATCTCGAATTTCCAGGGCTGGAAATGCAAAAGGAAGGCTGCCCAGCCCTCCAGGATATTTGGTACCAGGCATGTTGTATGGAAGGACCATCTTCCTTGCCCTGAGACCTGGATTTAGTGTGAGCCCCCACCTGCTGCACCTGATGGTTGTGATTTCATAAGCATGTGTTTCTTCATCCGCCAATGTAGACTCCTGAGCACCAGGGTGGTCAGGTGTATGGGTTGAGAGAGATACTGTCTGATTCCGCAGCCTCTAAAACTCCAGCTGGAAATATCTCAAATGCCAACACCGTAGTGATGCATGAGAACATCTGGCCTATCAGGCTCAGACAGCTCAATGCCCACCGGTAGGACGTCACACTGACTCCCTTCATCTGCCGAATAATGGATGTTACCTTTTGAGGCGGGAAGTATACTGCATCGTTCTGTTTGATTAATTGGGCTGGATCCTTCATCAGGAGACGAAGGTCCCCCCCATAGTGGTATATTCAGAGCCCTAAGTCTCTTAGATGGGCTATGATGGCAATTAGGATCTTTGTAAGGACTTTTGGTGACATGCAGAGGCCAAATGGGAGGCTCAAAAATTGAAGATGTACATGCCTCACTGCAAACCTCCGATATTTCTGGAAAGGAGGGAGTACAGGAACATACAGGTAAGCATCCCGCAGGTCTATTGATAACATCCAATCCCCCAGTTGGATTAAGCAAATAATCGTTTGCAGCGAGTCTATTTAGAATTTTCTAGGACGATTTAGCTCTTCAGGTCTATCACGGGTCTCCGACCTCCGATTCTCTTGAGAACTGGAAACAGGGTGGAGAAAAAACAGAAAATCTTTCTGATAGAGATAGTGGAAACACTGCTTGCTGTTCCTGCAAGGAGAGAAGGAATCGCTGTAGTGCTTCCGATTTTCTGGGGGGGAACTCGACACCCTTGTTGGAGAAAATAAGTCTTTGGAGGGGGGATTGTCTAGAGACGTCCAGAAGTAACCATATTTATCTGTGAAGACTACCCACGGATCCCTGCACTTTGTGCCCAGATCCTCGATAAGTGCCTGGCCCCCACAATGATCGCTTGGGATGACCCGGTGGCAAAAGGATTTAGCAGAATCCTGTGGGGTAGGCATGAGTCTCCGTCCACGGGACTTGAGGAGCGTGGACTGCGTGCTTCTCTAGCTTTGCCTAGAGGCTTTCTTCTGTCTGGACTGTCCGTAGTCTTTACTCTTGGAGTATTAGAAACTGGGTGTGAATGCCCTGGAGCACCTAATCGTCTGTCTTGGGGTAACAGACCTGATTTCCCCCCAGTAATGCGAGAGCTATCCTTATCCAATTTCTCCCCAAACAAGACTTTCCCGTCAGAATGTATCTTGTACTAACTCTGTTTTGAGGCAATATCTGTTGACTATGGTTCCAGTCACAAGGCCTGTTTGGCCATAACTGTGTGGAGCATTGACCCAGGGGAACTTTGAAATAATATCAATTGCAGGTTCACCAATAAGATCTGCTGAGAGCTTTAGCTCATCTAAGGCCCTGGTGATGTCCATATCATCTGTCCAGGCGTATAGGGCGGTGGACATTGATGTCGGGACCCTCGCAGCTTTGCAAGATGGAGCAAAGTAGTTTTGGAAATTCCTATGTACTCCATCTAGTGGTCAAGTATTAACTATCTCAACCATTATATAAAACCTTTTTTTGAAGCGTTATAGCCAAGAATTTAAATTTATGTGAATTATAAACTATAAGCAGATATGTAGCCAAGATTGTGGGTTGATATAATTACATTCTCAGGTATGCAAGGAGATAAAGAGGGGGAAAAAAGAGGGGTAAGGGGAGAGACGGGAATAAGGGGTGGAACAGAGAAGACACATAATAAAGGGGAAAGAGGACAGGGAGTGGGAAAGGTGAAGTGAATGTAGTCACAGAAAAGGAATGTCACAGTATTCATTACGTAAAAAGCCTCTAGGCAGTATGATTTCCTTGCTTCAGAAAAGTGAGTTAACCTGAACTCCAGGAGTCCATCCAGGTGTACCATATCTTATTAAACGTCTTGGGGCAGTTACTACTTGCGTAGGTTAACTTATATATAAAGTAAAGTGTTATCAATGATGGTGCGCTGCAAAGTCAGAGTAGGGGGGGGGGGGGGTCGGAGTTGACATCCACTTTAAAAGAATCTCTCTGTGTGCATAAAAGGTAGCAAAAAAGATAAACATTTTAACATGACAGCCCAAATCTTTCCCATCCAAGATACCCGACAGAAGTATCTTGGGGTGCAAAGCAAGGGTTGGATAGCACAGCCTGTTAAGGTCAGCCACCACTGCCATACAGAAAGGAATGGCCAGGAATGGGCAATGTGTACAGAAACGATCAGTCAAATGGGCAATAGCAACCACTCGTTGCAGTGTAAAATTAGCTCTATGGAGAAACTTCCACTATATAAACTTGTAGAGGGTGCAGCGTGGTGCAGTGGCAATAACACACACAGTCCCAGTGCGATGAAAGACCTTGTATTGAAAGAATGCAAAGACTTTTCCACAAATAACCCGGTAAGAAGGCAGACCAGTCAGGAACATTTACAGTTCCAACAGCCTAAAGAGAGCAGGATTCAGCCAACTGACAGGACCTGTTGAGAGGGGTAGAATGCAGCCTGGCTGTCTTGTGCCCACGCAGGAAGATGTCCAGAGAAGTTGCAAGCCCTATGCTTTCCCTTCTCGTCAGGAACTTTTCCCTGCCGCTCTTTCTGTCCCTACCAGATGTGGAATTCGGTCCCTATTCTACTAGCTCGCAAAATGTGCACCAAAACTGGGAGCCAGGGCCTTAAATAGGCTCTGTCTGACCTAAGATGGCTGTTACAGTGACATGGGAGGCAGTATAATTTGAATTGCTTCCCCAGTGAATAGGAAACCATAGAGGAACCATGTTCCTCTTGACTTTTTTCCTGTAGTGCCACTGCAGAAGAGCACCACCTGCAGTGAAGAAAGTAGACTGCACCTGCCTACAAACTGATCTCTAGTAGAGATCATATACATAATATAGTGGCTGGTGGAGATTTCCCATTTTCTTTATCCAGACCTGGCAAGTCAGCATTCCATTTCTGATAGGTACAAATTGAGTTAGTGGTATAAGCTAGGGGGAACCTAAAGTATAATGGAGATAAGTGTTTCCCCAACATACTCTAGGTGAGAAGCCACTCAATAGGGCCAGACCCCAAAGTAATGGAAACAGTAAATTGTGCCTGGACAACATATCAATTACAAGTACCCAAAGAACATGCTATTAGGAAAGTTTTATTTAGCTTTGAGGTCAGAGAATCCCATCAATCTCCCATCTGACATAATGTGCTTCAGACCAATCACTCTGTGGGCCACTCACAGTCCTGGATGTGGAATGATGCGTAGATGAGATACAGCAGGATTATCCTACAGGGGTGTATGTGGAGAGAAAGATAGAGGAGAACAATATTTTGCCTAACATTATGCCACACCACAAGGGTACTCTTATTGGGCTGGTAACCTTCAAATTAGATCTAGGGCCCCTAAAGACGAGATTACTTAAGGTATCATAAGACACTACGGGGGAAGCCTTTTCCCTATTCGCTCAGAATTATTAAACGTGCATTTTCACAGTCTGAGGCGGCGTACACACGACCGAGGTTCTCGCTGGAAACCAGCGAGAACCTCGCTGGAAGCTGCATTCCCACGAGGACCTCGGCCGTGTGTACGCTCTCGGCGAGCATCCCGTCGGGAAGCCCGTTGAGCAGAAATAGAGAGCACGCTCTCTATTTGCTCGACGGCCCGCCTGGATGAATGGCTGGTTGCCATTCCCGACGGGCGGGTCGCCGATTTCGACGGCCGGCAGGGAACCTCGACGGGCGGAACGATGTGTTCTGCCCGTCGAGGTTCTCTGCAGTGTGTACGCGGCCTAAGTGGCTATGCAAATTCTGTATAAATTAAACCCATAGTTACACATCTGTAATTCAAACCTAAAAGAGGTATCACTAGGGAAGATAGAGAACTTTGGAATTTTCGTTCAAAAAGAGGAGATCAAAAACTATTCCTGTGAAGTATGGAACAGTTGGCTCTTCAAAGCAAGGCACTGCCCAAATCAGGTAAAACGGGTTCAGTCATCACAAGGATGGCCACTCAAGCACATTCACACAGCATAGAATGACATATATTTATTGACACAGCTGTGAAAAAGGAAGAAACACACTGAACACATTTTCTAAATGACCTGCGAAAGCATGTGTCAATGAAGAGCAAGCGTTATAATCTTTATTATCCAATCTTTAAAGAGTACATGATGTCTGACTGTTGCTCATATTCTATTCATTGACTCGATTCCGTGAACCCTGACACTCTACAATTGTTCTGTTCTCTCGTTCCTTCAGCTTCCTCCTGACTGAAGGCCGATATGGGCTTAAGTTGCATGTTTCTACAGTGCAGCCACCTGTGCCAAATACTAACAGTAACCTGGTACTTAATGTGGGAAACCAGCGAGTTCCAGAATCCCACAAAAACCCCCATAATCTGGTCAGTAGCAATCGTAAAACAGCTGATGTAATTAATCTAACCCTCCCCCACCCCAGTTCCTGGATGTAACTTGGAAATGGGAAAATGGGGAAAAGATTCTAGTAACATTTGAAATAAAAATGTACTTGATTAACAAATGCTACTGTATGTTAGTGGCAGCGGGTGCTCAATTTTTTTTTTTTTTTGGGGGGGCGCAAACAAACGAAAAAAAAAAAACGCAGCCACTGTGCCCATTAATTGCAGATACTGTGCCCATCAAACGCAGCCACTGTGCCCATCAAACGCAGCCACTGTGCCCATCAAACGAAGCCACTGTGCCCATCAAACAAAGCCACTGTCCAATCAATTGTCGCCACTGTGCCATCAATTGTCGCCACTGTGCCATGCCATCAAACGCAGCCACTGTGCCATCGTTTATCGCCACTGTGCCTATCAATTGTCACCACTGTGCCATGCCATCAAACGTAGCCACTGTGCCATTAATTGTCACCACTGTGCCCATTAGGGATGAGCTTCGCGTTCGATTCGAATATATGTTCGACTCAAACATTGTCTGTTCGTACGTTCGACGATATTCGAACAAAACGGGTTGTTCGCACCAAATTCGAGTGACGCGCAATGGCCCATAATTTACTGCGGCATTGCGTGCTGATGATTGGCCAAACATGCACTATGACCCTGCATGCTTGGTCAATCACAGTGCGCAAAAAACGGAGAGCCATAATTGGCCAAAGCCAGGGTGGCTTTGGCCAATTATGGCTCAGGGCTTTAGCACACGCCCCACACTATATAAGGTCGCCTGCTGGGCGGCCTTGTGTAGTGTGTTCCAGCACTGAACAGAGATCAGTCAGAGAGACAGAGAGATTGTGTTTTTATATAGCTAGATAGAGCAGGCAGGCTAGTCAGTTTAGCATAATTTACAGTGTGTAGAGGATATATATACATCCTAGGAGTTGTACATATATTTATACACTGTATAGCTTAGCTAGATCAGCTATTCCTATTTGTCAGGCAGTAGATTGTGCTAGCTGCAGTGTTCTAACGTGTTGTATTGCCTGTGTGCTGTGTAGTAGCACCTAAACCTACTCGATGTTACTGTACTTGTCCAGTTTAATAGCACCTAAACCTAGTTGCTGTTACCGCACTTGTGCTGTGTAGTAGCACCTATTCCTACTCGGTGTTACTGTACTTGTCCAGTTTAATAGCACCTAAACCTAGTTGCTGATACCGCACTTGTGCTGTGTAGTAGCACCTAAACCTATTCGGTGTTACTGCACTTGTCCAGTTTAATAGAATTTTTCTTTCCCAAAAAAATAATTTATTGAGCCAAGATCTGGCATTGTAATGCCCCCCCACCCCTAAAATAATCGGCATATTGGTGCCACACAGCACGTGCGCTTTGGGGGCCAAGCCTGTATGGCCACAGGCTCATGGGCCACCACTGGAACATCAATGGCCTCATCAGGCACAAGTGTCATGTAGTTTGTTGAGGGTCTCTTTAGGAAATTGTGCAATATGCAGCAGCAAAGTATGACATAGTTCAGATTCTATTTAACAAACCTACAGTCCTTGTCTTGTTTGCACCGCCTGTATACTGCTGTTCAAAGTATATAGGGCCAAAGCGTCTTGTCAGGGCCGATCCTCGCTATAGGCTAACTATGCAAGCCGCTTAGGGCCCCGCAAAGCTGCAAAGGGCCCCCCAAATTACTAGAGGCCCCGACTGGTGAGAAGTCATTTTCTCCCCTCATCCCGCTTCTAAACTCGCTGACTGAGTCATTTACGACAGCAGAACACCACCTCCCCCCCGCTTCTCAACTTTCTTTAATGTGACATGTCACTGTCGTCAGCACCCCCCCGCTTCTCATTTTTAATGTGCCATGTGATTTTGCTTAGGGCCCCAGTTAGGTCAGGATCGGCACTGGGTCTTGTAATGACCTGGGGGGAGTGGTGGCGAGGATTTTTATCCATATTGCAGGGACCAAACATTACATTAAAGCCGCAAGTATTACATTTTTTTTTTCTTATAGTAATCTCATGTTGTGCAGGGACAGTTATAAACATCTGCCACTACTATAGACATTGAATATTGGGCTTTAAAATGAGCACTTTTGAATTTGAACGTTTGAGTCCCATAGACTTCAATGGGGTTCTAAATGTTTGCGCGAACGGTCGGTCTGTTCGAACGTTCTGGTGCGAACCAAACACGGGGGTGTTCGACTCATCCCTAGTCCCCATTAATTGTCACCACTGTGTCATGCCATCAAACGCAGCCACTGTGCCTTCAATTGTCACCACTGTTCCATAAATTGTCGCCACTGTGCCATGCCAAACACAGCCACTGTGCCATCAAATGCAGCCACTGTGTCATGCCATCAAACGCAGCCACTGTGCAGTCAAATTGTTACCACTGTGCCATCAATTGCCGCCACTGTGCACATCAATTGTCAACACTGTGCCCATCAATTGTCACCACTGTGCCCTGTAAAATGCTGCCAGATTGCCCCCATTGGCTCTGATAGGCGCTCACCAGGGGGCCGGCCAATATAATAATGGGCGGCAGCGACAATACATGGATTCTATGGACGCACCGCCACTGCTGTATGTGGTTTTCACACTTGTCAAGGCTGTGGTCAAAGAAGATCTGAGTTCTAACTTAAGATGGTCATACATGGTTTAAATTGTTTCTGTTTCCTAGTAAATCGACTGAAGCCCCGTACACACGGCCGAGGTTCTCGGCAGAAACCAGCGAGAACCTCGCTGGCATCCTGATTCTGCCGAGAACCTCGGCCGTGTGTACGGATTCGGCGAGCATCCCGTCGGGAATGCCGTTGAGCCGAAATAGAGAGCAGGTTCTCTATTTGCTCCACGGCCCGTCGGGATGAATGGCTGGTCGCTTTTCCCGGGCTGGTCGCCGAATCTGACGGCCGGCCGAGAACCTCGACGGGCGGAACGATGTGTTCCGCCCGTCGAGGTTCTCTGCCGTGTGTACGGGGCCTGATATGCAAGCAGAAAAAGGGTCAACTAAAACATCAAACGAGCTGGGTGGAAGATTGTTGGCCGAACAGTGACTGCATCCTATGAGATAAAGCCAATGTTTGGACATTTAAGAAGTGGCTGATGTCACAGCTGTTTGAATACAAAAGCAAGCAGGAAAGATTCTGCCATCCATGCTATTTAGAGTCAAATCGTGTGATCTTCTCTTGTTCTGCATGTGGCACCACTCAACTCAAAAAAGATCAACTGAAAAACTATAGGAACCAGGTGGAAAATTGTTGGCCAAACAAAAACTGCATCCCGTCAATATAAAATAATGTCAGAGGCTTTAAAAGAGGTTGGAGGGGGAGTGGGGGGTTGGCTTTAACAGTTTGGCATTCTCTAAATTATGAACTGAGCTGGTAGCATAGAGTAGGTGGAACAAATGATACCTAAACCTTAGAACAAATATGCAATGTACTGCATATTACAAATCCTTAGATGTGATGACTGCATTAATTTTCCTTTTTCATGCTAAGAATATTTTCAGGAAATACCTGTTGATCTTGTCAAAGATGCAGTGTCCTTGTTTCTTCCTGGGACCTGCACTGGTATATCAGACAATATCATCTTCCTTCTGTACATTACTAAATACTAATCCCCCAACCCCAATGTAAAGGAGATGAAGAGAGGAAGATAAGTTTAAAGTCCAACCTAGGCGATAACCATGACTTCCTCCATAGATACTGTGAAGTGAGCGAGTGAGTGAGTGTAGCCACCCTAGGACAGGAAGTGTGCTATATTACACACTACACACAAATGCCCCGTAATGCTTCAGTAAAATATAAACTTTCAGCTAAAATGTACAATTTGCAAATTAGAAAATCCACTAGGAAAAATGTTGCAAATGTTTGTTAAAAGGCACATGTTGAAGTGGAGCTTTTATAATGTTGCACGAAGCCTGTTTTATAATTTAGCTACTCTATCACTCTGAGTAGGTGCCAGAGCCCCAGGCATTGGCAGCGCTCTGTGCATAATAGAGCATTGTCGTGTGTGTAGCTTTTGTTCTTTCGATACAAATATGCCCCGCAGATGCGTCTTTCTCCAGATCTGGCACGCCGCTCGTAACTCTGTTTATTTTCTTTGTTCAACAACATCATAAAGATCATATTTGTCATCCAAAACTGAGACCTTTGTACAGAGGGTATACACACAGGAGATTATTTGTGTGTATGGCTAGGAAATCCTGTATTTGTTGTCATTGATGTCTGACAAGTCTGCCAGAAAATGTGTTGGAATAATCTAAATTCTAGTATAGTGTTAAAGTAGAACTCCTTCCTTTCTATTGCAAATGTGGTAGATTAGTTTAAGGCCAATTCCACCAAATACTGTGTAGAAACAGGTGAGTAACTTAACCAGTTAGGGCCAGATTCAGGTAGTCCAGAGCATCTTTGCTCTGGAGTAACGCTTCTCATTTGCGTTGCGCTGCCGAAATTTTAGGAGCAAGTGCTGTCATTCACAAAGCACTTGCTCCTAAAGTTGCGGCAGCGCATCACAAATGAGCCGGCGGAATTCAAATTTAGCGGGTACGGGGCGTGTAGTATGCTAACTACGCGCGATCCCGCCGCCAACGTACTGCGCATGCGTCGAGTGTCAAAACATCCCCGTGCGCATGCTCCAAAATCTGTGAATGAACGTCAATGACGTCACATTCCCATTCATGACCGTTTTACGCAAGCGACGTTTTTTTTTTTTTCCCGACGCGATGACGACGCCTATACCTAACATAGGATACTCCAACCCCATGTAGGTATATCTATGCGCCGCGTATCCCGTCCGGAAACGTCGTATCGTCATTGCGTCGCGCCGGATTTCGATCGTGAATTGCCGATTTCCGCTCATTAACATATTTTTTGAGCGTAAATCGGCGGGAACGCCCCCGGCGCCATTTTTAAGTTGAAGTAACGATGCGATGGCGAAACTCAGTTACGCTGCTCGCATCGGAACTTCAACCCGGCGTTTCTTGTTTTCTGGTTACAGAAAACAGAAACGCCGGCTCAAAGTCACAGTTAGGCTGGCGGATCACTCGATCCGCCAGCGTAACTGTTCCTGAATCTGGCCCTTAGTCTGCTGTGCCTCTCTTAAACTACAGTGACAATTTTTGAACAACAGACCTAAATCCGTTTTTGTTTTATCAAATGACCAGACTTTGTTCCCAGTTTGGAAAGAAGTTTGGAACCCCTGGAAACTCGTGGCGATTCTTTTGTTATATTGCATATTGAAGTATTTTACCAGAATAATCGGCTTCTTGCAGCTGGCAGCTTTTCCATGCCAAGGATTTCCAGTGTTTATTTGGTTTTAGGAGAAATCAGAGATTGAAATACTACACCAAATATGGATCGTTCAAGTATAGATTTACTTTAAAGTAAGATATATTTTTTTATCACAAAGCCAAGTGTTCCAGGGATCAGAAGGCACCCCCTTTATCAGGGCTTGGAAAGGGAATAGTAATAAATACTAGACATGTGCATTTGTTTTCGTCCGAATGCATTTTTCGTCCAAATTTTGGGTATTTTTCGAACGCACAGAATCTAAAACCCGAAAGATCCAACATAAACAAATGCTTTATTTTCATTTTCGTTGCGACGACAGTTCAATATAGATAGGAGATTTGACATGACGGTGACAATAGCAATCTGTGTCTATCGAACCTGCTGTTGAATGTGCCTAACCTAACGCTATTAGTCCAAGATTATTCTACATAGAGAGAAAAGATTTGACATTATAGAGACAATAGCTAAAAAAGGTTGAATGTGCCTAACCAAACTCTATTAGTCCAAGATTATTCAACATAGAGAGAAAGGATTCGACATTAAGATTCGACGAAGCAGTCGCCACGAGCGGACATTTATGGTCAAATTCTCCGCCCATAGGCTATAGAAGTATTCTAGTGTTGGTTAACTAGTAATAATAATTTATAAATATAATTATTACTAGTGTCATACAACATTAGAATTCTACTATAACTTGTAGGCGGAACATTAGCCCGGAAATGTATGATTGCTGCGTCGTACAGTTTAGCTGCTTCGTCAAATCTTCTTAAAACATTTGACAGACACCATAAGCCTTTAATGACAGATTCAACCTTAATTATTTCGGATTTTCGGACGAATGCATTTTTTAACTGCTTGCCGACCTGCCGCCGTCATTTTACTGCGGCAGGTCGGCTCTCCTGGGCGAGAGCCCGTAGCTATACGTCCGCTTTTAAGCGGCCACTAGGGGGCGCGTGCGCGCTGCCGGCGGCCGGCGCGAGCGCCCACCGCTCGCCCCCGAGTCCCGTGCGCGTGCCCGGCGGGCACGATCGCCGCCAGGCATGCGCGCTCGTTCGTTACAAAGCGGGGACCGGGAGCTATGTGTGTAAACACAAAGCTCCCGGTCCTGTCGGCGGGGAAACGGAAGATCAGTGATTTTCCCTAGTAAGTCCACCCCCCCATACAGTTAGAACACACCCAGGAACATACTTAACCCCTTCCCTGCCCCCTAGTGTCAACCCCTTCACTGCCAATGGCATTTTTATAGTAATCCAATGCATTTTTATAGCATTGATCGCTAAAAAAATGCCAATGGTCCCAAAAATGTGTCAAAAGTGTCCGAAGTGCCCGCCAAATTGTCGCAGTACTGAAAAAAATGCTAATCGCCGCCATTACTAGTAAAAAAACAAATATTAATAAAAATGCCATAAAACTACCCCCTATTTTGTAAACGCTATAACTTTTGCGCAAACCAATCAATAAACGCTTATTGCGATTTTTTTTAACCAAAAATATGTAGAAGAATACGTATCGGCCTAAACTGAGGAAAAAAAATGTTTTTTTATATATTTTTGGGGGATATTTATTATAGCAAAAAGTTAAAAAAATTGTATTTTTTTCAAAATTGTTGCTCTATTTTTGTTTATAGCGCAAAAAATAAAAACCACAGAGATGATCAAATACCACCAAAAGAAAGCTCTATTTGTGGGAAAAAAGGACGCCAATTGTGTTTGGGAGCCACGTCGCACGACCACGCAATTGTCAGTTAAAGCAACGCAGTGCCGAATCACAAAAAGTGCTCTGGTCATTGGGCAGCAATATGGTCCAGGGGTTAAGTGGTTAATGAAACAAAATGAATAAAAACAAATTTCGGGAGTAACTAAATCAAATTTTTCGGACGAAAACGAAATTTCGAAACAAAATATTTCAGTGTGCACATGTCTAATAAATACTAGACTGAATATGAAGTATGTTCTTTTTTTAACAAAGTTATTTATTACCACTTTAGTCCCAGTGCCCTTTTAGAACGATGCTGGGATCAGATACTTTCTAAACACACTCCTGGCTTCTATACTGTCCGGGAGTCTGCACCCATTATGTATAATAGGCTCTGCTGTCCCACCTGCGGGCCCAGTGTGGTCTTGTTAGTTGTCGCTGAGTGAGGGAGTTCAACGAACTTCTACTAGTTGATCCTCTCTCCTGTGAATGGACCAGGAGGCAACGGGTATTACATCACTTTCTGTCTGGGGTTCTCATTCCCCAGGATCTCTGCCCCAAGGAAGCAGCTGATGGACCATGATCTGTGGAGCAACAGTGGAGCACATGGGAGGAATCCAAAAATGTATGCATTGGGGTCCCTACATTGGAAAACTGTGATTGATCTACATATGTTATATATCTCTGTGCATGCTGGAATGAGAGCACTAATTTTAGACTCATTATCAACAGTTCATTTTAAACTGATGGCCTGTAAGCGCTTTCAAAGCATCACCTATGGAAAATATAGGGTAACACAATTTGTTGCCATTTCACAGACACACACAATTTAAAAGTTTGACATTTTGGGTATCTATAGCATTTTCTCGGTGTAAAAAATGGGCTAATTTAATGTGTTTATGTGCCCTAACTTTAGTGTATTTTTTACTGAAATTTTGCATTTTATAAACTGTTGCACTAATATTATGTGACATGAAAAATTAGAACTACCAGTATAATATTCTCTAAGATGTCTGCTTTCAGAAAATATATAATGCTTGGCAGTTTTAAGTAATCTTCAGGCCTAAAAAATGGCTGCAGGACTCAAATGGGTAAAGTGCAGTGCTTCTCAGCAGCTGGTTTAACCTCTTGCCATTGATGGGAGCAAACTCTTTAGGTGGGCTGTGATATCTGAGGCCAGTAGGAGGGGCTCCTATTCACTCGTCTACTACAATTGACTGCCCAATTGGATATTCTAGTCGGGAGCCTATCTAAAGTCTGTAGCTGACCATGTGCTGATGGTGACAGCTTGGTCTCAGTTCTGGGGACACCGATAGAGCTCGCTCCATAGCAGCACAGTGACGCATATATGCAGCAAGTGGTTGTAAAGCTTTTTTTTTTGTATTAAAATGACAAACAAGCCTATACTTACCTGCACTTTGCAATGCTTCTGCACAGAGCTGCCACAATCCTCTTCTTCTGGAGTCCCCCGCCAGGTCTCAATCTGTTCAATGAGGAGAGAGATAACGGCTGGAGCCGCTGCGCTTGTGCACATCGTTGGATCGCATTGGGCTTAGGTAGGAAAAAGAGGGGGGGTCTGGGGGGGGGGGGCACTGCAGCACAGAAGGTTTTTAATCTTAATGCATAGAATGCATTAGGGTTAAAAGCCTTAAATCTTTACAACCACGTTAAGGCCCACCAACTGTGCTGTTGCCCATATGTGTAAAGCTGTCCTAAAGGGGTATGCTATTTAAAAATGGACTATAATTAGGATTATTTTTCACTGCTTTGTTCTCTGTGGGATAAAGTACATGTAGTATTTTGTCCTATATTACTAAGTGACTACTTACCTAGCTATGATATCAGACCGGGCACTGCTTCCCCTTTCTGCTGTCAGACAACACTGCTAGAAAGGAGACAGCATTTGTCTTTGCTCCCAGCACTTTCTAGAGACAAGCAGTGCCAATTGCCATTGCCTGTCTCAGAAAAGATCTCAGAGCTGGCTATGACCTCATAGCTAGGGTTAGGGAGCACATAGAAACGTGCGAATGTCTGAGGAGGAAGCATGACCACACAAACACACAGGCTAAGCTTTAAATCTCTACTTGTCTGAATTGCAGTTTGGTAGATGGGCCTTTTACAATAAAGTTTTCACAAAAAGCTGTACTTTTTTTTTCACATTTTGTAATGTGTATTATTTGTTTATAGTTTTTATGACATGTAACCTTTTCTTAATACAGTTATAACAATTATGAGATGTGTTTTGTAGGGTTTTTAAAGCCCAAAGAAATGTCTACATGTTTATTCAAAAGCTTAAATTTGTTCAGTGAATTTTGACATTTACAAGAATGCATTTGTGAATTATTTTAGGGGTGTGGTGGTTTAAGCAGCGGAATAATAGTTTATTTTTTATTTTTTCACATTTTGAATAATAGGGCATGTGTTAACCTGTAATGCCATTTAGTTTTAGGAAATATGACTTTGTGCTAAGCTTCAAAGACCAAGCTCTGATAGATGATAAACTTTAGTAGAGCTTATTGATTTTGTATAAGATGAAGAGCTTGTACACGTGTATGGATAGACAAAACTTTTATTTTATTTTTTTAGTTAGTATGGGAAAGTTGAAATCCTTGGCAAGTTACGATTTTGCTGCCTGTGTACCACTGGGGACATTTTCCCCAATGGACACGACTAAGGCCACCTACAGACGAGGAGACATGTCCGCTGAACATGTCCGACAGACCGTTTCCAGCGGACATGTCTCCTCGGATATTTGGTCTGATGGCGTGTACACACCATCGGACCAAAATCCCCTCGAACGGATAACGCGGTGACGTGGCGGTGAAGTTGACGCCGCCACGTCACCAATCCAGGAAGTAAAATACTTCCACGCATGCGTCGAATCCATTCGAAGCATGCAGGAGATTTATGTCCGCTGGTTAGGCGTACTAACCAGCGGACATGTCCGACGGACAAATTTCAAAGCATGCTTTGAAATTTGTCCTCTGGAAAACCCTGTCCGCTAGGTTGTACACATGATCGGATATGTCCGCTGACACTGGTCGGCGGACCAGTTTCAGCGGACATGTTTGATCGTGTGTACGCGGCCTAAAAGTTAGGGCCCTTTCACATGGACGTGTCCGTGTACGGGCTCCATTTTGCTCAGCAGGGATCGCTCCATCGATCCCCTCTGAGCAGGCAGAGCGCCGCTCTCCTCTATGGAGGATCGGATGACGACGGAGCTGGTCACATGTCAGCGGACTTGTCACTGCTGACATCCTTGAGTGCCCAAAAGCACAAGGTGTGCAATACTCAGAGACATGGCCAAGGTAAGAAAGGCTGAAAGACGACCACCACTGAACAAGACACACAAGCTGAAACGTCAAGACTGGGCCAAGAAATATCTCAAGAATGATTTTTCGAAGGTTTTATGGACTGATGAAATGAGAGTGAGTCTTGATGGGCCAGATGGATGGGCCCGTGGCTGGATTGGTAAAGCAGAGAGCTCCAGTCCTACTCAGACGCCAGCAAGGTGGAGGTGGAGTACTGGTTTGGGCTGGTATCATCAAAGATGAGCTTGTGGGGCCTTTTCGGGTTGAGGATGGAGTCAAGCTCAACTCCCAGTCCTACTGCCAGTTTCTGGAAGACACCTTCTTCAAGCAGTGGTACAGGAAGAAGTCTGCATCCTTCAAGAAAAACATGATTTTCATGCAGGACAATGCTCCATCACACGCGTCCAAGTACTCCACAGCGTGGCTGGCAAGAAAGGGTATAAAAGAAGAAAAACCAATGACATGGCCTCCTTGTTCACCTGATCTGAACCCCATTGAGAACCTGTGGTCCATCATCAAATGTGAGATTTACAAGGAGGGAAAACAGTACACCTCTCTGAACAGTGTCTGGGAGGCTGTGGTTGCTGCTGTACGCAATGTTGATGGTGAACAGATCAAAACACTGACAGAATCCATGGATGGCAGGCTTTTGAGTGTCCTTGCAAAGAAAGGTGGCTATATTGGTCACTGATTTGTTTTTGTTTTGTTTTTGAATGTCAGAAATGTATATTTGTGAATGTTGAGATGTTATATTGGTTTCACTGGTAAAAATTAATAATTGAAATGGGTATATATTTTTTTTTGGTTAAGTTGCCTAATGATTATGCACAGTAATAGTCACCTGCACACACAGATATCCCCCTAAAATAGCTAAAACTAAAAACAAACTAAAAACTACTTCCAAAAATATTGAGCTTTGATATTAATGAGTTTTTTGGGTTCATTGAGAACATGGTTGTTGTTCAATAATAAAATGAATCCTCAAAAATACAACTTGCCTAATAATTCTGCACTACCTGTATAGCTACAGTACCTTTAGACAGATGTTCCTGAAACAGGTGTTCCTATTAGAAGATTTGCCTTCACCTCTTGTTCTGGGAAAAAAAATTTGAATATCCCCCCTCAATTTCTTTCTTGATGACAATGGCCACCAGTATGAACCCCCTCCCCCAACGGGAACACAGCAATAAAAACCAGAAGGTGTCTAACCTGCTATACTGTATCCAAAAGAAAAACAAAAAAGTTTGCCTAAAGATATACTTTAATGCTTACTGGTCAGCCTCCCTGCTTGTTCTCCGATACACACTTTATCTCACCTTCATGACTACTGCTGTTCCTGACCTTGAAGAAGGTCAAGTAGACAAATAGCATCCTAGCACCCAACTGCTTTACAACAAACTCATCACAAGGCCAGTTTCCATTCTGGAATGTCATGCTTGTCTCCCAGCAGGGATTCTGTTAAAGCAATATCATTCAAGCTTGCAAGTTCAATCTTGCTTGCCACCAACATGCCATGTGGCTGTAGGCGTGGGCATTATCAATGTGTTAAACACTGTACTTCAGTTCCACCAGTAAAGACTGTTTTAGCACAGGCGTAATTAGAAAGCAATGATGAACAATAAAGTTGCCAGGATAGAATCAAAAACAAATGTAATAATAATTTAAGAAATACAGTATATTAGGACAACTGATACGTCAATAAGAAGCATTTACACAGGAAACAACTGACTAAATGTCTAGCATTTAGAACGGCGAAGTGTGAAAGGCAATGATTTCACAGAGTGCAAGCTATTTCCATTGAGGAGAAAACTGGCAAGTGGCAACACAGTCAATTTATAAAGTGGACCTTTCAGTAACTTAACAAGTCTGCAGAAAAAAATCCTGACTTGTCACAATATAAAATATTAAAATAAAGCAATCGCTACCTTCTGTCATTCTGCAGCACGGGGTGGTCTGTGTTAGATATTTGTGAACTTATTACTGCACAGGCACCAGGATTTTTATGATTGTGTCGTCTCTGAGCCAGTTTCACAGTCTGGAATGTATTTGCCTACTCTGAATGATGCCTTAACAAAGATGGCACCGTCCCTCTGGAAAGAAGACCATATAAAGGCATCGTCAGGGAATATACTGTGATCTCTGAGGCCGCGTACACACGATCGAATTTGTCCGCTGAAACTGGTCCGACGGACCAGTTCAACGGACAAATCCGATCGTGTGTATGGGCTAGCGGACATGTCTGACCGGCGGACAAATTTGAAAGCATGCTTTAAAATTTGTCCGCCGGCGACATGTCCTTCGGATATCCGCTGGTTAGTACACTAATCAGCTGACATATCTGCCCGCACAAGCATCGTATGGATGCGACGCATGCGTGGAAGTTTTTTACTTCCTGGTGCGGTGACGTGGCGACGTCAACGTCACCACTACGTCACCGCGCTGTCTGCCGGCGGGGATTTTGATCCGATGGTGTGTACACACCGCCGGACGAAAATCCAGAGGAGACATGTCCGATGAAAACGGTCCGCGGACCGTTTCCATCGAACATGTCCCTCCGTGTGTACGCAGCCTAAGAAGGATAAAATATTCTAGAAAGTGAAAAACATATACATTACTTAGTATGCATGAACCTAACATGTAAATAACTTGTACTAGGCCTGTTTTAAGTCCTGGAGGAGCCAAACAGGGCAGTGCCATGTATGATGTGCTGTATAACACCTCATACACATTGTAGTGTTGGCAGAAGACCAATTAGGGATGCACCAATACCATTTTTTTTACGAGTATGACTACCAATACTTTTTTTTTAGTACTCACCTCATACCAATTACCGATACCTAACATAACTGTTTTGTTTACACTTCAGCTGTCAGCAAT
This sequence comes from Rana kukunoris, assembly GCA_029574335.1. NCBI lineage: Eukaryota > Metazoa > Chordata > Amphibia > Anura > Ranidae > Rana > Rana kukunoris. The sequence continues at coordinate 406,722,300 of CM056051.1, forward strand.
GGTACAAAGCATTAAAAAGCTATTTACAAATGATTTTTTTAAATAAAACAAACAAAGAAAACAAAAAAAAGTTTTAATAAATAATAGTTTATAAAATAGAAGCGAACAGAAAAAAATCAGCAGGAAAATAATAATTAAATGGCAAAGGAGAATAAGGAGTTAATCACAGCCGATTAGAGAAAATTAAGGGTTAATAAGGGGTTAAACAGAGAAACATTGAAAAAAATTATAATAAATTGTTTTACTTTACAGGTTGCATTAAAGGAGAAGTACAGTGGAACCTCGGATTGCGAGTGTTTCGCAATACAAGCTTTTTTCTTTAAAAATCCTGACTCGATTTGCGAGTGATGTCTCGCAAGACGAGCAGGATTCAAGTTGCTTGGGTGTGCAGTAACCCATTTGACCAGAGGTGCGGGGGCGCCGGTGACGCTTGGAGGCACTCGGCTGCCAAGTGTTTCCGAGCGTCTCAGAGTGTCTCAGAGTATCTCCGACGCCCCCGCACCTCTGGTCACATATGGTACTGCACACACCATACTTCTCTTTTAAACTGTCTTCATCTGCAGATCGAAGTTCATCCCTTTGATGTGTAGATGATTAAGCAGAAAGATACAAAAAAAACAATGTTTATTTTTATCTTCCTGTTTCAGAGGCTGAACACATTGCCCGGCTGCTTTTTCTCTTTTTGACAGCTCCAAAGGCCGGGACTTCGTTTACCCTTCAGGTGTCAACATAGGAACCCCACTGATAGCTGAATGAGTCACCTGTTGTTAAGGACGCTGCGACCCTGCTTCTTAACAACCGATAAATGCTGGCTTGTTTTTGTTTTATCTTTCATCTGTCATACTAAGCTAAATGCTGATACCGGTATCGGTGCGACCCTACTTTCTATTATAATTGCAGCCAGGTAAGATAACAGATGACTGACTGCTGAACAGTAGTGATGAGCGGAATGCGCCATATTCGATTTTGCGATATTTCATAAATATATAGAAGAATATTCGCGAAATATTCGTTAATATCGAATATTCATGATATTTTATTAAAAAAAATGCTAATGCGAATGCGAAATTTCGCTAATGCGAATGCGAAATTTCGCTAATGCGAATGCGAAATTGATTCCGAAATTCTCGTCAACACGCGAAAACGGAGATCATTTCCTGGATTACTAAACTAATATGCACTAAACACTAACTCTACTTACACAAACTTATATGACTAAACTAAAGCTAATTTTTTTTTTTTTTATACACAAAACACAGAAGGGCAGAGAAAGTATTTGCGAATATTCGTAATACGAATATTCGCATTGCAAATATTCGGCAACATAAAAGGATCGCCTCAGCTACTCGGCCCAGGGTCTCTAATCATACCAGCAATGCTTTTAGACGTCGATGGAGATCACTAGGATGTGATCTGTTTTAAAAATAAATTTGAAAAAATATGAATATTCGCAATATCGAATATTCACCGCAATATTCGATTTATTCGCGAATACTCGAATATGCAATATTCGTTACGAATATTCGCAATGCGAATATTCGTGAGCAACACTACTGAACAGGGCTGTATATAAACATCTCCTTTGCCAAGGATGATGGCCTTATAAACTTTACCCCCTAAGGCGCCGTACACACGGCCGAGGTTCTCGCTGAAAACCAGCGAGAACCTCGCTGGAATGCACATTCCAGCGAGGACCTCGGCCGTGTGTACGGTCTCAGCGAGCTTCCCGTCGGGAAGCCCGTCGAGCCGAAATAGAGAGCACGCTCTCTATTTCCTCGACGGCCCGCCTGGAAGAATGGCTGGTTGCCATTCCCGACGGGCGGGTCGCCGAATTCGACGGCCGGGAGAGAACCTCGACGGGCGGAACGATGTGTTCTGCCCGTCGAGGTTCTCTGCCGTGTGTACGGCGCCTCAGAGTCATCTGATTATTTTAGTAAGAAGTTATAGCTATTGGGCATGTTTGGAGGCAGTATGTGGTCTTCTTTACATGCAGGACACTTTTTCAGTGGTACAGGCCACCACACAAGAGAAAAGAAAGACAGTCCCTGAAGGGTACGCATCCTCTGAACCCCCTTTTCCATTCTTAATACATTTACCCTCAAACCTCCAAAAGTGTCCAGAAAAGGATAACCAAAAGAGCAAAAAGTCATTGAAGTTTTCTACATTTCTAGCCCCCAAAACCCTGCTGCCCTAGATACTGGCCCTAGACTGCCTAATGGGAAATACATCTCTACTGCTATAGAACATGTCATGTATCAAATTTTAGGAAGCCAAGCACTTTAGGGCCTATTTACACTTGTATTGGATCCGTGTTGGATTGCTCTTCAGGGTGCATTTGACAGACAGTGAGGAAACAATATGTTGACTCCTCACCACCTGATTTAAACCCTACACTATCACGCAATATGAGCGTGCATTGCATGCAGTTGTGGGGCGGTAGCGGAGAGGCCCTATACAGGTGAATAGGTCATATTCAACAGGTGGTACTGCGTGCCGAGCACGGTAGTGATTTTGCCACTATTTCTGGAATGCCTGTGTAAGTGGGATCAAAATCGAACCAAAGTAGTGCAGGGACTACTTTGAAGTCGGAATGACTTGAAGTCGTACTAATATGAATGTCTGTCAATGGAAATCATGGGAAATGACTTGTCATGCTACTTTGCCATCACAAATCTTGGGACAAGCCGTATAAGTGTGAAAGGGGCCTTAAACTGTTTTAAAATATTTACTTACTTGCCCATTCTTATCTATGTTGCCTCTATTACCATTATCGCATAAATTCATGAGTGCAGAAGTGTGTCATTATTTTCTTATGTTTGACATTAGTTAGTTCAGCTTGAGCTCGCCAAGAATGAAAATAAAGATATGCTTTCATCAAACAATGAATGAACGTGAACTGGCCCCTAAATAGTTGTCTGCTCACGGGATGGTCGGGGAAGTTAAAAATCCTCATTACGTTGGTTCTTTAAAGCACGTTCCAAGTGTTTTATCCCTGTGGATAGTATAAATCCTTTAAATATGCCCATCTGGGTATTAGCAGGAACCGTGCCTAATTTTGAAATCTTTTCACAGAGTGCGTGGGAAGAGGGAAGCAAAGCGAATGTAATCAAGGTATCCTGTGATTATTCAGAGGTTCCCTCCAAGAATATGTCACATACTTTAGGAAAAATGCGTGTAGTGGAAGATGTTTAATGAGACACAAATAGAGGCATCAGGCTTAAGATGTAATAAAAAATTATTTGAATAAAAATTATTGATATTGATCAAAAGATCCAATAAAATGTGTCCATTTCTAACTTTTGGATCCATGGTATGGCGACTTTATTAGCACAGGAATAAATTTAACCTAACGGTCTTTTTTCTTTGTTTATTTTTGGAATCCTTCTAGCCAAATCCCACTGTGTCAGAATACTTCCCCTGAATCTGAGCCATGTGTTCCCTGGTTTCAAGCTCAGCCCTTTGTAGTTCAAAAAAACAAAAGTTAAAGGCATAGTCCTCCTTTGGGACCATGAATCATGTTACACCCATACTTAGGGTGTAACATGATACATGGTCAGATTCCTCAACCCCCCATCTTCAAACTGCTCTAAACTCCCCCCAATAACCAACATTGTATGGTGACCCTGCCTTAAACATTGTGTTGTATTTTTATTTTTATTTAACAAGACCTTGCTGTCCATTCACAGGGATTCACAGATCATACCATGATGTCACCACACTTGTAGTGCATTCTTTACTTCCAGCAGAAACATAAGACAAGGGGCTTGGAGATAAACAATGCAGGAAACTGTGCAATGCAATGGGACGTTTTCACTGGGGCAACAGGGCCACTTCTTTCCCCCAGTGACAACGTCCTATAGGACGAAACACGTTGGGAGGAGCTATAATGGTGGCATTATTAAGCCCGCCAAGGCATTGATTGGAGTTTATTGGTGTTGGATATGCGATTTACCTTTTTACACTTGTGAGTAGTTTTTTTAATATAATAAAAGCTAGATTTTATTATTACTACACTATGAGAGATCTTCTTCCTCTTTCCTATCATTGATTTACATTAACCACGTGGTGCATTGCTACAGCCGGTGCAATGAGCTCCATCTGATACCTGGAAGTCACTATCCATCAATCCATGTGGGTTCTTTACCAAAGTGCAGCCAAACCTCCTTCCTTTGAGGTCTGAGGATCTGGTAAGCAGTGTGACCGGTGGTGCACACAAGAGGTAAAGAGTTTTATTTACCTGTGGGATTACTGGAATATATTGGCACACAAATTTCTCTGTATGGTCATGGATTTTGCACTGAACACATTTTTATGTGGATATCTGGTCAGAGCAGCTGTCATTGTAGTATATTTCTGGTTTCACTTGTGACACTTAGCGCAATTATTGTATATTTATAGATTTTTTTTAAGGGAACAGATCCTTAACCTTGTTGAAAGCTGATTTGATGAAAGTCTTGAATTTTTTTAAAAGCATTACATTTTTCAAGAGATTCTAAGTTTTTAAGAAGAAAAAACAGCAACACATCTGGGGCATTCCCCATAAAAAATAACACCGAATGCAATGGCCTGTTGATACAGGAGTGGCACATTGTGAGTCTGTTATGGTGACTCCGGGTCAACAGGGGTCACCATATCCCATTTTCAGGGTTCTAATGTGTCAAGGGCGGGTTCGAGCTAAATAAGTGGGGGAGAACTGAGTCAAAGAGAGTAGGTCCCAAAACTAACCAGCGGCTCCTTTGGGGGTAGCGCTACTTATGCAATTCCGATGCGCAAAAAACATGCATGCTCACAATCAAGCAGAAGAGCCGAACTGCCTATTGAACTTCATTGATCTCGGCTTGTCATACATCTGGTACGTCACCGCGTTCTTGACAACATTTGTGTGACCGTGTGTATGCAACACAAGTTTGAGCCAACATTCCGTCAGAAAAATCCACGGTTTTCTTGTTGGAATTTCCGATTGTGTGTATGTGGCATTAGGCTGCCCATACATGTTTTTCTTTCATTCAACCAGCAGGATACAATAGCTCCACGGGAGGGATTACCCCATCTACCTTGAATGGGGGGTAACTATTTTATTATGATGGCGGGGAGACATCCCCGCCATTAGAATACAGTACACTCATCAGCACTGCTGGCTATAGCCAGTGACACTAATTGAGTGAAATTTTCCAACAGGCTTCTTGTACAGAAGTTGATCGAGAGAATGACTTCTGCACTAGTGTTGCTCACGAATATTCGCATTGCGAATATTCGCTACGAATATTGTATATTCGAGTATTCGCGAATAACACGAATATCGCGGCGAATATTCGCTATTTCGAATATTCAAATTTTTTCAATTTTTTTTTTAGAACAGATCACATCCTAGAGATCCCCATCGACGTCTAAAAGCATTGCTGGTATGATTAGAGACCCGAGTAGCTGCAGCGCTCATTTTATATTGCCGAAAAATCGCAATGCGATTATTCGGCAATAGCAATATCGCGCGATTATTTTATATTGTAATATATCACGAATATTCTGAGCCAATCAGAGTGCTCCATTCCGCATTTCTCGAAATTTCGCAATTATTTTGTATTGTAATATATCACGAATATTCTGAGCCAATCAGAGTGCTCCATTCCGCATTTCTCGAATATTCGCAATTATTTTATATTGTAATATATCACGAATATTCTGAGCCAATCAGAGTGCTCCATTCCGCATTTCTCGAATATTCGCAATTATTTTATATTGTAATATATCACGAATATTCTGAGCCAATCAGAGTGCTCCTTCCGCATTTCTCGAATATTCGCAATTATTGTGTATTGTAATATATCACGAATATTCTGAGCCAATCAGAGTGCTCCTTCCGCATTTGCCGAATATTCGCAATTATTGTGTATTGTAATATATCACGAATATTCTGAGCCAATCAGAGTGCTCCTTTCCGCATTTCTCGAAATTTCGCATTCGCAATTCGCGATTCGCATTCGCAATAACGAAAATTCGCAATAGCGAAAATTCGCAATATTTTCATTTCCAAAAAATATCACGAATATTCGTATTTAGCGAATATATCTCGAATATTCGACTATATATTAGAGATATATCGCGAAATCGAATATGGCATATTCTGCTCAACACTATTCTGCACTACCAGCCTGCCTGTAGACAGATAGAAATTCATCCAGGCCTTGCTAAAACCTGCCAAATTTTGATCCATCTATGGCTGGCTTAAATCTTGAAACTAATTGATGTATCCAACTTGTAACAAGTCTGAACGCATTCCTCGCTTGCTGACTGCATTTGGATACCATTGAAAAAAAAACACAGTTAAGCCCATCTGTGAGGGTTACTGTTGGCTACACGTGGTGATTTTCAGCAAACTTTTGCACTGCACCTTTCCTTTGACAATGGAAATAATGTCTGTAATTCTGGAAAGGCTGTGCTCGACCTGTGATTTGTTATTATACATTATCATTTCACTCCAAACAAACACTTCATCAGGACCTGCTTTACAAAAAGCAATCTCAGAATTGGAAGCAGAAATGTGGTTACAGATTGTATGCAGAAATCAGATCCTCACACTTAAAAGGCAATTCCAAGTACGCAGCTGATACACATACATAGAAACGACCTGTTATGAAACGTACTGCAAAATTGCTCATGTGACACCTGCCTTAAAGTGCAACCCCAGCTAACCAGCTAATAGCATGATTTTAATACATATAGAGGAACAGATTTACAAGCCAGTGAAGTATGAACCTACTTTGGTCATCCTCCTAGACATTCTGTTGGTGGATAGCATAAGGGTAAGGTGACGTTACCAAGCAGTGCTAAAGACCTTGGGGTCTATGTATAAAAATAAAAATAAAAATACACTTTGCAAATGTCTCAGGGTTTTCACAAAAGTCAGGAACAATACCCTTATGTAATATGTGTGAATTGTCAGTTTTTATGTGTTGCATTTCGAAGTCAAATGTAACATTTACTAACATTTGAACCTAAGAGGGAAAAAAAACTCAAAGGATATTATTCGGGGTGTAACATGTAACATCTTATGAACGCACCGGCCCCCTCTCCCCCACTGTGACAGCTAGCGAGGAATCTTCTTCTCCCCGCTAGCTGTCAAAATGTAAAAAAAAAACGTCCCTTTGGGGCTCCACCCAACTGGCTGCGTCTCTCATTCACAGCTCTGTAGGAAAACTACAAGATCCGACAGCCTTTGCGGGTGTTGGCTTGTAGTTTTCCATGAACTACTACGGTGCTGTGAGTCTTCCTAAAAAAACAAAAAAATGACTCTGCTTGTGTCAACAACAATGATAAAAAGCTGCAATCACAACTGTGAAATATTTTTCACAAATAAAATAAAAAAAGAACGTGTTGCACGAAAAAACTGAAAACAGATCAATAACCAATATGTAAAGTGCTCAGTGGTGAAACAAGTCCCAAAATTTCAATCAACCCGATGAATGGTGATGGAAAGTAGTACTAAGTCTTATAACCAAGGATCAGAGTTGAAACTAATTAAACTCCCTCCACCGCAGGGGTTGACCACCACCAAACAGATGAGATACCCTATCTGTTTATTTTGTTTAATCTTTTTTGTGAAAAGGTGAACTTATACTTTAAAGGTTTATAGGTTCCTTCAAGCTACTGCAATGTTGGTTCACTTACCTTTCCTTCGATTTCCCCTTTCTTTGTCTTAATTTCTCACTTCCTGTAAGCTTGCCCTCATCATCTGTGCTGTTCTGGCTGGGGGTTAGTCAGGCAAAGCAGCTTACTGAGAAGGAACAGGAAGTGAGAAATTCAGACAAAGAAAACAAAGAAAAAAAAATTAGGAGGGAAATCGAAGGAAAAGGTTAGTGAATCAACAATGCACTAGCTTAAAGGAACCTATCTAGCAAAATGAAAAACAAACCTTTACAACCCCTTTAAAGAAGATCATCAGCTGTCTAAAGCCCCCCCACTCACTGAGGAGCCTGGGTGGCACATTCCGGATAGTACCCACCCAAAGGATCCAGTATTGTCCCACTGAGATCCTCTTGTATTTCACCACCTCTCAGTCCCGTGTCCCATGTTGTTTGTGACATCATCACAAGGTCCGCTGGCTCTCCCTTGTTCAGCCAGTGCAGCTCCCCTCCTGATGATGTGGCACTAAGCCCGCCCCCTCCACCTTTCTAAATGAAGTAATATGGCTTCTCGGATTTGTGATGTGCATATCCCAGAAGGCAAAGGGAGGACATTGCAAGGCATTTGCCTAAGCAAGTGACGTGCAAGGGGGCAGGGTTGCTAGCTAGCTCATCCCTGACCAGCATATCATCTGTCAGCCAGGAAATCTCTGCTAAAAGGTGAGGGTAAACAAAGTGTCTGGGACAATGTGGGAAAAAACCACAGGGAGATTCCCAAATTTAATTCCAGGCCCTTCAGGTCTGTTATTTATTTAAAAGGGGACCCCACAAAGAAATCCTCTCCAAAAATGTCCCCATAGCATTTACCTGCTGCAATATTGCTTGAACCATAGAAGGTGGTGAACGGAACCTGGGAAAAAAAAGGCTTGCATTTTCAGAATCAGAATCGTCATTCACAAAAAAAGGATTCAGAGAATGATCTTGTGAACCATGCAGTCAACTGCGAAAAATGGCTGGAATAGAAATCAGAACCACACAGCTAAATTATTATCCCCTTCCGACAACGTTTAAATGTTAATGTTTGTCTGGAGTGTACCTTTAAGTTCACTTTTTCTTTTATCGAATTCCACAGTGGCCCTTAAAATATATCTCTACATTACAAAAAGGGTATAGTCTACAGCCTCTCATCTAATGCCTATAAATCATACACAGGCTCTTAAATATTATACAAACAGTGTACTGTGTAAGCAATGTACACTCGGTGGAGTTTTAAGCCCACATTGTTCACATTTGTGCATTTGTGACTTTCTGTTCAGCTTCAGAAATTGGAGTTTGTCTTGAACGTCTGCCAGCAATTCTACGATGTGGTCTAAATTTAAATTTAATCCCCATTCTGTCATCTATCGCGCTTGTATCATCAAGTGCAGTTTTTAAATACGTGTGAAGGAAATTTTGAAAACTTAAAGTGAGATCAGAAGTTAATAGTCCATAAAGCATCTTATGAGTGGCACGTGTTTATAAAGCTATGTGTATAGTTTATTTCTGTTATTCTTAGTTTGTTATCAACTTAAAGGATCCGTCCAACTAAAAGTAATAGTTTAGTTATCGAAGTGTGATAGCCAGTTCAACGGCCCTTCTGTCTCTTAAAGGAACACTAAAGGTTTGTTTTTTATTAGATCAATTGATTGCTGAAAGCTAGAGCATTTAAATATCACTTACCTCATTTTTCCTTTTGACCTCCAAAACACAGTAATCCAGGTTTGAAAATGCCATTTCCTGTCTCTCCTCTTCTTGCTTTCCACCAGCACCTGAGCTGTTTTGCATGGTGGAAAGCAGAATGTGCTCGTCCCCTCCCTATGACTACAGCCCTGCGTGAAGATGCTCTCTTATGCCTCACAGGCATGGAGGGTAAGCCTAATGGGAACTGTAGTTCCCATTAGGCCGTGATGTAGCAAGAATGAATGCGCACCGCAAACCAGGAAGTCAGTGAGAATAACGATTCAGGAGTGACGGAGGTGAATAAAACAGCTCGATTTCAACAGGTATCAAACTAGTTATAATGCAAAACATTACTTTTTACTTCATCGGCTACTGTCAGACTTTCATTTAAGAGGAAAATATCTTTGTCTTTACAACCCCTTTAAGGGCTCCTGGTGCAAGCATTCCTTCAGGGGTCTCTTGGATAGTCCTTCACACTGCAGATCTCACTCCAGCTTGCTCAATTCATCGAGTGGAAACAGAAACCACTTCTGAGGCAGAGATTCTCGGCAGAAACCAGCGAGAAGCTCGCTGGGATCCTCATTCTGCCGAGAACCTCGGCCGTGTGTACGGTTTCGGCGGGCATCCCGTCGGGAAAGCCGTCAAGCCAAAATAGAGAGCAGGTTCTCTATTTGCTCGATGGCCCATCGAGAACCATGGCTCGACGCCTTTCCCGACGGCTTGGTCGACGATTTCGACGGCCCGCAAGAACCTCGACGGGCGGAACGATGTGTTTGGCCCGTCGAGGTTCTTGTACGTGTGTACGCGGCCTAAGATACAATGGCAGTTGGGTAGGGCTAGGAAGTGGTCAGAGATTTTTACCACAAGAGGAGCCAAGATAAACACTATGGGCCAGATTCAGGTACAGTGGTGTATTTTTTGGGCGGCGTAGCGCATCTCATATGCGCTACGCCGACGTAAAACAGGGAGCCCAGAACAGTATTCTCAAAGCAGTCGTGCCATACGTTGTGCCGGCGTAGTGTAAATAGGCCGGCGTAAGCCCGCCTATTTCAAAGTAGGCAGGTAGTGGGCGTGCTAATTTAAATTAACCGTGACCCCATGTAAATGAGCGCCCCTGCGAACGGTGCTTGCGCGCACATGCTCAGAATCACATCGAATAGAATGCCTAAGATACACGTCGAACACTGCCTACGACGTGAACATCACAGCCCCATTCACGTACGACTGACGCAAACAATGTAAAAACGACGGCTGTTCCGACGTCCATACCTTGCATGGGATGTGCCACCTTTTTGGTGGTTTATTTTTATGCCGGAAAAACGCCTTATGTAAACGTCGTAGATTACTGCGTCAGGCGTACGTAAGTTTGTGAATCAGCATATCTTGCTCATTTGCATATTTATAATGGGAACGCCGAATGCGCCCAGTGTAAATATGCACCCAAGATACGACGGCGTAGGAGACTTAGGTCGGTCGTATATTGGCAAAATTCAGGCGTATCTGATTTAAAGAATCAGCGCATAGATACGACGGCGCACATTTGGACTTACGACGGCGTATCAGTAGATACGTCGGCGTAAGTCTTTGTGAATCTGGCCCTATATGGACACTTACTATCATGGGTATGCAAGCTTCGTGGAGTCTGCAGTGTATGTTCCACCACAGAGGAGTAACTAGAACCTTCAGGGCCATGGTGCAAGAAACCATGAAGGGCCCCCCTGACCTCTGGCGAGGGCCCTTTCTCATAGGCCTGGGATCCTTCCCCCGAAGCCCAGTGGCGGAGCACCAGGGATCGGTTGCAAGTGTGACCTTTGCGACCCTAGTAGTTCCGCCACTGGTGTCAGTATTTTTTTATTATTATTTTTTACAATTTATTTATTCATTTTACAGAATTATTTATTATTATTTCTTACATTTTTTTTAGGGGCCCCATTGGGGGGCTTTGGTGAGAAATCAGGGGTCTAAACAGATCTTTGATGTCCCACCTTTGGGACAGAGAAAGGAGATTGAGGACACAGCTGCACAGAATCTTCCCTTTCATTTACAAACTAAAGCATAGTAAAGATAGTTTACTATGCCTCAGTTATGAATGATTAGAGTCAGTGATTGGTACTTTGTCCATTCAGACAAGGAAGGGGCCGGTAAATTACATATTTACCAGCCCTTTCCCTGCTCTCTATCCTGACAAATCCCCTGATAGTGTTTTGTGGGGATGGGGGCAGTGGCAATGCTTAGGGGGATGGGATCAATGGCAGTGCTGGTGGTGATGGGAGATGGGATCAGTGGAAATGCTGGGGGGAAGGAGGACTGATCAGTGGCAGCGCTAACAGGGAGGGGGAGGAATAATTAGTGGTAGATGCTGGGGGGATCAGTGCGACAGTGGTAGAAGGACTAGAGCAGTGCCCTTGCTGTGTGAGGTAATGGGGGTAGTGTCAGTGCTGGAGGGTGATGGGAATAGTAGCAGCATTGGTGGGGGTTGGGATGGCATTCACTTGCGCTCAGTGTCAGCTTGAGACTCTATGCTCCATGTTCCATGTATACTCCAGCTCCCTCCACATGTCTCCAGGTCACTGTCTGCTCAGACAGCAGATACCTTCTCTGGCTCCTCCCCCTTCACTCTACCTGGTCACCTGACAAAAGTAACAAGTTTCTGCCTCCCGATGGGTATGGGGGCTTGAAGCTGCAAACTCTGTGGCTCTGGGTGAGTGGTCTGCTGTGCAGTTATTATGGCGGTGATAATACACAGTACAGTTGTGAACCCAATGGGTGGAGAGGCTGGGTCCCATCACTGCCTCTGGGTAACTAGCAGAAGAACCTTCTGGCGGCATGCCCCCCCCCCCCATATTCGGCGGAATGCCAGGGCCCGGTCTCAAGTTTGACCCTGGTAGTTCCACCACTGTTCTATTATCACCAGCAGTTGTTTCCTTCCAGGATCACCAGATTACTGCCAAACGTGATTGGAGTGGACTGGAGCAGTAAAGAAATTGTTGAATGAAGCACTTCAGTAATAAACAGCTAGAATGTGCTTCCACTATGCATGTTAAGGCTTTTATTTCAATTTGATTGGAATGCACCTTCACAACTGGTTCTTCTTTTTCAATGACTGAAGCCCGTGATCAGCTTGCCATCCAAACAACTAGTATTTTCAGAAGGAGAGATCAGCAATGGTAGTCCCTATATATCTCTCAGTACAGGTCTTACTTTAATGTGGAATTGCCCTTAAATTCTGGAAGTTTTAACAACAAGACTGCATTACCCCAAACTGAGCTAACCAGAGGAAACAAGGCAAACCACAGGAGTTCTGCTTTTTTTTCCACATAAAAAATAACATCTGTTTTCTATAATACAGAACAGGTGTCTGATAAAGCGTCTGGGGACCATGGTACCTTTTAAAGTAAACATTTGACAGCTGTAAATAAACTTCAACCCAATCTTCACTGTCTGACTGAATGCCAGACTGGTATTTGTGCAGTTCTTATGAGGGTAGTTCTACAGCTATATTGCAATTAAAAAAATGTACTTTAATTAAAAAAATGCAGTACAGGGTGTCTCTACAGGGTGGTGTTGTACAGGCTCTTTATGGAAGTTGAATGTTTATACAAGAAGCAAATTGTGTTTGGATGCAAGGATGAGGTTCCTACAGTATATGTCCAGTAATGGCGAACCTTTCTAAGCCCGAGTGCCCAAACAGTGATACAAAACCAACTTATTTATTTAAAAGTGCCAACACAGAATTAAACCTACCAGCAGGTCTGTACAGAGGATGAAACTGATCATCCCTCTGAATGAGCCCACAGGACAAAAACCTACGATTATGCCAGATTCGCTCAGAATGCTGGGTTCAGGAATGTGTTGTGCTCAGAACGCAACATACGCTGACCTACCTAACCATTACACTGACCTATCTGACCATTCCACTGACCTACCTGACTTATTACACTGACCTACCTGACACATTACACTGACCTACCTGACACATTAACTGACTTACCTGACCATTACATTGACCTTCCTGACAGACATACACTGACCTACCTGACCAATACATTTACCTACCTGACACGTACACTGACCTACCTGACACATACACTGACCGACCTGACAGACATACACTGACCTACCTGACAGACAAACACTGACCTACCTGACAGACATACACTGACCTACCTGACGCATACTTCCTGCACTACTCACCCCCCATTCCCCCACACACATCACAATGTAGATCAGAGGATCCATTAGCCTCCATACCTCTCCGTGGCCTCATCGTCCAGCTATCCCCAGCACCGGGTGGGCAGCATTGCAGGAGTGCCCACCATCCAGCCGCTCTTTGGTATCCCTATCGCCAGGAAGTCAGCTAGCAACCACTGCATCTCCCCATGGCCATTATCTGCTTCGAGCAATGCCCTTCCCCCTCCGCTGTTCCACAGGTCGCAGTGCCAGAAGGACAGGCTGGACCAAAGTAGTCCAGGGGCAGGGGGAGCTGGAATAGAGTGTCGCAGAGAGGAATGCCCTGAATGCCTCACCAGAGGTGTAGGGGTCCGGGGGAGGCAATAAGCTGCAGAACAGACCCTTGGGATGGCGGAGGAATAACTTTACAACCCCCCAAATGTCCCACTTGGGGCAAGATGACTGGCTTCCCACCACCCCTGCCGATGCCACTGGCACTGATGCAAGGAAGGGAGCCGGCTCACCAGTGTAATTGACTGCCTGGCTGGGGGTTTTCCCCCCTATTCTGGCAGTGTTGGCTTAGTAAGCTGGCATGCCCACAGAGAGGGCTCTGAATGCCAGCTGTGGCACGCATGCCATAGGTTCGCCATCACTGGTATATATAAGAAGGCCAGTATGGTGGCCTGAGTTTATGGGAGGAGCCCGGAGGGTATTTAAGCAGCCCACTCACACATGCTCTTTGTCGGTTCAGTGTGCAGTACTGGGCCGACTCTTCCCAGCTCACCTCATGTCCGTGAGTCTGCGCAATTTAATCGCATTCGACATCGCAATCGCTTTGTGGCTTCTCCCTTCATGGTCTTTGCCGCCGGTTCCCGCTTACTGTCGCAGGTAGGATTCAAACCTTTTCGTATCTTGTGCAATCTTGCAAATCCTGCATCTCTTTTGGAAAAAAAATCTGCCTCTGAGTTACTGTTGCTTATGTTCCAACATCATTCGGCTCAGGCGTAGTACATTTGTAACTTCCTTATGCCAAACATACGATTCATTTGTAAATCCATTTGGAGATTAGCATGTGTTTGTATGGGTTCTTTGGCAGATTGAGGTGGTAATTGGACTCACATGGTGCCTTGTCTGCACTTGATTAGCCTGGGGGGATGGGTGGTTGGTAGGTGTTCGGTTTCAAAGCAAGGGGTAGCATACACTCTACAACCAAATCGTATCAGATTCGTTCAATACTCCTTACTACCGATTCGTATCGAATTTGTTTCATGCATTTTTACAACCGTTTTGTATCACATACATTGCATGCTTTCTACCGTTGTCATTCATTTATCCCCCCATGCCGTGTGTTTTTAGTTCCCGCAGCGGAACTTACGAATTGTTTGTACACGGTTCCTCTCTCTCATTTATTTACCAAAGTTATTGCCTGTGCGTCATGCATGGCGCCACACCACACTCTTCGGATGTGTTGCACATCCACTCCAGTCCAAAGCAAACCCAGTCGCACGTTCACTGTCCCAGGTAGGATTCGTTAGCTTGTTTGTCACGTCAAATTTGTGGCCACTCATGGTGTCACCCGTACCAAATGTTTGGTTCCCGCAGTGGAACTTACAAAGCATTGATACGCACTTCTCGTGTTCTATTTTCTACACACCAAACCTCATTGTTTTGCCCCATATATATATATATATATATAAAAAACGCAAAAAAAAAAGAAGGAAAATTAAACATTAAAGTGCAAAAAAATGTTTGCCACCACACAATCTCGGCCCAGCAACCTGACACCTGTTTAGACCATTGCAACCAAGCAAAATCGTCTCAGCAGCCTGACACCCTTGTTGAGACCCTTGCAAACGCAATACCGTCTCAGCAGACCCACACTCATCGAGACCCTTGAAACCACACAAAATCATCTCAGCAGCCTGACACCCTTGTTAAGACCCTTGCAACACAAGGCCCTTACAAAAACGCAAAGAAAAATATATATATATATATATATATAAAAAAAAAAAAACGCAAAAAAAAAAAAAAAACGTTGCCACCACGCAATCTCGGCCCAGCAACCTGACACCTGTTGAGACCATTGCAACCACGCAAAATCGTCTCAGCAGCCCTACATTCATCAAGGCCCTTGCAACCACGCAAAACCGTCTCAGCAGCTTGACACCCTTGTTGAGATCCTTGCAAACGCAATACCATCTCAGCAGCCCCACATTCATCAAGGCCCTTGCAACCACGCAATACCGTCTCGGCAGCCTCACACCATTGTTGAGACCCTTGCAAACGCAATACCGTCTCAGCAGCCCCACACTCATCGAGAGCCTTGCAACCACGCAATACCGTCTCGAGCAACCTCCCACTCATCAAAGACCTTTGTGACCATGCAGTCTCGCCCCAGCAACATGGCATTCATTGAGACCCTTGCAGCCAGAAAAATGGGTGTTTTTCAGCCACCCCTGATCTCTCCTCTATGTTATCTTACCAGTACGTCTACACAGGATCCCCAATCACTCCTCTATGTTATCTTATCAGTACATGTACACAGGAGCATTTATAGTAATTTCTAGGCAGTTGAGTTCAGAAACCTTCTCGAAAAAAAAAAAAATTGGGTTCAGACGGCATTCGAAACGCCGATGCCTGTAACAGCTTGTAAACACAGCCACATGTGGTAACTCATGTTTACCAGCGTTTCATTTACAGTCGTTTTTATAAAAAAATAAAAAAAAAAGGGGGGGAATATTGTCTCAGCAACTTGACACTCATTTGAGACCCTTGCAAAATGTAATATCATCTCAGCTAACTCACACTCGTCTAGACCTTTGCAACCGCACAATCTTGTCTCAGCAACCTAACACCCGTTCAGACCTTTGCAGCCATACAAAGTCGTCTTAGCAAACTGACACTCATTTGACACCATTGCAAACGCAATATCGTCTCAGCAACCTGACACCTGTTCAGACCTTTGCAGCCATACAGAGTCATCTCAGCAGCCTGACACTCACTTGAGACCATTGCAAACGCAAAATCGTCTCAGCAACCCCTCACTTGTTGAGACCCGTGCAACCACACAAGGCCATCTCAAAACAAACCTCGTAATCATCGAGACCTTTGCAACCACGCAATATCGTCTCAGCAAACCAGACTGAGACCCTTGCAACCACACAATATTGTCTGCAGCAGTATAAAACACTTTGCAGCATGCACCTATGTGCAAACCCGAATACAAACTAAACTTGCAAACACACCTCAGTGACAATCAGCCAAACAAACACACAGTGGCACCCAGTTGGCCATTCATCTTTAGTGGCACGCGGGCCACTCATCTTTTCCCTGTCGTTTTTCCCTGCAGTTAGTTCAGGTTTCCATCCAGCACCAGAGAGTGCACGTTGGTCTGCGAGTGCACGTTGGTCAGCGAGTGCACGTTGGTCAGCGAGTGCACGTTGGTCAGCGAGTGCACGTTGGTCAGCGAGTGCACGTTGGTCACAGGCTTTTGCATGCATTTTTTGTCCGCCACTGGTTCTCCAAACCTTGGCCCCCAGAAATTCTCTTAAATTTCTGCTTCACCCAGTCTTCATCACGTCTCGTGCTGTACCCCATTGTGGCAGCTGCCCTGGTTTGGGGCCACACTTGAACTGGACAGACAGTGTTCTTCACCACAGACAGTCAGGCCACAGCCGACTTCATCAATTAAGGTAGATCAAGCCTCTCCCCATCACGTCCTTCCTGCACAGGCTCGTGCAGCTGTCACTCCGTCACCAGTTTAATATCTTCTGTAGTCATATTCCAGGCAAATGCAAAATCGCAGCTGATGCTCTGTCCCATTCTAACCTTATTTGTTTTTCCAGCAAGAGCCTGGAGCTGACCCAATAACCATCCCTGTCCCACCCTGGTCATTGCTGACGATGGACTGAAGTAGCATCTCACCAACTCAACCCAGCTTATTAACTCCTTGGCACGCAACACACTGAAGGCCTAATACACTGCTTGGAATACTAACTGCTAATTTTTGGCCACTTGCCTCCGAGCAGCAATAGGCAACGTTAGACACGTCCTAGCCTTCATATCGTATTGCCACACGCAGCTGACCCTTTCTCACAATACTATCACGCCATATCTAGATGGCGTCCAGCATTTCCTGTCCCTGCAGGACCCCAGTAAACTGTCAGTATTCTCGAGCCCATGCAGTCAAGTCCCTCCTACAGAGCATACAGAAGCACCAACCTGTAGTCAGTAGCAAGCGCCTAACTTTCAAGAGTGCCCTCTTCAGGCACATGTCTGAAATCCTTACTCGTTCCCCATTTAGGGCCTTGCCCAGCATAGTCATCCTAGCAGCCATCTACCAGGCCTTCTACGGTTCCCTACGGCCTAGTGAATTTACAATCAGTGGCTCCGGCAGTCAGACACTGCTCCGACGCCACCCGACTCGCTTTCGAACCCCTACACTCTCAGTCTGCAAACGCAACAAACCAGCCCCGGGGGTTGACGTCAACCTGTTTCAGACTAACAATGCCTGACGCCCAGTGATGGTGCTCGACCAACTACTGCTCCATCTACCCAGCCAATCTGATGGTAGCTTGTTGCTACCCTTTCTAAACCAGCTTCCAGAGTGGCAGCCAGTTTGTCAAGCATGTCAGAATCCTAAGCAACTTGGGCTTCAAATCCCAGTCTGTTCTCAGGACATTCTTTCCGAATTAGAGCAGCCTCAACTGCCTCACAACAGGGAGTACCAGACCACGTAATCAAGACACCAGGCTGATGGGAAGTCTCCTTGTTTTGCCACATACTTCCCAAATCCTCAGGAAGAAATGGCACAAGCCTTTACCAAGCTGGCTCAATAAATACAAGAAATCAATATAAGCTATTTCCCTATCTGAGTCTTTTGCCCCCTTTTCTTGGCATACTGACCAGACCACCAAGGCACACTTCAGGTCTATTTATGTTGTAAGTCTTGTCGCGTGTTTATGTGATCCACATCACTCTCAGTCAGAGGGCCACGACCATAAATAAGAAGACCAGTATGGTGGCCTGAGTTTATGGGAGGAGCCCGGAGGGTATTTAAGCAGCCCACTCACACATGCTCTTTGACGGTTCAGTGTGCAGTACTACATGTCACTGGGCCGACTCTTCCCAGCTCACCTCATGTCCGTGAGTCTGCGCATTCAATCGCATTCGACACCCTCCGGCCCTTCCCTTTTTCAGGGCACTTCTCAGCATATCCTTCTTCAATTAACTACCCATTACTTACTTTGGGTATGCCCCCTTTTCTTGGCATACTGACCAGACCACCAAGGCACACTTCAGGTCTATTTATGTTGTAAGTCTTGTCGCGTGTTTATGTGATCCACATCACTCTCAGTCAGAGGGCCACGACCATAAACCATATTCTTTCTTTTATACTTATAATCTCAGTATATAGTAACAGTTCTTTTAACCTCCTTTTAGAATGAAGTAATGTCATACCTTAAAGAGGTATCCTGGCCCCCCACAAAAAAAATATTGTAGCTGCTGACTTTTAATATTAGGACACTTACCTGTCCAGGGTTCCCACGATGTTGGCCCCCCATGCCACTTTTTGGTTCGGCTGTCGGGTGCTGCCGTCAATATTCCTAGTAAGGGGAACCCGGCAGTGAAACCTTTCGGCTTCACAGCCGGTATCCTACTGAGCATGCGTGAAGCGCGCTGCACTTTCTAATTTGCCAGGCGGTGGTGGAAGAAGGAGGGGGTTTGAAATTCTGAGGGACAGCGCCGCAGTGCCGTCTCTGGAAGTTGGGGAAATTGAGCCTAAAATATAAAGTACCTGTTACTTGGCAGGTGTGAACTCTGCAATTGTATTATTATTGGATTGTATGATCTATTGTTATTTTAATAAAGAATCGTTCTAAATAAAAAATGAAATAAAAAATAGTTACATTGGTCCAGCATGGCCCAGTTTAACTATGCATATACTTTACCTGCCTAAGTGATCCCTACTTGCTACTGGGTCCTGTGCTAAATGGCCAGACTGATGAATTGTGAACAACCAGAAGCAAGTGGAGATCACTAAAGTAGCAGTGTCAACTTGCGTGATTTCCAGCTTCCAGTGACATCGGCCAGGTATGCTTCTTACACACTGTAGTTACATTGGTCCAAGATGGAATTTGTAGCTGCTGGCTTATAAAAAAAAATTGGGGGGTTCTCCGCTTTATCTATGTATTTTTAAAAGTTTGTTAATTTTACATTTTGATGAATATCGTTATTGGCACCACTATAATCCCAGTACTCTCCTATTGTTCTTGAACTCAGAGCAGCCAATCCCATAAAGACTTTGGGGTTGATTTACTAGAGGAAAATTAACCTGCGCACTGCAAGTGCACTTGCTCCAGAGCTTAGTAAATTAAGTAAATCTTCACTTTGCAAAGAGTACCCGATCACATGCAAGGAAAAAAAAAACAGCATTTTTGCTTTCACATGATTGGATGATAGAAATAAGCAATTCCCCTAATTTCCGCTCAGATCTAAACCAATCAAACTTGAAGTGCACAGTATTTTTTCCTTTATTAAATTAATCTCCCTGCCTGCTTAAACTACAATAGGATGCAAAAATGTTGCATCAGGCTTTCCAGTGCTGAATCAGAAGCCTGTAGATTGCCAATCAGCACTTGTCCACACATAGCCCTGCCCATTGCTCTCTGGATTGACCAGTACTGCCTGTTATCAATATACTACCACTGTGAGCTGCAGTGTCTGGGAGGGAGAGTACGTGAGGCACAAATGAACGAGGAGTTGGCTCAGTCATGAAAATGAAAGCAAGTGGTTTTATTTTGTTTTTGTTTTTATGGGTCTTGTGCATCACATAGAAACTGCATTTTGTACTAGTTTAGATTGCCTATAGTTGTAATGGGTGATATTACTGCATTGACTTAAAAAATATGCAGATAAGAACTACTGATTTTTCTGTGATTTTTCTAATTTGCATTTCTGTTTTCTGAGTCAGTAGCTCATAACTTATTGAAGCCAGAGGATCATTACAAGACTACAGGGTTAATTTACTAAAGGCAAATAGACTGTGCACATTGTAAAGTGCAGTTGCACTCTGCAAGAGCAGTTGCTCCAGAGCTTATTAAATGAGGGGGAACTCTGCTGACTTCCATCATCCAATCATGTGCAAGCAAAAATTTTTTTTTTTTTTATTCCTTGAACGTGATTAAGTATTCTTTGCAAAATAAAACATTACCTTATTTACTAAGCTCTCGAGCAACTGCACTTGCAGAGCGCAACTGCACTTTGTCTTTAGTAAATCAACCTCTATATGTATTTACAGTACGTGATTCCTACAGATACAGAGTTGTTAAAGTATTAACACATATTGATATTATTGCTCACATCAAGGTGATCACTTTTACAAGTTTATCTATAAATACAAGGCTTTACATTCCCTCTAACCTTGTATTTTTCTTTTTTTTAATCAAAAACATTCCAATATCCGCTACGGTTGAAAAGCAGAGAGGCTGCTAAATAAGACTCAAATGAGTGACTGGTACAAGAGTTTGCTGAGAGCTCCACCTGGCAAACTGTACTTTTGTTATATGGTCTTAGTTTTCATAGGAAAGTGACATATCAAGTTACATCCAGTTTCCAGCGTACATTAAGCTGCAGTCACAGCTCTGTTCACTCCCTGGGGCTCTTAGAAGACCACACACTTTTAGATTAAAGCTCAACTGAAGCAATTTTTTTATTATTGTTATGCAGTCAAGCTGCATAAAAAGTACAGAATGTGGTTTTTGTATGTGTTAAAAGTGCTTAAGAACTATATTAGACTGCCCGGTGCCATGCTGGAGATCTGATCCGCTGCTCTCGTATAAAGTGCAGGGAACCAAACAGCCAGCGGTTGGGCATGTTCCCTACACAGTGCTCCAATCAACAACACTTATGCTCCCTGAACAGCCCTCCTGATTGGAGCATGGTCAAGGGGAGTGTCAAACCAATGGAGATCAGGACAGTTGAACTACATGCGAGAGCATCAGTCCAGATCTGTTCAGCAAGCAACCTGATATAGTTATACTGCAATTTTAAAGTGGTTCTAAAACCTATTTTTTTTTTTTTTAACTTAAACTAAACTTGTAAACCCTTAAGTTTTCACCTTAATGCATTGTATGCATTAAGGTGAAAACACTTCTGTAGTGCAGCAGCTCCCCAGGACCCCCCCCCCCCTTTTACTGAACCTAATCGTCCAAGCGACGGGGATGAGCAGAGCAGCTCCAGCTGCTGTCTCGGGTCCTCATTAGATAGATTGATAGTCAATCATATTCAGTGACACTGGAGCCGGGGGCAGGGCCGAGTCCTGCTGTCTGTGTCAATGGACGCAGCAACAGGACTCAGGAGCGTGCCTGCATGAGTGCCCCCATAGAAAACGGCTCTACGTGGGGGTACTCGAGAAGAGGAGGAGCGCCACTGGGGGACCCCAGAAGAGGAGAATCAGGCTGCTCTGTGCAAAATCCTTGTATAGAGCTGGTAATTATAACCTGTTTTTTTTTTTTAAACAAACCCCACAACCCCTTTCAAGTAAAAACTTTTAAGGCATCAGCATCCCTCCTCCACCCCCCTCTTTTATTTACCTGAGCCCTCATTCGATCCAGCGCTGTGCACGTCTGTACCTCTTTTCTCCCCTCACTTCTGGGTCTCACTGACTTTGCTGAGGTATCATTGGCTCTCGGCACTGTCAATCAAGACCAGGGACGCAGCAGCGGGCCCATGGGCACCTGACAGAGAAGAAGGGCCCGGAGTGCCAAAAGGGGACTTGAGAAGAGGAGGTTTGTGGTCGCTCTGTGCAACATGTTTGTTATGTTTTTGTTTTTTGTTAAAAAAATATATTTCTAAAAGTTGAACTCTTAGAAAAACAAAAATGCTTCATTGCAGTACAAGGGTTAAATGCTCATTTAGGTCTAGGGCAGGGGTGCCCAACTGATGTGGCACAAGACCTCCTGCTCTAGGATGGCAGGTTGGCAAGCCAAGATTGGGGGTTGCTGACCCACCATCCTAGAGCATCAGTGTTGTAAATGAAGTAGGCGGTAAAGAAAGCAGAGCCGCATAACCTTAAGCTTCCTGTATAGCACCAACTCCTCCAACAGCTGGCAATACCTGAATGGAAGACTATTAATTAAGGGTAAGTTTATTAAAAAAAATCACAGTGTATATATGGGCAGTGGTTACTGGATTGATCTGCAGGTGCTTGCACTGAGCCATACCATAGACTTCTGTTATTATCTGCAGGTTTGGTGCACCCATAAAGTAGAGTGGGCTTTGTTTGTTTTGCATATGCAGAGTGCACATGATCCTGCCATCCTCCCAAATTCCCTCATTAAGTGGCCCTTACTCTTCAAAAGGTTGAGCACCCCTGGTGTAGGGGAACACAAGAAGCATTTTTACTTACCTGATTCTCTGCACCCGAAGGCTCCTCTAGGTTGTAAGACTAGTCTCCACAGCCTTTTCATCAAGACCATAGCCCATAGCCCTGCATTGGAAGAGAATAATCCACTAGGGTAGAGGATGGAGTGGAGGATAGGGTAAGTAAAAGTGCTTATCATAGTACCCTAGACATAAACTAGCATTTAACCCTTGCAGTGTGGTCACAGCCCCACTGCTAGGGAAAATCTTTGTTTTTCCTAGTGATTGGTTTTAACTGTTTATGCAGTCTGATGGCATAGCATTAGTAAAAAAAAAATACTACAGTTGAGCTTTGACAATGTCACCTTTTTTCCTTTAGGGCACGGCACAGAGACTATGGAAAGAGCTTCCCCTGGCCCCCATTTTATAATTTTACCTCCCCTGTCTCTTCCGTGTGCATATTCCACCTTGAACTACTAAGGTCTGCAAACAGGCTTTTTGCAAAAGGCTGTAAAAAGACACAAAAAAGGGGGCGTGGCGTGGCGCGCAATGGAGATGGCAGCATAATCAGAGAGCTTTGTCGCACCCGCCGCCTAAAGCAGTCTCTTTGCACAACAGAACCGCAGGATGCACCGGAGATCGTTCGGCACCCCGCACACAAGATCCCACCGCCACCTGGGTACCTGTAAGGGAAGAGATATCGCAGATATCTTCAAGAACCACTCGTCCTCCCGGAGCAGCACGGCAAAATCCATCATGGCGCCGACACACGTGGAGGAGGACTACAGCGAGGATTCTCAGTCAGCTACGGAGGAGGTAGCCAGAGAATCCTCTCGTGGTGACAAACACCTTACTTTTGAGGACATGACAAACATTGCTGCGGACATCAAGTCCACATTCTCCGCGGCCATCACTGACCTGAAGTCTAACCTCATGGTCTTGAACGGGAAGATGGAGGTGATTGAATGCGAGGGGAGACGCAGGGACAGAGAAATCCGCAGGCTGGAGATAGTCACTCATACCCATGCTGAGCACTTTATAGAGATCAACAGACACCTGGAGGACCTTGACAACAGGGGTCGGAGGTGCAATATACGGGTAAGGGGGATCCCCGAATCTGTGGAAGCTGACCAGATCACACTGACGCTGCAGAGAGTATTTAACAGTCTGTTAGAGAGACCTGAAGATACGGCCATTGATTTTGTGAGAGCACATAGGGCACTTAGAGCAAAGGGTCCAGACTCTCAACCACCCCGTGACATAATTTGCTGCCTCCAAAGTTTCACCCTGAAAGAGGACATCATGAGGAAGGCCCGCAGAAATGAGAGGATTGTGTTCAACGGTGAAACGATCATGCTTTTTCAAGACCTCTCACAGATCACCTTACAGAACCGCAGAGCTTTGCGCCCTCTTCTGGACAGACTAAGGGAGAAGGACCTACGCTACACGTGGAGGTTTCCGTTTGCGCTCCTAGTTCACTTCAACGGCAAGCAACATGTCCTACGTTCCCCCGTGGATCTCCCTGACTTTTGCTCTGCCTTGCAGATGGAAGTGATTGACCTCCCTGACTGGTACCAGGAGTTCCGCTGCCGCCTGCCGCAAGAAGCCCGCCACATTCCCCGCTGATGTCCCCGGATAACAGATCCTCTAAGAAATTGAAAACCTCTCGCCGGGGAGGATCGATGGCTGGCTCACTTGCGGGCACACCCAACAACAAACCCCGCTCGTCCAGGGCTCTGGATGCATCCTAAGGAGGCCCCTTCTACCCGTTCATGCCCTTGAAGCAGCCGCCATGACTGCAGCTCTTCGCCGCTTACGACACTGACACTGTTGCCCCGACATCCCCCTCTCAATAGCCATCCAAAGCTGTACACCGCCACATCCCACGGCTGACCTACCCAAGATAGCTGTGATCACCCACTGGGCTTGAAGGCGAACTTTGAGACAGTCAGATGATCCTAACCTACGATACCTCCGGCCACAGAATTACCTTCCTACTATACTGTGTGGTAACACATCGTTGGACATTGCTCACTGAACCCGGATAGAAGAGACACAGCGCTGGTTTCTTCATTGTTCCTCTCCCCCTCGCCATGCGTGTCCCAGCGGAGGCAACGACATCATCCCACAGGAAAAACCTGATTTGACTCCAGGGGATGGGATGGGGCCACATTAACTTTTAACCCTTTTTGTTCCAGCTGCTCCTGGTACCCGGAGATGGATCAGTGGCTTGATACTGTTCACGTAGCGACACATGTTTCGTATGTATGGGGGGCATGTTCGGGTTGAATTGAATGTTCTGTTATAACTGTTATTGCTCGTAGGGAGTGGCCTGTGATCCATGGGGGCGTCCACTTGGCGACCCCGTTGTTGCGGGAACGCGCTGCCTTTGTTCACGGGAGTGCTCCCTCTCTCTTATTACGGTTAATGGGCTTGTTGAGCCGTTTCATCCTGTTTATGGGCTCTTTCTACCAACTTGTTTTACTGTTATCTCTAAGCTACTGGCCTCGCACCCACACTGCATATCTAAGGTGTTTATTTGAACCACTAAGTGCAAAGATGACTAACATATGTTCTTCTCCTGATTTCGCCTGATGGCGGCGGGTCGGCTGACCCTGTCAATTTGACCTACAGATACCCTTACTTTTTTCTTGTTTTGACTGATTATAGACTAATCCTAAGCCGCCTTCCCCTCCCCCACACAGTGTACCACAGGGATTATTATCTGGCCCTCCGTGGTTCACTACTTATTACTCCTTGAGGCCCTAACAGGCTCAAGGAAGAACACTTATTCTCTCTCCAACTCGATTTTTCTTCTTTTTTCTTTCTCTTTCCTCTTTCCTTTTTCTTCTTTCTCCCTCCTTGTCTCTCTCTCAACCCGTTTTTTATTTTTTTATTTAACCTTTTCCTCCTTTCACTTTTCCTCTTTTTCTCACCTTCCCCAGCCCCTTCTCCCCCCCCCATCCTTCCCCAACCCCAGCCTTGTTCTCACCGTATCCCCTATCCACTCGGTCCTTCATCGCTGTCGCAGTCAGACTCAAACGTGTCAGCATCATATATCCTTTTTCATACCATTTACTTTGCTTTTCAGCTAACCGCAACGCTTACAACAGTTCCCCATCTCTCTCTGCATCCTCAAGATGGCGTACTCATCCCTTGGACAGAATCCGACAGTGGTATCACACAATATCAAGGGACTAAACATCCCTGAGAAGCGATCCTCCCTCCTGAGGGAATTAAAAAAAGGTAAGCCAAAGTTTGTCTTCCTGCAGGAAACTCATTTTAAAACCGCCCAGGTGCCTAGGCTCACCGACTCCTATTTCCCTGTGGCGTTCCACGCCACAAATAGCCTTGCAAAGTCCAAAGGGGTCTCCATCCTGATTAGCAGACATGCCTCCTTTGACATTTTGGACAAACTAATAGACCAAGAAGGAAGGTATCTCTTCCTGAAGGGGTCATGTAACGGAGTACCCCTTACACTAGCCAACGTATATATTTCCCTAACTCCTCACATCTCACATTCTGCAGGAAGGTGATGTCCCTGCTTAAGGGCTTCAGTACGGGATGTGTGATCCTGGGGGGAGACTTTAACATTCCTTTGAACCCCTTGACAGACACCTCCACTGGGAAGTCGTCCATCTCTTATAAAATTCTGAAGAAAATTAAAACTTTACTGGGATCCATGCAATTAATAGATTCTTGACGTTTTACCCACCCAGAGACCAAGGACTACACTTTTTACTCCATTCCCCATGACCGGTACTCCAGAATAGATTAAATTTTCACATCCCAGAGGGACCTCCACCTGATTTCGGATGCCCACATAGGGATCCAGTCCATCTCAGACCACTCCCCAGTTTCGGTTTACCTTGAGTTACACAAACACCCACCTAAATCCACTACATGGAGACTGAACCCGTCCCTGTTGACCGATCCACATCTACTCCCGGGCATCTCTGCATCGATTAAAGACTTTTTCGAGCGGAATATCACTCCAGATGTAGATCCGTTAACGATTTGGGAGGCACACAAGTGCACAATAAGAGGTGAGCTCATCAGACTAGGTTCGCACTGTAAAAGGGAAAGGGAAAAATCCATCCGCTTACTTGCGGACAACATTTTTAAGCTCGAAACACAACACAAACAGTCCCTATCAGAGAGTTCAGCCCGCTCCCTCCTGACGGCGAGGAAAGACCTGCAGCAAATCTTAGACTATAAAGCTAAACGTTTTTTGTTTTTTAAGAAGAAAATATACTACGAACATGGTGACAAATCGGGTAGATTCCTAGCTAGAGCATTGAAGACTGCTAGTCACTCACAAAACATACAAGGCATAAGGAACAGCTTCGGATCAGTTGATGTTACAACAGATAAAATAGCCAGACACTTCCATGAATTCTACTCTAAATTATACAGCCTTCAGGTTCAGAGCAATCCTTCAGACTCACATGAAACCAGGCGTCAGGCGATCCAGACCTATCTGGTGAGCTCTAACCTCCCCACTCTGTCGGAGGAGACGATTGGGCAACTAGAAGCCCCGATCAATCACGCTGAACTATGTTCGGTCATTAAGGAGCTTAAGGCGGGGAAACGCCCAGGCCCAGACGGCTTTACTTCCATCTACTACAAAACCTTCACAGAGCTCCTTGCCGAGCCTCTCCGGAAGGCATGGAATTCCTTGGCTCTGCCTAGAGATGTCCCGCCCACATTCTTGTCCGCACACGTCACTGTACTGCCAAAGCCGAATAAAGACCCCCAACTTTGTGCCAGCTACAGGCCGATCTCGCTCCTTAATCTAGATGTTAAACTGCTAGCGAAAATATTGGCCAATAGACTTAGATCACACCTACACAACATCATAGGCCCGAGCCAGGCAGGCTTCATGCCCGGAAGGGAGTCCAGAGACAACGTCACTAAAGCACTCAACTTATTAGGCAAAGAATACAAGCTTGCAGCCTACGCTGACGATCTGCTCTTTTTCCTGTCTAATCCCCATGTTTCCCTGCCGTCTCTTATGAGGGAGTTCTCCTTGTTTAGCACACTGTCCAATTTTAAAATTAATTTCTCAAAATCCGAAGCCATGAATGTCAATCTATCCGAACATGCTATGGGGACGCTCAGGTCCTCCTGCCCCTTTAGATGGGTGCCATCCGCGCTCAAATATTTAGGAATATGGCTGACACCGAATATCTCACAATTATTTCCTCGTAATTTTCCCCCCATGCTTAAGACGATAGAAGAAGATTTGCAGAGCTGACATGCGCGCAATTTTTCTTGGTTTGGCAGGGCGGCCGTATGCAAGATGGTCATCCTGCCGAAACTCCTGTACCTTTTTCGTAACCTACCAATCAAAATCCCCTTGAAATTCTTCAAAAGCATCTCTTCAATCCAACAGAGGTTTATCTGGGCCTATAAAAACCCAAGAATAAGAGCCAATCTGCTGTCACGGGCCAAATGTAAAGGGGGCATGGGCATCCCAGATTTTAAAAACTACTACTACGCAGCACATGTCACCAGAATTATTGATTGGCATTGCCATTTTAGTCTCAAAGATTGGATACAACTAGAAGACGACCTAAGCCCCATCCCTTTACATTTTTCCCCATGGATGCCATGGGCCAGTTACCCCATTTCGCTTAGGACACACCCACTAGTGGGTACCACCCTGGGGATTTTCCACAAGCTTACAAAAGCTCCTGGACTGTCCACACCATTGAGCCCACTAACGCCCCTGTTCAACAACCCTGACTTCACCCCAGGACTGGGAAATCGGTTCCTCAGTCCCCCCGATGCACCTAAACCACTCCTCGCCAAGGACTGTTTCCAGAACAAATTGTTTAAAAACTTTAGCGCCCTAAAATCAGACATTGACTCGCCCAACCTTCCTCTCTGGACTTACTTCCAATTACGAAGCTACTTCAATCACTTCTCTAGGAGGCAGGACTTTAGCAGGGAGCTCACGGAGATGGAGTCGGTGTGCCTGGCGGGCGAACCTGTCAGGAGGACAACCTCGACCGCTTATGTCTGGCTACGTGATGGGCCAGCCCAGGGGAATGACGGATTTAGAGAGAGATGGTCCAGAACTTTAGATTTCCAGATCTCGGAGACTCAATGGAAGAGGGCTTGCATTCTAACCCACAAGTGCTCTCTTAGCACCAGAACCCAAGAAACTGCCTTTAAATTACTTACAAATTGGTATATTACACCTGTGAAGTTACACTCTTGGTTTCCACAGACACCGGACACTTGTTGGAGATGCGGTGGGGACAAGGGAACGTTACTTCATATCTGGTGGCAATGTCCTTCAATTGCCTCTTACTGGGAAGGGGTCTGTGAGTATATTCAACTGATCACGGAGACCAAGATAAAACTAGATGCGGCATGTTGCCTCCTACACATTTCAAACGTGTCTCTAAGGAGATATAAAAATTCTTTGACCAAGCACCTCTTGAACGCAGCCAAATCCTTAGTACCCTTATTTTGAAAGTCTTCTCGAGTCCCCTCACTCCGTGAATGGCTTTCCAGGGTCTCTGACATTCACCACACGGAGGAGACTCTGGCCCAATCCACGGACGCTACTGAGAAATTCCTACAGACTTGGTCTCCGTGGATCCAATTTAAATTCTCACAGACATGTGGGAAGTTGATGGCGGAGACCGACTGATTGACCCAGTACACTCATGGCCCACCTGAATTCCTTTGACCTCCAGGTATAGTGTGGGGGTGGATAGCCCCCATTTCCCCACTGACCCTTCCCCCCCCCCCTTCTTCCCTCTCCCCTCCCTCTTCGCTTCACTCTCTTCTGTCTCTATGGATTGTCTACGTTAATCCATTGTTGAAATGATTAGCACTCATTTACCTCCAAGTTTGATATACCTTGCCTGTAATGATGATTATGTGGATATTCCATTGTTCTCACTGTTATTATTCAATGATTCTGTCCATTGACTGGATCCTTTGCTTTGTCTTTTGCAAGTATTTTGGGAGCTGCGACTCCCGAACTGACCTTGTTGTACATGTCTTTTTCAATAAACTTGATGTTAAAAAAAAAAGACACAAAAAATCTAATATTGAAAATATATTAATATGCAATATTTTTTTTTTTTTTATAAATCTTATAGTTTAATAGTTGTAAAGGGTTAATAACATATAAACTGTCCCAAAAACGTGTCTCAAGTACAATCTTTCTCACTTTCATTGCTATTATTCCAATAGGCCATTAAAGAAAAATAGGAACACTGAACTGGTACCCATGATATAAAGAAGGGGAACTTTTGCATATCACTA
The DNA here is from genome assembly GCA_029574335.1 of Rana kukunoris. Lineage (NCBI taxonomy): Eukaryota > Metazoa > Chordata > Amphibia > Anura > Ranidae > Rana > Rana kukunoris. The sequence goes on from CM056051.1 coordinate 406,752,458, forward strand.
CTAAAAAGCACTTTTAGGACTAATGTCTGGCACAAGAAAAGTGGACCTGAATTGAAAAAAGTGAAGATTTGCTATGTTATATGAAACATTTAGTGTTAATTGTGCCTAAGTAATGAGAACATTTTTCTTTTGTCTGAAATTTTTCCTGAAAAATAGCAGTGCACTAAAGATTTAAAGTGAGATTTGGTGATGTCACTACTGTGCTGCTCATTGTTTTCCTTGCTGGAGGCTCTGACAGTAGGAAGCAAACCCCTGCTTTTACCAGAAATGACTACATCTACAGACACACACTGCACGACAAGGCATAGTATGTCAGTAATGGGAAAATATTAGCTTCACAAGCAAGACCACAGGCAATACTGATGATTACCCTTTTTTTGGACACAACTTTGAGCATTCAGTTCCTCTTTAAAGCACAACTAAAGCCATTGCCCTTTTTCTGGACACAACTTTGAGCGTTCAGTTCCACTTTAAAGCACAACTAAACACACTGATTTCACTGATTAACAACAGTTACATTCCCAGCATGCTGGGAATACTAACTGTCACGCGTTAGATAATGAAATAGTTGCTGTCATAACTGTTCATATGTGCAGCTCAATGGCAGTTGTAGAACAAACAGATAGCAGCATCCTTGGCTGAAAAGCATATGAGGGTTTGTTTTCAATTTTAGTTTGTATTCCATCAAAATCGGTAGTATATTAAAGCTGACCATACACGTATAGGATTTTGGCCGTTTACAATTCAAATGATTATTCATCACTTGATAGCAACTTGTCCACTAACTGAATAAATAAGTCGTTTCAATGATTGAAAATGATTGGTCAATAACAATAAGAACATATATAATTCCAATTCACCTATATTCCAAGGACATGGGCAATACAAGACAGAGGATTTTTTTCATTTTGAATATAACTTACATATACACTTTGGCTGAAGCAGTAAAAGTTTTCGCTTCGAATCCTTCGACATTGTCTGGGCCTACTGTTGAAATTGACAGGAAGAGTCCACTAATGACACGAATGTCAAGCGATCTATCTGAAAGCGACCAGTTTCACCCGACATTCTATACATGTATGGCCTGCTTGTAGCATTTCCTAGAAAACTTTAGCAGCTACAGTACATGGTGTTGATGAACATTCAGTAAGGTTCTTAGGCTGATTAATTTAATGTTGTAATGTCGTTGCCTACATGATCCTCACAGATGACAGGTGATCGCTCTTCTTTTCCACACGCTGCACATGATGTAATTGCAGTTTTTCTCTAGACTCCAAAAACCTAAGTTGTTTAGCTCTTTTTAAGTCCACTGTGCAGCAGAAAGTTGAGATGACCTGAAGGACTGCCTGATCCCAGCTAATCTGGAAACATTCCAAGCCCAGCTCTGGGTCTCAATCCAATCATGTTTGCATGACAGTCTTATGCCGCGTACACACGGTCGTTTTTTGCGATGAAAAAAAACGACGTTTTTTAAAACGTCATTTAAATTGATCGTGTGTGGGCAAAACGTCGTTTTTTGTCTTCAAAAAAACGACCAAAAAAAAGTTCCAACATGCTTGAATTTTTTGTGTCGTTTTTCAAAACGTCGTTTTTTGTTTCACAAAAAGTCACCGTGTGTAGCAAAAACGTCGTTCAAAACGACGTTTTTCAACCCGCGCATGCCCAGAAGCTAGTTATGAAGCGAGCTTCAATGGAAAAGAGTGGTGAACGTAACCTTGCTTTTTGTGAAAAAACGATGGTGTGTATGCAAAATTGTCTTTGAAAAATGACGTTTCAAAAACGTCGTTTTTTACTTCACAGAAAACGTCGTTTTTTTTCATCGCAAAAAACGACCGTGTGTACGCGGCATTAGACTTTGCGGAATTCTTCACGTAGATCCCAGCTCCCACAAAGAAATGTTCAGCTCAGTTTTATTGCAACCTTGAAAGGATGGACTATTTTCTATAATGTCTTCTTTGACTTTTACAATTGCTGTGCTCTCTCCATAAAAGTTTGAGCCATGTAAAATAGACACTGAGCACAAAAGAATCATTTTTTATAAAAATCCAGGGGTTTAAAGCGGAGTTCCACCCTTAAAATCACTTTTTTCATTACATCCAGCATACTGGCGTCAGCGCCAGTATGCTGTTTTTTTTTTTTTTTTTAATGCTCGTACTTACTGTTTCTCCCAAATTTAATTTCCTGGCGCACCGCGGTGTGTCGCCGCTATAAGGCGTCACGCCTTCCGGAAACAGCCGATTAGCATTCGGCGCCTGCGCATAGACCCAGGAGCTGACTGCGCAGGCGCCGAAAATAGCCGGTCCTAGTTCGGGTTTTTTCGGAGGGCGTGACGCGCTATATACGGCGCCTGCGCAGTCAGCTCCTGGGGCTGTGCGCAGGCGCCGAGTAAAAGCCGAATGCTAATCGGCTGTTTCCGGAAGGCGTGACGCCTTATATCGGCGACACACCGCGGTGCGCCAGGAAATTAAATTTGGGAGAAACAGTAAGTACATGCATTAAAAAAAAAAAAAAACAGCATACTGGCGCTGACGCCAGTATGCTGGATGTAATGAAAAAAGTGATTTTAAGGGTGGAACTCCGCTTTAAGTATGATTTTTTCATGGCAGGGGATGGGGGTACCAGGCTCATGACTGGATTCCTCCTGTATTTTCAATAATATCCGGTCTGTATTATGGCTGATAAAGGGATTTCCTTCATTGTTCACCATTCCTTCTTGGCTTCTAAACATTCTGTAAAGAGGGACTTTGATAAAATACAAAGACAAATTTTGGTCAGGTATAATAGACCTCCAAAGCATTTAACCTTCAGTGCCAAAAGCTCAACATTTTTCCTTACATGTGAGCACTCTCTGATAGTCTTTTGCCGCGTACACACCACTCTTATGCCGCGTACACACCATCGTTTTACCTGTCGTTCAAAAACCTGTTGTTTTTCACAATGTGATTCCTCTCCAGCCTGACTTGCAAACACACGTTCATGCAAAAAAAAACTTCCAACCAAAGCGCGGTGACGTACAACGCGTATGACGGGACTATAAAGGGGAAGTTCCTTTCAAATGGCACCACCCTTTGGGCTGCATACTTGATTCTGAGCATGCGCGTCTTTTTTCCCCTTGAAAAAGCATACACACGACCGTTTTTCGCGATGAGAAAAAGACTGACGTGAAACACGACGAGAACAAAAAGAGCTGGTTTAAAAAAGTTTAGTGTAGAGAAAACTGCTAGGGTGCATAAACACGACCGGTTTTCTTGACCAACATAAAAAATGTCATGTGTACAAGGCATTATAGTCTTTTTACAAGCAAGCAATTTCTGAAAGCCTTTTTTTTTATATTACTCTCACAGTCTTTCATTACATGATAGCAGTCTCTGACAGACTTTTGTATCATGTGGACAGGTATGCTCAATTCTTAAATCGAAGCTCCAGTCCTCTTAATCAAATTTATTTTAAATACTCCCCTGTGATTGTTAGAACTGCAACTTTTTTTTTAAATATACGTTATTAATTATTTTTTCAAAACACACACAAAAAACTATTTACAATTACATAAACAATAAATGAACAAGGACAGAGGGAAAAAAAACCACTTACATACATTGGTCTTACATGGTATTTATTTTTTGTTTAGCATAAGAATAGTACTCCTATTAGCTCAAATTTAAGGATGATGCAATCCTGTAGTAGATACGCCAATACAAAATATTCAAATGATCATGGATATTTGTCCAATACCTGGCAGAAAACAGAGCTATATTCCTCTAAAAGGCATCAGAGGCTGTGGAAGAATCCATCAGCCATTTGGATCAGACCTCCTCATATATGAGGAAACAACCTCTATTACTGTAATATAGGTCTCTTTATATAATGGTAAACTGTTGTTAATAAGTCATTTCCCCAGAGACAATGGGCCAGATTCAGAAAGCTTTACGCTGGCGTATCTCGAGATACGCCAAAGTAAGTACAAATGTGCGCCGTAGCATCTTTGCGCTGATTCACAAAGCAAGATACGCCGAAAAACATGGCTTCAGCCATCCAACGTAACTTGCCTACGCCGGCGTATCGTGGGCGCATAGTTACACTGGACGCATTTGGCGTTCCCATGTTAAATATGCAAATGAGCAAGATATGCCGATTCACAAATGTAGATGCACCCGGCGCATTTATATACGCCGTTTACGTAAGGCGTTTTTCCGGCGTAAAGATAAACCACCAAAAAGATAGCGCAGCCCATGTTAAGGTATGGATGTCGGAACAGCCGTTGTTTTTGCGTCGTTTACGTAAGTTACGTTCACGTCATAGGCATTTATGCCGACGCGCGCATGCCCAGTTCGAGCGGCTATTCTTTAGCATGGGGTCATGCTTAATTTAAATAGATGCCACCCACCTCCTTCCTACTTTGAATTAGGCGGGCTTACGCCGGCCCATTTACGCTACGCGGCCGTAACTTAGGACACAAGTGCTTTGTGAATACAGCACTTGCCTCTCTAATATGCGGAGGCGTAGCGTAAATAAGATACGCTACACCCACCTAAAGATACGCCGCCCTATGTGAATCTAGCCCAATGATGGGGGGGCTATTTTTTTTCCAACTAAGAGCTATAGCTTTGCGAGCATATAACAAAAGCAGCAGAACTGCAACTTTAAAGTGGTTGTAAAGGTTCGTTCTTTATTTTCTAAATAGGTTCCTTTAAGCTAGTGCATTGTTGGTTCACTTACCTTTTCCTTCGATATACCTTCTAAATGTTTTTTTCTTTGTCTGAATTTCTCACTTCCTGTTTCTCCTCAGTAAACTTCACACCATCATTCGAGCGGTGTTTAGTCAGCCAGAAGAGCTTACTGAACAGCTTACTGAGGAGGAACAGGAAGTGAGAAATTCAGACAAAGAAAACAAAGAAAATAAATAAAAAGTAAACCAACAATGCACTAGCTTAAAGAGGAGGTTCACCCTAAACATACTCTTTCCCATGTGATCCAGCATACTGGCGTCAGCGCCAGTATGCTGTTTTTTTTTTTTTTTTAAATGCCCCACTTACTGTGTAATCTTTAATTTTGATTTATTTCCCCCGTGGTTTATTGCGCCTGTATAGCCCGCCACGGCTTCTGAAAATATCCGATTTAGGACTCGGGTATTTCCGGCGCAATGCGGCGCCTGCACAGAGACCTAGGAGCTGACTGCGCAGGCGCCGTATTTCTCTGAGTCCTATGGCTATGGCGCGTCACGCTCTCCGAAAAAAGCCGAAATAGGACTCAGAGAAATACGGCGCCTGCGCAGTCAGCTCCTAGGTCTCTGTGCAGGCGCCGTATTTCTCTGAGTCCTACTTAAAGCGGAGCTCCAGCCGCGATTTTTATTTTTTTAAAGTCAGCAGCTACTAACAGTGTAGCTGCTGACTTTAAATAAGGACACTTACCTTGTCCTACTTGCCCGCGCTGATGGGCCCCCCGATGCCGGTCCCACGATCGCTCCGGGTCCCGCGCCGCCATTCACACTATGGGAAACAGGAAGTGAAGCCGTACGGCTTCACTGCCCATTTCCTACTGCGCCTGTGTGAGTCTCACGCTGGCTTGTGAATGGGCGCGCTGCTCTCTGAGAACATACACAGTTCCCAGAAAGCAGCACGCCCCATTCACAAGCAGAAGGACAAGAAGAAAAGGCACCGCGGAGTGGAAGAGGCAGATTACGGACTTCCGCATAGCAACAGGTATTTCGGGTGAGTATTTATTTTTTATTTTTTTCAGGTTTTATTTTTTTTATTTTTTTAAACAACATGGGAAAATTTGGTTTTCCTGGGTGGAGCTCCGCTTTAAATATGATTGGCTGGGACAAAGGCATCCCTTTCTTGTATGATTTGATTATGAACAAGTACGCATTAGAAATAAAGTCTAGTGAATTGGAAGTTCCACGCGTCCTTTAAGCTGTGGGTTCCTCTGGAAAAGACGATGGCTGGGCGGGACTTATCTTACGCGCCATGGGTTCCCACGGAAGACAGGGGGCTCTCTGACTGGGTCTCTCTGCTGACATCACACTCACTGATGTTGTGGGACAGAATGAATGGCCGCTTAGCCCTGGCGCCGCAGACATCTCCGCTGGCACCTGTGTGTGGTTACCCCGTGGTTCTCTCCCGGAGAGATGAAAACCTCCCTCGGGAATTGGGTGGGTGACGGAACTGTCAGCCTGGCAAGATTCGTGGAGGGGGATCATTGATGTCATTAGATGCCTTGAGAGGAAGATATGGTAGTTTCCCTTTTGACTTCTGGAGACACCGACAATTAGAGACTTTTATCACAAAATGTCATAAACAAGCTCGGATTAGGACCACTCTGACAGAATTTAAAAACATGTGGGAGTCTGAAGACCCATCGCCCAGCATGATCTCGGCACTATATAGACTGCTGGAGGAGGCGACACCTAGCTCCACTCCCTTCTTTAGTAGGCCCCTTTCACATTGAGGCGTTTTTCATGCGGTACAGCGTTAAAAATAGTGCTGCTATACCGCATGAAAAAAACCTGCCCTGTAGTGTTCAATGTGAAAGCCCGAAATCTTTACTGCGGTATAGGAGCGGTGTGTTCACCGCTCCTATACCGCGCCTTCCCATTGAAATCAATGGGAAACCGCGGTAATACCGCCCGCAATGCGCCTCTACAGAGGCGCATTGTGGGCGGTATTAACCCTTTTTCGGCCGCTAGCGAGGGTTAAAACCGCACCGCTAGCGGCCGAATGCCGCGGTAAATACGACGATATAGCAGCGCTAAAAAATTGCGCTGCTATACCACCTTCGCGGCTCTATCCCCAATGTGAAAGCAACCTTAAGGAATGGGAAAGGGATCTCCAGTTTAACTTCACTGAGGCCGTGTACACACGGCAGAGAACCTCGACGGGCAGAACACATCGTTCCGCCCGTCGAGGTTCTCTGCCGGCCGTCGAAATCGGCGACCCGCCCGTCGGGAATGGCAACCAGCCATTCATCCAGGCGGGCCGTCGAGCAAAAAGAGAGCGTGCTCTCTTTTCGCTCGATGGGATTCCCGACGGGCGGGGCGAGCGCTCTGTGTACACACGGCCGAGGTCCTCGCTGGAATGCAGCTTCCAGCGAGGTTCTCGCTGGTTTTCAGCGAGAACCTCGGTCGTGTGTACGCCGCCTGAGAAACAACTTAACCACCTATATCGCCTGACACACTCGAGCTCGGTAGATTCTAAGACCTAAGAGAACAACTGATGTTGCGGAAGTACAGGGTTCCTACCACCCTGGCCAGAATCTTTCCCGCAGCCTCCGATGGGTGCTGGAGGGGATGTGGACAGAAGGGCCCATTCCTCCACATTTGGTGGGAGTGCCCAGTGTTGCAGCCGTTTTGGGACATGGTTAGAAAACATATATCTGATAGCCTGGGCATTGATATTCCGGCCCAACCAAAACATTTTCTGCTCCACGTTCCCCCTATGCCTATATCTCATTACAGGCGAAGTGCTCTCCCCCAACTCCTCAACGCAGTAAAACGACTCATTCCAATACATTGGAAAAGCTTGCGTATTCCAAGCGAGCAGGATTGGTTGGGGAAAGTGGGGGGGATCATGGAGGCAGAGAGATGGTTAGCTGACTGTAGAGGCACCCGTGTAAAATTTGACCTTATTTGGGCCGAGTAGAGAGCCCACGTGCATGATGCTGCAACGATATCAACTAGCTTAGACGCTGCATTGCTCACCTTGCCAGATCCTTCCTTTGGGAGACTAGTTCAGGCGCACCGCCAATCTACAACCACAAGCTCCACTTCATAGTGGTCCTTCATGCTGACAATCTCGTTGCAGGCTGTTCCACATGCCTTTCTACAATAATCTATCCCCCTTCTCTCCTTTTTTCCTCTGTTTCTTTTCTGACTCTATTTATCTCTCATCAACCCCCCTCTCTCTCACTGTTGGTTGCGTTTAGGGGGAGGCCTGTCCACATGGACCGAATGTCTGGGTCAGGCCAGTATGGGCGGGGTGCCCCGACGTTTGCACATTACTGATTACTCTCCCCAGCGAAATGTGATGGTTGTCTATACTTGGACTATGCTCATACTCCCTGGTGCTCCCCCCTCCCCTCAGTACCCTCCCCTTTCCCCCATTTCCACTTGTCCTCTGTTCCTCCCCTGGCCTCTTACCCTTCCCTACCTCCCTGATTGTTGTGGCTTTGTTGTGAAGTCATACTGTTTTTGTCTTTTAATTTGAAAAATAAAAATAAAGATTATACAAAAAAGAAATAAAGTCTAGTTTGGACATACCATATCTGCGTGTGGATATTTTCACTGGCCCAATGATTTGGGGAGCCTCCAAACATCCAGATAGTCCTTAAAGCCCGGGTCTAGTTGAACCAGCAACCTTATATGTAAAATGGGTGTAACTCCGCTTTAAATAATTACATGGCACACCCTAAACTGAAATGAATAGTGCATTTGCTCAGCAAAATAAAATGTAAAAATGTAATAAATTAATTAATCAACATGTGATACATATAGAAGTCCATTAGCCAGTCTCAAAAAGTCCACATCATGTGTAATAGACATACAAGAATAAACCATAGATAGGGTTGATTTATAAAAAAAATGAAAATAAAAAAATGTATAGCTATTCCCCATTAAAGCTGCATGTACATTCTTTCTGTGCGAATGGGGCAAAAAAGGAATATAAATAAACTATATCCTGCACTGTTCAAATGTAAACCATTAATTGAAAATTGAAAATTCCACACATTATTGATTATAGCAAATTCAAATGCAGTATATTTTTTATTTTAAATCAATGAAAAACATTTGACCAGCGCAGGATATGGCCTAATAACAACTGTTATTTGGTTATGCCCCATTCACACAGAACAATATGCATGCACTTTCACTGGGTGCACTCACACTCATGACCACTTATGAAAATAATTAATTCAAAAAGCACTAATCCAAGGCCCCTCAAATCCGATCCAATCATCGCATAATAGGATTTTAGATATCATCATTTGAAGAATATGTAACTATGAAAAGGTGAAGAAAACGTTGTGTATTGTGTTAAATGCTATGTAAAAGGAGCAATGTCACTTACAAAAACAAGTGCTCCCCTAGCACTAAAACACTTACTTACTAGTGTGATGATGTCACATGGCTTTGCCCTGTCCAATTAATGGAGGATACTTTTTTTATATTTTACTTTGCTGTTGCAAATATTTATGAATTATTAATTTCATAGTTTATTATTGTATTTATACCATTGCCAATTAAAGGTTATAAATACAGTCCCATCACAGAGTCTTTGTTTTTTCAGGAACACTGAAGTGCATGTAAAAAAATCATCTATCCTGCTACAAAAAATGAATAGAAACTTTAAAAAAATTGTTTTAATACAGCTTACCTGTAAAATCCTTTTCTTGGAAATACGTCACGGGACACAGAGCCTTAAATACTTAATGGGTTATGTAGTCACTACAGGTGATTGGACACTGGCAAACCCAATTAAAATTGAGTTCCTCCCCTATATAACCCCTTCCAAATGGAGAGTACCTCAGTTTTGTAGCAAAGCAATAAGAGTTCCACATTAACGCAGAAGAGGGGTGTGAACTCTGTGTCCTGTGATGTATTTCCAAGACAAGGATTTTACAGGTAAGCTGTATTAAAAAATCCTATTTTCTTGATCATACATGACGGGACACAGAGCCTTAATTACTTAATGGGATGTCCCATAGCAATGCTAAAATTAGAGGGGAGGGAGACACAGATCAGAATAAGACCGGATCGGATATCTGACGTGCTGAAAAATATTAAGTTCAATGCTTCCGAGCATGCGTCGACTTGATTCTGAGCATGCGTGCATTTTTGACCGATGGACTTCCACACAGACAATTTTTTCTATCGTTTTTTTATCCATAAGAAAAATTTTAAACATGTTCTTTGTGCACCCAGAACAAAGGCCCTAACTAGGGAATGAGTATGAATGAATGAATGAATGAATGAATGAAAACTTATATAGCGCAGCACATGCAAAGTAAATCGCCTCTGGGCGCTTGTTGTTCCTGTCTCCTTTGAGATCAAAAGAGATGAGTCTTGATCTTTCTCCTGAAGACTAAGTGGTTCTCCTCCAACCGAATGCTGGCTGGTAAGGCGTTCCATAGTCTGGGGCCTTGGACAGCGAATCTCCTGTCTCCTTTGGACTTGTATCTGGCTTTCGGTATCTGAAGCCGATTTTGATTGGTGGATCATAGAATACGATTGGGATTGTGAGCTTTTATTTTTTCGCATAGATAATGGGGAGCATTCCCATGGATACATCTATGCGTTAGACAGAGTGCTTTAAAGGTGATTCTGTTTTTAACTGGTAACCAGTGAAGGGATCTCAGTGAAGGTGAGATTGATTCCCAGGGTTTTTTCCCAGTCACAAGTCTGGCGGCCGTATTTTGAACGACTTGAAGACGAGCGATTTGGTACTTGGGGAGTCCGAGGTAAAGGGCATTTGCATAGTCCAGTCTGGAGTTTACAATCGCTCCCACCACAACCGCTATGTCTTTCTTGGGAATAAAAGGAGTGAGTCTGCGTAGTAGGCGCAGCAGATGGTGAGATCCGCTGACTACTGACCCTATTTGTGCGTCCATTGTCATGTAGTAGTCAAAGATGACCCCAAGACTTTTGACTTTGGCGCTAGGGGTGATGATTTTGCCCAGAATGGGCGGGGGGATCCAAGTTGTTGCCGGTTGATTTCTACGCTTGGCGTGAAACAGAAGAAGTTCTGTTTTCGCTCCGTTGAGTTTGAGATAACTCTTTGTCATCCAGTCCTCTATCAAAGAGAGACAAGTCTCTAGATTGAGGTGGTGATCCTTTTTATTGCAAATGCGGAAGTACAGTTGCGTGTCGTCTGCATATGAGTGATATAGCAGTTTTTGGCTGCTGATGATTTCGAAAAGAGGACGCACATAGATGTTGAATAACATTGGCGACAGGGGAGATCCTTGAGGGACCCCGCACAATAATGTGCGTTTTTCAGAAGTGGAGGGTCCTAGCTTCACTATTTGCGATCGGTTTTCCAAAAAAGAGGAGAACCAGGATAGATCGCTTTCTGCGACTTTGGCTATTTTAGCCAGCCGAGTCAATAACTACCTTGGAGAGAACATTTAGGCCTGTTATGGGGCGCCAGTGGAGTGGGTCCTTAGGATCCAGGGTGGCTTTCTTCAAGATGGGTTGAATAATGCCCTCCTTCAGCTGGGAGGACATTATGCCCTCCCTGAAGGATTGGTTGATAAGCTGCGTGACAGGAGGTGCCAGGATGTCGGCGCATTCTTTCAGCAGTTTGGTGGGGATAATATCATTTGGCGCAGTGCTGTTGCGCAGAGTGCCGATGATATTTTTTGTGGTCTGAATGGAGATGGGTTCCAGTGTGAACTCACCTAACTGTGGTGAATTACTGCAGGTGTTGTGTAAATAACTACGGGGGGGCTAGGAGAGAAATTGTTTTGCTGGATGCTTTGCCGGATTGCCTCAATTTTGTTAATGAAGCAATCTGATAACTCATCGCAAAATTCTTGTGTATCCAAGTTGGGGGCTTCAAGACATCCTGGATTCATGGTCTGAGTGACCAGCTTGAAGAGTTCACGGGGGCGGTTTAGGGCACCGTTGATAGCCTCAGAAAAATAGTTTTTCTTGGCCTCGAAGATTTGCTTGTAGTATTTTCTGGTTATTGCCTTGTAGATCGAGAGGTTCTCATCTGAAGAGCTTCTTTTCCAGGCGGCTTCTGCCCTTCTGCGCTCTTGCTTCAGTAACGCCATCTGGTTGTTGAACCAGCTGGAGTTATTTTCCGGATCTGGGTCTTTCGTTTCGGCGCTATCAAGTCAGCTGACTGCAATAGTGCTGTGTTTATGGCCTCCAGTGTTTCTTCCGCCGTTTGGTGCGGCTGAATAGTTTTTATTTTTTCCCCTAACGTGGCTTTGAAGAGTTCCGAGTGGAGCTTCTTCTGACATCTGGTCCAGTGTGTTGTCACTGGATTTGATGTTTTTGTTAAGGGGGGGAATTCGGAAATAATGAATTTAATTGCATGGTGATCTGTCCATGGCAATGGTTCATTTTCCAAGATTTTTATTTCCAGATCTTGTCTGAAAATAAGATCGAGCGTGTGACCTGAAGCATGTGTGGGCCCACATACTAGTTGCTGAAGCCCTTATCCTTCCAGGTGGTCGATGCAGGCGTCGGCAATGGGGTCTTGCGGGGAGTTGGCCCAGAGATTGAAGTCCCCGAGCAGCAAAAGGTGTTTGCTGTTCAGGGTATAGGTGGAGACAAAGTCCGTCAATGATGGGAGAAGCTGCGATTTTGGGCCGGGTGGCCTATAGCAGAGTAGAATCCGGACGGTCTCCTGGCAGTTTACTTGCAGTTGAAGAGTAAGGGTTTCCATGAATGGAAGAGGGTTTTGAAGGCTTGGTTTTGTGATCGCAAGACGTGTCTTATGGATCAACACTAGTCCTCCTCCTCTTTGCCCTATTCTATTTTCCGTTATAATACGGTAGTTTTCTCTCACCAATTCTCCTAGAATGGTGTTACAGTCGGCTGTGAGCCAGCTCTCTGTAATAAAGAGGCAGTCTAAGTCATGTTGCAATAAAAAATCATGGATTTCTAATCTGTGTTTTACTGCCGATCTAGTGTTGATCATAGGACATGATATGTGCTTAGGCTGGGGTAAATGGCTGCGATTTTTGGTAGTCGATCGTCGAGTAGCAAGCGTTTTTTGAAAAAATATAGTCAAAGCCGAGATTTGGCCCTTGATAGTGCTCAAGGCCAACCTCATATCTAAGCCCAACTGAAAAAAGGCAAGAATCCTATTAATGGCAAACTTCCTAGGATGCCACCTTCTGGGTTCACACCAGAAAACATATGCCTTCCAGATTCTGTAGTAGATGAGCCTGGAGGCCGGCTTCCTAGCATTAAGGGTGGATAGGACTGGTCCTGAGAGCCCACGTTTCTTCAGAATATGGGTCTCAACAGCCAAACTGTCAAATTTTGTTTTTGTAAGGCAGGATGGAATATTGGACCCTGTGATAATAGGTCTGGGCGTAATGGAAGAATCCAAGGCCTTCCTACTGCCATCCTTACGACTACCAGGGTCTCCTGAGCCAAGCTAGGGGGACCAAAATCACTGTCTTTCCTTCCTTCTTGACCATCTGAAGGAATCGCGGGAGGAGCAGTACTGGAGGGAATGCATAAATCAGGGGATACCGATCCCATGAGATTGTCAGGGCATCTGAGCCTTGAGCATAGGGATCTCTTGTTCTTGACACAAAACTGTCCAGTTTTGCGTTGAACCTGGAAGCCAACAGGTCCACATCTGGGGTTCCCCATTTCTGACATATGATTTGAAACATGTTGGGGTGTAGAGACCATTCTCCTGGACTCAGTTGCTGGTGGCTTAAAAAATCTGTCTGACAATTTTCTACCCCTGGAATGAAGAACGCAGATAGGCAAGGAACAAGCCTTTCTGCCCATGCCAAGATGTGATTCACCTCTTTTTGGGCATCCAGACTTCTGGTGCCTCCTTGATTGATATAGGCTATGGCCGTAGCATTGTCAGACTGAACCCAAACAGGCCAGCCTTGCAGTCTGCAAGACCAAACTTTGAGGGCCAAATGAATTGCTCGAATCTCCAGAATGTTGATGGGAAGGAGCTTTTCGGCCCGGACCACTTTCCCTAGGCAGATGATTCTTCTAGCACTGCCCCCCAGCCTAGAAGGCTGGCATCTGTGGTCACCACCTTCCAGGTAACTGGAGTAAAGGAATTCCCCTCCGACAGATTTTGGGGGAGGAACCACCAATTGAGGCTCTGGCGAACCCCTGGAGATAAGACCATAGGAAGATCCAGGGCCTAAACATCCTTGTTCCAAGCTGACGGAATTCTGCCCTGTAACGGTCTTGAGTGAAACTGGACATAAGGGACAGCCTCGAATGATCTTCCCCAACAATCTCATGCAAAGACGGATGGAAGGACTTCTCTTTGCCTTTACCACTCGGACCAAGTCTCCTATGGCTTTTGCCTTTGGCTTGGGAAGGAATACCTTGCTTAGGGATGTGTCTATAATCATGCCCAAGTACTCTAGCCTTTTTTGAGGCTGCAAGAAAGATTTCTTCAAATTGAGGACCCAGCCTAAGTACTCTAAATATTTTACGGTGCTGTGCACATTGTGGCCCAAGCGAGCGGCGGACTGATCTATGATCAACAGATCGTCCAGGTAGGCGGTTATCGCTATGCCTCGTGCCCTTAGTCTTGCCAGGGCCGACACTTGAGGTGCTGTAGCCAGCCCGAAAGGAAGGGCTAGAAACTGAAAGTGGCACTGATCCACTGCAAACCTTATAAATCTTTGGCAAGTGGGAAATATTGGCACTTGCGGATATGCATCTTTGATGTCTATTGATGCCAGGAATTCTCCTCCCTCAAGGGTGTAAACAACTGAACGAACAGACTCCATGCGGAAAGAGCGATTGTTCAGAAACTGATTCAGACTCTTTAGATCTAGGATAAGTCTGACATCCCCATTTGGTTTTGGAACCGTAAACAGGTTTGAATAGATACCTGACCTCTGATCCTCTAGGGCTAACTCCAAGATTACCCCTTGGGACCAAGGCCAGAAGTAGAGGCCTTCTTTTTTCTAGATCTCTGGAAATTCTTGATCTCAGAAAACAGGGTGGTAGAAGTTCTCTGAATTCCAGCTTGTAGCCTCAGGACACTGTGGAGATGATCCACTTGTCCTGAATCTCGTCCCGCCAGGCTTTTGCAAAAAGCAGCAGCCTTCCCCCCACTCGGCTGAGCGGGGGCATCCCTTCATAGGGAAGTTTTGTGGGTCTGTTTAGACTTTCAACCGCAAGTTCTTTTTTGCCCTTGGGCTTGGCTCTGGGCTTTTCCCCTAGACTAGACTGGGGCGGCCGTCGCCACTGTCTGTAGACTGAGTTTTCAGGGGCTGGAGAGAGACATTTAAAAGAGGGACACCTACTCTTTCTTTTAACCGGCAATAAGGTAGACTTGCCACCGGTAATCTTTTGGATGTATTTATCCAGGTCATCTTCAAACAGGCGCTCTCCCCCAAAGGGGGAACCCTGCCAAGTATTTCTTGCAGGAAGCCTTGGCCTCCCAATGTTTTAACCAAACGGACCTGCGCATGTGTACCTGCAGGAGATTCAAGCGAGATGCTTGCTGAACAGAGTCCATTATCGCATCAATCACAAAGCACAAGGCCTTAGGAAGGCCATCATAAACCTCAATCTCCTAAGAAGAGAGGAGGTTAATCATCTGCTTCATTTGTTCCTTGAGGAACTGACATACACAGCAGGTTGTACTACAGCCCTAGCCCTGGCAGAGGAGGATTTTAATAGGGACTCCAGCTTTTTATCAGCTGGATCCTTGAAACCCTGCACGTTATCTAAAGGACAGGTCAGGTTTTTGTTTGCACAAGAAATAGCTGCATCAATAGCAGGTACCCCCCCTATTTCTGGGTGTAACCTTCCTCCATAGGATAAAGGAGGGAAAACTGCTGAACCCAGTCATCACACATTAGTTTACCCAGCAAGGGATGAACTGGAAAGGCGCAAGCAGCCTGCAGGGATTTCCAAAATCCCAAAGAGGAAACAGAGGGCCTAGAAGCTTCAACAGAAGACAATTTGTAAGTTGCACGCACCATCTCTGCATAATATTGCACCTGCATCTTTAGCGACTGAGAAGTCGCAGGAAGCCTCTCATCCTCTGAGTCCTCAGACTGCACATGACCCTCATCTCCTGAGAGGGATTTTTCACCCTGAGAAGGCTCATCTGATGAGAGAGCAAAAGCAGAAGAAGGGGATCTACCCCGTTTTCTGCTATTTTTCAAGGATTTTTCAAGGAGGTTGCGACAATATTAGCAATCCTTCCTTCCAGGCCATCCATAGCCACTTTTAACCACTTCAGCCCCGGAAGGATTTACCCCCTTCCTGACCAGAGCACTTTTTGTGATTCGGCACTGCGTCACTTTAACTGACAATTGCGCGATCGTGCGATGTGGCTCCCAAACAAAATTGGCGTCCTTTTTTTCCCACAAATAGAGCTTTATTTTGGTGGTATTTGATCATCTCTGTGGTTTTTATTTTTTGCGCTATAAACAAAAATATAGCGACTATTTTGAAAAAAATGCAATATTTTTTACATTTTGCTATAATAAATATCCCCCAAAAATATCTAAAAAAACATTTTTTTTCCCCAGTTTAGGCCGATACGTATTCTTCTACAAATTTTTCGTAAAAAAAAACGCAATTAGCGTTTATTGATTGGTTTACACACATACCTCCCGTTCCCCGCTCTGTAACGAACGAGCGCGCGTGCCCGGCGGCGATCACGCCCGCCAGGCACGCGCGCGGGACTCGTGGGCGTGCGCGGGCGTGTGCGCGGGCCGCCGGCGGAGCACGCGCGCCCTCTAGCGGCCAAAAAAATAGGACGTAGAGCTACGTGCTCCCGCGTAGCAGTGCCACCGTCCCGCAGTAATATGACGGCGGGCGGTCGGCATCTAGTTAAAGTGCCCTTAGTGTTAGTGACATATACAGGAGCTGCCATAGGAGAAGCTGCAAAACCAGACAGGGGCTCATCCTGTGAGGCTGCTAACAGAGGGGGATGGTAAACTGCAGGGAAGCTCAGAATCCTTAGCCGTACGTGGGGATTTTCTGGTGTCTTTTTTATTTGCCCTAGACCCTCTTCTAGGAGACATAGGGCCAGATTCAGGTAGATGGGCGCATCTTTAATCTGGAGTAACGTTTCTCATTCACGTTACTCTGGCGAAATTTTAGGAGCAAGTGCTGTTATTCATGAAGCACTTGCTCCTAAAGTTGCGGCAGCGTATCGAAAATGAGCCGGCGTTAATCAAATTGGGCGGGTACGGGGCGTGTATTATTAAAACTAGGTGCGATCCCGCGGCGAACGTACTGCGCATACGTCGACTGTCAATGCATCCCAGTGCGCATGCTCACAACTTCCGTCGGCACCACTTCCTAGGGCCCAAATTTCTGCAGAGTATATACGGCAGGCCCCTACTTTTAAACATCCAACTTACCAACGACTTCTACTTGCAAACGGAAGGAGACAACAGGAAGTGAGAGGAAATCTACCCCATGGAAGGGAAATTCTCTTCTGTAAGAGGTGTCTTCTGTCCACTGATGCTTTATCACCAATCATTGTTTCACAAAAGAAAATTCAAAAAATTCAAAAAAATCATTTGTTATTGGGACAGAAAGTGAGGTGCAATCCTCTGAACAGATGTGCACAGACAGCAAAACAAATGTTGCAGGGTGATAACCCTTCTCTATGTTTTCCAAAAATCTTAAAAATAGATTTTTTGGCTGGAGCTATACTTTAAAAAAAGTACCAGTTCAAAATTACAAACAGATTCTACTTAACAACAAACCTACAGTCCCTGTCTTGTTTGCACTGCCTGTATACTGCTGTTCAAAGTATATAGGGCCAAAGGGGTTGGTAATGACCCGGGGGGAGGGGGGGAAATCCATGCTATTTTTCTTAATGATTTTCATCCATATTGCAGGGACCAGACATTACATTAAAGCCGCAAGCAGTTTTAAATGACTTTTTTCCTCATAGTAATGTCATTTTGTGCAGGGACAGTTCTAAACACGGGAGACACGTGCCACTTAACAGGCATACTATAGACACCCAGCAGGTATGATATTTAAAGGAATTTTTCATTTAATTTTTCACTTTAAGCATCATCTGACTGTTATGATGTTGAATTTTAAAAGCAGCGGCAAGCCTGCTCATGACACAGGTTTGCTAATCTGACAGAAGTTCGCTGCTTTTAAATTTCAATATCTAACCAGTCAGACGGACGTCTAACTACTGTATATCACTATATAAACTCACTTTCCTGCAAAAAATATGTGTAAAATGGAAAACTCCGGTAGGTGTAACAAGATGTCCGCTTTCTCAGAGTATCCTTACTATGGAGGAGTGCGGGGTGTAACAAGATGGTGGCGACGAAACGTCACTTCCTTTACCAATTCTGACGGGTCGCCAAATCTGACGAAACACCTGCTTTTTTTGTTAGTTTTGGTAAGGAGCCATTAAAGCATTTTTGGCTCTTTACGCTCCTATTCTATTTTTTTTGCTTTGAGCGTAAAAAATAGTACCAGTCTGTGGAAAATAAATATTTCTTGATCATACATCACGGGACACAGAGCCTTAATTACTTAATTGGTTATGTAGTTATCACAGGTGATTGGACACTGGCAAACCCAATTAAAATTGAGTTCCTCCCCTATATAACCCCTCCAAAATGGAGAGTACCTCAGTTTTTTCGCCAGTGTTAAGGTGGTTGGTCACGTTCAACATGTGCTAAGAAGAAAAATGCTCTTTTGATAGTCTGGCTGCAGAGACCTAGAAGCTATAACCGGATCCATTCCTCAGGCTGATATCAAAGGCCTAAGACATTTCTGTCTTTGCAGATGACACCAAGCTATGCGGTGGAATAACGTCCTTGCAGGATGTCTCCAATTTACAAGCCAACCTCAATGCTCTGTCTAATTGGGCGACTATGTGGCAGATGAGGTTTAATGTTGATAAATGTAAAGTTATGCACTTGGGGGCTAAGAATATGCATGCATCATACATGTTAGGGGGAGTTCAGCTGGGGGGATCTGTAGTGGAGAAGGATCTGGGGGTTTTAGTTGATCATAAGCTCAATAATGGCATGCAATGCCAAGCTGCGGTTTCCAAAGCGAGCAAAGTCCCTTCTTGTATTAAGAGAGGTATGGACTCCAGAGATAGAGATATAATTCTGCCCCTGTACAAATCATTAGTAAGACCTCATCTGGAATATGCAGTCCAGTTTTGGGCACCAGTTCTCAAAAAGGATATGGGAGAACTGGAGAAAGTGCAGAGAAGGGCAACTAAACTGATAAGAGGCATGGATGAGCTCAGCTATGAGGAAAGATTAGAAAAACTGAATTTATTCACTCTTGAGAAGAGGAGAATAAGGGGAGATATGATCAACATGTACAAATATATAAGAGGTCCATATAGTGAACTTGGTGTTGAGTTATTCACTTTAAGGTCAACACTGAGGACAAGGGGGCACTCTTTACGTCTGGAGGAAAAGAGATTTCACCTCCAAATACGGAAAGGTTTCTTCACAGTAAGAGCTGTGAAAATGTGGAACAGACTCCCTCCAGAGGTGGTTCTGGCCAGCTCAGTAGATTGCTTTAAGAAGGGCCTGGATTCTTTCCTAAATGCACATAATATAACTGAGTACGAAGTTTTGTAGGTAAAGTTGATCCGGGGTAAATCCGATTGCCTCTTGGGGGATCAGGAAGGAATTTTTTCCCCTCCGGTAGCAAATTGGATCATGCTCTGCTGGGGTTTTTTGCCTTCCTCTGGATCAACTGTGGGTATGGAGTTGGGTAGTATGTAATGTGTTTTATTTTGTTTGTTTATTTTTTTTTATGGTTGAACTGGATGGACTTGTGTCTTTTTTCAACCTGACTAACTATGTAACTATGTAACTATGTAAGATGGTTGGTAACCAGGCCTCGTGTTGAGAAGAAACACGGTTTGCCTGTAATGTCTCTCTGTGGAGGTCTGGGCTCTGGGATCTAGACTTTGGTGTACTAATACATACGTGGCACGAAAAGTTTCTGGCAGAGTCTTCTACAGGTCCAGGTATGAGGTTTTCTCTAATAAAACCATTTGTAAACCTGAAGGTTGGCACAACTTTTCCGCCGTGATGGGTGAAAGCTGGAACTACATTTGGTAGCTTTCCTGCGGCGTGGATCAGGTAAGAAGAAGATCATTTTTAATTTATGTATTATCTTCTTGGAGTAGGATGTCTTTCCTGGTTTTCACCACTGGAGGGAGTAAGTGCAGCCTGGTGTTTTCTTACATAGCCTTCCAGGATATACATGCTCAGTGAAGTCAGTCATAATAACAGCGCGCGCATGTGTGAACATTTGCGTGCCAGAAACGATCGTTTGCACGCCAGAAACGATTGTTTCTGACAGTATGGAGACATGGATAGAGGGAGGGTCCAAAGTGGTTGCTAGTGCTTTTACAGCCATGGAGGAAGACATCATAGGTCTCCATAGCCGTGATGACGGCTGACAGCTCTAAGGAGGGGTGGCTCCCCTTCAGTTCACCTGCCCCTTTCTATTCATTAAAATGCATGTGCCTCCATTGTGGGGATGCTCATTGTTTAGTGTTAGGACCACAGAATTATGGGGTGCCTTGGCGCGGCTCTGTGGCTCACGCATGCGTTTGCAAATGCTTGCCGACAAAACCCCTGTTTTTAACGCATACTGTTAGACAGGTTAATTGGTTGTTTTGCAAGCTGGTTGGTAAGAAGGCTTGATTTTTCCCTGGACATTCCCCAGGTCAATTTTGTTATCTGCTTTAGCCTTCCATTGCTACTTACTGCTATGGCCAGCTATAGATGGTGGTGGTGGATAGTGTTGCTCACGAATATTCGCATTGCGAATATTCGATAGGAATATTGCATATTCGAGTATTCGCGAATATGGCGAATATTCGTATTTTTTCAAATTTATTTTTAAAACAAAATGTTTGGGAAAAATGAATGCGCTACTGTGAGTAAACAGTGGTGAATGAATGGGTAGCAACCACACTTAAGAGGCAGCTCAATCTGTCCACAAAACACAAAATAACATATGAATAAAATAGGTGATAAGCGCTACAAATAGTGGTGCGTGAGCACTAAATTACACAATACATGAAATGTCAAAGACAAAAAACTCAAAACACTCAAAATTGCTATGTGAATACAAAGGCTCATATATGTGAATGGGAGCAAAAAACGAGTATAGTGGATAAATAGAGTTCCATGTGTCAGACACTGCTGAAAACCAGGAGTGAGGTCCTTAGGGACCGGTGGGGGATGTGCTGGGCTGTGGACAATTGCGCCAGGCGGTATCTTGCTGGTAACAGCTGACGGGCTAGATGATAATATGATGGATGACTTCACTCTTGATGCTGTTCAGTACTGGGAGTCGCCAACAGGTGATGTAGTTCCCTTACCTTCAAGATGCTATATATAGGCATATAGTTGGATTCATCAGGTATGGAGATCTCGCTGTCCCAGATGGATTCCCTCTGTTGTATCCAGGTGGTGTTGCTGCTCCAGGCTCAGCCGTCCACAGAGTTGATGTGGTGAATGTGGGATATAGAAGAGAGAATCTCCAATCGTGAAGTAGGTCGCCAAACGCACCCCAATCCTGGTCGAGCGCGGCTGTTGGCTTGAGGGGGGCCAATCAGAATAACTCGAATATTCGGCAAAAGGAATATTGCGTGATTATCTTCTCCGCCCCTCTTTTGCATCAGAGCCAATCAGAATAACTTGAATATTCGGCAAAAGGAATATTGCGCGATATTCCTTTTGCCGAATATTCAAGTTATTCTGATTGGCTCTGATGCAAAAGAGGGGCGGAGAAGATAATCACGCAATATTCCGTTTGCCGAATATTCGAGTTATTCTGATTGGCTCTGATGCACGCATCAGAGCCAATCAGAATAACTTGAATATTCGGCAAAAGGAATATTGCGCGATTATCTTCTCCGCCCCTCTTTTGCATCAGAGCCAATCAGAATAACTTGAATATTCGGCAAAAGGAATATTGCACGATATTTCTTTTGCCGAATATTCGAGTTATTCTGATTGGCTCTGATGCAAAAGAGGGGCGGAGAAGATAATCGCGCAATATTCCGTTTGCCGAATATTCGAGTTATTCTGATTGGCTCTGATGCACGCATCAGAGCCAATCAGAATAACTTGAATATTCGGCAAAAGGAATATTGCGCGATATTCCTTTTGCCGAATATTCGAGTTATTCTGATTGGCTCTGATGAAAAAGAAGGGCGGAGAAGATAATCGCGCAATAGGAATATTGCGCGATTCTCTCTCCGCCCTTCTTTTGCCCCCTTATTCTCCTTTCTTTTAAGTAGAGTTAGTGTAGAGTTAGTGTTTAGTGCATATTAGTTTAGTAATACAGGAAATGATCTCCGTTTATGAGAATTTCGCAATCATTTTCGCATTAGCCAAATTTCGCAAAAAATTTTTTGGATAAAATATCACGAATATTCGATATTAGCGAATATTCGCAAATATTCTTCTATATATTCGCGCAATATCGCGAAATCGAATATGGCGTATTCCGCTCAACACTAGTGGTGGACAGGTTTATGCTTCACCTGTGGTGTTTATATTGGTCCAGCAATGCACCAACACCTTTGCAGCCATTGAGCTACATGCTGGGTGCTTGGTGTGCTCCTGTACCTTTAAGGAGGGGTGGCTCCCCTTCAGTTCACCTGCCCCCTTCTATTCATTAAAATACATGTGCCTCCATTGTGGGGACGCTCATTGTTTAGTGTTAGGACCACAGAATTATGGGGTGCCTTGGCGCGGCTCTGTGGCTCACGCATGCGTTTGCAAATGCGTGTGGACAAAACCCCTGTTTTTAACGCATACTGTTAGACAGGTTAATTGGTTGTTTTGCAAGCTGGTTGGTAAGTAGGCTTGTTTTTTCCCTGGGCATTCCCCAGGTCACTTTTGTTATCTGCTTTAGCCTTCCCTTGCTACTTACTGCTATGGCCAGCTATAGATGGGGGTGGGTGACAGGTTTATGCTTCACCTTAGGTGCACACATTGCAGAGGACACAGCACAGTGAGCACACCACGTGAAAATACTTGCAGAATGATCCCCTGCCTCTGGTATTAATATCAGGATATCCCTGCCTTTAGGAATTAATATGAGAAACACCAGCAAATCTATTGACGTAGCTTTAGGTGGACACAGACAGTACACCACGTGAATATACTGCAGATAGCACAATCACCTGCCCGCCTGTCAGTAAATTAGGAAGAGTGGATCTATCTAAACTCAATATTATGTATATATATATCCAACATCTGGGATGCATATATATCCTCTACACACTGTAACTCTAACTGACTAGCCTGCTCTATCTAACTCTAAAAAATGACACTCTCTCTCTCTCTCTGTCTCTTTCTGTAAACCACCAACACACTACACAAGGCCGACTTCCAGGCAGCCTTATATAGTGTGGGTCGTGTAATAACCCCCTGAGCCATAATTGGCCAAAGTCCCCCTGGCTTTGGCCAATTATGGCTCTCCGTTTTTTGCAAGCTGTGATTGGCCAAGCATGCGGGTCATAGTGCATGCTTGGCCAATCATCAGCCAGCAATGCACTACGATGCCGCAGTTAATTATAGGCCATGACACGTCACTCGAATTTGGCACGAACGGCCCAAAACATTTGTAATTCGACGAACGATCGAACATAAGATGTTCGAGCCGAGCGTGAGTTTGACTCGAACACAAAGCTCATCCCTAGCGGACAATTCTCCCCTCAGAAATTCTATAATCTTGTAGACTACCAAATCCTTCTGTACTCCACCCAAAACCAAGGCATCCATTTTGAACGGAATTGTAGGGAACACTGGAATAATTTAGGGCAGCTTTTCAGCCCTGACACACAAAGCACAGAGCCTCTTTGAAGTATTAACACAACAATGATTTGTGGGCTGGTACGATAAACATGCAGTAAATCAGACACGGGTTATTATGAAAGATACTTAATTTCTTATAGGATTAACTTAATGCCACACCAGATAAAGAATAATCTTCAGTGGTTTTTTAATGTTTCCTTAATGCACTTAGTGCAGCGCGGGGAAGAAGTTCACTGAATCTATAAAATTATAACCTGCCATGGAAAAGTAAAGCGATGCGCATTGGGTTGTCAATGGCTACTCACAGTTTCCCTTGCAGACAGAATTTTAATGGGTGTTGGAGAGCAAATGATGGATTGGCTTTGATCGCTAGAAATATATCCAAACAGAGTCCGGTTTCCTCGTGGTCTCGGTTCATCTGGCGTTCGGGGACTTATTAAAGTGATCACATTAGTTGAGTACAGATGTGAGAAGCATATTAATCCCTGTCACTTAACCATATGTGCTTTACTGTACTTTGCTTCTCTGTTTTAAATATGAACTTCAGTAACAAAAAAAAAAAAAAAAAGGTTTTGTTTTATCGTACCTCCCTAGAGCCTTTTAGATAATGAAAACTTACAAATAGGGTTAAGCTTTTCATGCTATCACTGAATGTGACTGCAGAATTACCTGACCTGCATATCTGCTAAAGCAGAGGGATGTGGCTACATTGTTCATTCTTGAGAGTTTAGCAGGAAAGCACTTCACTGGTCATCATGTTACTTCCCATGCACTAGCTAAAAAGCACTACTACTGGCCATTGATGTTTATTAGGTCCCACCCCAGGCAGATAAATGTAGCACCCTGATGTTTAGGCAGGCTATTACATTTATTTACCAAGTGATTGTTGCTGGGCCAATTGATAGGGGGTCAATTGATTTCACCCTAATTCTGGAATTTCTGAACTTCTCTCTTCTGTCACTAGATGGCCGGGTATCTGGTGGCATTAGATAGGACAAGGGCATTGCAAGGACAGATTAGGAATGAATGGGGTGTCTCAGAGGGACAGCAGAGGTGACGCTTGTGGAGTGCCAGGTCAGGAACCTAACGTGTCAGGAGAGGTGAAGCTATTGGATCTGAAATCTAGTGAGAGAGACTGGGAGCTGGTTGAGTGAGCTCCACGGTGAATGAGTGTGGGGTAAAGAGAACTGTTCCTATTGCAGTAAGTTGAAAACCTTTACTGTTAGTAACAGCTACAATATTGTTGCCATAGGAGACAGCGATCCTGCCTATACAGAAGTGGTGTTCGGCTGGAGGCCTTCACCTGTATAACCTATAAAAGTCTCAGAGTCTGCCAATTAGCATTGCACTTACCTAAGGTTGTCCTGGCCCTAATCCTCTCTCCCACAGTTCTGTTTAAGAGACAATAAATCTCTTTACATTCAAGAAGTGTCTGGTGCCCATCTGTTCATCTTGTATTACACCCACCATTCCTTTCAACCCACTCTACACTGATGAATGTCAGCTGTCCTTAACTCTGGAGGTCACCATTGGGCTTCAGGGGCTCCAGGACTTTATTACATATGGAAGACTCAAACTAATGCAGCCCTGAATGTAATACTATATCATTAAATATATTTTATTAATGCAAGCAGGTTAAAGTATTTCCAAAGTCTAAAGGTTGTTTACCTTAATGCCTTCTCTGCATTATGGTAAAAAAAAAAAAAAACTCTCCACTACCTTTCCTACCCAACCCCATTCCTAAACACTTATCTGTTACTGTTCCAGCACTGTCTCCAGCTCCAGCACCAATCCCCTCAATTCCTGCTCTCACAAGAGAAACTGAGGGGTTGCAGAGCTATAGGTTCCTGATGCTGTCAGTCAAATGCCTGTGACCAGAGAGTGAGGGCATCGGGTGGTCAAATAAGAATCTGAATTAAAATTGTAGTTTTGGTGGCTTGGATTTCCAAAGGAAGTAAGGGACCAAAGGCTGCTCCATATCCTGTTTCTGCATTATATCATCTTCTGCAGTTGCCTGAGAACCAGCCCAGCTCTCAGGTGACATCCTTTTAGATCTACATTCAGACAAAAAGGTTAAAAAAATACAAAAAATAGTTTGACCTCTCATTGAGCTCCTTATCCCATTTTCTTTGTTTCTTCTTCATTTTGTTATTTATTATCTTCCATGCTTTCTGCTGTCAGTTCTCACAATCCTCTCCAATGATTGTCTAATCTGATTTGAAACAGGTACTCAGAACAGACTGTACTGAGAAACCCACCTCTCACTTATACTCCCATCTCGTAACAGTATCCTTACCTGCTTTGATGGGACTTAGAACCCGATGCCTGCGGAACATACCAGACCTAGACAATGATGATTGGGAAGATATTTGGGATCTCCACCTCCAGACTTTGGTCTCTTTACATGACCGTCAAACACAATTTAAAATTGTACACCGGGCGTACTGCACTCCTTACAGACTGGATTCTGAGAGGAAGTGTTATTCTTGATATCTCAATTGTCTTCTGTTACCATACAACCCTCAATGCGTGTCTGTTTAC
Organism: Rana kukunoris; assembly: GCA_029574335.1. Taxonomy (NCBI): domain Eukaryota; kingdom Metazoa; phylum Chordata; class Amphibia; order Anura; family Ranidae; genus Rana; species Rana kukunoris. Next base: position 406,778,483 of record CM056051.1, read on the forward strand.
TGGGCCTGGTTGAAAATATTATACCTACGGTGGAACCTTGGTTAGTTTGCTTCTCCTCAATGCTAAAAAGACCATAGCATTACATTGGAAAAAGCCTACTTCTTCATCTCCTATATTTTGGAAACAATTGGTGAACAATAGTCTATGTGAGGAAAAAGATTAGCGCTGTGATACCATAGAGACAATGATTTCTCTTGGAGAATGATAAATCAATGATCACTGCACTGAAACAGTGATAAAGTACCAAAAACAAATAACTGATGGTGAAGTAAGTGAATAAACTGGTGTTATAGGAAACACAACCAAAAAAAGGTAAACACTAGAAAGTCCATCCAAAACTGGTGAGATGAATAGATGATAGAATGACCACGTGGATCCTCAAAGACAGAATATCACTTTCTAAATGAAAATAAAAATGCGCTTACCAGAAAGCGTAGATCTGCCTGTCAGCGACAGCAGATCAAAAGGCATGAACACTCACGGGGCATACTCTGCTAGGCTTCCTCAGACTGGATCGAAGATGGAATAGATCTTCAGTGGAGGGCCATATATGCACGGTGTCCTGGAATGATGTTCATATATGCCCTATGGGACCCCCTTTGGGCTGGAACCCCAGGGGACCCCCTCTGGGCTGGAGCCCCAGGAGACCGTCTCCAGGTTGGCACGATCACTGTGAGGATTACCGTCATGGCGATCATGACTACCCTAATAGGAGTTCAGAATAGGTTTCTCCCTTTACAAGAAAACTACATGAGAAATGATTGCCGTTTCTCTGGTGGTTTTTATGACAGAATTGATAATTATGACTACAACCATCCCGGGCCCTCTTTCACAGGGGAGTGCAAGAATACCTTGAAAGCCTAGAAGGACAAGAGGGGGGGGGGGGTCCAAAGCAAAAAGGAAAAGAGTTTGAGTGGTACAGATGTTTTTAATGTGAGCTTGGCGGTTCTGACTGACGAGGAGAAACATGTCCTAGATAAGGGCTTAAAGTATGTCCCTCCCAGGACATTAAATAAATTCTCTATGTTCATAGATGTGCAGAAATGTGTCCGTAAGCTCAGTATTCAAAGACACTTCTTGGCCCCACCTCCCAACATTGTTTCCACTGTGTTTAAGCCATTGGACACACATGTCTACAGTGGGTTGGCCAACCCCTCCTTATTTAACCCTTCGGGGAATATGGCTCCGGCCATTAACGTTTTTCGCAGCCTTGTCCTACAGGATCTAGACGGGTTGCCTAGCAAAAAGATACATGCCGATCCTAGAGTCAAGACTGGTTTAAAACAACTTTGTGAACAGAAAGACCTAATCATTCGTCCGGCCGACAAAGGGGGAGCCATTGTCATGCTGGACAAAATCGATTACATCAAAGAAATGAATAGGATTTTGGGTGATGAGGAGACTTATACCCCCATTCATACCAATCCGACGTCCCAATTTAAAAAGGCTCTAGTTGAATTGGTAGACGAGGGCTTCTCTTTGGGGATTCTAGACAACAAGGAGAGGAGTTTCCTCGTACCTGTTGTACCTAGGATTCCAGCGATTTATTACCTCCCCAAGGTACATAAGGACCCAGTCAATCCCCCTGGCCGTCCAATAGTCAGCGGGATTGACTCGGTCACAGCAAAGATTGGCAGGTATGTTGATTTTAACCTCCAGCTGTTGGTCAGACTCATGCCTTCCTATTTGAAAGATACAGGAGATACCATCAGGCTGCTCAAATCCGTTGGTTTCCAGGAGGGTATGATTCTGGCCACTGCTGATGAGGCGGCATTTTTTTTTTCTATTGAAAAGCCTGTGGCGTGCAAAACACAACCCAAAAACTTCACCCGGTGCAGGAAAAATGTGCACACACATAAAGAGTGACACAAAAAACTGTGACGGGTGCATCGTCAATTGGCCCTCCGAAAAGGGCCCAACCCTGATCCTTGTCGGAAGTGCAATGTGTGTCTGCACAACTCTATCTACAGTAGATGGCTGTGTTACGTTTAAATATTCCTCATGTTTTTCCATGGATTTCCTTCTTGATCCAGTTGATGGCGCATCCTCGCTCTGTATCTTCATTTGGTTCAGGCGAGGTGCGCTGCCTTATGTGTACACTGTCTCTGAAGTGCCCCCCCTCCCCGCATGACGCTGACGTGTGAGGCTTTTTGGCCGATTACACCTCTTTGTAGTCTGCGGCGCTCGGATTGGTGTTTTGTGCACTCCAGTGTGCGTGTCACATGGCGTTGACTGCGCACAGTGTGCGTCATGAAGTCGTGCAGACGACAAGATTGGCTGAGTCAGGTGCCCACCCCTGTCACTTACTCTGCTCTCATTTCACCATTACAGAGCGGAGATCTGACATTCGGACACCTGGGCTACAGTGAAGATGGAGCCGATAGGTTACAGTGTTTGGAGCTGGATACGCTCCCTTACATGTTAACCTGCACGATCCCCATATATATGTCCATCCATGAGCCTAGGTTTAGATCCGCCTTGTGGGTGGTACTTTATGTCCTTCCCTTAACTTTCCCTAATGGCAGACTCTTATCCTCCCCCAGGGGCGGTTACTACAGGAGTGCTGGTTAATTAATTATGGTATTGGTTATGCTTGCCCTGTCCAGGGTGGGTGGTTATCACCACATGTCTATCCCTCCCATCTGTGCCTGCATTTCCTTGATGCCTTATTAGTCTAAACATGGCAACTCCTGTGTCTATGGGAGGGTCCTTCAGTTGTGCCATATCATTGGTCCATTTTTGGAGGCTGCGAGTCATGTACTGGCTCTCCTCCAACCATCTGCCTTGATTGGGCGATTGGTCTGATTGGTCCTTTCTGTGTCTAGTCATTAATGTTTTATATTTATATGTGTGCAATATGGGGGAACAGGTTGATGCCCCAGTTGAAGTCCCTCTAGGATGAAACGCATAGGGCTTGGTTTTTACCATTTCTCATATTGCCCCTTTTTATATTTTGTGATCACTTTTAATGTACGTGTTGGTTTTATTCAGATAAACCTATATTTTTTGACATGCACCATTGGGGCTGTGTTTTTCCTTCTCTCCCCCACATTATTTTGAGTCTTCCATTTCCACCTCATCTCACCCCTCAAGGGGTTCACCATTATCTCCCCACATCTACTCTTGAGAGTGGACATCTTGGGATAATCAGGACATCATTCCGGGACACCGTGCATATATGGCCCTCCACTGAAGATCTATTCCATCTTCGATACAGTCTGAGGAAGCTGAGCAGAGTATGCCCCATGAATGTTCATGCCTTATTGATCTGCTGTCCCTGACAGGCAGATCTACGCTTTCTGGTAAGCGCATTTTTATTTTCATTTAGAAAGTGATATTCTGTCTTTGAGGATCCTCGTGGTCATTCTACCATTTATTCATCTCACCAGTTTTGGATGGACTTTCTAGTGTTTACCTTTTTTTGGTTGTGTTTCTTATAACACCAGTTTATTCACTTACTTCACCATCATTTATTTGTTTTTGGTACTTAATCACTGTTTCAGTACAGTGATCATTGATTTATCATTCTCCAAGAGAAATCATTGTCTCTATGGTATCACAGCACTACATTTTTCCTCACATCACCGTTCAATATTTATCATATTGTAGTGTGGCTGCTTTAGTTTAATTTTTTCTGTTTAGCGCAATATTCCCCCCCCCCCTGTTTAACAATAGTCTATCATTGTACAAAGATACATATATCAACAGAGGTTGTCCAGGGAAATATGACAAGGTATGGTCTAAATGGCTAGCTGAGCCCTTTACTGCTTCCGCCATGTTCATGGGGTAATTTCTGTCTCTTTTCTTTTTTCCGTATATGTTTTTTTTGCCGTATATGACATCCCTCCATGAGCTGCTGTTTCTAAACCATATTTCAGTATTAGTCCAGGAGTAATAGCTAAGTTTCACAGTTCTCTCTTTTTCTAAGTTGTTAAATTGTCCATGGTAATGTTGTCATTATATTAGTTAGCGCCTGTTTACAGTTAGAACCCAATGGGCTAAACAGGGATGTTACTAAACTGTTTATGTACTGTATGCTTTATTTGATCATTTGTATGACTATCATCTATTATTTTGATTGAGATTAGTATGTAAATGTTTTACTGCTATACCTGATTTATATACCAGAACCAGCTGCCTTTAATTTTTCTGTTGTTTGTATGGAAATTTCAATAAAAATTGACAAGTTGTGTTGGGATGCCATTAAGAATGAATGACACCGCAGCACTACAGCTCACAGCACACGCTGACACGTGCATTCCCGCAACACAAAGGTGTGAAACAAGTTTTACTATTTCCTCTACTATTTTAAATAGTCGCAATAAGCGTAATAGTCATATCAAAACAAATATAAACTGCTGCTGGCAAATATAAATGCCATTATGTGATGAGCGTACCATGACTCAGAAGGTAAGGGGGCCCACTCACAACAGATGTGAAGTTTGCACATTATGAATTATGCATTCTCTGAAGGGAATATTACAAACGCATTTTCCATCTATCCATCCCACATCACAATCGCTTACTTTCACATCAATTTAGTTAAGTGTTCATTGACATCCCTTCTGTGCCCGGGGGACACAGGCTGCCACTTTGTGCTTTTGTAATATTATGTTAGATGTCAAATACAGCATGTCCAATAAATTGTACTGCTTTTGTATTACACTGACACATGGGCTTAGCCAGTACAGCAAAGAGCAATGACAACATGCAAAGGTGAACTCTGATTGGTTGTTATGGACCAATGCACTTTGCACATCATCACTGCTTTTAGCAGCGTTTTATAGTACACAGCAGGCTCCACATTTAGGAACAACCATTAAAAGCTTGTTTTCACATGTGTAACTGCAATGCACTGTGTAGCGGGGTCTTCCTGTCAGAGTCTAATGACAGGCCATCCCCGCTGGAACTTTATTCACGTTTGTAAATATGTAAGTTACCTTTCAGGAATTATGCATTGTGGGATTGGAAGTAGCGGGAGATATAGACTCCATTGACTCTTACGAGAAACAGACTACATTTCCCACAATGCCCTGCCCTGTTGGAGCATGTGACGCCTCCGCACAGACTTGTGGGGAGGTTACTTAAGGAGAGGGTGTGGCGCCTTTTCTCTCTCTTGGGACTAGCATCTTCTCCTCTGCCTGGCCTGAAGCCTGGGCCTGAATCCACGAGAGACCAGCCACCCGAAAGGAAGCAAGGCTCGAGTATCCAACCTGTGTCCCGGGGGATCGGAGAGGAAACCCAGCTGACATCTAAACCAGTGGAATACCCTCGTCCAGGATCCTTGTGCTGTGGAGCAGTGATTCACCAACGCACTTTCTGAGAGGAATTCAGGTGGATCGGCCTGTCGGGTGAGAGAGCACATGCTCAGCTCCTAAGTTTCCCTTAGACAGACACTTTAGTGCCACCTCACAGGCCGCCCACACTCGTTTGGCCTCCAGCTTAAACTTAGAGGCTCTTTACTGTTTATAGTGGTTATGCAGAAGTGACTGACGCTGGCCAGCGATCAGCTCACCAACGTTGTTGTTAAGGATACCTTATCTGATTAGTTCCCGCTTACCATTCATTACTTGTGGATTACAAATTTAACGTGCACCACCCAGCCGCAACGTGGACTGTAGCTGTTTTCAGGACTGCTCACTAGAGGGAGCTCGTGGGAACGGACTGTTCACTTTAGTTTAGTTGAATGGTACCATTCCTTATTATAAGATCTGTTTTTGTTCATAAATGTCACAGGCCCTTGCAAAATCATACTGTGTTCCTGCATAACAACCATTCATTTGATAATCTAAACTTATGTTTGTTTCTTTGAGTGCTTATGAAGTAAACTCACTCTTTTGATTTAAATATACTGTTGTGTGAAGTGTATTCTTCTTGTCTGGAGGGACCATCCAAAATTCAGTTAATACTACTATTACATTGTTATTGAATATTGTATGCCTGTCATTAGGCCCCCAGCCCAGCAGGGGTCACAATACACCCACCAGACTTCTGATGTGTCAAGGGAGGGTTCAAGCAAGTTAAAGAGGGGTGAGCTAAACCAAAAGAGAGTAGATCCCAAAAACAATCAGCGGCCCCTGAGGGGGTAGCGCTACAACTACAATTAGAGATGGGCGTAACGACCCACTGTTCAGTTTGTGACAAAACTTTCGAACATCACAAAAGTCTGGAACAGAATAACAAACCCCATTGAAGTCTATGGTACTCAAACTGGAAAAATCAAAATGGCTATTTTGAAGTCTTATCTGGGTACTGCCCTTAGGGACATGTATCAATAAAAAAAAAGCTTGGGGAGCCAGTCTGTATGATGAGGCCACAATTTCGTGTACTCGAGCAAGAGAATTTTCGGATAAATTCTGGTGTCTCTTTCGCAGATTTTGGTTAGAAGTAACAGGTGTCAAAAATTTGGCTTTGGGTGTCGGTGGTGTCTTCACACCGTAACCCCATAGAGGTACTCTTGATGAAAGGAAGAATTGGCCTTGCTATCAAAAATTGAAAATGGAGCTGACAAATCCTGCATCATCCTCACTAGCTGTATGGAAACGTGGCGCGACAACAAGCTGCAACACTGAGCCCTGTCCTGAATCCTTCCACGTTGCAAGCCGGGTTACCCAGTGTGCTGTAAACAAAATATATTGTCCCTGACCATGCTTGCTGGACCACATGTCAGCAGTAGTGTGGACTGATTGCCTTGCCCAACGATGCCACAGCTTTGCCTTCTATGTGATGATAGAGAGCTGGAATAGCTATATGTAAAAATAAATAACAACTGGAAACCTTCCAGTGTGGTACAGCACATTCTGCAACTTTACAGAAAGGGTCAGAAAACAACCAGTTGGGAAGGCAGGAGTTGTAAAGCCAGCAGCTTTGACAAATTAAAATTAAAAAGCTGGATATGTGGGTGGCAGTGACTGTATTTATTTTCAGTGGCAGTGACTAGGTGGCAGTGACTGTATGTTTTATTCGCTGCAGCAGAGAAATTTGCCTGCTATAGTCTAGAGCTGGTGGTGTGCTACTGGCAGATGTAATGCAAGGACCCGGGACACCATGCGATATACAATCATCCCTGTCAGTGTAAGCGGCTGAGAGTAGGTGGGGTAGACTGGAAAGGTGAGGAGTGAGGGGGAGCAGAATTGCATACACTTTGTGTGGCTTTCAGGTGCTTTTGCCAATGGGTTGAGTGGTGGGAGGTTAACCACTTCCTGCAGAATGATGGCCAGAAAGTGGTTGCATTATCCAGACTGGGCGTCATATGACGTCCAGCAGGATAAGCAGGATAAGCCAGGCACGCAGCATGGCGATCAGGGGTGTGATGTGTCACTCTGACACACCGCATCTCCTATGTAGGTAAAGAGCCTAAGACGTAAGCTCTTTACCATGTGATGAGCTGTGTCCAATCACAGCTCACCACATGGTAACCAACAAGGTACGAGTAGACGGGAAATGATCGACAGCACATGCATCTTTCATGGTATATTTTTGTATGCTAGGGAACCCGTTTTGGGGGTGCCCTAACACACGTGTGTCAACACACTTTGTGTTAATATAACGCAAAAGGTGCGAAACCAGCTTAAAAGTAGAGGGCTGGTGAGGGGATGCACTGGACACCTTTTCTGTCATTGTGCAAAATACTGGGTGTCCAGTGCACCCCTGTGCCTTTAAGGAGTGTTGGGCTCCTCTAGGCTCATCTGCCCTTTGTCTATCCACTATTATGCATATGCTTTTACTATTGAGGCTCTCAAAGCTTATAGAGTTAGGACTGCAGAAAATAATGGGGTGCCGTGAAGTGGCTCTGCAGCTTATGCATGTATTTGCATATGTGTGCAAACAAAATCCCTGTTTTTTGTTTGTTTTTGATCATGAAAGAATTTTTATTGAAATTTATATTACAATATAAATATACTGGCCTAGATTCACGTAGGGCGGCTTAACTATGAGCGGGCGTAACGTATCGTGTTTACGCTACGCCTCTGAAACTTAGAACACAAGTGCAGTATTCTCAAAGCACTGGCGTCATAAGTTACAGCGGCGTAGCGTAAATGTGCCGGCGTAAGCGCACCTAATTCAAATGGAAAAGAGGTGGGCATGTTTTATGCAAAATAATCGTAACCCCACGTAATTGACGCTTTTAACGAACTGCGCATGCATCGTCCGAGGACGTATCCCAGTGCGCATGCGTCGGATAGAATGCCTAAATACGTCGCACACTGCCTACGACGTGAACGTAACTTACGCACAGCCCTATTCGCGTACAACTTACGCAAACGACCTAAAAAGATACGCTTGTTCCGACGTCCATACCTTGCATGGGTTGCGCCACCTAGAGAGCAGCTTTATCTTTACCCCGGCGTATGTCTTACGTAAACGGCGTAACTAATTGCGACGGGCGCACGTACGTTCGAGAATCGGCGTATCTAGCTCATTTGCATATTCAACGTGGAAATCAACGGAAGCGCCACCAAGCGGCCAGCGTAAATATGCACCCAAGATACGACGGCGTAACTGATTCTGAGAATCGGGCGCGCATATACAATGGCGCAGATTCGGACTTACGACGGCGTACGTGGAGATACGCCGGCGTACTGTAAGTCTTTGAGAATCTGGCCCACTGTGTTTAAACATGCCAGTAACGCACTCAAATATACTGCTTTAAACGTGCAGTAACGCACTAATATATATTGCGTTAATTGTATAGTAACGCACTGATATATACTGCGTTAAATGTGCAGTAACGCACTGATTAAAAAAGAGTGTAATTGCGCTAAAATCAACCCATATATTCATAAAAACACCATTGGTGTAAAAGTGTGAAGTGTTACTAATAATACCGTACTTCATGTATATTCAACAAACAACCATAAAAGTATATCAAAAACAACTAAAATAGTGCAATCAGTGTGTCTAATGAAAATATACTAAAAATAAACTCCCAGTGGTAAAATATAAATATAAATAAGTTACATGTGCAAAATTCCGGATAAAGTGCTACATTAAATACACCCTGTGTATATCCATACGCACTGATATATACTGCGTAAAGCATGCAGTATCGCACTCAAATATAATGTGTTAAATGTGCAGTAACGCACTGATATATACTGCGTTAAACGTGCAGCAATGCACTCAAATATACTGTGTTAAACGTGCAGCTATGCCGAGATATATACTGTGTTAAATGTACAGTAATGCACTCAAATATACTACATTAAATGTACAGTAATGCACTGATATACACTGCATTAAACGTGCACTCAAATATACTGCGTTAAACGTGCAGTAATTCACTGATATACTGTATACTGCATTAAACGTGCAGAAATGCACTCTAATATACTGTGTTTAACGTGCAGTAACGCACTGATATGTACTGCAGGAAACTGGCCCTGACAAATTAAACTGACACTAAAGTAAAAATGGATGGTCACACTACACTCACACTGATCGAGATTCACACTAAGCTGATATTCTACGCTGACAAACACAATAGCACACTATAGCACACTTATGCCACGTACATACGATCGGAGTGTCCGATAATCTAAAATACAATGGATTTTTTCTTCGGAATTCCGTTCAAGCTGTCTTGCATACACACTGTCAGACTAAATTTCGACCGTAAAATACTACAACGAGCCGAAAAAAAAGAAGTTCAATGCTTCTGAGCATGCGTCAATGAAAACCTTAAGGTTCAATGCGAGGACCTGGACATCAATTCACAGAAGATGCACTATCCATGCATTTTGAAGAATATACCCTCTTCATCAGATATAAATTATGTAGGAATCTGCTGCCCTCTACTGTCTGTATTTGTAAATAGTTTCTGCTTATTATTAATAATACCACAGAGTTAGCCGGTTACAAACAGGTACTTCCTGTCCCTACTATTTGGGTCAGAAACCCCAATCGGAGGACTGTGCTATATAAAGGGGAGTTTCCAGGACATAGAAACACACAACTGAGGGAGCTGTGGTGGCTCAACGTGATTGGCACTGCGCTGACAAACCGTTCACCTCTGCAGCCAAGGGTTCGAATCCCGGTCTCGGCTGCATGTGAATTGAATTTAGTGGTCTCAGCCCGGCTCCCGGTGGGTGTGCTATGCAAGGTACGCCTGTGCTTAGTAAGCCCACCCCCCCACAAAAACCACCACACTTGCACGCACACAAAATTGGTTTAAAACACATGCACTTTGGCCATGCGGTCTCCTAAAATAAAGAGAGGCGAAGGACCTACAGGGCTGTAAAAAGTAAGTTTGATCCTGTCTTCTCTGATCCTCTCCTTCTTTTACTGTCCCCAATCCATTTCCTCATAGAACAGGGCCTGGGGGGCACTCTGCACATGCTCAGTTTGGTGTGTTTTGCCAGTGAGTTTTTCTTTATTCTTGAGAGGGTGTAAGTCAGGGGTGCCCAACCTTTTGAAGAGCAGGGGCCACTTAAGCAACTTGATAACAGGTCACGGGCCACAACGAGCAGAGCAGGTCTGTGTCTACTCTGTATATGCCGAGTGGACACGGACACAGTCCACTATACCAAATTTGATTGGAGGTAGGACACAAGTCGGTTTACATCTGCCACTCCTAGGGGTGAATGAAGGGTCCAATTGGGTCGGACTGACCGTGAAAAGAGTCCGCTTTTACACAGATGAGCTGAAGTTTACCCGCACTGCTGGTGCAACGTAGTGTACCTTTGGCTTTCCTGCACTTTGCAATAGACTTCTATTATATTCTGCAGGTTTGGTGCACTTTCAGAAAGCTCACCAAACTTGCAGGTAATAACAGACGTCTATGGCTCAGTGCAGGTAACCTGCAGGTGCAATGCTCTGTGCCAGCGGGTCAGTTTGAAAGCAGCCCAGTAACCACTGCAGAACAGAAAATAAGTTTCGTACAGCAAACATGCAAAATATAAATATTAAAGTGTATCTGAACCCTGGAAATTAACTACTCTTATTTGCTCCCTTTTGTTCTGTTATTTTTTTTTACCATTGAAAGCGTTTTAATATATCTGATTGATAAGTGTAAAAAAAAAAAAAAAAAAAAAAAAAACTTTAATCCTGCCAAAAATCATCATGATAAGGAAAAATCATGATAAAAAAAAAAAAATCCCAATAGCATCCACTGATCTCTGCCTAATGCCTATGCTGTATTGTTATCAGTTAGATTGTTCCCAGCTATGTCAGTGGACTGCAGAACCACAGCCCATTTTATGTAGAAGAGGGTGAGATGTTCTGTAGTATTTTCTTAGGGTGACAACAACGCTCCTCCATAGATGTAATATGGAGAGTGTTGTCACCCTAGGACAGAAAGTGTGTTACATGTCCGAATCAAAATGTGAAAATAAAGGAAAGAATACTAGTAAAAGAAAACAAATGCAGCCAGCACATCTAAAGGATTGGTAAATTGCAGTATATTACTTTTTTATCTTGTGATATATCTTGTGATATTAGTTTGTTTTGTTTCTTTGGTGAAGTAACATTTATCTGGAAGAAAGCCAGCATACACTTTTTTCTGAGAAGGAGCGAATTAGGGCAACGAAGAAAAGGGAAGCTGCTGTAAAAGTTTATGGGCCTTTCAAATCTATGTATCAAAGAAGCCCTGCGGATATAACTCACAGAATCATAAGGAATTATGCTAAAATCGCAACAGGTACTGCCCCCCCCCCTCCTCCCCACTCCGCTACGCTGCTCCATGGACTTCCCCCGGCTCAGTTCTGCGTCTAGGCAGTCGTGTTACTGTTTTGGAAAATCCACTTAACTGTCATCATCACAAACACCCGTTAATGGGAACTCTTTATTACAGTTAAGGTTTGGATTTCACTTTCCAGAAACCAAATTAACAAGCCTTTGTCTAGATAACTGTTTTGTCTGTGCTTATAATAACATCATTAACATAATATAATGACACATTTTTTTTTATTTTGTTCTGCTATTAAAACTATCATGGTAGCATGCTTTTGTTATTTCATACTATTAAAAAGTTCAACTCCAAGCAAAATGTAAATGTAAACGGTCCATTGTTCATTAACTACCTTAATTCCTTTTTTTCATTCAAGTTTAAGTTTATTTCAGAAAAAGAAATCAGTTCATTGTAATGAACATCAAAGAAAATATCACAGTGTGATAAACAGTCATAAACAATAGGGTACATTCAGTACTTTTCATTCCCCTTCATTTCGTCTTTAAACAAAGTACCATTCTAATTATAAAGGTAATTATGAACAACTAAAAATAATAAATATATTAAAGATAATAAAATTCATTTTAAATGACCCTTCCCATCTCTAGAAATTCCACAAATCTTATAAAGTTGTCCAGTCCCACAAAACGATAAGAAACACAATAGACCATTTGTTCAGATCCATTAACCACGTGTTACCCGCCCACCGTCATATGACGGCGGGCGGGTAACTCCATTGTCCTGACTGCACGTCATATGACGTGCAGTCATAGAAAGCTGCTAGGGGCGCGCGCGCACCTGCCGCATCACTGGGACCCCCCGTGCCCGGTGGCCGCGATGGCCGCCGGGCACACGCGATTGCCGAGTAACTGAGCTGGGACGTGGAGCTCTGTGTGTAAACACAGAGCTGCACGTCCCTGTCAGGGAGAGAGGAGACCGATTGTGTCCCTTGTACATAGGGACACAATCGGTCACCTCCCCAGTCACCCCCCTCCCCCCACAGTTAGAACACAAACTAGGAGAAACATTGAACCCCTTCCCCGCCCCCTAGTGGTTAACCCCTTCCCTGCCAGTTACATTTATACAGTTATCAATGCATATTTATAGCATTGTTCACTGTATAAATGTAAATGGTCCCAAAAATGTGTCAAAAGTGTCCGATGTGTCTGCTATAATGTCCCAGTCCCGAAAAAAAATCGCAGATCGCCGCCATTCCTAGTAAAAAAATAAATTATTAAAAAAATCATAATTATGTCCCGTATTTTGTAGGCAATATAACTTTTGCGCAAACCAGTCACTATACGGTTATTGCGATTTTATTTTTTACATGTTTTTACCAAAAATATATAGAAGAATACATATCGGCCTAAACTGAGATAAAAAATGTTTTTTTTTTTTTTTAAATGGGATATTTATTATAGCAAAAAGCAAAAAATATTGTATCTTTTTTCAAAATTGTCGCTCTTTTTTTGTTTATAGCGCAAAAAATAAAAACCGCACGGGCGATTAAATACCACCAAAAGAAAGCTCTATTTGTGGGGATAAAATGATGCCAATTTTGTTTGGGAGCCACGTCGCACGACCGCGCAATTGTCAGTTAAAGCGACCGCCATATAATAGACCTAAGAGGACTCAGGTAATTCAATAACTATTTTCAATCGAACCACACCCACCGAAAATGTAACCTATGAAAAGAACAATAGTTAATATAGATAGATAGATAATATATATTATTCTCATCAAAATAATGGAAAAGAATAACATTAGTATCTAAAACATGTTCCTTATTCATAAAAAAAAAGAAATAACATAAATAAAAATAAAAAGAGAAGCAGTGAAATGATGATAGATAGAAAAAGATAGTAGAAAAAGGAAAGGAAGAAAGAGAAAGAAAAAGGGAATGGAGAAGAAAGGAAAGAAGGATAAAGACAAAGGCCCAGATTCAGATAGAATTAGACTATCGTAGAGTATCAGAAATACACTACGCTGCCGTTTTTTACCTGGCTCTACGTGGAATCCAGGTAGATTTTGTCCAGTAAACGACGGCGGCGTAGTGTATTTCTCCCGTCGCAATCCATCTGCGCGAGTAGGGGGCGTGAAGCATTTAAAATAGGCGCGTTCCCGCGGCGATCGAACTGCGCATGCTCCGTTCGCAAATTTCCCGCCGTGCATTGCGCGAAAACACGTCGTTACGTCATTCGTTGTTTGAGTAGCGTCGTTTACGGACAATCCTAGTCCCGAACGAGTTACGTAAAAAAAATTCGACGCATGAACGACGGCCATACTTAACATGGGCTACGTACCGTTAGACCAGCAAAAAGCTGGTCTAACAGTACGTAAAAAAAAATAGACGAAAGCGATTGCGAAGACCACTCGTATCTTCGTGGATCGCCGTAAAAACACATTTGCATATCCCGACGCATCAAAACGACGCAAACTCCTCCCAGCGGCCGCAAAAATAATGCAGCGTAGATCCGAAGGCTTACGAAGACGTAAGCCTCTCGGATCGAAGCCCGAAGCCGCCGTATCATGGTTTGAGGATTCAAACTAGTGATACGGCGCGCAAAATTTGAAATTACTCCTGTCTAACACCAGTTAGACAGGCGTAATTGCTTTCTGAATCTGGGCCAAAGAGCCCACCTGCCAAGAGCGTACATCAGTCCAAAGCGAAAACCCACCTCAGACCCATAAGGTATAAGAGATACCCATAAATTTTAACCAAGGTTCCCAAATTTCGTTAAATTGGTTAAAATTATCTAAGGCCGCGTACACACGACTAAACAAATCCGATGAAAACGGTCGGACAGACCGTTTTCATCGGATATGTTTGCTGGGCTATTTTGGTTTGATCAGTGTATACACGATCAAACCAAAATCCCAGCGGACAGACAGCGCGGTGATGTGGCGGTGACGTTGACGCCGCCACGTTACCACTCCAGGAAGTAAAATACTTCCACGCATGCGTCGAATCCATTCGGCGCATGCGGGAGATTTTTGTCCGCTGGTTAGGCGTACTAACCAGCGGACATGTCGGACGGACGGGTTTCCAGCAGACAAGTTTTAAAGCATGCTTTAAAACTTGTCTGCTGGAAAAACCTGTCTGCTTGCACGTACACACGATCGGATTTGTCTGCTGAAACGGTCCGTCGGACCGGTTTCAGCAGATACATTTTATCTTGTGTACGCGGCCTTACATGGAGCTAAGTCTTTTTTCTTGTTCCATTATCCATGTGACTTTTCTTTTCATATGTAGAATAGAGATCGAAAAGTCACCTCTATCTAAGGTAGGCCATAGATGGTGCAAATTTCTTTCCTGCAACCACGGGTTGCAGGAAAGAAATTTGCATGATTCCCCCATCAACATAGACAGTGTTGACAGGGGAATTCCTCCTGCCAGGCAATTGTCTTCTCCCGGCGGAGGGAGCCATCACTGCTGTGAGGAGACAGTGCTTATCACCAGCGGTTATAGCAGCCACTTCCGATTAACGCAAGCAAATCCGGCAGGCTGGTTTTACCGAAGTTGATTGATCGATCAACTTGGTACATTCAGCCTGCCCATTAATGGTTTGAATCTCGGCTGGTTCTTACAACAACATAAACATCTTGGTGCTCCACATCTATACATGCCTTTGGTAGTGAGCCATGTGCGTGCAGGGCTGGTGCAAGGATTTTTGACACCCTAGGCAAAACCTCATTTTGCCACCCCCTGGCCCCACCCCTGACTCCACCCCCTGTTCACAGCTTATGTAAGCCCCACCTTTTTAATGAAGCTCCCATCAAATGCAGCCCACTGGCACCCATAAAATGCAGCCTTACCAGCGCCCATCAAATGCAGCCTTACCAGCGCCTATCAATGCAGCCTCACCAGCGCCCATCAAATGCAGCCTACCAATGCCCATCAATGAGGCGCCGTACACACGGCCGAGGTTCTCGCTGAAAATCAGCGAGAACCTCGCTGGAATGCACATTCCAGCGAGGACCTCGGCCGTGTGTACGGTCTCGGCAAGCTTCCCGTCGGGAAGCCCGTCGAGCCGAAATAGAGAGCACGCTCTCTATTTCCTCGACGGCCCGCCTGGAAGAATGGCTGGTTGCCATTCCCGACGGGCGGGTCGCCGAATTCGACGGCCGGGAGAGAACCTCGACGGGCGGAACGATGTGTTCTGCCCGTCGAGGTTCTCTGCCGTGTGTACGGCGCCTGAATGTTTGCTTGCTTCCATTCATTTGGGAATCAGGACCCAGACTCAGTCTTCCATCACCGCTGCACCTCTGACACTATGTGCGAATTGAGCAGCAGCTGTATGCTGATGCTGAGACTTAAGCCTCGTACACACGACCGGGTTTCTCGGCAAAAAACAGCGAGAAAACTGCTTCTTGCCAAGATTCCCGTTCGTGTGTACGAGGCATTCAGGTTTCTCGTCTGGAAATCTGGCCAGAATCTCGACGAGAAAAAAAGAGAACCTGCTTTTTTTTTCTCGTCGAGATTCTTGTCGGCCTGTTTCCCGATGAGAAACCCGATAGTGTGTATACTTACCTGTCGCTGTGGAAACCCGCGCATGCGCAAAATGAATTTGCGGTAGCTTCCACGGCATAGTTAGGGTGAAGCAAGATGGCGGCAACGGCATTGAATGTGACGAGCGCATACTCGTCATACGCGGTGACGTCACCCCATTCTTTCTTTTCAAGAGAACCACGGTTCTTTTGAAATGAAAGTCAGTACATTCCAGCGGCAAGAGTTTTTTGCCAAGAATCTCATCAGGGAAAACAACGGGTTTTTCCTGATGAGATTCTCGGACGTGTGTACGAGGCCTTAGTTGCTTGCTGCAGAGAGAAGAGAGTAGGAACACCAGTGGCCGGGCACCCGGGCAGCAGGGCCTAGTGGTAGCACCGGCCCTTTGTGCGTAATGGTGGGTTGGAAACATAAATGCTGGGGGACACTATGAGCCTGATTCAGGTAGAGTTAGGCTGGAGTATCAGTGATACGCCAGCATAACTCTCACTTTGAGCTGGCGTTTCTGTTTTCTGTAAGCAGAAAACAAGAAACGCCGGGTTGGAGTTCCTATACGAGTGGCGTAATTGTATTTCGCCGTCGTATCGGAACTGCAATTTTAAAAATGGCGCTTGGGGCGTTCCCGCTGATTAACGCCGAGAATATGTTAATCAGCGAGAGACGGAAATTCACGATCGTACGCGGGCCCGATGCAGTGACTTTCCGACGTTTCCGTAAGCGATATGCGGCGTAAAGAAAAACATGCCCCCTAGGTGGAGTATCCTATGTTAAGTATGGCCGTCGTCATCGTGTCGAATTTAAACATTTTTTTTCCCCCAAAAAGGAAAGTTTTAAAACTGCCTGCTGGCGTTTACCCATGGCTGTGCTGAAGTTGGTGGTGAATGTGTTACACTGACCGGATAAGGAGGCGGTAGAGGATGAGGAAGCGGAGAAGGAGTTAGCAACAGTAGGCAAACTGAAGAGCCCTGCAATCCTCGGTGGTGGAAGGACATGCGCCAAACTGCTATCTACCTCAGGCCCAGCCGCCACTGCATTTACCCAGTGTGCTGTTAGGGAGATATAACGTCCCTGACCGTGCTTACTGGTCCACGTATCCGTAGTCAGGTGGACCTTGGCACAGATGGTGTTGCGCAGTGCACACCTGATTTTTTCCCCCACTTGGTTGTGCAGGGAAGGGATGGATCGCCTGGAAAAGTAGTGGCGGCTTGGCACGACGTACTGTGGGACAGCCAATGCCGTCAGGCTTTTAAAACTCTGCGTCTCCACCAGACAGAATGACAGCATTTCAAAGGCCAGGAATTTGGAAATGCTGGCATTCAGGGCCAGGGATCGCGGGTGGCTAGGGGGGTACTTCCTCTTCCGCTCCAGTGTTTGGGAGATAGAGAGCTGAACGCTTCCATGGGACATTGTGGAGATGTTTGGTGACCCAGGTGGTAGTGTTGTTTGCCGGTCCTATAATTGTGGGGTGGCAGGTGGCACTGTCACTACAGAGGTGGATGAAGAGGCCGAGAGGCCCGAGACTGAAGCAGAAGAGGAAGCAGGAGGAGCAAGAGACCTTTCTTGGTTTTTGAGGTGTCTACTCCACTGCAGCTCGTGCTTTGCACTTAGATGCCTGGTCATGCAGGTTGTGCTCAGGTTGAGAACGCTGGGCAGTTGCAGGCATACTGTCTAGGGGAAGGACGCTCCACTTTGGCACCCTGCTCCCTCTTCTGCTGTGCTGGTGGCTCTGTGCGACCACCGCCTCTTCCTCCGAACTAGATGGGTCACCTGCATGAGGTTGATTCCATGTGGGGTCGAGGACCTCATCGTCCATCACATCATCCCCCACCCAGTCTTCACCACTGCCCTCCTTGTCGGTCTGCACAATTGCGAAAGCAGCAGCAGTTGGCTTTGTGTTTCTTCATCATCCGAGACGTGCTGTGATGGTCCTGCATGTACACATCTTGAAACATAAGTGGTTGGGCATCGGTGCACTCAATCTCTTCCACTTCTGGGGTAGGGCTAGGTGGATGGCCCTGGGAAAACATGCTAACAGAGTCATCAAAAAGCAGAAGAGACTGCTGCATGATTTGGGGCTCAGACTGCTTGGCTGATTTGCAAGGGGGTGAGGTAAAAGACTGATGGTCATCGGCTGCAGGTGCCCACTCCGATCTTTCAGCACAAGACTGGTTGGGAGACAATGTGAAGGAACTGGAGGCACTGTCAGTTACCCAATCTACTACCGCCTGTTCTGCTCCTGGCCTCAACATTCGTAGAGCCGGATTAGGCCCCACCAAATACCGCTGCAGGCTCTGTCGCCTACTCGTACCTAAGAAAGGTGTTTCACTTGTGCGTGTAGCTGGCACAGATCGACCACATCCTCTCCCTGCAACAGGAGCTCCATCAGCAGCACCACGACTGCGGCCACGTCCCTTATTTGACGTTCTCATATTTCTCAAATGTAGGATCTTGCCCTAAATGGTTGTTTTTTAAATACAACAATAGGGGAACACTAGCTAAAATGTTTATCTCACACCTACAGATATGCAGGAAACACACCAAAAAAAAATATTTGCCGAAAATAATTGTTTTTTTGAATAGCACAATAGAAAACAATATGTAAAGTGTGTATCTCACACGTACAGATATGCAGGCAAGACTGCAAACACTGGAGGAAAAACTGTAAAAGATATTTTTTTACCCTAAATGGGTGATTTTGAATACAACAATAGAAGAACACTAGCTAAGGTGTTTATATTACACCTACAGATATGGAGGAAACACTGAGAAACACTGCAATTTTTTTTTCCCTAAATGGTTGTTTTTTGAATAGCACAATAGAAGAAAAGTATATAAAGGGTGTATCTCACAGTAACATATGCAGTGCTGCTGCAATTAGATTAAGTAGGACTGACTCCTATATATTTCTCTGCCTATAAGAACATCAGGAACCTTTACCCTAAATTATCTAATGCAGAGTATCTGACAGGAACATATGCAATGCTGGTGAAATATGCAGAGTATCTGACAGGAACATATGCAATGCTGGTGCAATATGCAGAGTATCCGACAGGAACATATTCAATGCAGCTGCAATTAGGTTTGTGAAGTAGGACTGACTCCTATATATTTCTCTGCCTATAAGAACATCAGGAACCTTCACCCTAAATTATCTAATTCAGAGTATCTGACAGGAACATATGCAATGCAGCTGCAATTAGGTTTGTGAAGTAGGACTGATTCCTATATATTTCTCTGCCTATAAGCACAATCAGGAACCTTCACCCTAAACGATCTAATACAGATTATCTGACAGGAAAATATGCAGTGCAGCTGCAATTAGATTTGTGAAGTAGGACAGACTCCTATCTAATTCTCCCCTATAAGAACATTAGAAACCTTTCCCTACAGTAGCTAATGATATGTAGATCGCTGAGTATTGTAATTCGATTTCTGAAGCAGCACAATCCTATCTAAATCTGTCCCTGAGAAGAGCAGCAGCAGCAGCAGCAGCCTTTCCCTACCCTAACTAAAGCAGAGTGATGAGCTGTGCTGTGTGCCTCTAGCTTATATAGAGGCTGGGTCACATGCTCGGTCACATGCTGCACTGGCCAATCACAGCCATGCCATTAGTAGGCATGGCTGTGATGGCTTCTAGGTCACACAAGTAAAACAAATGCTGATTGGCTGCCTGCAGCGCGCCGTTACATACCCGAACACCGAACCCGAATCCGAACTTGCAAATTGTTCGGGTTCGGGTCCAGGTAAAAAAAAAAACTAAAGTCCGGTACGAACCCAAACTTTACAGTTCGGGTTGGCTCAACCCTAGTCGGCACCCGAAGCCGATTTGTCCCTCGGCTCTCGGGAGCTGCTGCCACCGTCTTCGGTAAGGGAATCCTGGTTCCCTACTGCACATGTGCGAGTCATGCTGCATGATCTGAATGGTTCCTGCTGTCTTCTGGAAGCTATCTATGCCCGGAAGTGGGAGCAAAAACCTGCATTATACCGGTATCTGCTCCCCCCGAAAGGTGCCAAATGTGACACCAGAGGGGGGGGGGGGAGTCTGAAAAGCAGAAGTTAAATTTTAGGGTGAAACTCCGCTTTAAAACAAAGAGTACCCCCCTGCAAGTTAATGGCATAATGTGCTAGTATGCACCACATAATAGCACATTGTGACAGACTTACCTGTAAAACGAATGCCTGCAGCGGCGTGCTTTAACTGCTGCCCAGGTTTCCATCTTCACCTGACCTTTCTTTTGAGTTTGTAGGCTATGGCAATTTGAATAATTGAACTACGGTAACCTCACTTCAGCCCATGCACATAGGAGTCACTATCGCGGCCCAACAATTTGAATTGAGGGCACATTCAGCTTTCCTTCAATCCAGAGTGAAGTGCACATGCGTCCGTGGCGTCACCGGCTGCAGAGTTTGTTAAACAGTGCACATTTGGGAGATATTCATTAAATCTACAGCTAAATTAGAAGCTTACCTGTAGGTACAAGTGACCAAGGGGAATGTACTACTTTAATAACACAAAATACCTTTAGATTTCCTTTGTTACCAAGGGCTAGATTTCCAAGCCTTTAGATCTGAGCTTTGCCCCCCAAAATTTAACCCTGTCTACCTATCACATCCTTATCCAATAGGAGAGCTTTGTGGGCTGTTCCAACTACTTTAATGAAACAAAAGACTTCAGATTTCCTTTGTTACCAAGGGCTAGATTTCCAAGTCTTTAGTAGTGTTGCTCAATATTGCATATTCGAGTATTCGCGAATAACACGAATATCGCGGCGAATATTCGCTATTTCGAATATTCAAATTTTTTCAATTTTTTTTTTAGAACAGATCACATCCTAGAGATCCCCATCGACGTCTAAAAGCATTGCTGGTATGATTAGAGACCTTGGGCCGAGTAGCTGCAGCGCTCATTTTATATTGCCGAAAAATCGCAATGCGATTATTCGGCAATAGTGATATCGCGCGATTATTTTATATTGTAATATATCACGAATATTCTGAGCCAATCAGAGTGCTCCATTCCGCATTTCTCGAAATTTCGCAATTATTTTGTATTGTAATATATCACGAATATTCTGAGCCAATCAGAGTGCTCCATTCCGCATTTCTCGAATATTCGCAATTATTTTATATTGTAATATATCACGAATATTCTGAGCCAATCAGAGTGCTCCATTCCGCATTTCTCGAATATTCGCAATTATTTTATATTGTAATATATCACGAATATTCTGAGCCAATCAGAGTGCTCCTTCCGCATTTCTCGAATATTCGCAATTATTGTGTATTGTAATATATCACGAATATTCTGAGCCAATCAGAGTGCTCCTTCCGCATTTGCCGAATATTCGCAATTATTGTGTATTGTAATATATCACGAATATTCTGAGCCAATCAGAGTGCTCCTTCCGCATTTCTCGAATATTCGCAATTATTTTATATTGTAATATATCACGAATATTCTGAGCCAATCAGAGTGCTCCATTCCGCATTTCTTGAAATTTCACATTCGCATTCGCATTCGCAATTCGCATTCGCATTCGCAATAGCGAAAATTCGCAATAATTTCATTTCCAAAAAATATCACGAATATTCGTATTTAGCGAATATATCTCGAATATTCGACTATATATTCGAGATATATCGCGAAATCGAATATGGCATATTCTGCTCAACACTAGTCTTTAGATCTGAGCTTTGCCCCCCGAAACTCAACCCTGCCTACCTATCATATCCCTATACAAAAATAGTGCTCAGTGGGCTGTTCCTATTGAACAAAACAAAGTCTAATATGACTAAACAGATATACATTGCAGTCATCTATATTTTCCTAGTTTTCAAAACAATTTGCTCATCTCTGTAGGCTAACTGGAAGGCCAGGTCTAAGATAGGCATCGAAACCCACTCAAAATGCCCAAATTTGGGCAATTAACATCTCACATCTGTGGCCAGCTTCAGAATTACTTGTTGTACAGTCACACAGACTTATGTACAGTACCAGCACTGCTATTTATGTTTGTCTATATTCATCTATTCTAGATGTTCCCTTACTCCTCCTAACTTGCTGCCAATAAATGTGGCTAGCATGCAAACCATCTACACCATTCAGCATAGCTCTGTCTTGATTAGTAAGCCAGTAGCTATGTACATAGTAAGTAGTATATTTTTACCTTGATACATGATAACCTCTGTGACTCAAGCTGATAATCCTGGGGTGCCCTGTTTGTTGTTATGGTCAATTACACACATACTAGATAATAAAAACGGGATGTAACATGCATGAATGATGCAAGTCTGGGGGTTTTCCACTATCATCATAAAAGCGGAAAACCCCTTCTCATGGCAATAATTTAGCAACCCCCTTAATGTTTTTAACGTGTGGACACATTTTAAAGTGGAGCTATAGTTTGGGTTTAGTTGTAGATCATTATTGCATTGCATATAATATACATTGCATTAAGGCATCCCATTTGTTATAAATGGGCTGTCAACACAACACTGTGAATGAATGTACAGCGTGTTCCACAGAGCACTAAAATATGGTGTATGCATTGTGGTACCCTGTGGTGTGTTATGCATTTGGCTCTACTGTATGTAGCACTACCCCCATAGGAGCTGCTAGATATTTACCCGGACCTTCCAGAGTTCCAACTTCTGCAGCCAGGCACGCAGTATTTTCTTCCACGGCCAGGCGCACTCCTACCTCTGCTTGTTACTCCAATTACCAATCTAGGGGTTTTTGTTTGTTTTGTTGTTGTTTGTTTATCAAAGAACTTGGATAGGAAAGGGATGTATTGGAATACTCCAAAATTTAATTAGCTACAAAGAGGACAGCTTCTTTAACTGAACTGTGGAATAACTGCATGTTACATTGTACACACTAAGCAAGTTGCTCTTCAGGATACTAGTCAGTAGAGATGGGCTGAACACCCCCCTGTTCGGTGAAAAGTTCTAACCCGAACGGTGAACCCTATTGAAATCTATGGGAGCCGAGCAGGAAAAATTAAAAGTTCCAAATTTTGAATCATTATATGCAAGTAATTGGCCCTAAAAGGGATATGGGGGTCCAGATACTGCCCTGAAGGACATGCATCAATGCAATTTTTCAGGAGCAGTGATTTTATTGATGCTTAAAGTGCAACAATAAGAATGAAACATTCCTTTAAATATAGTGCCTGGGGTCTTCTTAGTCTGTCTGTAAAGTGGCGCATCTGTGGCATATATAGAACATGTTGCAGCAAAAATTATGTTTCTAAAGAAAAAAACTAATCAAATCACATTTAAATTGACTTACGGTTGCAATTGATGGCACCCGGCTATTGAAAAAATAAAGAGAGGAAAAAACGGTGTGGGGTTCCCCCTACGATCCACAACAGACCTTTATCTATGTACCCCTACTCATTCACCAAAAAAGTGTCAAAAACCAAGACAGTTTTTGACAATTACTTTATTAACCAGTTAAGTATCAGCTGTCCCAGTTATACTGCGGCAGGTTGGCTCCCCTGGGTGAATCGCCGTAGGTGTATGTCGGCTGCTTTAAGAGGGGGTGCAAGCCTAAGGCGTGACAATGGAGCCGATGAGCATGCACGGCGGCCACGATGTCCGTCAGGCACCCGCGATCGCTCCTGAGTGAGGCAGAATGGAGATCTGTTAAGGTAAACATCTCCGTTCTATTAGGAGAGAGGATATAGACCTGATGTTCATACTAATTATGAACAGCGATCGGTCTCCTCCTCCTCCAGGCAGTCCTATTCCCCCCACAGTTAGAAACAATGAGTAGAACAAACATTTAACCCCATGGTTGCCACCTAGTGTTAACCCCTTCCCTGCCAGTGACATTTACATAGTAATCAGTGTAAATGTCAATGGTTCCAAAAAAGTGACAAAAGTGTCCGATCTGTCCGCCGCAATGTCGCAGTCCCAATAAAAAATTGGGGATGTTTTTTATAGCAAAAATCTATTTTTATTTTTTCAAAATTATTGGTAATTTTTTGTTTATAACGCAAAAAAAACACAGAGGTGATCGAATACCACCAAAGAAAAGCACTATTTGTGGGAAAAAGGGACATACATTTTGTTTGGGTACAGCATCGCGTCAGTTAAAGCGACGCAGTGCCGTATCGCAAAAATCATCTCGTCAGAAGAACCCTCCAGTAATCCTGAACACTTTAACGGCACACAATCATTTTTTTGTGTTTTATTATACACTATAGGAGTGTAACAGACCTGGGACACCTCCCGGACACAGGATTTAAAACCAGGACTGTCCAGGTGAATTCTGGACGGGGGGCAACCATACTGCCACACGAGGCCGCATGGCAGCATTTTTGCTTACATATAATTATTTAGCACTCTGATGTTTAGGCATGGTTACTCCTAAATTTACCTGCCAGGCGTAGTTACCTTGGCTCATTGTTAGAGATCAAATGATTACACCGTAAGTCTAGAATTGCTGCACTTCTCTCTTCGGCCAGTAGGTGGCATTAGATAAGACAAGGGCAAAGCAAGGACAGATTATGAGTAAGGCCCCTTTCACAAGGTCAGACCGTTTCAGTTCTACCTATCAGTTTTGACGGCGGACCTGAATGGCCGCTCCATGCATGCCTATGGAGCGTCGGATGTCAGCGGAGACATGTCCGCTGACATCTGACCGGATCCGCCAAAATTAGACGGATGTCAATTCGTCCCCATCCGTCAATGGCAAATCGGATCGAGTGAGATCTTATCAGAATGGATATTCTGTCTGCTTTGATCAGATCTCTCCATAGGAGACAGTGGCGCTGCACAAGCCCCTCCCCGCTCAGTGAGCAGAGAGGGACTTGTCTTTCTGTGGCTCAGCGGAGAGATCTACCACTGAGCTGGCAGGAAGCTGGTGGACTCCGTAGGGAGTCCGCCTCATGTGAAAGGGGCCTATATGGGGTATCTCATCCAATGGGCAGGAGTTTTCTTGAATCCATTGGCCTGCTGGGAGAGCCTATATATTTGGGTGGAGTCGGGTGATCAGTGTTCTGTGCCACCTGGACGGCTGTCTGGGTGGACATGTGTTGTACTGCCCGGGCTGCTAGGCTGGAGTTTGGGCCTATCCTGGGCACATCTGGCTGCTAGGCTGTCTGAGGGCCTATCCAGAAGCAACAGAGGAGCGCAGGGTTAGAATTGCGGCTTGCAGTCCAACCAGAAGTGATGGTTCTGCCGGCCAGAGAACCTGTCTAAAGGCAAGTGCACTTTGCACTACAAGTGCACTGCAAGCAGAGGTGCATTTAGGTTTTGTGCTGCCCTAGGCCTGACTAAACTCGTGCACCCCCTAATTTAAATATGACCCACCCCTTCCTGTCATGGCCACACCTTGTGTTGTTTAAGACCCGCCCTGAAACTTTCGAGTGAGGACACTAGTTCTGAGGGCCTTGGGGGGGGGGGGGGGCAATGGATTCCCTTAATTTACTTAGATTTCCTCTTACTTCCTGGTTCCCCATAGAGCAGGAAGTGAAGGGAAATCTTCGCAATGGGACAGGGATGGTAACAAATAAACTGGCAGGGGCTATAACCCTCTCTTACTCTACTCAAAATTAAGAAAAAAGTGTTGCCTTTAGTTCTACTTTAAGTAGATGGTGCAGCAGAAACATATAGCACAGTGAGGAAGGTTTGTGTCCAGGATGATAAAACAGTCCAAATTGGAAGCGCTCCCCCCCACACACACAGTTGCGGAATGCCGGCTGACCGAATACCAGAAGCAGCACAGCCGCTTTATGGGGGCGCTAGACAAATTTTTTCTAACAGTGTAGCGCAAGCCGGCGGGGACTCTTTTCGTGCTGCCCCCCTGCAAAGTGCTGCCCTAGGCCTGGGCCTTGTTGGCCTAGGCCAGGATACAGCTCTGACTGCAAGTGTACTTGGATGTCCCCTTCAGATTTACAACGACTGCACTTCCAAGTGCACTTTCAGTGCACTTGTAGTGCAAAGTGGATTTGCCTTTAGTAAATAAACTCCTTTGTGTTAGAAACTGTTAAAGACTGTTGCCATAGTAGACAGTGTTCCCACACATGCAGATGTGGTGTCTTGCTGGATGCCTTCCTTGCATGGCCAAGTAAGCGACTTGGTAACCGATCGCAGGCCACAATGAGCAGAGAGGGTGGATGACAGTCCACTCGGCTCTTATAGAGACCATGCTACTCTCCTTTTTTTTGCGGATTGGATTGGAGGTAGGTGTTTGTAGGCAGACACAAGTCCATTAACATTTTCCACTCCTTAGGAGGTGAATGGAGGGTCCAATTTGTTCGGACTGACCATGTGAAAGGGGCCCATGGTTGTTTACCCACATCACGGTGCAGCATAGTTCACCATTGGCTTTCCTGCAGGCTAGCTGCACATTGCCATAGACTTTTATTATATCCTGTAGGTGTTGTGCACTTTCAGAAATCACACCAAACTCGCAGGTAATAGAAGTCTATGGCTCAATGCAGGTAACCCACAGATGCGCTTCTCTGCACCTGTGGATCAGTTTGAAAGCAGCCCGGTAACCACTGCAGAACAGATATGCCCATATATACACTGTTATTTTAGTAATAAACTTACCTTTAATAACAATATTCTATTCTATTTTATTTTATTCCATCCTAGAGCAGGAGGTCGCGGGCCACATCAGAGAGCTCCACGGACCACATGTGGCCCCCGGGCCACTGGTTGGGCACCCCTGCTCTAACCCTTTCTCCCAAAGTTCTGTTTAAGAGAAATGAAACCTTTTTGCATCCAAGAAGTGTCTGGTGCTCATGAATCTAACTTGCATTACACCCAGTATGCCTTACAAACCACTCTATGTGGAGAATGATGTCAGCAGTTGTTAGCTCTAACGGTTCTCATTAGACTAGAGGAGGCCAGGGACCTTGTTACGATTACAAGCTGGAAGTCTTTAGAGCTTCCCTAATTTACTAAACTGTGGAGAAACTGCAGTTGCAAAGTTGCAAAGTGCCTTTAGTAACTGGTCCTAAAGAGATAAACATTAACGTGTATATGTGCATGTATGTGCAAGTGTGGGTGTGTGCTTTTAATGACAAGGGACTAATGTAAGCATGGGGCTGGTGAAAGCAGCTCAAAGTACTCGGCAAAGCCCTGTGTAAAATAGCAGTTCAAATAGGAAATACAATATTATATCCACATAGTAAATGCTGCAAAAATAGGAAACATCTCAGTTTGCACGGTATTGGGATTTTTCAGCTGCTAGGAAGGCACCAGATGCCCCATACCTGCCTAATAACACAGGATTCCTGAAAATATTTTCTGTTGATGGGGGGGATTGAAATAATGTTGATGTAAGCACGGTCCAGCATTCTTGATGTGCCTCTGCAAGCTCCCGTCCTGGGGCTGTATCTGTACATTGCAGACAAACTACAGCAAACATTTGTGAAACATTACACCAAAGGGGCTAGTCAGACATCAGTCGTCTCTGCTTCATAACACATCCAGTAATTATCCATATGACATGTAGAACTGAGGAAACATCATATCTGTTCATTCATTGAAAGAATATTCAAAGTCACCAAATTCCAATGTTATATTATGAAATATTATAGTAATTCATCACAGGTCAGATCTGTGCACAATGCCTAGATTAATAAACATATCTCAGGAGAGTCCTTATACAGTAGGGTGACCAGACATCCCCAGTTTCAGGGGACAGTCCCCTGATTGAGGACACTGTCCCCGGACCAAGTCTGTCCCTGGTTTTGTCCACAGATTGGATTTAATAGGGGGCAGGGGCAATTTCAAAGAAAGTCAGTGCAAAATTAAAATAAAAAAAAATAGAATTACACACCCCCCCACTAGCATAGGGGGGTTGTATTTTTCCCATTATCTGTGCCCCTTTCTGATGATAATGTGCTGGTCGGAGCTGAGGGAATATTTCTTCAGTTTCGGGCGCATGCCCATTCAGCTTCGCTCGCATGTTATTCTGCCTTGGCTCAAATCCTGGCCAGCCACCTGTCTATCTCCTTGCCTTCCCTGGCGGAGTGATCTTCCTCTGCTCCCCATCCAGTAGTAGCCGGGGCCCGAAGAGTAAGACTTGAGAGGCTGTGAGGCGGGAGGCGACGGGCAGAGAGTTGCTGATTGTTGCCATTAGTAGTAAAGAAAAAATATGTCCCCGGATCTCATTTTAAAAATCTGGTTACCTTATTATACAAGGATCAGGGAGCTGCTTTAGCTTGCAATAGTAAATGTATCATAAGGATCCGACTACAAATCACTGCATGACCCTTCTGCTGAAAAATTATGTGTAGCGCCCCCTTGCGTTTGGCACGGGTATTGCGCTTTAAAAAGAATAGATGATTGGGAGAGTTACTTTGCTTCCAATCACAATTGTTGAGTTACTGGTCTGTCTTACTCTGGGAGGGTCCACTGGCTCGGACTGCATTCTGGGGATGTAAGTTCATCCTTGGCCGGCAGTGGGAGCTAGAGGGACTCCCGGCAGATTGAGTCTTCCCTAGCAACCAATGGGAGAGTTTTCCTCCCGCTGGGCATGCTGGGGAGGGGTATATCTGGAAGGGAGGTCAGGTGTTCTGGGTCCTTTCGGCGTTCCCTGCTCGGGGTCCCGGAGTCAGGGTGCGGCATCCACCTTTAGGGTGTGCACACCCAGGGACCCCGTCGGTGTGGCCTATCCGGCCAATGTCCTGGCCTTGCTGAGTCTCGATCGGAGACGAATCTGAGAGGGACCCCAGTGGATGGCTGGGTCTCCTGAACGTCGCCGGGAAGATTCAGCACTAGAGCCATAGACAGGTACTCTTCGCTGTTGCATGGTGCCGGACGCACGGGAAATAGCTGGGAGGATTTGCTCTGTTCGGGTGCTGGCAAATTATTCAGATTACATTGGCCTGTGGCAGAGGCCTAGAGCCGGGTCAGAGAGAGAAAAGACCCGTTCCTCCTAGACTGCGTTGTGACGGTGACGCGTGTGAATTGGCGCTGTCTGCTGCTGAGCTGCGCTGTGTGCTTATCCAGGCCTGACATCAACCTGTCCTCCTTCATCGAGTTGATGTTTGGCTATGTTGGCCTGGAATTAAAGCATGAGAAAATCTTTATTGCCTGTCTGGACATTCAAGTTATTGCAAAGTGTTCTGGTGCATCCCTAGACTAAGCAAGGGTAACTTCAACATGCCGGTCCCTTCTTCGGGGGTGAGCGCTACACACGTCATAAACATGCACAAACAGTTCTGCAGAACATGCATGTGCATGCACTTAGCAGATACCCCCAGTACTGGCCTCTCTAAAAAAGCCAAAATGACAGTTCTCTGCAATAGAAAACGTTTTTGTCCAGTGGCCCATGTCTATTATGTTCCCTGTTTTCTTTTTTCCAGCCGGGATTCCCGGCGGTTTTTGACCCGGCAGTTTTCCTATGGGGAAAGCCTGCGGGGGAGCATACAAAGGAAAACCGGGCATGTGTAGGGGGAAAAAGCTGCCGAGCAGGTTCTTGGCTTTTCCCTCGGGTTTCCTGGCGGTAAAAAGTCCGCCGGGAAACCCGATCATGTGTACGAGGCATGAAGTACATAATGAAGAGGACCTCTCACATACATTTGGGCTGTAAGGTGAAAAACAGAAGTGACTGCGTACTGCAATAGTGTTCAGCCAATGGAGGAAGTTTGTCCTCAGCCCCCAAGCACCCTTACCCGGGTTCACCTTCAGTGCTCAGTGTCCAGAGAGGCCGGCTGTGTAGAGTATGGCCCTGCTTCCTCTTCACTCTCTATGGCTCGCTCCATACTCTCCATTCTATTGTCCAATGAAGATGTCCTTGGACATCTTTTCATTTGGGTACGAGACGGCCAGGCCACATTCTTCCCCTCCAGAAAGACGTTGTCAGTTTGGCTGATACCTGTTCCGCTATATGCTGTTGATATTTATGAGTGCTCCCTGTTGGGCCCTCTGGGTTTGTTGTGAACTGTTTTACATTACTACAACACAAGTGCTGCCTTTACTGCAATATAAGTTATGTCTGTGCCACATACAAGTTCTGCTGATTACACCTGGACTGTGTGTAAGTTATTATCGCCGCACCACACTATGCCTACCCACAAGTTGGGCTTTAACCAATTCCGCCCTATAGCGGATTTACTGCTACATATATATGATATGATATGTGATTTTGCACTTCCGCCAGCAGGCTGCTTTTGCTGTGTTCAATCATTAATGTCTGCTGGCACCTGACGATCATCGGTAAAACACACAGAATGGAGATCTGCCTATGTTAACAAGGCAGATCTCCATTCTGACAAGGGGGAAGGGATGGATTCTGTGTTCCTACAAAGCAGGGAATTAAATCTTTTTCTTCCCCTTAGCAAAAGCAGCACATACAGTACACAAAAAACTGGCTTGGCACACAGTTAACCCTTTAATCATCCTAGATGTCTAACCCCTTCCCAGCCAGTGTCATTAGTACAGTAAAAGTGCATATTTTTATCAATGATCACTGTATTAGTGTCACTGGTTCCCACAAAGTGTCAGTTAGTGTCCTATTGCAATATCGCAGTCCCACTATAAGTCACTGATCACTGCCATTACTAGTATTAAAAAAAAATCCATAAATATATACCATAATTTGTAGACTCTATGGGCCAGATCCACAAAGCATTAAGGCGGCGTATCTCCAGATACGCCGCCATAATTTCAAATTTGCGCCGGCGTATCTTTGTTTTATATCCACAAAACAAGATACGCCGGAATTACGCTAAAATATGACTGGTGTAAGTCTATTACGCTGTCGTATCTTAGTTGCATATTTATGCTGGACGCTAGGGGCGCTTCCGTATGTTCTGCGTAAAATATGCAAATGAGATAAATACGCCGATCCACAAACGTACGTATGCCCTGCACATTCTTTTTACGTCGTTTGCGTAAGCGTATGTCTGGCGTAAAGTTACCCCTGCTCTATAGAGGCGTACGCAATGTTAAGTATGGACATCGGGACAGCGTTGAATTTTCCGTCATTTACATTGTTTGCGTAAAACGCTTGCGAATAGGGCTTTGCGTAAGTTATGTTCACGTCAAAAGCATTGACTATTTGCGACGTGATTTTGCGCATGCGCAGTGGGATACCTCCACAGACGACGCATGCGCAGTAAAAAAAACGTAATTTACGTTGGGTCACGAATAATTTAAATAAAACACGCCCACCTCTTCCCCATTTGAATTAGATGCGCGTACACTGGCCCATTTACGCTACGCCGCCGTAAGATAGGACACAAGTGCTTTGTGAATACGGCACTTGCCATTTTAACTTACGGCGGCGTAGCGTAAATGATATAAGCTACGACCGGCAGAGAGTTACGCTGGGCTTCGTGGATCTGGCCCTATAATCTTGACATAAACTAATCAATGTATGCTTGGGATTTTTGTTTTTACCAAAAACATGTAGCAGAATACATATTGGCCTAAATTTATGAAAAAAATATATTTATTTTTTATTGGATATGTTTTTAGCAGAAAGTAGAAATATTTTTTTCAAAATTGTTGGTCTTTTAACCTCCCTGGCGGTATGATTCTTTCAGATTTTAGGTGCTTAGAGCGGTACCATTATTTGCAAGGGAATTTGGCGTTTTATACTGTAGGCTTGTAATTCTTAGGAATAACTCACTGAAATCTATCCAAACAAGAGTCTAATAGGCATCCCGGGTATGATTTTTTTTTTTTTTTTTTATTAAAAATTATAATATAATAAATAATTATTAAAAATTATAACAAATAATAATATAATTATAGTAAAAATTATTCAATAATGTAATCATATCAAAATCACTGAAATTTGCTCAGTTGCAGAATTTTTGCTGTCATTATTTTTTTTTTTTTATGACGAATTTCCCCACAAATCGTTATCGCCAAATTCTGCAAGTGATTCTGATTTATTATCGCTGTTTTTTAGCTGCTCTAACACAATTTTTGACATAAAGGGACACTTTTGGTTGCTATGGGCAATCTACAGTTTGCAGGGAGAAAGAACAGTTTTTATTATATAAAATGACATGTAGTGTACAGGGCAGACCACTAGGGACATGGGGGGTGTGTATTTTTTACATACAGTACTGTAATCTATAAGATTACAGTGTACTGTATGTATAGTGTTTGTTTACATTTTTGAATTTGGCGCCGTTCCCCCCTCTACGTCGCGACGCTCGCAGGGAAGGGAATCGGCGGTACACACAGCATCAGGCGGACATCCGGCCGCCGTGTACTGCGGAGATTCATCGCTGGATCGCAGAGAAAAGGTAAGTAAACTTTTTTCTGCATCCAGCGAGGCAAGTCCGTGTGTGGCACGGGGTTACCGATCTTAGCTTAAAAATCTCACCCCGTGCCACGCACGGGAAGACCGCCAGGGAGGTTAAAAAACGCAGAGGTGATAAAATACCACCAAAAGTAATCTGAATTTGTGGGGAAAAAAATGGCATACATTATATTTGGGTGCAGAGTTGCGTGACTGCTCAATTGTCAGTTAAAGTAATGTAGTGCCGTATCGTAAAAAATGGCCTGGTCATGAAAGGGGTAAATCTTCCAGAGGGCACATGGTTAAACACTGTCTTAAAAAGTGATACATACTTTAAAAGGCCAGTCTGCCCAAATTCTGTATTTTAGGGCAGAGTCATTTAATGTCTTGGATACCCCAGCAGCAATATCTTCCTACTGTATTTCCTGATCCTGTCCACCTAGGAATTTTGGGTGTTCCCACCCACCTTTGTGTGTCTCACTGTGTCCTATTACATTTAATTCTCCAGCATTTTTTAAATACTGACATATGGAACCTGCAATCCTAAATCATGAGATGTGAAAAGTGCCTCATATGTCAGGCCCTGTACACACGATCAGACCGGTCTGATGAAACTTGTCCGACGGAGCATTTTCATCAGACAACTCTGAACTTGTCTGATGGTCTGATGTGCGTACACACCATCGGACCAAAATCCGATCAGACCAGAACGCGGTGACGTAGAACACAACGACGTGATGAAAAAACAAAGTTCAATGCTTCTAAGCATGCGTCGACTTGATTCTGAGCATGCGTGGGTTTTTGGTCGGATGCTTTTGTGTACTAACCATCGAACCTGTCCGACGGACAGGTGTCTATCAGACAGGTTTTAAAGCATGTTTTAAAACTTTGGTCCGACGGACAACGGTCTGATGGGCCGTACACACCATCGAACTGGTCCGATGAAACTGGTCTGCAGACCAGTTTCATCGGACCTGTCTGATCGTGTGTACGCAGCCTAAGTATCGTAAGTGAATGGGTTGGCCCTACGTGACACGTAAGATCCTGTGTGAATTGCTCTCTGGAAATCACATAGCGATAATGCTTATTCTCGCTATGTGATATGTAAATGTGACCTTAGCATTTGAGTGGTCTGACACTTTAGCCACTTGCCAACCATGATATAGCAGAATGATGGCTACAGCGCAGTTGGCTAGTTCTGGGAGGCCATAATATAATCATGCCTGCTGTGGGGCACGGGCGGTGTGCTCTGTGATCAAAGTGTCTGAAGGACACTGCTGATCACAGATTAACCACTTGCTTACTGGGCACATAAACCCCCTTCGTGCCCAGGCGAAATTTCAGCTTCCGGCACTGCGTCGATTTAACTGACAATTGCGCGGTCGTGCGTCGTGGCACCCAAACAAAATTGGCGTCCTTTTTTTCCCCACAAATAGAGCCTTCTTTTGGTGGTATTTGATCGCCCGTGCGGTTTTTATTGTTTGCGTTATAATGAAAAAAAGAGCGGCAGTTTAAAAATATATATATATTTTTTACTTGTTGCTATAATAAATATTAAGTTAAGGTCGATACGTATTCTTCTACGTATTTTTGTAAAAAAAAATAAAAAATCACAATAAGTGACTGCTTTGCGCAAAAGTTATAGCACCTACAAAATAGGGGACATAATTATGATTTTTTTTTTATATTTTTTTTTACTAGTAATGGCGGCGATCTGTGATTTTTATTGGGACTGCGATATTGCGACGGACACATCGGACACTTTTGACACATTTTTGGCGCCATTCACATTTATACAGTGACCAGTGCTATAAAAATGCACTAATTACTGTATAAATGTGACTGGCATTGAAGGGGTTAACACTAGGGGGTGAGGAAGGGGTTAAATGTATTGCCTGGGTGTGTTCTAACTGTGTGGGGGGAGGGGGGTGACTGGGGGAGGTGATCGATGCTGTCTCCCTATGTACAAGGGAAACAGCATCTGTCTCCTCTCACTGACAGGACGTGAAGCTCTGTGTTTACACTCAGAGCTCCACGTCCCTGCTCTCTCACCGACGATCGCGTGTACCTGACGGACATCGCGGCCGCCGGGTACACGCATCGGATCCTCGGTGATGCGTGGGAAATTACAAGTAAATCACGTCCAAAGACGTGACCCCGGCGCCTCAGGTCCGCGCTGTTCACGTATTATGTCAATAGCGCGGACCTGAAGAGGTTAAGGTAGAGAGCCAATCAGCGGCTCTTTACCATGTGATCAGCTATATCCAATCAAACAGAATCTGGTTATCGGCGATCCTTTCCTCATGCTGACAGTATGAGGAGAGAAGACCCAATATCTGGCTTCTCTTAAAGGGACATGGTTATCAGTACAGTCCCAATAGTGTCCACCAGTGCTCCCAATCAGTGCTCATCAGTGCTTCCTCATCAGTGTCACCTACCATTGCCGCCTGCCAGTGTCTATCAGTGCCACCTATCTGTGCCCATCAGTGCCACCTATCAGTGCTCACCAGTGCCAATCAGTGCCACCTCATCAATGCCCATCAGTGCAGCCTATTAGTGCCCAATGATGCCCGTTAGTGCCACCTCATCAGTGCCCATCAGTGCAGCCTCATCAGTGCCCATCAGTGCAGCTTATCAGTGCCCACCAATGCCCATCAGTGCTACCTCATCAGTGCCCATAAGTGAAGCCTATCAGCGCCCATCAATCCCCATCAGTACCCATCAGTGCAGCCTCATCAGTGCATATCAGTGAAGGACAAAAATTACCTCTTTTCAAAATTTTAAACAAACTATGAAAATATTTTCTTTCTTTTTTCAAAATATTTGGTCGTTATTTATTTAGCAAAAAATAAAAATCCCAGTGGTGATTAAATACTACCAAAATAAAGCTCTATTGGTGAATATATATATATATATATATATATATATATATATATATATATATATATATATATAAATGTTGTCTGGGTACAGTGTTGCATGACCACGCAATTGTCATTCAAAATGCAAATCAGTGCTAAAAGCTGAAAATGGGCCTGGGCGAAAAGGGGGTAAAAGTGCCCAGTAGGCAATTGGTTAATACGAAGAAGTGTTGCATTTTCCTATTACTTTGTACAATAGAACAAGCCTAACAAAACAGCTTTGTCAAAGCCTCATTCAATAATCAGTTAATTTAGAAGTGTCACATTTTAAAACAACATACTGATTTTATTTAGGTTGGAGTTTTTCCTTAAAACAAACAAAAAAATGTATAAAAAAAACAACAGTGCAATAATAGAAGTAGCTGAGTTTCAGCAGGACCGCATGCTCTGGGGGAAACATGTATGGCGTGCAGGTTCTGTTATACATTTATATTTTTTTGATGGATGAACTTCTGCAAAGTTACTACGTGTTTGAAAAGTCAATGTCAAAGAAGGTAAACAATCTAGAGGAAAATAAATGCACTCGCTTGCCGTGCAGAAATACATCTCACTCCTGCAACCAAAAAATGACTACTGTAGACAAACAAGAGTTACATTATATTATAATAAATATGTCAGAAAAGCACTATGGTTTGAATTAAGTCCTGGCGAGACCTGCTCTGCTAAACCTCCTTTCAACTAGAGTTCTTAGAATAATTTAAAAACTTAAATAAGGGTATAAATCTCGATTTAATCTTAACTGGAATGGTGGAAACTGATAAAAGACTCAATGCTTTATTGCTTTATATTGGCCATATTATGAGGGTATTAAGTATTCCAGGGCTGTCAGTTGTTGATGTATTAATTTTGAAATAGACAATAAATTTCTCTTTTATTTATTTTTAATGCCTAAATGATAACATGCACACACATGATTTTAAAATAATTTTTATTTACATCACTGAGCACTTTATACTTCATGACCACAGGAGTTGGACTGATTTATTTATTAAGAGTTTGGGCTAGATTCAGGTAGGCTTACGACAGGCGTATCAGTAGATACGCCCGGCCTGCGCATTTGTTTTACATCGTTTGTGTTAGCGTAGGTCCGGCATAATGTTACCCCTGTTGCATGAGGCGCAGCTAATGTTATGTATGGACCGCCAATGTTCCCGTCGTTTACGTAAAACGTTTGCGAATAGGGCTTTGCGTAAGGGATGTTCATGTCATTTTCATTGACTATTTTCGACGTGATTTGGAGCATGCGAACTGGGCTACGTTCTGGGCTGGCGCATGCACAGTTTGTTCGGCACGGGGATGCGCTTCATTTAAATGATACACACCCCCTACCCGCCGAATTTGAATTAGGCCGGGCCACTTTGTGAATACAGCACTTGCCCGTAAAAGTTGCGGAGGCGTAGTGTAAATGGGATACGTACCTGAATCTAGCCCTTTGTGCAATATGTTAATGGAGACATTTATTTATAATTTATTTATTTTGAGACATTATTGGTAAATGTATCCTAGTTTTACCTATAGAAGGTTAAGTTATAAGCAATATTAGGAATAATTCTATTTTGTTTCTAGCACATAGGACCATTTTTGGTCTTATTAGTTATATTGCACCTATGTTCATAGCAGAGTTGCACTTTATTCGGTGAGAGTGGTGGAGAGGAGGTGGGTAATGCAGCCTGAGTTGCTTTTTCTTTAATGCCTTAAGAGCATAGCAGAGAGTGGGGCTTTAACGTCTAAGTTTTATATATATATATATATATATATATATATATATATATATATTGTTTTATTATTACTGTATATATAATTTTTTTCGACAAGTAAATATTAAATATTGCATATGAGCATTTTGTATTCCAATATTCAGTCATCAGGTGAGACTATAGATCTTTTTACATAGCCAAACCTATTTTCTTTGCAAATAAATAAATAAAGTATTTACAGAGCTTTACACAATTATATAAATAAATAAAGTGTTTACAGAGATTTACACAATTACAATTTACGCTGCGCTGTCTTGAATGGGCGGGCAATCTTCTGGGATCTGTGATGTGTCCCAGAAGATTGCAGGGAGGGAGGAAGGAGAGGTGAACTTCCGCTTGGCACCGCAGTGCCAGGAGAGGAAGTGAGAGCTGGGTACCTGTCAAAACCAGGTACCTGCTCCTCCCCCAAAAAAAATTACATGCCAAGTGTGGCATATCAGGGGTCACAAGTATTTAAATCAGAAGTTCCATTTTGGGTGGAACTCCACTTGAACTCTTTTCTTTGTGTACTACATGAC
This sequence comes from Rana kukunoris, assembly GCA_029574335.1. Classification (NCBI taxonomy): domain Eukaryota; kingdom Metazoa; phylum Chordata; class Amphibia; order Anura; family Ranidae; genus Rana; species Rana kukunoris. Next base: position 406,816,079 of record CM056051.1, read on the forward strand.
AAGGCCATGGAGCTTGTAATGCTACTCTGCTCCTAGTTGCTATGAGAGACGGACTGCTAGGGTATTATTATTATTATTTCAGGTACTTATATAGCGCCGTCAATTTACGCAGCGCTTTTACATATACATTGTACATTCACATCAATCCCTACCCTCAAGGAGCTTACAATCTAAGGTCCCCAACACACATTCATACATATACTAGGGCCAATTTAGACAGGAGCCAATTAACCTACCAGCATGTATTTTAGAGTAGGAACCAGAATACCAACTCGCTACCTGACACCTTAACAGGCACCACACCTAGTGAATTGTAGCTTGTTCCTTACTTATCCATATCAACTTCACTCCTTTATTTGTTTCCTACCGAGAAACTTCTTGTAGTGGAGTTAATTCATACCCCATAGTACAATTACAGAACTGACATGCACCCCTTTAAAAGGCATTATGGCAATACAGCATGAATAAACTAAACTAGCATTGTGGGCCAGGCATACCTCCATGAGGTGAGAGTCCATATAGGAATTGTCCATGACTTGGATGCTGACCATGACTCCCGATAACTTCAGTACCGTCTTTGCACTCACAAGTGTCTTTAACCTATTCCCCAGGCACCAACCAACCTGTTGCCGGCTCTCTTGGTCTCAGCTGACCCCCTATTTTTATAACAGGTGGGCCCGCCAAAACCAACAGCCTGGGAACTGAGCCGAAACGGTTTAATCCCTTCCCCTCCCTTGGCCAGATACAATAGATACATATACACTACAAGCCACCCCTCCTGTAGATGCCACTCCCATAATGAAGGCAATGCCTGTGTGATAGCTTGTGGTGCTGAAGCTATACTGTTTAGACATGTGCAAGTCGTTTGGTTCCAAATTAGTTTTTCATCAAAATTTGGCATATTAGTTCATTTGGAAAAATCAGAATTAAAGGGGTTGTAAAGAATTTTCCCCCTAACTAGCTTCATTTACCTTAGTGCAGTCCTCCTTCACTTACCTCATCTTTCGAGTTTGCTTTTAAATATCCCTATTTCTTCTGAGAAATTCTCACTTCCTGTTCTTCTGTCTGTAACTACACACAGTAATGCAAGGCTTTCTCCCCTCCCTGGTTAGGAGAAAGCCTCTTGAGGGGGGAGGGGGGCATCAAAAATGTAAAAAAATGGCTGTTAGTGAATATAACGAATACGAATTTATCTGAAGTTACGGATTATCCAGCATTTATTATTTAAATTCATAACTGGATAAATTTGTATTTGTTACGTTCATGATATTAGAGATTGTATTATTATAATTATTTATTAATAAATAATAAAAATGATAACAACAACTATAATAATGATTAATAAACCTAATATTTTAGATATAATAGAAATTATCTGAATGTTTTTTGTTCATTCAGAATTTTCGAATTTTCGAATTTTTCGTTATTTCTGATTTTCAAATTTTCACATTTTTGTTCTTATTTTCTGATTTTGCTTTCCTTTAAATTATCAGATTTTCATTCCTTTTTTCTGTTTTACGTTCCTCCTGAATTGGAAATTTTCTAATTTTCAAATGATTATGAACTATCGAAATAATGAATCTGTAATCATTATTTCGATAATATTTGGACACGTAGTAACTTTGCAGAAGTTCATCCATCAAAAAACATAAATGTATAACAGAACCTGCACGCCATACATGTTTCCCCAGAGAATGCGGTCCTGCTGAAACTCTTTTGCACTGTTGTCTTTTTTATTTTTATTTTTTTTGTTTTAAGGAAAAACGTCAAGCTGTATAAAAATCAGCATGTTAATTTAAAATGTGACATCTAAAGAAATGGATCGAATAAAACATAAAAAATGTCTAAGGGGTCTTTCGCACATGCGGACCATATGTCCGCTTTTTCATCCATCCGTTTACGGATGAAAAAGGGACATACATTAACCCCAATGAGATTGCGGGTGTCAGCGGGTGTCAGCGGATGAATATCCGCTGACACCCAATCTCATCCGGGTCCGCAATCCTCAGATTCTGCAGACAGAGAAAAACCCTGTTTTTCCATCCGTCTGCGGATCGGGTGAAAGCGGACAGACGGTCCGTGTTCATCCGATCCCCCCATAGGGGAGAGCGGAGATCTGACAGGGTGGTCCCTGCACACTGTGCGGGGGCTGCCCTGTCATCCGCCGGCTCAGCGGGGATCAACGGAGCAATCCCCGCTGAGGAGGCGGAGGTTCACGGGGCGGATCATCACGGATCCGTCCTGTGTGAAAGAACCCTAACACTGTGACTTCCACATTACTGCATCTGTAATGTCAGTGTTAGAGTTTGCTCAAGTGTTCTGCAGCAGTAGCTACAGCCAAATTACAAGTGTTAGTGATTGCAGATTGCCATTTGCCTTGTTATCTATTTTACTTGGAACTCATCAATACAATAACTAACTTTTTTGGACTTTAAGTGGCACTCCTTCAACTTGGTTACCAACTTTCTGACCCCACCCACAGGGATTCCCAGTGATTACCTGCAGGTTTAGCTGCCTGCACGCTGGTTCTGACAGTGGAGGGGCACTCATCTGGCTGCCAATGTGGTTGTGGGAAAAAGAGGGGCCAGCACCTGTTTTTAAGCATGATGAGTACATAAGAACTTCACTACAGTTGTGTAGTAATGTCGAAAACGTAAAAATTTCCGTTCGCGAACGGATAGTTTTTCTGATCGCTGTATTAGTGTCGCTGGTGCCGCTAGGTAGCTTTTTTTTTTTTTTTTTAGTTTCGCCAGGTTTTTATAGCTTTAGGTACCCCCATAAATGTTTTAAATAAAGGTTTTTACCCCTGATTGCCCCTAGAGTTAACCCTTTCACCCCCTATTGCCAGTGTCACTAAGCGATCAATTTTTTGATCGCTGTATTAGTGTCGCTGGTGCTGCTAGGTAGCTAGTTATTTTTTTAGGTTCGCTGCCAGGTTTTTATAGCGTTAGGTACCCCTATACATTTTTTAAACAAAGGTTTTAACCCCTGATTGCCCCTAGAGTTGACCCTTTCACCCCCTATTGCCAGCATCACTAAGCGATTGTTTTTCTGAATGAATGAATGAAAACTTATATAGCGCAGCACATGCAAAGTAAATCGCCTCTGGGCGCTTGTTGTTCCTGTCTCCTTTGAGATCAAAAGAAATGCATCCTAACCTTTCTCCTGAAGACTAAATAGTTCTCCTCCAGCCGAATGCTGGCTGGTAAGGCGTTCCATAGTCTGGGACCTTGGACAGCGAATCTCCTGTCTCCTTTGGACTTGAATCTGGCTTTCGGATCTGAAGCCGATTTTGATTGGTGGATCGTAGAATACGATTGGGATTGTGAACTTTTAATTTTTCGCATAGATAATGGGGAGCATTCCCATGGATACATCTATGCGTTAGACAGAGAGCTTTAAAGGAGATTCTGTCTTTAACTGGTAGCCAGTGAAGGGATCTCAGTGAAGGTGAGATTGATTCCCAGGGTTTTTTCCCAGTCACAAGTCTGGCGGCCGTATTTTGAACGACTTGAAGACGAGCGATCTGGTACTTGGGGAGTCCGAGGTAAAGGGCATTTGCATAGTCCAGTCTGGAGTTTACAATCGCTCCCACCATGACCGCTATGTCTTTCTTGGGAATAAAAGGCGTGAGTCTGCGTAGTAGGCGCAGCAGATGGTGAGATCCGCTGACTACTGACCCTATTTGTGCGTTCATTGTCATGTCGGAGTCAAAGATGACCCCAAGACTTTTGACTTTGGCGCTAGGGGTGATGATTTTGCCCAGAATGGGCGGCGGGATCCAGGTTGTTGTCGATAGATTCCTACGTGAAACAGAAGAAGTTCTGTTTTCGCTCCGTTGAGTTTGAGATAACTCTTTGTCATCCAGTCCTCTATCAAAGAGAGACATGTCTCTAGATTGAGGTGGTGATCCTTTTTATTGCAAATGCGGAAGTACAGTTGCGTGTCGTCTGCGTAAGAGTGATATAGCAGTTTTTGGCTGCTGATGATTTCGAAAAGAGGACGCACATAGATGTTGAATAACATCGGCGACAGGGGAGATCCTTGAGGGACCCCGCACGATAATGTGCGTTGTTCAGAAGTGAAGGGTCCTAGCTTCACTATTTGCGATCGGTTTTCCAAAAAAGAGGAGAACCAGGATAGATCGCTTTCTGCGACTTTAGCTATTTTAGCCAGCCGAGTCAGTAACAGCTTGTGATCTACAGTATCGAAGGCTGCGCTTAGGTCCAGCAGAACCAGAAGAGAAGATTCTCCTTCGTCTGCGGCCTCGAGAACGTCGTCCCATATCTTAAGCAATGCTGTTTCCGTCCCGTGTCCGGGACGGAATCCTGATTGAAATGGGTCGAGTAAGTTGTGGGTATCTAGATGCTGTTGCAGCTGCTGTACCACTGCTTTCTCCATTACCTTGGAGAGAACATTTAGGCCTGTTATGGGGCGCCAGTTGAGTGGATCCTTAGGATCCAGGGTGGCTTTCTTCAAGATGGGTTGAATGAAGCCCTCCTTCAACTGGGAGGGCATTATGCCCTCCCTGAAGGATTGGTTGATAAGCTGCGTGACAGGAGGTGCCAAGATGTCGGCGCATTCCTTCAGCAGTTTGGTGGGGATAATATCATTTGGCGCAGTGCTGTTGCGCAGAGTGCCGATGATATTTTTAGTGGTCTGAATGGAGATGGGTTTAAGCGTGAACTCACCTAACTGTGGTGAATTACTGCCGGTGCAGTGTAAATGACTACGGGGGGGCTGGGAGAGCGATTGTTTTGCTGAATGCTTTGCCGGATAGCCCCGATTTTGTTCATGAAGCAATCCGATAACTCATCGCAAAATTCTTGTGAATCCAAGTTGGGGGCTTCAAGACATCCTGGACTCATGGTCTGAGTGACCAGCTTGAAGAGTTCGCGGGGGCGATTTAGGGCACCGTTGATAGCCTCAGAAAAATAATTTTTCTTGGCTTCAAAGATTTGCTTGTAGTATTTTCTAGTTATTACCTTGTAGATCGAGAGGTTCTCCTCTGAAGAGTTTCTTTTCCAGGCTGCTTCTGCCCTTCTGCGCTCTTGCTTCAGTAACGCCAGCTGGTTGTTGAACCAGCCGGAGTTATTTTTCCTGATCTGGGTCTTTCGTTTCGGCGCTATCAAGTCAGCTGACTGCAATAGTGCCGTGTTTATGGCCTCCAGTGTTTCTTCCGCTGTTTGGTGCAGGTGAATTGTATTTATTTTTTCCCCTAACGTGGCTTTGAAGAGTTCCGAATGGAGCTTCTTCTGACATCTGGTCCAGTGTGTTGTCACTGGATTTGATGTTTTTGTTAAGGGAGGGAATTCGGAAATAATGAATTTAATTGCATGGTGATCTGTCCATGGCAATGGTTCATTTTCCAAGATTTTTATTTCCAGATCTTGTCTGAAAATAAGATCTGATCGCTGTATTAGTGTCGCTGGTGCCGCTAGGTTGCTAGTTATTTTTTGAGGTTCATCGCCAGGTTTTTATAGCGTTAGGTACCCCAATACATTTTTTAAATAAATGTTTTAACCCCTGATTGCCCCTAGAGTTAACCCTTTCAACAGTGATCACCTTATAAGTGTCACTAGTGACGCTGGTTAGCCAGTTAGTTATTTTGTTATTTAGGTTTGCCGCCAGGTTTTTATAAAGCGTCAGGTAACCCCATATATTACCTAATAAAGGTTTTAACCCCCTGATTGCCCCCTAGTTAACCCTTTCACCAGTGATCACCGTATAAGTGTTACGGTTTACATTGGTTAGTTAGTTTGCTGTTTATAGCATCAGGGCACCTGCCGTATATAACCCAATACAGGTTTTACCCCCTGATCGCCCGGCGGGTGATATCAATTAAATTTTAGCGTCAGTTAGGGTCTGCGTCGCCCCAGGTTAGTGCCAGTAACGCTTACACCCACCTTAGTGTTATAATATCTGAACGGAGCGATACCTGATCTGATCAGATCTATACTAGCATACCCAGCAGTTTAGGGTACCCAAAAACGCATTGTTAGCGGAATCAGCCCAGATACCCGCTAGCACCTGTGTTTTGCCCCTCCGCCCAGCCCAGCCCAACTCACCCAAGTGCAGTATCGATCGATCACTGTCACTTACAAAACACAACACACATAACTGCAGCGTTCGCGGAGACAGGCCTGATCCATGCGATCGCTAACAGGTTTTTTTTGGAAGCGTTTTCTAAGTAAAAAATAAAAACACAAAAAAAAATCTAAAATAAAAAAAAAAAAATAGTTGTCGTTTTATTGTTCTCTCCCTCTCTATTCTCTCTCTATTGTTCTGCTCTTTTTTTACTGTATTCTATTCTGCAAAGTTTTATTGTTATTATGTTTTTCCATGCTTTCTTTTCAGGTGTGTAATTTACTTTACTGTTTTCAGGTACGCCATTCAGCTGTTGCACAGACTTATTTATCTTGACAGCAACAGCGTTTGCTCCCACGATATATAAAGCTGTGACTCCAGTGCTGTAGGAGCATGGGGGCATAAGGGGCAGAGGAGCGATTTAGCTCCTAATGCCGCGTACATACGGTCGACATTCCTACGGAGGCTTCCCCGTGGAAAAGTCTGACCGTGTGTATGCGGCATAACTTTTTTGCGCAGTTTTCCCATCTGGATTCCTGGCGGACTTTATACCGCCGGGAATCCCAGGCCATGTGTACAGGGCTTAAATGTTTCTGGGCAGATCTATAGAGAATTATGCAATTATTATTGCATAACAACCCTAGACCTAACAAAAGGCTATTGGCAAATACCACTAACTGAATCGGCCAAGGAGAAGACTGCCTTTTCCACTCCTGAGGGCACGTTTCAGTAACTAGAAATTGTATAATAAGACATGATAGGTCTCTGTACTGGACATCCCTGCATGTATATATTTAGACCGTTTAAAAAAAAAAATGTTTTACTGGTTTAATTTGTCAATCTCTTTGCTCATTCCCAGAAACATGTTGGCAATCTCTTTGCCTCTGACAGTTGAATATTCACTACTGTATGGATGCCAGATAACCAAACTTTTGCTTAGTGCCTCTTCCATCTATAGACAAACTTAGGAGGATGATTGTGAACGGTCATTTGAGGACAGGCAGATGTCTCAACACCTGGCTTTGTCGCTAAAACTTCTGCCTCATTGACAAGTACCATTTCCTTTGTCTTCCCCTGGGCATTTAATTAGCAAACCTTGTCACTTATTTTTTTCAAATAGTAATGTTTTCAGCCCTATGTTGGTATTGAACGAAAAAACTGAATACTAGAAAAAATGTAAGGATAAAACTGAACATATACTAAAAAACGCAGCTCAGTTTATTTTTGAACAGGGCTAATGTGCAAGAATAGTATTTGGGCCCTCCTCATTCTACTACTGCCCAAGTAGATAGATAGATAGATAGATAGATACTGCCCTCTACTGTCAGCTGCTAGTATCACACTGTGAAAAATTATGTACATGACTTCCTGACTCAAGAGGTGTAGTAAAAAGATCCTGGGAGGAGGAAGTGAAGAGAGAGAAGGTCCCAGCCACATGTCCTGTCCATGCTAATTATACACGATCGGAAGAAACGATTATTGCCAAAAACTAGAACTGCACTCCAGACTGGTTGGGGTAATGGTTGCAGGGTCTCCTCATCCCGGAGATTTTGTCTTCTGGTTTCTGGCACAAAGACAGACACCGCTTCCCTCTCATTTGCAACATATATACATATATAACCGGTTATATGTGCACAATTCAACCACTACTCATATTGAGCCCTTTGCTGATAATGTCTATTTGTATATTGAAAGTATGTACTGTTATTAATCTTATTTTATATAAAGCTTATATTATTTTTATATTGGTGCGGATCTATATGCTTATGGGTAATATTATATGCTTGTTGTAGTAGTTCTCCTACGTGCAATTGCTTTGATTATACTGTATTACTGGTTAATCTCCCAGGAAGGGAATCCTTTGTTCACAGAGACCCTGTCCTTGATGGAGGCACTGCCAATTTTATTCTCAGTCCCACTCCTTCTTAGCGAAGGTTCTTGTTCTTCTATTTACTGTTTACTATTTAAATGGGCAACCAATGGGCCCAGTGTGTATTTTGTGTCCCACAGTGCTCCTCCATAGTAATGCAAATAGTACGCAGCATATGTGTATGATAAAGTATCTGGTGTAGTTCCTCAGTTTTGATGCCCCCTTCTCTAACATTGGAAGCCTCAGCTTTCAGATCCGACTGAGTGACATAGTAAGCTTGCACCTGTCAGGATATGTGCACCTTGATAAAGCAGATATATAAAAGCTGACAGTAAGGAGAAGGAGAATGCCCCTACAGGTGGAAAAAAAGAATGTTTGTGGATTCTCTGTCTGTGGGTCAGAATCAGAGCAACATGTAGACCAGACTTTGAAGTCTATCCTTGTGTAGCTTCCCCATAGGGAGGACATGGATATATGGCAGGGTGACCAGACATCCCCAGTTTACGGGGGCGGTCAGTGCACAATTTATAAAAATAAATCTGAAATACACCCCCCCCCCCTCTCCTACTAGTTCAGGTGGGTGTGTTTTTTTTTCATTTATCTGTTCCCCTTTCGGATGATCATGTGCTGGTGGGAGTGGAGGGAATATTTCTTCCGTTTTGGGTGCATGCCCATTTAGCATGTTCTTCTGCCTTGGCTCAAGTCCTGGCCAGCCGCCTGCCTGCTTATCTCCTTGCCTTCCCTGGTGGAGTGATCTTCCTCCGCTTCCCACCCAGTAGTAGCCGGGGCCCGGAGAGTAAGGCTGTTAGACGGGTGGCGGTGGCAACGGGCAGAGAGTTGCTGATTGCTGCCATTACTAGTAAAAAAAAACATGTCCCCGGATTTCATTTAAAAAATCTGGTCACCTTAGTATATGGGACTACTTGCACCCTTCTTGGAAGGATTCTGAGAATCTGGGCCACACTAACTCTAGGACTAGGTAATGGGTCCCTCTTTTTGTATCTTTAGAATTTATTCTCTCTATACATTATCAACTTGCTGTGAACAGTGGCCACAAACTAAAACCATGTGCCACTGCCCCCACACCTCCTTCCCCCATGGGAGGCTGAATCGCTGTAAATTAATAGTTGATTGGAGTAAACGTTATAAAATCATATCTGTTTCTGTACTGCTTGCTTGTTATAGCCTACAAGGGAATTTTTCTTGGAAACAGCCCCATGCACAGGGACCCCAGCAGGGTCTGTTGCTAGTAAGGCAGTTGCAGGTGGACAGAGGGTCCCAGGGTCCTGGTCACACCAGGTTGGGTGTCCCTCTTACAGGGAAATGCTGGAAACCCTTGGGAGCCCCGAAATAGAGGACCCCAGGGGGTCATTGTATTTCAGAGGCAAGTCTACAATGGAATAAAGAGCAAAACTGCTACCTTCTACATAATATATGCAAATTGAGGGAAGGTGGTGGGTAGGGATGAGCCAAACACCTCCCTGTTCGGTTCGCACCAGAACATGCGAACACACCAAATGTTCGTGTGAACTTTAGAACCCTGTTAAAGTCTATGGGATTCGAACGTTTGAAATCTAAAGTGCTAATTTTAAAGGCTAATATCCAAGTTATTGTACTAAAAAGTGTTTGGGGACCTGGGTCCTGCCCCAGGGGACATGTATCAATGCAAAAAAAGTTTTAAAAACTGCAGTTTTTTCGGGAGCAGTGAATTTAATAATGCTTAAAGTGAAACAATAAAAGTGAAATATTCCTTTAAATTTCGTACCTAGGTGGGTGTAAAGTATGCCTGTGAAATAGGGCATTTAGAACTGTCTCTGCACAAAGTGTAATTTCTGAAAGAAAAAAAGTAATTAAAAAAAGCGTGGGGGTCCCACCAAATTCAATTACCAGGCCATTCAGGTCTGGTTTGGATATTAAGGGGAACCCCACCGTCAATTTAAAAAAAAATGACGTGTGGTTTCCCCCAAATATCAATTCCAGACCCTTCAGGTCTGGTGTGGATTTTAAGGGGAACTCCACCCCAAATTGAAAAAAATGGTGTGGAGTTCCCCCAAAAAAACACACCAGACCCCTTATCTGAGCACGTAACCTGGCCGGCTGCAGAAAAGAGGGTGGGACGAGAGAGCGCCCCCCCCTCCTGAACCGTACCAGGCCACATGCCCTCAACATGGGGAGGATGTCCTCATGTTGATGGGGACAAGGGCCTCATCCCCACAACCCTTGCCCGGTGGTTGTGGGGGTCTGCGGGGGAGGGGGCTTATCAGAATCTGGAAAACCCCTTTAACAAATGGGACCGACAGATCCTGCCCCCCCCCCATCTGAATTGGTAATGGGGTACATTCAGGGGCAGACTGACAACTCATGGGGCATCCGGCAATAGGAGATTATGGGGTCCCTGGGCAATAGGAGAATATGGGGTCCCGGGCAATATGAGATTATGGGGCCCCCAGGCAATAGATTATGGGACCACATACAGTATACATACACAGTATACACACAGATATATAATATACACACACAGTATACATACACAGTATACTCACAGAACACACACTGAAAAGGCACTGGAGAGGCGGGGCAGCTATAATCTTGGTATTAAAAAAAAAAAAACACAGATTTTTAAATACTGTCCCTGGTTTTACTGAGGCTGGCAACCCTGATGGGGGCCACTTTGTGGTATGGGACCCTCGGGCAGTGCCCGAGTGCCCGAAAGGTCAGTCCGCCCCTGGGTACATTGTGCCTCTACTATTTCACAAAGAAAGTGTAAATAATTGTAAAAAGACACACACCATGGAAAAAAGTCCTTCATTATAAAAAAAAAATCCAGTGGTGGTGATCCACTCTCGATCCCCGCTCCAACGTTGTCGGTATCCAGCGACGGGTGATCTCCTCTCTGCTCCAGCGATGAGAATATAATCCAGGTCCGGGATACAGAGCGCAGCATTGCCGGCCACCTGTCTCCACTTTGGACAGCCCGGCCAATGACGCGGCTTGAGCTAGTGACAGTTCTTATATAGGTGAGGCAGGGCCACCCGTCACGTGACCCCGCCCCCTCTGATGCAAGGGGGAGGCCTGGGCTTCCCCATTGACGTAGCAGAGGGTGCGTCAGGGGGGACGGAGTCACGTGATGGGTGGCTCTGCCTCACCTATATAAAACTGTCACTAGCTCCAGCCGTGTCATTTGTCGGGCTGTTCCGCTGGAGACAGGCGGCTGCGCTCTGGATCCTGTACCTGGATGATCTTCTCATCGCTGCACCCCGGCGAAGAGGAGATCACCCGTCGCGGGATACCGACCATGTTGGAGCGGGGAGCGGGGATCGAGAGTGAATTACCACCGCTGGATTATTTTTTTTTTTTTAATAAAGGACTTTTTTCATGGTGTGTGTGTGTTTTTTTTACAATTATTTACATTTCCTTAGTGAAATAGTAGGGGTACAATGTACCCTATTACCAATTCACACAGGGGGGGGCAGGATATGGGGGTCCCCTTTGTTAAAGGGGTCTTCCAGATTCTGATAAGCCCCCCACCCGCAGACCCCTACAACCACCGGGCAAGGGTTGTGGGGATGAGGCCCTTGTCCCCATCAACATGGGAACATCCTCCCCATGTTGAGGGCATGTGGCCTGGTACAGTTCAGGAGGGGGGGGCACTCTCTCGTCCCCCCTTTTTTCTGCGGCTGGCCAGGTTGCGTGCTCGGATTTTTGGCGAAACTCCACACCATTTTTTTTTATTTGGGGTGGAGTTCCCCTTAAAATCCACACCAGACCTGAAGGGTCTGGAAAGGATATTTGGGGGGAACCTCACGTCATTTTTTTTTTTTAATTGATGACGGGGTTCCCCTTAATATGCATACCAGACCTGAAGGGCCTGGTAATTGAATTTAGGGAGACACCACGCTTTTTTTAATTTGTTTATGAATGACTTTTCTCTGAATTCCCGAGAGCCGAAAAATTATTATAGCCGCGAGGTATTAAATTACTTTTTTTCCTTCAGAAATGACACTTTGTGCAGGGACAGGTCTAAATACGGGAAATATGCGCTATTTCACAGTCATACTTTACACCCCCCCAGGTATGAAATTTAAAGGAATATTTCACTTTTATTGTTTCACTTTAAGCATTATTAAATTCACAGCTCCTGAAAAAAATGCATTGATACATGTCCCCTGGGGCAGGACCCAGGTCCCCAAACACTTTTTAGGACAATAACTTGCATATTAGCCTTTAAAATTGGCACTTTAGATTTCTCCCATAGACTTTAACAGGGTGTTCCGCAGCTTTTCGAATTTGCCGCGAACACCCCAAATTGTTAGTTGTTCGCTGAACAGGCAATGTTTGAGTCGAACATGAGTTTGACTCGAAATCAAAGCTCATCCCTAGTGGTGGGGTCTTCTTTATTAGGCTAACTCAAGCAGTGAAGCAGATACCACCCACCTGCACATGTCATCCACAGGTTATTTTACTATCTAGGCACGTTAGAGAGGTGCCTCAAAAACAGAAAATGTATAGTGAATCAGTTTTTTTTAATAAAAAGTGCAATTATGCTTTAATTTAGGTTTTCTTTTTTCTCTTTCCAATTTTCGTAACAGCTTGCCAATGAGCAAAATGCATTCATTCGCTTCACAATTTGACCACTGAATTTTTTCAAATTTTACAGTCTGTTGCAAAAACAAACAGCGATACTGTTTACTCTTGATTATTTATCCCGTTATTTTTTTTATTTTTTGCCTGAACTTTCCCTCTGAGTCAACGTCTCCTTCTAGTCCATCATCATCTAAATATGTTCCGCTGATATAGACACCTACATTGGCATTTCACTGATCCAGGCTTTCTGAAAGATTTACATAGATCAAACAAGCCTGTAGGATGTGCCAAAATGTCTGGCATAGAGGGGAGTGTGCTGGGGAAGGTGTGGGAGATATGAGCTATGGGGGGGATGGGAGGTGTCAGTATGAGGGTGACTGATGTATGGAGTGCAATCTTACAACACCATCCTTTCCTTAAATCAATCTGTTGTCAAAGAACACATAAGTATTCTTTGAATGATTGTCTGGTATAAAGAAGACGACTAGACAAGAAACTGAACTTTTATCCTTAAACCTAAACTCCAGGCGACTATTGAAGCAACTATAAAAGACACAAAATATATCAGCCCTGTATTCATTAAAGGGGTTGTAAAGGTTTTTTTTTTTTTTTTTCTAAATAGGTTCCTTTAAGCTAGTGCATTGTTGGTTCACTTACCTTGTTCTTCGATTTCCCTTCTAAATGTTTTTTTTCTTTGTTAAAATTTTTCACTTCCTGTTTCTCCTCAGTAAGCTTGCCCCCATCATCCGAGCCGTTCTGGCTGGGGGTTAGTCAGCGTTCTCCCCGCAGGGATGTAGTCCCAAGGGAGGGAGCGAGTACGCTGACTAACCCCCATCCAGAACGGCTCAGAAGATGGGGGCAAGCTTACTGAGGAGAAACAGGAAGTGAGAAATTCAGACAAAGAAAAAAAACATTTAGAAGAGAAATCGAATGGAAAAGGTAAGTAAAACAACAATGCACTAGCTTTAAGGAACCTATTTAGAAAATAAAAAACAAACCTTTACAACCCCTTTAACTAGTTAAGGACCGAAAGGATTTGCCCCCCCCCCTCCCCCTAATGACCAGGGCATTTTTTGTGATACGGCACTGCGTCACTTTAACAATCATGCGGTCGTTCGACGATGTAACCAAACCAGATGTATGTCCTTTTTTCCCACAAATAGAGCTTTCTTTTGGTGGTATTTGACCACCTCTGCATTTCTTTTAAAAAAAGAGCAAAAACTTTAAAAAAAACATTATTTTTAACTATTTGCTATAATAAATATCCCGAGAAATGTTTTTAAAAAACAAATTTCTTCGTCAGTTTAGACCAATATGTATTCTTCTACATTTTTCTAGTAAAAAAAAATTGCAATAAGCGTATATTGATTGGTTTGCACAAAAAAATGTATAGCATCTAAAATATAGGTGATAGATTTATGGCATTTTTATTATAATTTTGCGATTTCTAGTGGTACTGCGACATTGCCGTGGACAGATCGGACACCTTTGACACCTATAAAAATGCTCCGATTACTGTGTAAATGTCAGTGTCAGGGAAGTGGTTAACACTAAGGGGTGATCAAGGGGTTAAATGTGTTCTCTAGGTGTGTTTCTAACTATAAGGCCTCGTACACACGATCGGTTCAAACCGATGAAAACGGACTGAGGTTCGGTTTCCATCGGTCCAAACCGATCGTGTGTAGGCCCCATCTGTCCGTTATTTTCCGGTCAAAAAACAGAGGGCTTGCTTTAAAATTCAGAATCAAATCGACGCATGCTTGGAAGCATTGAACTTAGCTTTTTTCAACACGTCGTTGTGTTTTTCGTCACATGATCAGTTTTTTACCGATGGTGTGTAGACACATCAGACCATCAGTCAGCTATATCGGTTAACTGATGAAAACGGTCCTTCGGACCATTCTCATCGGATGGACTGATCGTGTGTACGCGGCCTGAGGGGATGGCACAGACTAGAGGAGGAGCCAGATCATTGTTCCTACTTAGTAAAAACAGAGGATCTAGCTCCCCTCCCCTGTCCAAACAGGGATTTGTGTGTTTACACACACAAATTCCCATTCTAGCTCTCGTCCCCACGATCGCAGGTGGCCAGCGGTGATTACATCTGTCAGAAACACGCTTTGGATCCCCAGCTATACAGCGGATGCACGCACACGCCTCCTATGGCTCTTAAAGGATCCGCCTTTCATATAGAGCAATTCGCAGGAATGTGCCACGTTGCCAACGTATATTGGCGTTAGCCAGTCAGCAAGTGGTTAAATGGACTGTGTGTTTCTGTAAAACTGAAAACGTGCTAAAAAATGCATAGGTGTGAACCAGGCCTAAAGGTCTCAGGGATAAGGACCACTGCTGTTTGGAAAAAAATCAATAGCATTGCATAGAACAGCTCAAACAAGTGGTTAAATGCAATCAGCCTAGACACAGATGGTTTGCAACCATGGCTAAGTTTGATTATAGATAGAAAGATTGTATGTAACAGGATAAAGTTTTTATGTTGTGGCAGCAATGCTGTTCTCCATTAAATGTGCAAAGGGTTTATGTCCACTTAACGGTTTGTGTTTGAAATTGCTGTAAAAGTGTGTTTTCAGGTTTTGGAAAATATATTGAAGGTGGTTTCCTGCATGTAATTATACCATTATTAAGGCTAAATGAAATAAAATTAATAAACTTTTTCAAGCCTTATGCACTCTGCTTATTTAGCCCCTGTGCCACAGTTCACAGAACGTTTGTGCAGGCAGGGCTGGATGGTGGGCCAATTGATACTAACATGTAGGGCTCAGACATCCCAACCTGCAGAAGATAATTTCAGGGAGGTGCAAAATTCATTTCAAATTGGTGGCGCTCTGCAAACGCCCTCCCCTGGGGGGAAAATGTGGGTGTGGCTTAAATCGTGCTACATATTGGGTGTGGTGTGTATGTGCAGAATGCAGAGTGTGGATGGTGTCAGTAGGGCAGTGAGCAATGGCCAGTCTCATTTTTTTTTACAATTTATTTTCACAATTTATTTTTTGTATTTCTTGTTTTTCACAATGTCAAATTATTGTGGGCGGAGGGGGGGGGGGGGGGGGGTAGTAGATAGTGTCAGTGTTTTTTTTATTATTATTATTATTTTATTTTATCATTTTATCTATTATTTTTTTTACAGTTTTGTTGTTTATTTTTATTCTTAATCATATAATTTTTTTAAATATTTGTTTTCACAGTGCTTTTGGGGAAGTGGTTAGGGGGTATGTGCCAGTGGATGGTGTCAGTAGGGCAGTGGATGGCGTCAGTACAATTTCATTTGTTTTTACATTTTTTTACAATGCTTTTTGGGGGGAGTGGTATCAGTCTTTTTTTTTTTTTTTTACAATTTAATATATTTTTTTTTTTTTTACAATTAAATGTTGTAATATCTACTGTTTTTTTTTTCTTATCGGCCCTGTTGGGGTTTTTTGGTGAGATATCAGGTGTCTAAACAGACCCCTACATCTCCCCTTTGAGACAGAGAAAGGGAGCAAAGACACAGATTCCCTAGTTCCTTTCTCAGCACTGAAGATAAATGGACAGGAAACACAGTCTCCTGTCCATTCATAAACGGAAGCAGAGTAAACACAGTTTACTCTGCCCAGTTATCACAGGACACAGGAGCAATAGCTCACTGGGTCCGATTTCTAACAGGAAGGAGCCGTTAAATTACATATCTACTGTTCCCCTCCTTCGCTCTCCCTCCTGACACATCCCCCGCACCTGGTGGGAGAGAAGAGAAGGGAGCCGGCTGCGGGGGAATAAGGGGGGAAAGAGGAGAAGGACAATGGGCCGGAGGAGGAGGGAGGGGGCAGGGAAGGACATCGGACCAGAGGAGAACGGAGGAGGGGTCGAGAAGGACAGCAGGCAGAGGAGAACGGAGGAGGGGCAGAGAAGGACAGCAGATATAGGAGAACAGAGGGGGGTGGGGAAGGACAGCAGGTGGGGGAAAATGGAAGGGGGGAGGAGCAGGAGAGCAGGCCATAGGAGAACAGAGAGATGGTGGAGAAGGACAGCGGGTCGCAGGAGGGGGGCAGAGAAGGACAGGGGGCCAGAGGAGAATGAAGGGAGATGATATGCCACTGCCGCCCAGAATCTGCCCTGCAGCCGGGAGATGGCAGGGCACTCGCGGGTGTCCGGGAGCCCTCTACCAAATGTGGGAGACACACATATGAATTACACAGATTCTGATGCTAATTTAATGCAGATAAGGCACCAAGTGAGTTTTAACCCTACTCTCGCACCTCATGGGAGACTTGGGATGTCTGAGGGCTGTATGTGCCAAGGAACAAATGCCCACAAAAGAAGAAATTTGGCCATTTTTCCCTGGGCGCAAATGACTGTAAACGTTAGTCCCATTCATTACAGTGTCCAGCGGCTGCATTTTCAATCTCTCATAGACTTTTACAGGTTGCTGGCAGTATGGCCTAAAATAGATAATACACTTGTGCCTTCAGGCTGCACATAAACACCGGAATCTGAGGTACAGCGGGTAAACATGCAAAACAAAACCAAAGAAATTTTAAGCTCAACTTACTGACCAGCCTGCAACCATCCAAATGATTCTGTTTAACACTATTGCCCTGTACTGTACACATGATCGGTCAATCCGATGAAAACAGTCTGATGGATTTTTCCATCAGTTAACCGATGAAGCTGACTGATGGTCAGTCGTGCCTACACACCATCGGTTAAAAAAACTTTTGTGTCAAAACGCTGTGACAGCGCCTTTGATGTACTAAATAAACTTTGTCAGTACCTTCTTTTTTGAATCCTCTTGCAATCCTCATATCAGCAGTGGAGCTGAAAGAGGGAGGGAGCCAATCAGCTTTATGCACATATGCTAAAAGAACATGCTGATAGGACAGAGCAGAGGGAAGTGCTTATAAGTCACCTGATGCTTCTTCATTGTCCATTCACAGGCTAGAGGCAGGGAGGTGACCAAGGTGTGTCTTTTTATCTGCAGTAGTGAAAAGTCAAACTTGGTGTATTACTCTACTACATTAGATGCTAATTGTGCTGAATTTTGTGCTCTTTGTAAATCACCTGAAGCTGATGAACGTAACAAGAGATATTTTCATATTTTCCACTCAAAACAAATCCATGTTTAACCATGATTAATGCAATGTTATTGTCTTGATTTTATTGATCTATTAACAATGATGAAAGAGTATTTATTCTCTTCTCTTCTACTTCCAACTAGTAATGCTATTTATGGCTTTCTGGAAAACATTTAATTTTTCTAGAAGCAAAATGCTCCCCAGATGGTATTTTTTCACAAATTAGCCCATGGTAGTTGTACAAAAAATAATATGTTTACAGAAGAAGAAATAAAACAATGTGCTCTTTTCTAAAAAGCAGAAATGTCTTTGTTTTAAAGGGCATTACGATTTTAACTTGAAGTCCCTTATTTGCTTGTGGCTAGGGGTTGGGGACCCCCGTGTAGTAATACAAAGGAAGTTTCCACTTTTCCTGAAGACTGCACAAAATCAAGGAAATTAAATGGGTATCAAAAAGTATGAGGGAATCCCAGAGACAACATTTGAGGTAAAAAAAAACAAACAACAAAAAAAAAAAAAACAGTTTAAAGCAGAACTATACTGAGCTCCACAAACCAAAAATACAAAAATACTATTTAACTAATTTTCATTATTCAAAGCAAACTCCTCCATCCATCCATGTCTATGTGCTTTATTTTGCTGGGAAATCACTTTGAAAAACACCCCCCTAGCGTTTCTGGCCATGGCCATCTTGAGTAAGGGCAGATGATGCAAGTACTGTAGCATTTACTTTCTGGAATCCATCCATCTTGGCTCAGACATGCATGCAAGAGGGTGTGCTTAGCTGAGAAAGCCCTTCCTCCCCTCCTGAAGACTCCTGGGATGTACTGTATGACATAATTTGCCTAGGCATGGCAACCAGGAAGCACTGTATTTTGGTGTGAAACGCGTCAGCGCTTTTCTGTTTTTTTGCTGTGACATGTTGATGTTGTGATCTGTTTTATTATAAAGGAACATTTTTTGCAGTGCGGCCGTCCTGGTTTTTCTCCATACAATTTTGCAGGAAGCAACTTAAGAAATGTAAAAAAAAAAAAGTTTAAAACATGTAAATATCTAAATATGATATTCTTTCCTATTTACCAATGTTATCAGAATAAGGATTAAAAATAGTCAACGTTGATTTAGAGAGTGAAGTTCTGCTTTAATGACCCAGTAGAGACAAGAAATATGTAATAAGAAGAGTCATGGCTTTTGGTTTCAGAATCTCAACCCATATATATATATATATATATATATATATATATATATATACTGGCCATCTGGACTACCAAGAGTTTCCCGGTGGGTCGTTGGCTCAGTGGGCCGGTCAGGTGCAGTCCTGGAGCCGACAGTAAGTGATTTCACTCCTGTCAGGAGGAGCAGCTGCCATCACCTGTAAGAAAAGAAATGTCTGTACATCCAGGAATATTCCAATTGCCTTTTATTGTTCAAAGTGATAACACCAAAGACACCAACACAAGGTCATGTAGATGCCATTTACACAAACATCTTTTGCTTAATCATTACAATGACTAAAATGACTGATAGATCTTAAACTGCAGATGTTCTGGGGGCGGTGATAATCAGCAATAATACACAGTCCGATCAATCACAAAACTTCAGCCCCAAAGAGCATCTCAGTAGAGATTCAAACATAAAATCAAACTGAAGGTCCAAGTTCCTGTGCACATCGAGAAATCTCCCATACACACAAAGACCTGGACCAACAATAGAAACATTGGGCCAGATTCAGGTAGATGGGCGCATCTTTAATCTGGAGTAACGTTTCTCATTTACGTTACTCTGGCGAAATTTTAGGAGCAAGTGCTGTTATTCATGAAGCACTTGCTCCTAAAGTTGCGGCAGCGTATCGAAAATGAGCCGGCGTTATTCAAATTGGGCGGGTACGGGGCGTGTATTATTAAAACTAGGCGCGATCCCGCGGCGAACGTACTGCGCATGCGTCGACTGTCAATGCATCCCAGTGCGCATGCTCACAACTTCCGTCGGCACCACTTCCTTGGAAACGACAGCGCAATGTGTTCCGTTGGACGTTTAAATGCGCCCGTAGATGCGCCATTCCGGCACTAAAGTATATCCTGTTCCCCCTCCCTGCAGTGAAGTTACTTTTGTTCTGAGATGGCTGCTCCCGTTCCCCGCAAACACAGGAGAAAGCTGAACTTTAATGGCCAGGAGCTGTCAGCCGTCATCTCGGCTATGGAGACCTATGATGTCTTCCTCCATGGCTGTAAAAGTTGACAGACAAGCAGGGACAGAGGTGTTGTCCTGCAAGTGGGGGTGCTCAGCTAGCTCTTATCGTCGGTAACGCTGCTGTAGCTGCTCTCCTGCTGACCTGTGGCCGTCTGGAGTAAAGATAAAGCAGCTATTTGTAGAAATAACTTTGCGCCGGACGGACGAGATACGCGCGGCGCATGTAGCCAGCGTATGGTGCTAATCCGTTCACGAATCGGGAAATCTCCCTCGTTTGCATATTTGCAGGGGAAATCAATAGGCGCGACTGATGCGCCAAGCGAAATTATGCGCTGACGAGACTCTGGCGTCGGAAAGTTAAGCCGATCGGAAATGGCCCGTTTTCTGTCGCATCTAGTTTGGTGGGTACGGCCACATAGATACGACGGCGCATCTTCACAGTTACGCGGCGCATATCGAAATACTCCAGCGCAAGTCTTGCTGAATCTGGCCCATTGTATATAAAATACACAAACAACACCAGTAACTAATCTGAAAAAAATAATATAGATACATATAGTCAGGGCCGGCGCAACCACCAGGCGGACCAAGCGGCCGCTTGGGGCGGGCAGGTCCGCAGCCTGGGATGGGGCGAAAAAATTACCTTAGAATCGCGGCTGTACGATTTTTCAAAAGCCGCGCCTCCGACGTCTTCTGTTCCGTGATAGGCGGAACATTCAGCTTCCCATGGGGCACTGTGTTCAGTGTCCGCCTATCACGGAGGCCCTCTCGTCCTGTGTTTGGTGTCCGCCTATCACGGAGGCCCTCTCGTCCTCGGACGAGAGGGCCTCCGTGATAGGCGAACACTGAACACAGTGCCTCATGGGAAGCTGAATGTTCCGCCTATCACGGAACAGAAGACGTCGGAGGCGCGGCTTTTGAAAAATCATACAGCCGCGATTCTGGTAAGGTAAGCTGTTAGGTTACACGGCCGCGATTCGCATGGGATAAGGTAAGGGCACTGTGGGCACAGTCTGGTCATGTAATGGGGCAGGTCTGGCATGTAATGGGGCACAGTCTGGTCATGTAATGGGGCAGGCCTGGCATGTAATGGGGGACAGTCTGGTCATGTAATGGGGCAGGTCTGGCATGTAATGGGGCACAGTCTGAATGAATGAGAACTTATATAGCGCGGCACATGCGAACTGAATCGCCTCTGGGCGCTTGTTGTTCCTGTCTCCTTTGATATCAAAAGAGAAAAGTCTTGACCTTTTTCCTAAATGCTAGGTGGTTCTCCTCCAACCGAATGCTGGTTGGTAAAGCGTTCCATAGTCTGGGACCCTGGATCGCAAATCTTCTTTCTCCTTTGGACTTGAAGTTGGCTTTCGGAACCTGGAGCAGGTTCTGATTCGTGGATCGCAAAACGCGATTTGGATTATGCGCTTTTATTAATTCGCATAAGTAAAGCGGGGCATTCTCATGGACACATCTATGCGTAAGACAGAGAGCTTTAAAAGCGATTCTGTCTTTAACTGGCAGCCAATGAAGGGCTCTCAGTGAAGGTGAGATAGATTCCCAGGGTTTTTTCCCAGTCACAAGTCTGGCGGCCGTATTCTGAACGACTTGCAGACGAGCGATTTGGTATTTGGGGAGACCGAGGTAAAGGGCATTTGCATAATCCAGCCTGGAGTTTACAATAGCTCCCACCACGACCGCTAAATCTTCTTTAGGGATGAACGGAGTGAGTCTGCGTAGTAGGCGCAGTAGATGGTGAGATCCGCTGACTACTGACCCTATTTGAGCGTCCATTGTCATAAAGGAGTCAAAAATGACCCCTAGGCTTTTGACTTTGGCGCTAGGGGTGATGAGCTTGCCCAAAATAGGCGGGGGGGTCCACGCTGTTGAGGGTTGATTCCTTCGCTTGGCGTGAAACAGAAGAAGTTCTGTTTTCGCTCCATTGAGTTTAAGATAACTCTTTGTCATCCAGTCCTCTATCAAAGAGAGGCATGTCTCTAGATTGAGGTGGTGATCCTGTCTATTGCAGATGCGGAAATACAGTTGCGTGTCATCTGCATAAGAGTGATAAAGCAGATTTTGGCTGCTAATAATCTCAAAAAGAGGACGAAGGTAGATGTTGAATAGCACTGGTGACAGAGGCGATCCTTGAGGGACTCCGCATGTTACTGTGCGTTTTTCAGACGTAAAAGGTCCTAGATTCACTGTTTGCGATCGGTTTTCCAAAAAAGAGGAGAACCAAGATAAATCGCCTTCTGCGACCCTGGCTACTTCAGAAAGCCGAGTCAGTAACAGATTGTGGTCTACAGTGTCAAAAGCTGCACTTAGGTCCAACAGAACCAGGAGACAAGATTCTCCTTCGTCTGCGGCCTTGAGAACATCGTCCCATACTTTCAGTAATGCTGTTTCCGTCCCGTGTCCGGGACGGAAGCCTGATTGCAATGGGTCAAGTAGCTTGTAGGTATCTAGATGCAGTTGCAGCTGTTGTACCACTACTTTTTCCATTATCTTAGAGAATACGTTGAGGCTTGTTATGGGACGGCGGTGGAGTGGGTCCTTGGGGTTCAGGGAGGGTTTCTTCAGGATGGGTTGGATTACACCCTCTTTCAACTGTGAGGGCACTATGCCTTCCAAGAAAGACTGGTTGATAAGCTGCGTGATGGGAGGAGCCAGGATGTCGGCGCATTCCTTCAGCAGTTTTGTGGGGATAATGTCATTTGGTGCTGCGCCATTGCGCAGAGTACAAATGACATTCTTAGTGGACTCGATGGAGATGGGTTCCAGGGTGAACTTACCTGATATCGGAGAATTACTATGGGTGCTGTGTGAGAGGCTACAGGGGGGGCTGAGGGGAGAAAAATTTTGCTGAATGCTTTCACGGATTGCCTCGATTTTATTAACGAAATAATCCGATAGCTCATTGCAAAATTCTTGTGTGTCCGAACTGGGGGCTTCAATGCATCCTGGTTTCATGGTCTGGGTGACCATCTTGAAGAGTTCGCGGGGGCGCGGTTTTGGGCACCGTTGATAGCCTCCGAAAAATAATTCTTCTTGGCTTGGAAAATTCCTTTGTGGTATTTTCTTGTGGTCGCCTTGTAGATGGATAGGTTTAGCTCAGAAGAACATCTTTTCCAGGCAGATTCTGCCCTTCTGCGTTCTTGCTTCAGTAACGACAGCTGGTTGTTAAACCAGCTGCGGTTGTTTTTCCGAATGCGGGTTATTCGTTTCGGCGCTACCAAGTCGGCTGACTGTAGCATGGCCGAGTTTATGGCTTTCAATGTTTCAACGGCCGTTTGCTGCGGCTGGGTTGTTTCTATTTTTTTCCTTAAAGTCGTTTTGAAGAGTTCCGAGTGGAGCTTCTTCTGACATCTAGTCCAGTGTGTTGCCACTGGATTCGATGTTTTTGTTGCGGGGGGGATGGTGGAAATACTGAATATAATTGCCTGGTGGTCTGTCCATGGCAATTTTTCATTTTCCCTAATTTTTATTTCCAGAGCTTGTCTGAAAATAAGATCGAGTGTGTGACCTGAAGCATGTGTAGGCCCACATACTAGTTGCTGCAATCCTAATCCTTCCAGGTGGTCAATACAGGCGTCGGCAATGGGGTCTTGTGAGGAATTGGCCCAGAGATTGAAATCCCCTAACAGCAAAAGTTGTTTACTGTTGAGGGTATAAGTGGAGAAGAAATCCGTCCATGATGAGAGCAACTGCGATTTTGGGCCGGGTGGCCTATAGCAGAGCAGAATGTGGACGGTCTCCTTTGAACTTGCTTGCAGTTGCAGAGTAAGGGTTTCCATGAATGGAAGAGGGTTTTGGCGGACTGGTTTGGTGATCGTAAGATGAGTCTTGTGGATCACCGCCAGGCCGCCTCCTCTTTGCCCTATTCTGTTTTCCGTTATGATACGGTAATTTTCTGGCACCAATTCTCCTAGAATGGTGTTACAGTCGGCTGTGAGCCAGCTCTCTGTAATAAAAAGACAGTCTAGATCCTTTTGTTGAATGAAGTCGCGGATTTCTAGTCGGTGTTTTACTGCCGATCTAGTATTGATCAGAGCACATGATATGTGCTTGACCTGGGGTAAATGTCTGAAATGTCTAACCGTCGATCTATGATTGGTTCTCCATAGTCGCTCAGTTCTTAGGGCCTTTCTGGTGATGGCTGGCAGTATTGCGGCGCATTGCCTCAAACTCCAAATGGTCTCGGCAGAATATTGCCTACATGCCATGTTCGCCAATACACCAGGGGGGGGGAGGGGGGGGATTTTAGGGCAGTGGGGAGAGGAATTGGCTAAACTCCTCTCTCCTGGCTTGGTCCAGAGGAAGGCAAAAAACCCTGGCGGCGCTCGGCCAATATGCTCCGGCAGGGAAAAAATTCCTTCCTGACCCCTGTAAGAGGCGATCGGGTAACCCCTGGATCAAGTTGTAGTGGTGATTAAGATTTGGGGCTGGGTGCAGCAAAAATGCCCTGCCGATCGGTAGCAGGATCCAGACTGGTAAAGCTTCCAGATTGGGTGGATCGGTGCTACTATTTGGGGCCAGGATTACTAGACCGGGGTGTGAGGTAACTTTCCTGGGGGTATGGGGTTGGGTTCAAGTCCGTTTTCGGACTTTGGTGGCGGTTGGAGGGGGTGAGAAGCGGCGCGCCACTAGGCCGCGGGTGAAGCCGCGGCCTTTCCTAAATTGCGGCTGCCGCGATTGCTTCCAGGCCGGCGCGGATGTATCGAAAAACGCCGGCCTGGAAGCCAGAAATGCCAGAAATGGCTGAAAATTGCCAAGGATTGCAGGGCAGGTGGCGGATGGGTAGTGAGGGGGTATAGGAGGGGAGATGTGGATAGGGAGATAGCAGGGGCTTTTAAGTGGCAGCAGCTGCTGTCCTCAAAAGGACGGCCGTCTGCAGCCTCAGTGAAAGGCTTACCTGCTGGAGAAGGGTGACGGAGGGAAGCCAGGGGGGTCAGGTGAAGCAGGGGGAAGCCAAGCGGTGGATTGCAGGAGGAATGGAGGGATAGTGCAGGCTTGCCTAGCAGTGTCTGTCACCGTCTGCCTGTCTGGTTTCTGGCAGGTGGGGGCTCCAGAGGGAGAGAGAAACCAGGGGATCCAGGGGCGGCTCGAGGTCGGAGCGGATCTGACAGTGGAGGCTGATGCTGGGGGAGGAGAACCCTGCCTATCTGGCTCCAGGAGCCGTACGTCCTACTCTTAGGACGCACTCCGATTACTACTGGAGTCAGTTCAAGCCCTGGGGAGGAGTCACTCTTTCAGACTCAATCCTGGAGAGCAGGAGAATTCTGGGTGAGAGGTGAGTCGGGAGGAAGTAGAGAGAAGAGAAGTCTGGTCATGTAATGGGGCACGGTCTAGGATGTAATGGGGCACAGTCTGGTCATGTAATGGGGCAGGTCTGGCATGTAATGGGGCAGGTCTGGCATGTAATGGGGCAGGTCTGGCATGTAATGGGGCAGGTCTGGCATGTAATGGGGCACAGTCTGGTCATGTAATGGGGCAGGTCTGGCATGTAATGGGGCACAGTCTGGTCATGTAATGGGGCAGGTCTGGCATGTAATGGGGCAGGTCTGGCATGTTAGTGTGTTTTTTTATATAAAAAAATTATTGAAAGAAACATTTTTGCAAGGGAGGTGGGTGGCCATTGGGGGGGGGGGGGCAAAAAAGGGATTTTTAATAACAGCTTACCTGTAAAATCCTTTTCTTGGAGTACATCACGGGACACAGAGCGCATAGTCATTACATATGGGTTATATGGAGTACCTTCAGGTGTGGACACTGGTGTAATCAACTTCACAGGAAGTTCCTCCCTATATAACCCCCTCCCACTGAGAGTGCTTTAGTTTTGTAGCAAGCAATTTCTCTGAGGTTACACAATGTTCCCACAAAGAGGGGTGGGAGCTCTGTGTCCCGTGATGTACTCCAAGAAAAGGATTTTACAGGTAAGCTGTTATTAAAAATCCCTTTTTCTTGATCGTACATCACGGGACACAGAGCGCATAGTCATTACATATGGGATGTCCCAAAGCAATGCTCCATGAAGGGAGGGAGACCGTAAGGCCAAAAATAGCCAAACAGAAACTACATCAGGAGGTAAAATAGCTCCACCAACAGAAAAAGGGGGCGTGAACCGGGCCAGAGGATTCTATACTGCTGCCCGTAGGACCGCCTGCCCAAATGCTGCGTCCGCAGCCTTTGTGACGTCCAACTTATAAAATTTAGTAAACGTATGTACGGAAGACCAGGTTGCCGCTTTGCAAACCTGTGCCATAGAGATCTGATGGTGTGCCGCCCAAGAGGCACTCATGGCCCTCGTAGAATGGGCCTTAACTGATAAGGGCGGTGGAACGCGCTTCAGACCATAGGCCTGAAAATCAGCTGCTTAATACACCTAGCCAAGGAAGACTTGGCAGCCGGCTGACCCTTCTTGGGGCCCTCCGGAAGAATGAAAAGCACATCTGTTTTCCTAATCTTTTCTGTAGCCTTGAGATAAACTCTCATGGCTCGGACCACATCCAAAGTATGAAGCAATCTTTCCTCTCTGGACTGGGGAGTAGGAAAGAAGGATGGTAGGACTAGGTCCTGATTCAAGTGAAACTGGATATGACCTTAGGAAGGAAAGAAGGCTGAGGCCGCAGAACCACTCTGTCCTTATGCAGAATAAGGTACGGTTCCCTGCAAGACAAGGCTGCCAGCTCGGAGACCCTTCTGGCCGAAGCCATAGCCACCAAGAAAACCAACTTTCGGGTTAGCAGCACAAGAGGGATTTCTGCCAGAGGTTCAAACGGCTGCTTTTGTAAAGCTGACAAGACCAGATTTAAATTCCAGGGGCAGAGGGGAGCTCTAATAGGGGGATTTACATGCAAGACCCCCTGCAAAAAGGTTTTTACAAGCGAATGTGTGGCCAAAGGCCTTTGAAACCATATCGATAAGGCAGACACCTGCCCCTTTAGAGTACTAAGAGCCAACCCCTTGTCAACGCCAACCTGGAGGAATCGCAAGATCCTGTCAATAAAAAACTTGCGAGGATGCCCTCCTTGAGACTCGCACCACTCCACATAGGTTCTCCAGACTCTGTAATAGATATTTCTAGAGACTGGCTTTCTAGCTTGAATTAACGTAGATATGACTTGGGCAGAGAGGCCTCTGCCCTTAAGAATTAGAGATTCAGCCGCCAAGCCATCAAATTTAGCTGCTGTGAAGCAGGGTGGTAGATCGGGCCCTGAGACAGCAGATCTGGGCGCAGGGGGAGTGGCCACGGTGCCCTTACTGACATCCTCACGATGAGTGCGTACCAAGCCCTTCTGGGCCAGGCTGGGGCCACCAGGATCACCGGCCTGCGCTCCACCCTGATCCTTCGTAGAAGGCGGGGAATCATCTGTAGTGGAGGGAACGCATACAGGAGAGAAAACTGGTGCCAGGGGCAAACCAACGCATCGGTCCCGTAGGCCGAGGGGTCCCTGGCTCGGGATACGAATTTGTCCAATTTCTTGTTGAATCTTGTTGCCATGATGTCCACATCGGGAACTCCGAATCTTTGGCAAATCTCTTGGAATACCTGGGGGTGAAGAGACCACTCTCCCGGGAGTAACTGTTGACGACTCAAAAAATCTGCTTGAGAATTGTCTATCCCTGGGATGAACACTGCTGAGATGCAGGGTACATGGGCTTCGGCCCATGCAAAAATTAGGTTTACTTCCCTTTGAGCCGCCAGGCTCTTTGTGCCCCCCTGGTGGTTTATGTATGCCACCGCCGTGGCATTGTCGGACTGTATCCTTACTGGCAGACCCTGCAGGGGGAGAGTCCAGGCGACCAGGGCCAACCGAACAGCTCTGATCTCTAGGACATTAATGGGAAGCAGACTTTCTGCCTCTGACCACTGTCCCTGCTGGGTCCGTTTTCCTAAGATTGCCCCCCAACCTGTTAGGCTGGCATCTGTGGTTACTATTTTCCACGAGATGGGGCAAAAGGTTTTCCCTTTTGATAATTTTTGAGGGATCAGCCACCAGTACAGGCTGTGCCTGACTCCTGGAGAAAGAACTAATGGACGGTCTAATGCCTGTATGGACTTGTTCCAAGCAGAGAGAATAGCTGCTTGCAGAATTCTGGTATGGATCTGGGCATAGGGCGCTGCTTCGAAGGCGGCCACCATCTTCCCCAGCAGTCGCATGCATAGGCGAATAGTCGGCTTCTTTTTGCCTAAGACTATTTGAATCGTTTTAATCAACGACCTGATCTTCTCTTGAGGTAAAAATACCCTCTGGCATTCTGTATCTAACCGAAAGCCTAGATATTCCAACTGTCTTGTGGGTTGTAACCTTGATTTTTCTTGGTTCACAATCCACCCGAACTCTTCTAGATGCCGCACTGTGCGGACTACTGCATGATTGAGGTTGGAAGCTGAACTGTCGATAACCAGGAGATCGTCCAGGTATGCTAGGACCAAGATGCCTTCTGTCCTTAGGACGGCTAGTACTGGGGCTAACATCTTTGTGAATACCCGTGGAGCTGTTGCCAACCCGAAAGGGAGGGCTACGAACTGGTAATGACTTTGGTTTATCGTAAAACGAAGAAACTTGTGATGTGCTGGGTAAATCGGCACATGCAGATATGCATCCTTTATGTCTATAGATGCTAGAAAGTCGCCCTGATGTAGGCTGGCTGTCACTGAACGTATGGAGTCCATACGAAAGGTCTGAATCCTTAGAAAGCGATTTAGGCGTTTGAGGTCTAATATAGGCCTGACGTCGCCATTTGGTTTTGGTATAACAAAAAGGTTGGAGTAGAATCCCAGACCCCTTTCTTGGGTTGGTACTTCTACAATTACTCCTTGGAGCAAGAGGCGATCCAACGCCTTTACGAGAGAGGCCCTCTTTAACGGGTCGCTTGGAAGACTTGACCCCTGAAAATGAGGAGGGGGGATTTCTCGAAACTCTAGTTTGTAGCCTGAGGCTACTACGGACCGAACCCAAGAGTCGGGAATTCTGGCCTTCCAGACTTCGGAGAAAAACTGAAGTCTTCCCCCCACCCAAGAGAGTGGGGGCGCCCCTTCATGAATCTGATTTGATGACTGGTTTAGCCGGCTTGCGAGACCAGGGCCTCTTGTTTGCCGCGGCTTGTCCCTGTGGGCGGCTATTAACTGCTGAACGCCCGGGAGGCCGTCGATACTGACGGGAAGTCGAAGGGGCCGAGCCTGCAATGGCCTGTCGTTTAAACGTGGGCCCACGCGGTCTTTTCTTGACCGGTAAGGAAGTACTTTTTCCACTTGATATGGTGTGGATATATTTATCTAGGTCTTCCCCGAATAGTCTTCCCCCATGAAAGGGAAACCCTGCTAGAAGCTTTTTGCAGGGTGCCTCTGCTGACCAGTTCTTTAGCCACAAAAGACGACGCATGTGAACCATCAGTAGAGATGAACGGGATGCCTGTTGGATGGAGTCCTTAATAGCATCTACTGCAAAGCAGAGAGCCCTAGGGAATTCTGCTAATTCATGAGTATGCTGAGCCGGCATGTCCTTCAATATATGCTTTGCCTGATCCTTCAAGGCCTGATAAACACCAATGGCTGCTACTGCTGGCTGAACCATGGCACCTACTGAGGTAAAAGCTGCTTTCAGTAGGGTCTCGAATTTCTTGTCGACCGGATCCTTGAACATATGGACATTTTCAACCGGACAAGTCAGGGATTTATTCACGCAGGAAATGGCTGCGTCCACTGTAGGGAGAGCCCATTTCTTTACATATTCCTCTTCCATAGGGTAGAGAATAGAGAATCTTTTAGGAGGGACAAAGATTCTATCAGGTCGAGCCCAATCTTGGTAAATCACGTTCCGCAGAAGGGGGTGCATTGGAAAAGATGCACCAGTTAATGGGGCCTTTAAAGAACCCAATGAGGATACCTCCGGGGCTACTAGTTCTGGCACTGGAAGTTTAAAGGCAGTGCGAACCATATCTGTCAAAGACTGGATCCACAGGCCCTCTGCTTGAGAGGCCGAAAAATATTCATCTATAGTGGAATTTTCCCTGTCTGAACCGTCGGGACTTGGGTCTGCCTGATCCCCTTGTGGGTCCCGTTCCTCTGAAGAGGAGACCTCCGCATCTGAAAACCCCACACTGGGTGAGGGGGATCTAGCCCGCTTGCTACTTGGGCAAGGACGGGAAAACAACGCAGTTAACCTTTTCTCTAGCCCACACATGGTGGCTGCTAGCATTTCTTCCGTCACGTAAACGGGAATGGGTGGATCGGGGGCCGCCTCTGCCCCCAGCACCCCCAATGGCTCTTGTACTATGCCACTCGGTGTCCTGACTGGCGAGGGTGGGGCCGTAGAAGCCTGGCCCAAATCCTCTGACCCCGATGGAGACCCCTTTTGCTTTTTGGCACCTTTAGCAGCCTTGGCTGGTCCAGATCCCTTTAGAGCCATTGTACAACCTTGGGTCACCCCTATAGCCAACACCTGACTGTTGCAGCTAGGAATAACCAATATGAGGGCAGGTATGAGAAAAATGAAAAAGAACTAATTTCTCTCCTTTTTCTTTTATATTTCTCTTTT
Organism: Rana kukunoris; assembly: GCA_029574335.1. Lineage (NCBI taxonomy): Eukaryota > Metazoa > Chordata > Amphibia > Anura > Ranidae > Rana > Rana kukunoris. Next base: position 406,846,414 of record CM056051.1, read on the forward strand.
TTTTTTTTTTTTTCAAAAAAATTTTTTTTTTTTTTTTACCCGCCTGGGAGGTGGCAATACCGAGGAAGCCTGTGAGTATTGACACACCAATGCCCGTTAGCCGGAGTCCAAGGTAGACTCAGATACTGCTGGATCTAAGGCTGAGTCCCTTTAAGCAAAAAAACTTTTTTTTTTTTTTTTTTTTCTGGTCAATAGTGGACCTAAGTCCTAGACCTGAAGATCCACAAAACCGCCACTAGGTGTCCCTGTGTGGCCAAAAGACCCAGCTGCACGCTCTGTATCCTTTCTTCCTCTGCCTCCAGGAGGGAAAGACCAGCCAGAGAAAAGTTTTTCCTTTATACAGACCCTGACGCTGCTGGCCCGCCCCCCCGACGCACGCCGACGCTATAAAAGGCGGCGTGCACGCGCGCGCATATGCGCGCGCGCACACACGCGCGCACGTTCGCGCGCACGATCGCGCGCACGATCGCGCGCACCACGCTGAACCCACATGGAGGAAGCAGAGCAGAGGAACAACATGGACCAGCGTTATGCAGCACCAACAGACACCAGGTAAGCACTAATCTTATTGTAGTGCACACACAGCGAGGAAGCTGTCCCCATGGGCTTCCTAAGAAACAGGAGTTTTTTACCAGCAATTTCCTCTTTAAAACATGTGGGGTTGCAGTATCAGTGTTAACAGGCAGACCTGGGGTGAGTAGCAAATATATAACTTACACAAGTATACATATATTTACATATTATCTGGGTAAACATTATAATCCCATCCTGCCTCAACAGACATAGTGGAGATAGTGGCTGATGCACCAGCATACTGTTAGCCAACCCAGAACCCCCAGGGGGATACCTACTGTCGAACCAAGTCCCGCAGGTTCCCTCTTACCTGCTCCACGCCGCAGGGTATTGCAAAATGCAAGAGGCCCAGCCTTCCCCCATCTCCGTGGGTATTGTCTTGGACCTTCAGGGACCGGGGTCCTGTGTTAAGGAACCCACACCCCTGGACCTATATAGCATCCTGGCATCAGTAGCGTTTAGTTCTTGGAAGAGACTAAGGCACTGGAGCCCAGAATCCAGCCCTCCAAGGAGAGGCATTATAGGCACAACCCCACTCCAGCAGGGCCCGGGTACCGTACATCTTGGCTCTGAAGCACTTCGGACGGATCCGGCTAGCTATCCTGGGTCCCGAGACCTCCGAGGGACAGCTAGACGTGACCAACACCTAAGACACTGGCGAAAAAACTAAAGCACTCTCAGTGGGAGGGGGTTATATAGGGAGGAACTTCCTGTGAAGTTGATTACACCAGTGTCCACACCTGAAGGTACTCCATATAACCCATATGTAATGACTATGCGCTCTGTGTCCCGTGATGTACGATCAAGAAATGGAGCTTCGCTTGTGTAGGCAGAAATCCTTGCACCGGCCCTGCATATAGTGTAAAGAGAAAGAAGGATAAGAACCCATAGTAAATATAAAAACATTTGTCTAATATAAGCATATATGTGCATGCAGGTGCACACACATGAATGCACCCACATGCACATACAAGAGACATACATGTAAAATAATGTATTCCTCCATGCAAAAGACTACTCCAACACTATGAATGCATAAACAAATGCACCCATGTATACATCATAGAAGAACTACCTCCATTTTGACGCCTGCAAGGACGCATGTGTCCCAATACGATTGTAAATATTGTATGGTAATTTGATACAGACCCTATATACAGGTACCATACCTGCGATAATCTCCACTTTGGTCCAATGCATCCACACAAAATTACACGGAGATAGTAGGAAATACTTAAGGCTAAAGCTGCTGTCACCTGCTGGAGAGAGGATTAGGCTTTCTGCTCCCTCCAGCCTGCCAAGGGGAGATGGACAGCCAGCAGACTTTCCTTCCTCTCTCCCCTTATCACTTATCACATGACTGGAGAGAGGAAGAAGAGAAGCTGCCTTCAGAACTGTGAGTACACGTGGGAGGAGGAGGAGAGGGAGGAGACTCTGATGTAAGGGGCCGTTGATAGGGACACTCTGATGTAAGGGGCTGTTGATGGGACACTCTGATGTAAGGGGGGGCTGATGGGACACTCTGATGTAAGGGAGTTGGTGATAGGACACTCTGATGTAAGGGGGCCGCTGATGGGACACTCTGATGTAAGGGGGCTGCTGATGGGGACACTCAAAAATTAAGTGGGCCAATCTGGATGAAGTACAGGGCCACATTTTTGTCCCAGTCCAGCTGTGTGTATATATATATAATATTATATATTGAGGCTTTCAATCAAAGTGATGGACCAATAGCAAGGAATGGGGACCAGGGGGATTTTGAAGAACGGAACCAAAACAATAACTGAGATAAGATGAATTTCCAGTGACAACATTGGAAGTGAATGCCATTTTGTTAGATTTTTTGGCGTCTTCCTTGGTTCACCCTCACCCTATCTCAGTTCTTTTAGCAAAATAAACTACAAAACGACATGCACAGCCTGTTTTCTGAGTGACTGTACTACTGTGTGCCTAACAGGACAAAACAGCCATACCAGTCCTGGGTCTGTGCTGCAAATACATAAAGCAACCAGATTCGAAAGAAAGCCAAAAACAAGGAGGTTAGAACCAGCCTAGTCTATACAGAGCAAGCCCAGTTGACTTAAATGACGTAACCTTTGCTCCCTTGTAGACATTTTTAGTTCCGAATGAGTTTTTTTTAACAAATTAAATACTCAAATTAACCAAAAAAATATTGAAAATATGTAAATTCCCCAAAAAAATTATTAAAAAAAAATTGAAAATTCGTAAATTCCAAAAAAATAAATAAATAAATAAAAAAAATTGTAAATTAGAAAATTCGTAAGATTGATAATCTGAACACCCGAAAATTCAAACATCTGAAATAATAACTAACTAATAATAACTTAACTATTACTAACTATTAAATTATAGGTATTGTAATTTCCTTTCAAATGTGGCTGTTAGGCCCTGTACACACGATCGGACCAACCCGATGAGAATGGTCCGATGGGCCGTACACACGATCGATTTGGTCCGATGAAACTGACCTTAAGGCCAGTTTCATCGGACCAGTCTGATCGTGTGTAGTGATGAGCGGAATACGCCATATTCGATTTCGCGATATTTCGCGAATATTTCGAAGAATATTCGCGAATATTCGTTAATATCGAATATTCGTGGTATTTTATATAAAAAAAAAAAATTGCGAATTTTCGCCAATGCGATTTATTTTTTTATAAAATATCACGAATATTCGATATTTACGAATATTCGGTATATTTTATAAAAAAAAAAAGCGAAATTTCACATATGCGGTCGCGAATATTCGTTAATATCGAATATTCGTGATATTTTATAAAAAAAAAATTGCCAATTTTCGCCAATGCAAAATTTCGCGATTTTTTTTTTCGATATTTACGAATATTCGCTATATTTTATAAAAAAAAAAAAAATTTATTGCGAAATTTGAAAAATACGAATATTCGAAATAGCGAATATTCGCTGCGATATTCGAGATATTCGCGATTACTCGAATATGCAATATTCGTAGCGAATATTCGCAATGCGAATATTCGCGAGCAACACTAATCGTGTGTACACGGCCATAGTGAACGTAATGAATACAAATTTATCCAAAGTTCAGAATTATCCAAAATAACGAATGCAGCATTTAAACGAATGGAAGAGAATGAATTAATAATAATAATAATAAAACGTTTTATTAATATTATTTATTATTAATAATTTGTTCCGTTCCATTTGTTTAGATGCAGCATTCATTATTTTGCATAATACATAACTTTGGATAAATTCGTATTTGTTACATTAACTAACAGCCAAATTTGAAAGGAAATTCCAATACCTATAATTTAATAGTTAGCAATAGTTAGGGTTTATTAGTTAGTCACTATTTCAGATTTTCGGGTTTTTGGATTTTTTTATTTTTAATTTATGAATTTACAATTTTTTTTGAATTCACGAATTAAGGAATTTTTTTGAATTTACAATTTTTTTATTTTTTTTATTTATGAATTGCGCTCATAACGTATGACCCGAAAAAAAAAAGAAAAGAAAACAAACACATTTTTCGGCAATGCACATGTCTACTCCCTTTCTACTTTGTTCACCTCCCTTAAGCAAAAAGAAGTACCTGGTATTTCAGGGTATTGGGGAGTATATGACTCTCTACTTTCTACTCTCGAGGCAGTGATGCGTGCCTGAAAAATGTACTATCACCAGGCACATCACTGTCTTGTGGGGGTGGGGAGAAAGCCCTTAGATCTGTGCAAGCTCTGACCAGAGCAACTTAGAAAATACAGTATTTATAGTATGTCTTCTCCTACTTGTCAGGGCTGCGCTCAGCCCTCCCTTTTCAGAGCTCAGGCTGTTCAGCTCTTGGTTAATTGCCAGTGCTAATTTTTCCATAGTGACTCACCTGGTGATCATATCCTGCTCAATAACAAGCCCTGCTGGCTATTTAAGCTGCCTGGATTCGATCTCCTGTGCCTTTGCCTTGGTCAACATATCTAGAGAATCTCTGCTGGTTTCCTGTTGAAGACTTGCTTGGCTGACGTCCCTTCTGGTTCCTGATCCTGTCTGCTGCTCTGAGTACGCTGATCTCTGGCTCCCTGATTTCCTGAGGTGCCGTACACACGGCAGAGAACCTCGACGGGCAGAACACATCGTTCCGCCCGTCGAGGTTCTCTCCCGGCCACCGAATACGGCGACCCGCCCGTCGGGAATGGCAACCAGCCATTCTTCCAGGCGGGCCGTCGAGGAAATAGAGAGCGTGCTCTCTATTTCGGCTCGACGGGCTTCCCGACGGGAAGCTCGCCGAGACCGTACACACGGCCGAGGTCCTCGCTGGAATGTGCATTCCAGCGAGGTTCTCGCTGATTTTCAGCGAGAACCTCGGCCGTGTGTACGGCGCCTGACTTGTTCTGACTACCCGATTTGGTTACTGAACCCTGGCTATGTTTTGACTAGGTTTACTATTTGTACCATTTTTACCCCTATATTAAATAGTGTGATTTTTACTGCATGTTCTGCCTCTGCCTGAGTCATGGTTTCTGACACCCCTCTTCCCATTTATTTGACTTCCTTCTTGCGGGAGAATAGAGTGTCATGGGCACAAAGGCAGCATGCCTATAAGTAGCAGTGTGAGAGGGACAGTATTTAAGCGAACCACTTGCTTCATCCTGCATTCGTAAAGCAAGGTTCACTTTAAGTTAAAAAGTGTTTTATAATAGGCGTTCTATATGTCTCAAAAAAAAAGCAAAGTTCACATGGGGACTTCTTGACACCAATCTAAAATGCTCAGAGTTATTTAACATTTTTATAAGAACTCAGTATGCGACATTGAAACACAATGCCCTTTTATCTGTCTCTTTACATCCTCTCCAAGTTCTCCTTGATGATTATCTTCACCATTCATACATAAAATATCTGCATTAATTACAGCAATCGAATACATTTTTTTTCCAGTACATAAATCTGTCTGCTGGCCAGTAGTCTTCGCCTGCATTAGTCATGGTGCCAATTCTGATCTATTATCCTCATAGTTATTGCTTCCTTTGTGTTGTATTGTAAGGCATTACATATCAACACATTGCCTTTTCTTCACTTGATGCAACTGCCTACAACATTTCAGATGGGGCTTAATACAATATCTACACTGAATCTTGAACTGCTGCCTATGAACAGATTTCCGGTAATAAATACCTGAACACATGTAGCCTTTTTTTTACCTTTGACAAAAATATGTACTGTTTTTTTGCTTTGCTGCTAATTTTTTTTTTTGTTTTTCAGATAAAATATGAATGGCATGTCTCTTGGTGTACCCTATCAGAAAAGAGAACACAAAGGCAACCTCTGCTGCACATAGTACTACAAATCAGTGGCAAAGCTAGACATTCTTTTACCCTTGGCAAAGACTCAGTTTGGCACACCTCCACCACTTCTAAAAAAAAGTGGTGTCAGTAGGGTAGAGGTTGGTGTCAGTAGGGTGGTGGACATGGTCAGTAGTTTTACATTTTTAATATGTTATTTGTTTATTACTTTGTACAAAACATGAAACATCTACTGACTGAATGCATTTTTTTACTAAGAACTTAAATTCTAGCGTAAAAAAACAAAAAATACATCAGAAAAAAAGCAGGCCTCTAAAACATACAAGGTAGAAGGCACACCATTGGCATTCCAGATTTACAAAAAGAAATGCACAGGGAACATTCAGGTTGCCTAAAATAGAGTATGACAAAAAACACATTGCTACAACAAGTAAATCAAAACTAAAACATTTTTCAAATATATAAATATTAAAAAGTTTATGAAACAACTGATAGGCCCCATAACAGATAGACATTGATTTGATCAAAAATGACAAGGAAAAGGCAGATAGAATACAGTAAATAATTTTTTGATAGTTTAATAGTCATATCAGTTATAGTGATAATGTTTCGCCAAAGGTACCTCTGTGTCTGACAGAAAACCAGGTGCAAAAGAGACACTTAAAGTGGATGTAAACATGATTCATGAAATTTGACCTGGGGACATATATCGGTAGTGTTTTCTTATCTCTCTCCAAAGCCTTGAGTCCTTTTGCTGCTTCCTTCCTCTGTTATCAGCAAGATAACTTCTGACAATTCTCCGACACAAATTTTTGTCAAGGAGGTTGCTATAAATAGATTAGCAGAGAGCTTGTCTAGTCACAGCACAGCTCTGCAAGTATCTTTCTTCCTCTTTCTATGTGGAGGAGGGGGGTGTTCATTTACTCCAATCAGTTGTCACAAAGTGTATGCCAAGACTCTCCTCCCACTGCTGAAAGAGAAAGTAAAAAAATCTAACACAATGTTCACTGTGACAGACCTAGCCGGGACAGGGGCTTTTGGAAAGAACTGGGAAACCTTTGTTTTAGCCCCCCATGTCCCTCTTATGTCTAAGTCACCCTGTGTCTATTAGGAGCACAGATTGGCCAAGCAAATGGGACAATAATATCTATCCACAATATCTCCCAGGAAATATATGAAGACTATTCTTCTTTTATTTGATTCTGAACTATAGATGTTAATTGAAAGAGCATTGAATTAGCCTCAGTACAATGTAGGCTCTGAGCGTGAGTGTGCGTGAACAGACTCACCTAATGCCAGGGATGCAAGCAAGCCTGCCTATTCACACTGATGAGAAATCCTGATTAGCAATTTAACCTGGCCCAGTGAATTGCTCTCCACAATAAACCCCGATGAAGGGAGACTGAAGAGCTTATGAAACATGTTGGAAACTGCTGTGACTTTTATTTGACAAAGATTTTTTTTACCAGACTGATTGTGGCATGCTAATCCTTTGAACACTTTCAGGCCCTTTGTCCTGTAGACATCTGTCCTTATCCCAGTAAAAAATATTCTGTATGGGGACATTGACAGCTTTTAAAATCTGACCGAAAAGACTGACAGCATTCACTCCCTGTGGTTCATTTGATAATTTGAGCACTCCAGCCATCATGTCCAATTGCTCTAGCCTCAGAGCAGGAGTTTATGTAAATATCTTCAATCTGGATTCTATCCAACATTTTATTTTCGTTGGCCTTTAGTTGATGACAATTTGCCTTCATCAATATTGTGATCAGTCATCATTGGAAGCTTCCAGCTACTGTTTTATGTAACAACCTCTTCCAAAGTACAATGGAAAATGTAACACACCTTGTAAATAGCCCAGGGAAACAATTAAGATTATGCTTTCTACATTATCAGTTCTTTTGTAGTGTGCTATCTGCATAATTACCCTATGCAGAACACATTTTTTTCCAGTGTATGCACATGAATTACTGTAAAGTTGTGTTTCCCGGTCTACATTAGTCATGAGGAATTTATCATCTACCCGGCATGTGTAACACAGTTTAAATAACCATTGTGGTGCCTACACGTAAGGTGGATGAGTCCTTTTGTACATTAGAAACTTGTGGTGCTGTTCATATTGGTGATCATAGGTATTATGGTCTCATACTACCTTTTTTATGCATGGTGCCCTCTGGGTTCTTGAGGAGTGTCCTTGGCAGAATGCCTAAAAATTGCCTCATATTGTCCAAAATATGTCAACAAGTAATCAAGTAAATCAAGCCTGCCTTTAGTTATACAAAATATGTAAAACAGGGGGGGTGCAATCAGCGCAAAAATATAAAGATCAGTTTCCGCCCTGCTGAGGAAGTAGTATTACGATACGCGTCCGGGGTCAGGAACCATCCCATGTCACTCCTTGATGTCCCACATCTTCATTTGAGCTGCCTGATATGGTGTTTTATGCCTGTATTTTCTACTTGAATGTGAGTACCTTGCACATTTTTTACTCATTAAAGAGACCTGGTTTATATGGAAGCTCTTAGATCTGGCCTTTTTTCTTTGCATATTGATTCGTTGGTGCCACTGAGGATACTTGCATATCTCCGGGTCCTTCAGCTGACAATTGCACATCTTTGAGCCATCTGGATTTCCTGCCATTTGTTCTAAGCGTTTTAGACCTTTGGTAAAACAAGGGTCTTGGTGTGAGGTGAGAGTACCCATCTTTACTGGTGAAGGGATCACGTTTGAAATATTTGAAATATTGGTTTTCCAAGTCACATGGTGGAGATACTCTGACTGTTTTGATCACAGGATTTGTTTGCACTTTGCAAATGTGGACTTTCTTTTTATTTTATTTTATTTTATTTTTTCACTGTTATTAATTCAATTATGTCTTCACTGGTATGAGCATATTCGTTTTAATATTAATATTATGCTATTTAGGTTTGCGCTGCACTGCTCTGTTTGATATATTTAGTTATACAAAACCATAGGATTTTATTGTGTGGCATTAGAACCTTAGGCACTATGCAGACTAGCCATTGGCACCCTAATAACCCATGATGTCATTGGTTGATAAGGAGGACCTTTGGTTGATAATCAAGTACCTGCATCTGCACCTGTTTGCCACTTCCCTGCCTCCCTCTGTCAGCACTGGGGTCAAATTAGCTGAGTGAGAGTGAGAGAAAGTAAGGCTCCATTCACACCTAGGCTTTCTGGAATCATGGGCAGAATCTGGCGATTCTACCCTTGATTCCAGATTTGCGGCAAAACGCAGATGCCTTTGCTTCATAACAGCACCCCAATCACAATACAATTTTGCCACGGTTGTCGTGCGATAAAACACGCTGCGATTGCGGCAAACCGCAAGGCATGACACTGTTGCCCAAAAGAAGCTCCTGCTCCTTTTTGAGCGACAAGCTTCATGCATTGCGGTTGTTGTGAAAACCACAAAAAAAAAAATCACACCGCCTTTGAGGTACCATTAAGAAATAATGGGGGTTATTTATAAAAGGCAAATCCATTTTACACTACAAGTGCAAACTACAAGTGCAAGTGCACGTGCGCCGTTTAGAAGATATTCATTCCTACTACTTTTTTTTACACCTTTCTGTCTGATACAACCACCTTTCCGCCACCATCTTCACATCCATCCAATTTTTTACCAATTATTCTGCCTGCCTACGTGCTCCATCTGAGCATCATTTCAGAATTGGCCAAATTTTTCTAATCAGAAGTACACGACATAAAAAGAACAATTGTTCCACTGTAATATCGAAGAATTTATAGGAAACAGAAGAATGAAATGTTCAACGTGAAACATTTACTCTGATGGACTTTCCCTAGTGTAAAACACAATTATCTTGTTTTCTTCTACTTAGTATTGCAGTTTTCCATAAAAGGCTTCCATCCAACAATGAGCAACTAATCTACATTAGTTCCACTCTCAGGGTGGGAACTTCATTTCTGCCAAAGTCTTTGCAGCATTTAGGGTTTTGTAATAACAGAAACACTCACCACGGGTGAAAGCTTTCATTGTAACTTCTCTGGTGACCTCTTAAGCATTTTAAAGTTTGCCATTTCTAGGAATTATTTTTTTTTTACTTCACATTCTCTAAGAGAACGTTATCACCTTTATACTAATGAAGGACGTGATGCTTTATCTGTGCAGCCAATACATGGTTGCTCATAATGCTGTGAACATAAACCTCATGAGTGACTGTGTGACAAAACCTCACCTTGATTGGCCACACCCATAGTCCTGATTGTGATTCAGAATGATCCAAAACCACTGGCAAAGGCAGGCCACAGACCAGGGGTCAGCAACCTTTTTCTACTTAAGGGCTGGATTCAATGTATGTGAATGCATGGAAGGCCGCATTTACCTGCTAATAAATGAAGATAATAAAAGTCCTAACACAGTAATATTAACAGTACAGGTTTAACTCACTTTAAGGTGTTTAACTAATACAACTCCAGTTCACCCTGAGGGAGAATGTAGCTGGGGATACAGATTTTACTGCCTCTCTCCCTCCCCCATCCTGGCATCCAAGGGTGGCTGATGCCAGCCCTGCCAGCCAACAATTTCTGGAGATGGGGTTCCCGTCTCTAAGGAACATGGGGTTCCTGTCCCTAGGGAAAATGTGGTTTCTGCCCTTAGGGGAGATGGTTGCCCCATCCCCAGGGGTGATGGGGTCACTGTCCCCAAGTGAAAAGGGGTCCCTGTCTCCAAGTTAGAAGGGGTCCCTGTCCCAAAGTGAGAAGGGGTCCCTGTACCCAGGGGTGATGGGGTTTCTGTCCCCAGGGGAGATGGGATCCCTGTCCCCAAGCGAGAAGGAGAAGGGATCCCTGTCCCCAAGCGGGAAGGAGAAGGGGTTTCTGTCCCCAAGTGAGAAGGGGTCCCTGATCTCAGGGGTCAGGTGGTCCCTGTCCACAGATTAGAAGGGGTCCCTGTCCCCAGGGGTGACCCTAATAGGGTCCACTACTGCAGTGTCCTTTGTACCCATATAGCAGTGTCCTCTGTCCCCTGCCCCCCCACTGTAGGGTCCTCTGTCCCTTGCACCCCCCCCCACTGTGGCATCCTCTGTCCCCGTCACCCCCCCTCCCCCACTGTAGCATCCTCTGTGCCCTGCAATCCTCCCACTGTAGGGTCCACTGTCCCCTGCACCCCCCACTGTAGGGTCCACTGTCCCCTGCACCCCCCACTGTAGGGTCCTTTGTCCCCTGCACCCCCCCACTGTAGGATGCTCTGTCCCCTGCACCCCCTGTAGGGTCCTCTGTCACCTGCCATAACATCTACTAATGAAACCACACACTTTAAAGTGGTTCTTCAGCCTTTTTGAAAAAAAAAAAATGAATAAAAGTACACTCACATGTCCAGGTGTCCAGCTTCGTGCTCACCCAAACCACTTCTTCACTGTACCCATATAGCAGTGTCCTCTGTCCCCTGCCCCCCCACTGTAGGGTCCTCTGTCCCTTGCACCCCCCACTGTGGCATCATATGTCCCCGGCAACCCCCCCCCCCCTCACTGTAGCATCCTTTGTGCCCTGTATTCCCCCCAATGTAGGGTCCACTGTCCCCTGCACCCCCCACTGTAGGGTCCTCTGTCCCCTGCACCCCCCACTGTAGGGTCCTCTGTCCCCTGCACTCCCCTGACTGTAGGATGCTCTGTCCCCTGCACCCCCTGTAGGGTCCTCTGTCACCTGCCATAACATCTACTAATGAAACCACACACTTTAAAGTGGTTCTTTAGCCTTTTTGAAAAAAAATGAATAAAAGTACACTCACATGTCCAGGTGTCCAGCTTCGTGCTCACCCAAACCACTTCTTCACTGGTCTTCAAGTCCCTGTCGCCAACATATTTACTGTGTGTAGCCGGCTGTGATTCCTTTTGGCTTTACAGTTGGCTGCCTGCTTCACTGCACTTTGTGAATGGTCCTGCAGCCTTTTGGGACCTGTGATGTATCCTAGAAGGTTGCAAGCGGGGTGGCATAAAGAGGAACTTCCCTCATTAAGGTACTAACGTATTACCCTCCATGGCGGTATTCCCGAGCCTGGCTCGGGGTGGAATTTTAGTACTAATATCGATAACCCAGAGCCAGACTCGGGATCGCATCGCAGTATCCAGGCAGAGTTACTTACCTTGTCCCCTGGAACCTGCGATGTCTCCCCATGTCTCCCTCGCTCAATTCACATAGTGCCCGAGTGTCGCTGAGCTTCGTTCCCATACAGTATATTGTAATCTTACAGATTACAGTACTGTATCAAATAATTACACACCCCTTGGTCCCTAGTGTCCTGCATGCACTTTTATATTATGAATACATTTTTATAATATTAAAAAAAATACATTTTTTTTCTGCCTGGAAACTGTAGATTGTCCATAGCAACCAAAAAGTGTCCCTTTATGTCAAAAGTGGTTTTAGAGCAGCTAGAAAACAGCGATAATAAATTAGAATCACTTGCAGAATTGAGTGATAGCGATTTGTGGGGAAATTCGTCATCAAACACTGAAAGTAATGACAGCGACAATTCTGCAACTGAGCAAATTTCAGTGTTTTTGATTTGATTACATTATTGAATAATTATTATTATTATTATATTATTATTTGTTAAAATTATTTATAATTATTTATTATATTATAATTTATGATTTTGTGTTCCAGGATGTCTACTAGACTCTACCATCAAAAATCTGAAAGAATCATACCGCAAGGGAGGTTAAATACCCTGGAAAGAGAATCAGCAACCTGACCTACATTGTTAAAGGTAACATGTTATGAGAGAGATGTGTAAGCTTCCATTCCTAAACTTTCACATAATGCCGATTTACTGGCAATCACGTTCTTCTACTACTATATTTTCTGTCCTGGAATGAGTAAGCTGAACAATTGCATATGGGGGGATTTACTGAAACTGGAGCACTCAGAATCTAGTGTAGCTGTGCTTGGTAGTCAATCAGCTTCAAACTTCAGCTTGTTCAATTAAGCTTTGGCAATAAGCCTAAGTTCACATTGGAGCGATTTGTCATGCGATTTGAGAGATCAAATCGCATGACAAGTCGCAGCCTATTGGTGGCAATGGCACTGTTCCAATCGGTGCGACACCGATTTTGCGGCGCCACACCGATTTGCAAAAGTAGTTCCTGCACTACTTTTGCCGATTTGAGGTGCGCTTTCTATAGACATCTGTGTATGAAGCCACACAAATGTCTATCAAGTAGCACCTAAAATCGCGCTGACCTTGCTACTTTGAAATTCAAGTAAAGTAGCACGATTTCAAAGGAACATCAGTGTGAACCAGGACTAAAACCTGGAAGCTGATTGGTCTCTATTGGTTTCAGAGTTGCACCAGATTTTGCACTCTCCAGCTTTCATAAATAACCCCCATAGTCTTTACCATGAATTCAGTTTTTGCATACTTATTTTGAGTCAGAGTCTCAGAAAGTATTGGATTGTGATAAAGGTCAGCAAAGTGGTTTACTTTGAGATCTTTTAATAGTATTAAAACCTATTATATATATATAAAAAAAATACTTATAGTTTTTACGGTTGTACGCTATGAGGGTCCGTTCTTATTACATTTACATTACCTGATTGCTTGAACCTCGTGGTGGAGGAAGGACATCATAACTAGTGGAAGACCAGGAGCCTGAACCCATTCCATTATATATCCCAGGAGGGACCACAATCACAGGCGGACAGGCCCGGACTGGCCATAGGGCAAACCGGGCTTATGCCCGGTGGGCCGCGGCGGCCCCCGAACGGCCCCCGGTGGCCCGCAAATCGGTTGTGGCCCACGAACGGCCCCCTGCATGTCACGTCTGGGGTTGCAGGCCGAGAGGGGACGCCCAGTTTGCCTAGTAGCAGAGATCCCCTGCCCCACCAACACAGCAACCAGATATCTATCTAGCTACCTATCTTCCTTCCTTCCCTTCCTTCTATCCTTATCTATATTTATTTATCTATCTATCTATCTTCCTTCCCTTCTCTTTCTGTATCTATCTATCTATCTATCTATCTATCTATCTATCTATCTATCTTCCTTTTCTTTTTTTTCTATCTATCTTTTTTTTTGTATCTATCTTCCTTTTCTTTCTAGCTTTTTTTTGTATCTATCTTTTTTTTGTATCTATCTTTTTTTCTTACTCTCTCTCTCTCTCTGTCTATCTATATTTCTTTATCTCACCCCACATCCCATCATTTAGTCCCCCCCCCCCCCCGGGCTGCTCAGTCTAAAATGCCCGGGCCTACTTTTTGTCCCAGCCCGGGCCTGCAGGCGGATACCTGATCACCCAAACCAGACAGTGGAGAAGAAGTATATCCCAGTCCGTGGAATTTCAGGAAAAGGAGTATAATTTCTTACACGCCTTTCACCCCATGCAAGGGTAAGACCCTCTGGTGAGTGCATCCATTAAAAAGGGGATCACAGAAAAGTCACTCATATATCTCCAGCACCAAAATATCCGATAGACTTTCACTCATTTTTGAGTTTGCACCAGTCACTTTTTGGGAGTCTGATTTAACTTATGGACACAAAATAATTTATTTATTATTTTTCATCACACAGTTTTTGGACTTTTGCACTTATAAGCATATATTTATATATAGTTCTATATAGTTACATTTGTTATTAATATATTTTTTCACAGTTTTTTGCTGGATACGTCACATCCCATGTTTACGTAAGCCATTTTTGGGCACCCATTATATAGTTCACACATCTTTGTATCTGTGATAGCGGATTTATTTTCTAGGTATTATATTTTTTCCTATCCCCCACATTCATATTTTATTATAGTTTGGTTCTATAGAACAGCACCATATTCCCTTTCTTTGAGTTGAATTTATTTCCTGGATTTCATTATTGGGAAGTCTACTATAGGGAGGCAGCAGTTCATATAACTCCTAAGCGCAGAATTTCCAATAATTTTTAAAGTTGTCTACTTAACTCTTTGATTATCAGTTTTCATTAGATTGTACCTATGCCTTGTTGCCTTGTTCATGTTCAGCTGATAGGTAGAGATGGCAACTCCTTCCCTGTCTCCCAACTTCCAAGCGACAGTGCTAAGTGGTCAATCTTCAAGCCCCAGTGGTGTCACTTGGGAGGAATGAGTCTGAGTAACGAGCTCCAGGGTATTTCTCTTTGCTTCTGGTAACTGAACAGATCACTGAAAGAGCAAAATTCTTGGCAAAAAATTACAACTTTTTTATCAATAGTCTAATGTTCCCTCAAGGAAATAGAGGATCATGGCATGCCTGCTATTCACATAAACGTGTTTTTTTTTAATGATAACTGCATACATGTGTATTTGGAATATGGCATAAAATGGTCTTTCACTGGTGGGCATAGCCCTACCTGTATTGTAACTATTTCAGTTAGTGGAAGTAGCAGGGTGCTTCAGCAAATCGTACTATTGACATGATGCTTCTTTCAAACTGGTGCAGACAGAAATTGGTACGGCGTAGAGCTAATTTCATAATCACATTTTTTTTTCTTTATAAACACCTACATAGATTCCAACTCCTCTAATTGCATAAGAGCATCAACACGCTTAGGAAAATGTATTGGACCTCCTGGAGTATATAATGTGTTTGACCTTGGACAATTTACCAACCTCCCACAAAGGCTGCCAGCATATATTACACTTTTGGCTGTAGTACAGCACATGCCCGAGCCCTAGGGGTCATTTTGAGCTTGCAGTTGCAAAGGGGAATTCCAATTAATGTTTTCGTGCTTCTTCAGATTGGTTCTAAATGTCTGTTAGAAACAGCTTGATATTGTATAATTAATTTCTTATCAAACTGCATGCCTCACATTTATTTCATTTCCAGTAAGCTGGAAGGCTTGCTTAATATCCCTGGAATCGATCCATTTAAGGTTTTCTGAAAGAGACCCTGTCAGTCTCTAAAGAAAACTAAAATGTACCTTCATGAAACAGAGAAAAGCTGTGATCCTCAAGATTACAGCTGATCTCTTGTATGTACCGCTTTATGATAAACTGATGTTTTTTGGATTTCGAGCATTGAGTCAACATTGGAAGAAGAACAGAGGGAGAAGACAGCGGCGAAGACCCGGCAAAATAATGAGAAGACATTGCAGAGAGGAGAAGAACCCGGAGAGGGAAAAGAACTGGCAGAGGGAGAAGACATTGCCTGAGGAGGATGAAGAGCCAGAGAGGGGAGAAGAATTAGGAAGAGAGGCCAGAGCTGTCTTAATAAAATATTTTAAAAACCTGTGTACTGTGTTATTACACATTTAGAGGTATGTGTATGGCAATGGTGGTATTAGTCCTTTACCCTCTGACCTCATCTAATAATCACCCATGGGGCAGAGGATAACAAACCTAAAGCCTGCACAATCATTTTCCATCTAGCAAGTATGTTTGTGTCCTGTTATTTGGCACCCATTTTTAAAGGGGTTTTTTTTTGCACAATGTGCCCTTTCCATCTATCTCTGGCAATCAGCGATGCCCTTTACCATCATGGCCACCCGGTTACTTCCAACAATCCATGGACGGCTGGAAGTGACGTCATCGCGCTCTGGTCCGATGGATGAAGTGGATGATGACACACATGGGGCACATGTTGATGACGCGGCGCCTTGGTCTATGCGCCGTAAGATCTCCCGGTGGAGGTGGCGGCTTATGATTGAGGACGTTGCATCATCACAGACAGGCGGCACTGTATAAAAGGATGCCAAGGTGGGCAGATGGCGTCATTTCCACTCCCCAGCCAAGAGCTAGAGGAGATACTCTGCATGGTACCAGAAACTGAGTGAGCAGTCAATTGGATATCGCTGCATCCAGGAAGTTTTGGGATTTTTTCTTCTTTTCTTGGGATTGCAGGGCTTTTCCTTTTGGAATATACCCAATTCTTTTTTAATATGTGGGTAAGTGGCTTTTTTTTATATTTTCTCTCCATGCATCCCTTTGAGATTCAGGATTGGCAGTCACTTAATAGCCTGTTTGTTTCTTGTTTCATTTCTTTTTGGTACAGCATTTACGTTTGTTTAAACGCCATCTATTGGTTTTAAATATCCTGCCCCCCTGTAGGATATAGGGACGGGAACCCTTTCTGTGAGGAATATGAACTGAGCTCCCCCCATGGGAAATGCACCCACCTGCTTTGAAATTATTGATATGTGAAAAGTGTGTCACTATTTTGAACACACTTCAGAAAGTGTGAGAATTGTGATTATTCGTTGGATTATTTTGTTCAATAATAAATGGAAAATAATTGTAGTCTTGATATACTGTAGATTGTGATACATTTGAAACGTGTTGGATACCTGCCTTTACTGCCACCAGTTCACAAATAGACACAATGCTGGCGCACACAGGAACCACTGTAATTTAAATTGTCCTCAGTACAAGTCCTGTAAGCTATAGAAAGCTTTGAAGTGAGTCACAGTTCTTTGGTAAAAGGCAGCCTTGTATGGGAAGCCGAAGTAATGCTCCAAGGACATGTAGATAAAAAAACAAAAAGACAGGCGCCACTAAATAAACTGCTGGACTTTAATGAAAATATAGCATAAAAGCACTCACATAATAGTTGAAGTACACAGGCATAAGGTAGAGGTCTTCATGAAACATCCGAACCAGCCGAGAGTTGATTGGGTCCCGGGGAACTGATGTCTGCTATGCAGGAAAAACAAACAGCGTTGAGTTCCGGGGGCGTGCAGGTGTTGTGAACGAGCATGTCAGCAATGGAAGCTGGAGCGCACTCTGGAACGCACGTTGGGACGCTACGGCTTGGAGAGGGGGAATGACATCATCACGTAGAGCCTCGATAATACGACGCGTTTCAATGCAAGTGCCGTGTATTGGATGTCTGATGACACACGGCGCGCACCTTTTTCAAGTTGTTTACAATGGCTAACTATGGCAACGTATATATATATCAGCCTGTGATCGCCATCTAGTGGCATAATAGTAAAACATCCTCAATTATGAGCAATGGTACTATATATAACACTTGTTATTATTAACCAAGTGAAATAAACAAATCGATGGGGTTTTTTTTGTGCTCAATAATAACGGACATATCTTTAACCCAAATAAATATACACACATATATAAAAAACAAAAATTAATACATATTCATTATCCAGTGTTCAATAACACATATATGAAGGACATTATTAGTTGGCCTGTCAGAAATATAAAATGTACATAAATTAGGCACATCACATGATAAATGATAATGTAACCTAATTATGTTAATTAAGTGAAAAAATTGCATTAAGTATAAATAGGGAATATGCTTAAAAAATTAAATAATATTAATAATGATCATCTTAAAATAGAGGGGGAAATGAAAAAGTTTTTAAAAAAGGTTATATCTCAAAAATAGACTTGTTGTGTTATCAGACACTCCAAAAATCAATTGGAATGTGTATAAATACAGAACAAATTGAATAAAATGATTGTGTTTACACCTGGTACAAAATTAATTGGTATTTAACTCTAAAATATTAGGTTTATAAAATAGTAGCAATTTCCAGTTCCTCATTCATACCTCCTGGTTTTAAAGTATCAAGGGAATAGATCCAGTAAGTTTCCCTCTCGCATAGGTGATGGAATCTTTCAGCCTCTGTATAGTTACTGGGTATTTGTTCAATAACCCATACTTTTAGACCCTTGGTAGATTTGCCATGGTGTTCCAAAAAATGACGTGGAACGCTATGTTTATCCTTTCCTGCCTCAATTTTTCTTCTATGTTCGCCAAAACGTTGGCGAAGTGGGCGTATGGTGCGGCCTATGTATAATAGTTTGCAAGGACAAGTTAGAGCATAGACTACGAAGTCCGACCCACAGTTATAAAATTCTTTGCTCAGGTATGTTTTTCCTTTTCTGGTGAACTGTTTTTGTCCATGATTTACATAACTACATGTTTTACATGTTTTCTTCTTACATTGGAACATCCCTTGCAATGAGATCATAGGAATAAATTGTTGAGCAGATGGTACTTTTAATTTACTTGGGGCTATTTTATTCTTTAAATTAGTGGCTCGTCGATAGGTGGTAATAGGTATGGGTGGTAGGAGCATTTTTAAATGTGGGTCTTCTAGAAGAATGGGCCAATATTTCTTAAATATTGACTCCATTGTTTTGAAACCTGTGTGAAATGTTGTAATAAAGCGAGTTGATGGATTAGGTACCTGTTTTTGGGAGGTGGTTGGTGTTTCTAAGTCTAAATAATAGTCACAGGCTTGGTTTACTAGGGAGGCCGGATATTCTTTTTCATATAATTTTTTCTTTAAAATCGCACTTTGTTCAACATAATGACATTTTTGAGTACAGTTTCGGTTGAGTCGGCAGAATTGTCCCTTAGGGATGTTATCAATCCATTTTTTGTAATGGCAGCTGTTGTAGTGGAGGAGAGAGTTGCCTGCAGTGGGTTTGAAGTGTGTTTTTGCTTCTATATTACTGTTATGATGGAACAACTCAAGATCTAGGAATATAAGCTTATCATAATCACAAACAAAGGTGAAAGACAAGCCATATGGATTATTGTTGCAATGATCGACGAAAGTTTTTATCTCATCGGCATCACCGTCCCAAATTATCACTATGTCATCAATATATCTTCCATAGTAAATCAATTGACCAAGGTGGGGGTTATTGGACCAAATGTGTCTATGTTCCCACAGGCCCATGGCCAAGTTGGCATACGAGGGAGCGAAGTTGGCTCCCATCGCCGTTCCCATTATTTGAAGAAAAAACTCTCCATTAAAGGAAAAATAATTATGTGTCAAACAAAAACGAGTACAGTCCAAAATGAATGCTGCCTGGGCGTTACTCATATAAGGGTTCTCTGCTAAAAAGTGATGAGTGGCTGTTAGGCCAAACTCATGGGGGATCGAAGTATACAGTGAAGCCACATCAAGGGACATCCACATATATCCTTTTTCCCATTTGTAAGATTTTAAAATTTCTAAAAGGTTTGTGCCATCACGTATGTAGGAACGCAGTCCTTGCGCTAAAGGCTGTAAATGATAGTCAATATATTTGGAAAAACCAGACGTGATTGTATCTATAGCAGCTATTATGGGTCTGCCTGGGGGATGAGTTGTACTTTTATGAATTTTGGGGATATGATAAAAATAAGGTGTATTGTAAAAATCTTTTACCATAAATGAGGCCTCTTTTTTTGTAATGATGTTATCACTTAGCGCAGTCTTGACTAAAGTGTCTTTAATGATTTTGAAATGTGGGAGGGGATCATGGCTAAGTTTTTTGTATGTTGCTGTATCGCCTAATAAGCGTTCAGCTTCAAGAATGTAATCTGCCCGGTCCTGGATTACTATTCCTCCGCCTTTATCGGCAGTTTTTATTATGATATCATCATTTTTGGAGAGAGATTGTAAAGCTGCAGTCTCCTGTGTAGTCAAACGTCCTAAGTTGGTGTGCTGTGAAGTGGAGTTGGTACACATTTTCTTAATATCAGAAAACACCATGTTATAAAAAGTAGTCAGGTGGGGTCCTTTTGAATGGTATGGGTAAAAGGTGGAAATGGGTTTTAAGGATGTATGTATATTGGGTGGGGAAGAATGAAGATGTTGAGTGAATAGTTCCAACATTGTATCAGGATCGTTCTGACTCAATAGTTCCAATTGGTCAATTAGATCTATGTCAAAATCTAAATCTAAATCAAAATCTAAGCCATCCACAGATAGATCAAAACTACTGGGAGGATCAGTAGGATCTTCGGCCAATGTAGTCTTAGAATTTTTTATCTGGAAAAACCTTTTTAACGTGTGATTTCGTATGAATCTATTAAGATTCTTAAATAATGTGAATAGGTCGGGTTTATTAGCTGGTGCAAAATTTAGACCACAATTGAGTAAGGAGGTCTCTGCTACTGTAAGATTGTGCTTGGAAAGATTGAAGATTTTGACCGTTTTCGGTTTTTGCATGGGTTTTCCTCTGCTTCTATTCTTACCCCCTCTACAACCTCTTCTGCGAATTTTCTTTTGCTTTGAGTGGCCGGAGAGGGGTGTATCCCTAAAAAAGAGGCATTTAACGGACAAAAAATTAAAATCCGCACCAAAACTAATGGGTGCACTAGTTGGGGCCTCTGTCGGATCAGATCTGCATGTTGATATAGAAACATGAGAAGAATTATTAGTATTAGTACTGGTCAAACCTGCTGTACTAATTGCTCTAGGACCATTAATAACTTCAACAGCAGGGGACTCATTGATCACCTGTTGTGTTTCAATGGGTTCATCTAAATTATGAGACATCTTAGAATTTCTTAGAGTAAATTTTGCATGGTCACGATTGTAAAACACACTCAAATTTTCTATCAATTTGTTTTGTGATAGTTTTTTACTTGAAAGTTTATTGGCAGGTGATAATTTTGAGGAAATGTGTTGTTTTTCAGAAATTTTTAAAGGGCCTTTTTGGGGGTATAATGTTTTAGGGTTAATCGACATAAGTGCCACTGTGTTGTTGGGGCTCCGAAGTCACATAGGAGGAATTACTGGAGGTGGTAGGGACAGACTGTTTGTCCATCCGATTAAATACTTTATTACTGGTATAATCTTTAATATCCCGCCTGAATTTACCTAGTTTATTATAAATGAGGTCACCCTCCAATTTTTCTGTATTCTTTTTTAGGATATCAAGCCAAGAGGAGGGGACTATGTGTCCTGTATCTTTAATTTCGGAAAACAATGAGATGACAACCTCTTTAAATTGCTCAAATTTGGCTGTCCTATGTTTAACTAGGATATCTATCCACTTGGTATTGCAGAATTCTGCCAAGCTATTCCACTCCTTTGAGTCTTCTGGCCCAAGAAAGGAACAGTTTTTCAGAATCCTTAGGCCCCTTGGTGAGATTCTGCTCACAAGGTACTTATTTAAAAAGTATCTATCCCACCACTGGGAGTTGGTGGAATGTATTAAACGTTCCAATTTTTTGAAATTACCACGTAAGAATAGAACCAGAGGAAAACCCATGCAAAAACCGAAAACGGTCAAAATCTTCAATCTTTCCAAGCACAATCTTACAGTAGCAGAGACTTCCTTACTCAATCGTGGTCTAAATTTTGCACCAGCTAATAAACCCGACCCATTCACATTATTTAAGGATCTTAATAGATTCATACGAAATCTCACGTTAAAAAGGTTTTTCCAGATAAAAAATTCTAAGACTACATTGGCCGAAGATCCTACTGATCCTCCCAGTAGTTTCGATCTATCTGTGGATGGTTTAGATTTTGATTTAGATTTTGATTTTGACATAGATCTAATTGACCAATTAGAACTATTGAGTCAGAACGATCCTGATACAATGTTGGAACTATTCACTCAACATCTTCATTCTTCCCCACCCAATATACATACATCCTTAAAACCCATTTCCACCTTTTACCCATACCATTCAAAAGGACCCCACCTGACTACTTTTTATAACATGGTGTTTTCTGATATTAAGAAAATGTGTACCAACTCCACTTCACAGCACACCAACTTAGGACGTTTGACTACACAGGAGACTGCAGCTTTACAATCTCTCTCCAAAAATGATGATATCATAATAAAAACTGCCGATAAAGGCGGAGGAATAGTAATCCAGGACCGGGCAGATTACATTCTTGAAGCTGAACGCTTATTAGGCGATACAGCAACATACAAAAAACTTAGCTATGATCCCCTCCCACGTTTCAAAATCATTAAAGACACTTTAGTCAAGACTGCGCTAAGTGATAACATCATTACAAAAAAAGAGGCCTCATTTATGGTAAAAGATTTTTACAATACACCTTATTTTTATCATATCCCCAAAATTCATAAAAGTACAACTCATCCCCCAGGCAGACCCATAATAGCTGCTATAGATACAATCACGTCTGATTTTTCCAAATATATTGACTATCATTTACAGCCTTTAGCGCAAGGACTGCGTTCCTACATACGTGATGGCACAAACCTTTTAGAAATGTTAAAATCTTACAAATGGGAAAAAGGATATATGTGGATGTCCCTTGATGTGGCTTCACTGTATACTTCGATCCCCCATGAGTTTGGCCTAACAGCCACTCATCACTTTTTAGCAGAGAACCCTTATATGAGTAACGCCCAGGCAGCATTCATTTTGGACTGTACTCGTTTTTGTTTGACACATAATTATTTTTCCTTTAATGGAGAGTTTTTTCTTCAAATAATGGGAACGGCGATGGGAGCCAACTTCGCTCCCTCGTATGCCAACTTGGCCATGGGCCTCTGGGAACATAGACACATTTGGTCCAATAACCCCCACCTTGGTCAATTGATTTACTATGGAAGATATATTGATGACATAGTGATAATTTGGAACGGTGATGCCGATGAGATAAAAACTTTCGTCGATCATTGCAACAATAATCAATATGGCTTGTCTTTCACCTTTGTTTGTGATTATGATAAGCTTATATTCCTAGATCTTGAGTTGTTCCATCATAACAGTAATATAGAAGCAAAAACACACTTCAAACCCACTGCAGGCAACTCTCTCCTCCACTACAACTGCTGCCATTACAAAAAATGGATTGATAACATCCCTAAGGGACAATTCTGCCGACTCAACCGAAACTGTACTCAAAAATGTCATTATGTTGAACAAAGTGCGATTTTAAAGAAAAAATTATATGAAAAAGAATATCCGGCCTCTACCTTATGCCTGTGTACTTCAACTATTATGTGAGTGCTTTTATGCTATCTTTTCATTAAAGTCCAGCAGTTTATTTAGTGGCACCTGTCTTTTTGTTTTTTTATCTAACTGCCACCAGTTCATCTGGTGGTTTTGTATTAGATAACAGATAGTATCACTCGACAACTCAGATTTCATCAATCTCCATGTTTCTGAAAGCTTCATAATCATGATATTATCCAATCTCTTTTGACTATATATTTATCTTTTGTACAATACTGTAAATGAATGTTGTTTTTCAATATACACAATGTTTTCTTATTTTGTTTGTTGCCCCAAAAATACCATCCTTGGAGGTTATTTAAATTTTTCAGTTTAATAAACGTAACACAGAGTTTCAATAAATTATGCCTTTCATATCTGCCTCGAATTCAGATTTAGCTTACAATTTCGTTTCTCCACCATCAGTAAAAGTTGCCCTTTAAAGAAAAGATACATCTAAATAACCACTCAAGAAAGAAAAGGTTTATTATCACCTCTGATCATACATTAATTCCTTTCTTTTATCAGCATCAGAGACAAAATGTGATGGTTACATTTAGAGGTTGGATCATTTTTATGTGTTTTAATGTCCAGGTATCAAAAACATCTTTGATACATCATCTTCAAGAACAAACAATATAAAATTAGCCCTGAGATTGTGATTCAAAAAGTTTTCAAGAGCACCCAGCTATACACGCACAATAAGGAGGGCACGGATTGCATGTCATCTGGAGAGCACAACGGTAGCAGAGGAACTTAGTTTATTGCAAATATACACATTCCCAGTAAAGCAATTTAATTTAAAGATATACATTCATTTTGTTTGTTTTTGTGTTTAAGTTGAGCAGCTTCATTAAAAGATATACTTTTTTTTTTTACATTTAAATCCATTAAAAAATAAAAATATGCTTTTGAGTACAATGTGCAGTCTAGCAATTGTATGAATCAGATGTATATTGATATGCTTGCACTGTCTTATTTTAAAGCACAGCAGCAGGATTCTCAGTAGCGCGCAGTGTTTAAGAGTTGTCACATGATTTAAAGTCATTGCTCATGAAAAATTTATGAGCTTGGCTAAATCTATTAAAAAAAAAAAGAATTCAAACATGAAAAACAAAGTTGGGGCCTTTTTTTTCTCCTACTCCTTGTCCTGTATTCGGTTCTGGTAGCCACATGCATATTACGAGCAGCAGGAATTATTTTGTACCAAGTCGTACTTAAGCCTGTCTGTGCCGTACTGAGCATCAGACTATTCTTTATAGATTACAAAGCCTGTTTCAGATCACTTTTGGAGACGTTTGCGGTAAAATTAACTTTAAAAAAAAAAAAAATTCTGCCTTCGTCCCATTCTGTCATTTCACACGTTCTTCCATCTCCAGTTTCAATATTATACGCTTTGACTGTATAAGTATTTTCTTTGCTGTATATCTAGCAGGCTTAAAAGGAGTCACACGTCGGTGTGGTGTGAGCTGAACGATGTGAAGCTGCCACGTTGGCTGCGGCTAAACTGGCAGAAGCTCGCTGCTCGGCTCCGCCGCCCCCTGTTCTCTGTCTTTGCTCGCTGTTTGTCGTGCATAATAAAGTTCTCCAAGAGTTGGAGTTTTTTGTGTTCCTCTTTGAGGAAGACGTTGACAATCAGGCTCTTCTCTCTCTTGATTTGCTCGCTAATGTCCTTGGGAATGTCGGGAATTAACCAGTCCACCACCGCACTCAAGAACATAACCAAGTTCTAGAAGAAAAAAATATTTTTTTTATACAAACCAGAATACAGTGGAAGTCAAGCCAAAGCATATTTTTTTTATTTTGGATAGAGAAGAGAAGCCAGGCTGTCAAGCTTTTACTACTACTGTGATGTATGCACAGCAGGGGGGAAAGTTGTAGTCATCAAAGCAGGAAGTAAGCAGCATTTCTTCAATAGATATACAGACAGCAATAAAATAGAAGGATAATGATTAGATCCAATTCAGATTTCTATTCCTACCTGTGTTCCAATTTGAAAATGTATCCTCACACCTCCAATGGAGACACAGGTAGCAGTAAAGGCTTAAAAGGAGATCTGACCCTTCCTTACTCTAAACATTACCTGGAAACAGAGTTTACTTTTGACCCAACCCATTGAGGATTGCCAAGCTGGGGTTGATTTACCAAAAGCAAAGGAAATTTGCCCCATGAATGTTCACTTTGCAAGTGCAGCTGCACTCTGAAAGAGACTTGTCCCCATAGTTTAGTGAATCAGGTGAAGTTCTGTCGGCTTCTATGATGTATTGATTTTTATTTTCCTTGCACGTGATTGGGTATTCTTTGCAAAGTAAAGCTTCACCACATACACTAAGCTCTGCTGCAAAGTAAACAGCATATTAACCCTTGGTAAATTAATCCCAATGGAGTCTAGAACAGTGGCGGCTGGTGCTCAAATTTTTTTGGGGCGCAAACAAACTGAAAAAATGCTGAAAAAAATCCCATCAATTGCAGCCTCACTGTGCCATCAAATGCAGTCATTGTGCTTATCATATGCAGCCACTGGTGCCCAGCATATACAGCCACTTGTGCCCATCATATGCAGTCACTTGTGTCCATCATATACAGACACTTGTGCCCCATCATATGCAGCCATTTGTGCCCATCATATGCAGCCATTGTGACCCCTGCCCAACCGGCACTTACCCCATATTGGTGGCGGGTCAGGCAGAGGGTGACAGCGGCAAGCTGTATGGGACATGCAGTGGGTCCTCCATGCTGTCCTCCATGCTTCCCTGCATCTCTTCTCGCATTCTGCAAGGCATCCAATAGGATCACCTTTGCCTTCAGCCATTCAGGTGATAGGTATTAGACCCACGCTTCCTGATTGGCGGAGAGACAGTTCAGTGTTAGAAAAGCAAATATTAATTTGCTTTTCTAAAACACCTGGGTGGGCTAAGAGCGCAATGCTCTGCGTTCCGAGTCTACCTTTTTTGAAGACTATTAGAGCCTATGGCTCTAATCAGGTGCTTAAAAAAGAAATAACCCCCACAGCTGTAACTCAGGCGCCCGGTGTTCCGAAAAGGGTCTGGACGCCTGAATAAGGGTTGGCAGCGGCGCCATGGATAGATTCATACAATGCATGAATCTATCCATTGGTCATATAGGGGTGGCTTGACAGAGGTGGGCGGCACCTGTGCGCCCTCAATGGTTGCACCGCCACTGGACTCTAGAAGCCATTTTGGTGAAGGATAATCTGTCGCAATAAACTGACATAAGGAAGGTCTTCCTGGTATACACATAAACTATTTCTAGCTATTAGATTTCTTGCTTTGTGTAGAGAGCAAGAGTCTAATCGTTTGCACAATGGTCCCAGACATGGTGTGATTACTTGACTTTCCCAGCCTGACTGTAAGAAGTTGCGAGCTACTCATGTTACAAGTTTTCTAAATCTTCCTATAGAAAATCTACTCCAGTTACAACATGAAAATGTTGAGTTTCTCACTCCTCCTTTATTCTTTGATCCTGCCAATCATGCATTTAATTTTCCTGTATTTTAGGGTGGGAGATTCTTTTTTTTTATTTACGAAAATATCTACTGTCCACTTACATTAAGAAATTTGATATTTGAATGTGGGGGGGCTTAGTGTTGGTTTTAAAGTGTATCTAAAGCCAAAACTTTTTTTTAACAGATTGGAGAAGGATTAAAACTCCAGTATATGATACAATTAAGGAGGCAAAAGGGATACTGACTTGGACCCCCCGACAGAGCTCCCCCCACCATACCAAAATATTTTAAAACAATATAAAAATTATATAAAATAATTAAAAATATACAATAATTAAATATTATAAAATCTATAATAATAAAAAAATACTTTCTTTTAGTGTATCTTGGGAAATAATATTTTGCCGGCCATCATTTGCAAAATGTTATACTCTGAACTGATATATTGTATTGTTTTTAAAAAACATTTTTTTTTAGCTCCAGCAAACCACGCATAGAGCACTATGGCTGTGTGTGTGTGCACATATGACCTCAGAATGACATGTCATGCATTTTAAAAATGAGAATGTACACCAACTCTGTGCATGAGGGGTGCTCCGGTCCCCCCCCCCCCCCCGAGGTCTAGATCTGGCCTGACCATTAATGTTTGATTTTAGTACAGGTTTACATCAAAGGGATGAGCTGGCAACCCAGTAGAATGCAAGGAAGGGACCCTTGTGTTTTATGACATAAAAAACAAATTATCTAAAAAAAGCAAATTTATTGGTGTCAGTGAATGTGTTTTATTTTTACTTTATGAGATATTTCTGACTATTCAAAATCTCTTTTTCCTTACCCACCCTAAACCACAGGCTATCGTAGCAGTCAGAAATGTCCTTTATAGTGACCTTTGGAGCCCCGGGTTGATTAGTCATAATTTTAGCTTCTTGAATTTCACTGATTTCAATGAGACATTTTGTCTGAAAACAGCCTCAAATGTCTCCTTTGAAGGTCTCATAATGCAGTTGGTTAAAAACTGATGATTGTAGGTAATTATATGCAAATGAGTAGCTGCACTTAGAAACAGATGTCTGTGATTAGGTTTATCTGGCAAAGTCCTGTATAGGCTTAACTATGGCATTCAATTTCAATTTACGAAAATAATCTTTTTACTTGACATATCGGCCTATTCAGTTGGGCAAATTTGGAAGTGAAAAGTGTAATAAAGCTATAATAAACCAATCAAAAATCATCTTTCAGTTTGTTTTTAGTAGCATAAAGAAAAGTGTATGGAGCTGTGGTGGCTCAACGTGATTGGCACTGCGCTGACAAGCCATTCACCTCTGCAGCCAAGGGTTCGGATCCCGGTCTCGGCTACATGTGAATTGAGTTTGGTGGTCTCAGCCCGGCTCCCAGTGGGTGTGCTATGCAAGGTACGCCTGTGCTTAGTACGCCCCCCCCCCCCCCCCACAAAAACCACCACACTTGCACGCACACTAAATTGGTTTAAAAACACATGCACTTTGGCCATGCGGTCTCTTAAAATAAAGAGAGGCGAAGGACCTACGGGGCTGGCTGGGTGGGCTAGGCCCCCTCACTCCCTCATAGGGGGAGTCCCTCTGCCCCATTGGGGTCCCGTTGGGCCCCAGTTGGGCTCCCAAGAGGAGCAGGTAGGGCGGGGTGAGTGGGAGGCCCCCCTTCACACCCGCCATTGCCACCAGGGGCATGGAGAAGGATGGCGATTGCCTCCGGGGGGAGGGTCTGCCTACTCCCAACTCCTGCAGTCCGGCTCCTCTCTCTCGAGTTCACGCACAAAATACACTTTAGAAAAAAAAAAGAAAAAAAAAGTGTAATGGTTTTAGCTCAATGTTTTTTTTTTTTAATTGTACAATTTAAAATATTTAACCCCTTCAGTCCGGACTATTTTGGTGGTCAAAGACCAGGCCACTTTTTGCGATTCGGCACTGCATCGCTTTAAGTAACAATTGCGTGGCCGTGCGACGTGGCTCCCAAACAAAATCTACGTCTTTTTTTCCCCACAAATAGAGCTTTCTTTTGGTGGTATTTGATCACCTTTGCGATTTTTATTTTTTTGTGCTATAAACAAAAAAAAGAGTGACAATTTTGAAAAAAATTCAAAATTTTTTACTTTTTGCTATAATAAATATCCCCAAAAATATATAAAAAAAAAATTCAACGGTTTAGGCCGATACGTATTCTTCTACATATTTTTGGCATTGTTGAGTGGTTTTATTGATTTGTTTGTGTAAAAGTTATAGCTTCTACAAAATAGGGGACTGTTTTATGGCATTTTCATTAATATTTCTTTTTTTTATTAGTTACGACTTTTGACATAATTTTGGGACCATTGTCATTTTTACAGCGATCAGTGCTATAAAAATGCACTGATTACTGTAAAAATGACACTGGCAATGAAGGGGTTAACCACTAGGTGGCACTGCAGGGTTAAGTGTTTCCTAGGGAGTGATTCTTACTGTTAGGGGGCGTGGCTACACATGACACATCTCTGATGACCGTTCCCGATCACGGGGGCATGGTCATCAGTGACAGTGTCACTAGGCAGAATAGGGGAATGCCTTGTTTACAAAGGCATTCCCCTGTTGTGCCCTTGCCGACCGCAATTGCGGGTCTCCCGGGAACATAAAGGGACGTACCTGTATGCCAATCTGCCTGCCCGTGCCATGTTGTCAACGTAAATAGTTGTGCGGCGGTCGGCCAGTGGTTAAATAATATGTTATGGTGATGGAGAGAGGGGAAGGCTTTCTGTAGTCCAGCAGGGAAAACCTGGGCAGGAATGACAATTTAGTGCAGTAGAAGTATGCGGGTTGTATTACTAAAGGCAAATAGACTGTGCACTTTTCAGAGAATTTGATCCAGAGCTTAGTAAATGAGCAGAAGCTCAGCTGACTTACATCATCCAATCATGCGCAAGCAAAAATGCTGTTTTTTTTTCCTTGCATGTGATTGGGTATTCTTTGCAAAGTGAAGCTTTATCTTCACATTTGATCCACTACAAATGTCTGCTTCATATATACATGACCCCCAGCAAAGATAGCTTGAATTTTTGTTTCAGTCACCTTCTTGCTGGTGTTGTTCTGCAAGGGGGCTTCATGCATATCTTCTGGGATTGTCCAGGTATACAGAAATATTGGAGGGATATTTTAATATGTGTGCAGGAGGTGACCACTATCTCTTGAAATCCCTCTACAAGACATTGTATGCTCAGGTTGGTAAATGATTTGGCCCCTACTATGGCTATACGGACCTTGCTCACTTTAATATTTTTTAATGCTAGGAAAGTATAGTTTTGTCTTGGAAGAGCACTGCCCCCCCTATGATGGGTTTCGTATCTCATATATCCTGGACAGCGTGAATGTTTTTTTTTTTTTTTTTATCGCATATATCCCTATGTTTTGGTTGAATATGTAATAGGGGGTTGAGGGAGTGATGTGGGTTTGGTTGGCAAGCTTCACAGGCAATGTTCATACTTATGTCTTAATGTAATGCACTTTTTCTTTATGTGTATCACTTTTTTCTTGGGACAGCTTGCCGTATTGTGGTGGGCGATCCTTACTGTTGGTTTGTATACAATATGCGTTTTTGAAAACAATAAAAATTATTTTCCAAAAAAAATAAAAATGCCAGGAGCTACTAAACCCAAGTTTAGGAGATGCCAGTGTAGCCTAGTGTACATGAAGCTTTACAGAAAGCTGATCACCTGTATATGTGAATAATCATAATAAATATTTTTTTTAAAGTTTAGAAACATTAGGGAAGTTGCCAATAGCAACTAAATTGGAAGTGGTGTTGTTCTGGTAGTGTGGTGAGCCAGTGAAAATGGTACCAAACCAAAAACCCCAAAAATGTAATATATTGCAGTTTACTACTCCCTAGTTGTGGTGGCTGCATTTTATTAGATTTTTTATTTATTTTTTATAAATCCTCTATATTCACCTGGTGATTTGGCAGTACAGTACCTCCTGTATTAGAATTCTTACACTCTGGGTGAAAGAGCAAAATAGACACCCTTGGACAGTTGCATTGTCAGTCTGGAGGATGGGGCTGTTAAATGTACTAGCAGCTTTAAATACACTAAAAAAATTAAGCCAAACTCCGGCTCACACTTTATAAGCAGTTACAGCAAACTGTTTTCCCCTCTTGTAATAAGAGTTTTACATAAATAAATAAAATCTGATTATTGTAAGCACAAATGTCAGTGGTAAATGGTTTGTCTCAAATCTCTAAGGCCACGTACACACGATCAGACCGGCCCGATGTGAATGGTCCGACGGACCGTTTTCATCGGACCACGCTGAAGTGGTCTGATGGTCTGATGTGCGTACACACCATCAGGCCAAAAATCCGATCAGGCCAGAACGGGGTCACGTAGAACACAACGACGTGCTGAATAAACGAAGTTCAATGCTTCCAAGCATGCGTCGACTTGATTCTGAGCATGCCCGGGTTTTTGGTCAGATGCTTTTGTGTACTAACGATCGTTTTGGTCCGACGGACAGGTGTCCATCGGACAGATTTTAAAGCAAGTTTTAAAACTTTGGTCCAATGGACAACGGTCCGATGGGCCGTACACACCATCAACTGGTCTTAAGACCAGTTTCATCGGACCGGTCTGATCGTGTGTACGCGGCCTAACAGGACAGCTTGTTCTGTTGAAATCACAACTTACTGGCCTGATTACTAGGTAAAAAAAAAAGAAAAACAATGCAGCCTGAGAATTGGTAGGTTGCAATTGAATAAATGTTTGCTTTTGGATTTAATACCATTTTATGTTTGTTATACATATTTTTTCCCATTTTTATAATATCTAGAAATCTCTCTGATTGCTATCGACAGAGCCACAACTTTACTTTGCTTCTTTGTTTTATAGGATGTGTGTTTTGGCAGTGACCTCTAGAGCATGCTTTTTTTGGGGGTATCTGGCTATGCTTATGACATTGAACTTTTAAATACAAGCTTACTGTGCACACAGACAATGCCTATGCAAGTATGCACAGACCTGTGCAGAGATTTCACAAGAACATATTTGATTCATAAAATGGGACTGACGGTCTGTGCCAAATGCTAATTGTCCCCAATCATTCCGGAGATGGCTGCGGTTCAGGGCCGTTTTGTGGATTTGTTGTCTTATACACAATATTCCAGCTAATAAAAAGTTTAATTGGAGAGTTCTAATGAGAAAATATGCTAATGGCATAATAAATCTTCAGACAGCTCCAAATGATTTCTTTCAATTAAAGAAAAACACTTCAACTGACTGTAAAACCTAAATAAAAACTCAGGGTACTGCAAAACATAAGCAGAGATGCTGTCCTAGAAGATGGTCCAACAGGAATATAATGAGAATATTATCTAAAAATTCTTAATGGTGGCAGTCAAGCAATCTGTTTCGGCTACTGGGTGGCAGTGGTAGAATATGATGGATATGTAAAGAGAACTGCACAGTAGGTCCGCCTGTTTGAGGAAAGTGTAATGCGTCCACATGAAAAGCTTTCTGGTGGTTCTTGACCCCTGCTCCATCAGTTCTGATTGGCCCTGGAAGCCCTAGCCTAGTACTTCAGTTCTGATTGGCCCTGGAAGCCCAAGCACTTAATTTCTCATTGGCCCTGGAAGCCCTAGCACTTCATTTCTGATTGGCCCTGGAAGCCCTAGCACTTCAGTTCTAATTGGCCCTGGAAGCCCTACCACATCATTACTCCCTACTAATTTTATTTTTTATTTACCTTCAAACTGGTCTCGCATGTAATGTGGGTTTCTGCGGGGGTTGGCAAATTAGTATCCCCTATTTTACACACTGTTACCCACAGTGTGGCTGTCTGGTCCAGACACTTGGCGACGTTGTGGTTGGGCTGTCTGACATAGGCCGGCTTGCTCAGTCCCGGGAGTTGCAATGTGCTCCTGGGGCCTGCCCCTCCCCTCTCCGTTTCCAATTGGTTGCGTTAGGGGTTGGGCCGCCACCCAATTGCGCATCGACATCACGCACCGGGCGTTGTGAGTGCTGCATCACCATATGTGATGTCATTGTGCAGACACCGCTGTTTTCATACTTGGCGTCCCCCACGAGGCGCCCGGTGCAGGTTAGCGGGCGGTTCATGCCGCTTGGCTGCCCAGCGTGGCCCTCTCCCCTTTTGGCCACCAGCGTGCCATTGGCGGACTTTTTTCCCACCCATTGGAGTATACACTCCGTCCAGTGCAGCCTACCTCCCCACAAGACTGTTACCTCCATGGTCACCTTGAGCACATTTGGACTTTACTCACCTAATTTCAGGTAAATACTTATGATCTCATATCAAACCACTGACATATTACCAATCTTCTTTCCTTTCTTCTTACTTCCCATTTACATTTAATTATACATTTCAGCCGAGGGGTTGGCTTTTAGTCCCCTGATTACCTACCCTATTACTATTTTTGGGGCACATCCCACTCGACTTGATACAATAATTTCTATCACTACACTCTCTATTACCTACTGACTTCTCCATCCACTTTCTGTCACTGTCACTTTCTGTGCACTCATAAGTCACCTACTAACACTGAGATATTCTTCTTTATAGATGGTTTCACCCACTTGGAGCCTATCCAATACTTTTTTACACCCATGGAGCCCTCTCCCTGGGGATTATGGCCTTTCACTGGAGTTCCAACTTTATGGTGTCTGCCTCAGCTCCTGGGGGCTGAACCCACTCCGGCTAGCCTTCTGCCCTCCATGCCTATGCCACCAGTCTTGGACTCAGTTGTAAGTAATTTTGGGGAATCGTTGCTGCCTATCTCTCCCCCTCTTTCTCCCCCCTCTCCATAGCCAGACCCACTATAAAACCCTTA
The DNA here is from genome assembly GCA_029574335.1 of Rana kukunoris. NCBI lineage: Eukaryota > Metazoa > Chordata > Amphibia > Anura > Ranidae > Rana > Rana kukunoris. Next base: position 406,880,254 of record CM056051.1, read on the forward strand.
TTTGTAGTTTTTTAACCACTTAAGGACCAAGGGTGTTTTTCAGATTTCGTGTTTACGAGACTAAAACATTTTTTTTGCTAGAAAATTACTTAAAACCCCCAAACATTATATATTTTTTCTAACACCCTAGAGAATAAAATGACAGTCATTGCAATACTTTTTGTTACACCGTATTTGCGCAGCGGTCTTACAAGCGCACTTTTTTTGGAAAAAAATCACTTTTTTGAATAAAAAAATAAGACAACAATAAATTTGGCCCAATTTTTTTACATATTGTGAAAGATAATGTTACGCCGAGTAAAATGATACCCAACATGTCACGCTTAAAAATTGCGCCTGCTCGTGGCATGGCGTCAAACTTTTACCCTTAAAAATCTCAATAGGCGACGTTTAAAAAATTCTATAGGTTGCATTTTTTGAGATACAGAGGAGGTCTAGGGCTAAAATTATTGCTCTCACTCTAACGATCGCGGCGATACCTCACTTGTGTGGTTTGAACGCCGTTTTCATATGCAGGCGCTACTCGTGTATGCGTTCACTTCTGCGCACAAGCTCGTCGGATTTATTTTTATTTATTTTATCATTTTTAACACTGAAATACAAAAATAAAAATAATTATCACTTTTATTCCTATTACAAGGCATGTAAACATCCCTTGTAATAGAAAAAAGCATGAGAGGTCCTCTTAAATATGAGATCTGGGGTCAAAAAGACCTCAGATCTCATATTTAGGCTTAAATGAAAAAGAAAAAAAAAGAAAAAGAAAAAAAGGTAAACAAAGAAATTGTCTCTTTAAGACACTGGGTGGGACTGACGTTTTGACGTTACTTCCGCCCAGCAGAGCTATGGGGACGGATGAGGGCCATTTTCCTTCACTCGCATCCCCACTGAGCAGACGAGCACTCCCAATCGCATCCGCCGCTACCAATGGCAACGGTAAGCGGCGGAGGGCGCTGGAGAGGGGGCCCTCTCCCGCCACCGATAACGGCGGTTATCATTGACAGAACCGCCCACTGTAAAGATAGATATCTCGGTTGTGGCAGCTGCTGCCGTTACCGAGATATCCATCTTTAAAAAAAGGACGTATATATACAGTGGGTGGTCGTTAAGTGGTTAATTCTATTTATTTTTTAACATTCTTAGACATTTATCATATACTTGCTCCTGAAGAGTGGTGATGACCACGAAATGCGTCAAGCCAACAGATGCCCCATTGCACTTAGAGTGCTACCTGTTTACCAACTACCCCAAAAAACAATTGGACTCTATCCACCAATTGGGATTACAGCTACCATGGAGATTTATACCAATTAACTGTTTTTGAACTTTCGGGTATTAATTATGATGTCATATCATGTTACCTTGAGCTCATTAGCTCATTTACCTATATTACACCAATATCAGCAATCATTAATTTAACTGGATTGTACCAACATATCTAGGCTGCACCTATTTATTATGGAGATACACCAATGAATTGGCCCTGTTGCAATGTGCTAACTATGAACTTATAGTTCTTATATCGGTTACTATATGTACTATCTAACTTTTAACCAATATACTAGGTATGCTGTGTTATCATTATTATTATCCTATTCCATATACAATTAAAATTATGACTGTCAATTGTTGAATTGCAATGTCTTTATTCAATGTTTTAAGTTCCAATGCAACAGGATATTACCAGATTATTTCTTGTTGTGTATGTCCTGGGATGCATGCTTCATTTAAAGTCCCACCCATGCTTCTCTTACTTCAAAATATGGGAGATGGTTGGTGTTTGGCTCTACACACCTCAAACCTCCCGCAAAATCCCAACAATTCTTAGTTTTAGTTCTATATGTCCAACAGGAATATAATGAGAATATTATCTAAAAAATCTTAATGGTGGAAGTCAAACAATCTGTTTTGGCTACCGGGTGGCAGTGGTAGAATATGATGGATATGTAAAGAGAACTACACAGTAGGTCCGCCTGTTTGAGGAAAGTGTAATGCGTCCACATGAAAAGCTTTCTGGTGGTCCTTGACCCCTGCTCCATCAGTTCTGATTGGCCCTGGAAGCCCTAGCATAGTATTTTAGTTCTGATTGGCCCTGGAAGCCCTAGTACTTAATTTCTCATTGGCCCTGGAAGCCCTAGCACTTCATTTCTGATTGGCCCTGGAAGCCCTAGCACTTCTGTTCTGATTGGCCCTGGAAGCCCTACCACGTCAGTTCTGACTGGCCCTGGAAGCCAATCAGACATGACTATAAGACCAAAAGCTAGACTATAAGCTACTATGCCTAAACTAATATCCTATTTGCAACTTATTTTAGGTCAATGTTATTTATTTAACTTTTATATAACTTTTAATTGATGGTTTGCATTTGTTTCTCTAAGGCTCGGTTCACACTGGGTCGCCCGACTCTGAAGCCATCCTGTACTTCTAGAAAGTCAAAGCACAATCGCCCCAAAGTAGTGCAGGAACCTTTTTCTAAGTCAGAGCGACTTGAGTCGCTCTGATTAGCACGGTTCCATTGCACTGAATGGAGCACGACTTGTCAGGTGGCCAAGTCACCTGACAACAAGTCGCCCCAGTGTGAACCAAGCCTCATTGGGGAAAAACATTTAGTAACAATTAAACATTTAACACAGGTAATACCCCTGATATCGGGATGAGCGGAACACCCCCGTCGCACCAGAACCGTCGAACGGTCCGATCGTTCGCACGAACATTTAGAACTCCATTGAAGTCTATGGGACTCGAACGTTCGAATTCAAAAACGGTCGTTTTAAAGACCAATATTCAAGTTATTGTTGGAAAACGTCTTTCAGAACCCGGGTCTTGCCCCAGGGAACATGTATCAATGGAAAAAAAGTCTTAAAAATGGAGTCCTGCTCCTGAAAAAACGACCATTTTAAAACGTTTTATTCCATTGATAGTAGTATCAATGGAAAAAAAAGGTTAAAAACTGTCGTTTCGTTTCACTCGAATTTGCCGCGAACGATCGTCTTTGTTCAAAGTTCGACGAACGATCGAACGGACGATGTTCGAGTCGAACATACGTTCGTTTCGAACGCGAAGCTCATCCCTAATCATCACTATATGAATGTACATAAGATTAGCTTGCTAAACATGTTCAAAGTGCTAAAAGAGGAGACTAAGGCCAGTCATACAAGGTGCAAATTTCTTTCCTGCAACCACTTTGACTGCCCATGTATGAGTCCTGCCAGGTGCTCATCTGTGGGGATCCACATAACTGAAAAAACATCTTCAATAAGAGTAATAAAGGCAGTTCTTAAGCCATAGTCACTGTTGCCAGATATGAAGCCTTGGGTAAAACTGAGAATAACTCCACAAACAACATACAACTGAAATTCAGGTGAAATAAAGTCAGACTTTGTAGGTAAAATATCTCAGAAGCCAGGATGTCTTAAATGCCTTTTCTTCAGGACTACAGACAAGGAATATAATCATTAATAAAAAATGAACAATAATGTACCCTGTTTTTATGTTATTATTGTAGCCCTGAGAAAGGGAGCTTTCTGGGATCCCTGAAACATGCCTGAAACTAATTTTAATCAATAAAGTCAGACTTTACTACAACTAAACATTTATGAAATTACATTTGTTGTACTCTTCACACATTTGGCAAAGACCACTTTATAACTCTTTTCCAGGACATTTGTGTAGATATATTAATGCCCACCATTATGAAAGTATTTCCTGGACCACATTGTTTCCCTTGGTGTTAGAAATCAGTAAAACACAGACACAAGAAAGGCAAAAAGCTTGTCTGAACAGAAATTCACATGTTTTTGAAATGTATTCTATTGGACTTAGTAAGACAGGAGAAGCGGTAAAATGCCTTTTAAGAACTGTTGGGAAGAGATCTTGTTATTGGAGTCCCCTAGAGATGTAAGAAGTTAGAAGGTGACTTCACCCGCCACATTCCTTCTAGAAGGGGAAATATCCCTTTAGACTGACCCTTCAAAGTTGAGTTCTGCAAGAATCCAATTGCATGTTATCATACAGTATATTTACCTGAAAGAGTATAACAAACGCCAGTCGTACAGCTAAAACCGTCCAGTATTGCTTGGAAAAGTCATACTGGTTCGAAGACCAAGGAGGTTCTCGATAATCTTTATATCTGGGGATAAAATAAACATTTAAATTTAAGAGTAAGGTATGAGTGCTTGTGTTTCATTTTGAAGTACCATATTCATAACATTGTAAGAATAAAAGTACGATTTCCATTTTTTTTTCTTATTTTTATAGAGATGATAAGGTCAGAATTTGGTGTAAACAACATGAAAGACTGGATCCATCCTGCCTTGCATCAACGGTTCAGGCTGGTGGTTGTGGTGTAATGGTGTGGGGGATATTTTCTTGCCACACTTTGGGGCCCTTAGTACCAATTGAGCATCATTTAGACATCACGGCCTCACGGAGTATTGTTGCTGACTATGTCCATCCCTTTATAACTACAGTGTACCTTTTATTGAGATCACCATGATGACACCAAGGACACCAGAATACAGTTCACTTATATATCTTGTGCTAAATTATCACATCCAATGCAGACCAATGGACTTTGCATTGATCTTGATGACATCACAACTTTAGACCATCGGGGAGAAGACACTTTGGGGACCAGTCTAGCAGCATGGGGAAGCAGATAACTAGAACTTCTTCCCTAGAAAGAAACATGCAAATATTTCTGACAGTGCAGGTGCAACCCCACGGCAAGGGACAGTTTTTGGGTTTTCCTGAGTTGGGCTTTAATGAATAAATAATTATTATACATACTAAAAAGCTCCAAAAAAGCAGCTAAATGCACAGGTGACATACATTATATTTGTAAAGAGATGGGTTGCGCTTAGAGAAACAGCCTGATAATGTGTGTAAAAGATTTGAGCAATGATGAGTAATACATATAAATATATATATGTGCAAAAATAAGTAATCATACCGTAAGGGAAAAAATTATTAGTGATCAGTAACAGTCCTTAATATGATCAGAATATCAATACACCAAGGGCATCAACCGCATATAGTGAAAACGTATTCCAAACAGTCCCTTGAGGGTTGGACTCGTAACTGAGAGAAAATTAATGTATTAGTCCCCAGAAGGACATATAAAGTAAATAAATGAATTGAATAAATAAATAAATAATGTCCAAATCCAAATGTTCAGAGTAGGAAGGTAGAAAAATTAAGAGATGCAAAGAAATCTACCACCAATCTCAGATTGAAGTTGGTTAGGAGGAGGGAAATCTTGAAATCACACCGGGAGAAAGGTATGTGTGTGCTCTTACCAGATCCAAGATTACAACAGGCATATCGATCCGCTCAATCCAGGGGAGAAGGAACTCAGAAGACACAAACTCCTCTGCTTCCAGCTAATCCCCACGGCGTTGGTGCAGATAGCGATCTCGACTGGGGACACTCTGCTCCGCTTTAGACTCCAAATCCCATTGGGATAACCCAGGAGAAAAAATGAGGGCTCAAATGATGAAGTACCATCAAATAGGGTTTATTTTAAAAAAACGTGTGCAACAGTGCTTCCGGGGTCACGTTAACTCGGAGCCACGCACTGACGTCACCGCGTTAACATGACCTCGGAAGCACGGGTGTACATTGCTTTTTTTGATCTGTGTTTTTATGCTTGTTTATGTTTAGCCGGCAATCTTACAGTAAATGTTTGAGTGTACTACTGTTGCACACGTTTTTTTTTTAAATAAACCCTGTTTGATGGTACTTCACCATTTGAGCCCTCGTTTTTTCTCCTGAGTTATCGCAATGGGATTTGGAGTCTAAAGCAGAGCAGAGTGTCCCCAGTGGAGATCGCTATCTGCACCAACATCGCGCCGTGAGTTCATGTGCTTGTAAAGGCAGGTGTCCCAATCCTTTTGACAATATAGTGTACATTTATGGGGCCTGTTCATCCAGTCCTGAGGCTTAAACAGCTTTGCCCCACAACCCTGTTAGGCAAAGGAGTGGCCATGATTGTTTGATGCTGCAGTTTCACTTTCACTTTTTACTTACAGGTCTCCTTCCGACCCTCAACTGGTGACTGGTGCAAGAAGAAGCTGCACGTTGATGAACTCCTAATTCACTGTTTGTATTGCTTCTCCCTTCTGACGCTCTGAACTCAAGGTTGATACAAAGTCAAATTCTGGTACTTACACAGCTTGCATTTAAAACATGCATTTAATGATGTATTAATTATTACAGAGTTACATTTTATGTGTCCTTTTATATCTGCCTGAAGTTCGGCTTTTTAAAAAAAAAGAAAAAATGAATACTAGGAATGCTAAAATTATATTTCCGTTCAACTTTTTCTTCGAAAAAAAAAAGCTCTTTATTGCATGACTGGCGATCAAATATCTGGTTATCTGTCAATAGCTGAGTGGAATTTGTTGACAGGATTACCCTGAGGATAGCATCTGTGTCTTTGGTTTTTCCTTTACTTTACCATCCTGTTAATCATATTTTCACATTAGCAGATTACTGGAACTGTTGTTCATAGAAGTCAGAACTGCTGCATATAATGAGAGTACATTTCTATTTTTATTTTTTTATAAAGGCTCCAGTCTCAAGCAGAATCAATTGCAGGATTTTATATAACACATAATCATGAGGAGTAGGGGTGAGCCGAACACCCCCGTGTTCAGTTCGCACCAGAACCTTCGAATGGACCGACCGTTCGCGCGAACATTTAGAACCCCATTGACGTCAATGGGACTCGAAAGTTCGAATTCAAAAGTGCTCATTTTAATGCCCCATATGCAAGTTATTGTCAGAAAATGTCTTTGAGAACCCGGGTCTTGCCCCAGGGAACATGTATCACTGGAAAAAAAAGTTTTAAAAACGGTAGTTTTTTCTGGAGCAGAGATTTTAATGATGCTTAAAGTAAAAAAAAAAATGAAAAGTTCCTTTAAATATCATACCTGCTGGGTGTCTATAGTAGTGGCACGTGTTTAGAACTGTCCCTGCACAAAATGAGATTACTATAAGAAAAACGTAATTTAAAACTGCTTGCGTTTTTAACCTCCCTGGCGGTATGATTCTTTCAGATTTTAGGTGCTGAAAGCGGTACCATTATTTGCAAGGGAATTTGGCGTTTTATACTGTAGGCTTGTAATTCTTAGGAATAACTCACTGAAATCTATCCAAACAAGAGTCTAATAGGCATCCCGGGTATGATTTTTTATTTTTTTTTATTAAAAATTATAATATAATAAATAATTATAAAAAATTATAACAAATAATAATATAATTATAGTAAAAATTATTCAATAATGTAATCAAATCAAAATCACTGAAATTTGCTCAGTTGCAGAATTTTTGCTGTCATTATTTTTTTTTTTATGACGAATTTCCCCATAAATCGCTATCGCTAAATTCTGCAAGTGATTCTGATTTATTATCGCTGTTTTTTAGCTGCTCTAAAACAATTTTTGCCATAAAGGGACACTTTTGGTTGCTATGGGCAATCTACAGTTTGCAGGGACAAAGAACAGTTTTTATTATATAAAAGGACATGTAGTGTACAGGGCAGACCACTAGGGACATGGGGGGTGTGTATTTTTTACATACAGTACTGTAATCTATAAGATTACAGTGTACTGTATGTATAGTGTTTGTTTACATTTTTGAATTTGGCGCCGTTCCCCCCCCCTACGTCGCGACGCTCGCAGGGAAGGGAATCGGCGGTACACACAGCATCAGGCGGACATCCGGCCGCCCTGTACTGCGGAGATTCATCGCTGGATCGCAGAGAAAAGGTAAGTAAACTTTTTTCTGCATCCAGCGAGGCAAGTCCGTGTGTGGCACGGGGTTACCGATCGTAGCTTAAAAATTTCACCCCGTGCCACACACGGGAAGACCGCCAGGGAGGTTAATATAATGTCTGGTCCCTGCAATATGGATGAAAATCACTGAGAAAAATAGCATGGGTTTCCCCGTCCCCCTCCCCCAGGTCATTACAAGCCCCTTTGGCCCTATATACTTTGAACAGCAGTATACAGGTGGTGCAAACAAGACAGAGACTGTAGGTTTGTTGTTAAGTAGAATCTGTTTGTAATTTTCAACTGGTACTTCTTTAAAGTGTAGCTTCAGCCATAGAATCTTTTTTTAAGCTTTTCTGAAAACATAGAGAAGGGTTATCACCCCTGTAACATTTGTTTTGCTGTCTGTGTGCATCTGTTCAGAAGATTGCACCTCACTTTCTGTCTCAGAGACAAAGGATTTTTTGTAAAAAAAAATTGTGAAACAAGGATTGTGATGAAGCATCAGTGGACACCTTTTACAGATGAGAATTTCCCTTCCTAGGGGCAGATTTCCTTTCACGTTGTCTCCTTCCATTTGCAAGTAGGAGTCGTTTGTAAGTTGGATGTTTAAAAGTAGTTGCCGTATATACGCTGCAGAAATTTGGGCCCTAGGTGTTGGTGTTGCCACAACACTGCAACCCCTCACAGTTAGTCTTGGTGGGCGCTGGAACGCCCTGCTGTGAAATATTAGATCAAGAATTGTAATTACATGCCCCTGTTGAACAGGGGCAGAAAAATTGGGCCTTAGGCACTGGTGCTGGTGCCCAGAACCAACAATGTTCTTACAAGCTATCAGCAGGATCATTGAGAAGGAGAAGGATATTCAGTCAGCATAACAGGATAGTCACTCAGCCTCAACATAGGCAGTCTCCAAGGGATCTGACATTTCAAAAAAATTATTCAGTTACATCAGCATCAGGTGCTTGGTAGCTGGTGGTGAGCCAAGTCTGATTCATTTTTATGAAGGTCAGTTGATCGACGGAGTCGGTGGAGAGGCGCACCCTGTGATCGATCACAAAGCCTCCAGCAGCACTGAATGTGCGTTCTGAAAGAACGCTGGATGCAGGACAAGCCAGTAGCTCAATTGCGTACTGTGCAAGCTCTGGCCAGTGATCCATCCTCAAGACCCAGTAAGCCAAAGGATTTTCAGTGGGAAAGGTGTCCAAGTCTGCTCTTGCCCCTAGGTATTCCCGCACCATGTAAAACAGACGCTGGCGATGGTTGCTGGAACCGGTCATACCTTGGGGCTGTGGACTAAAAAATTGTCTGAACGCATCAGTCAGATGGCCTCCTTCTCCACGGCTCCTTCTGTGACTCACCGAAGCCTCAGCAACACGTTGTCCAGGACCAGGATTTGGTAATCCCCCAGGTTCTGGGAACGCGTTGCATAGATCTTTCTGCAAGGCCTCCCAAAGATGTTTCATCTTCTGCTCCCTCTGCGATGGCAATATAAGGTCCGCAACCATACCCTTTTAACGTGGATCAAGGAGAGTTGCCAGCCAGTAATAATTGCACTATGCACCAAGTGGGTTTAGTTGCAAAGTAATAAGCACACTTGCACTATACACAAAGTGTGTTTAGGTGCAAAGTTATGGGCACACTTGCACTATGCACCAAGTGGGTTTAGTTGTAAAGTAATGAGCACACTTGCACTATGCACCAAGTGTGTTTAGGTGCAAAGTTATGAGCACACTTGCACTGTGCACCAAGTGGGTTTAGTTGCAAAGTTATGAGCAAACTTGCACTATGCACCAAGTGGGTTTAGTTGCAAAGTTATGAGCACACTTGGAAGAAGAAAGTAACAGTAGTAGTCAAAGAACCTCCTCACCAAAACCAAACCACGGGTGCCGGCAATGCAATAGCAATGCAAAAATACGAAAGAAACTTGGACAGCCGCACTCCAAAAATGTTCCTTTAATTAAAAACGATCACAAAATAAACATGCCACGGCAATAATTGGGACAAAAGCATTTCCCACTGTAGCTTCAGTGCTTAGTCATAGTAAGTACTTGCTATGACTAAGCAATGAAGCTACAGTGCGAAACGTTAGCTTTTGTCCCAATTTTTGCTGTGGCGTGTTTATTTTGTGATCGTTTTTAATTAAAGGAACATTTTTGAAAAGCGGCTGTCCAAGCTTCTTTCGTATATGAGCACACTTGCACTATGCAACAAGTGGGTTTAGTTGCAAAGTTATAAGCACACTTGCACTATGCACCAAGTGGGTTTAGCTGCAAAGTAATGAGCACACTTGCACTATGCACCAAGTGGGCTTAGTTGCAAAGTAATGAGCTCACTTGCACTATGCACCAAGTATGTTTAGGTGCAAAGTAATGAGCACACTTGCACTATGCACCAAGTGTGTTTAGTTGCAAAGTAATGAGCACACTTGCACTATGCACCAAGTGGGTTTAGTTGTAAAGTAATGAGCACACTTGCACTATGCACCAAGTGGGTTTAGTTGCAAAATAATGAGCAAACTTGCAGTATACAGCAAGTTGGTTTAGGTGCACTGAGCACACGGGCAATACAACACGTGAGAACACTGCAGCTAGCACAATCAACTGCCTGACAGATTAGGAATAACTAATCTAACTAAACTATACAGTGTATAAATATATGTACAACTCCTGGGAGGTATATATATCCTCTACACACTGTAAATTTAACTGACTAGCCTGCCTGCTCTATCTTGCTAGAAAAAAAGACAATCTCTCTCTCCCTCTCTGTCTGATCTGGAACAAGCCCGAAACACACTACACGAGGCCGCCCTTATAGTGTGGGGCATGTGCTAAAGCCCTGAGCCATAATTGGCCAAAGCCACCCTGGCTTTTTTGCGCGCTGTGATTGGCCAAGCATGCGGGTCATAGTGCATGCTTGGCCAATCAGCGCGCAATTCGCAATTCCTCCCTCATGGAAGAGGGGGGATAAAGGGCAACAGAAACACAGGAAGATTAGATTAGAGGTGGAAAGAAGAAAAGGGAAGAGGAGATTGGGGAAATAAAGAAGAAAAAAACAGAGGTGGTAAGGGGAGAGGAGAGGAGAGAAGAAGACAGAGGAGATGACAGAGGAGAGGAGGTTGGGGAAATAAATAAGAGAAGAAAAATGGAGAGGTGGCGAGAGGAGAGGATAGAAGACGATAGAGAAGAGAACAGAGGAGAGGAGGTTGGGGAAATACAGAAAAGCAGATAAAAGGAGAGGTTGTAAAGGGAGAGGAGAGAAGAAGACAGAAAAGAGAAGAGAACAGAGGAGAGGAGATTGGGGAAATAAAACAGAGAAGATAAAGAGAGATGTGGCAAGGGGAGAGGAGAGAAGAAGACAGAGGAGAGGGCAGAGGATGAGTAGGTTGGGGAAATAACGAGAAGAAAAAAGGAGAGGTGGCAAGGAAAGAAGAGAGGAGAGGAAAGAGGAGAGGTGTTTGGGGGAAATAAAGAAGAGAATAAAAAATGAGAGGTGGGAAGGGGAGAAGAGAGGAGAGGACAGAGGAGAGGAGAGCTGAGCAGAGAAGAGGAAAGAGATTAGTAAAGAGAAAACAGGAGGAAAAGAATAGGAGAAAAAAGGACAAGAGACTGGAGGGAGAATAGGAGAGAGAATAGTAGGGAATATTAGAGTGGGGTAGATGAAAGAAGTAGAGGCTGGAGAGAGAAGAGAGGAGACCGAAGAAGATGGAGATTGGAGAAAGACAGAAATAAAAAAGGAAAGGAGAAGAGAAAGTCTGGAGAGAAAGGAAAGGTGATTGGAGGGAGAAGCAAGCAGGGATTACACATTTGACAGGGGAGAAGCATGGATGGAGAGGAGAAGTGTTTGGAGAGATAGTGGAGAAAAGATGAACATATATGATCTGAGAGAGAGGAAAGGAGTAAAGATACTGAAGGGAAAGTAAAGGATAAGTGAGGAGATTGGATGAAGAGGACAGGAGATTTTGAGGAGATTGGAGAGTAAGGAGAATATATTGGAGTAAAAAGAGAGGAGATTAGAGGTAGAGAAGACAAAAGGACATCAGAGATAAGAGAAGATTAAACAGGGAGGTTGATGGGAGATGAGAGGGATGGAGAACAGGGTAAGGGGAGAAAGAAGAATAGAATATTAGAGGACTAGCAGGAGAAGGAAGAGGAGAGGAGAAGAGAGGGTCTAGGGGAGGTGATGGAAGAAAAGGGTTGGGGTAAAGGGAGGGGTACCGGGACAGAAAAGCACATGAAATAAAAATGGGGAAGGAGTAGAGGTGTAAAAGAACTTAAGATGGAAACCAAAGGAAGTAGTAGAGGAGAATATGATGTGAGAATGCCAGAATGTATCTCTGCAGTCTGAATGTACTTCTTCTTTTTCTAAGCATGTAAAAATCTTGTGTGACTGTAAAATGTTACACACACCACTCCTCACCCCGAAGACCTGTATAAATAAAAGCCGTATGCGGACAAGTCTGAGAAGTCATGTAAAATTATGTCATGGCATTTATTAAAACCAGAATTAAGCACAAGACACAAGCAAAGCTAGCATTAAATTATACACAATTTTCACATTCAAAGACACACAGGACAGTTCTTGTCTAAACTAGATGTCATTCAGTCAGTCAATGTAATTATTCGTCTCAGTAAACGTGACAGGTGCTAATAAACTTTAAACTGATTTCAGACAGTCATGTTCAAGCAGCCAAATAATGGGTGTCTAGATAAGCCGTTCCTAGCCAACAAGGTAACGTCATGTAGACAATATTCTGATGGTAAAAGTTTTTTTTTTTTTTTCATTTATATGTTGCCAAATAGCTCATCTCCAATAAATCACAGACAAGATTAACATCGCAGACAGACTGGGAAGAGAAAGCCAAAGAAGGAGATGAATAAATATATAGTCAAGTGATGGCATTCAGAAGGGGTTTGCTTTTAAAAAGAAATCATTGATAAGATAAAATCACATAAATGTGGATATGCTAAAGATGAACACTGATAGGAACACAAGTGCATTGAATGTGATAGCATGCTAATACAGTATTTATCAGTATATTTGTATAAATGTCCCCTCCGGCTGAAAGCTGCCACCAAAGCAGATATTAAAAAAAAGTAGGGCTGGGGAAATTAAAGATTAATTCCTCGATTAATCTTTAATTTTTTTTGATCGATTAAAATTCTTGATGTCACTGGACAGCCTGGACAGTGAGACTTACCCTGCTAGATGTGAGCAAACTGCACCCATTGGATTGAGGTACCTTTGCATCAGTGGAGCAGGAGGATGCATTAGGCTCCATCAGGGGAAGGGGGCAAAAATAACCATTGTTTTCCTGTCCTAAGCAGTTTTGTGTGTATCGGCAACATCTGTTCCGTGCAAAAGACTGTTCAGTTCTTCAGGGTATATTGTCAATAAAATGTGATCATGTCTGCTTCCAGAAAATGTAAACACTCTGGTATGTCTATGTGACTGGCTAAAGTGATGCCTACTTGCCCACTATAAAGTGACTGACAGTCAATATACTAGATACGTTTTATATTTAAAGTTAAACTAACGTTCTAGATTTTTCTTAAAGTTTAAAAAGAAAAAAATACTTACGTCGGTGCTACAATTTGAATTTAAAACGTATTTGTGTGAACTGTGAATGGATTGTGGAAACAAACTAGTGTCGGCTGATTGTGGTATACACTATATACATTTACCACTGACTAATGCAGAGTTGCAATGCAAGGAGATCAGCTAAAAGTAGTTGGATCTGTGTATGCGTTATAATTAATCGAAATTAGTCGATTAATCGATTAAAAAAAAAATCGAATAATCAAACACAAAAGTTTTAATCAGTAACAGCCCTAAAAAAAAGAGATGAAGCATAAATTAGTGGCATATGCCGACAATATATTGTTCTTCGTCACCAATCCTAGAGTAACTCTTCCCAATCTAATGAGGTTACTCAAAACTTACGGGGAAGTATCAAATTTAAAAATTAAACCCTCAAAATCAAAAATTCAAAACATCAACATAAAGAAACAAGAGGCACAGATATTCCAACAAGAGTTCCCATTTATATGGCGAGAAAAGGAATTAAAATACCTGGGAGTAAAAATAGCACCATCGGAAGAGATCATTTACCAGGCAAACTTTATCCCGCTCTTGAATGAAATTCAATCGTAAATCAATAGGATTACAGTAGGACACCTCTCTTGGTTAGGCAGGATTAACATTTTTAAAATGGCAATCCTGCCTAAGATCACGTATAAAATGAAAATGTTGCCAATTCCCCTCCCACAAGCATGTTTTAATATACTAAAAACATTACTCCTTAGGTTTATATGGCCGGGGAAAAAAAGCAGAGCATAAGCCTCGTAGTTTTGAACAAAGAAGGGTAGGGTAGCTGGGGATCCTGCATATTAAAAAATATTATAGTGCAATAATTTTATCACGGGTGTTAGAATGGGTAAAAATGATTAAAGCGAAGGTCCACCCTAAAAAAAAAAAAAAAAAAAGTACATAAAACGGCTCCTTAAAATGTGAAAAATAAATAGTTTTACTTACCAGAAATGGCTGTTGCTAGGCAGTCTTCCTAATCTGCCACTTCCTATACTGCGGATAGCTTCTTTCTCATCCTCCTCGCGCTGTCTTCTGGGGAATGGGGTGCGCTGTCTTCTGGAACTTGTGTGTGTCCCCAGAAGACAGCCGGCCATTCACAAAGCGCCGCTTGACTCGTGCAAGCGCTGTAGGAAACGGGCAGTGAAGCCGCAAGGCTCCACTGCATGTTTCCTTTAGTTCGAATGGTGGCGCCTACACCTAATCGGCCTTCGAATGTGGGCTCCCTGGACAGGTAAGTGTGCTTATTAAAAGTCAGCAGCTACAGTGTTTGTAGCTGCTGATTTTTAAAAAAAAAATTTTTTACAGCTGGAACACTGCTTTAAGGGAAAAAGATGGGTTCAATTGAAAAATACGATAAGTCAGGCTGCACTGGGGAAGATAATATGGATACCACAGAGAAATTAGCGAAAACATGTTATCACAAAGAAAAGTTTATTGACTTGGGACTGGATACACAAAAAAGAAAGATTAGAATTTAATTCACCTTTGATACCACTAAAAGAAACAAACTTTTTTACATCTGGGAAACAGAAATTGTTCGGGGAATGGATTAAAAAAGAAGATGCATATTTAAAAGACATTACGGGGAAATATAAAATATACACGTTACAGGAGTTAAAACCAAAAAAGGAGTTATTGCTTATAGGTGAATGGCGGTACTCCCCCTGAAACACTTTGCTACTTCATTACCACAGCCACTAAGATCTGAGGTAGATTTAAAGGGGTTGTAAAGGTAAAAAAACATTTCCCTAAATAGCTTCCTTTACCTTAGTGCAGTCCTCCTTCACTTACCTCATCCTTCGATTTTGCTTTTAAATGTCCTTATTTCTTCTGAGAAATCCTCACTTCCTGTTCTGCTGTCTGTAACTCCACACAGTAATGCAAGGCTTTCTCCCTGGTGTGGAGTGTCTCCCTTGAGGTGAAGGGGCGAGCAGAAGAGTCAGGACGCCCACTAACACACAGCTCCTTTCTCTATCTGCAACCTAGAGAGCGTCCTGACTCTCCTGCTCGCCCCCTCCCCCCTCGAAGGGAGGGGGCGAACATGACACTCCACACCAGGGAGAAAGCCTTGCATTACTGTGTGTAGTTACAGGCAGAAGAACAGGAAGTGAGGATTTCTCAGAAGAAATAATGACATTTATAAGCAAAATCGAAGGATGATGTAAGTAAAGGAGGACTGCACTGAGGTAAAGGAAGCTATTCAGGGATTTTTTTTTTACCTTTACAACCCCTTTAAGAGCATTTAAGCGGCTATGTACAGCAGAAGAAACAGGCAGGGGGTTCTCCAGGATTAATAAGATCCTTGTGAGATTGGAAGGACCGGAAATGCCGTCATTCATAACAAAGTGGGAGGAAGAATTGAAAAGCGTAGAGAAAGATCAGGACTTTTTAAAGTTGACACACTCTACGGCAGCAGACAGTAATACTATCGAATGAATTACAAATGCCTAGTAAGTATGCTGGTATATAACACCGGACAAGGCATATAAGTATCAAAAGGAAGTTTCACGATTATGTTGGCGTGAGTGTGGGGAGGTGGGAACGATGACCCATATATGGTGGACGTGTCCAAAAATAAAAAATTACTGGAGAGAAGTGTTGCAGGCAACCAAAGAGATAACGAGTATAGAGATCCTGGAAGACCCCTGGAGGTGTTTGTTTCATGGGGTAGGAATGTCAAATAAACAATATCTGAGAACATTGGTGCCCCATCTAATAAATGCTGCTAAAATCTTAATACCCTTACAATGGCAAGAGAAGGAAAGGCCTAGGATGGGAAGTTGGTGTAGAAAAGTAGATGAGATCTTTAACCACTTAAGGACCGCTCACTGTATATATATATATATATATATATATATATATATAAGTATTTTTTTTAAAGATAGATATCCCAGTAAAGGCAGCAGCGAGATCACCGTTATTATCGGCAGGAGAGGGTCCCCCTTCTGCCGCTCTCCCGCGCCCTCCGCCGCTTGCCGGAGCCGGAGGCGGAGGCGATTGGGTCCTCTCCCTTGCTCGACTGGGATACGAGTGAGGGCAAGATGGCCCCCACCCATCCCCATAGTATAGAGGGCGGAAGTGACGTTTTGACTTTAAGAATGCTTCTTAAAGAATTATTTTTTTTGCATTTTAGTCTAAATATGAGATCTGAGGTCTTTTTGACCCCAGATCTCATATTTAACCACTTCAATACCAGCCCATAGGGGATTTACGTCTTGAACAACCCCTCGCCGATGAGACTGGACGTTGCACAACGTCCTGTCTTCACGGCGTTCTAGGGCGCGCGCCCGCGGCACCACTCGCGACCCCGCGTGCGTGCCCGACGGCCGCGATTGCCGTCGGGCACCCGCGATTACCGGCAATCACGGCAGGAGTGTGGATCTGTGTGTGTAAACATACAGATCCACCTCCTGTCAGCGGTGAGGAGACTGATGTGTGTTCCCAGTACAGGGGAACACACATCGATCTCCTCCCCCTGCGAGTCCCCCTCCCCCTACAGTTAGAACATACTTTAGGAAAAACTTTAACCCCTTCAGCGCCCCCTAGTGTTAACCCCTTCACTGCCAGTCACATTTACACAGTAATCAGTGCAGTTTTATAGCACTAATCGCTGTGTAAATGTGAATGGTCCCAAAAACGTGTCAAAAGTGTCCGATATGTCCGCCGCAATGTCACGGTCACAAAAAAAAAACGCAGATCGCCGCCATTACTAGTAAAAAAATAAAAATAAAAATGCCATAAATCTATCACCTATTTTGTAGACGCTATGGGCCAGATTCAGAAAGAATTAGATTCCCGCAGAGTATCAGAGATACTCTACGCCGCCGTACTTTACCTGGCTCTAGGAGGAATTCAGAGAGATTTTGGCCCGTATGGTACGGCGGCGTAGTGTATTTCTCCCGGCGGAATCAAAATACGCGAATAGGGGGCGTGAGGCATTTAAATTAAGCGCGTCCCCGCGGCGATCGAACTGCGCATGCTCCGTTCAGAAATTTTCCACCGTGCATTGCGCGAAATCACGTTGTTACGTCATTTTTTTTTTGAGTAGCGTCGTTTACGGACATTCCTATTCCTGGACGACTTACGCAAAAAATAAAATAAAAATTGAAAGTCGACGCGGGAATGACGGCCATACTTAACATGGGCCACGTAACGTTAGACCAGCTAAAAGCTGGTTTAACTTTACGTAGCGAAAAAATGACGTACGCGATTGTGAACGACGCTCGTAACTTCGTGGATCTCCGTAAAAAGCTCATTTGCATACCCCGACGCTGAAAACGACGCGAACTCCACCCAGCGGCCGCAAAAAGATCGCAGTGTAGATCCGAAGGCGTACGAAGACGTAAGCCTGTCAGATCGAAGCCCAACGCCGCCGTATCATGGTTTGAGGATTCAAACTAGTGATACGGCGCGCAAAATTTGAAATTACTCCTGTCTAACACCAGTTAGACAGGCGTAATCGCTCTGTGAATCTGGGCCTATAACTTTTGCGCAAACCAATCAATATACGATTATTGCGTTTTCTTTACCAAAAATACGTAGAATAATACGTATCGGTCTAAACTGAAGAAAAAAAATGTTTTAAAAAAAAAAAATTGTGATATGTATTAAATAAAAAAGTAAAAAATATTGGGGCAGATTCACGTAGATCGGCGCATTATCATTCCGGCGTAGCGCACCACTTTTCCGTTAGACTTGCGCAATCTAGCCGCGTAATCCGGCGATTCACGTAGCTTTTACGCAAGAGCTTGCGCAAACGTAAGGTTTTTTCCGTAGGCGTAAGGAGGAGTAATACAAATTGGGAGGGACGTGGGCGTGTTACATTGAAATGAGCCGTGACCCCATGCAAATGAAGGGCCGGCCGACTCGCGCATGCGCGCGTGAAGGAAACCATGTCAGCTCCGTTGTGCGCATGCTCACAACTCGGGAGCGGCGCAATCATTGAAATTGGAAATGGACTAGGGCAATGTTGTGAACTACGCAGACAGCATAAATAGACACACACAAACGCCCTTCCATTGCAAAAGTACATCCCTTTGTGTCCCTTCCCATTGAATCAAGTGCTTTTGCTCTGTTGTTCGTTAGAGTGTGTTTTGTAGTTGTGAGATTAGTGTTCTGTGTGATCTTGTGCTTGTTGGTAGTTTTGTGAAAGTGTATTTTGATAAGTGTTTGAGACTGTTTGTTTGATTGATATATTTCTGAGCGTTTGTTTTCTTGCTTTTTTTTTTCATCTGATTTTTTTGTGTCTGTTTCTTGCTGAGTGCTAGTGTGATTTTTGGCTGTTCTTTTTCTCTTTGTGTGTGTTCTTGTCTGATTGGTTGTGCTTGTATTTGTGACAGATTTTTGGTGACTGCTAGTGAGTTTGTTTGGAAGTATGACTGAGAGAAAAAGAAAGCTCAATTTTACTGTGGGGGAAAAAAGAATTCTTGCCCGGGCCATTACCGACTATGGGCGTTTTCTCCACGGCCCGCAGAGTGCCACCACCACCCCGGCCAGGAGGAGGGAGATATTGGATATAATCACGGAGCAGGTCAATTCATCGGGGGAGGGGGAGACACGGACCCGCTCTGGGATAGAAAAGAAAATAAATGACCTCCGGCGTGAGGTGAAAAAAAAACTGGCCGCAATAAATGCCCATGCCAGGGGCACAGGAGGGGGCCCACCATGCCGGGTTAGATTTTCAGAGACGGAGCGTGTGGTGGCCCTGACCTTTCACCGGCATGAAGTGGAGGGCCTGCCAGGCTTTGACACAAGTCCGGTCCCCGCGGTGCCAGGTAAGGTTTTTATTTCTCTCAGGTGTGTAGCATGTGTGGGGGAGGGGGTGAAAGGGAATATGTGGCAAGTGTGTGGATCCTCCAACCTGTGAATGTTTTGTGTCATCCACAGCTGTGCAGGAGGGTGCAGGGCCATCTGGACTGACCGCTCCAACCCCAGGACAGCAGCCTAATGAGGCCCCCCCAACAAGGCCAGAGTCCGCAGAGGAGGAACAAGAGGAGGGGGAGGATCATGCGGAGGACGATCATGAGGAGGAGCAGAATCATGAGGAGGAGGAGTCCATGGAAGGCACTGGCCCTTTGGTTTCTGCGGACTCTTCCCCTCTGGCTGCAAGAAGCCTGCCCTCCCTAAGGGTCAGCCCCCCCCCTCCTCCCCCAACATGGCTCCCCTCACAAGGGCCTCCCCTTCTCCCCGGCCACAACCATCAGCAAGAGCCAGGAGGTCATCCCCAAGCACCAGGGGGGCACCCAATCTCATGCCCGCCTGTCTGAGAAGGAACCTGGCCACCCAGACCCGCCTTCTGAGACAGCTCTGCCAGACTATGGGGCGGGTGGATCAGAGCCTGTCCTCCATTAATGATAGCCTGGGTAACCTGGACTCCCACTCCCGGGCCTCCACAACCTGCCTAAATGACCTGCAAACTACAGCAGCAGGCGTTGGGCAGGATGTGAGGGCCCTTACCCAGGCTATCCAGGGCAACACGGCAACACTTGGTGCTGCCCTGGACAGAATAGCCGTGGCCTTGGAGGGCAGGCCGCCAGGTGGGCAGATCTCAGGGGCTGCTCCTCCTTCCCCGGCTTTTCCCCTCCCCCATGCGTCTCCCCTGAGGGTCCGGGGCCGTGGCCGGGGGCGCCCCAGGCGTGGCTCAGGCAGAGGGCAATAATTTTTTTTTCCCCCTTTTGTTTGTTTTGAAAGCTTTTTTATTTTTGTTCTCTGCTTTTTTTTGTTTTTTCTAAGCATTTTTTTTTTCAATGCATTTTTGTTTGTTTGACTTTTTTGGCATATTTTGGGTTGTGAATGATGTTTGAATGTGGGGGTGACATTCCTGCTGGAAAAGGGGTGTCACCCTCAATTTTGGTGGAGAAGGGTTCCCCAGGACCAGGGAGAAGTGATTCCCAGGTCCGTGTGAATGGTGTATGAATGTACAGTGACATAATTGGAGCCTTGACGTGGCGTTACTGCTCACCAGTCTTGCATGGTGGACTGGTGCCAATCCAATTTGATGAGGATGTGGGGTGTGTGTGCTAGGGACCATAGTGGTGTGCATGCATGCATTCTCATTGTGCCATGATTAATGTGTGTGTTTAACGTGCAAAGATGCCCAATATGAGCTGCCTCCTGACTGCTCTTCCCTCAGAAGACGGGGTATCCTCGGTTAGGGGTTGATTTTCTGGTTGGGGGGTCAGATCATCACGTAGCTCAACCTGCAGGCCCTTCCTCACTGCGAGATTGTGTAGCATGCAACATGCAGCGATGATATGGCACACGAAGTTTGGGGAATACAACAGTGTACCCCCAGACTTATCCAGGCATCGGAAACGTGACTTCAGGAGGCCAAAGGTGCGCTCCACCACTGCACGGGTTTTGATGTGTGCTTCATTGTATCGTTCCTCTCCTGGGGTTTGGGGGTTCCGGATAGGAGTCATGAGATGGGGTCCCAGTGCATATGCAGAGTCACCTGTAAAGGAAAAGACAGGAGAATGTTAGTCATGCATGTGCCACTTCTGTTGTGCATCACGGGAGGGGATAGTCATGCCTGACTCCCATGTCACTCACCAACCAGCCAGGTGTTCCCATACACGTTCTGTTCGAATTCTGTTCGGATGTGGCTTTGATTGTAGATGTAGCTGTCATGGCTGGACCCTGGGTGTTTGGCACGGACGTGCCATATGAGGCCTTGGGCATCAACTATCACCTGTACGTTGATGGAGTGCCAATTCTTCCGATTGCGGTACATGTGCTCGGTCTCATGGGGGGGCTGGAGTGCCACATGTGTGCAATCTATGGCCCCGATGGTGCGTGGGAATCTGGCAATTCGGTAGAAATCTGCCATTGCCTTGATTCGAAGCTCCTCAGTGGTGGGTTTGATGATTTGGTTGGCCAAGCGTGTGAGGATTGCAGGGACAACCTGGTGCACACATCTGCTCATGGAGGATTGTGACATCCCAGCCACCACTCCACTTGTACGCTGAAAAGAGCCACTGGCAAGGACATGGAGTGTTGCCAGGACCTTGACCAGTGGCTGCACTGCATGTGAGCGTTGTGTTGGGCTGGTGATGTCCTCCTGCAAGGTTGTGGTTAATTCCAGGATGGCATGAGGGGGGAATCTGAAGATGCGAAAGACCTCTGAATCATTCATGCCAAACAGGTGTATGCGGGTGCGGTATACCCTCTCCCGTGCCATCCTCCGTGCCATCCTCTGTGCCCTCCTCCTTCTTTGGTCATCTATATTCACTAGTGCAGCTATGAGCGACGATGCCCCTAGCATGTTGGCAGTCAAATTGTAGTGCAACACGTGTGTGTGGTCTGCTCCTCAATAACGGTGTTGCTTTATCTGACAATTAGACTTTTTTTCAAAAGTTAGATCAGCTTTTATGTGCTCTAACTTTAGACAGGACATTTTGCAGTTGCGCACATCGCGTAGCCTGCGCAGCAACTGCGTTTTTTTGTGGATCCCCGTAACTCCCTCATTAGCATATTTGACTAGCAAATCAATGGTGTGTCTAGCGCAGTTTTGCGCGAAGGGAAGCGAATGTCTAACTCAATTACGCTGGACCAAAAAACGTAGATTTCTGGCGTATATTGTTTTGTGAATCGCGTCCAACTATACGCACGCGCACATTTAGACTTACGCACGCGCAACAGCAGTTGCGCACGCGTAATCGCTCTGTGAATCTGGCCCATTGTGTTTTTTTTTTAAATTGTCGCTCTTCTTTTGTTTATAGCGCAAAAAATAAAAACCGCAGAGATGATCAAATACCACCAAACGAAAGCTCTATTTGTGTGGGGAAAAAAAACATAACAATTTAATTTGGGTACAGTGTTGTATGACCACGCAATTGTCATTCAAAGTGCAACAGTGCTGAAAACTAAAAATTGGTCTGGGCAGGAAGGGGGTGAAAATGCCCTGTATGGAAGGGGTTAAGAAGACCTGTCATGCTTTTTTTCTATTACAAGGGATGTTTACATTTCTTGTAATAGGGATAAAAGTGATCTATTTTTTTTTTTTTTGTGTAAAAAATTAATAAAATAAATAAAAATAAATAAGAAAACAAACAAAACATTTTTTAAAGCGCCAAGTCCCGATGAGCTTGCGCGCAGAAGCGAACGCATACGTGAGTAGCTCCCGCATATGAAAACTGTGTTCAAACCACACAAGTGAGGTATCACCACGATTGTTAGCCTAATGCCGCGTACACACGATCATTTTTTGTGATGAAAAAAAATGACGTTTTCTGTGAAGTAAAAAACGACGTTTTTGAAACGTCACTTTCAAAGACGATGTTGCATACACACCATCGTTTTTTTCACAAAAAGCGAGGTTACGTTCACCACTCTTTTCCATTGAAGCTCGCTTCATAACTAGCTTCTGGGCATGCGCGGGTTGAAAAACGTCGTTTTAAACGATGTTTTTGCTACACATGGTGACTTTTTGTGAAACAGAAAACGACGTTTTGAAAAACGACACAAAAAATTCAAGCATGTTGGAATTTTTTTTTGGTCGTTTTTTTTAAGACAAAAAACGACGTTTTGCCCACACACGATCAATTTAAATGACGTTCTAAAAAACGTCGTTTTTTGTCATCGCAAAAAACGACCGTGTGTACGCGGCATAATGCCGCGTACACACGATCATTTTTTGTGATGAAAAAAAAAGAAATTTTCTGTGAAGTTAAAAACGACGGCCCAGATTCAGAGAGCCATTACGCCTGTCTAACTGGTGTTAGACTGGAGTAATTTCAAATTACGCACCTTTTACTAGCTAGTTGAAAACCTCAAACCATGAATAGACAGACGGCTGCGGGCTTCAATTCGACTGGATTACGTGTTCATACGCCTTGGGATCTACGCTGCAATAAAATTGCGGCCACTGGGTGGACTTCCCGTCGTTTTCGGCGTCGGGGTATGCAAATGAGCTTTTGCCGGCGATCCCCGAAATTACGATCTTCAATCGCAATCTCTTACGGCACCTTTAGTCATCTTTTATTTGCGTAACACTATACCAGCTTTTTGCTGCTCTAATATTAGACAGCCCATGTTAAGTATGGCCGTCGTTCCCGCGTCGAATTTCAACGCTTTCCGACGTCTTTTATTATTTTTAACGTAAGTTGTCCGGGAATAGGAATGTTCGTAAACGCCGCTACTCAACAACGAATGACGTAACGGTGTGACTTCGCGCAATGCACGGCGGTAAATTTCTGAACGGAGCATGCGCAGTTCGCTCGCCGCGGGGACGCGCTTAATTTAAATGCTTCACGCCCCCTAATCGCGTATTTCGATTACGCGGCGAGAAATAGACTACGCCGCCGTAGCGTACGGGCAAAAATCTACCAGGATTCGGTGTAGAGCCTGGTAAAATACGGCAGCGTAGAGTATTTTGATTACGCAGCGGAATATTAAGTGTATGTGAATCTGGGCCGACGTTTTTAAAACGTCACTTTTCAAAGACGATGTTGCATACACACCATCGTTTTTTTCACAAAAAGCGAGGTTACGTTCACCACTCTTTTCCATTGAAGCTCGCTTCATAACTAGCTTCTGGGCATGCGCGGGTTGAAAAACGTTGTTTTAAACAACGTTTTTGCTACACACGGTGACTTTTTGTGAAACAAAAAACGACGTTTTGAAAAACGACACAAAAAATTCAAGCATGTTGGAATTTTTTTTGGTTGTTTTTTTGAAGACAAAAAACGACGTTTTGCCCACACACCATCAATTTAAATGACGTTTTAAAAAACAATGTATTTTTTCATCGCAAAAAACGACCGTGTGTACGCGGCATTAGACCTCCTACTGTATGTAGCTTAGAAGATTCAACCTATAGAATTTTTTAAATGTCGCTTATGGAGATTTTTAGGGGTAAATGTTGGCATGTGTAGTAAGTACATGAATTTGACCTAGTAACCTCTAAGGCCGCGTACACACGACCGGTCCATCTGATAAGAATGGTCCGACGGACCGTTTTCATCGGTTCACCGCTGAAGCGACCTGATGGTCTGATGTGCATACACACCATCAGTTCAAAAACCGATCGAGTCCAACGCGGTGACGTAAAACACAACGACGTGCAGTGAAAAATGAAGTTCAATGCTTTCAAGCATGCGTCGACTTGATTCTGAGCATGCGCGGATTTTGAACCGATGCTTTTGCGTACTAACCATCAGTTTTGACCGATAGTCAGGCGTCCATCAGTCAGATTTTAAAGCAAGTTTTAAAACTTTGGACTGAAGGACAAAAGACTGATGGGCCATACACACGGTCGGTTTGGACCGATGAAACTGAACTTCAATCCGTTTTCATCGGTTTGGACCGATCGTGTGTGCGCGGCCTTAGATTCCCTGTACAGCAGGGCCCAGACTGGGAGAGGAAGAAGCAGCACAAGATGGCCAATCCATTGTACTGCAATGCTCAGCTTAGGTTTAGGAATTAAGTGACCATTGAAGAATCAAATATTTGTTGAAGCGGTTGCCATTTTTATATAAAGTGACACTAAATGATCCTTGTTCTCCAAAACAGATCCATACACATCATTCACTTAATGGTCTTGTATTCTATTATTTATGAGCTTGTTTCTTACTGTGTTTTTCTGCCTCCTTGTCCTCCCAACCTCTTCTTTTCCACTTACTTCTGCTTGTTTAGAACGAGCAGAGCATGTTAGTTGGGATCAAGTACTGCTCTATGCACACTACAAATCCCATGGTCCATAGTCCCTAGTCAATCTTGGGAGTGAGCAAGAGATGGTGGCTACATTCCTACATATAGTGGGACCATGGAGAACAAATGTAGCCACTGTCTAATACATACATGATTTGGAGCAATGTCCCTCCCCCCCTCATTTGTCCCTCATTTTGGTCTGATCTATATAGTTGTATATAAAATGCACTTTTTATCTTTCAAAACGTGTTTCCCAGTGCTAAACCTTTCATCCAAATTATGAATTGCTGTATTTGTAAAATTTAAAAGCCAATATAAAGGAATAGTAGTGGTAAAAAAAAGTCCCTTGTTGATTTAATTAACATTTTTTTTGGTTAATTCTCCTTTAAGGGGGTGTGGCAGGGGACGTGACCTATGCCTACATACATTTGCTAGTAGGTGTCCCTCATTCCCATCTCAAAATGTTGGGAGGTATGGTTTAGTGGCACTTTACGTATCAAATGCTTTCCTCTTATTATTAGATATACCGTATTTATCGGCGTGAAAATCAAGGCAAAATCGTAGGTGCGCGATATATGCCGATACCCGCACCGAGTTTGAATACTGCGCCGGCATATACTGGACGTACAGGACATGAGCGCGAGAGTAGCCGAGCCTGCCCGACTATACACGAGTGTACTGTGCCTGCATATACCGAGCGAAGTACACTCGTGTATAGTCAGGCAGGCTCGGCTCCTCTCGCGCTTACGTCCAGGACATGAGCGCGAGAGGAGCCGAGCCTGCCCGACTATACACAAGTGTACTGCGCTCAGTATATGCAGGCGCAGTATTCAAACTTGGCGCGGGAAAGCAGGGATTGAGCGGGGAGGATGCCGCAGAAGGACGCCGGACGAAGAGGACACCCGAAGCCGCCGATGGACACAGCGCAAGACACCAAAACTGTAAATACAAAAATATTTTTTCCACAGGAATGGGGGCCACTTTAGGGGTGCGCGCTATATGCGGGAGCGCGCTATACCCCGATAAATACGGTACTGGCTGCTTTTCTGCAGTTGCAAGTAATTAGGTCTTGTTTATATGGCTCTCACTGTCTTGCAATAATTTTGAAGAGAGCCAATCACAATATGTTGTGTACTCAAGTGTATGGATGAACAGTCCTAAATTATAACTTTACAGGTTGACTAATGAAAAATCAATATCTGCTCCCTTATTTAACTT
This sequence comes from Rana kukunoris, assembly GCA_029574335.1. NCBI lineage: Eukaryota > Metazoa > Chordata > Amphibia > Anura > Ranidae > Rana > Rana kukunoris. The sequence goes on from CM056051.1 coordinate 406,906,482, forward strand.
TACTTACTTTGTGTATAGGTGCATCTGATGCTGAAAGTCTGAACAGAGAAGCCTGACAAATGCTGACCTATGAACGTTTTCATCTCATGTTCCTAATACTCACTGTCCCCAAGCTCCAGAGTGTGCACAGCAGCATCAAACCTCATAGCTGTTTACATTTATTTTAACTAAAGGAATGTTATTAACTACCGAAAACAGTCTTATAAACATTAAGACCTCCTGACCAATGAAAAAACAGCATACTACTGATTTAACCATTTTATAAATAGGCCTCAAAATAAAGTATATTGAATATAGGAAGTGAATTCAAGCTGCGTTATTTTCCTAACAGATGGTTTTAATACAGTGGATCTTATTTTCCTTATCCTGGAGGGATTGAGTCAGATGCATTATTGCTCTGCTACTTTAATTAAAGGAGGTGTGTGAGACTGGTCACATGTTCTGCACTTAGAGAGAGAATTTCATGGAACAATTTAGACTTCATTCTAGATGTATCTGCATATTCTAGCACTTCATTCCTAATTACGATGATGGACTTGTCAGCCACACTGCATTATCTGGAGTTCATAGGATTTATATAAAAGGGGATGAAAAAAACGTCAGAGGTTTGTACTCTGTCTTATACAATATTTTCAATTAATGTAGTAAGATGTGTAAAGGAAGCAAGAAGCTCCCGTAAATTGCTCATACAGCTAGTAGCTGGCATTAGGTTAGAGATTACGCAGGACACGTGTTTTTGGTTTTTCTTAAGTTGTTGCTTGCAAATGTTCACGCTATGTGAGGTTTGATGTTCTGACCAGGGAAGAGCTGGTCTAGCCCTATAAAATTGTAACTGTTCCCAATGACCGCAGGTTGGTCTAGACTAGTGAATGTTCCAAAAATTCTTATAGGCTGCAATAAAATTTCTGCCTTCTAAATTCCTAATTGGCTATCGTTCAGAGGTCAGTGGATTTCTTGCTTCCTAAATGTTCAAAAACATTGCCTGATCTCTACCAGTCTAGGATATAGGTGAAGCCTAACTCTAAGGCCTCGTACACACGATCGGACATATCCGATGAAAACGGTCCGCGGACCATTTCCATCGGATATGTCCGATCGGGAGTTTGATCCGATGGCGTGTACACGCCATCGGATCAAATTCCCCGCCGCCGGACGGCGCGGTGATGTGGCGGTGACGTTGACGCCGCCACGTCACCGCCACGTCACCGCACCAGGAAGTAAAACACTTCCGCGCATGCGCCGAATCCATTCGGCGGCGGCGCGGCGGTGGTGGGGGACGACATGTCTGCTGGTAAGTGTACTAACCAGCAGACATGTCGGGCGGACAGATTCCCACCGGATAGATTTCAAAGCATGCTTTGAAATCTGTCGGGTGGAGAAATCTGTCCGCTAGCCCATACACACGAGCGGAGATGTCTGCTGAAACGGTCCATCGGACCGTTTTCAGCGGACATATCCCCTCGTGTATACGAGGCCTAAGGCTCATGTGTTTGTTAAAGAGGCAGGAAGACAAGGAAGAAATAATAACCATGTGTAATGTTCTGACCCTTCCTCACTCTTCGGCGGCGTACACACGACCGAGAACCTCGTCGGGCTAAACCCATCGTTCTGCCCGACGAGGTTCCCGATGAGCGGTCGAAAAAGCTCGTCGAGCCAAAGTCCTCATTGAACAACGAGGAAAAAGAGAGCGTGCTCTCTTTTTTGGCTCGACGAGCTTCCGGACGGGACGCTCATCGGAAGTGTACACACGACCGAGAACCTCGGCAGAATTTGTCTCCCAGCGAGCTTCTTGCTGGATTCTGCCGAGAATCTTGGTCGTGTGTACGCCGCCTTCTACTATGAATGTGTGCACCTGTTGGAGAGATTTCCCAATACTTCCTGCCCTGATAGGTATAGATGGAGGAAAATATCCAAAATTGCAATAGAAACCTGTGAGAGTCTTCAACCCTTACCCATGCCAACCACAATTAAATAATAAACATTTACCTGGACTTGAGCTTTATTCTTTTTACCTATCTCCCCTTAATAGAAAAGCTGTTTAGTGATTTAAAATTCTCAGGATGGCTGAGGGTTGATTTCTGTTATCTTATCTGGAAGTCTGATTTGTCATATATACCAATTTGGCCAAAATTCAGTTTTACACCTATGTGGGTATGTTGAAAGGAGTTTGGCTCTTTTCTTGAGGGTTCACTTTTCACTAGATCAAAAAAAAATCTGTTGTATCAGTGGAGGCCTGTTCATAAGGGGCGCAGGGGTGCCACCCCCCTAATCCATGTGCCTGGCCCATAATCTAAATTTATCTCAATGTTTATTTTTTTTAAGCACATGATTAGGGCCTGAGGCTCTTATTGGCTTCAAAAAAGGGTGGGCTTGTTGCGCAGAGCACTCCTCCAGGCCAACCAGGAAGCGAGTCCTAAGAGGTGATTGCCACCCTTCTGTTCATCTCCCACGTGGGGGGGGGGGCGCCACCTTCCCGTCCGTCTCCCACGGGGGTGACGTTGGTTCCCCACCCCCAAATATTGAGCACCAGCCACCACTGTATTGTACTATGACTGACACAGCTGTAGAAGTCACAGTGTAGCCCTCTTCTGAACCCAGGTATCTGTCAGAACTCATTCACTACAGATTGTGGTATTAAAGCTTAACTGTAACCTTCAGTATTGCAAAGTTGTACAGGAGCCTTTTCTATACTGACATTGTTTAAGCCAGCAATAAACGTATCCAAATTTGCTGTTCCTGTCTAACTGGCTGAATTTCAAACCATCTAGGCTGGCAGGCTCGTTGTACTGAAGTCGATCCAGCTATCAATTTCAATACAATCAGTCTGTCCATTTTTTTACCCAATTACTGCCAGTAGCTATAGTCCACAACAGTGATCATTGTATTCTGACAGTGGGGAAAGGGACTTCACTCTCCCCATTAGCAGAACACAATATCTCTGTGGGAAGGATTCCCTCATCAACACTGTGTTGATGTGGAAATCAAGCAATTTTCTTTCCATTATTTAACCCATGGTTGAAGGAAAGAAAATGTCATAATGTAAGATGGAATGGGGTATGGGTATGGGTGAAATCAAGCTATTTTTGTTCCTCCAATCCTGGCAGCCCTTTCCACCAGTCATGATGTGTCTGCATTGCATAGAGACAAACATAGACTGAAGGAGGAAATCACTGGGTCTAAAATAAGATATGGAATAAAACTGGAAAGGATTTTCAGCATATTGACGAGGAGGGGAAGGAGAGACCAGGTCGAAATCTTGAATTTGTGACTTATTTGGTTTTGCTACGCTTCATTAGTTAATCCCTCTAATCCCTACACGAGCAGACAGATTTGTTCAAATCGGTCGGACAGGCCGATTTGAACAAATCTGTCTGCTGGGATGTATTGGTTTGATCGTGTACACACGATCAAACCAAAATCCCCGCCGGCAGACGGCGCGCTGACGTGGCGGTGACGTTGACACCGCTACGTCACCGCACCAGGAAGTGAATTACTTCTACACATGCGTCAAATCCATTCGACGCATGTGCGAGAAGATATGTCTGCTGGTTAGCGTACTAACCAGCAGACATATCGGGCCGACGGGTTCCCAGCCGACAGATTTGAAAGCATGCTTTCAAATCTGTCAGCTGGCCAAATCCGACGGCTCGCCCGTACACACGATCAAATCTGTCTGCTGGGACGGTCGGCCGACCGTTTCCAGCAGATAGATTTGATCGTGTGTACGCGGCCTAACTTACTACCATAAAGAAATGTACCAATGTCAAAATGTAAAAAACAAACAAAAAAAAGTATCTCTCCCTACACAGGATTGTCAGCTCTCCCTAACAGTGTCAACACACACTAACAATATGGCTGCTGTGAGCCTCATTCTATTTAGAAAGGAGGCTGGGTTATCCCTCCCTTCAATTCATTGGCGTTATTGACCCTCGCGCCAGGAATTAAAGGTAAGAACTGCATTTTGGATTGCTCCCCATTTCCGGTGGTGAACCTGACATTTTTTTGGTCATAGGTTTATGATTAGTGAACTTTGTGAACCCTTGAAATTCACCAAAACACCAATAGAGTATATCACTTTAAAAAAAAGCTGAAAGACTCTAAGGCAGTGGTTCTTACCTCCTGTCCTCGGGACCCACTAACAGGCCAGATTGTAAAGAGAAAATAAACCCTGATGGATTTTACTTCCTCTTTTGTTCCCTGCAAAGTAAAAGCATAATGGGCTAGTATGCATCATGTACTAGCCCATTATGTGCCACTTACCTGCAAACAAAGCCCCCGTAGTCCTCGATGTGGCCACGTCCATCTTCACCCATCTTCCATCTGGGGCCTGTGACTGGCCGGAGTTGCGTGACATCACTCCCGCACATGTGCATGGGAGCCCTTGGTCACTGCACACTACTGAAGAAACGTCACAATTGTGCCCTATCTTCAGTGCACATGTGCCGAAGATGTCAGTGCAAGCATATATGGCAAATAGCTCCTAAACCGTGCAGGTTTAGGATATATTTCCAGTACTTACAGGTAAGCCTTATTATAGACTTACCTGTAGGTAAAAGGGATATGTAAGGGTTTACAACCGATTTAAGTATTACCTTGGGAATATGCAGACTAGAATGCTGCAATCACTGACCAGCAAATGTAATCACTTGTGATATATATTTCAGTTATCTTGCAAACTTGGCCTGTTAGTGGGTCCTGAGGCTAAGGCTTATGTCACACAAGTGATCTTGTTGCTAGCAGCAACGTGTGACCATTTGCTATGGTGTCTCTCTCTTGCTGGCTGAACCAGTAAGGCCTCGTACACACGAGGGGATATGTCCGCTGAAAACGGTCCGATGGACCGTTTCAGCAGACATCTCCGCTCGTGTGTATGGGCTAGCGGACAGATTTCTCCACCCGACAGATTTCAAAGCATGCTTTGAAATCTATCCGGTGGGAATCTGTCCGCCCGACATGTCTGCTGGTTAGTACACTTACCAGCAGACATGTCGGCCCCCACCGCCGCCGCGCCGCTGCCGAATGGATTCGGCGCATGCGCGGAAGTGTTTTACTTCCTGGTGCGGTGACGTGGCGGTGACGCGGCGGCGTCAACGTCACCGCCGCGTCACCGCCACGTCACCGCGCCTTCCGGCGGCGGGGAATTTGATCCGATGGTGTGTACACGCCATCGGATCAAACTCCCGATTGGACATATCCGATGGAAATGGTCCGCGGACCGTTTTCATCGGATATATCCGATCGTGTGTACGCCGCCTTATGTTACTGTCTTAGGCTGCGTACACACGAGCAGACAGATTTGTTCAAATCGGTCGGGCCGACCGATTTGAACAAATCTGTCTGCTGGGGACATATTGGTTTGATCGTGTACACACGATCAAACCAAAATCCCCGCCGCCAAAAACACTTCCGCGCATGCGTCAAAACCATTCGGCGCGTGTGCGAGAAGACATGTCTGCTGGTTAGCGTACTAACCAGCAGACATGTCGGGGGGACGGGTTCCCAACCGACAGATTTCAAAGCATGTCGGTGGCCAAATCCGTCGGCTCGCCCGTACACACGGTCAAATCTGTCTGCTGGGACGGTTGGGCCGACCGTTTCCAGCAGATAGATTTGATCGTGTGTACGCAGCCTTACTGCTTCCACGCTGGAGAGTCAGATTTTGCAACATACCGGGCCAGCATAGCAGAAACTCCAGAGGGCAAAAGCCTCACCTCACTGGTTTTGTCCCTGACAATAAGTCTAACATGGCCCTAAAAAGTCCCTGAGGACAATACAGAACTTTGTAGCATTCCACTTAAACAATCCAACCCTAGATGTGAGGTTTGTTATACGGCAATCAAACATTGAAGTTAGACATCACATAGGAAACAACATTTAGTCTATCCACAGGGACTCCTATTGACAATCCTTACAACAATGAGGGATGGCAGTGCGCCGATAGCACATAAAGGAGCGACGCACGTCCCTCCCTCCACGTCCAGACGAAGCTTACGCACTAACGTTGCGAAACGCGCCACGCCACTCCCACAATCCCCAGCGGGATCGGGACCTCTCTGAGGAGACTTTCACGCCGGAAAAGGTTTGACACTAAAGCAGCTGCACAGCCTTACCGAAGAGTTCGGAAGAGTTCGGACTTGTACTATCGTCTAAAGGATAGGGTACCTCACTGAGCATTGCCTAGTAAAAGTGAGTCCCACGAGTCCCACGACGGCATACCCGGCCAGGCTACTCGCTGCACATGCAGTCTGATCTTGACAGCCCTGATGATATCAGTTACGGCCAGCAGCATTCTCATCACTTATGAGCTGGGAGCCAACCACTGCCGTGCACTATCAGTCCACTCTCTCAAGAGCCTGGTAAGACTGTTCCTTTTATCATACTGACGATTGTTAGGACTGCTTGTACCCGAAAGACTCGGTGATTATTCTACCTCTATGACAGTGTCAATTAGGGTGCGCTCCAATATGTCTATTGATGAACTTTGTCATCGCCACAACCAATGACATTTACACTGGGATGACAGGAAAATATTAAAAGGCGTGCAGTCCCCTCATCTGTGGCTGCAACTCATATAGAACTGTTTATACTGTGTTCCTATTGGCCAGCACTAATCAACTGATCAGTGTATTAACGGTTTACAATGACTACTTAACTGGATGCAGATATACTCTTATCACATAATATTTTTTAGTTGCAACCACATCCTTTTCCCGCTGGGGTACTCCTGCTGGACATTCCACACATTATATATTTTCAATTTTGAATGTTCTTTTCGCGGTAATTACCGCATGGAATTTCCAGCAGCAGTGACCTATTAGGCGTCCGGATCGCCTCAGTTATATGTTTTTTATGTTTGTTATATGTGTGTGTCCTATTTGTGTTGCATTGTCGCATGTTACATGAACTAGATTCATGCGTGCAGTACCGGCCGGCTGCTGTAAGTAGGCATATTTGTGAATATTTATAATATACATCCTGTATTCTCAACTTTTTGTAAACATTTCTTATCCCGAATTTTTGTACATTTACTTGATTAATAAAGAATTTTATCTATATTACTGCCCATCTCTGCCTTGGTAGCCTCTTGGTTGCCCATTGGGGATACTCAGTCTTAGTTTCCCCATAGTGCAACTTCCTTTTTTCTTTATATTGTTATACGGCAAACAGTAACGCATCTGAAGGTTACCCTCTAAGGTTAACATACTTCTCTGCCACTGCATACCATACCCCTGTTCTAATACCACTTCTTTGCAAAAATCTGAAGCCAAAAAAAAAAAACGTTGGAATGTTTGTATATTTGCTGAATAGAGCCCACATTGTTACAGAAAAATAAGCTGGTAACCTGCCCACAACACAGCTACTATGCTTGCACTAACATGACACAGAAATGTCTATGAACACACAAATGCAGACTATTGTTCCTCGGTTAAACAATGGTTGGTTGCCGTTACCTGCAGAAAACAACATCCTGGGAAAACTGTGAGTTTTCTGGCTGGGTTCCGGGTTTTAGATGGCTGACATTGAAGTATGAAAGGGTATGATTGATGAATCCATGCATGGATCCATTTGAACTGTACATATACTGATACACGAGACGAGGAATAAAGTCTGATGTCACAGATATTACAAACGCCTAGAAATGAGAAAGACGGAAATGGTTAGAATTAGAAAACCTAGTATGTGCTTGTTTTAGTGTTTAGCAATGTTCCAGGACAGGCCAAGGTCTGAAATAAACTTCTCAATCAAAACATTATCGTGTACATAAAGTCCATCTATAGCAGTGGTTCTCAACTCCTGTCCTCAGGACCCACTAACAGGCCAGATTTTAAGTAATACCTTGCGGAGATGCAGACTAGAATACTGAAATCACTGAGCAGCAAATTATACCACCTGTGATGTATTTCAGTTATCTTGCAAACCTGGCCTGTTAGTGGGTCCCGAGGACAGGAGTTGAGAAACACTGATCTAAAGGCTCCAGTTTTTTGATGTCCATAAAATGCTCATGCATTGGAAAGGCAAATCAACTTTTTGGTCCTAAAATGTTTTTTAAGCTGGTTGCAAGCAGATAAGGAAGAGGAGACAGGGTGGGACTAAGCAACTTGCACTTTACTTCTATGTGACGTACAAAATGCCACTAAAGCTACATTTCCAGCAGTCACAAAGCCTGTGGATGGAGCTGGGTGTAGCCTGTCACTGACAGGCAAAGTGAAAGAGGACAATCAATGGTGACAAAGATGATAGTTATCTCATTCATCACCACAATTCAACGACAATTAATCACAGTGAATAATTCAAAAATAAAAAAGGTCTCTAGTAAAGAAAAAAAATATTTAACATAGTGTCATTGTAGACCAGGACATACAGTTGTGTGAAGAAGTATTTTACCTCTTTCTGTTTTTTTTTTGCATACAGTATTTGTCACACTTAAATTGCTCAGATCATCAAACACATTTTATTATTACATAAAGATAACCTGAGTAAATACAAAATGTAGTTAAATGATGGTTTCATTTATTAAGGCAAAAAAAGCTGTCCAAACCAGCCTGGCTTCATGTGAAAAATGAATTGCCCCCTAAACCTAACAACTGCAATCAAGAGTTTGCAATAACTGGCAATGATTTTTTAACATTGCTGTGGAACAATATTGGCCCACTCTTCTTTGCAGAATTGTTTTAATTCTGCCACATTGGAGGATTTTCCAGCATGAACGACCTGTGTAAGGTCATGATACAGCATCTCAATTGGATTTAGGTCCAGGCTTTGACAAGGCCACTCTGAATCATTAAAGTGTGAGAAATAGGAAAACAAAAAAAATCTGGAAGGGGGAAAATACTTTCTCACACAACTGTATATATCAAGTGGGATAGCACCATCCCACTTGGAATTGTGTTATCTGAAAGGAGAGCGCACACAGCTGGCACTAACTATCACCATACACCCAATGCTATGTGTCCCATACAATTATCTGTAACAATAACAGCCCCAGAGGCCAATGCTCTAGAGCAGGGATCTCCAAACTACGGCCCTCCAGATGTTGCGGAACTACACGTCCCATGAGGCATTGTAAACCTCAGACATGACTAGGCATGATGGGAATTGTAGTTCCTGAACAACTGGAGGGCCGTAGTTTGGAGACCCCTGCTCTAGAGTGATTGTGGTTGGGATTGTGGTTGCCCATTTCAAAGCTTATCAAGCCTCTGACTGCCATTGGGAACCATCATAAAGTGTAGAAGAATAGAAGTACTAAAAAACTAAAAAAGGATGAATCAATAAAGGTGCAAATAATAATTTCTTATTGTAAGGTAATAGCCAACACGTGTCAGTGGTAACAGAATCTCCCTTTTACAGGGCTTTTATTCAGTGTAAAGTACAGCTGCTGCTGTAAATACTTTAGCGTTACTAAAATCTACTTAGTGAAATGACAAGGCAACAATCCTGTACATAATCCTGTGTTTAAAGTGGAGTTCCACCCAAAAGTGGAACTTCCGCTCATCTCTTCCCCCCCCCCTCCGGTGCCACAATTGGCACCTTTTGGGGGGAAGGGGGACAGGATACAGACAGGTATCCTTTTCCGCTTCTGAGAGTCCGGGCCGCGACCCATGATGTCACCGCGGGACTCCCTCCTCCTCCGCCGGCTTCCGAGCCAATAGGAAAGAGGAGCAGGCCTTGTGCGTGTGCACGGCGTTCACGGCGTGAAGTCGAAAAGGCAGCGGCAGCACCCGACAGCTGATGGAAACATCAGCTGTGGGTGCCGACATCGCTGGACTTCGGGACAAGTAAGTGTCCGATTATTAAAAGCCAGCAGCTGCAGTATATGTTTAATATTTATTTTTTTCGGGCGGAACACCCGTTTAAAGCCCCGAAGTAGAGGGATTCTGTTGCCAATCATCTCATAATATGACAATCATTTACACCTGATTGGTTTATCCTTTTTAAATATTCTTTAAGTCTTCACCTCCAGTTTCTCAATGAGTGGACTTTTGGAAAATGTTGAAGCCATGGGGAAGAAAGTTTTTTTCTCAGTTTTTTTTTCAGAAAAAAATTAAATTTTGAAGTTTTGAGTGTGAAGTAGTTTTATAAATTATTTTTTTTTTTTTTTTTTTTACACGGAGAACATGAGATGCAGTATATATAAACGTATAATGAATTGACTACTTATTTTAAATGAAATACTAATTTTAATGATTATTTTTTGAAGTACAGTTATACACAATCCATTAGCAGACATTAACTGTCTGTATCTCATCCACTATCTTCTATGATTTTAAAAGGTGTACCACTTCCTATTCTGAGGTTAGAGGTCAGCAGGTGTTATTGTAAAACATTCACTAGCTGATGATGGAAGCAGACCTGCCAGCTAATCTCTCACATATCTACATTCTGCAAGTTACATGTTTAATTACGCCCTACCTGCATTTAACAAACCACAGAACCTGTGTTTCAGAAATAGATGTCAGTAATTGCGGGGATAAATTGGTGACCCTAGTTAGGAGTCATGACTTCTTATTCGTTGTACTGATGTTAGCAGCTGGGATTATACAACCTCCCCTAACTTTATGCATCTATGCAGATGTGGCTGAACGCTAATGATTAATGCTAATGGTCCTGGCAGTTTTAAGTGTAAAATATTCACTAACTGTACTGGTTTAAGAAGAGTGATTGCATCTTATCCAATAATGGTGCTAAAAGTAGTAGGATTGACTGCATTCCATCCATTGGTGTGCGCAGCCTATTGCATTTGGGTGTGCACCCAGAGCACAAACACACACGTGTGTCTGTCAGCAGACGGGGTCAGTAGAACAGAGAATGGTGTCATTGGGACAGTGGACGGTGTCAGTAGTTTTTTTTTTTTTTTTTCATAATTTTTTACCATATTATTTTTTATTATTTTATTTTATTTTATTATTTGTTTACATTTTTAGGGGCCTTGTTGGGGGGGCTTCAGTAAAATTACAGGGGTCTAAACAGACCTTTGAGGTCTCACTTTCCCTCAGCTGCACTAGACAGTGAAGGAATGGGAAGTGCTCTGTGCTGAATGGCATAGTTTGCTATGCTTCAGTTAAGAATGAGAAGCAATCAGCTGAGCGAGATCCTCTACTGCCTCTTCATCTCTCCAGCTGATTTAGAAGTTCAATCCTGCAGATTACACTGGGAGACTGGGGCTCTTCCTGTGTAACCAGCGACACTTTGCACCGCTGTCAGCGTAACAGCTGCTCACTCTGTATACAGAGTTCTTTTCATCTGGCTGTCACAGAGCTCAGAACTGCATTGTGTAATCTGCAGGACTGGGCTTCCAGTTTGAAAGCTTGGGTCCTGCTCTACATTCAGTTATGAATGAAAGTTACTAAGTTACTAAGTCACTCTCAATCATAAATTAGTTTTATGTGTAAGTTAAAAAATTAAGACATTTTAAAACGTAGCCTTTTAATAACCTGTAGTAAACTCGAATTAGTTTTATCAACAAATATATCCATGTATTCCTTTTTTTTTTTATCATTTGTATGCACACTCATCAAATTTGTGTTCATTTGTGTTTGTAGCACCAAAAATAAAATTCTACCAGAAACATTACTCTAATGCCTTTATAAAATGAACAAATAAATAATAATCGATACAATTTAATTACTATTTCATTATGATTTAATACATATATAATTAATACAATTTGTAGTTCATCCTACTTAGTTTTTTTTTAATTTGTGGTTAAATTGATCAAATTCGCAACTTGCATTCACTTATGAATAAAAGCTACCATTGTATTATTCATTGATAAAAATAAATTTTATGTGTGAAAAAATAATATTTTTTAAAAGCAAATTTTAGCCCCTTATGAAAACTCAATTTTTATTTCCTCCCCCTAGCTAACTTTTTTTGCACACAAATGTTTAAATTTGTGTCGGGAGGCACACTTAGGCCGCGTACACACGATCAAATTTGTCCGCTGAAACTGGTCCGACGGACCATTTCAGCAGACAAATACGATCGTGTGTATGGGCTAGCGGACATGTCTGACCGGCCGACAAATTTTAAAGCATGCATGCATATCTGCCCGCACAAGCGTTGAATGGATGCGACGCATGCGTGGAAGTTTTTTACTTCCTGGTGCGGTGACGTGGCGGCGTCAACGTCACCGCCACGTCACCGCGCTGTCTGCCGATGGGGATTTTGATCCGATGGTGTGTACACGCCGTCGGATGAAAATCCGGAGGAGACATGTCCGCTGGAAACGGTCCATCGGACAGTTTCAGCGGACATGTCCCTCCGTGTGTACGCGGCCTTAGAGTTCCTTGTCTTGGATACTAGAGGATCTTCCCCCAACACTGATTCTGCAGATGCTAGAAGGTATGACTGTATCCCATCTAATGACTGTACTGATATTAGGGGGTGTGACTGCATCCCATCTAATAACTGTACTGATATTAGTGGGTGTGACTCATGCAATAAGGGTTCTGGCACTTAGAGGTGTAAATGCATCTCATCCAATAAGCAGGTGTTGACACTAGGTGGTATGACAGCCTCTCTTCCAATAACTGGGCTGACACTAGTTTACCTGTATTCCATCCACTAACCAGACTTATGCTGAGAGGTGTGACTGCAAATTATTCACTGTATTTTTTCCAAGGAGTGTCTACAAAGCATGCAATAATTGTAGTAAGTTGGGGAAAGTTTGTTATAAAGCAGCTGCCTACTGTATCTAACCTAAAATCCATGTCTGTTTCTTTGAAAAGTTGTCATCTCTTGATACTCACATTTATGATGACTGCAAATTTTCCAATTCCACTTAAAATATTGTACCAAATACCTGCAATAGAAGTGAAAATATATACATTAAGGTTTTATGTACTCAGAACCTAACCTGACCTATTAATCTCTGAATACAAAATATGGTAACCCATATCAGTTAGATTTGACCTTTCAGTCATTTCACTATAGTAACCTCATATTTGTTCACTCTCTATGGATTAGAGTACAATGCAAAGTCATTGTACTGTTTTTCTAAAACAACCTATGTTTGCCCACACTGTGCCCACTATTGTTTGCCAAAAAGTCTTCTTAAAAACTATTGGTTCTTAGAAATACCAAAAAAAAGCTAGAGGGTATGGCCAACAGAATCAGTCAATTGGACATTTGTTTATTAACATGTAATACTTGCAAACAGGACAGGTACCAATGTGGTACCGAAAACCTGCACCACAAAACAATTATCTCTGGGTACCTGTTCCATTCCAAGTCACTTTAAACAGTGATAAAAAATTGAACTTATGTATGTCCTGTTATTCATTTTTATTGAGACAGAAAATTAAAGAAAATCTTAAATGGTTCGTTTGTCATTGGAACAATAGTAGAGGGGAGATGTTGTCTTACTCCGACCTCTTCCTTTCTTACTTTGCCAGATCACTTCAGTATGGACGTAATTAATAACAAAAAAAAAAAAACTGACTGCGCTTTCAAGCTTTGTCCACTCAATCCAGAATAAGATAAAAACTGTCTGGCGTTCCACTTTAACAATAGTGTTTGTAATATTACAACATACCTATATCTTTAGCGCGAACAGCATCTGGTCTTCTTAACTCTGCTACAAACTTTTTTGCATCGAGCCGCACTTCTATAATGTTATTGAGCAAAGCAAAGAGTGGAGCCAAAGGAAACGATGCCACAAACAGAGTCACAAAGCCAAATTGGATTACTAGACAAAAGACAGAAGGGAGGAAGAAGAATCAAGGATCAATTCCGGGCAGAAATAAAAATACACCATCCCGTTATGTATTGCCTTAAAAACACCAGTGAATGTTTTTTTTAAGTGTGGTTAGGGCCAGCACTTGAATGTTTTTTGATACCAGCCTCAGTTAATCCTTGTTCAAGAGGACTGGAGAGGAAGGACCGGTTCTAGGCCATTCAGGCTCAGCTGCAGTGTACATGTACTTACAGTAGACGTAGGCAGTTTAAGGAGCAATGACTTTATCACTGTGCTGCTGCACCCTCACTGTCTAATCAGAAGCTAAGTGAAAGAATTTTACCAAGCTATTTTAAAGCTGTATTGAGGTCAAGTACCAGGATGTGCTATCTACCAAGGGTGCACTGATAAAAAAAATCTGATTACATGGAATTACAATTATTTTTTCAGGTAAAAAATGTCTACAGTCAATGGAGTATGGTGTAAAAAAAATAATCTGGATTTCAGAATGTTTACAATTGGTTTTAGAATTCATCTCCTTAATATTTGCTTTTATTTGATCTATTTGCACTCTTACTATCCAATCAGAATTTGGACAAGTAAAAATGTGTCCATGCTATGCTGCTGCGACAAAGGAGGTTTAGGGCCAGCATGTGCTGTCTGCCAGGGGTGCTTGGATAACAAACCTGATTACACAGAGTGACAATTATTTTAACATATAAATAATTCCTAAATTAAATAGTATATCATTTCAAATAAATACTTTATAAATACTTTAAATAATTAAATGTATATTTTCAGGATGTTTACCATAGCTTTTACAATTCATCTCTCTAACACCTGCTCATTTTTGACCCTTTTGCACAGTATTTAATAAACAGCCATAAAAAGTTATAAGCCATAAAATAAATAAATAAAAAGCCATAAATTAAAGGAAAGCCAATCAAAATTATTCTTTTTTTTTTTCCACAAAAAGTTTTTATTGGATGAAAAGTAATGCATAATACAACATACACTTATAAGAGCATAATAGTAGTTAAGAATTGCATACAGCAGAGGATAAACAAGAAAGAAGAGCAAAAACAATCGTATGCGAGTTCCATACTGTGATATTCATGTAAGCATACATGTATCATTTTCGAACTAAATCGAAAGAACAATATCAGTGCTTGTACAAGCATTTTAAAGAGGGGGGGGGGGTGGGGAGAGGAAGGGGAGGGAGAAAAAAAAAGGGGGGGAAGGGGGGGGATCAAGTGACCTGAAAAAGGAACAAGTATTAAATCTCAGATTTAGCTTTACTTAATGATAGCTTTGTACTGTTGAGAATCTTTGAACATTGTCCAGTTATACCAGGTAGCATAGAATTCAGTATTTTTTTCTTGAGACATACTAATGAGTTCTTCAACTTTTTCAATGCAGTTTATTCTCCTAAACCATTCTGCTTTCGTTGGAGTGCTAGGAGATTTCCAGTGAGAGGGGATGCAGTGCCTGGCTGCGTTAATCATGAACATGGGAAGTGATTTCAGATATTGACTTTTGGGCATGCAACTGAAGTGTAGTAGATACTGGGCCGGAGTATAACTTAGGTTTAATGAAGTGACTAGTTGGATTGTTTCATGTACCGATGTCCAGAAAGGCTGGATTAGGGGGCATGACCACCAGACGTGAATCATAGTGCCCTCCTCTCGTTTACATCTCCAACATCTGTCAGAGGCATTAGACTAAATTTTATGCAGAGTAGTGGGTATTCTATACCATCTGGTGATGATCTTGAATCCACTTTCTTGTGTGGCCACATTTAGCGAGCCTTTGTGCGCGTAGAGGAAGATTGTTTCCCAGTCTTTCTCAGTCAGGTCTAATTCTAGATCCCTTTCCCAGGCTTTACAGGAAGAGCTGGAGAAGTCAGTATCGTCTTCAAATAGCGAGTTGTAGACAGTTGAGAGAATATGTCTGCGTGGGGACGTTTTTGTACAAAGAGTTTCAAGCGGAGTAAGGGGTCTTGTCCAGTAATGGACAGTGTCTTTGTTGGATAGAAAGTGTTTGATTTGAATGTAGTTCCAGTGAGATATGAGAGCTGGTTTGATGTCATTAAGTATGTCCTCTCTAGAGAGAATTTTGCCTTTTTTAAAGAAGTGTTTTGACAGTATCTCTTTAAATGGCCATTGATGTGTTGGAAACGATTTTTCCATACCAGGGGGAAAGTCAGGGTTTTGTTGTAGCGGTGTGAGAGGACTAAGCCATGGGGAGGGGTTTTTGAGTTTAAAAGTATTACGGAAATTTTCGAGTGTGGGTCCAATAAGAGGATGTGTTTTGATGAAGTTTGAGTGAAATTTTGGGTTGATCCAAGGTAGATTTTTTAGCTCATGAGGATATTGCGCTTTTTCGAGGGTAACCCAGTCTTTAACGGTTTGGTGTATATTCCAGTCTACTATTCTCGTTAAAAGGGCAGCTTGGTGATATTTCCTAAGGTCGGGTAAGGCTATACCTCCTCTACTCTTAGGTAGGGTCAGTCTTGAAAATTTGATTCTAGGGGATTTACCCCTCCAAATAAATGAGGAACAAGCCTTTCTGAATGTGGCGAAGAATGATAATGGAATTTTGATTGGGATTGTCTGCATAATATAGAGAAACCTTGGTAGGATGGTCATTTTAATTAGGGCAGCCCGACCAAACCAGGACACACTTAAGGCGTTCCATCTTTCCAAATCCTCCTGTGTTTCTCTCAAGACAGGTTCGAAATTGAGATGGAAGAGATCTTTCAGGTTTGATGAGATTTTGATACCCAAATATGTGATGCTGTGGTCGGACCATTTAAATGGGAAATTTTTCTTGCATAATTCTACCATTTCAGTGGGCAGGGAGATGTTGAGGGCATTGGATTTGGAGTGGTTAATTTTTAAATTTGACAATAAATGGAAGTGATCTAAGTCTTTGAGAAGGTTAGGGATGGAAATATGGGGGTTTGAAAGGAAAAGAAGCATGTCATCAGCAAAGGCTGCTATTTTATACGTTTTGTCATGAATCTCGATTCCCTTGATGTCTCTATTCGATCTAATTTTATTGAGCAGGGGCTCAAGTGTTAGAACAAATAAAAGTGGGGACAAGGGGCATCCCTGTCTTGTTCCGTTGCGGAGATTGAAGGCATTCGATAGGTGGCCGTTGACTCTGACTCTTGCTGTTGGATTTGAGTATAGTACCTTGATATAAGATCTCATTTGAGGCAGAAATCCAATATGTTTCAGAACTGCATCTATATAGTCCCAGGCCACTCTATCGAACGCCTTTTCGGCATCTAGTGATAAGAAGAAGCCCTGTTTTTGTTTAGAGGATAGCCAATGATTTATGTTAAGAGCTTTTATTGTATTGTCTCGTCCTTCCCTTCCCGGGATAAATCCCACTTGATCTAAGGAAACTAAAGAAGTTAGGAAGGGGAGGATCCTGTTTGCTAATATTTTAGCGTAGATTTTCACATCGACGTTTATCAGGGAAATAGGTCTATAATTGGTAACTTGGGTCACGTCTTTACCTTCTTTGGGAATTACTGTGATATGTGCTTCTAAAAGCTGTTTGGGGGGGTGTTGTTCTGAGTGAAGAGTTTGAAACGTTTTTAGGAATCTCGGCTTAAGTATATCTGTAAAAGTCTTATAATATTGTAAAGGTAGGCCGTCCGGGCCTGGGGCCCTGCCTATTTTCATCTCTTTCAGGGCCCTTTCAAATTCTGGGCCTGAGATGGGATTTTCTAGTTCTCTTGCAATATTCCCTGAAATTTGGGGTGGGCCATAATGTTCTAAAAAATCTTGTATCATCTTTGCTCTTTCATCTGAATTCTGTGGGCATTTAGGGTTGGAAGGAATGTTATAGAGGTTTTGGTAATATAGCTCAAATTGCTTTGCAATCTCTTCATTCGAGGAACGCAGCTCGCCTTGCTTGTCTCCTATCTGATGGATGGTGTGGGCGGTTCTCTTGTTTTGAACTGCTTTTGCAAGCAACCTGCCACATTTATTTCCTTGCTCATAATAAATCTTGTGTCTCAATATATATTGCCTTTTGATTTTCATGTTTAGTTCATCAGATAAGAGTGATCTGACATGCGTTAGTTCCTCAAGTGCTGAGACCGCCAGCGTTCGCTTGTGTGTACGTTCTAATTGGTGGATGCGTTCTAACAGAGATCTAATTCTGGATTGTTGTTCTTTTTTTATTCTGGTCAGTTTTTTAATAAACTCACCTCTTATGACACATTTGTGAGTCTCCCATTGTGTAATCGGTGAAGTTTCATTGTTTTCATTGTGCAGAAAATACTCTTTTAGTGCTTCTTTAAACTCTAAAGTGTCAGAGGGGTTTTCAGTACCGCAGTATTAAGTCTCCAGGTCTTAGTTATGTTGTTTTTATCTGGGAAAGTCAAAGTCATGGTTACTGGGTGATGGTCTGAGAAAGTCATAGATTCAATTTTTGAGTCTGACAGGAGTGGGAGGTCCGTTGCGAGAGGAGGAGATAGTCAATTCTAGAGTATTTTTGGTGAATGTTAGAGAAGTATGTATAGTCTTTAGTCTGAGGATTCAAGATTCTCCAGGTGTCATGCAACATAAGTTCTTGGAGTTGGATCTTGATTTGTTTCAGGGCCCTGAACGGTAGACTTGATGAACCATTTGAGGTATCTACAAGGGGATTTAAAGGAGTGTTAAAGTCTCCTCCAAATATCAGGGTTCTAGAAGTAAAAGTTGTCAAAAGGTCCTTGATTTTACGAAAGAAGGCAACCTGTCTCACATTTGGGGCATAAATATTGGCTATGGTGATGGGGTGTTGTTTCAGCTTCCCTTTCAGGAAAATATATTGACCTTCGGGGTCTATCAGAGTGTCAACAATTTGGAGTGGGGTCCGACTGGATATCAGAACTGAGACACCTTTTGTCTTACCTATTGGATTGGTGGCGTGAAATGAGGTTGGAAACCTATTGTCTCTAATTTTTGGAATTTTATCTGATTTAAAGTGTGTTTCTTGTATAAGAACAATGTTCGCTTTTTGTTTAGAAGATTCGTTGATAAGTTTAGTTCTCTTTTCGGGGATATTGAGTCCTTTTGCATTTAAAGATATAATTTTTAGTGATAAAGGAACAGAATGTACCTTGTCTGGGGGCATTGTGTCCACTTAAGGAGATCTAACTCGTTTGTCTGAGAATCCGGAGAAGAAAAAGAAAAAAAAAAAAAACAAGGAGAATGGGGGAGGGGAATAGAAACAGAGGGCTTGGTTGTGGGGGAAAAAACCGGGGATAGATGTAGTTTCACTAACCTATCCTATTGTGAAGAAACCGGTTGGTTCAAAGGGTGACGTGATGATCACCCCTTGTGTGGGAACGGGGTCTGTAAAGAACCGATGGAGCGATATGAAAAACTGTTATAGATTCGGTTTTACCCTATCTATCTTTTTCTCAACAACTCCTGCCTGATTCGGCTATATGTGCTGGCACATAGGAGCTATGAGCAAATGATAAAAAAAATACGATTGGCCGTGAATAAAACGTCTGAGGCATATGCGCAAGCAAAGCATCAGAAAGTATCCCCGCCAATTATTTCCATTCTTTATCTATGTAATAAGTGTGGGTCCCGACTAAAAATCATGCTTAAAGTTTTGAAAAATATTTGCACCTTACTATCACAAAAAAAAGTTTGGTAACTTGAAAGAGAACAGAATTTAACTTGTCTTATGAGACAACGTGATCTCGCCACAAGAGGGCAGTATTGTATCACATACATTAAACTTGTGCATAACGAAGTAAACAACAATGTATATCCTATGAAAATAAGAATGTGATACCCTTCCTTACTATAGCAATGCAGCTTCAGACACAATATATGACCTTTGCAGCATCTATTGGTTCAAAAACATTTATCACTTCAGTTTCACCTGGGCTATTGTCAGAGTGATACCTTAATTGTTTTACAGCATAAAATGTAACATCAATCTCTAATGTGTCTTGAAACAGGAAATGAAGGTGAGATACGCTCCATGTGACTGATGTCACAGTAGTATTAATGTATAATGAGGCCCTTAACTGGATGGGATGTAAATTGAGTAATAAGATTCAGGATCAATGAAGCTGCATTGCACTTACCCAGCTCAATGGAAACACATATAGCTCAATTAGGCAAATACAATAGGCTAATTGCATCCTGCCATACCTAAGCCAAAATACATGAAATACACCATACTGTATCAAACTTCGAGTCATGGGGTGGAAGAAAAAACAACTAAAAAAAAAAATAGGCCCAAAAAAAAACTAGACCTAGTAATTGTCGCACCACGCCAATCAGTCAGTCAGATAGTTCCCTTCAGAGGAGTTACCATGCACATTGTAAAGTAAACAGATTGAGGTGAATATAACCAGGTTAAACCCGCCCGTCATTATGTCCTGTAAAGATGCTGAAAGGTTCTCCGCATATATATCAGAACAGCTTATACGAAACAACAAGTATATGTGAGATTTGTAGTCTTATTCTTCAAAACTAAGAACAATGTTATACCTATGCATAAGGGTTTTCTCACAGGGCCCGATGAACGGGATAGAATTCTCGCTGGACATGAATTTCCACCAGACCTTTCTCCCCTTGTCTCTTCTCCAATAAGTTCAATTGCAGTGCATATCCCCTGTGGGTAGAACAACAACAACAAAACAAAAAAAAAACACAAAAGTATGCTACCTGCTACCTTGGAGTGGGGGAGGAGGAGGTTTGTATCTCTAGGCGAGGTGTCAAGATTTGGTGCAGGGGTGCAGACCTCTTGAGTAGTAGGTTAGGTATATGGCAAGAATCTTAGCAATAACTGTGTTTCAGATAGACTGAACAACTTTAAAAAAAAGTCATGTAGAATTGTGAATTAATATTTGGGTAATCAAGAATCATGTGTCCATATGATCCTGCCGATCCATGCGATCTTTACGTCTGGGCGGTGAGTTACCTTGGTCTTCCTGGGCGTCATTTCTCCTGTTACGCTAAGGGGTTGGTGATCTGCGACGGCGGTCTCTGTTTCTCTGTGCTCTTGGCGTGTTGTTGCCTGAAACTGCTATCCAGGTGTCATTTGTCAAGAAGGAGTCGTACCATTCCGGAACCTCGACTATCGGCATATTCAACATTTCACAGAATGGTCTGATATCATCGGGTGTGCGCAGGAGTGCGGTGTGACCCCTCCATGTCGCTGATAGGCAGAAAGGGAATTTCCATCTGTACGGAATTCCTCTGGTGCGTAGCTGATCTGTCAGAGGGCGCAGGGCCCTGCGTTGCCTCAGCGTGATATTTGACAAGTCCTGGAATAGTTTTATTTCAATTCCATTAGAGATGATTCTGTTTTTTTCCCTAGCCTTCTTGAGGATAGCTTCTTTCAGAGGAAAGTTCACTAGACAGCATATTATGTCCCTGGGCGGGTCATTATCTCTTCCCCTAGGTCTGAGAGCTCTGTGTACCCTCTCATATTCAATGGGAGATTCTAGGGGTCTATCAAGCACATCATTGAAAATTGCTGTAGCTGTCTGTTCCACGGGGTTCAGATCTGCCATTTCAGGGACCCCCCTAATTCTAATATTGTGGCGACGCCCCCTATTGTCCAAATCTTCCAAGTGGCGGGTAATTTCAATCAGGTGAGAAAGATGCATGTCAGAGTGCTTTTGTATTTGTTTTATGGCCTCAGCATTTCTCATTGTGGCTTGTTCAGTCATTCCTGTCCTTGCAGCAATGCCCTGGATGTCTGCCCTAATCTCTGTAATGGCGGCTGAAAACGATGCCTTAATGTCCAGTGCCATGGCCTGTAGGTTTGCCTGCAGGTCAGTGAGGCTGAGGGCTTGTGGGGGCTGCAAGGAAGGCGGATGGGTGCCCTGGGATCCGCTGGCAGCGATCGCGTCGCTCGTTGTAAGGCCTGGTCCCCCGTGCGGGCCGGGAGGTTTAGGCGAGGCCGCAGCTTTTGGGCCTTCCCCTAGCTGGGTCCGGAACATCGCCGGAATAGTGGCTGCGGACATAATATTGGGCTCCATCTGATGCTGGGGCTATGGGGAGTCAGTCTCACCTCCTTTTTTGCGCTCGCTGATGCTCTTTAATGCGGCCGATGGGTGCCGATTGTAGCTCCTTGTGCCAGAGGATTTAGCTTAGGCGTCCATCACGGTCCGGTGCCAGGCCACGCCCCAAAAATTATTCTTAGAAATATCCTTGTTTCTACTGTTTTCTTTTTAGAAACGTGATGGTCTTGTTTCTCAAAGATGTCCACTAATCTGCTTAAGAAGCAGAGTTAATACAAACAAGTTGATGGGTGTTGAACAAGTTGATGGGTGGACTCATCTGATATAGAGATCCAGGGCGTGAACTTCACAATTTCTGTATCAAGCAAAACTTGAAAGTCATGTCAACAGACCACACTATAAATAGTATTCCATTTCAGTGAACAATCCTGATGTTGTCCCCCATATTGTATGCTTTTAGGCAGGATTTTGGCAGAGTTTTAAACATACTTGAAAGGTTTCATGCGAAACACATGCGAAATGTTAAAAGAATCGTGGAGAACGACCGTAGCCTAATGGTCAGGTGTCAATACCAGGTTTCACCTGCAGGTGGCAATACCAAGTTTTTACCTGCATGTGGCAGATGAAATTTGTTTTTACAGTCAGGGTAATGTGTAAGGAGCAGGAGAGGCCATGAGCTAACATTATTATTATTATAATAAAGCACCGTGAAATTAATAAACATTGACATTTGGCCTTTAGAGTCTAAAATAATTTTGGACTGTGCTGCCCTACGTTTGTATTGCTGCACCAGAGTTTTTCCTGCCTTATTTCCCTGGGAATACCAGGGTAGTTTTAGTTTAGACAGGTAGAAGTCATAGCTACTCTGTAGTTGCGAGCTTAGGTCAGACCTGAGTTTGCAGAGTTCCACATGGACGGCGTCTGTGGGATCTAGTTTATTGCATGTTTCATCTTATTTTATCTAGGAATGTGTTAAGGGTTGCATTGCGTTTTTTCCTTTCCCGGGCTCTTAGTTTCAGAAGTGTCCCTCGGATGACAGACTTGTGAGCATTCCAAAGCATAGTGGAGTTTGAGACAGAACCAGAGTTGAGAGTAAAGTAGTCCCTAATCACAGTTCCGACCTTTACCTACTGTCCTTGGCACTAAGCAGGGAGGAATTTAATCTCCACAATTTATATGATGTGCTGGACGGTGACGTGGCGGGTGTAATAGTTACCAGGGTATGGTCAGACCATGATCTCACCCATATGGAGGAGGCAGATATGGATTATAGAAGTACTTTGGAGGTCAGGAACAAGTCGATTCTGTAGCAGGTCCTCTGGGAATTTAATTAGAAGGTGGAAACCTTCTCCAAGGGTCGTAAAAATCCTCTAAAGCCCTGTACACCCGATCGGTTTGTCCGATGAAAACAGACAGATGGACTGTTTTCATCTGTCAAACCGATCGTGTGGGCCCCATCGGTTTGTTTTCCATCGATTAAAAAAATATATAACATGTTTTAAATGTGTCCTATGGATAAAAAAACAATAGAAAAAAACGATCGTCTGTGTGGAAGTCCATCGGTCAAAAATATTAGCATGCTCAGAATCAAGTCGGAAGCATTTTTCTCAGCAGGTCATAGTGTTTTACATCACCGCGTTGGGACACGATCGGATTTTTGACCGATGGTGTGTAGGCAGGACTGATGAAAGTCAGCTTTATCCGATATCCGACAAAAAAAATCCATCGGATTAGATTCCATCAGCTATCCGATCTTGTGCACAGGACTTTAAAGTACAAAAGAGCAAAGAGCGGTGGTAGCATCTAGTGATTGGTCTAGGAACCTACCATAAAACCTTATTTTATATTCGACATGGTGAAGGATACCGTAGAGCGCACTGCAATCATAACTACGGTGAGTTGACCTAGGAAAAGTGTGTTTCCTGAATACATAGTATATCAGTGTTTTGGGCAATTGATTCCCTGCATAACAGGAATCATTTAAATAAGACCTTAACATATAGGGAAATTATTTTGAGTGCCGTGAGGATAGATTGGGTAGATGTCAAGGTGGCACAGAAATCTTGATGGCACAAATTAAGTACAGACGACATGTCATATAAATCTTTTGGACCAGAAGTGCAGTTACAATGTTTACACGTAGATGAAATGTAAGAAAAAGTGACAAAGTAATCACATACGTTGTAGAGTTTACATAGTTTTAGTAAACAATGCTGTTATAAAAACAATAAGTGTATAAGTAACCTGAAAAGTGCTGTGTGCCTTGCACACTTTAGCAGTAGGAGAGTCAACCAACGTGGAAGCTCCAGATTATGCATATGATATCCAGCTGGACTTAGAGATGACCATGATAGGTTATCCCTGGGCAGTAGCAGACTTGTGAACTAGGGTTTATCCTTGTTGGCCCATATAGTAGAGATCTTAGAAGATGTCCTTTTTGCGGAAGTCTGTGGTGGTGGGTTAGGGATAATGCCCCAGTTATGCAAGTGTTTAATCCCAACCTTAGGTGATAGAGACTTGCTGCCTGTTGAAAGGTGACAAGTAGCTTGCAATCTTATGCTCCATAAGAAGTGACCGGTGCAAATGTTTTGCGTGCTTGTGAAGTAGCTGCATATATGTCGTTGAATGTAATGTTGGAGAACGGCTCAGGGAGAGTGCCCATGGATATTGTAATATTAAAGTGGAAGAAACAGATTCGGGACAGAATATCTTTGGGCAGGAATTCAGGCAAGTGTTGCGACTTATGAATCCTGTGGGCCCTACCTATGAGTAGATCTTGTGATGTAAGCGTTGGTATAATTTTGTGGATTAACTGGTGCAGATAGGGGACTATCTACTCAGGTGTTATTGCCTCTGGTACTCCCCTGATTTTAATGTTGTTCTGCCTGGAGCGGTCCTCCAGGTCAGCTGCTTTTAGGCACAGTTGATGGATGGCCTCAGAATGTTCATCCTGAATGTCCACTTTAGTGTTATGAGCTCCAGTGGCTGTTGATAGAGGCTGTTCAATGTGGTCAGTGCGCTCCTCTAAATAATTAACTCTGTCATGTAAGTGGTTAATGGAGATTCTGAAATTTCTTAGCATATCAGCTTGCAGTGAGAGCAGCATTGCTTTACAGAATGTTCTGAAGCAGGATTGTCTGTGGTTACAAATGCTGCTAAAGATGGAGTGGGGATAGCAGCATCTGTGGGACTACAGAGCTCAGCGCCATTTTGTCTCTTTACAGGGGAGGCTTTGTGGGAGTGGGAGCCGGAAAGTTTGTAAACCCCTTACCTCTGTCTGTAGGGGAAGTAGCTGGGTGGGATTTCAGCTTATCACAAGAAAAACAGAAAACTGCGCTAAACTAAAAAAACTAAAAAGAACTAGGAGGCAGCGGCAATCGTGTGAAAACACAAAATACAATACAGTTTGGCAAAGCCGCGCTCATGAAACAAATGAGTAAAAATGAGGAATGCTAGGCAACAATCCTCTGTAAATAGATAATCTCATACAGATTAGAATGTAACACGGAGCATTCCCCATAGGTTAAGGGCCAATCCTGGCCTCGTAGAATGATGACACAAAAGCTCCCCTGTAAAATGAATGATTAACAAAATAATATTACATAAAATTCATTAATTAAAATAAACTAAAGCAAACGTAGAATGATGTGCACCCCAGAATATTCTCCTAGGGCAATAGCACAGATGTTCGTGCAGTCCTTGCAACTTGCTGTGTAAAGTTAAATTGAAACCAGTCCCAGAAAATAAAACAGCAAAAATTCAGGTAGGATCCTAATATTTAAACACCACCACAGTGACGAGCTGACAGCATCAAGTCAGTGACGTCACCACGCACTGAGGAAGGGCTCCAATCTGTCTGCCGGCCGGCGATTGTTTATATATGCTTTTAAAATCCTGTTTTATTGTGAGTATTATTTCGTTTTAATAAATCCTCCTGGTTTAAACGGAATCACACTATTGGTCCATCCTTCTCTCTCCACTATATGGTTGATGTCCGTGAGTACCGCCAGCTTTGATACCTGCTGAAAGCCGTGTCCAAGAACCATCTAGGAGTTTAAAGGCCGCGGCTGGGTTATAGCCAATCGCTACATTGAGCTTGCCCTCTGGTAAGCGGCCCCCCCTTATTTTGGTGAAGGGATCACTTGATGCTGTCAGCTCGTCACTGTGGTGGTGTTTAAATATTAGGATCCTACCTGAATTTTTGCTGTTTTATTTTCTGGGACTGGTTTCAATTTAACTTTACACAGCAAGTTGCAAGGACTGCACGAACATCTGTGCTATTGCCCTAGGAGAATATTCTGGGGTGCACATCATTCTACGTTTGCTTTAGTTTATTTTAATTAATGAATTTTATGTAATATTATTTTGTTAATCATTCATTTTACAGGGGAGCTTTTGTGTCATCATTCTACGAGGCCAGGATTGTCCCTTACCCTATGGGGAATGCTCCGTGTTACATTCTAATCTGTATGAGATTATCTATTTACAGAGGATTGTTGCCTAGCATTCCTCATTTTTACTCATTTGTTTCATGAGCGCGGCTTTGCCAAACTGTATTTCAGCTTATCAGCTTCTCCCATGTCTGAGACAGGGTCTGTGATATGTGCAGGCACAGTCGGCGGTGGCGGCAATGGGATGGCTCTGTGCCGGCCAGTGCCATCTTGGGCTGACGACTGAGAAGGCTGCATGTAGTAGTCGAGTAGCCTGTGTGATCTTCTCAAGCTGGATCTCTGGTGGGAAATACTCAGGGGGTTGTAAGGTGGCAGTCACCCCTAGTTAGGTGTGGAGAGGCGCTTGGATGGGCCACTGTATGGTGCTGTGAGGCTCTGTGGAGTAGCATAGCTCCGTGTTTATGCGATCATACTCGTCTGCGGCCAGTAACTTGGACTTTTTGAATTCCAAAAGCACTGAGAAAAACTTTCCTCAGAAATTAAAGTTTAAATTTAAACCACATACTACACTTTCAAAGTTTTTTTTTTTTTTTACAAGCTTTCTTGTTTTCCTACATTAACAGCACTAATAGCATATAGTATTTATACATGTTAAGGCAAGTACATTGCAGACTGACAGTTACTATATAGAAACAATTTTACAAATGATATGGAACCTGAAAAGAAAAACAACTTGGCATCACCTCCCAAAAGAGCCTTAGTAAATCATTTTGGCACGAACGGCACAACATGTGAGATCAAATGTAATGTGGCACCAATAGACTTGTGCTGGCAGACACAAAGGAATTTTCTGCACAAGGCAGCGCACTTGTGAACATTATGCGAACCACTTATCTTAACCTCGCTGGGTTAACAAAAGTGTTTTTCCTAATCTGGCCTCTATCTCTTTGCACACAGGAAAATCGAAGCGTCCCGTGTGATTATTTCATGAGCTTATTAAGGCTATGTTTTAGAGCTAAGGATGTTGGCATCTCTTCATCATGCCAAGGGCACCACTTGACAAGTTTAAATTTGGCCGGCTGTCAACAGAACAAAAAAGGATTTTCAGAATGAGTCCTATAGACTTTTATATGCTGAAACTTCCAATGTTGAGTTATGGTTTTACAATTTCAAATATTTCACATGTCAACGAAAAATATTTATTTCGTAAGAAACGTGACTGTAACATCTATGCCTAAAAATGAAAAAAAGTTAAGTATCATGAAGCTTCGCATTTGGCATGGGTAGTGGATTGGTGTGTACTTCAAAAGAAGCCATGGGTCCACATGGAACAAGCGACGATTGCCCTACCTCTGGAAGGGCTTTTATGGCTTCCGGATACAAACATCCCACAGACAAAATGGGCACCCAATGGTGGGTGGCACTTTATGGACTACCAAAAAGATCTTTAAAACTACTACTATTTCGCCATATCCAAGCCCTTTAACTCCAATTCTGGGCACATCGGCTTTTCAACCGGGTCTGACTGTAACGGCTGTGGTGAACGGAGTGAACCACAACTGCGGTTAGCAAGGACTTCAATGCAATTCTATATGTGAGAATTCAGTATTGGACCCCAGGCGTCACTTCACACAAACAGGAGTTTGGGGGTTCTCTACATCATCTCTCTCTCACATAAAGGAATGTGTTGGGCTTCTAGGGATGATCGCATTACAACATAGCATTAAAAGATACGATTCACTAGGAGATTCGAATGCACAGATGTATGCAAGTGATTATCAGTTAACATACAGTAGTGCATTAGGCCACTAAGGGTGCAGGTGTTTAGAGCGAACATGTTCAGTAACTTAGCGCATGGGCCCTTTACCAAGTAAGAACTTATGTCAGGCACGTAGCATATGAGAATACCAAATGCAATAGCAGTTTACTTTAGAGAGACAACTTTAGCGTAAACAAATTAGAAGTGTATGTCCCTTTAAGATATTGCGCAGCAAACAGCCAAAAAACAACAGTCAGACCCAAGTAGTAAGATGATAGGAAATAAGCCAGCATTAAGTATAGGACTTACATAACAGCAATATGTGTAGCAGATCTTCCTAAGGCACTACAAGTAACGCAATGTCTACTTATCCGTTTGCAGGGCTCATAGGATTCTGTAGTGTAGGCTGTCAGTAAGAAGAACTCCTAGGTTGTCCGCAGTGATGGCAGCCTGGACGTAGTGAAGCTCTCTGCTAGCTGTCCATAATGTTGCTGTCTCGCTGGAAATCTAGGTGTGGGATAAGTTGGTACCTGTCTTGTAGCATGGCTAATACAGCTGACAATAATAGAAAAAAGTCTCTATTTCAATTGAATGCCTTTAAAGGCAGGTAACAGGTGCAGTGCATAAGCACTGATGCGAGGCAGGGCAGCGGTGATGTGCAGCCAGGGGTCAAGTCCTGGGGAAAAAAGTGTGGGAACTCCCACACAAGATCCACTCCCCCACCAAAAAAAAATGATACGCTCATATGCATAATTACTAAACCGCAAGTTCTTTCTAAATCCTGCGATAACTCGAGGCAGACCTCCTTAACCACTTAAGGACCCCCGCACGCACATATACGGCCACAGAATGGCACGTACAGGCACAAGGGCGTAAATTTACGTCCCCGCCTAAGTGCGGTTCGGGGGTCCCATCGGGACCCCCTCCGCGGCTTGCGGGGGTCCCCCTGGCTCCGGGAGCGATCCGGGATCAGCGGGCGGATGTCGGCGCTTACCCGCCCCCCCGCGATCGCTCCCAGCCAATGGGAGCGCGCTCCCATCCTGTCAGTTCCTCCTCCTGTGTTTACACAGGAAGGAGGAAATGATGTCACCTCTCATCGCAGCGCTGTTTCCCAGCGCTGCTGATGAGAGAAGACATCACAAGTAAGTGTGCACCAACACAACACTGACACACACTCACATAGGCATATTAACCCCTTGTGATCGCCCCCCCCCACCCCCCTGTCACAGTGTCACTGAATGCAGTGATCTAATCACTGCATTTAGTGTCAGTGTGACAGGCAGTGTAAAAAACAGTTAGTGTTAGGTTCAGGATAGCCCCCCCACCCCCCCTAATAAAGTTTTAACCCCCTGATCACCGCCCTAGTTAACCCTTTCACTCCCTATTGCCAGCGTCACTAAGCGATCATTTTTCTGATCGCTGTATTAGTGTCGCTGTTCCCGCTAGGTAGCTATTTTTTTTTATTGCGATTTTTTTTTTTTTACTAAAGACATGTGGCTAAATAAATTTTGGCCTAAATGTTTGACTAAAATTTAGTTTATTTGATTTTTTTTTAACAAAAAGTAAAAAATAGTGTTTTTTTTTCAAAAATGTCGCTCTATTTTTGTATATAGCGCAAAAAATAAAAATCGCAGAGGTGATCAAATACCACCAAAAGAAAGATCTATTTGTGGGAAGAAAAGGACGCAAATTTTGTTTGGGAGCCACGTCGCACGACCGCGCAATTGTCTGTTAAAGCGACGCAGTGCCGAATCGCAAAAACACCTTGGGTCATTTACCAGCGTATTGGTCCGGGTCTTAAGTGGTTAATGTCTCCTGGGAACAATGACAAAAGTTCCCAGGAGCACACTACCTGATGAATCTATATACAGGAAGCGGCCAGTGACATAAAGAATTACTAAGGTTCGCCTGCCCCTGACAGTGATTCGAGCTGGACATCGCCGCTTAGCGAAAGATTGGCTCGGGCGGCTCGGCTGCTCTAGGCTGCTCTAGTCCTGCAAAGGGGAACTGAGTTCCTGCTGTAAAAAATGTGCAGGAACTCCGTTCCCATGCATTCCCGCAGGACTTGAGCCGTGTGTGCGGCGCACTTCCACGTTCGAGGCTGGAACGCATGCGGCGCCGAGTGATGACGTCATCGCTCGGGCGCCGCATGCGTTCCAGCGTGGAACACACTACGGCGCCGTGAGCACCTGTTACACTGACAGACCCTTGCTTTAATTCTTTACTACGACGGGGCTTTAGAAGGCTCTTACATTTCTCAGTGGGCAAGTGTTTGATGACAAGTAGAGAGATTAAATGTAATTTTTTATAAGATTTGGATTTTTTTCGTTGTAAACAACTTTCCTTCAATCGCTGCCAATAACATTTACGGTAGTACGTGTACTGTCTATGTTTGAAAAACTATGTTTAAAGGGGGAAGCGCTGAGACATTCGCTGTCATATCTTTATGCTTTGTGGATTGGACTGGAAGCTCCACAAGAACTTGCTTTCCTACAATCGTGGGAAAGAGATCTGGGGGTTTTATTCTCTCAGAAGGATAGGATTTTATTGTTCGCTCACAAGGCCCATTGGCGAGTAGGTATTAAAGAGGGGGTATAAAATCCTTACTAGATGGTACAGAACACCAGC
This sequence comes from Rana kukunoris, assembly GCA_029574335.1. NCBI lineage: Eukaryota > Metazoa > Chordata > Amphibia > Anura > Ranidae > Rana > Rana kukunoris. The sequence goes on from CM056051.1 coordinate 406,936,934, forward strand.
AGCACTACATCAGTTATTACCTTAGGTATCGAATGTCTGTTGGCGATGCCTGGACTCTGAGGGCACTATCATATGTTACACATTTTTTGGGAATGTCCAGGGCTGAAGGAGTTCTGGATGATTGTTGCTGAAATTGTTAAAACAATCACAGATGTGTCTCTTGGATAAAACCCAGCAGCTTTTTTATTACATGACACCCCCTTATCTAATAAAAAATATAAAAACTCACTTTTAAAACATCTGCTTAAAAAAATAATAAGAATCAAATAAAAAAAGGGATAAATACAAATAAATGTATATAATGAAGAATAATAATAATAAAAAAAAGAAAAATGTCATGAAGGTGCTTTACACTTCTGTTTGAACTTAGTGCTATCTCCAAGCATGCTGGTAAATACACAAGTAAGGCTAGCCCCATATCAGTTCCAGGCCTCAGGGGAATTATTGGTAAAACAAACTCCTATGAGTCAGGTTACATGTTCAAGCGAAGTGACTCATTCTAGAGGCACCCCAGCAATCTGGCTCTGGACACTGCCTTGGCCCTTCAATGTATGTCATGAAGAAGGCCAGGAATGTAAATGCAAGGTGCCTAAAGCAAGGGTGCTTTTTACATTTCTCATTACAGAAGGTGTTGATGTAATGAATACTTGCTTATCCCCATTGCCATGTGAACTGAATCTACTAAAACCAGAATGCTAAACTAACTTTATTGTTAAAGTGGAACTCTGGCCAAACAGATAAATACACAGTTAAAATACATACATGAGTATATGTGTGGCCGGCCAAAAAAATGTGCATTTGTGTCCAGAAAGTACTGTAATTTTCACACTCTACCTCACTGCATAGCTAGGTGTTTGACCTCACTTTTCTCTGTTACAACTTGGTCACCTCCCCACCTAAAGCCTCGTAAAACACAATACGATTGTTGGCAGGGCATTGTCTGTTGACAGACTGTTGTCCTAAAAGCTTACCGTTAGTACGCTCCTTTTGACAATTGCTGTCCAACTTTCGGCCAGCAAATGTTGGATGATGTGCTAATAACAATGATTCAACGTCTGATTTTTGTGTAGTCAGTACACAAATCCGTCACACAAAAGTCAAAATTACAAACATGCATGCTTGAAATCAGTGCTCAGCAAACATGAAATTAGCAGAAGGGGCCCAAAGGGTGGCGCTCGAGAGATTAAATTCCTTGTAGTATGTCACTACCTTCATGTTTGAGGCACAACAATTGTGTACCATTGGTATGCAAGACAAGAGCCATAAGTACGTTTCCATTTCTTATAAGCGTTTCAAGATTTATGTCATTTCTCCAGCCTGTACTCCACTAACTCACCATTCCAGCAAAGCAGAGTCACTACTAGGGATTTTATTTCAGAGGGAACGCAGGGAAATGCAGTTCGGGCACCTCCAGCACTGAATTTATGTAATGGCAAGGGGTAATGGGGCATGCTGGAGGGTCTAATAATGATGACTGCTGGGGGATATATTGTGGCTGCAGGGGATCTGTTTTTGTGGGGGCAACTATTGTTGCTTGGGAGGTCTTATGCTGCTAGCTAGGGGGTCAATTGTTGCTGGGAGGGATCTACTGTTACGGGTGAGGTCTATTGTTGCTGCCCGCTGGGTGGTGTAATGATGTTGGCTGCTGGGAGATATGTTGTTTCTATGGGGAGGTCATAATGTTTCTTGGGTGGATCTTTTGTTGCTGGTGGTATTTTGTCGTGGGGGTCAATTGTTGGATGGGGAATCTATTGTTTCTGGGAGGTCTACTGTTGCTGGGGTGGAGTATATTGTTAGGTGGGGACTATTGTTGCTGGGGGATCTATTGCTGCTAAGTTGGGGTATATTGTTTCTGGGGTGAGATATTATTGTTGGGGTGGTGTCATTGACTAACGTGTAATTTCTCATATTGCGCAACTTGGGGCGACACAAGTCAGATCCCAAGTCGCGGTAGTGTGAACCAGCACTTAAGGAGTATGCCTTAAACTTATCTACTAGCAAGGAAATACTTCACCAAAATGTTTGGTCTATCTTTCTATCTATCTATCTATCTATCTATCTATCTATCTATCTATCTATCTATCTATCTATCTATCTATCTATCTATCTATCTATCTATCTCTACCCAGCCACCTTATATCTAAAACGCGCACATACTTGAACAAAGCAGATTCCTTATGTAGACCAAAATGTTCTTTACATTACTGCATACTTACATTACTGCATACTTACTTATTTTTCCTTCTTTTTGCTACAGTGATTTTTAAAGAGGAGTTCCACCCAAAAATGGAACTTCCTCTTAATCCACTCCTCACCCCCATACATGCCACATTTGGCATGTAATTTTTTTGGGGGGGAGTGGGGGCTTCAGTAGGAGTGGGACTTCCTGTCCCACTTCCTGCTTCCGCCGAGGGGCTGATAAGGTGAGAGGCGTAATCGCCTTATTTCAGCCCCTCCCTGTAGGCGATGGCCTAGGACACTGACAGGTCCTAGGCAATCGCCTGTCCAATCAGCGGCGAGCCGCGCCGCGCGCGCATGCGCAGTGCGGCTCGCGCATGCGCAGTGGGTGCCCGGCCGTTAAGCCGAAGGCTGTCACGGCTGGGTGCCCACAGTCGGGATGGAGACGCCGGCTGAGGAGGGGGGGGAAAGGAGCGGAGCCCCGGTCGGCGCATCGCTGGAACGCAGGAGCAGGTAAGTGAGTGTTTATTAAAAGCCAGCAGCTACACTTTTTGTAGCTGCTGACTTTTAATAAACACATTTTTTGGCTGGAACACCCCTTTAAGTTATGTCCGTACTCCTTGTTAATGTACAAAAAAAGTCTACCTCTTCAGTGGTTCCCCCTGTGTTTTTAAAGCGGAGGTTCACCCAACATTTAACATTTATATCAGACCAAATTCTGTATACTACCAGCATGTACTGTCGGCACTTTTTCTTTTTTAGTCTGTACATACCTTATAATCTATATTTGCAATCCCGCTTCCGGGTACTTCTGCCGCTGGAGTATTGCATAGGCGCGTCACGGAGTTTCCGAAAGGAGCCGAACATGTAAACCTGCGAGTCGGCTCCATACGACGCCTGCGCAGTCAGTTCTACACAGCTCCTAGCCGGTGTGCAGGCGCCGTGTAGATCCGTCTCGCCCCTTTACATGTTCGTCTCCTTTCGGAAACTCTGTGACGCGCCCACGCAATACGGGGGGCAGGGCCTTATCCGCCAGGGGGAACATATTCTGATAGACATCAATCATCTGGGCCAACGCCCAGATTACATTGCGGCTCAGCTTGGAAATGCCTACTCCCGCAGCAGAAGTACCCGGAAGCTGGATTACAAATATAGATTATAAGGTATGTACAGCCTAAAAAGAAAAAAAAAAGTGCCAACTGTACATGCTGGTAGTATAAAGAATTTGGTCTGATATAAATGTTATTTGGGTGAACCTCCGCTTTAAGAAGCAACAAGATCAGATGGAGTTATGGAAATAACTAGAGTTGAGCGGACACCTGGATGTTCGGGTTTGGCGGGTTCGGCCGAACTTCGGAAAAAAGTTTGGATTCGGGACCCGAACTTAACCCAAACTTGACCCCGAACCCGAACCCCATTAAAGTCAATGGGGACCCAGACTTTTGACTACTAAAATGTCTCTAAAAAACGAATGGAAAGGGCTGCAAATGGCAGAAAAATGTCGGGAAGAGCATGTGCAATCAAACGTGGATCGGGAAATAACTTAAAATACATAAAAATAAACAGTCAAATAAAGTGTTCAGAGAGGATTCATTCATAAAAAAAAAAAAAGCGTGGGGGTCCCCACGAATTCAATTACCAGGCCCTTCAGGTCTGGTATGGATATTAAGGGGAACCCTGCCAATTTTTTAAATTGACGGCGGGGTTCCCCTTAATATCCATACCAGACCTGAAGGGCCTGGTAATTGAATTTGGGGGGACCCACACGCTTTTTTTTTTTATGAACGAACCCTCTCTTAATTGCCGAAGCCGACAATTCATTATAGCCACAAAGTCGATTTGAAATTACTTTTTTTCCTTTCAGAAATTACACTTTGTGCAGTGCCATTACATAGCCGAACTCCGAACCTGAACTTTCAGCAAATTATTCGGGTCCAAAAAAAAACAAAGTTTGGTACGAACCCGAACTTTACAGTTCGGGTTCGCTCAACCCTAGAAATAACCTTATGCCTCGCTGGTTTAAAATAAGCTACAAGTCCAAACTCCAGTGTTTGCCGCAGATTCCCACCCTTGGGATCAACTCCATTTCTACATTATTAAAATACTCCATGTCTGTTATAATAGCCATAGATGTTATTCATTCCACACTTACTGTGGAAAACCCCAATACTCAGGAAATGTGACAAGCCATTCTGTCACTAGGTACTTCCTACACCTAAGCATTGCCTACATCATCAAGATACCAAATCACTGGTAAAGTTCTTAATACATTTTTAAGCATCATTTTATCACCCTTCAGGCTCATCCCCTTTCATTTCACTGAGACAGGCTGCCCTCAGGGAAGAAATTTCAAGCTGGTTCCTCCACATTTGTATTGACACACTCACTTAAGGTAAATGACATGCTTGTGACTCTCAGTAAAAACAGTGAGAGTGTAGTGTGGTAATACTTGATGAGAGGGTGTAGTAAGATAAGTAAAGCTCCAGATTTTCACAGAAGGGGATTATCTGCTGCTGTAGACTTCACAATGACACTTACATATCCTTCTGCCGTCTGCCACATTGGGTTAAAGTTCAAGTAATCAGTGTAATAGCTTTGTATCAGTCTACTATTTAATATGTTATTATGTACAAATGTTATGTTAAAAACAAGGAAAAGTTATATTTTAAGTGGACCTGAACTCAAAAAGTGAAGATTTACTTTCTTTTATGGGACAACTGAAAAGGTTACTTGTGCCTAAGAAGCACCATGAACAAAAATACCTTCTTTAATTCTTCCTGAATCATAGAAATGCACTTCCTGTGCATTTGTAGGCAGGTGGTATACGGTACCCCTTTAAGTTTTTGTGCACTCCCTATTTTTGTATTTCCTCTGGGTTGGCCCCGCCTTCTGCCTATTTAAGGTTTGGGTGAAGTCAACCCAGGGTCTTTTGGAGGAATGTTGGCAATGTGAGGATGTCGGCAGTGTGGAGAGAGGAGATTGTTTCTCCTCACTAAAGGATGCCCCCCTGTACCTCAGAGGGAAGCCAGGGAAGGACTAATGGAGGCCTCCGGCCTACTGTGACATAAGCAATTTACCCTAACAATGAGTAACACCGCAATACCCTGTAACATCTAAAGTCTATCAAAGTGTTGAATACCACTTGGTGTTATATGTGTTGAGAAAAATACTGTATATTATTGCCTTTTTACTGACAAATGTTCTGGACTAGTTAAATTCAGCTAAAAATTAAGTAAGTTAAGTCCCCTTTCACACTTAGACAACTTGTCCCACGATTTTGGACAGCAAAATCGTATGGCAAGTCATTCTCCATTATTTTCAATGACTACCATTCATACTGGCACGTCTTTAAGTTGTGCCTAATTCAAAGTAGTCCTTACTGGTCCGATTTTGATGCCACTTACACAGACATTCATTGAAATCGCGGCCGCGAATCGTGGCAAATTCGCGGTAAAATTAAAATTAAAAAAAAAAGTCGTACAAGTGTGAAAGTTGTCTAAATTGTGCAGTTCTTGTAAAAACCTGGTTGGCTCAGGAGCTGCTTGTGGTTAAGGGGCTGGAATCAACCTCCTGACAGTAAGAGGTATCATGCATCGGGTGAGCCGGCCCTCATGTAACATAGTGTTCAGATAGATTCTCAAAGCCTTGACCTGGACCACGAGTAAGACAAGGACCCATGTAATGAGGTGCTCCAGGTATAAGGGGGTTAATGGACTGGAACCAGGTGAGCTTGATGAAGGATCACTCAAATGCCTGAAGCTCTGTCTGCTAGGGAGGATGCTCAGCTGCTTTCCTGAAGAGGAAGCTGTACAAGAGGACCTGCAATGCAAGAATCACCCTGCTTCTGCTTCATTCATTCTGTGGATTGCTTGCTTTGTCTACTTCGCCTGCTGCTACTTGATTTTCTATCATTTATCAGATTACCAGTTATGAGATGGGCATCTCTGCCTCTAACCAAGATGGCTGCCTCCGCACAATGACACAATGCAGAAAAGGGCATTGTAAGTCAATAAAGTGACTAGCCTTTTCCCCTCTGCTTGCATTTTTATTTGCACAGCCTGAGTTCTCTTTAAGGACCCCTAGTGTCTATTTATCTCAAGTACTTCATTTTGTTTATAAAAGTGTGTCTAGCCTAGAGAAATGTGTAGAGTTCATATTTCAACATAATTTATGAGACAAGTCAGGGGTTGACTATTTTCGCTTCCTCTGTATATGAATATTTTCAACCATAAGACATCTTGTAGTTGTAAATCAAGCAAAACTGGACATGCTGATTGTTAACATACATTTCACTGCTCATCAGAGTGGTAGAAAATTCTTTTGGCATTTAATCTAGTCACTGTAATTATGCTCCTGCAGTTAGCTGCAATATATACCTGCTGCATTGTATAACTCAAAGTGTGATTGTGGTTGAATCATAAAATGCATAGTCGGCGCTAGTGAAAAGTGTACATGCCCATACATTGGGGCTACGAAACAACCCATTAGCAAATTATTAGCCCAGCATGGCATGGACATTTTTTTATTTCCTATCTACATATTACAGAATCCAGAAAGGGCCATCTTTGTCAAATTGGAACAACCTGCCCTAAAGTAAAACTTTGAGTTCATACTCTACTCCATCAGCAGTTTCTAATACACTCTATCCCCCCCCACAAAAAAAAAACATTTAAATAGATTACACAATTCTATATATTCTAATTATGAATTCAGTCACTAACTATACCCACAACTTGATCTCTAATCGCACCTTCTGGTCACTGACATGCAGAGAGAGTCACAAAAAAGTGCAAAGCTATTGCTGATGCAAAGGCTGTGTTTGAGAGCCTGATTTAACCTTCCCTTTGCGAGAGACAAAATGGCCAATGAGGGAATGACGGGGTCTCGGGACAGACCGTAGAATAGTTTCTCTTTGCTGATAATAAAATAACAAATAAAAGACTCTTTAACATATTGCTGGGCTGCTTTGAGGATGTTTTTTTGTGAATTAAAATACCACACACTAATGCTCAGGAAAGGGGTGGGAAGTTGATAATAAGTTTTCGATTAGTATTTCATTATAACAGTTAAAGGTGTCAGTCTGAGTTATCTATCTTGTCTTTCTGTGGCATTTTCAGCCACAGGCAGGAGGAAAAGCAATAAGGGAAGGAGGCTGACTAAGCAACTTTGCAGTTATGTGTCCTCACGGAAATAACATTTTATACATTCGCCTCAATTAACCCCCACTCAAAAGTAATACTTTTCTGAGAAATTTTTAAATTATACAGTATCTCACACTAGTGAGTACACCCCTCACATTTTTGAAAATATTTTATTATATCTTTTCATGTGACAACACTGAAGTAGAAATGACACTTTGCTACAATGTAAAGTAGTGAGTGTACAGCTTGTATAACAGTGTAAATTTGCTGTCCCCTCAACACACAGCCATTAATGTCTAAACCACTGGCAACAAAAGTAAGTACACCCAAACTAAGTGAAAATTTCCAAATTGGGCCCAAAGTGTCAATATTTTGTGTAGCCACTATTATTTTCCAGCACTGCCTTAACCCTCTTGGACATGGAGTTCACCAGAGCTTCACAGGTTGCCACTGGAGTCCTCTTCCACTCCTCCATGATGACATCACGGAGCTGGTGGATGCTAGAAACCTTGCACTCCTCCATCTTCCATTTGAGAATGCCCCACAGATGCTCCAAAGGGTTTAGGTCTGGAGACATACTTGGCCAGTCCATCACCTTTACCCTCAGATTCTTTAGCAAAGCCGTGATTGTCTTGGAGGTGTGTATGGGGTCGTTCGAATACTTCCCCTGCGGCCCAGTCTCCGAAGGGAGGTGATCATGCTCTGCTTCAGTATGTCACAGTACATGCTGGCATGAATAGTTCCCCCAATGAACTGTAGCTCCGCTGTGCTGGCAGCACTCATACAGCCCCAGACCATGACACTCCCACCACCATGCTTGACTGTAGGCAAGACACACTTGTCTTTGTACTCCTCACCTGATTGCTGTCACACACGCTTGACACCATGTGAACCAAATAAGTTTACAGTATCTTGGTCTCATCAGACCACAGGATATGGTTTCAGTAATCCATGTCCTTAGTCTGCTTGTTTTTAGCAAACTGTTTGCGAGCTGGCAGCACTCATACGTCTATTTCTCAAAGACAACCTCTGGATATGACACTGAGCATGTGTACTCATGTTCTTTGGTCGACCACAGCGAGGCCTGTTCTGAGTGGAACCTGTGCTGTTAAACCGATGTATGGTCTTGGCCACTGTGATGCAGCTCATTTTTAGGGTCTTGGCAATCTTCTTATAGCCTAGGCCAGTGATGGTGAACCTTGGAACGCCAGATGTTTTGGAACTACATTTCCCATGATGCTCAAGTACACTGCAGAGTGCATAAGCATCATGGAAAATCTGGGGTGCCAAGGTTCGCCATCGCTAGCCTATAACATATTCATGTAGAGCAACAATTCTTTTTTTTCATATCCTCAGAGAGTTCTTTGCCATGAGGTGCCATGTTAAACCTCCAGTGACTAGTAAGAGAGAGTGAGAGTGATAAACCAATTTTAAAACATTTGTTCTCCATTCACACCTGAGACCTTGTAACACTAATGAGTCACATAACACTGGGAGGGAAAATGGCTAATTGGGCCCAATTTGAAAATTTTCACTTTTGTTGCTAGCGGTTTAGACATTAATGACTGTGTGTTTGCGTTATTTTGATAGGAACATCAAATTTACACTGTTATACAAGCTGTATACTCACGTCTTTACATTGCAGCAACGTGTCTACAGAACACCTTTAAATTTAAACAACAAATTCCAAACGATGAGACCTGGTCCTGGAATGTCGCACTCCTTAAAACAAATTCTTTATTGTACAAATGAAATCCAAAAAACAACCAAAGCCATGCAGTCAAAATTAAGTTAACAGGAAAAAGGTGGCCACCTTTTTCCTGTTCAAAGCGATCCAGTCAAAATGAAGTGGTTGCTTCTTGGATTTCATTTGTACAATAAAGATATTGGGCCAGATCCACAGAGCTTGTACGCCGGTGTATCTCCTGATACACCGGCGTACTTTCAAATTACCCGCGTCGTATCATTAGTTTGAATCCTCAAACCATGATACGACGGCTTCGGGCTTCGATCACACAGGCTTACCTCTTCGTACGCCTTCGGATCTAGGCTGCAATATTTCTGTGCCCGCTGGGTGGAGTTTGTGTAGTTTTCTGCGTCGGGTATGCAAATGAGCTTTTTACGGCGATCCATGAAGTTACGAACGGCTGTCGCATTCTCTTACATCGTCGCTAGTCGGCTTTTTCCGGCGTATAGTTAAAGCTGCTATTATCCAGTCTATAGTTAGACTTGCCATGTTAAGTATGGCCGTCGTTCTCACGTCAAAATACATTTTTTTTTTTTTTTTGCGTAAGTCGTCCGTGAATAGGAATGTACGTAATTTACGCCACAAAAAAAACGCGACGTTTCGACGTAATTTCGCGCAATGCGCAACGGGAAATTTTTGAAAGGAGCATGCGCAGTTCGATCGCCACGGGGACGCGCTTCATTTAAATGATTCACGCCCCCTACCCGCGTAATTCAATTCCGCCGCGAGAAATATACTACGCCGCCGTACCTTATGGGTCAAAATCTTCCTGGATTCGACTTAGAGCCAGGTAAAATACTGCGGCACTGCGCCAGGGCAATTGTATGTGGATCTGGCCCATTGTTTTAAGGAGTGCGGCAGTCCAGGATCTTCCTCTATCCAAATTCCGAACGATACTCCCAATTCTGAATTTCCAAATGATATTGTTGCTGTGAGGCAGCAAAGAATTTTTAGAAAAAAAAACAATAAAAAAATATGGTGGGTTTGCATAATGCAAGGACGCTCCCTCAGCCGCTGGAGTGTTCGCCTGTATATTAAATAAAACATTGTGTGATATTAGTCATAACACACACATAGTACAGAACCCTCTGAGGAATGGCTGCTGCCTTTGATACTTGTGTCATCAAACACTCAGTGTTGAAGGGTGAAGGCTTTCCTGCAGCCTCCTCAAAGCTTTTCACCATCAAATTTTGTTACTCAGCTAAATGGCTCCGACAACAGATGTGTTGATACATCGCTTTTCCTTGTTTACCTGATGTATTGGTAGGAACCATCATCCATCAGTGTCACTGTCACTCAACACAGAGAAATAAAACAACATTCTATTCAGCGTGACTTTCAAGAACTTGGGGAGCATTTAGAACCTCTGTACTTACCTAGAATAACAAAATGCTTGAACATGAAACATGAAAAATATTTCACATTGCATTATAGACAGACAGGGAAGAAAATGTGGAAATACTTCATAGCTTCAGGACCCACAAGCAAAAAAAGAAGCAAAAAAGAGAAGCAGTACTATATGTTTTCAAGGGATGTAAATATACAGTATAGAAAAAAATAAAGGCAACAAAAAATGGTCTATGTATAAAAATAAATTTGTTTTGCAAATGTCTCAGTATTAACGTGAAAGTAACAAATGACCCATACAGTTTGAAATATGTGGGAATTTACAGTTTCTATTGCCTTTGAAAGGCCAAATGCAACATTTCCTAACATTTGTTTCAAAGAGGAAAAGAGTTGTTAAAGCGGAGTTCCACCCACTTTTCCAAGGTGGTCTTAAACTAAAGACCACCCTTTTTTTTATATCTATTTTTTTTTCTTTCTTACCTTTTTAGAAGTACATAGTGTACAGTACTTCCGTCGTGGCCGCGGCACAGTATGTCATATCCTGTGGGAAGCTTTCTCCTTCTCCCTAGGAACTGTGTGTCCCCCAATAGGCAAATGGACTATTCAGAAAACACTACAAGACTTGCGCATGTGCAGTAGCAAACCCGCTGTGAAGCCTGAAGGCTCCAAAGGTTCCACTGTCGGTTTCCCTTAGTTACAATGGCGGTGCCTGCACCTGATCTGATGGACGGATTGGCCTGGGGGGAAACGACATCGGCTCTTTGGACAGGTAAGTGTCCTTATTAAAAGTCAGAGATCGAGAGGTGCATGCTGGTTACCAAGCATGCACCTCTCGATCGGTTATCCAGGAAGAGGTTGCGATTGGGCTTCATATGCCCACACTCATCATGGCAACGGCCAGAAGACGATTATCTAAATCATAAGATTAAAAAAATATATATATGCTTACTATCCACTAGAAAATATACACATAGTTACTGCATTGTGCCTGGAAAAAAAAAATCAAAAATGCTGTGGCCGGAACTCCGCTTTAATAACAGGGTTGCTTGCATAAAGATAGACAGGCCTTGTGACAAATGCCCTCTTGTCTTTCTCACAGTGGCCATTTACTATGATATTTTTGTATTTTTCCATTAACTGCAGGGAAATTAACAATAATGATTCAGCGGCATTTAAATTTAGCAATTGGTCAATGTTGAGAAGGCATCACTGACCACACCGCCAACATCCAATACAGCTATTGTTACAGAGACAATTGTGTGATTGCATATCAACTGGCTCCTTTGGAAGGATTGTTTTAATCCAGGGATGAAAAAGAGTGTTTGTCATGGCCCATCAACACACACAGGCCACAGTCATAAAGTCTAGAGAGGGAAGCCATAAAACAAATTGTAACTCAGCACATTAGAGTCCTAGCTCAATGATATTAGCAAATGGACTATATATATATATTTATATATATATTGCATACTTCCATCCCTGTTCAATTGAAAAGGATTAAAAACATTTGGAACTTTATATGAGGTGTAGGACATGGTAGTTCATAACCTCCATGCCTAAATTGCTAAAGGAAAATTTGGGACTATATCCACCTTCTTTACACTACTTTCTTGTCTTTGTACTCCCTCTCCCATGCTGAGACCCATTGATAACTACCATTATTTACTACCTTCTTTAGATTTTTACAAGGCATCTGCTCCTGATGAGTGGAGCTATTCCACGAAACATGTCGATAAATTGGGTGCTAAATACATGTTTACACCGCATGAACATCTTACAAACTTATATTGTGTTATGCTGATAATATGATGTATGGCTTTACTTTTTACTCACATGGATCAAATGAGTCTGTTATTATCATGTATTACTATTTATTATGCTATGATGCTTTTTTGTATTACATGTATGGAATAAATCAATTTGTTTTATACACAAATCATGTTTTGCTTACCTTGATATATAGCAGTTATACTATTATAAACTACTTGTCAGACATAGGGGTGGTGTGTAAAACTGCGCTGCTAGAAAAGAATAAATGTGGCTGCTAAACATGGCTACTGAAAAACAAGAAGCAAAAAACAAAATAGGAACGTGGTAGTGTAGCGCTCAGAATAACAAAATATAACTATAAGGCTATACATATAAATGATGTGTAAAACACAAAGAGTGATCTGTGCGTCAACATAAAAATGATATCATAACTCATAAAATTGAAATAAAGTTCATGAAATAAAGTTCATAAATTCCAGTGACACAAATGATGCTTGATGTTCAGAAGTGAAAAAGAAAAAATCCCACCACCGGTGAAGATGCAAGCTTACCAGATGAAATGGACTCTGAGAAAATTATATTTCTAGAGTCGGTCAGGCTTGGTATATGCTCAGATCTTGATATAAGGTGTCCCTCAGGAAAGGGATCAGCAGATATCTGTGGTGTAGATTCCAATGGCCCCGAGATTGGTTAGAGGTCTCTCGTTCACGGAAAAAATAATGGTCATCCGTCGATTCTTGAATGTGATGGCTGCATTCGTTTTCTTTTTAAGCTTTCTTTGCTTTCTTTTCATCTGGTGATCCAGCCTGTAAGTCTGTTGTTTTTATACAGAACAAGCTCTCCTCCTCCTCATCTTTGTCCGTGACAGAACACTGACTCAGTTTCGAAACTGAGTCAGTGTTCTGTCACGGACAAGGATGAGGAGGAGGAGAGCTTGTTCTGTATAAAAACAACAGACTTACAGGCTGGATCACCAGATGAAAAGAAAGCAAAGAAAGCTTAAAAAGAAAACGAATGCAGCCATCACATTCAAGAATCGACGGATGACCATTATTTTTTCCGTGAACGAGAGACCTCTAACCAATCTCGGGGCCATTGGAATCTACACCACAGATATCTGCTGATCCCTTTCCTGAGGGACACCTTATATCAAGATCTGAGCATATACCAAGCCTGACCGACTCTAGAAATATAATTTTCTCAGAGTCCATTTCATCTGGTAAGCCTGCATCTTCACCGGTGGTGGGATTTTTTCTTTTTCACTTCTGAACATCAAGCATCATTTGTGTCACTGGAATTTATGAACTTTATTTCATGAACTTTATTTCAATTTTATGAGTTATGATATCATTTTTATGTTGACGCACAGATCACTCTTTGTGTTTTACACATCATTTATATGTATAGCCTTATAGTTATATTTTGTTATTCTGAGCGCTACACTACCACGTTCCTACTTGTCAGACATACTTGCTATCCATGTTATCGCCAACCCATGTTGAGCTAGTCTTGCAATTTAGGGATGGAGGTTATGAACTATCATGTCCTACGCCTCATATAAAGTTCCAAACGTTTTTAATCCTTTAGTGAAGTTAAGTGAAGATTTGCTGTCTTACAATGAACATCTAGAAATGTAAATTGTGTCTAATTTCTATAAATCTTTTTATCTTTTACCTTAATTTCCTAGTGAAAAAATAGCAGTGCACGTCCTGAGCCCTGGCCACTCCTGTTCTGTAGACTTATAGCTGTATTTGAGCTGTGTGAAATTATCTATAGTTCAGATGCTTCTAAATGCTAGTTTTACCAGATTTGGTGATGTCACTCCTGGCCTGCTCATTGTTCCACTTACTTGAGAAGAAGCTGTAATTGAAGATCTGCAGTGCAAGGATCCCCAGGGCTGTCTTAATAGCATCATGGGCCCCTGGGCATAGTAATGCTCTGGCCCCTCTACACCCTAGATATTCCCCCAGCACTCTGGTCCCTCTACACCCTGGATATTCCCCCAGCACTTTAACCATATACCATAACATACCCCTTGTATTGTGACCCCACTACATCCCTGTATTGTGATCCCACTACACTGTGGCCTCTCTACATCCCTGATACCTTTAGCACTATAGCCACCCAAGCTACCACAAGAATTGCTACCCCCTATACACCCCATATCCCCCCTTAGCATTATTTTCCCCCATACACCCTTGATATCACCCAGCACTATTATTACATCCGTGTAGTACCACCTTTTCCAGTGGGGATACAGTGCATGTAAACTTTTGGCTCTGTGCCCACCTCCAGCACTGCACTCAGCTATACCAATCAAGCAGGCAGAAGGAGGGGGGAGGACGGAGCATCCCTCTGGTCATTTCAAGTCTTTCAGTGCAAACAGTGCTGGACAGCTGGGCTCCCCATGACATCATTCACAATGTTACTTCCGCAGGTGGGCTCTCAGTGCTGCCGACTCCAGCTCCTACCCTGCAGCCTTCGAGTCCCAAGCATTCAAGCTGAATGGGGTGGGGTCAGAGCATCACTAGTGCTCTGGCCCTGCCCCTCCCTGCGGGCTATGAAATAATAGGTATCGTTTATCCATCACTCTCAGTGTTCAAGGACCAGCTGCTTTGGGGAAAGTGCAGGGGCCCCATGCAGCTGGGGCCCCTGGGCAGTGGCCAGGTGTGCCCTCTCATTAATACAGCCCTGAGGATCCTCCTGCTTCAGCCCAATTTATTTTATGAATCTGTGCATGTCCCACATCTCATGCTGCTTCTTGATTACCCCACAAGCCCCTGATTTAAGTGGAGTGCATTAATAACCCAAACACTATTCAGTCACTGATAGCAGTGTTCACAAACTAGTAAAAAACACATAATGATTGCTCAGTCTTCAATGGCATAAAGAAATGGCAAATATTTTAGTTTTTAAAGCAACCAATCGAATATTATCTAGATGATTTTGGTATAAAATATGCAGACGTCAAGAAATGAACACACTGTCAACCCTGAATGATAAGCTGTGCTCTAAATTTTACAAATTTTAAGAAATCAAGAGGCAATTAGCACTGTTACCCACAGTGACTTTTCTGAACTACAAAAAGGTCTTTCAGTGGACGTGTTAAAGCACGCCATTCTGTATTAAACTGTAATTAAAGTATTAAAGGGAATAATAGAACAATTATTTCTGAATAAATGTTTATTACAATGTAGAGATTAAGAAAAAGACAGAAAAAAAAACTATGAGATTAAAGCACAACTCCAGCTTCAGGGCTTCATACCCCCACCAGTCCTCCCACACCCTTGTTTCCCCACTTTGTTGTGCAGCACGTGAGAGCATAGTGGACCATGGGCACCACATGGGCACCACACACACTGCAGCTATGGATGATACGCCACTGAATCGTTTGCGTATAAATAGGAAAATAGTTTTCAGCTTTAGATTAGACTCAATGGTAAGGTTTTCTTTGTTATTACTGTCCATGTCATGCTAGTTTATGAATTCTTAATTTGGAACAAGTATGAAAGAAGTCAGTTTGGAGCTCCTGGGCTGCATAAATGTTACAGGTCAGTAACTCATTAAAGGTGGCCCCTAGGCTAAACATCTAAAAACTAAATCCAAGGCAAACAGCTAAATCCACATATGTAATATGTATATGGAAGCTGTTTTACCTGTAAAATGGTTTGTAATTCTGTCTTTAGTTCTGAGATTTTAATATCTCTGTCCTCTCTGACAGGCAGGAGATTTGTTTTTTTCTCTGCTGTAGTTAAAGTGTTCCTAAACCCACAACAGTAAAATCGGTCTGTATATGCAGTAAAGCATGCTTGTTATACTCACTGTGAAACCTAAGAGGTTAATCCTCTGTATTGTGTAAAAAGTAGGGCTGTGACTGATTAAAATTTTTGTGTTCGATTAATCGTGTTTTTTTTTAATCGATTAATCGACTAATTTAGATTAATTAACGCACATACAGACACAACTACTTTTAGCTCATTGCAACTCTGCATTATTCAGTGGTAAATGTGATGGGGGCAGATGTGTATATTTTTGCAGTATGGGGGCAGATGAGTATATTACAGCATCTACCCCCATGCTGTAATATACACATCTGCCCCCATGCTGTAATATACACACACATCTGCCCCCATGCTGTAATATACACACATCTGCCCCCATGCTGTAATATACACATTTGCCCACATGCTTTAATATACACATCTGCCTCCCATACTGCAAGAATAAACACATCTGCCCCCATGTGTACATTACAGCATGGGGGGCAGATATGTATATTCTTGCAGTATGGGGGCAGATGTGTATATTCTTGCAGTATGGGGGCAGATGTGTATATTAAAGCATGGGGGCAGATGTGTATATTACAGCATCTGCCCCCATGCTTTAATGTACACATCTGCCCTCATACTGCAAGAATATACACATCTGCCCCCCATGCTGTAATATACACACATCTGCCCCCCATGCTGTAATATACACACATCTGCCCCCCATGCTGTAATATACACACATTTTCCCCCCATGATGTAATATACAGTTTCCCCCCATACTGCAAGAATATAAACATTTGCCCCCATACTGCAAGAATATACACATCTGCCCCCATGTGTACATTACAACATAGGGGCAGATGTGTATATTCTTGCAGCATGGGGGCAGATGTGTATATTACAGCATGGGGGCAGATGTGTCTATTACAGCATGGGGGCAGATGTGTCTATTACAGCATGGGGGCAGATGTGTCTATTACAGCATGGGGGCAGATGTGTCTATTACAGCATGGGGGCAGATGTGTCTATTACAGCATGGGGGCAGATGCTTTTCATATACACATCTGCCCCCATGCTTTTCATATACACATCTGCCCCCATGCTTTTCATATACACATATCTGCCCCCATGCTTTTCATATACACATATCTGCCCCCATGCTTTTCATATACACATATCTGCCCCCATGCTTTTCATATACACATATCTGCCCCCATGCTTTTCATATACACATATCTGCCCCCATGCTTTTCATATACACATATCTGCCCCCATGCTTTTCCTGTACACATCTGCCCGCATGCTATACATGATGGTTGTCCTCTCTTACCTTCTTAAGGCAGGAGGACCCATCCGCAGAGTAGCCGACACTGACACGTGCACGATGCAAGCAGGCGGGCGGGTGATGATGACGTCAGCGCGCCGCTACTTGGTTGCCGCCGGGTGGACCAAGATGGCTGCGGCTCCGGAGCTAGGCCGAAGCCGCGGTCTTTCCTATCGGCGAGACCGCGGAGCTCACTCCGCGGAGCTCACTCCGCGGATCGTCGATCAAATTTTTTTTAGTCGATCAAAGAAATTAACGATTAATCGAACAATTAATCGTTAATTTCCGCAGCCCTAGTAAAAAGGCTGTTTGATCCTGTCTTCTCTGTTTCTCACCTTCTTCCACTGTCCCCAATCTATCTTCTGATAAGACAGAGCCTTTGGAGTCACTCTGCCCATGCTCGATTTGGTGTGTGTTGCTATTAGGGCTGCTGAAATTAATCGTTTAATCGATGCATCACGATTATTCCTCCGGTGATTCTGCGCCGATGCTGTCCCTTTAAATAATCGATGCATACTGATGACGTCATTGCCGCCCGCCGAGCAGCCACGCAGCGCCGAGTGGAGCCGACTGAGCCGCCCGAGTGGAGCCGAAGTTTTGGCGCCATTTTTCCCGCCTCCCGCCGACGTCATCCCCAGCCGCCCTGAGAGTGTGTCGCAGGTCTGACTCGAGTGAGACAGAGGAGAAGACATGTGTTCTCTGACTCTGGTCCCAAGAGCTCACGCTCAGCTTTCCTCGTCGGCTGCACAGACGTCTGCATCACTGTGTGCAGCCGCGTTAACTGCACTGCACACAGGCCAGGGGAGACCATCCGCCCTTCACCCGACTCAGTCACATGCAGCAGCTGCAAGAGCAGGACTGGGAAGGAGACCCGAGTGAGCCAGGCCGTGGTTGTCTCATCACACAGGCAGCAGAAGAGGAGACATTTCATCCTCATCATCAGACAGGGATGGACTGGGACAAAAATTTGGCCCTGGACTTCATCCAGACCGGCCCACTTTAATTCAATAAAATGCTGGCCCCCCAAAAAAAAATCACGCCCACCAAAAGGCCCCTACATCAATTATTGTATATCATGAGAAGGTGAGAGAGAGGGGAATGAGAGAGAGAGGGAGCTGAGAGACAGAGGAGATGAACTGAGAGATAGAGGAGGAGAGCTGAGAGTTAGAGGAGGGGTCTGAGAGACAGAGGAGGGGCCGTTTAAAAAAATAGTTTTTTTCTTTTAAACGGCCCACTGAGCCATCGGCCCACCGGGAAACTCCCTGTAGTCCCAATGGCCAGTCCATCCCTGTCATCAGACAGGTACAAAACATCATTACACAAGAGAAGAGACACTGGCTGTCACACACACAGACATAGTACTGACTGTAAGCTGAGGATCTGTATATTTTCTCCAGTTATGAAGCCCAGAAACACATCAGGGGTTAAAGATTTATGAAAGCAAAGCAGCAGTGGAACAGTGGCAAAGAGGAACTACAGGCTTTTAATTTGTTTCCTATGCACCTACTATTCGGGATATTATATTATATAGATAATATCTCGAATAGTAGGTGAATAGGAAACAAGTTGACTCACTGCTGCTTTGCTTTCCTCAAATGCCTTGTACGTTTTTATGAGCACAAAATATGAGATGGTATTATATAGGATGGGGATCGGGGGATGGTGAGCAGGCAGATCGCCCATCTCATTACGGCCTGCAATGACACAAGTAATGTGTAATTCAGCTTAGTTATCTCATCTAAATTACACATTACTTGTGTCATTGCAGGCTAGCCCTATTTTTACAACCTCTAAGATGACTGTATCCTACAAGCCCTATTTTTTGTGGTGTGGCACCATCTATATGATATTAAATAGCAGAGCGGTCACTTAATGTAGGATTCTCTAATAAGTGCTATTGCTTCTACTCGTGTGCATTTTGTCGATAACAGAGAAAGAAGGGGGTGCTGTGATCCAGGGACACAGGGGGGGGGGGGGGGGGGTACGTGCATGTTGTGGAATCTGATGTGTCACCTGTGATAAGTCATTGTCACTGCAGGCAGGGACTGGGCTCTAGGGAGGAGAAATATAGACCATCTCCTGTAGCATGTCCACAGTCTCTGACCATCCCCTGTAGCATGTCCGCAGTCTCTGACCATCCCCTGTAGCATGTCCGCAGTCTCTGACCATCCCCTGTAGCATGTCCGCAGTCTCTGACCATCCCCTGTAGCATGTCCGCAGTCTCTGACCATCCCCTGTAGCATGTCCGCAGTCTCTGACCATCCCCTGTAGCATGTCCGCAGTCTCTGACCATCCCCTGTAGCATGTCCGCAGTCTCTGACCATCCCCTGTAGCATGTCCGCAGTCTCTGACCATCCCCTGTAGCATGTCCGCAGTCTCTGACCATCCCCTGTAGCATGTCCGCAGTCTCTGACCATCCCCTGTAGCATGTCCGCAGTCTCTGACCATCCCCTGTAGCATGTCCGCAGTCTCTGACCATCCCCTGTAGCATGTCCGCAGTCTCTGACCATCCCCTGTAGCATGTCCGCAGTCTCTGACCATCTCCTGTACTATGCCCGCAGTCTCTGATTATCTCCTCTACCACATCTGCAGTCTCTGATCACCCTGTTTAGTATTTTGGGGAGAGAGCCATGCGCACGTGAGCTGCAATCGTGAAGCATCGTGATGCATCGCGGAATCGAATCGAATCGAATCGTGGACTTGATAATCGTAATCGCATCGAATCGTGAGACCGGTGAAGATGCGCAGCCCTAATTGCTATAGTTTTTCTTTATTGGGAGGGTGCATGTGATCCGCACAGGGACAATTAGCACTGTCCAGACAGGGGGTCAGGGGTCCTGCAGCCTCGTAGGACAGTCAGAGTAGAATGAAAACTCCTCCTACAAGCTTTAACCATACACCGAGGTTGATATACTAAAACTGAAGAGTGCAAAATCTGGTGCAGCTCTGCATAGAAACCAATCAGCTTCCAGTTTTCCTTGTCAAGGCTTAAAGGGGTTGTGAAAGAAAAAAAAAGTTTCCCTAAATAGCTTCCTTTACTTTAGTGCAGTCCTCCTTCACTTACCTCATCCTTCGATTTTGCTTTTAAATATCCTTATTTCTTCTGAGAAATGCTCACTTCCTGCTCTTCTGTCTGTTTCTGGCTGGAGAAAGCCTCTTGAGGGTGGAGGGGGCGAGCAGGGGTGTCAGGACGCCCACTAACACAGAGCTTATTTCTCTATCTGCAACGTAGAGAGCGTCCTGACTTGCCTGCTCACCCCCCCCCTCAAGAGGCTTTCTCCACACCAGGGAGAAAGCTTCGCATTACGGTGGTGAGTTACAGACAGAAGTACAGGAAGTGAGCATTTCTCAGAAGAAATAAGGACATTTAAAAGCAAAATTTAGGGATGAGGTAAGTGAAGGAGGACTGCACTAAGATAATGGAAGCTATTTAGGGGGGGAAAAATCCTTTACAACCCCTTTAATTGAACAAACTGAAGTTAGAAGTTGATTGGCTACCATGCACAGCTGCACCAGATTTTGTGCTCTCTAGTTTTACTAAATTAACCCAACTGATAGACGTCACAAGACTGCTATATACTGCTGATGAGATCAAAAAAATCTAATGCGCTACTGTGAGTAAACGGTTGTGTGACTAGTGGATAGCAACCACAAATCAGGGGCAGCTCAATCTAAGGTGTCCACGTAACACAAAGTGACATAAAGGTAAAAGAGTGATGAGCGCTCCAAATGGTGATGCAAGAGCACTCACAAATAAACAATACACAAATGGCAAAGAAAAAACTCGCTGAAGCTCAGTGAGTGCAAAGCCTCATGCGTACAAAGTGTACAAAATAGATAGTATAATATAAATGAATATACAATGCAATAAAATGTGATCAAAGTTCCATGTGTCAGACACAGCTGTGAAACAACCAAGTGAGGTCCTCTGGGACCTGTGTAGGAAGTACTGGGCAATAGACAAATGCGCCGGGCAGTCTCAGGCTGATATCAGCTGGAGGGCTGGGTGGTTGTGAGGAAAAGGTCTTCAATCTAGATGTTGAACAATGCTAGAAAACGCCAACAGGTGTTGTAGTTCCCTTACCTCAAGGGTGCTATATGTATGCATATAGTTTGGTTAATCCAGGTAGGAGATCTCGCTGTCCCCTGATGAAGTCACGAGGCACGTGACGTAACGCCGTAGGGAAAAGTCGAGATCACGTGACACCCGCACTAGCCGGAGGCTAATAGATTACAGGCGGTGTAACGATCGCTCCGTCTCTCCAATTTTTAACTCTGTTGGAAACTTTATTCTGTTATTTATTCCTTTTAATAAAACCCACGCTGGTCAATATATACTTCACCATTGGAGATCCTGTTTCTCTTTTTTTCCCGTGTCCCACATTTACTGCTGAGCCTGGATCAGCAGCACCATCCGGACACCACAGAAGGAATTCCTGGAGGACAGCGAGATCTCCTACCTGGATGAACCAAACTATATGCATACATATAGCACCCTTGAGGTAAGGGAACTACAACACCTGTTGGCGTTTTCTAGCATTGTTCAACATCTAGATTGAAGACCTTTTCCTCACAACCACCCAGCCCTCCAGCTGTTATCAGCCTGAGACTGCCCGGCGCATTTGTCCATTGCCCAGCACTTCCTACACAGGTCCCAGAGGACCTCACTTGGTTGTTTCACAGCTGTGTAGGCATGTGCATTTCGTTTCGTTCCGAATCGAAATACGGACGAATTTTCCATTATTCGGACATTCGGATGCATACGAATTCCCAAATTGCTATATTAGCGAAATATTTCGACCGTTTTCGGAATTCGTTCGTTTTCGACCGAATTTCGAAAAAAAATGGTCGAAATCGAAAATATTTCAGCCAGATTAGAAGTCTCTTTTCGAATAGAATTTTTTTCGAATTAAATTCGAAAATATATTTTTTTTTCGAATTCCGAATCGAATACCCGTGGACTAAATTCGATCGGAATTCGAAAAAAAAAAAAAAAAAAAATATTTTCGGATTTAATTCGAAAAAAATTCTATTCGAAAAGAGACTATTTGTTTTCTAATCTGGTTGAAATATTTTCGATTTCGACCGTTTTTTTTCGAAATTCGGTCGAAAACGAACGAATTCGAAAACCGGGCGAAATATTTTCGATTTCGACCGGATTTTTCGAAATTCGGTCGAAAACGAACGAATTCCGAAAACAAATTCAACACATGTAACGAACCTAACTTAACGAAATGTATTAAATGACGAATTGAAACGAAACGAAACGAAACAAATTTTTCACTTTTGCACATGCCTACAGCTGACACATGGAACTTTGATCACATTTTATTGCATTGTATATTCATTTATATTATACTATCTATTTCGTACACTTTGTACGCATGAGGCTTTGCACTCACTGAGCTTCAGCGAGTTTTTTCTTTGCCATTTGTGTATTGTTTATTTTTGAGTGCTCTTGCATCACCATTTGGAGCGCTCATCACTCTTTTACCTTTATACTGCTGATGAGAAAAGTTTTTTTTAGCAGTTTATATTTACTAAAAGAATTGCATTTCCATGTTCTGTGTTGTGTGGGAGACTAGATATAGTGAATGCAGGGTCCTGGGTTTAGTAACACTTTAAGTAACACTTATAGGTCTCCTCCCCACCCTCCTCCTTTAACTGGACAGTGAAAAGAGAAGCATCACTCTGATAAGGTTGCCTTTCTTTCACTGCTCTCCACCTCTTAGCATGTTCCTTACACTGAAGCACAACTGACTCCCCCTCGCTGAGCCCCAATGTTCAGGGCAAGAGGCCAATACCAAGTCATAGTCAGGTAATTACACATCTTGCATTTAACAAAAAACATATATATATAATCATGTAATAATGAATGCAGAGCTGTATTAGTTTGTGCCTTATGCAGTTCTGCCTGGGGTTCAACTTTAAAATATAGTCATCGATTTTAAATAACTTAAACAATGGTTGTGATTTATGGAAACCACAGTGATACCATGTCTAATTATCTATGGCTCACTCGCCATCACAGATATAAAGCTGACAATGGTTCCTTTATGGATGATATGTGACTCCCACTTACTAATATGAACTCTAATTAGAGAACAATGATACCATGTTAAAGTCTTTGTTTTCGATTCTTCACGCAGCTTCTATACATTGTCTGAGTGAAATCCGCTTGTAACTTACAGGTCAAGCTGTAGTGAGTTGATGCCTGATGGTATGGTTAAAATTTGGTCACTATTAATCAAAATACTTGGTAAAAAAATTTGAACACTGAGCACTTAATTTACAAAATACAGTATATTGGATCTGTATGGCTATACCTGTAGTAGCAAAATGTCTGTCTGTAAATAAATCTAGCCTAACGAACCTGTTTCACTAATGGCCATTCTTCTGTGCCTTATGGATGTAACCTAAAATAGGTAATAATATCTCCATGGACTTGAAATATTTCCTATTACTCCATAATATTTTACATTCTTTCCAGTCTGGCATTTTCTGATTAGTGTTGCAGTTTAAAAGAAATTATTAAGCAGTATTTATCTCTAAGGCCTCGTACACACGATCGGACATATCCGATGAAAACGGTCCGCGGACCATTTCCATCGGATATGTCCGATCTGGAGTTTGATCCGATGGCGTGTACACACCATCGGATCAAATTCCCCGCCGGCGGACGGCGCGGTGACGTGGCGGTGACGTTGACGCCGCCACGTCACCGCACCAGGAAGTAAAACACTTCCGCGCATGCGCCGAATCCATTCGGCGGCGGCGCGGCGGCGGTGCGGGACGACATGTCTGCTGGTAAGTGTACTAACCAGCAGACATGTCGGGCGGACGGATTCCACCTGATAGATTTTAAAGCATGCTTTGAAATCTGTCGGGTGGACAAATCTGTCCGCTAGCCCATACACACGATCGGAGATGTCTGCTGAAACGGACCGTTTTCAGCGGACATATCCCCTCGTGTGTACGAGGCCTAAATTGTCATGGAAGTATCTCAAAATTCCCAGTTGGCTTTGTGCTACAGAGGCGTGTTGAAGAGATTAGGCAGGAGATATCCTTAAGGCCTCATGCACATGGATGCAAAGATGCTGTTTAGAACTGTACAGCATATTTTTTTTGTCATGAATCTGAACTTCAATGTTCAGATCCATAAAACTGCAAAGCCGTCAGGTGCTGGCAGGTATCAGTATAGAGAGGGGTGGATATAGAGATATGTAAACAGAGAAGGGTGGCTGGGTGACAGATAGAAGCTGAGCTCACACATCCCAATAAATACCAGCCAGGGAGCAGAGTGCCTCTCCTAGCTGCTAGGGGAGCAACTCTTCCACCGAGGAGGGAGGCAAGGAAAAAAAAAACATTTGAAAAAAAAATAAAAAATTGACATATTCTGGTGTTAGTGAATTCTGTTATTACAAGAACAGATAGGACAATCTGTCACAAAGACCATGATTCCTGAACAGTATGTTTACTCGGATTCCCCATGTTGTGGAGCAGATGAATAGATTTTTGGGTGGGGCAGGAAAAGACCCAGCCATCATGGTACATATTGGTACCAATGACATAGTTAGAGGAAAATTAAGCATCCTATACAATTATTTTAGGGATTTTAGGGACAGTAGGTGCTATATTAAAGAATAGGACCTCCCAGGCAGAATTCTCAGAAATACAGCCTGTACCTCAAGCTACATCAGAGAGGCAACAGGAGCATAGGGAACTCACGAAGTGGCTAAGGAACTGGTGCAGGAAGGAGGGGTTTGGGTTCATGGTGAACTGAGCTGACTTTTCAGTCAGTTACCAGCGCTATAGCTGAGACACACTGCATCTAAATTAAAAGGTTTCAGCTCTGAAGAGGACCAAAGGATTGGAGGAACTTTTAAACTAGGTGGTGTGGGGGGAAATCAGAGGAAGCTATACCAGGCAGTGTGGGCAAAGTTGGCAGTGTAACTAGGACAAATGCGCATAGGCTGGCAGAATCTTATTGCAGCTTCACAACAAACAAGGAAAAAATAATAAAAAAAGGCATGTTCACCAATGCTAGAAGTTTGATTAATAAAATGAAAGGACTGGAAATGCTGGTACATGAAGGGGATTTTGAGAGAGTATTATTAGTAACACAACATGGAATGTACCATTGTGGCTAACAAAAGCCAATGTTAAAAAAATAATTGAAAAACGTAATGTGAATAAATCAACCAGATGGCTTATACCCAACAGTCCTCAAAGAACTTAGCCAATTTATAGCCAGACTGTTATTCCTAACTTTTAGGACAGCTTAGTGACTGGAATGGTACTGGCAGAGTGGCAAAAAGCTAACGTGTTACTGATATTCAAAACAGGGCCCAGATATATACCTGGAAACTACAGACCAGTCAGCGTAACATCAATAGTATGTAAACTATTGGAGGGGATGATAAGGGAATAATAAACACTTAGGGTCAGATTCAGGTAGATGCGCGCATATTTTCGCCAGCGTATCGCAGCGCATATACGCTGCGCTGACGCAAACTAGCAAGTGAAGTACAATATTCACCAAGCGCCTGTCCGTTATTTGGCCCGGAGTAACGGAAATGCGCTGGCGTAATCCGACGCAAGTGGAAGTGGGTGTGATCATATGTAAATGATGGGCGGAGCCCAGCGTAGAGGCTTACGGATCATAAGCAGTGAGTGAGGCTTCACTCGGCCCCCTGTGCGCATGCTCACAACTTCCGTCGGCACCAGTTCACGGTAAACGTCAGCGCAATGTGTTCCGTTGTGCGTTTAAAAGCGCTAGCGGAAGCGCCATTCCGGCGCAAAAGTATTTCCGTTTCCCCCCACCCCAGGGAAGTTACTTTTGCAAAGAGATGGCTGCTCCCGTTCCCCCCAAAGAGAGGAGAAACCTTAATTTCAATTCACAGGAGGTCTCTGTTATAATCTCTGCTATGGAGACTTTTAATGACTTCCTCCACCGGGATAGGAAGCAAGCCATCCTGGAGACCATTGCTGGCAGGGTGAATGTTTTGGGGTACTCCACCCGGACTGCTGGCGATATACAAAAAAAAAAAAATGACCTGCGGCGCAAGGTCCGTGGCAAGGTGGCCACCATCAGGAGGCATGAGAGGGGCACGGGTGGTGGACTCCCATGTGCGGTCAGCCTGACCACGGAGGAGGAGGTGGTCGCCCGCTGCCTGGACAGGGAGCAGTTTGAGGGGGTCCCTGGATATGACTCCATGGAGGAAGGCTCCAGGACAGGTAAGTGATTTTTCCCCCCCTTTTGGTGTGTTGCATGTGGGGGGGGGGGTACATGTGCCAAGTGTGTGGGACCACCCAACATGTGTCTGCTTTGTGTCATCCACAGATGACGGAGCTGGGCCATCATCTGTTGGCGGCCAGTCCACCCCATCCCCCCAACGGCATCCTGTGCCCGAGCCCCTGGGTGGTGAAGAGACCGAGGTGGAGGAGGAGAGTGCCCACACCTCACCTGCAGAGGTGGTTGAGGAGCAGCCTGTTGTGGCATTTTATTCTTAATTCTCAGGACATGAGATTTTTATTCTATTGATACTGCACACGATGCAGTGCAAATGGTGTGTGAATGTGAGGGGGTGGCACTCCTGCCAGTAAGGGGTGTCACCCTCGGCCGTGGTGGAGAAGTTATCCCCACGGCTGTGTGAATGACGTGTGAAAGGTGTATGAATGGACAGCGACATCATTGGGGCCTTGACGCTGGCGTTGCTGCTCCCAAGTCCTACATGCTGGACTTGGGCTAATCCAATGTGATGTGGATGTGGTGTGTGTGATCTAGGGACATTAGTGGTGTGCATGCGTGCATTGTCCGTGTGATCATTGTATTTGTTTAGTATCCAAAGATGCCTACAGCGAGGACCCTCCTGACTGCTCTTCCATCAGCAGACTGGGTCTCCTCTGGCAGGGGGGGATTGTCTGTTTGGGGGGTCAGGTCATCACGCATGTCAATCTGCAGGCCTTTTCTCATGGCAAAGTTGTGCAGAATGCAACATGCACCGATGATCTGACACACAAAGGTAGGGGAATACAATAGGGCCCCCCCAGACTTATCCAGGCAGCGGAAACGGGACTTCAAGAGCCCAAATGTTTGCTCCACCACTGCACGAGTTTTGATGTGTGCTTCATTGTATTTTCTCTCTCCTCTGGTTTGGGGGTTCCGGAAAGGAGTCATGAGATGGGGCCCGAGTGCATATGCAGAGTCACCTGTAAGGGAAAAGACAGGAGGATGTTAGTCATGCATGTGCCCCTTGTGATGTGTGCATCATGGGGGGGACAGTCATGCCTGCCACCCATGTCACTCACCAACCAGCCAGCTGTCCTCATACATGTTCTGTTCGAATTCCATTGGGATGGGGCTCTGATTGTATATAAAGCTGTCATGGCTGGATCCGGGGTGTTTGGCACGTGCCATATGAGGCATTGGGCATCGGCTATCACCTGTACGTTGATGGAGTGCCAATGCTTCCGATTGCAGTATACTGTATGTGCTCTGTGGCACTCGGGGGCTGTAGTGCCACATGTGTGCAATCAATGGCCCCCACAGTGCGTGGGAATCTGGCAATGCTGTAGAAATCTGTCATTGCCTTCAGCCGCAGCTCCTCAGTGGTGGGTCTGATGAACTGGTTGGACATGCATCTGAGGATTGCAGGGACAACCTGGTGCACACATCTGCTCATGGAGGACTGTGACATCCCAGCCACCACTCCACTTGTACGCTGCAATGATCCACTGGCAAGGAAATGAAGTGTTGCCAGTACCTTCACCAGTGGCTGCACTGCTTGTGAGCGGTGTGTCTTGCTGGTGATGTCACCCTGCAGGGTTGTGGTTAGTTCAAGTATTGCATCAGGGCTGAATCTGAAGAGGCGATACACCTCCTCATCCCCCATGCCAAAGAGGCTCATGCGTGTGCGGTATATCCTCTCACGTGCCCGCCTCCTTTGTTCCGGGGGACCCATAAGTAGTGCTAGGACCGCGACTGCCCCTGGCATGTTGGCACACAGAGGTGTTGTCCTTGCACGTGTGGTTGTTCAGCTTGCTAGTTTCGTCGGTAACGCTGCTGCTGTAGCTGCTCTCCTGCTGACCTGTGGCCGTCTGGAGTAAAGATAAAGCAGCTATTTGTAGGAATAACTTTGCGCTAGCCGTTCCACATATGCGTGGCGCATGTAGCCAGCGTATGGTGCTAATCCGTTCGCGAATCGGGACATCTCCCTCATTTGCATATTTGCATGGCAAATCAATAGGCGCGACGGATGTAACAAGCGTAAATATGCGCTAACGATACTCTGGCGAGGGAAAGTTAAGCCGATCGGAAAAGGCCCGTTTTCTGGCACATCTAGGTTGGTGGGTACGGCCACATAGATACAAACGGCGCATCTTTACAGTTACGCGGCGCATATCGATATACTCCAGCGCAAGTCTTGCTGAATCTGGCCCTATATTTACAAATTGAGATCTGTGGGCATTGACGATAGTGAATGTACATAGATAAAAAACTGGTTACAGGAGCGCATCCAAGGGGTGGTGATAAATAGCATATCTTCTGAATGGTGTGGAGTTGTAAGTGGGGTACCTTAAAGTAGTTCTAAATGCAGAAGCTTTTTTAACTTAATGTATTCTAGGCATTAAGATTAAAAACCTTCAGTGTGCAGCAGCTCCCCTCAGGCTCCGTAATACTTACCTGAGCCCCATCTCAATCCAGAGATGTTGCATGAGAGCCTCTGCTGTCTGGGACTCTCCCTCTTGATTGTCTGAGACACAGCAGTGGGTGCTATTAGCTCCCCTTGCTGTCAAAGTTTGTGAGCCAATGAGAAGAAAGAGGGGGCAGCGCCAAGCCCCAGTTCCGTGTCTGAATGAACACACAGAGCAGCAGCTCGACTCAGGTTCCCCCATATCAAGCTGCTTGCTGCAGGGGCACTTGGCAGTAGAGAGGGGCAGGAGCCCCAGCAAGGGACCCTAGAAGAGGAGGATCTACACAGAGCATGTTTGTTATTAAAAAAACAAACAAAAAAAACAATACTTTAATATCACTTTAAGGCTTTGTCCTGAGACCAATCATGTTTAACCTGCTCATAAACAATATAGACGTATAAATAATTCAATCTCAGTGTTTGCTCAAACTAAGCAGGCTAATAACTTCACAACAGAATATAGCAACTTTACAGGAAGACCTTGATTATAAAGAAGTGGGCAACTACATGGAAAATTAGATGCACTTGGAGACTAAAGAATAATTGTCAGGTACTCGCTAGGGGGAGAACCTCTGGGGGAATCAAGGATGGAAAAGGATTTGGGAGTCCAAGTAGACTCGAGGCTCAGCAACCACATGTAATGCCAAGCTGCAGCAAGCACAAATCGCAGACTATTAGCATGCATTAACTAATTGCCGACCGCCCGCCGTCATATTACTGCGGGACGGTGGCACTGCTACGCGGGAGCACATAGCTCTACGTCCTCCCTTTAGCAGCTCGTAGGGCGCGCGCATCCCCCCGAGTCCCGCGCGCGTACGATCGCCGCCGGGCACCCGCGATTGCTCGTTACAGAGCGGGGAACGGGAGGTATGTGTGTAAACACATACCTCTCGTTTCTGTCAGCGGGGGAAACGCTGATCTTCTGTCCATACAATGTATGGACAGAAGATCAGTGATTTCCCCTAGTGAGGCCACCCCCCCATACAGTTAGAACACACCCAGCAACACACTTAACCCCTTCCCTGCCCCCTAGTGTTAACCCCTTCACTGCCAATGGCATTTTTATAGTAATACAATGCATTTTTATAGCATTGATCGCTATAAAAATGCCAATGGTCCCAAAAATGTGTCAAAAGTGTCCGATGTGTCCGCCATAATATCGCAGTACCGGAAAAAAAAACGCTGATCGCCGCCATTACTAGTAAAAAAAAATAATAATAAAAATGCCATAAAACGACCCCCTTTTTTGTAAACGCTTTAAATTTTGCGCAAACCAATTAATAAACGCTAATTGCGATTTTTTTTTAACGAAAAATATGTAGAAGAATGCGTATCGGCCTAAACTGAGGGAAAAAAAAAAATGTTATATCTTTTTGGGGATTTTTATTATAGCAAAATGTAAAAAATATTGCATTTTTTTCAAAATAGTCGCTCTATTTTTGTTTATAGCGCAAAAAATAAAAACCGCAGAGATAATCAAATACCACCAAAAGAAAGTTCTATTTGTGGGAAAAAAAGGACGCCAATTTTGTTTGGGAGCCACGTCGCACGACCGCGCAATTGTCAGTTAAAGCGACGCAGTGCCGAATTACAAAAAGTGCTCTGGTCTTTGGACAGCAATATGGTCCGGGGCTAAAGTGGTTAAAATAGATAAGACTAAAATTCTACCACTTTACAAAACGTTGGTTTTGCCACATCCTGAGTATGCTGTCCAGGTGTGGTCATCAGTCCTCAAGAAGCATGTGCTGGTGCTGGAAAGAGTTCAGAGAAGGGCAACAAAGCAAAAAAGGGGAATGGAGAAACCTAGTTATGAGGAACGACTACAAGCTTTAAACATATTCTCCCTGGAGAAGAGAGACGTTTAAGAGAGAACATCATAATATACAAACATCTAAATGAAGTTGGACAAGTGGTTTAACTTTAAACTGTGTAAGAGTTTCTTGACTGTTAGAACAGAAAAATGTAAAACTCCCTTCCACAGTTGATGGTGTCACTGGGGAGTGTTGAAATGTTCCAAAAACTTTTAGATGGGCATCTTAACAAATGCAATACACAGGAATATGGGGAATGGTAGTGACATACATACACACACATACCGACATAAGTTGAATTAAATGGATTGGTTTCTTCATTAAACTTTACCAATTATGTAACTATGTGATATGTCAATGCACATGAGGGTCCATTGCAGTGTTGCCAACCTACAAGATTGAAATTTACTGGCACGATACCCAAAATTTACTGGCAGACACGTTTTTACTGGCATAAAATTTTATAGGTGCACATTTTAGTATTTAGGCTACAAACAAGTACGCTAAGCAAATAGCAATGTGATTTAAAGTAGATATTAAGGTAAAAAACAGGGCAAATAAGGGCAATGTATTTAGTCACATCACCCCCTGCCTCCACCCCCCTCTGCCACCAACATGCCCTGCTTCACCCCCCTCTGCAGGGCCACAATATCCCCTTGCCTCCAATCTCCCTCTGCCTCCAATCTCCCCCAGGCCCCCTGCCTCCAATCACCCCCTGCCTCCATTGTCCCCTGCCTCCACCCCCCTCTGCGGTGCCACCAACAACCCCTGTCTCAATCCCCCACCCTCTGTGGTGCCACCAGCATGGTTGGGCCATTTCCCTTCAGGTCTGCTCTGATAGTTGGTGGGAGAAGCTGTTTTTGTCTGTGCATAATTAGATTGGTCCAACCTATCAGATTAAACACATGCAGACATGTCCCCTCCCACTGATCACCAGAGCAGAACTTATGAGGAACTGATTGTCAGAAAAATGCCAGAACAATAGCTTTGCCCATATTGTTGCTAGGATGCAAGTAGCTTGAGCCATCTACTGTTCCTTGTTGCTAGAAGCAGGTGGCTTTAACCACCTAGCATCCTAGCAACCAATAGTGCACATTTTACCTGTAAGCGTATACTTAAATTGTAAAACAATAGATGTCCATACAGCAGTCAGTGCTTCCGACAGCAAGATCCAGCACTGAGAGACATATTTTATTCCTCTTTTGTCAATGAGATTTTATTGTACTGAAACACCATATAAGGCATTTTATGGCTAAACTGACCATTTTTCAGAAAAGACGCATTACAAATATTTTGTCGGCAGCTGAGCCGTCAGTGGACTGAAATACTTCCCTCAAGATTTCAGACTACCATCCCATACAAAGTCCACCCAAATGTAACGAAGGTCTGGTTCCCCCAATGTGCTAATTGTGGTCAGCATCAAGGAAAAAGGTCTATGCGGTGACAGAAACATTCTCCACAAGCTCGAGCTAAGGCTGCAGGCTACCAAGCTGTGAGTAATTTTCACTTTCTTCCCATCAACATGTTTCCTTATGTACCTCCATAAAAGAGTTAAAGCCCAGGTTTAGTCAAAAAATATATATATATTTAATGAACTGGCTGTGGATTTAGTTATAATGTTTAGTCCTCTGATCCCACTTAAAATAAAAACAAGGGGCCAGATTCACAGAGCCGTAACTCCTGTCTAACTGGTGTTAGACTGGAGTACTTTCAAATTACGCACGCCGTATCACTAGTTTGAATCCTCAAACCATGATACGGCGGCGTTAGGCTTCGATCTGACATGCTTACGTCTTCGTAAGCCTTCGGATCTACGCTGCAATCTTTTTTCGGCCGCTGGGTGGAGTTTGCGTCGTTTTCAGCGTCAGGGTATGCAAATTAGTTTTTTCCGGCGATCCACGAAGTTACGAGCGTCGTTCGTAATCGCTTACGTCATTTTTTTGCTGCGTAAAGTTAAACCAGCTATTAGCTGGTGTAACGTTACGCAGCCCATGTTAAGTATGGCAGTCGTTCCCGCGTCGACTTTCAATTTTTTTTACATTTTTTGCGTAAGTCGTTCGTGAATAGAAATGTACGTAAACTACGCTACTCAAACAACGAATGACGTAACGACGTGATTCTGAACGGAGCATGCGCAGTTCAATCGCCGCGGGAACGCGCCTAATTTAAATGCCTCACGCCCCCTAATCGCGTAGTTTGATTCCGCCGGGAGAAATACACTACGCCGCCGTACCTTACAGGCCAAAATCTCTCTGAATTCCTCGTAGAGCCAGGTAAAATACGGCGGCGTAGAGTATCTCTGATACTCTGCGGCAATCTAATTCTACCTGCATCTGGCCCAAGGTGCACAAAATCAAGTACAGCCGTGCAATCTCTATTATCAAACATTAGTATACAAAGAAATTTTGGACAATTGTTGTGTGCTTCTAAAAATGCAGGAAGAGTTTGCGGAAGGCTCTTTTCTGTTTCAGCATGACCATGCCCCTGTGCACAAAGCCAGCTCTATATAAAAATGGCTTGATGAGTTTGGTGTGGAAGAATTGGTCTGTACAGGGTACTGACCTTTACCCCACCGAACACTGACTATAAGCCAGTTCTGCTCCTTCAGCATCAGTACATGACCTCACAAATGCTTTGGCTGAGTAGGCATACCTAAAATTCCTTGGAAAGCCTTCCTAGAAAAGTAGAGGCAGCAAAGGGGGGCAACGACCTTATATAGGTGTCATACCCAGTTGCCCACAAACATTTAGCGTCATAGTGTATTACCATAACTACATAAATACTCTTAAACCACTAACATTCAGAACAATACAAACATTGCACATAAGCCAGCCCTTACTCATTTCCATGTATTCTGGTGTCAGTCCAGTGAATGGCTCCAAAGCATAGTCACGGACCCATTGTTGATGTTCTCTAGAATTGTGCAGACTGTTCTCCCGTGAGTCTGTCCTTTCATCCTTCAATTTTCTGAACAATTTTTTCAATTTCCTGAAATAAAAGGAAACATAAAATCTTTTTGCGCCAGCTTTTAAATAAAACTTTGTAGTTTGCTTTGCTCCATGCAACAACTGCTTTAGCTAATAAATGAAAATTTAGTCAAGGCTTATTGGAAAAGCAAAATCTTTTACAAAATCCATAAAATCATAATGACTCATATCCTGATCGTACAAAGAAGAAAAATGCCAATGAATCACAAATGATTTCATTAATTCAAAATGCTGAGTACAGAATATTTTCCGGCCATTGCGACATTAAAGAAATATTTAATGAATCCTTAAAGATACACTCCCATTTTATCTTGAAAGTATAGCATAGACTAGTGCAGTGATGGTGAACATTTTTGAGCCTGAGTGACCAAACTGCGACACAAAAGCAACACATTTTTTCTAAAGGGACAACACAGCAATTAGTGATAGCCACAGATAATGGCCATGGCCTCTCACCAATTCCAGTGACACAGAAACAACACTTGACAACAGAAACAACAGATGTCCTCTCACGCTCGATTGCCCATGGTGGCACCTGCAATCGACACTGCAGTAATGTTATCCTCACAGCTGCTCTGTCCCCTAGCTCACAGTCTCTCTCCCTTGCAGCAATGACTCCCCTCTCTCTCTCTCTCTCTCTCTCTCTCTCTGGGTGGTGATGCTGGCTGGACATTAAAATTGACCCATAGTCTTCTGGGACTACATGTCCCATGATGTACTTTTCCTGGTTCCTCATTTGTCCCTGGCTGCAGCCAATTGGGAGGCAGGCTGAATCAAAGCAGGCAGCGATTGCTGCAAGCGTCGCTCTGTCTCTCTCCAGCGCTGCTTGACAGAAGAAGGAGACAGCCCGCGTTCGATTCTCCCCTTGTCACAGCGCCACTGCACTTCTCACTCCCGCAGCTTCGCCTGGCTGGGGAAGGGAGGATTACAAAGAGCAGGCATTGGCGGCGGCAGGGGCTTCCCAGTATAGCTGGCGTGCCATAGGTTTGCTATCACTGGACAAGTGGATATGGGATGCATCTTACCTGCCAATAGATTTTGTTTTTCATCCCAATACAGTGTTAAATTCTCTGATCACTGCTGAATTTGGAAGGCTCAAAGGCTTTTTGCAGTTCAAAAAATTACACCTGATTACTAATAAATAATATAAAGTGGGGAAAATAATTATTTGATCCGCTGCAGATTTTGTAAGTTTGTCCACTTACAAAGAAATTAAGGGTCTATAATTGTTATCATAAGTGTATTTTAAAGGATAGAGACAGATTATCAACCAGAAATTCAAGAAAAACACATGATACAAATATTATATACTGTATTCAGTTGCAGTTTAGTGAGTAAAACAAGTATTTGAACCCCTACCAACCAACTATAATTCTGGCTCCCACAGACTGGCTGCAGTATGTACTCATGTGGTTCACAGATTAGTCCTGTCAATTTTAGAAAGGGCTCCTAACAACAACTCTGTTGTGTATAAAAGACACCTGTCAACAGAATCTCTTTCTTCCATTAACACCCAGCATCATGGGCAAGACCAAAGAGCTATTAAAGTATGTCAGGGACAAGATTGTAGACCCCGACATGATCTAAATGATTGAGAGAAGGATTGGGAGAAAGTGCTGTGGTCAGATGAGACAAAATTTGAGCTTCTTTGGTATTACCTTGACCCGCCGTATGTGAAGGTAGAAAAATGCTTACTATGACCCTAAGAACACCATCCCTACAATCAAGTACGGAGGTGGAAACATTAGGCTTTGAGTCTGTTTGTCTTCTAAAGGTAGGGCCAACGGACTGGATGGGTCATGTATTGTAAAATCTTGGATGAGAACTTTCTTCCCTCAGCCAGAACACTGAAGATGGGTTGTGGATTGGTCTTCCAGCATGACAATGACCCAAAACATACTGCCAAGGCAACAAAGGAGTGGATAAAGAAGAAACACAATAAGGTCAAGGAGTGGCCTTGCCAGTCTCCAGACCTTAATCCTATAGAAAATTTATAGGAGCTGAAACTTTGGCCTCGTACACACGATCGGACATATCCGATGAAAACGGTCCGCGGACCATTTCCGTCGGATATGTCCGATCGGGAGTTTGATCCGATGGCGTGTACACACCATCGGATCAAATTCCCCGCCGCCGGACGGCGCGGTGACGCGGCGGTGACGTTGACGCCGCCGCGTCATCGCCACGTCACCGCACCAGGAAGTAAAACACTTCCGCGCACGTGCCGAATCCATTCGGCGGCAGCGCGGCGGCGGCGCGGCGGCGGTGGGGCACGACATGTCTGCTGGTAAGTGTACTAACCAGCAGACATGTCGGGCGGACAGATTCCCACCGGATGGATTTCAAAGCATGCTTTGAAATCTGTCGGGTGGAGAAATCTGTCCGCTAGCCCATACACACGAGCGGAGATGTCTGCTGAAACGGTCCATCGGACCGTTTTCAGCGGACATATCCCCTCGTGTGTACGAGGCCTTTGAGTTGCCAAGCAACAGCCAAGAAACCCAAGGATTTAAAGAAGATCTGTAAAGAAGAGTGGACCAAAATACCTCTTGAGATGTGTGCAAACCTGGTTCCCAACCACAAGAAACAACAAGTGGTTTCTCCACCAAGTACAAAGTCATGTTTTGCTTGGGGATCAAATACTTATTTTACTCACTGCAACTCAATTTATAACATTTGCATCATGTGGGTTTTTTCTGGATTTTTAGTTGATATTCTGTCTCTATCATTTAAAATACACCGTTTAAAAAAAATAGTATTGACCCATCTTTTCATTGTAAGTGGGCAGGGGATCAAATACTTATTTTACCCACTGTATGCCAAAATCATTGCATTCTACAGTAAGCCTGTAGCTCCTAACAAGGGTGTTTTAAAAACATAAAAGGAATAGAAGGCTTTGGTGTCAGCACTAGAGGCACTGGAAAGTCTTGCTTGATCTGGGTGCTAAGGATTGCAGAAATACATATATATATATATATATATATATATATATATATATATATATATATATATATATATATATATATATATACAGGGCTTTTTTTCTGGGGGAACTTGGTGGAACTGAGTTCCACCACCTTTGGCTCAGACCCTTTGGTGCCTGCTCACCACAATCACTTGTGAACACAGAAGTCTGGTTTCTGTGTTTACAAGTGACTGCTTTGTAACCCCCCTGAACTCTGCACACTGTATGTAATGCAATTCTGGTATTTAATGCCCCTTTAGGACCCTCCTACTGTTTGTGAAATCATAACGGGTCGTGGTTGAGTTCCTGCACCTATTTTCTGAGAAAAAAAGCTCTGTATATATATATATATATATATTTTATACACACATATGGATAAGATACTGTACTTTCAAAGAACATTGTGATGTAAATACAGCTCACTGAAATATATCATTTATTGACTAAAATAGACACCTTAAATATTTTAATGTTTAACTCCACTGTACTGAAGAATTTGGCTCTGTAAGGCATGATAGGGAAGTTGTCAACTTTAAAAATACAAAATAGGCACAACACCTGTAGCTGGGGTTTTACGAGGCCAGTCACTGTCAATTTCACAAAGGAGCAAAGTCAACAGAGGGATACTTTACAAACAATATTTTTAAAATGTTCTCGTTCTTTTGTGACACTTTTAATGAATTACCTTGGTCAATAAAAAGCTCTACAGTAGTGCACAAAATGCACAATTTTTTTGCATGCTAAACGCCTAATTGTATCATTTTCTATTGGGTGCAGTCGTAATTTAAAGAATCCAAACATACATTAGCAGATAAGATTATTTTCAAAGCTGACAATTTTACTGCCACTTCTTATCAAAACAGAGTTTATTTTAATTCAGTAAGTGCTCAGTATTACAAGCAGACATATTTTTAGCTGCACAAATATTTTTATTGCTCCATACAGTAACATTTGTTAACATTTTTAGAAGCAGCCATCTTATGGTGAATAGGATAGGAAAGCACAGTGTGTTGTTAAAACAGCGCTCTCTAGTGGCAAAACTATGATAATGGCCGAAGACAAAGTGACAAACACAAAAATAAATTCTTGCTACAAGTGAAAGGTTTTTTACAATTATATATATATTGTTATGAAAGTAATAATTTATGTTTATAAATACTGCTTATTGGTAATACGTTTGGATCTTTTAAATGCATCCATCACTGACGTCAATGGTGGGAATAGAGTAAATCATTGACCTCTGTGATATGAATGGAATGCATACCGATGAATGTAGCCTCGTCCTGGACTTATCATCACTCTTCTGTGAACAGAAAACTCCTCTAATCCTGTGTTGTTGTATTAAGTTGGTTTAGAAGACCAAGATTCTCTGTGTGACATAAGTGATAATCAGATGAGATTCTTCAGCTCTCTAGGCATGTTAGAGTACAGCCCAGCTGTCTAAGTTGCTGAGTCTAAGGATAATAACTTCAGACACCCAACATTTTTGTTCCTATACAAAATGTCCCAAAGAATGGGAGTAGTCAGTAAGTTTTAAAGGTAACTGATAACAATCACTTGATCCAGCTGTTTTCCATTGACTTATAGGCATCACCGCAAACCTCTGGCTAAACTATAGGGGAAGGTTTAAAACACCTTGCCCTATTACTCCTCAAGCGTACTTTGATGTTTTGGGTGTTTAGTTTATTCGTCCCATACTTGCAACCAAAAAATATCCCCATAGACAACTTGAACTCCTGCTAAAATGACTGAAATTAGAGCCATTGGGCCTTGCAAGCATCACCTGGCTTGAAATATTTCATGGAAGAATCGGCTGAGCCAATTGTAAAATTATCGGCTGAACAGTTACTGCATTCTATAACATTCAATCACTGCTCAGCAGCGGCAGCAGCCGCAAAAGCAGCGAGTGTCTGAATACAATGGAGATTCCTCCATTCATGCCTTTAAAGGGGTTGTAAAGGTACCTTTTGCTTTTAAATGTCCTTATTTCTTCTGAGAAATCCTCACTTCCTATTCTTCTGTCTGTAACTCCACACAGTAATGCAAGGCTTTCTCCCTGGTGTGGAGTGTCGTGCTTGCCCCCTCCCTTGGACTACAGGAGAGTCAGGACGCCCGCTAACACACAGCTCCTTTCTTTCTCCTTTCTCTATCTGCAACGTAGAGAGCGTCCTGACTCTCCTGTAGTCCAAGGGAGGGGGCGAGCACAACACTCTACACCAGGGAGAAAGCCTTGCATTACTGTGTGTAGTCACAGACAGAAGAACAGGAAGTGAGGATTTCTCAGAACAAATAAGGACATTTAAAAGCAAAGTCAAAGGATGAGGTAAATAAAAGGAAATCTGATCGTGTGTACGAGGCTTTAGAGTACAAATTTATGGGGAAAATGACTGAAGGGTAAGCTACAGGGTGATTAGCCCATGCCTGCACATCTAACCTTGTAGTTCTCTGGTCAGATCAATGGTTTATTGACTTGCCTGCATAATTAGACGAGGAACAGAATACTACCTAGAGAACCCATTCATGACAAAATTAGGCCTTTATGTGGATCAAAAAAATCCTTCAACCTGGACTTTAACTGAAACAAATTTGTACAATTTTCGTTTAATCAGTACAGCTGTCGTTCGAAAATGCAATACAAATGCATTACAGGCATACCCCACTTTTAAGTACACAATGGGACCGGAGCATGTATGTAAAACGAAAGTAAAGCAATACATTTTTTCACTTCTATACTGTAGTGTGGGTGCCAGGGGCTATAGTGGGGGTACCAGAAGCTGTAGTGTGGGCACCAGGGGCTGTAGTGTGGGGGCCAGGGGCTGTAGTGTGGGCATCAGGGACTGTAGTGGGGGTGTCAGGGGAACACTAACATGTAAAAAAGCTCATCAAATTCAAGAGGGAGGCTCCAATCCATACACCGGACATCACGCTGTGCACAGAGGACAGTGCTGTGGAGAGGCTGGATGGCATTCTGTGGCTGACAGGGAAGCTGGAAGAACCACTGAGTGGATGTGATGTCACTGGAGGTGGGGACATGGCCAGGATACAGGAAAAGCACACTGGAATTGGGGAAGGCTACGTGATCAGAGCTTCAGTTCCGTCTAGTGCGGGTACATGAAGCGGGAATATTTGTACTTGTGAGGCACTTTACGTAAACTCGCTGGTATGTCCCTACTCACGAGTGTACATAAAGTGAGTGTCCGTAAAGCGGGGTATGCCTGTTGTGAGGGATTAACTCGGTAGCGGGTGTGTGTGATCCCCTGGATGGGTTCACTACACGCTGAACTGTACAAAACGGCACTTGAGGATGACTGAAAACAAATAATATGGTTTATTTTTCCATCTTGCAGGATACACGTGCAAGCATCAAAACAGCATAAACAAAACAAAACATAAAATAAACCCTTGCCACTTGGGGCGTCTACCTTCCCAACACAGGAACCTACCTATGGAGTCTGACACAGCCTACTGCTGGGCAGACACTGCTGGTCCTACAGCAGAAAACAACAACAAAAGTCTCTTTGATATTTCTCACACAGAAATATCCATCAGCACCTCACCTCTTCAGAAGTGATTGTGTCTGCTCCTTCACTCACAAAGCCCCCAGGATGCAGCAATAAGTCGTTATCCTTAGGCTTTATTTATAGGGGCTTTAATTGCTTCATTTTGAACAGCTGAAGGCTTCTAGCTCCCCAAACCTCTCTGGCCATTTCTACAGCCGACGCCCAATAGTAATTGGTGTATTGTCTACACCAGGCAGAAAAGTATCTTCCGTCGGGGACAACATACACAGATTTACCTGACTTCCTGTCACATACCCCCCCTCTTGTTTCAACCCTAGGGTTGGGACACAGCTTGCCAGGCACGCATGCACTCGAAACACCCCATCTGCATTCCCCATTTTAACACCGGGGCAATGCGTTACCACAAAACTAAATTCCTGAAGGCCCAGGAACCACCTATTTATTCTCCTATTGGTCTTCAACTTTCGGCTGAGGTACATAAGAGGGTGTTCCTTGCTTTGTAATATACTCATTTTCAGTTGTAAACCATGCAAAACCTTAATTGTTTTTTCAATGGACACAAAGGTTTCCCTTGATAGCTCAATCCCTGAAGAACTCAGCGAGTCATAACCAACACCAAGAGCTGAGAACACTGTGCTCTCGGACACATCATTAACTGAACTAGACAAAATTTCTTGTCTAGCAGATACAATCACTTTTGAAATTGTGTTTATGGCTAGTTGTTCAATTATCTTTGCCTCATAGTCTCCCAAAAATGTTTTAGTATTTGTTTCTTTGAAACCATCGACTATTGGACACAAACTCTCATATTCTTCATTCCTTTCAAGACATTTGGAAAAAGCATCCAATAAATTAGGACATTTAGCCTCTCTGACCACTTCAGTGATGGAGGTTTCACAACATTCAGAGGGCTCATCTGCCATTACAGATTCTACATTTTGAAAAATAGATTTTACTTCCAGAGGAATCTCGGTAGTCAAGTCCAAAGTATTATCTTGCGTCACTGGTTCTGACAGAACATTTTCCAAAGACTGGGTTTCACAGGATGTGACACTACCTTTATATTCAAATCCGATTTCATCATGTATGGACTGGCAGCACTGTACTACATGGCTCCCTGCATCATCTAACTGTGTTTCAACCACAGAGGGCAGTCTATCCAAGATTTGAACAGAAACTGCACTGGTTATATCAGACTTTGCAATATCCTCACTGTGGGAGCGTGGTTTTCCAGATTCAACATCACAGATGTCCTCACTTTGCCGATTTAAGGTATCACAGATGATTTCCTGAATTCTATTTCGATCATGACATGCTGGTACCATTAATTCTGAAGACCCAAAACGACTCCTTTTTACTTCAGTAGATACCAAACCCCTCTCTACAGATCCTGCCTGTGGTAGGGGTGACATTGTATTTACTGCTTTCATTTCATTAACATAAAAATTAACACACTGCTCTTCAACATGCAAATAATTCACAGAGGCAAAAATAGCTTCAGTCTGTGTGCATATTTCTTGCAATTCAGATTCCTCAATGACCCCGCTCTGCTGATCATCAATTATGGGAAAGTCATGAATATCACCTGCCTTGCTACATTCACAAGGCTCAGTGAATATTGGACACACTTTTTCTACATCATTTAGTGCAGTGTCAGAATTATGTTTTTCAGCTTTATTTCCATCAAGCAACGGACTGAGAACTGAAGATGTGCAAACCCCTACTTCCTGCACTTCAGCCACTTAATTTGCCCTGAAGCGGTCAGGGATTTCACTTTTAACATCACTTCCAGAAAGTTCAGCTTCATTTTCCATAAAGTCCTTCAGATTTAGCTTTCTAAGAATTGCCTCCTCCTCATCGCTGTATCTTCCACACATTCTTCATTATTTATTGTTAGTCCATTCTGAGTGTTGGCTGTTTCCGTAGGAAAATCATCAACTTTAACATCTTCATGTTCCGTTTCTGCTTTGGTAATCTTGGTGACACCAGGAACTCCTAACTTGGCAGAGTAGGCCCAAAGAAATGAACCGGGATCCATACAGCCCTGGCACACCATCTCATGAAACTCAACGGGCTCCGATGGAACTGCCTCTAGGTGCCGACCATGAAACCAGTCCTCACACACCACACACTGGATCATCTCATCTGGGGTCTCATCCTCAGGATCGGGGTACGGTCTCTTACATGTGCAGTACAGGCCAAAGAAATTGTTATT
Source organism: Rana kukunoris (assembly GCA_029574335.1). NCBI lineage: Eukaryota > Metazoa > Chordata > Amphibia > Anura > Ranidae > Rana > Rana kukunoris. The sequence goes on from CM056051.1 coordinate 406,979,406, forward strand.
GTTATTATTAGCCAGGTTTTTCTTCTCTTTATCCGGATATAACTTGCACTCCAGCTGTTTAAATTTGGCATTTCCACAATCGCAGCGAAAGTTCCTCTTGGTGTAGAGCTCAAACAGGTCGTGGCCTTCATGACACTTGTATGTATAGGCCAGACATATCCCAGCAGGCTCCTCTTAATCCGGGGTGCAGGTACTGCAGGCGTACAGCACTTGTCTCTTCACATAACCCAGGGGGTAGGAGCACTTTTCGGAATCGCTCCCCACCTGCACAGCAGACACCTCATCCTACTCCTTCACTGCCATTTGCACCTTTACTTCCTCCTTCACTTCATCTTCTGCAAGCTCTTCGCTGTCAGAATCATCACAAGGTAGAAGATGGAAATCCTCAAACCCAGCCTCATTTTCTTCATTTTCTCTGTTGGTGAAAGAACCGGAACAGAGAGCAACTGCTTCAGACATTAGGTCACTTTTCTCATTTTCAGCATGAGCCTTTGTACAACTAAAAGATTCTTGATTTGAACCATCATCTTGACAGACAAATTTTCCAGAGCAGAGTCCCAGCAACTCATCCATAACCCCTATCTTGGAGTCATTTGCATCAGGCTGGCTGGTGTTGGACTGTGATTGGTAAAACTTTCCTGAGCAGAGATCTAACAGTTCGCCCATATTTGCATCCATAGCATTCTCATCCATATTGTCCATCACAAGTCTTTGCTTGGCAGAGCTTTACTTGCTCCTGTTGCGGCCAACATTTAGAAAACCATGAGCATGCGTGACAACGATCTCTTCATTGTAATCCTCATCACTCCAAAGTAAGCTTTCCGTGCAAGAATCGCTGCTTTTACCGGAACACGGGGCCTTATAATCACTGTTGAGCTTTGAAGGTTGTAATTGTTTTGGTGAGAGCTCCTTAGAAACCTCTATGTTCTCTTCCCTACCAGACAGCTCTGACTTTGCTTTCTTTTTCTTTTTTCTTTTTCATTGACTTCAGACTCAAGAAATCTTTGAATTTTTCTTTAACACTTTCAGACAGCTTGTCTGGCTTGCGATGAGACTTCTGGATTAAGTTCTCCTTGGTTTTTTCTTTTAGGGACGGTTGGTGGGAATTTGAACTGTTTGTGGTGCGTCTTCTCTTTGAGCTTTGCTGACTGGCCTTTTCGTGAGCTAAAAAGCATCTTGTCTGCATATGCCTCGTGACAGGACTCTGATCCTGCTCTGACTTGTCAATGCCATGGAAATACTTCATATGGTAATGCAGCAATTTGGCTTTGCGAAAAGATCTGGAGCAATCCAAAATCTTGCCTTTAAACTTGTTGGGTTTCAAGGTAACAGCTTTGGTAGCTGGATCATCAAGTTTCTTCAAAGTATTTGCTAAAGGTTCACTACTGTCTTTAGCAGAACTGTCAGACCGTTGATTCAGCTTCATAGGAGCTGCTACTGCGGGGACAGACGGGACCTCCTCAGCACCTTCTTGTACATGAGGGTCTTTCTCTTCTGGTTTGATCTCGTCTGGTTTGACCTCTGGAACGCCATTCACAACATTGGTTTCCACAGGCTCTACAGACTCTTCTACTACTAATGCCGGCTCCTTTACTTTGGGAGTTTCAGGCTCTGCCAGGGCACACTCCTCTGGCTCCACTTCTTGTTCCTCTGGTGAAGTACTACCCTCTGGTGATGATTCCATCTCAACAACAGACATGGTAACCTCTATAGCATGATGATTCTTTGGATTCTCAATCAGAGAGGGCTTGCTATCCTTTTTCTCTGTTCTCTCAGATAGTTTCGTGATGGCCTCCATTTGCTGCTGGTGAGCTGCCATGCTCTTTTGGTAAGCCTGTTTTTGAGCTGCAAGGCTCTCTCGGTGAGCTGCCATGCTCTTTTGGTGAGCTGCAAGGCTCTCTCGGTGAGCCTGTTGTTGAGCTGCAATGCTCTGTTGTTGAGTTGCATTTGCTATAATCAGCTGTTTCAGCATCTCCTCCATTTTGGGTTTACTTTAACTGCCCGCATTCTCCACCATGTGTGAGGGATTAACTCAGTAGCGGGTGTGTGTGATCCCCTGGATGGGTTCACTACACGCTGAACTGTACAAAACGGCACTTGAGGATGACTGAAAACAAATGATATGGTTTATTTTTCCATCTTGCGGGATACACGTGCAAGCATCAAAACAGCATAAACAAAACAAAACATAAAATAAACCCTTGCCACTTGGGGCGTCTACCTTCCCAACCCAGGAATCTACCTATGGAGTCTGGCACAGCCTACTGCTGGGCAGACACTGCTGGTCCTACAGCAGAAAACAACAACAAAAGTCTCTTTGATATTTCTCACACAGAAATATCCATTAGCACCTCACCTCTTCAGAAGTGCTTGTGTCTGCTCCTTCACTCACAAAGCCCCCAGGATGCAGAAATCAGTCGTTATCCTTAGGCTTTATTTATAGGGGCTTTAATTGCTTCATTTTGAACAGCTGAAAACTTCTAACTCCCCAAACCTCTCTGGCCATTTCTACAGCCGACGCCCAATAGTAATTGGTGTATTGTCTACACCAGGCAGAAAAGTACCTTCCATCGGGGACAACACACACAGATTTACCTGACTTCCTGTCACACTGTACATACAACACATGACATCACTTCCAAATTTTTGTTCTGTCGTGAGCAAATTTTCATGATTTTAGTAAACTCATCAGATTCAATCTGAGATTAGCATCCAAAAAAAAAGGACAATCATTTGTCCGATAATCTCATTGTGTGTATCGCATAAGGTTATACGGAATAAGTCAAATTGCTTAAAAAAGAACTGTGATAAGCAGGAACTGTCTCATTTCTACTTTTGACTAGCAGTTGGGGGCAATTGCAATTCAAATTATAAGCTCATATCTGATTGGTTGCTTTAAAACAAATCCCTTTTATTTATAAACACCTCTTTTATACCAGCAACATATAAGTCACACTCTCTCAGCTGGAAGAAAACAAATGGAGCAAGAGAAAGGAAATAAATCTCTGAGTGCCCTTAGCTTTTTGTGTTATTAGCCATGCTGCTAAAAAAACAACAGTAATGCCCATGTATGTCAATGACATACATGCACGCTATGATTGTAAATACATCTATGTTTTCATGCTAACAATTTGTTTTCTTGAGTAACACTTTGTTGCTTTTGAAATGGAGCTCCTAGGCACTTAAACCAAATTTTCCGAATAATATCCATAACAAAATATCTATTGTCTAGCGGGGGTAAGCTCTTTCATTCCTTACTGGCCCCTGGAACGATTTAGTACAATGTGTCCTGTTCCTGCTACAGGGGATTTCTATTGATATTTTGATTTGCATTTGCTTCAGTGTCTTGCAGAGTTGCAGACTAAACAGAAGCAAAGGACGTTGTATAACATGAAGGGTGATGCCCTGAGTAACGTAGTGGAGTACATGTGGCATCCAGTTACAATTTATCCTCATGGACATCTGGGTCTTGTTCTCTTGTTCTCTATATTTGGGTAAGATAATTAACAATATACACAACATACTCTGCATTAAAAGCAAGCAAGATGTAAAGGTTATTTTGACTTTTGAATACAGCAGCTAATACTGAGAGAATGGACCCCAAGATCTGTTTGGCAAGCATAACACTTCTGCAGCACTTCTTTTGCACCACAAGGTGTCCTCAGTCTACTGGGTTTAACGTTGGTAACCCCATACTACCGGCTTGCTCTGAGCCCAGGTTGTCATGGACACCCCCCCTTGGCACAGCATCCTGGGTTCACTGTACTATTATATCAACAGCAGTCACACGTCACTACATGCAGCATTTGGGTTTGAGACATGTAACAAAGCAGCCATGAGCCAGCAATAAATTCCATGGAAAGCAAATATATGTGTATGTATATATCATTTCTTAGTTCGGGGGGTAAGGAGGGGCTCAGGGGGACAGGACAATAAAAACTAGATTTTCAATTTAAATGCTGGTTTCTCACACTGATTATACTCATATTACCAACACTCCCCAGCCTGGCAACATTTCCCACCCCCCACATAACAGTGCTGGTGTCTAGAAAGCATGTTGCTTTACCTGTAGTGCCACCAGCTTACTATGTTCTTCTGGAATTTGAAAAAAAAGATGCTGTAAGAACCTTTATTTTCAGAGGGACTCACTACCAGGGGACAGGAAAAAACCAACTCTTTAAAGCGGGATTCCACCCACAATTTTTTTTTTCTAAAAGAAGCTACTAACAGTGTAGCTGCTGACTTTTAACCCCCCTGGCGGTATTCCCGAGTCTGACTCGGGGGTTAGATCTTCATGCTGCGTTCGGTAACCCAGAGTCAGACTCAGACTCGCCTCGCTGAATCCACAGGCAGCGTTTACTTACCTTGTCCGTGGATCCAGCGATACATCCGTGCTGTATGAGCGAGCAGGTGCTCGCTCGATTCACACAGGGCCCGTGTGCCGCCGAGCTCTGTTCCCTGCGACGTTACGACGCACGGGGGCGGAGAACGGCACCATATTCAAAAAAGTAAACAAATACATTACATACAGTATACTGTAATGTTATAGATTACAGTACTGTATGTAAAAAATACACACACCCCCCCCCCTTGTCCCTAGTGGTCTGCCCAGTGGCCTACATGTACTTTTATATAATAAAAACGGTTCTTTCTCACTGCAAACTGTAGATTGTCCATAGCAACCAAAAGTGTCCCTTTATGTCAAAAATGGTTTTAGATCAGCTAGAAAACAGCGATAATAAATTATAATCACTTGCAGAATTGAGCGATAGCGATTTGTGGGGGAATTCGTCATAAAAATAAATAAATAACGACAGCGACAATTCTGCAACTGAGCAAATTTCAGTTATTTTGAGTTGATTACATTATTGAATAATTTTTATTATGATTATATGATTATTTGTTATAATTATTTATAATTATTTATTAGATTATAATTTATAATTTTGTTTTTTAAAAAATTTCATACCCGGGATGCCTATTAGACTCTGGTTTGGTCAGATTTAAGTGAGTTATTCCTTAGAATTTCAGGCCTACAGTATAAAACGCAGAATTTCCTTGCAAATAATGGTACCGCTTTCAGCACCTAAAATCTGAAAGAATCATACCGCCAGGAAGGTTAATAAGGACACTTACCTGTCCTACTTGCCCGCGCTGATGGCGATCCCAGGATCGTTGCAGGTCCCGCACCGCCATTCACACTAGGGGTAACAGGCAGTGAAGCCTTACGGCTTCACTGCCCATTTCCTACTGCGCCTGCGTGAGTTTCGTGCTGGCTTGTGAATGGGCGGCTGTTCTCTGAGAACACACACAGAAAGCTGCGCGCCCCATTCACTAGGAGAAGAAGCAGAAGAAAACACACCACGGTGGGTAAGAGGCAGATTACGGACTTCCGCATTTTCACTTTTTTTTTTACAATTATTTTTGGATTTTTGGCAAATTTTTTTATTCCTGGGTGGAACTCCGCTTTAATATACTAGCAAAGACCCAAAAGCAGGTGATTGAAAACCCCCTTTAAGGTGTATGCAAGCCAAACCTTTTCTTTTTTTCCGTTTTAGACAGAGTAGGGAAAAGTTAAAGTAGGACTAAACTCTCTCAATCAACATTCAATATTTGAATCCTTATGCTGCTAGTCTTTGTAAATAGGAAGGAAGATACTGTATATTATATTTTCTTGTTTTATTACATTTTTTTCCTTGAGTTGCCTCCTGGTTTCTGTCCTAAGTCGAAATGATGTCATACATCCCAGGAGTCTTCATGGGCATTTTCTTCTCTTTCGTCTGGAGGAGGTGCTTTCTCAGCTAAGCAAACCCTCATGTCTGCATGCCTGAGCTAAAGGCAGCAGGATTTCAGTAAGTAAATCCTATCTAAATCATCTGACCTTACTCAAACTGGCCACAGCTAAAAATGGGGGTGTTTTTAAAACTAATTTCTCAATAAATTAAAGCATGGAGACATGGATGGATGGGTGTGTTTATGTTGAATATTATGAACAAATTAAATAGTGTTTTTAGCTTGTGTTGCTCAGATATAGTTAAATTATGCTTTAAGTTTCAAAAGATTACAAACGACCTGTAACACCTGGTGCAAACTCCCACTTTCTGTTATTGGTAGGATTAATTTGATTAAGATGGTGTGGGGCCCCCAACTGTTATACATCATGCACAACTCCCTTCAGTGGATACCCCGTAGGTGGTTTGCTCGGATAGATACCTTGTTTAGATCATTATTTGGAAGAAAAAAATTGCCTGCATCCAACTTTCTACATTACAATATAGTAAAGATCAGGGAGAAACGGCAGTTCCTAGCCCTAAATTCTATTTCCTGGCCTCTCAATTACAGCATTTGTGTGGAATGGGGTGTGTTGAGGAACGCGATTCCATTGATACATTGTTACGCATGGGGTCTTGGGATGCCTCGGTTTTGGCGTGTTCTTGGTGAGATCTAACTTGAGTATTACAGGTTTTCTTGCAGAGACTCCTCTGTGGGACAATCCCAATCTAGAGGAAGTCTATAAGCTGGAGGGTTTCCTGCCTTGGAGACTGGCTGGTATTCGCAATATTGCCCAGATCTATCACCAAAACGTACTTAAATCATTTCAGGATTTACAAAATGAGTTTGGCCTCCCTAGGCATCAGTTTTATAGATACTTGCAGCTCCGGCACGCCTTGCAGGCCCAGGGTCAGACTTCAGTTCTCCAATTGTCTAGTCATCGCCTGATAAGAGAAGTATTTTTTAGCAAGGACAAAAAAGGCCTAATTTCCTATGTATACTGAACCCTTTTATCGACTGTACAGGACTCAGCGACTTTACCGTGTAGGAGAGGGTGGACGGAGGACCTGGGAGATATTAACAGTGAAACATGGGACATATGTTTACAAGTAGTGTTGAGCGGAATACGCCATATTCGATTTCGCGATATTGCGCGAATATATAGAAGAATATTCGCGAATATTCGCTAATATCGAATATTCGTGATATTTTATCCAAAAAATTATAATGCGCTAATGCGAAAATGATTGCGAAATTCTCATAAACGGGGATCATTTCCTGTATTACTAAACTAATATGCACTAAACACTAACTCTACACTAACTCTACTTAAAAGAAAGGAAAATAAGGGGGAAAAAGAAGGGCGGAGAAGATAATCGCGCAATATTCCGTTTGCCGAATATTCGAGTTATTCTGATTGGCTCTGATGCAAAAGAAGGGTGGAGAAGATAATCGCGCAATATTCCGTTTGCCGAATATTCAAGTTATTCTGATTGGCTCTGATGCAAAAGAAGGGCGCATCAGAGCCAATCAGAATAACTCGAATATTCGGCAAAAGGAATATTGCGCGATTATCTTCTCCGCCCTTCTTTTGCATCAGAGCCAATCAGAATAACTCGAATATTCGGCAAAAGGAATATCACGCAATATTCCTTTTGCCGAATATTCGAGTTATTCTGATTGGCTCTGATGCAAAAGAAGGGCCGAGTAGCTGATGCGATTCTTTTATGTTGCCGAAAATTCGCAATGCGAATTTTCGGCAACATAAAAGAATCGCATCAGCTACTCGGCCCAGGGTCTCTCTCTAATCATACCAGCAATGCTTTTAGACGTCGATGGAGATCACTAGGATGTGATCTGTTTTACAAATAAATTTGAAAAAATATTCGGCGCAATATTCAAGTTATTCGCGAATACTCGAATATGCAATATTCGTAGCGAATATTCGCAATGCGAATATTCGTGAGCAACACTATTTACAAGCAGGACCCCTTACATCAGTTTCGCAGTCTCATAGGTCTCACTTGTTTCTGCTACATAGGGCATATCGCACACGGATTCAACTGTTCCGTTGGGGAAGAAGGGATTCTTCTCTGTGTCACAAAAACTGTGGGGAGGAGGGTTCACTTATTCATCTGATGTGGCGCTGTCCCAAGCTGCACTGGTTCTGGGGTAATGTTACGGAGGTTATTTCCTCAGTTTTTCAAGTTAAGGTCCCCTTGGACCCCCTAATATGTATACTAGGTGCAGTAGATGAAGAGGTTTATCCTCATCCAGTTAGCATTGCAGTGATCAGACTTCTGTACATAGCAAGAAAACTCATAACTAGATTTTGGTTGTCCCCGCACGCACCGACCAAGAAACAGTGGATTGATTCCATTTGGCAGCCCTGGATGGAGACCCCGGGATTAACACCTCCGAGACTGGTTTTGTCTAGGTTGTTGCAGATTTGAGAAACATCTTTTATCTGAAAGTAAATGTGGGTTCTGTTGGTTTTGTATATTACATAAGAACGATATTCTAGGCCATGGGTCTTCAAACTACGGCCCTCCAGTTGTTCAGGAACTACAATTCCCATCATGCCTAGTCATGTCTGTGAATGTCAGAGTTTACACAATGCCTCATGGGATGTGTAGTTCCACAACAGCTGGAGGGCCGTAGTTTGAGGATCCCTGTTCTAGGCATTTCGATGTGATAACTGGTGGGAATTGGTTTTGAATATATGGGCAGACTGCAGGTTGCAAGGTTTCAGTTTTGGCCTGTTGGCCTCATGAGTGGTTGTGTCGGGCGGTGGGGCTGTTTCTGCCTGCCTAGTACGGTTTAATCTTTGTCATTGTCATTATGTGTCTTGTCTACAATTTTGGTGCCACCAATGTATCATATGGGATGTGTATGTTTCCTCCTGTTATTTTCTGTGACTTTCATTGTGTGGGTCTGTATTTTGTATCTTATTTTGTTGGCACAATAAACCATGTTTCTGATTTAAAAAAAAAAAAATGCTCTAAAATCCCCTCCCTTTCCTTTTTTGTCGGTGTGCCATTGGCAATTTTTCCCTTTACTTCCTGTTCAAGAGATACAAAATGACATCTCTCCAAACTGAGGGGAAGTCCCTGTTTGGACAGTTGCCACTGGAGCAGATGTTCCTTTTGGAAAACATTGTGGAATTCCCTTTACTTTCTCTGCCATCAGAGGGTGAATCTCCTTAGGAGGGACACAGACAGCAATAAAAACTTGACAGAGGTTTTATCACTTTCCCAATCCATCCAAAAGTAAAAAAGGATGAAAGTTTTATCATTAGATACACTTTAAGTAAATTAAAACTTACATTTTTATTCTTTCAGCGTGTTTCTTATTTCTTTGTTAACAAATGCTATCATTGTTTTTTCTTTTGTTATTATTATTATCCAATAAACATTTTTTCTAAGGTGATGACTTTTCCCCTAATAACATGCTGGGTAAAATTATGAATGGAGAAGCTGGTTTGGTATTTACTATAGTAGCATTCTTGTGTAAATGGTGTAATTAAAAAGTAGGAAAATATCAGGCCTGAACCTGCTGAGGAACCGCTGCAAGTCTAAAGGAATTACAGCCTGATATGACTTGAAAAACATGTGCATTTTGCTGGGTTTAGGACTCCTCGAGAATCATTTTAAGAATAGAACAAAACTGACATATAAGCCCACTTGAAGCCTCCATATTTATTACTGAAACACAGTCAGGCTGCATATGCAGTAATAATTAGACATGTGCATTCGTTTTGGTTAGAATGCATTTTCTTCCGAAAATCTTTTTTTTTCGTTATCGTTTTAAGAAACGATAACGAAAGCGCAAGAAACAAAAACCGAAAGAAAGATATTTTCGTTTTCGTTGCAGTAAAAATTTGATATAGAGAGATTCGACGCTAACTGAATACAGTGAATGAATAGCAATCTGTCTATCGAACCTGATATACACACACATACGGTACTTTTCGACATTATAGAGAAAAGATTTTACATCATAGAGAAAAGATTCGACACTATAGAAATAATAGATTCGACATTACAAAGAATAGATTTTGATTTATGAGAAAATAGATTCGACATTATAGAGAATAGATTTGACATTATAGAGAATAGAAGGCTTATGGTATATATCGAAAGTGCTAAGCATATTCGACGGAGAAGATATACTGCACTCGTACATTTTAATGCTCCGCCCATAGGCTATAGAAACATTCTAATGTTGGTTGACTAGGACTAGTAATAATAATATAATTATTTATTATTATCATTACTAGTCATACAACATTAGAATTCTTGTAGGCGGAATATTCGACCGGAAATGTACGATTCGGCGTAAAGTTTCAAAGTTCCGTCGAATATTATTTGACCATTCGACAGAAACCAAGTCTTTTTGGATTTTGGGAAGAAAACGAAAAACGAAATAAATCAAAACGATTTCGGGAATAACTAAATACATTTATTTTCCAGACGAAAACGAAAAAAAACGAAACAAAATGTTCCAGTCTGCACATGTCTAGTAATAATTAGTGTAGCTCACGAATATTCGTATTGCGAATATTCGGCTCGAATATGGCATATTCGAGTATTCGCGATATATTCCGAATTTCGCGGTGAATATTCGCTATTTCGAATATTCGTATTTTTTCAATTTTTTTTTAGAACAGATCACATCCTAGAGATCCCCATCGACGTCTAAAAGCATTGCTGGTATGATTAGAGACCTTGGGCCGAGTAGCTGCAGCGATCATTTTATATTGCCGAAAAATCGCAATGCGATTATTCGGCAATAGCGATATCGCGCGATTATTTTCGAGAAATTCGCAATATTGTTTTTAGCTAAAATAACACATATATTCGATTTCAGAGTGTTACTGTCGAAATTCCGCAATCAATTTCTCATTCGCATTTTTGCGAAATTACGATAAAATATCAAGAATATTCTGAGCCAATCAGAGTGCTCCTTCCGCATTTGCCGAATATTCGCAATTATTTTATATTGTAATATATCACAAATATTCTGAGCCAATCAGAGTGCTCCTTCCGCATTTGCCGAATATTCGCAATTATTTTGTATTGTAATATATCACGAATATTCTGAGCCAATCAGAGTGCTCCATTCCGCATTTCTCGAAATTTCGCAATTATTTTGTATTATAAAATATCACGAATATTCTGAGCCAATCAGAGTGCTCCTTCCGCATTTGCCGAATATTCGCAATTATTTTGTATTGTAATATATCACGAATATTCTGAGCCAATCAGAGTGCTCCATTCCGCATTTCTCGAAATTTCGCAATTATTTTGTATTATAAAATATCACGAATATTCTGAGCCAATCAGAGTGCTCCTTCCGCATTTGCCGAATATTCGCAATTATTTTGTATTGTAATATATCATGAATATTCTGAGCCAATCAGAGTGCTCCTTCCGCATTTGCCGAATATTCGCAATTAATTTGTATTGTAATATATCACGAATATTCTGAGCCAATCAGAGTGCTCCATTCCGCATTTCTCGAAATTTCGCAATTATTTTGTATTATAAAATATCACGAATATTCTGAGCCAATCAGAGTGCTCCTTCCGCATTTGCCGAATATTCGCAATTATTTTGTATTGTAATATATCACGAATATTCTGAGCCAATCAGAGTGCTCCATTCCGCATTTCTCGAAATTTCGCAATTATTTTGTATTATAAAATATCACGAATATTCTGAGCCAATCAGAGTGCTCCTTCCGCAATAGCGAAATTTCGCAATCATTTTATTTCCAAAAAATATCGCGAATATTCGCATTTAACAAATATATCTCGAATATTCGACTATATATTCGAGATATATCGCAAAATCGAATATGGCATATTCTGCTCAACACTAGTAATAATCATATTTTTCTTTCTCTGCATATTTACATACTAAGAGCTGTAGTAAAGGTCAAAATACCCCATGCTAGCAACACGCTGGAGAGTCAGACCAGCAGGTTGGAGTTTCAGAATTTTGAAGATCCAGGCTGGTAAAAAGTGAAATACACATCTGACCTTTCTTTGTCTAGTATTACCACATACATGTTTCCCCTTTCTTCCCAATCTCTTGCACATAGCTCCCAACTTTCCCTGATTTCGAGGGACTGTCCCTGATTTGGAGCAAAGTCCCTCTGTCTCTCTTTGCCTCTCATTTGTCCCTCATTTTGGTCTGATCTATATAGTTGTACAAAAATGTACATAAAATGCACTTTTTATCTTTTAAAGTGCTAAACCTTTCATCCAAATTCTAATATGCTTCACTTGTAAATTTTAAATGCCAATATAAAGCAATAGGAGTGGTTAAAAAAAAGTCCTTGTGGATTTAATTAATCTTTTTTGGGGTTATTCCCCTTTAACCACTTGTCCACCGCCCACCTTAAAATGACGGCGGGCGGAGGACTCCATTCTCCTGACATCACGTCATATGACGTGATGTCTTTTTAAAGCTGCGGGCGCGCGCCGGCGGCGCGCGCGCGCACCCGCCGCTCTGCTGGGATCCCGGTGCGAGTGCCCGGCGGCAACGATCGCCGCCGGGCACAAGCGATTGCCCAGTAACTGAGCGGGGACGTGGAGCTCTGTATATAAACACAGCGCTCCACGTCCTGTCAGGGAGAGGAGACCGATGCTGTGTCCCTTGTACATAGGGACACAATCGGTCACCTCCCCCAGTCACCCCCCCTCCCCCTACAGTTAGAACACTCATAGGACACACATTCAACCCCGTCCCCGCCCCCTAGTGGTTAACCCCTTCACTGCCAGTCACATTTATACAGTAATCAATGCATATTTATAGCATTGTTCACTGCATAAATGTAAATGGTCCGAAAAATGTCAGAAAAGTGTCCAAAGTGTCCGCCATAACGTCGCAGTCCCAATAAAAAAATCGCAGATCGCCGCCATTAATAGTAAAAAAAAAAAAAAATGCCATAAACTATCCCCTATTTTGTAAACACTATAAATTTTGCGCAAAACAATCAATAAACGCTTATTGCATTTTTTTTTTACCAAAAATATGTAGAAGAATACGTATCGGCCTAAACTGAGGAAAAAAATATATTTTTTATATATTTTTTGGGGATATTTATTATAGCAAAAAGTAAAAAATATTGCATTTTTTTCAAAATTGACGCTCTATTTTTGTTTATAGCGCAAAAAATAAAAACCGCAGAGGTGATCAAATACCACCAAAAGAAAGCTCTATTTGTGGGAAAAAAAGGACGCCAATTTTGTTTGGGAGCCACGTCGCACGACCGCGCAATTGTCAGTTAAAGCGATGCAGTGCCGGAAGCTTACATTTTGTCTGGGCAGGAAGGGGGTGTAGGTGCACAGTAGGCAAGTGGTTAAGGGGTGTGTCATGGGGCATGTCCTATGCCTACATACATTTGCAAGTAGGCAATCTCAAAATGTCGGGAGGTATGCTTGCAGAACAGGTACACCCACTGGACACCAGATTTTAACCTTGAGCTAGCAAGTGGCAAGCCAAAATTATCACATTGTTCAAGTCCTAACACTACCAGAGTAATAATAAATAAATAAATAAATATTACATGGTTGAGTTTGTTGCCTGTGTTCTTTATATTTATCTTGAGTTCTTCCATAATAAACGTAATATGGGTAAAGGAATAAGCTGTAGATTAAACTGTTTATGACATGAATGTTCCCTGCCTTGCGCTGAGGAATTTAAAATTCCCTTTACGAAATCTATACCGACATTGTCTATTTCAAGAAACAGCGGGGAAAGAACATCAAAGAGCATCAGAACTACAAGCGACTGGAAGTTTACAGCATCCAAATTAAATGGTAGTGAATGAAGCACTCAACTTGCTCAAGATTAATGTAATGGGATAATTACACCCAAAAAAAAGACACTTTTTTGCCAGGCGGCTCAAATTTGTGTACTTTTCAGAAATCTGGTGTTTATAAGACACTTGTAAAAGCCACAGCATTCTGCAGAAATATGGAAATTGTAGGTTCTAATGTTTAGCGTGCATTAATTATCTCCTTCTGGCTCTGTTATTATTCAACATTAGTATTACTGACATATGTTTACTTGGAAGAGGCCCTTAAAGTACTAATTAAGCATGAACGGTAACTGTAGGTGGTGAACCAGCAGCAATATGTTGAAAAACATGAAAGAGAAACAGTCACAGCTGGGCTTATATGTGAATCCAAATGTTTTGGGATAAAGCTGAACTTTAAAGGTCACTTGTTAACAAATGTTGTCCACCTTGCACCATTCATTAATTTATTATAAAAATACCCCAAAGCCCTTTTTCACTTTCCGGATTCCACTATCATGTGCAGCAGTGGCGTTGCTAGGGGGTGGCTTCTGGGGCTATAGCCCGGAGTCTGGGGCCCATAGCCCAGAGTCTCTTACCGGGTGGGTGTAGTCCTGCAATTATCAGGTATGTCTCGGTCTCAGGCACCTTCACTCCCGGACACTGTATTGTCCCGGAATGAAACTAACACTGGAAGCAGTTCGGAATGCAGGGGACAGGGTTAGACTGAGCCGCGGTAGCGCTGGCTCTGGCTCCGGCTCCGTCTCTGCCTTCACCTGACTCTACTACTGACCACTGGTTGCTAGAGCCACCTAGCGTCTAGCAACCAGTGATGTCACGGCCGTGACTCCCTACCTACCCAGCATTCAAAATTCCACGTCCTTCTCCTCCGCGCTAATGCTCGTGAGGCCCAAAGGATTGGGCCCAGCCCCTTTGTCATGGTTCTGGTTGGGAGAGTCCTGCTGCTTGTCCAGTGGTGGTGGAGTGCAGGACAGCAGCATCTTTAAACAGGGAGGGGAAGGCCTGGGCAGCCGGGAAGAGCCCAGGAGGGAGTGAGAGAGAGAAGACTAGACCTCCTAGCCACCCTGAGCAGCTTCCCAGATGCCTCCCAGAGCCTTCACTCCTTCTCCAATGTCCTCTCCCAGCTGTCACTGTCATGGAACAGGAAGAAAACAGGCTGACAGATGACGGGTGCGAGGTAGTTGCATCACACACAGACACCCACGCAGACAGGGACTGGGACAATAGGGACTGCAGGCAGGGCTAGAGGGTCTCTCTTCCCCACCCCTCTCTCTCATCCTTACTCACCCACTTCTCAGCCAACCCCCTCTCTATCTCACCCACCCTCACCCCCTCTCTCTTACCCCCTCTCATACACCCCCTCTCTCTCTCATCCGCCCTCACCCCCTTCTCACTCTCACCCGCCCTCAACACCCTCTTTCTCTCTCCCCCTCTCTCTTTCACCCTCCCTCACCCCCTCTCTCTTTCACCCCCCCTCTCTTTCTCTCACCCACCCCCTTTCTCTCTCCCACCCTCTCTCTCTCTCACCCACCCTCACGCCCTCTCTCTCCCTCTCACCCACCCCCACTCCCTTTCTCTCACCTAACCTCCCCTTTTTCTCCCACCCCCTCTCTCTTACACACCCTCTCCCACACCCCCTACCCTCTTACCCACCCTCACCCCCTATATCACCCACCCTCACCCTCTCTCTCTCTCTCTCTCTCCCACCCCAACCCCTTCTCTCTCTCCCAACCTCTCTGGGGACCCTGATGTAAGGGGGCTCTCTGGGGACCCTGATGTAAGGGGAGAATCACTGGGGACCTTGATGTAAAGAAGGAGCTCTCTGTGGACCCTGATGTAAGTAAGGGGCTCTCTGGGGACCCTGATATAAGGAAGGGGTTCTGTGGTGACTAATGTAAGGGGGAGGCTCTCTGTGGACCCTGTTGTAAGTAGGAATCTCTGGGGACCCCATTGTAAGGGGAGGGTCTCTGGGAACCCTGAAGTAAGGGGTGCTCTCTGGGGACCCTAATGTAATTAGGGAGCTCTGGGGACCCTGATGTAAGGGTCTGAACTCAGATATGTAACAATATTTTTTATATTGTATATATGACTTTCTTTACTTCACTGCTATGGGCTCTAGCCCCAAATATTTTGTAGACCTAGCACCCCTGATGTCTTGAAAGTAAAGACTGGTGAACCAAGGTTGAAATCTAGGCCCGCCTCTGAGCAGTCCTGTTTCTTTTCCCCTTCCCCAATCATACTGTCTTTATGCCACTGCTGGAGTCTTCAGGAGCCTGTGAGGACACCACTGATTGACAGCCGGTAGGAAGTGTTCATGTCACCAGGCAAAGGTGTGGGCACCCAAAGAAGGAACAGTGGGTTGATATGGCTCACTCTGGATATAGCTGTCTAAAAAGAACAATAAAATATATAAATGGAAAGTGGATGGGCAGGGAAGGGGTTCAAATCAATCCGCATTAGTCCTGGCATTAGTCCGGGTAAAGTGTGTACATCACAGGCTGATGGTTGAGTCCTGTGGCAGTCCTGTCTGCACTAAATGTGTACTGTGCTGGTCGACGGCTGGGACGGGGATCGCGGAGGCTCCGTGATGTGATGTTGTCACTTCCGGGATTCAGGCTGTCAATACTTTGTACAGCCACCTTTCGCTGCAATTACAGCTGCAAGTCTTTTTGGGTATGTCTCTACCAGCTTTACACATCTAGAGAGTGACATTTTTGCCCTACTTCTTTGCAAAATAGCTCAAGCTCTGTCAGATTGGATGGAGAGTGTCTGTGAACAGTAATTTTCAAGTCTTGCCACAGATTCTAACACATGAATATGCTTTGATCTAAACCATTCCATTGTAGCTTTGGCTGTATGTTTAGGGTAGTTGTCCTGCTGGAAGATGAACCTTGCCCCAGTCTCAAGTCTTTTTCAGACTCTAACAGGTTTTCTTCTAAGATTGCCCTGTATTTGGCTCTATTCATCTTCCCATCAACTCTGACCAGCTTCCTTGTCCCTGTTGAAGAAAAGCATCCCCACAACATGATGCCGCCACTACCATGTTTCACGGTGGCAATGGTGTGTTCAGGGTGACATGCAGTGTTAGTTTTTCACCACACATAGTGTTTAGCTTTTAGGCCAAAAAGTAAAATTTTGGTCTCGTCTGACCAGAACACCTTCTTACACATGTTTGCTGTGTCCTCCACATTGCTTCTTGCAAACTGTAATCAAAACTTCTTATGGCTTTTGTTTCAGCAATGGCTTTCTTCTTGCCATTCTTCCATGAAGGCCAAATTTGTAGAGTGCACAACTAATAGTTGTCCTGTGGACAGATTCTCCCACCTGAGCTGTAGATCTCTGCAGAGTTACCATGGGCCTCTTGGCTGCTTTTCTTATTAATGCTCTCCTTGCCTGGCCTGTCAGGTTTTTTTTTTTTTTTTTATTATTATTATTTTTATTGCAAGTTTTATAAAGAGACAAAACACATACAACTTAAGTGCCTACAGTACTCCTGAACAACAACAGTGCTATATCACAATTCTGCAAACACAGGTGATGGATAAAGATACATCAATTGTACGGTACACAATCTCATGCCTGGAACATGCTCTTGGAAAACGTCAGAGTGGGCTTCAAAAAACAAAA
This sequence comes from Rana kukunoris, assembly GCA_029574335.1. Lineage (NCBI taxonomy): Eukaryota > Metazoa > Chordata > Amphibia > Anura > Ranidae > Rana > Rana kukunoris. The sequence continues at coordinate 406,996,632 of CM056051.1, forward strand.
ACAAAAAACAAAAATGAAAAATAAAAGGTTCATCAGCCAGCCGTTTCAGGTTCAGCCAACCATAGACTTTATCATACTTTAGTCGGCAGCCCCTGTTTACGTAAGTATCCTTATACAGAGGAAGACTGTCGTTTACCAACCGTTTCCACTGAACCAACGAAGGTAAAGTGGGTTTTTTCCACTGCATTGCAATGTTTTTTCCGGGTGTAAAATAGTAACAGACCAATCATTGTACGTTTAGCCATGTTCGGTACGATAGTGTCAATGAGACCCAGTATGCAAACCTCCATTGCCAAAGGTAGTGTGACCAATGCAACTCTATCAATCAAGTCAAGCACCTCCCCCCAATACTGCTGGACCCCGCGGCAATGCCAGAAGATATAGGAGAAATCGCCCGGCGATGCTCCACATCTCCAGCATTCTGTGCAGGGTCCATCTTATGAAGTCTGTGCGGGGTGAAGTCTGTCACAAATGGAAACTAGCGAAGTGAAAGGGAAGTCCCAAACATCATCCCAATCGTCATTGTCTAGTGTAGGAATGTGACGCTGCCAGCAAGACCAAAGTTTGTCTAGCGGTGGGTCAAGTATGCATACAAATGTGAAGTAGTGTCCTCTCCAACTCCAATTGGGTCAAAATACAAGAGGAATGTGGGAATTGTGCATCAAATGCATGGGATAGTTGGAGGTATCGAAAATGGTAATGTGCAGGTATATTATAGAGGGAGGAGAGATGAGATATGGGTAGTAAAGAATTTTGTGATACAATATGAGAAATTAGTTTGACACCGTACTTGGTCCATGCATGGGGTCTAGTAATTTATAAAGATGGGGAAGGTTAGGGTTCAGCCAGATCGGTGCATTCCAGGAAACCTCAGAGTGTTTTCATTTTTCAATAGCTAGTCCCGCTCGCCAAGCCCGCAAGGTGGTAAGCATGAAGGGGGTCAGGGAATAAGGGGCACGAGGGCCCCTGTAGATTAGAAATTGGAGGGCTTCTATTAGGCCGAACCAACCACCATAGCCCCCAGCACAGTGGATGAGTTTGTTCTGTCAGGGAGTAACCACCAGGCTGCAGACACCAGCTGTGCAGCCAGGAAGTATTTGTAACAGTTCGGGAATGCCATGCCACCCTACGTCCTCGGCCTCATCAATGTAGACAGACAGTCTGTATCTGGGCGGTGAGGGACCCCATAGAAAGGAGGAGAAAATTTGGTTCCATTTTTTTAAGAAGGACTTCGGCACCCATTGTGGGGAATGGCGGAAGAGGTAGATGAATTTGGGAATGATTTTCATTTTAAGGAGTTGACTCGCCCCCAGACTGACAAGGGCAAGTTAGTCCAGGATTTGAGTCTTGTCTGGGTGTCCAGAAGTACTGGGGTAAGGTTTATTGAAATAAAATCTGAAGCTTGGGTGGAGACGTGGACCCCTAAATACCTAAAGGAATCCACCCATTGAAGGGGGAGATCCGGGGGGGGGGGGATGTAGTCCTGGCTGTCGGATCAATCGGAAATAAGAGAGACTTAGATCAATTAACCTTGAGTCCAGTGACTGCAGTGAAAGTATCCAAAACCGTCAATGCACCCTGTAATGACGTACCGCCATCTTCGAGGAAAAGCAACATGTTGTCCGCGTACAAGTCTACCCTCTCCTCCGTGACAGGTGTCCGTCGGACAGATTTTAAAGCATGTTTTAAAACGTTGGTCCGATGGAAAACGGTCTGATAGGCCGTACACACCATCGAACTGATCAGATGAAACCGGTCTGCAGACCAGTTTCATCGGACATGTACGATCGTGTGTACGCGGCCTAAGAGTTTCAATTCATATTCAATCAGGCTGTCCCTTGCACTACATGGTTGTGGTAAACCTGAAGAGAAAAACCTGCAGGAAAATTGATAGTGTGTATGGGGCTTTACAGTTTCTAGTGTTTTTTTTTACCACTTTAATGTAGTCAGTTTGTAATAAAAGAGCATAGGGACTAGTAGGGATTCCACACAAAGAAAGCAATACAAAGAGAACAGGATACATTTTTCATCATGCTTCCGTCGCATCCCAGTACACTGCAAACTGACATCCCTCAAGCAAAAGCCATCCTCCGGGAACACGGGCCCAGGCCTGATGATACTAAGTGCTACATTGCCTTATATCAGTCCTAATAATAAAAAAAAATATGTATTTGCTATTGCTAAACTATATACAATATACAAGACAAATTCAACATTAAGAATTGCGTGTCTGGTCTCTCACTGAATAGGTGACCTAGGCTAAACCTGCAAAAACCTACCGACTGCAATCGCATTGTAGTCAGCACCTTCTGCAAAGCAACTGCTAATAGTACCGCATTAGCTACATAGAGCATCTGTTGTTTCATTTAGTCTGAGCTCAGACAGGAACAGTAAAACACAATCACTATGCAGCAGTACTAAGCAGGAAGACAGTGTACCATGTGTCTAGGTAAATGATAAATGGTCATATTTAACAGAAAGGCACCTTTAAATAAAGTATCCCAAGGCACTTAGATTGCCTTTAATAGAAAGGAAACATTATGTTCTGGACCAGAGAATCCTAAGCCGACAAATCACACAGATGGGAATATAAATGCTTGTTATAATGATGTATCGGTATCATGGACCCGAGGGCTGAAAATGTTTGAAATCCCGAAGGCTTTGCTATTGACTTATCAAAGCTTATAGTCCAATGATTACAATTTAAAGAATGCTTTGAATTAGCCAGAGCCTTAGGTCCACGTTTCATGACTTTCCTAAATCCTTCCTTTGGTTCACTAATCACTTTCTAGGAAGTAATCCTAACAGCTTAATTGTTCATCTATGGAGAGAATTTATTCAACATGACTGTAGATTTGAGATCGAGCCAGTGCTGTCTATATCACTGTGTGTATTCAAATCAATATGCATACAGTGGGGATGTGTACAATATCTGTACAGTGGGGAGGATAATTATTTGATTCCCTGCAGATTTTGTAAGTTTGTCCACTTACAAAGAAATTAAGGGTCTATAATTTTTATCATAGGTGTATGTTAAATTATAGACAGAAAATCAACCAAAAATCCTGAAAAAAACACATGATACAAATGTTATGAATTGAGTTGCAGTTCAGTGAGTAAAATAAGTATTTGATCCCCAAGCAAAACATGACTTAGTACTTGGTGAAAAAACCCTTGATGGCAAGCAAAGAGGTAAGATGTTTCTTGTAGTTGGTTACCAGGTTTGCACACATCTCAGGTGGGATTTTGGTCCACTCTTCTTTACAGATCTTCTTTAAGTCCTTGAGGTTTCTTGGCTGTGACTTGGCAACTCGAAGTTTCAGCTTCCGCCATGCATTTTCTATAGGATTAAGGTCTGGAGACTTCTTGAGTCTCTCCTTTGTTGCCTTGGGGGTATGTTTTGGCTCATTATCACATTGGACAACCCATCCACGACCCATGTTTAGTGTTCTGGCTGATAGAAGTAGGTTCTCATCCAAAATTTTACAATACATGGCCCCATCTATTGGCACCTCAAAGTCAGCCTGTACCTTTAGCAGAGAAATGGCCCCAAACCATAATGTTTCCACCGCCATGCTTGACTGTAAGGATGGTGTTCTTAGCGTCAAAGTCATAGTTTTTCTTCCTCCAAATACGGCGAGTTGAGTTAATGCCAAAGAGCTTGATTTTGGTCTCTGAAGTTTGCCAATGAACATTATAATAATTCAGAAAAGGATTGGGAGAAAGTTCTGTGGTCAGATGAACCCAAAATTGAGCTCTTTGGCATTAACTTGTTTGAAGGAAGAAAAAGGCTGACCCTGACCCTAAGAACACCATCCCTACAGTCAAGCATGGAGGTGTAAACATTATGCTTTGGGGCCGTTTTTCTGCTTAAGGTACAGACCAACTTGGCTGCATTAGGGTACCAATGAATGGGGCCATGTATTGTAAAATCTTGGATGAGAACTTACTTCCATCAGCCAGAGCACTGAAGATGGGTCATGGATGGGTTGTCCAGTGTGACAATGACCCAAAACATACTGCCACGGCAACAAAGAGAAAAAGAGAAAAACATCCTTTTTTCCCCACAAGTAGAGATTTCTTTTGGTGGTATTTGATCACCTCTGTGGTTTTTATTTTTTGCGCTATTAACAAAAAAGGGCCAACATTTTTAAAAAAAATCAATATTTTTTACTTGTTGCTATAAAAAATAGCCCATTTTTAAAAAAAAAAGAAAATATTTTTTCCCCAGTCTGATACGTATTTTTCTACATATTTTTGGTAAAAAATAAAAAAAAATCCCAAAAAGCGACTGGTTTGCGCAAAAGTTATAGGCGCCTACAAAATAGGGGACAGAATTATTATTTTTTATATATTTTTTTTTACTAGTAATGGCAAAGATCTGCGATATTTATTGGGACTGCGACATTATGGCGGACACATCAGACACTTTTGACACATTTTTGGCACCATTCCCATTTATACTGCGATCAATGCTATAAATATGCACTAATTACTGTATAAATGTGACTGGCATTGAATGGGTTAACACTAGGAGGTGAGGAAGGGGTTAAATGTGTACCCTGCATAGTGTTCTAATTGTGGGGGAAGGGGACGGACTGGGGGAGGTGACCGATCTGTGTCCCTATGTACAAGGGACACAGATCGGTTTCCTCTCTCCCTGACAGGACGTGGATCTGTGTGTTTACACACACAGAACCACATCCTTGTCTCTGTAACCGCCGATCGTGGGTGCCTGGTGGACATCACGGCTGCCAGGCACGCGCATCAGCATCTCAGTGATCAGGCGGGCACGCGTGCGCCGCCGTCAGCGACGCTTGTGCACCAGCCAGTGGCTAGAGGCCGTATATAGACGGCCACCCAGAAATCTAGATCCACACCGTGGCCGTATAAAGTCGTATGGCCGTCAGGAAGTGGTTAATTTCTTTGTAAGTGGTCAAACATACAAAATCTGCAGGGGATCAAATATTTATTTCCCCCACTGTACATACATTACAAGAACCTACTCTACCAGCTATTGTACAAGTTAGAGCTGAAGTTCAGGCAAACAGCACAGTACTCAGATAAATTAGTTTTGGAAATAGTTTTAACTGCCAGAGGATTAGCATTTTTGCCCATGGTAAAACCCTGTCACACAGCCACTGTCACAATTCAGGAATACAGTGATGTAATTTCACATTCCTAGTGTGCCTTTTAGTCAGTGAAAGGCACTGACAAAAAGATGAGGGCATTCCTCTGCTCCCTCTTCTCTCCCCTTTTATCTGTATGTTTCCAGTAAGCATATCTGCATGCAGTAAACCCAATTGACTGCTACAGTAGTAGGGCCTCTCTCTCTCCCAGTCTGACTGCCACTGTACAGGGAATTGCTACACTAGTTTCAATAAAAATATGTACCATATTTGCCGGCGTATAAGACGACCCCCTATTTTTCCAGGATATACTCACTTGGGATATACTCACCGTATAAGATGACCCCCTTCCTACTAGTCTGTCTGGAAGTTGAGGGGTAGCCAGAACAACCGCTAACAGGAACAACCGCTGACAGAAACAGGCTTTTTTACATTACATGCCTCACTGTGCCATTACATTAAATGCCTCACTGTGCCATTACATTACATGCCTCACTGTGACATTGCCTACCTCATTGTGCCATTATACATGCCTCACTGTGCCATTGCCAACCTCACTGTGCCATTGCCTGCCTCGACGATCTCCCTACCTTTTCCTGTTTGCAGAGTTTGTTAGGCTGTGGGTGTCCATTATTCAAAAGCTGCACCTCCTCCTCAGGCTGTTCCGTGATAGGCGGAACACTAATTTTCCCAGCAGAGACTCTGTTCAGTGTTCAGCCTATCACGGATGTCCTCTCGTCCGAGGTCGAGGATGAGAAGGCATCTGTGATAGGCCAAACACTGAAAAGAAGCTCTGCTGGGAAAATTAGTGTTTCGCCTATTACGGAACAGCCTGAGGAGGAGGCGTGGCTTTTAAATAATGGATGCCCACAGTCTGACAGACAGGTACCGGCGTATAAGACGACCCCTGAGTTTTGAGGCATTTTTTAACATACAAAAGGTCGTCTTATACGCCAGAAAATACAGTAATGTTTTATTTTATAAAGCTGTATGATAGTTTGTCTTTTATATCTGCCTAGATCTCAGCTTTATCACTAGCTTTGTGTTAATAATCAATACATAACAGACATGCTACAGTATATAGCAACAGTGTCATCTTCCAAAAAGCTCTCCCTTTTAATATTAACCACTTGAAGACCAGGCCTTTTCTGGCACCCTAGGGAATACAATGGCGATTGTTGTAATTTTTTAAGTCACTCTGTATTTGCGCAGCGTTTTTTCAAACACAATTTTTATGGAAAAAATGTATTTCATGAATTAAAAAAGCAAAAAAAAAAGCACAATATAGATCCAATTTTTTTTATAATATAAAAGATGATGTTATGCTGGGTAAATATATACCTAACATGTCACGTTTTAAAATCTAGTGGAATGGCAACAAACTACAGTACCTAAAAATCTCCATAGGCAACGTTTTAAACGCCTTTACAGGTTACCTGTTTAGAGTTACAGAGGAGGTCTAGCGCTAGAATTATTGCTCTCGCTCGCTCTCACATGTGTGGTGCAAACAACGTTTACTGATCTACGTATGCGTTAGCTTCTGCGTGCGAGCACGAAGGGATGAGAGCGCTTTACATTTTAATATTTTTTTTTATTATTTATTTTATTTTATTTTTTTACACTGACCACTTATTGTTTTTACTTTTATTACCATTACAAGGAATATAAACATCCCTTGTAATAGAAATAAGGATGACCGGTCCTTTTTATAAAAGAGATCTGGTGTCAAAAGACCCCTAATCTCTACTTTACTTTTAAAAGCAAAAGACCAAAAACGAAACAAAAAAAATAGATCTTTTTCTTTAAAAAAAAATGTTTACTTCCACCCTGGACCAGAAGTTATGTCATGACGTAGCTCTGGTCCTTCAAGGCCAGAGAGGTGATCAAAGCAGATCTACTCTTTGATCGCCTCTGTGACCGGCCGGCGGCACAGTCGGATTGTTTATCGGGTGAGATGTCAGAAATGGTGAGCCTGAGATACACTGGCGAGGGGCAGAAGACTGCTCGGAGCGCTTTCAAGAAAAAAACAGCCGCCAGCTTAAAAACAATACCAGGGGGTTATGGCTGATACTTGCAAACAGCGACGTAAATATACATATTACAGACCGCAAGTGGTTAAAATGCTTGTCCTTGTGTTCCTGCCATTGCCTAGGATAAAATGATGTCATTAGTGTGCTGCAGGCAGGAGGAAGTATTTACCCAGTAATTTCTCCTCCAGTGAGGAAAAGCTGCCTGCCCCTATGTTATGGAGATATGGTAAGGTGTTCTGTAGTCCTAACTACAGTTTTTTCTAGTGTGATAACAATGCCCCTCCATTAATATAGTGCAGTGAATAAGTGTTGTCACTCTAGCACTGGATGGATTAAAAAGTGAAAATAATTGAACATTTCTGAAAAAACAAATGCAATCACCACATCTAAGAACTGGAAAGTTGAAATATATTACATGTTTTGTACCTGAGTTTAGATACACTTAAAACCTATGCCACACCTAACCTTGAAGCGTTTGTAAGCTTTTTCTTTTTAAATTAAAATAACAAGGCTATTGCACAGAGCGGTTCCAAACCTCCTCTCTTCTGGGGTCCCCTGCTGAGGATCTTGACTCCTCCTTTTCTCTGTGCTCCCCCATAGTAAGCCACTTCCACTGGGGGTGAACCTGTGTGCTCACTCCGGAGCCAGGTTGTGTGTATCCATAGGCACACACAGCTTGACTCAACCCCACCCACGCTCTCTGCTTACACAATTACACATTACACAATTTTATTGACAGCTGCAGGAGTCAATAGCCGCCACTGCTATGTCTGAGCCTGTGAGAGGGGAGAGAGAGGACCAGCGCTGCTGCAGACATGCACAGCACTGGATTGATACAAAACTCAGATAAGTATTTAGGGAGGGAGGTGGGGGAACAACTAGTGGAAGACTTTTTACCTTAATACAGGTAATGCAATAAGGTAAAAAAAAAAAAAAAACATTTTGGGTATTTGCCAGCCTAACCCTAGTACTAGTTTAACCACTTCAAAGCCATGGATACTTTGTAAATGCCAACAATATAACTACAGACTGGTGTCAGTCCTTATGCTAGGATCTATTCTACGCTAGGAATAACTGATTAAAAGAAGGCTTTCCCTGTCTTGCATTGCCTTTCCTTTATATGCACCATATCTCCCAGCATTTTCAGATGGGAATGAGGGACACCTACTAGCAAACGTATGTAGGCATAGGACAACACCCCCTGTCACACCCCCTTAACCACTTAAGACCCGGACCAATATGCAGGTTAAGGACCTGGCCCCTTTTTGCAATTCGGCACTGCGTCGCTTTAACTGACAATTGCGCGGTCGTGCGACGTGGCTCCCAAACAAAATTGGCGTCCTTTTTTTCCCACAAATAGAGCTTTCATTTGGTGGTATTTAATCACCTCTGTTTTTTTTTTTTTTTTTTTTTTTTTTGCGCTATAAACAAAAACAGAGCAACAATTTAAAAAAAAATACAATATTTTTTTAATTTTTGCTATAATAAATATCCCCCAAAAATATATATAAAAAAAAAAAAATTCCTCAGTTTAGGACGATACGTATTCTTCTACTTATTTTTGGTAAAAAATCGCAATAAACGTTTATTGATTGGTTTGCGCAAAAGTTATAGCGTCTACAAAATAGCGGATTGTTTTATGGCATTTTTATAATTTTTTTTTTTTTTACTAGTAATGGCGGCGATCAGTGATTTTTTTCATGACTGCGACATTATAGCGGACACATCGGACACTTTTGACACATTTTTGGGACCATTGTAATTTTCACAGCGAAAAGTGCTATAAAAATGGACTGATTACTGTAAAAATGACAATGTCAGTGAAGGGGTTAACCACTAGGGGGCGTTAAGTGTGCCCTAAGGGAGTGATTCTTACTGTAGGGGGACGTGGCTGGACGTGTGACATCACTGATCGTCGTTTCCTATAACAGGGAACAGACGATCTGTGACACTGCCACAGAGAAGAACTGGGAAGGTGTGTTTACACACAGCCCTCCCCGTTCTTCAGCTCCTGTGACCGATCGGGTCTGCTGGTCCCGCGGGCGCAGTCATGGAGCTTCGGTCCGGGTCACGAGTGAGAGCCGGCGTCGCGCACTCTGCCGACGTATATCGGCTTTAGGAGGTCCTTAAGTGGTTAAAGGAGAATTAACCAAAAAATATATTTTTTTTTATTAAATCCAAAGTGCTTTTTTTTACCACTACTATTCCTTTATATTGGCTTTTAAAACTTACAAATGCAGCAATTTAGAATTTGGATGAAAGGTTTAGCTCTGGGAAAAACACTTTTTCAAAGCTAAAAAGTATATTTTATATACAACTATATGGATCAGACCAAAATGAGGAGGAAAGAGGGACAGAGGGACATTTCTCCAAATCAGGGACAGTCCCTCGAATTTTGTGACAGTTGGGAGCTATGTATGCATAATACACTATTTGTGTTTGATAGACACGTGGATATATAATAACCTATTAAATGAGTTCCTTTGTAACTACAATGGAATGCAAGAGTCATGGTGCTGCTTTCGAAGACTGACATCACACAAAAGTAGCACAATTATTGCCCAGTGATTTCAGCTCCTAATAGGACTGCCAGGGATTTAGTTTGTATATTTGATGTCTGGCAACTGTGCAAAACCCCATAAACAAACCAAAGGCGAACGGCGCTGAACAAGACCGCGGACTGGATCCTGCAATGTCACCCTCGCCACCTGTTTCGCCTTACGCCCCATAAAACTGTCTCTGTTACATATTCTAACATAGCTCGGGTCAAAAAGCACTTTAAAACAGCAAACCAAATATTGTGCATTAAGATAAAGATGATTCTGTTTGCTTGAATGCTTGTATTGCTAGTCATAATTGTATAAAGACATTCCAGTTGTGATTCATTTAATCGCTAAATCTCCCTTTCTTCATCTTTAATCTGAAGGTTGTGAAAACATCTACGACGTGTTGTGTACAGAATATTAATCCACGAATATGTAAATACAATGTGAAGTGAAACTTCTGAATCATACATAAATAAACAGTACAAGTTAGGGGCAGATTTAAGATGTTGTAGAAGGAAGATTTTGTGGTCGTGTAAAAGTTCAAGGGCGCTGATGAATCAGTAAAATCTATATTAAAGCAGAGTTCCAACCACAATTAGCATTTTTTAAATGTATGTCTTTTCATCATGAGTTTTTATAATATAAATCCGGTCACTTACTATTTTACAATCCGCCACCGCTCCGCATAGTTTTATAAACTATCTTTTTTGAATAACTATGTCCACACCGTTGTCATTTTGCTTGTGGGCATTGTGAAGCCCACAAGCACTTACTTCCTGGAAGTCTTGGATGGGGAGTGATAATTGGGTAGCGCACTGCATCCTGGGAAATGATGACACACATTTCCCAGGAGCATTAGAGGGAGATGATGTCAGAATCCTAGGTGATTTCAAAGGCAGATTTTGTGGGACCGCATAGCAACAGGCATTTCCGAATGAGTAAAAAAAAAATATATTTTTTTTTTCCTTTTTTAGGTCTAATGAGCACAATGATGAAAAAAACATTTTGGAATGGAAACTCCACTTTAAGGCTTCATTTCCACTGGCGTTTTTACAGCCACTTTTCTGAGCGTTTTTTATAGCTTAAAAACGCCTGTCCATGTTTATTTTAGGAAAAAAAAAGCTGGAGCTTTAAAAACGCCGCGGCTGTGTTTTTGAGCGTTTTTGCGCGTTTTGAGCGTTTTTTAATGTCTGGCGTTTTTACAGCTCTATTGCTGGAGCTTCAGAACGCACTGGTCCCGCGTTTTTTTTGCAGCTTAAAAACGTCTCAGCCATCTACAGCTCAAAAACGTCATGGTGGGCATGAGGCCATAGACTAACATGGACAGGTGTTTTTAAGCTGCAAAAAACTCCCAGAAAAGTGGCTGTAAAAACGCCAGTGGAAATGAGCCCTAAGGCTTCATTTCCACTGGCTTTTTTACAGCCACTTTTCTGAGCGTTTTTTACAGCTTAAAAATGCCTGTCCATGTTTATTTTAGAAGAAAAAAAGCTGGAGCTTTAAAAACGCAGCGGCCGTGTTTTTGAGCGTTTTTGCGCATTTTTGAGCTTTTGCACGTTTTTTAAAGTTTTTTAATGTCTGGCGTTTTTACAGCTCTATTGCTGGAGCTTCAGAACGCACTGGTCCCGCGTTTTTTTTGCAGCTCAAAAACGTCATGGTGGGCATGAGGCCATAGACTAACATGGACAGGCGTTTTTAGGCTGCAAAAAACGCCCAGAAAAGTGGCTGTAAAAACGCCAGTGGAAATGAGCCCTTAGGGCTAGATTCTCATAGAAAACCGGCGGCGTAGAGTATCCCATTTACACTACGCCACCGCAACGTACTAGAGCAAGTGCTGTATTCTCAAAGCACTTGCTCTGTAACTTGCGGCGGCGTACTGTAAATGGCCCCGCGTATCCCCACGTAAATCGAAGGGGGCGGCTTGTATTTAAATTAAGCGCGCCCCCGTGCAGATTAAACTGCGCATGCGCCGGCCGCGACTAAATTTCAGTGCGCATGCTCCAAAGCACGTCACAATTTCTCAATGTAAACGACGTAATCGTAGCGTATGCCCAGCCCCATTCAGAATCGACGTACGCAAACGACGTAAACGACGCACAACACGACGCGGTCCCGAGGCCATACTTAACATGGCATGCGACGGCACTATGTAAGGTTACCCCACATATTAGCAGGGGTAACCTTACGCATAAGGAAACCACGCAAACTACGACGGGGTGGCGTAAAAGCGCTCGGGAATGGGCGTATTAGGCTCATTTGCATAGGCAAATGAGAAATCAACGTAAAGGCCACCTAGCGGCCAGCGATGTCATTACATCTAAGATCCAACAGTGTAATTGTTTTACACATGTCGGATCTTTACCTGTATCTATGCGTAAGTGATTCTAGGAATCACACGCATAGATACCCGGGGGAAAATAACAGCGATACGACGGTGTATCTGAGATACACCGTCGTATCGCCTCTGAGAATCTGGCCCTAAGTGTATGTCAATGCAAAATTAAGAAAAAAAAAAACACACACACAAAAAAAAATTACGTATGCAGTACATCTCTGCTAAGCTCATTCAGCTTTAAAAATACTCCAAGTACAGAAAAATGCCTCTTAATCTGCCGGAAATCCAGTTAGGTTCTAACTCCTTGTAGTGAGCAGACAACGCTGTCTTAAGCCTCGTACACACAATCAGTCTATCCAATGAGAACAGTCTGAAGGACCATTGTCATTGGTTAACCAATGAAGCTGACTGATGGTCTGATGTGCCTACACACCATCAGTTAAAAAACCGATCGTATCAGAACACGAAACGCATCAGTGAGTGGCTTCTACGACGCCAGGAAGTGACACTTGCGCTCCACCGGAGTCACGTCTGCATCCAGCTAATACACGGCTCGTCTCCCTTGCCGGAGAGGGTGACTATATGCGCTGTTTTATTTTTATTGAATGTACGTGCATTGATAGAAGGGAAGTTTGTCTGTGGGTTCTCTTTTGTTTTACATTAAACGGAATTACGCTATATGCCCCTTTTTCTGTGTTTTTTGTTTGATTTGGAGACCCGTAGACAGGTGACTTGATTCCCTTTGATGTGAAGAGCTGTATCAATCTGTGGATATTCATACATTGCCTTGCCCTTTGGGTTTTCCGGTGAGTGCGTACCCCAGAGGGGGATTTATAGTCCCACGAGGTGTTTGAGAATCCAGGTGGAAGGTGCTTGTTATCCTACTTTTCAAACTCTGCTATCAACGGACTGTTTTCTCCTATTACACTGATACACTCTATCATTGACACTGCACTTAAGTGTAGAGGTGGTGTCTCTTTTGGGAACTACACTGGACTATCACTACCAGCGCTGTTTATGGTTTTAACTATTTGGACATTATCTGATGTTGTTTTATAGTTTATTTTCCATTTTTTTGTATCAGAACACGGTGACGTAAAACACAACGACGTGCTGAAAAAAATGAATTTCAATGCTTCCAAGCATGCGTCAATTTGATTCTGTGCATGCATGGATTTTTAACGGATGGTCGTGCCTACTAACGATTGGTTTTGACCTATCGGTTAGGAATCCATAGGTTAATTTTAAAGCAAGTTGGCTTTTTTAACCTAAGGTTAAATAACCTATGGGGCCCACACACAATCGGTTTTAACCAATGAAAACGGTCCATCAGACCGTTGTCCTCTGTCTATCCTATCGTGTGTACGAGGCCTTAGAAACCCAAAGCAGTGTTGTCAGCCCTGTATAGTTCTACTTGGTGGACTACAAAACACCTCTCCTTTATGCTATGGGGATGAAGACAGGGAGGTGTGTTTTATAGTCCCTCTAAGGCTGGACTATTTATGTAATCAGACCTATATTTTATACTCAAGGGTTTTCAGAAGACCCTACTTTGAAGGGACACTGGGGCCGCGGGTGCCTTAGCGATAAAGTGCGTCTCATTTTAGTGGCTCTTTAGCGCTGACGCTTTCAACTCCAAAGGAGGGGTTGATAACTTCGCTTCCGAATCACTTTTCAGGCACCATTTATTCCAATGACCAGGCCATTTTGGGAACACTAAATATAGTGCTTCCAAACCGCCCCAAAGATACTGCTTGCAGGACTTTTCAGAAAGTCTCGCAAACACACCGCCCCAGTGTGAAAAGTCATAAATGGCGTTTTTCTGGCACTTGACAGAGGCTATTTCCACTTTGAAATGCCTGAAAACCGCCCGCGTATGAAAGGGGTCTTAACCACTTCACAAAAAAAGCTCTAAGTGCCAGCAAAAAAAATGGAGGACACTCAAGGAATTATGACTGTGTCTGCCCCCTGGATTCCAAGGCTCTTTTGGAAAGGACAGATTTCTTTATTTACATGGTTTGCTTGGATATTAGATTCTGACAGCTTTGGGATTGGAATAAAAGAGAGGTGTGAAGTGTGAATTTGAGGCTGTTGGGATAACTTGATATGTTACTTTAGATACACTGAAAACTGTATTGTCTGTAATGGAACCTTCAATAAAGGCTGAAAAAAAGAGACAGCCTGTCCAGATAAGCAGTTCTAGTATTTTTAACAAGCCAGATGGAACTGCCTTATAGCAAACTGTATGAGAGTAGTACATGACCAAACTATGTTTGGGGAACTTGACTTTCAGATACAGAGTTACTTAAAAGTTTAAAACTTACTATGAGACTAAAGATTGAGAGCAAAGACTTGGTCACAGGGCTGGTGCAAGGATTTTTGACACCCTAGGCAAAAACCTAATTTTTCCACCCCCCTGGCTTTACCCCTTTATCCTGCCCATGTACACCCCACCTTTTTAATGAAGCACCCATCAAATGCAGCCCACCAGCGCCCATCAAATGCAGCCTCATCAGCGCCAATTAATGCAGCCTACCAGCAGCCATCAGTGCGGCCTCACCAACACCCATCAATGCAGCCTCATCGGTGCCAATCAATGCTTCCTCATCAGCACCCATCAATGATGCCTCATCAGCGCACATCAATGCAGCTTCATCAGCGCCCATCAATGCAGCTTACCAGCGCCCATCAATGCTGCAGAGAGAAGAGAGTAGGAACACCAGTGACTGGGCGCCCTTGGCAGCAGTGCGCCCTAGGCGTCTGCCTAGTTTGCCTAGTGGTAGCAGCAGCCCTGCTTGGTCATACTTCAGTTATCTAAATAAATTCACTCAAAGGGGTTGAATACAATTCGTTACCATTCACACTACATGGCAAAACATATGCATTAATAACATAACCATGTAAAGGCATCACCTCAAATCAGTGACATCACTTTAATATCAAGAAAGCGGCCATTTGTACTTATTTCTAGGTGATCTCTATGTGCATCAAGAAATAAATACTTTAGTCAAAAAGTAGTAAAAAAATAGTAAAGAAAAAGATTTTAAAAATAGTAAGGTAATTCTACAAAAGTAAACCAACATTTTAAAGGAACCCTTTAGCCTTTAGTAACCATTTAAAGTGAACCTACAGTAAAAATGCAAGCACCACTGAATATATCAGGCCTACCTCCATCAGTGTGAGTAGCTACTTTAAAGTGATGTTAAAGACTCAGATTTTTATTTATTTTTTAACACGCATGTCATACCTACCTGCTCTGTGCAATCATATTGCACAGAGCAGCCCTGAGCCTCCTTTTATGGGGTCTGTAGTTGGTGCTCTTCGCTCTTCCTCTTCTCTGTGCACCACCATAGAAAGCCACTTGTGCAAGCAAGACACACACATAGACACACACAGCTCAGCTTGGCCCCCGCTTTCTGCGCACAGGATTTGATTGACAGTGGCTGGAGCGAGACGCTAGAAACGTGCACAGTGCTGGATCGAGTGAGATCTCAGGTAAGTATAAGGTGTGTGGGCATGGTTGAGGGGTGTGATGTGGGGGTGATACAAATACTGGGAAATTTTAAAACCACCTGCAAAGCGCTGCTGCAGGGGAGCTGTTTTTCAGGCGCTTTACAGGCGCTATTTTTACCCCAAAGTGAAAGGGGGTCTAAATGTACCAAAATTATATTTCTCACTATGCCTGGCATCCTATCTCCCTGTATACAGATTTCTCAAGCAAATCGGTTTTTTTTTGTGAATCGTTTATTTTACCTAGAGATCCTGCCCGTAACAGCACTCCATGTTCCAGATTGACAACGCTAATCTAATTGCTACCATGTGTGCTCCTTCAGTTGGCTGTTGGGCTTCAGACAGCTCAAGAACCAGCTGAAGAAGTTTGTATGGCAGGCTGGAAATACTACTGACAATTGCAAGGCAGTGGTTTAGCGTTGTCAGCCTGGGACCTGCAAATGCAGTTACTGGCAGGATCTCCAAGTAGGAAACTTTGAAAAAGATTCACAAAAAAAATATTTATAAAAATCTAAATACAGAAAAATCGATTTACATACACTTTATTTTACCTTATCTATTGTCTCCAATGCATTTGCCAAAATTGTAAATTTCACCCAAATGTACAGATTTTTTCCCAAATTGAAAACTCTTAATTTCACTCTTCATTTTTCCATTGGTAAATTTCTTAATATGTGGAGTCTTAAGATTCTGTTATGGAGGATAACCTCACTGTTGTTTTCTGCTCTGATACACAAGCTAAAAGAATAATATACAATTTTAGGGTACTCACGGTATTGCAATCTCGAACAAGTTGTTCTGTATCAGTTGTTTCCCCAACATGATGATACTGAGTTGAATGCAGAGCTCCATCAGACATCCTCCCGGAGCACACTATAAGCAAGAACAGTTCATGAAATGTATGGGTATTATTCTTTATTTGTCTTTGCTTCTGTTAACTTCAATGACTACATAAGGCAGTTTTGCCTGGAAATGGATCAGTAAGCCCAACTCATATCTAAAGTATTTGAACTACCTACTACTAAGGCTGCATTCACATCTAGGCGTTTTTACGCCCGACGCCGCATACGCTGGAGGGGAAATTTAACATTCCCCTCTATGGAGATGGTTCACATCTCCACGCCGAACGCCGAAACGCCGAACGCCTGAAGCCCAAAACATAGGAGATGACGACCTCTCCAAAAAGGGGGGTTAAAAACGAGGCGTTTTGTCGCTGCTAATAGCGGTACAAAATGCCTCACATTTGTCACCGCAATTCGCGGGTCAGGACGCGCGATTAGGTGTGAATGCTTTTCAGCAGACATCTCCGATCGTGTGTATGGGCTAGCGGACAGATTTGTCCACCCGACAGATTTCAAAGCAAGCTTTGAAATCTATCCGGTGGGAATCTGTCCGCCCGACATGTCTGCTGGTTAGTACACTTACCAGCAGACATGTCGTCCCGCTCTGCCGCCGCACCGCCGCCGAATGGATTCGGCGCATGCGCGGAAGTGTTTTACTTCCTGGTGCGGTGACGTGGCGGCGTCAACGTCACCACCACGTCACCGACACGTCAGCGTGCTCTCTGCTGGCGGGGATTTTGGTTTGCTCGTGTGTACACGCGAGCAAACCAAAATCCCAGCAGACAGATTTGTTCAAATCTGTCGGACGGACAGATTTGAACAAATCTGTCCGCTCGTGTGTATGGGGCCTAAAAGTGGGCAGAGATGAGTAATCAGATGCAGCAGATTTGGCGCTTCACTAAATTTTAAACATGTCGCTCAGTATCTGCAGTCAAGATTTGATTCTATTCATTGATGAGGGCTAATGAAAGTGATTTGCGCACTGTTCAAATCTGAAGTTAAAGCGGTATTTCACCCTAAACATAAGATCTCCCATGCGATCCAGCATACTGGCGTCAGCGCCAGTATGCTGGGGTTTTTTTTTTTTAATAGCACACTTACTGTATTATTGTAGAATTCCTTTTCTGTCCCCCGTGGTGGACGGCGCCAGTATAGCGCGTCACATCTTCCTAAAATACCCGATATGGACTCGGGTAATCTCAGCGAAAATGCGGCGCCTGCGCACAGACCTAGGAGCTGACTGCGCAGGCGCCGTATTTCTCCGAGTCCTACGGCTATGGCGCGTCACGCCCTCCGAAATAGGACTCGGAGAAATACGGCGCCTGCGCAGTCAGCTCCTAGGTCTGTGCGCAGGCGCCGCATTTTCGCCGAGATTACCCGAGTCCATATCGGGTATTTTAGGAAGATGTGACGCGCTATACTACAGCCGTCCACCGCGGGGGACAAAAAAGGAATTCCACAATAATACAGTAAGTGTGCTATTAAAAAAAAAAAAACCCAGCATACTGGCGCTGACGCCAGTATGCTGGATCGCATGGGAGATCTTATATTTAGGGTGAACCTCCGCTTTAAGCAGGTAAGTACACATATTTAGCGGCATCCCGACCTCCAAGGGTCTAATGGTGACCCCTAGAGTCAGGGAGAGTTGACATCCTTCCTTGTAATGTGGGCTATTAGGCATGGTGAGTGTAAAAGAGATTTATTGTCTCTAAAACAGAACTAGGGGAGAAAGGGTTAGGGCCAAGACACCCTTTTAGGCAGATGCAATAGTAGTTGGCATACTCAGAGACAAAATAATAGGCAGACAGCTATACAGTTGGAGAGCTTTTAAGCTGGATGTAGCAAATGTATTTGTAGAACTGCTGTCTCCTATGGCAACTGAACTTTGAACCATCAATAGAGATCCATACATGTAACTCACAGTAACCTGGTATAGATCTTATCTCACATCTCACAGTATCCTACTATAGATCTGAGCTCCCGGTCTCTCACTAGAATTCAAGATCCCAAACCTCACTGGATCCCCTGAGCTCTTCCACAGCTAACCTGCTGTAAGCTACTTAAGCTTCACCCACGCTAACCCGATGGATCCCTTGCTTGGCTGAAGCTTTCCCACTTCTTCACCATCCCTGGCTGGTGAAAAGGCTGCTCTGGCACTTCAGACTTCCATACGCTGGTCTCTGATTATAGTTGTCCCTTACTCGTGACTAGTGTTGCTCACGAATATTCGCATTGCGAATATTCGTTACGAATATTACATATTCGAGTATTCGTGAATAAATCGAATATTGCGGTGAATATTCGCTATTTTTCAAATTTATTTTTAAAACAGATCACATCCTAGTGATCTCTATCGACGTCTAAAAGCATTGCTGGTATGATTAGAGACCCTGGGCCGAGTAGCTGAGGCGATCCTTTTATGTTGCCGAATATTCGCAATGCGAATATTCGTATTACGAATATTCGCGAATACTTTCTCTGCCCTTCTGTGTTTTGTGTATTAAAAAAAAAAAAAAATTAGCTTTAGTTTAGTCATATAAGTTTGTGTAAGTAGAGTTAGTGTTTAGTGCATATTAGTTTAGTAATCCAGGAAATGATCTCCGTTTTCGCGTGTTGACGAGAATTTCGCAATCAATTTCGCATTAGCAAAATTTCGCAAAATTTTTTTTTTTGATAAAATATCACAAATAATCGATATTAACGAATATTTCGCGAATATTCTTCTATACATTCGTGAAATATCGCGAAATCGAATATGGCGTATTCCGCTCATCACTACTCGTGACTATTCCTCCCTTTACCTCTGGCCTTGATCTTCACTTGCCCCTGGCGACAGGAGTGGTCATCCCTTGTGGCAACTGCTTCTCCCTCACCGCTGGCAATGATCCAGTTCCCCCATCCAGCAGACCCTCTGCAACTTGGTTGGGCTTTCAGACTAAAGCCCCAACTCTGTGCTGCCTCTCTCAAACCTGGATAGGCCTCACACAGCCTAGCACCCAGGTTCTCCCAGGATAGACTTCAGGCCTAGCAGCCCAGAGCCTTGTTACACGCGTCCACCCAGACAGCTGTCCAGGTGGCACAGAAGCCCGATCACCTGACTCCTCCCAAATAATTAGGTTCTCTCAGCAGGCTAAGGGACTAAAGAATCCCCTGGCAATTGGCTGAGACAACCCATCCACTCTTAGTCTGAATTCACTATGCCCTGGTCCTTTTAATGCCACAGGCAACGATTCCACCTATTGACAGAAGAGAGAGATGCATTAAATCTAGAGTTAGGGAAAAAACAGTGAATCCCCTATCAATCAGTCAGACTAGTTACCACCTAGCAAGCTAAATTTATTAGCAACCCTGCCTACTACAAGGGTGCTACACTTATAAAATACCAGTCAAAGAAACTGTATTTCTGTCCATCTATTCTATTTTCATGCAGCACATCTAATTGGATCCAGTTCTGCCCTTCCCTCTACCAGTCTGTGTGCTGCAAGATGCTAATGCCAAAATTCAGGTACAGAAACTAGTAACTATTAACAATGTAATAATTTATATATTTATATCTTATACTCCAGATAATGTCTTATGAGACGAAACATGTCGAGTTGATGTTCATCTAACAACTGCGTTTGATTACTATGGTTTATTCAATTTTGTGATGACATGCCTGTTTTCTTCCTGCTGGATGTAAGTGCAATATCCTTTTAATAAATTTGATCTAAATGATCTATGTGGAGATTCTTTTTGCTTTTATGACAATTGACCTACTGAGTGAGATGTTTACCATGACAGATGTGGGAACGGATGGTGGATCTGCTACACAGTTTTAAAGTCTGGAAGTGCTTAGTCTCATGATGCCCATCTGACTCTATATTAATAACATTTGAGTCCACACTATCTGGTAAGCGCATTTGATCCCATATACTGGTGATGGCTTACACACCGTGGTGATTTTTGGCATAAAGACTTTTTTCTATCAATATGGAAGTTTTATACACTTTGGGCTTTTCTTTTTGATGTCATGTATAGACTATAATTTATATATATCAGTGAATGGTCCAATCTGGTTAAGATTGTATGATACACCATTTGTCTGATCAATATATGTCACTTTCTGAATAAGTCACTGCATAATAATGTACATGTATAGCGCAGCGTTAAACCTAGTTTTACACTGTAGCAATACGGGAACCAGCCCGATTTTAGCGTTGGTTCCCGCATCGCATCTCTCCAGCAGGCAGTTCACACTGCCCTCTGCGAACCGCTGCGGTGTCAATACAAAGTTAATGACACCCCTAGATCGGTTCACAGATCGCAGAAAGAACACCCATGTGGTCCGATTCAGGTGTGGAAAAAAAAGTCCCTGTGCCTTTGTATGTGATAGGCACCACAGTGCAGGTGCCAATCACATGTGTAAATCTAGACTTAATGTAGGATAAGCAATAGCCACGTAACTTACCTCTTCCACTCTGTAATCATTGAAAATGTAGTTGTAGCTGCCAGGTCTTCCAACAAACCTAGATGAAAAGGGACAAAATGTTGTTAGACAAATGCTGTTAAATAATGCTAATCTTCAGGATGCCTTGTGTGGCTTTTATACACATGTGATCACGTGTGCCAGATCTTCTCCAGAGTACTGGCATCTATATTTTTATTTCTGCTTTTATTGTTTTACCATTTATCAGCCTAATAAAGGCTTACCTTTCTTAAAACAAACTACACCATGTGGAGTTTTTCTCTTTTTTTGGATACATACAAGTGTTACTCCATCTGAAATCTTGGAACTACTCTCCATCTTGGACCCTATGATTCCTGGGAAAGATCCACAACCTTTTGAATCATCACTCCCTATAGAGCCGTCCATCTGAGGAGCTCTTACACGCGCATCTGACACATTGCTCTTGGCATATGTGTCCAACATTTGTGGTAAGAGTACCCATCTTTTTTCATATATCTGTTTGGTTTACCTGTATGCCCATCCGTGCCGACCACGGGCACCATCAGTCTCTCCATTAACACAGGAGCGGTGGACAGGAGTGCTCCATATGAAGACTTGCCTGCTTTGATTTGAAGGACTTGTTTTGTTATTTTCACTTCACCTGTTTGCATTTAGGGTTTTACCACCCTTTATATATTTTCTTGTCTTTGGACTACATCATTATAATGTTACCCATGTAAATGGGATTGGTCTATATTGTTTCATGCAATCCCATGCCCACCAGCGCTGCACTTATTTTTCTTTTATTGTGTACTCACAGGGTGTTTCACTGTTAGTGCTGGCTGCTTCTTTTTTTCTTCACATTTCAGCAGCGCAACTTTATTTTGTTTTGCTTGTGTGGCTATGGCATCAGATTTTGTGAGTGTTTTACTAAAGCTAGCCAGTTACCAAGACCCAAGATAGGTGATCTGAGATAGGTGGGGGAGAAGAATTAGGTTCCAGATTAAGCAAGTCCCAGATCACTAATCGGATCCAGAAAATTTTATTTTTTACAAATTTATCAACTTATTATAAATGTGGGCATTTTTTTGTACTATAATATTGTGCAGCAGCAAGAGTTTGAATATTTTGTGCAACACAGTGAGCAGTGGTTGGGGTCTCCATCAGTCTAAAATGCCCCCTACCCAGTGCTCTATTCAAGAGTGCTCACATTCCCTAAACAGCCATGTGCTCAGCAGCGGTCCGGATCTCTGGCGTTATGTCAGCACATTGTATTTTAACCCCAGCTGCAGCACAATAGCATGTTAAAAAAAAGATGCAAGCATCGTTTATGCAACCTGACTGCATTACAAAAGCCTTCAACTGGACTTTAAGGGCAATCTAAAGGCCCGTACACACCATCATATATTCCGACAATTGTGTGATGGACGTGTTTTGTCGGATAACCTGAACGTCTGTATGCTCCATCAGACAATTGTTGACGGAATTTCTGACAACAAATGTTGAATGGCCATGCTCTCAAACTGTCTGGCAACAAATGTGCTCCGTCTAATTATCTGATCATGTGTGTACAAAAATCCATCGGACTAAAATCCAAAGTACAAACATACAAACACGCATGCCCCAAACCAATGCTAACAATCAGACAACATTAGCAAAATTTGCCTAAAGGGTGGCGCTAAAGAGCTGAAAAACAACGTAGTTTCGTCTGTATAAAGAACAAGTTCACAGCCAATGCCCTTCGGACAAAAATCCACAGATTTGTCCGATGGAAGTCCGATCGTGTGTATGAGGCTTTATTTGTGTGAAGATCTATCTTATACAGAAGTCAGAGCCTGGGGATATGCCTCAGTTAACCAAACTACCTGCTTCACTAGCCTGAGTACTGCATATATTCCTATGAAGAATCCACTAGAGTAGAGGGTACATGATGCTATTTTTGTTGCCTATATTTTATAAGAAATTATTTTTATTTCACTTATGCTGGTAAAGTTTGGAGACCCGTGAAAAGCTGAGCTTTCAGCCTGTTGAGCCCAGGCTGGAAAAATGTGTTACTGTATGTCTCTCTTTGGTGGGGTACTAGACAGCAGGAAAGACCAGCCAGATGACACAAGCCTATGGCAGTCCCCCATCAAAATGCATACTATCAAACTAAATTCAAACCACAAAGTACCATAGCTCATCAATCAATGTAAAGAAAATACATTAAGCAGCAATATATTTTAATAAACAGTAATGTGGGGTTTGAACCTTATTAACAATGGCGAGCATTCAAACTGACAGCTGCATATCCTTATAACCTGCAGTGGAAAGGGTACACAGCTCTGTGATACATTCCAGTCACCAGCAGGGGGACAGAACAGAAAATGAACTCAACCCAGGAAAACTGGTCCCTGCAGGGTCATAAATAATCACTGGACCACTTCTACTGCAATACTTCACATTAATGGTTAACCAGTGACAATGCAGAACTATAAATGGTGCTTTTTTTTCTCAGCCATGTTTTTCCTCTGTCCTCTGTGAGCTCAATCTATTTCAAAACCAAAACTATGAATTTGATATATACATTTTATTTTGTGTAATGATATTAAGAGCCAGTTCACACAGGGGCAGCACGACTTGCCGATCGACTCGTCAAGGCGATCTGCTCACGACTTTAGAGGCAATTGACTAAAGTCAATGCAAGTCGTCCCAAAGCAGTACAGGAAGCTTTTTCTAAGTCGGAGCAACTTGAGTCGCTCCGACTTAGAACGGTTCCTACGTACAGAATGGAGCGTGATTTATGAGTCGCCTGACGAGTCACGACTGTGTGAACCGGCTCTTAATGTAGTTTATTATAGCTTAAAAAAAAAAAAAAAAAAAACAACAACAATTAAACTAATCAATAAAAATTAAACAAGTGTTGTAAATAACATTAATGATAGAGAAAATGCAAAAACTTTAATGTTACTGGGGTGGATTTACTTAATGCAAATAGACTGTCTACTCTGCAAGTGCAGTTGCACATGTTTTTTTTAGTAAATGTTTGCATGTTCTCCCTGTGCCCGTGTGGATTTCCTCCTCCAGTTTCCTCCCACACTCCAAAGACATTTTAGTAGGTTTATTGGTTCCTGTCTAAATTTGCCCTAATATGTGTATGTATTAATGTGAGTTAGGAACCTTAGATTGTAAGTTCCTGGAGGGCAAGGACTGACGTGAATGTACAATACATATGTAAAGAACTGCGTAAATTGGCGGCGCTATATAAGTACCTGTAATAAATAAATAAATAATAAATGTCGTAACCCTTCACTTTGTAAAAAATACCTAATCAGGTGCAAGGAAAATTAAAAAAAGCAATTTTGCTTTCACATGATTGGATGAGGGAAATCAGAAGAGCTTTACCACATTTTCTAAGCTTTGGGGAAAATAAGTGGAACTACACTTGCAGAGTGCACAGTCTATTTGCCTTTAGTAAATCAACCCCACTGTATAGTCTTTATTGTCTATAAGAGATCTATATTTAGAGCGCACACCATTGTTGTCAAAGACCATTTATTATAGCTCTTGATATTTAACTTATATTATGAGTTTTTTTTTTTTTTATACTCTTTGATCCCAATGATGCCCCCCAAGACAGTGGCTTTTCAATTTTAGGTCATGAAATTAAATTCTTACTGGACTTACCTAAGCATTGTAGTGCCCACATTCTTCTAATGTTTTGACTGCTCTGGGAATCTTTGGGATAGAGAAAAGCCTCCAGAAATGTGATACTGACTACCCTGGGATCCAGTGCCCACCAACACATATTAAGACATTCTGTAGGAACATGTGTGTGATGACAGCTTATGCTGCTTTAAATTTTATGATTTACTTTTACCCAGAAGTTTATTTTAATAATATAATAGTTATCTACTGTAATTTTATTCCTATCATTGTCACTGTATGTATAGAAACACTTACTGTACGTAGTTTACGTATTTCTTCAAAAGTGGAGCAAATGTGCCTTTTAACCCTGAAAGTTTTAATACTTTTATACCATGCTGCTCCCTGAAAATTGAAATGAGACTAGAAGTGGGAGTGTCTGCCCTTTGAGCGATGAGCGGGAAGGGAAGTAGAAAGGGCTTATGCCGCGTACACACAATAATTTTTCGGCATGTAAAAAACAACGTTTTAAAAAAATGTCATTTAAAATGATCGTGTGTGGGCGACAAAAAAAAAATCGAACATGTTGCATTTTTTAACAACGTTTTAAACGATGTAGTTTTTCAGGTTGTAAAAAACTATCGTGTGGGCTAAAACGACGGTAAAAACCCACGCATGCTCAGAAGCAAGTTATGAGATGGGAGGGCTCGTTCTGGTAAAGCTACCATTCGTAATGGAGTAAGCACATTCATCACGCTGTCACAGACAGAAAAGCACGAATTGTCTTTTACTAACACGAAATCAGCTAAAGGGTGATGTCATCCAAATGGAACTTCCCCTTTATAGTGCCATCGTACGTGTTGTACGTCACCGCGCTTTGCTAGAGCATTTTTTTAAAACGACTGTGTGTGGGCAACGTCGTTTTAATGGTGAAGTTGGAAAAAACTTTGTTTTTTTTTACATGCTGAAAAACGTTGTTTTTTAAATGCCGAAAAATGATCGTGTGTACGCGGCATTACAGAAGTAAGAAAACATTTGGTGGGTGTCGCCAAGATGTTGATGGTCAATAATCCACAGAGGATGGAAGAGGTGGGGCAGTAGCACAGGGTCTGCACCTTCCTTGGGAATATGTGATCACATAACACAGCAACAGTGGGTAGACATGACAACATGCATTTCTTTACAATTAATTTGTTAAGATAAAATTAGATGGGGTGTTCAGCTGTTTGGATGGATTTGCATTTAAAAAAATAACGAAACAGATAACTTACCTTCCTTTGAAAAAGGCAACATAGAAAATTGAGGCATAGGAGTTTACAAACTTCAGGAGAAAGGCTTTGAGAATCAACCGTTCTTCGAAGGTTTTTTCTGTTTTAGGTACCTCTGGCAAAAGCACAGGAATGACCCTTTATTAGTGAAAAGCATGGACATATATTGCAACAAAACTGGAGTAAAACAACGAGTATATAGTAATATGCCTATTTAGCTTACCTATACACCACCCACTACCAATGCTTCCTAGATTTCCAGCATTACCAAGCAACTCAAGTTGTACAAATAGAGCAGCAGATAACAGGAGCAAACAAAAAATGAAACCTGCAATGGCAACTAGGGGCCACTTTAAAATATGTCCTTAATTCTTCTGTTTAACAGAGCTCAGCACACATATAGAATCGATGTGGCCTTTAGCTTCTCAGAGAAATGCTTGACCAGTGTAAAAAATGCATTCCCCTAATTTACAGTTATTGTCACTGGTCATATCTTTCACCCAGAATTTAAGGTTATATTTCCTGAAAACTATTTTCCTATGTTTGCTTAAAGCAGAGGTTCACCCTGAAAAACAACTATATACCATTACATCCAGAATACTGCTGACATCTGCAGTATGCTGTTTTTTTTTTTTGCTGTACTTACCTTCTTATAGTTGTTTTCATCTGGCTCCGAGTTCTGAGCTCGGACTCGGCTCTTTACTGCGAAGGCGCCGTAAAGAGCCGAGTCCGAGCTCGGATATTTTCGGAAGGCGTGACGCGCTTTACCCGCCTACTCCCCGGGGGAGCGAAAACCCGGAAGTCGGGTGAAAACATCGATAAGACGGTAGGTACAGCGGAAAAAAATCCAGCATACTGTCGATGTCAGCAGTATGCTGGATGTAGCGGTATATAGATGTTTTAGGGTGAACCCCCGCTTTAAATCTAGTAAGCAGAATGGCCTGAATACTTCATTTGATATTTGTGACAGATCACTAGGCACCCAGACTGGGTGCTTTTGGACAATCAAGATACAGCTTCCTCCACTCTGGAACCAGTAAACCAGGTATTATAGCTGAGAATTTCACCCAAGAATTAGTCGACACTAGCTTAGGTACAAACTGGAACTGACTTTATTGTGAATTATCACAGAATATATACCTCACAAAATCAGGTAAGATTTACCCTAAAAAATGCAAACTGTAAACAGTAATATAAGTACATCTAACAGAACATCTAATGAACAGCTAATATAAACATAAACACAAAAACATCCCACAATAGTTTGGTAACAAGGTGAAGTGGACACAATACTAGCAGATGCAATGGGGAATTATATGATGGGAGAAAGATTGCACGTAAGAGCAGGAGACACCAGCATCAGGCTGTTTAAAGCTGATTATAATCTTTTGCTTAGAGCAGGGATGGGCAAACTACGGCCCGGGGGCCGTATAAGGCCCGGCGGACCTTTTAATCTGGCCCGCGGAGCAGTGTTGCCTGATCCTATACCTGGGAGAGAGTGGCAGCATGTAATGCCTGTGTCCCTGTATAATGCTCAGACGGCAGCCATCCAGTGTATAAAAGCCACACCTCCACCTCCTCGTCTGTGATAGGGGAAGTGAGTCAGTGTTCTGCTTATCACAGACACCCTCTCATCCTCCTTCCATGGACGAGGATGAGAGGATGTCCGTGATAGGCGGAACACTAACTCACTGCTGGGAAACTGAGTTCCCCTATCACGGACAAGGAGGAGGAGGAGGAGGCGTGGCTTTTGTACACTGGATGGCTGCCGTCTAAGCATTATACAGGGACACAGGCATTACATGCTGCCACTCTCTCCCAGGTATAGGATCAGGCAATGCTGTTCATTCACTTGTTTTTTTTGGGTGGTTTTTATATTATTGTTTTATTTACAAGCAGCAGCTATTAGGTATTCATGTATTAGAACTGAATTAATTTTTTTCCGTTTTTTAGTGCAACAGTGAACAGGTGATTTTTTCAGTCCTTTTGTTAGATTTTTTAGCATTGATTATATTCCAACCAGTGTGCTGCCATGGAAGCTATAAACTTTTTAAACAATCAAGGTATCACCACAGGATGTTCTTATGGACAAAGTGTTTATGGACGAATGATTAGATTTTTTTAATCGGGCTGGTAGAGAATTACAGGTGTTAGTTTTAAAAAGAAAAAAAGTTAAATTGGACTGTGGATTATCAGTGATTTTAGGTATAATGGTGCTGTTAACCATTACAGGGTTTCTGCTGTCAGACAGGCACAGGCAGCAGTTTCCAGACAAAAATGGCAGTGGTGAGATTGTACAAAATCATTGTATGCAATCTCTGTCTGCTGTCTCTGATATCTCCTGTATCCTGTGTGAGGGTTTTGTAAAATAACTCTTTTTATGCTTTTATACCTTAAATTTAAATACTATTTAATGTTACAAATTTAAATTTAATTTATATTAATTCACACATACACACCGTCCATCTACTCTTGGTACGGCCCCCGGTCCAATATGTGAACCCATTGCGGCCCTCAAGTCAAAAAGTTTGCCCACCCCTGGCTTAGAGTCTCTGAGTCTAGGAGATGGGTTGAAGCAATAAATGCTGGTTTGGGTACAGGGGCCCCAAATCTATATCCAGGCCCTAGGATCCCAGAGTCTGTGGGTTTCTGGGAAAATATGGACCAAATCTGAAGCAAAACCACCCCAAAGGTCCCCCAGGCACACACCTCCCAAAGAATAGATCCCCCTCAAAAGCCAAGGTCCATAGTCAGTAGGTAAGAGGCGACCCTGCAGTCCCCTCCAAAAGTCTCTGTCCTGGATGGGTCTGTCACAACACTGGTTAGTATGAAGACATACTGTATGTTCATATACAGTATGTCTATTCCAGATACAAACTTACAATTCATACCACTTAAACAGTATAATTTCAATACTCATCTTAGGTTGTCACAAACATAAGTTGACCATCTATTTTCTTGGGATTGGTGAATTGGCCATATCAGACAAGCAAATAGGTCAATGCATTAAAGTTAAAAGCACAGACAAATTAAGTATTTTAAATGCTAATTTGCAGAGTTTTTCTTTTCTATGAACAAGTTCTTATTCATTTACAATATGCTTATAAACATATTAGTAAATTTTACCAGTCAGTTACCTAGCACAATCCCTGCCATGTCATAAGCGCTGGGAAAAAGTCATCCAATGCCCAGGACAAAGATGTCAAAATGTGCACTCCATTCTCAAAATGTGAGGAGAAGGAGAAAGTAAGGGTGGATAAGTACTGCATTTAAGATCTTCTGTTCTGCCAGTAACATTGGGCTGCCCAGCCCCATTTAGTTCTCCATTGGCACAGGACCCATACTTGATTAGTTAACTTGCTTTCTTCTGCTGTGCACTGCAATAGCCATCATCAGTCAAAACAACAGAGGAAGCAAGTAATGGAAAATCTTCTCTGTTGGCTCCTGTGTTTATAAATTACAGCAGCAATAAGATGAGCCATCAAGTTCTGTGCATGTACTGTTCTGATGGAGGTCTAGATTGGGGCTAGCGGCACATGACATTCTTCCCCACGCCCATATGACAACACTGTGCCCAGGGCAACTTCCCCATCTCCACCCCCTCCCCTTTGTCCCATCCATGTATGTCAGTGTCCCCTCTTCTTCTAATGCCGTGTACAGACGATCGGACATTCCGACAACAAAACCGTGGATTTTTTTCCGACGGATGTTGGCTCAAACTTGTCTTGCATACGCACGGTCGCACAAATGTTGTCGGAAATTCCAAACACCAAGAACGCGGTCACATACAACAATTGTGACTGCACTATTAAAGGGAAGTTCAATACCAGTCATTTTAGTAGAAGTTTGGTAAGAGACGATTCACGCTTTTCAGCCTCGTGCTTTTCAGTCCGTTACAGCGTGATGAATGTGCTATCTCCATTACGAACGCTAGTTTTTCCAGACTGAGTTCTTCTGTCTCGTACTTGATTCAGAGCATGCGTGGAATTTTGTGCATCGGAATTGTCCACACACAATTGGAATTTACGAGAACGGATTTTGTGCGTTGGAAAATTTGAGAACTAGCTCTCACATTTTTATTGTCGGAAATTCTGACAGAAAATGTCCGATGGAGCCTACACATGGTCGAAATTCCGACAACAAGCTCCCATCGAACATTTTTTTTTCGGAAATTCCGAGCGTGTGTGCGCGGCATAAGAGTGTATAATTATTGTTTGTGCTGGCCCAGCTTCCCCTTTACCACCCTACATAAACTTTGTTTTTAGCAGCTAGTGAAGGATTGAAGATGAATACTACAAAGTGTCCCATAAGTGACAGCTCTGTGTTTTCTGGGGCTGTTGACATCACATCCAAGCAACAGCCTCAGCGCTTCTGAATGTCTACACAAGGGAGAAATTAACAGGTAAACAACATGGTTGAACTAAATTCACAGCACGTGTAATCTTAAGGGAAGACCGTTTTTAAAATGAATGATCTAGTGACAGGGTATTTTTAAACTGACACTTCCAGTGTTGAGATCCAAACAATACATACTATAATCTTTGGGTACCTGTGGACATCTTTATAATTACCTGATCTAACTAAAACTAGATGGATCATGTAACAATCTGCTACTGTCTGTGGATGCCCTTGGGTGCCATATGACTAGGTCACCCAATTACCCAGAAATGCTTTGCAATCCATATAAGATCACCTGTTTCCCCAGCAACCCTCAATAGATGAATACGAGAACAGAGGAACATTATATAGTATGTTGATTTGTATGAGCATACTACTCAGCTATGTGCAAGTAATGCCACAAACGCTTGGATTCCTTCCCCATCAATTTAGTAAGCCTTGTTAATAATAATGTTCTTTGTATCCAATTAAGGTTAACCTCAACTGAGTAGTATGCCATGAAAGTAAGGTATAACGCTACTGTATTAGCTGCACCATTTTAATTCTGGTTAAGCAAGTACCTGTCAAGCTAGTAATAGTTAGTCACATTCAACTGGAATTTACAAGAGACCTGCAGTTATCTAGCATTGGGCCCACCACGGTTACTGAGTTAAAACACAGAGACTTCACCCCTCAGAGACAGCCTGGCCTGACCAGAATCTAGGATCTCTATTTAGCATGCCCTACCTGCTGACCCTAGTCCCATTCTCTTGCAGTTATTACCTTTTGTATCACTTAACTCTCCCTTTTAGAATGTAAGCTCTAAGGAGCAGGGCCCTCTGATTCCTCCTGTATTGAATGTTATTGTAACTGTACTGTCTGCCCTCTTGTTGCCCTGCATAAACTGTTGGAACTTTATACATCCTGTATAATTAATCATAATAATATTAATCTCAAGTCTAATAAGCCCTGCCCAGTTGTCTAAACTACAAAACACCTCCCTTTTCCCATAACATGGGATCGGAGGTTGTCCTCATATATACAGTACAGAGAGTGAGTGTTGTCACCCTAGGACACAAAATTGGTTAGTGGCAGCATCCCCAGGTCACAATAAAGGAAGCACATCTAAGAATTAGTAAGCTGCAATATATTCCAAATATTTAAGACTAAGTCTTCCAAATGACTAAAAATCTTTATTTTAATTCTAAATACTAGAAACTTTATTAGTAGAAGTCAAGCCCAGGATTCACATTATCTACCTTCCTCCTTCAGAGCACTATATTTGCTACACACTACAGATACTATTCAATAACAGTTGAGTTATCCACTTACCTATTTCAGTCAGCCATTTTGCGACAGACCCATAAATTTCATCTAATATAAGAATTACGACTAGGTTAATGATAACAGCGGTTGCTGTCACAGTCACACGAACGTTTGCTCTTGTGCTTTCGTTGGTGCTTAATGCCAAGGCTGCTGATATGGTGATGCGATAAATGATGACTCCAAACACTGCTGAAAATGTTAGTGCAATCTGCAAAGGCAAGAAAAACAGTCAGCTTGAAATAAAAAAGCTTTATTCTCTAGCTGTTGTGAGCTACATGTATACTGTTAAGCAAGAACCAAGTTAAAAAAAAAAAATCTCCCCCTCTCCTTTAAAGCTAATAATAAAAATCTGTTAAGTTAGAATATTAGAAGGTCATAATAATTTTACCTACCATAAATAAAATAGCTCCAAAATTAACCAAATAGGCAGGAATTCGGTCCTTCCATGTCAATTTCTCTTTCTTCTAAAATATACAGAAATAAAGTAGTATTAGAAAGAGCTAAACAAAAATAATACTTACAAGAAAATAAATTGTAAACCCTAATTTGCTTGTGGGTGACAATAGCAGTGTCAGCGTGAGTGGCTTGTAGTCTCCACTAGGGAAGTGTGTGACAAGGTGACACTGCTGGAGAACAAAACAGATAATAGAAAGTGCCAACATAAGGACTGGCATGGCAGGATCACCAGGTATTATCATAATGAAAACTGCAAATTCATAAATATTGAAAAATATTTTTGACATTGCATTTAGATATTAAACCCTATTTAGTGATTGGACTTAAATATACTTTAAAGCTCAACTCTGTGTAAAAATAAATTACCTCTGATCATGGGTGTCCTCTCTCCAATCACAGAAAGCCCTTTATTCCGTGAAAAGAATACAAGGCTTTTTCCTGAATGGGGGAGGTTTACAATGAGCGGCCTTCTGTAATCTGCAGGGACTACAACTTGCACTCTGGACGTTCAATGCTTACAGTACCGTGGAGACTAAACAGTTTTACCAAACAGAACAGCTGGCAAACATATGTAGCACCCCCTTACTTTCAGTATGGGCACTACGCTAAAGTTAGTGGGGGAGTGGGAGAGTTATGTTGCTCTCACCCTTAATTTCGTTAAATTTGGGCTGCTGTCATTTTAGAACTGTCCTGTGGGTCAGTCTGCGCTCCGGGGGTGTCAATCTCACCCTCGGACGACAGATGGCGTCAGAGGGGTTTTAACAGAGCCACTTTTCCCCAGCAGCCAATTGGAGGAGTTTTCCCTCGCGGGGCATGCTGGGAGGGGTATATCTGTGGCAGGCGCCATTTTTTGGGTTTCTTCGTGGGTTCCTTGTTCCAGGTGCGGCACCCACCTTTAGAGTGTGCGCATCCAACAGACCCCGGTGATATGGCCTACCAGGCCAGGGTCGATAGTTACGCGGAATTCCTGGCGGATGCTGCCGAGGGGCCCCAGTGACTTGCTGGGTCCCCTCACCACTACGAGAATGATCCTAGGCCGCTGGGTGTATGTGGAGAATCGGCTCAAGGAGAACCCCGAGGCAGGTTGTCTGAGAGACTTGAATGAACCATCGGGGATCTAGTGACTGACACACTGCCAGGTACACTTCAACTGTAAACCGGTCACCTAATTGTAATTGACTGGAAGGATTCGCTCTGCTGTCCACATTGTCAGCATAGAGCCTGTGGCAGAGGCCTCATCTGGCATCTTAAATCAGAGCCAGGTCCATGGTAAGGACCTGTTCCTTTCAGCAATCTTAAAGTGGAACTCCGGCTGCCAGACTTGTGGCAGAAGTCTGTCCGGGGATCACTTCACCCACTCTGACTAGAGTGGCGACGCAATATATTGTTACTGAGAGCAGGCTTGCTCTCCTGTTCATCCAAGCCTGATACTGCAAGGTTTTCTTCATTTCATTAACCTGTCCTATCTGCCTCCTGTTGATGTTGGTCGTGTTGGACCCAAGAAATAAAGTATTTGGAAAAACTTATCTACTGGCTGGACATTCGCTTACTGCTCTGCTCACTAACTTTACCCCTAGACAACGCTGAAAGGTAACTTAATACGCCAATCCCAAATCAACCAGCGGCTCCTGAGGGGGTAGCGATACACATAGGACAGACATAGTTACATAGTTATTCTGATTGAAAAAAAGACACAAGTCCATCTAGTACAACCAATCAATAGAGGTAACATTAATAGAGGTAACTTATTTTTTAATTGCAAATGGCCCAAATTTGTTTGTCTTTTCCCAGAGCTAAGCTTTAATAAACAGTTAAAATTAATATACAGGAACTATTTTGCCATCTCAAAGAATTAATAATTGTGAATTACTTTGTGCGATGTGTGTACCCCTTCCAAACAGCACAACAGAATGCTTAAACTGGCCCTGGATGACATACTGGGGTTACTTACTAAAGCTGTAGAGTGCAAAATCGGGTGCAACTCTGAATAGAAACCAATCGGCTTTCAGGTTTCATTGCCAAAGCTTAATTGAACAAGCTGCAGTTAGAAGCTGATTGGCTCCCGCACCAGTTTTTTTTTCTTTTTTTCTTTGTAAATGACCTTTACTACGTTTCATGACATACAAACAACAATAACCTGCGGAAACAACCACCGGTTACAGAGTAAAAAACCTACCAGTGTAAAGCAACAAGAGGCATAGAAAAACAACAAAATCAGTAAGTAGGCAAAAAAAAAGAAAAGTGCACCAGTTTTAGTAAATCTACCCCATTTTCTTTTGACCACTCAGTGGTATGTACACAAAAATAAATTAAGAGATTCCTCTATCCAGTGCACAAGCGAGGTTGATGAATGAATCCTCTTTGTTAGGACATTATATTCTGACAGCAGGACTCACTAATCTCCAGAATACACTGATCAGTGACTGCAGCCTCTGATCAAGAAACATTTTCCAACATTTCCATTTGACAGAAGTCATTTTAACATTCGGAAAGGAAGTTGCAAATGGATAAAAATGTGGCCAGTCCCTGCTGAACTGAACACATTTTGATTCAATTATGGTCAGCTTTAAACCCATAGTAAATTTTCATTACTTTGTTATGCAGGTCTTTTGACTGTTCTTTTCTACCTCCTCATAGCTCAGTGCCTCGCCTGCTTAGTGCATCCATGTGAGAGCTAACAAACTCATTGACTATTTATACACAGACACCAATTGTGATTTAAAAAGCCACAAATGTGGGAAATTAAACTTTAATTGCCATGTTAACCTGTGTGTGCCACCTTATGTGTCTGTACCAAGGCCAAATATTCCAGGGTATGTAAACTTTTTATCATGGCCATTTGGGTGATTACTGTTATCATTATGATTTAAAAAGAATCCAAAAAACTATGTGATAATAAATGGCTTTGTGTGATTGCGATCCTTAAATAAAAGACATTTCTTTGGCAAGATCAGTCATATTTTCAATATTATTGCCAACATTTCTAAATTTTATGCAAACTTTTGAGCACAACTGTATGTGTGTGATACCTTTACTACGGTTTATGTAGTTTGACTTAGCTCAAACAAAGCCCCCTTTAGCTGGGGTTCTTTGATAAGGGATCAGCCTTATCAGAGTCAGATTGAATATTGAGATGGCTTTTCATAGCAAAACTGGATACGAAAAATTATCTATGTATGTACCATGATTGCTTTTATGTCCTGTCAGTAGGTGTGCAGGAACATTCAGAACCCCCAAGTGGACAGGCACAGAGTAATAATGACAGGCAGATCTCACTTTTGGAATATCGTAGACATAAAAAGCCAGAGGCCCACTCAGCCCACCATTCTCTACTTATGGCTAAAATATCACTTCTGAGTGGACACATCCTTTAAGAAATTTCTCACAGGGACTCAACCTATATCTAAAATATCACTTGTGGTCAATCCTTTTAAAATATTATTCAATGAAAATATTTAGCATTTTCTTTATACCAGAGTCCTATTTCCTAGCTCTCAAATCCAGTGACAACCAAAAATATAAATCTGGAAAGACGAACCTTGAAGACCCTACTCTTCAGAGAAGCCTATCCTTCCCACACCTAATAACCTAATTTTAATCTCCATCTGATCATCCCCCACAGCTGTTACCTTTTGTTACACTTGACCCTCCCTTCTAGATTGTAAGCTCTAATGAGCAGGGCCTCTGATCACTCTGTATCAATTTGTATTGTAACTGTACTGTTTGCCCCCATGTTGTAAAGCGCTGCGCAAACTGTTGGCACTTTATATACCCTGTATAATAAAAAATAATATAAATACTAATCATTTAAAATAGAAAACATGCTGGCAGGTGCAGAAAAGCTGCTGGTAAAAAAAAAAACACTGTGCAATCAATAAAATAAACCAAATTCTGCCACGCTAACAATAACATGATACAAAACACGCCAACAAAGTGCAAACAATGTATAAGTGACAATAGTAGTGTAAGTCTGCTCTGAATATATAGAATGAGAACAGGAGTCCCAATCAGATACGTTCACCGATGTGTAACGGAAAGTGTCAGAAAACTTCTATGTTTACTACGTGGGCCATCACTAGTAACTGAATGGACTCTTATTAAAATCAATGGACTCTATCACAGAGTCAGATCGGCCTGTGAGCAGTATCCTATTATACGATGCTAAGACTCAGGTGAATTGATCAGGTCCTTACGGTATCTCGATTCCCCAAAGTTATATTAAATATATATGACAACAGTGGTGATGCAGGATTCTGATACACCCATTGAGGGCAAAAAAGGACATCTGTCATCTCAACCTAGAAGCTGCCCTTCCTCCACTAGACATGTGCACACTGAAATGTTTCGCTTCGGAATGTTGTTTTCGTCCGAAAAATACATTTATTTAGTTACTCCCGAAATTCGTTTTTATTTATTTTGTTTCCTTAAAAATGCGTTTGTCCGAAAATCCAAATTAATTAAGGTCGAATCTGTCATTGAAGGCTTATGGTGTCTGTTGAATGTTCTAAAAAGATTTGACGGAGCAACTAAACTGTACGACACCGCAATCGTACATTTCCGGGCAAATGTTCTGCCTACAAGCTATAGAAGAATTCCAATGTTGTATGACACGAGTAAAAATTATATTTATAGATTATTATTACTAGTCAACCAACATTCAAATTCTTCTATAGCCTATGGGCTGAGCATTTGACCGGAAATGTACGATTGTGGCGTCGTATAGTTTAGCTGCTTGTCGAATCTTCTTAAAAATTTTGACAAACCTCATAAGCCTTCAATGACAGATTCAAGGTTTGTATGTTTTTCTCTGCTTCGTCAAATCTTCATCGTTCATGTTGAATGGTCTACCCCAACACTGTCTCTATAATGTCAAATATTTTCTCTCTATGTCCAATCTTTCCTCTTTATGTAGAATAATCTTGGACTAATAGAGTTAAGGTTAGGCACATTCGACCACAGGTTTGATAGACACAGATTGCTATTGTCAGCGTCATGTCGAATCTTCTATCTATATCGAACTGTAGTAACGAAAATGAAAATAAAGCATATTTTTTAAGTCGGATAATTCGGATTTCGGATTCTGCGCATTAGTTTTCGTTTGGTAAAACAATACGAAAATACTCAAAATTCGGACGAAAATGCATTCGGACAAAAACGAATGCACATGTCTATCCTCCACAGACAATTGCTCACAGTACACAACCTATAACTAAATAAATACTTCTGACTACACCCTTTCAAATATTGTTCAACGTAAATATTTAGCACTCTCTTTGTTAAGTCCTATTTCCTAGCTCTCAAATCTGACAACCAAAAATATAATAATATAATAAGTAAAACCAGAAATGATTCATACTCTCAATGTCAATAAAAATTCATTGGAGTACAGCTAATGATGGTAAAATTAGCAGCAGATCATGCATATGGACATTATAAATTATATTTTTAATGTGCGAAGATATTAAAGAAAAATGTTTCCATGGAATGCGATTTTATGGTGAATTCCATGTTCATTTTATCATTAGAAAGATATTTTTGTTTACAACTTTGCAGATGCTGCACACGTGGGCTCCATTGAGAAACTCAATTTTACCAGCAGAATAGGGGGATGGCAGTGAAAAAGTGTGTATGTTGGCCTATAACATTACCATTTGTCGATAATTGTCAATGTCCAGTACATTTTTGGTAAGGGGTGATTTTCAGCTGCAAAATAACTTTAGCTACATATTAGGCCAGTGTTTTGGGGCTTTGTTTGCAAATACAATTTTTTGTGCATTTAAATATGTCTAGGGGAACACAAAAGCAGCTTGCAAGTTAGGTCAAAGACATCATTTGTCAATGAATTCTGAATTATTTCAGAAGCGTCTTAAACTGATATAACACCACAAGGCCAAAGCTCATCAACACAGGCCCCTAAAGGAGCACTAAAGTATTAACACATGCAGAAGCGTAACTAGAAACTTCGGGGCCCCGGTGCAAGAAATCGCAAAGCCCCCCCCCCCCCCCCGAAAAGCATGATTTGGGTACATTATATTTCACCACCCACAAGTACCACCACTACCACCCAACCAAGTACCACCACAGCCACACCCCTCAAGCACCACCGCTGCCACCTCCCTCAAATACCACCGCCTGCACCTCCCTCAAGTCCCACAGCTACCACCCCCCCCCAAATACCACCGCTAATATGAACTATTCCATTGCCAGCAATGGGGTGCAACTTGATTTGGAACTGTCAGAGCACATAAAGTCGCAGCGGTGTGACAGGGATTTAGACATGCATGTATACGGA
Organism: Rana kukunoris; assembly: GCA_029574335.1. Classification (NCBI taxonomy): domain Eukaryota; kingdom Metazoa; phylum Chordata; class Amphibia; order Anura; family Ranidae; genus Rana; species Rana kukunoris. The sequence goes on from CM056051.1 coordinate 407,034,793, forward strand.
GGAGGATGGTCCCCATCATTATTGAGGGTCAGTGTAGAGGATGGGTGGATCAGAGCGATCTGTTCTAGGCACACACCAGCAGATCTCACCGGTCACACCCTCTCAGCTCTGGGACACCAGCACAGATCGCACACAATTAAGTACTATAGGCCTGTGTGTGGCCTTGCAGTGAACTGTCACTTACCATCCACAGGTCATAGTTTTTCCATGTCCTTGTCCTGGTCCCATATGTCCCCATAGGGGTCCTCATTGTTCCAGAGGGGCATATGATGCTTCCTTCCCGCACACAGACAGCCCGATCTCCATGTCCCCCCCTCGCTCTCCACCTCCTCTATACACACCAGTCCAGAGGCCAGCCTCTTCTCCACATATCAGTATGAGCACAGGCTGATGGTGGCCCGGGATCTGGAGCAGAGCTGATTTCTGTGTACAAGGTGTGCAAGGTCCGGGGAAAGCAGCCAGGTGACCTGTACCATCCCATTCTACACCAGCCTCAGACTCGGGCGGCTCCTCTGTACACTCTGCCGGGTACGCTGGAGCCAGGAGGACGAGGCCTGTTCTGCCACTTTCCTGGAGGAGCATGACTGCCCGGGACATCCTTCATCCATTGATCTTCAATGTCCCGCCAACTCGCAGTGTGACCGGCCGCTGCTCCTGTCTCTACATGCCCGGTGATGTTTGAAAAAGCCCGGGCCAAACACGACTAACCCTGAAAGAGCACCGCCTACAGGACGTCCAGCGAATCACAACCCCGTAACCTTCACTAAACACTGGGAGAGCACTGCCTACTGAACAACCGGCCAATCAAACTCCTCTCAGCTCGGAGCTGGGTGGCCCCAGTCTCTCAGCACTGCCTCTGTCTTCTCCTAGCGGGCAAAAGCACCCGATCCCTGGAAAGAATAGCACGCACCAGGCCAAACATAGTGATGACATGACAGTCAGATGGGCCCCCCGGACTTGGCGGAATTACAGGGCCCAGTCGCAACTGCGACTTTTGCGACACTGATAATTCCGCCACTGAACACATGTAGCCAGAAGCTGGCTAAATTACCTGCAGTGGCAAGAGATACTAAGCAGCATTGCCACAGGGAGATTGTTTCTCCCTAATCCCCAGCACAGACTCTGGTGAGATTTCCTGAATGCAGAGTGGGTAAAGACTTGCAGGTAAAGAGAAAAGGATCTTGGGATATGTAGTCTGTTAAGACAAGTTTGTATTGGAACTGGGCCATTGTGGAATACAAGTTTCAGTCGGCTGGAGCAGGAAGACAGAATGCTGGAAGAGGGGATAAATAACCTGGAAAGAGAAGGTGCCAGTCTCCCCCGGTGTAGACCTGCAAGCAGTGACTCGGAAGGCTAGTGGTGCTGTGGCCAAGCTGAAGCCTGTGCACAAAGAGAGAGTCATCATCAGTGTGTGCAGGTGTATCTGCCATCAGCTACATCTGATCATTGGGTGCAGCCTGGAGGCCACTGCCATTGCATCCAGATCCAGCTGGACTGTAGCCCAGTGTGGCACAGGGTTAAACGCTGTCCCTTGAGCTATACTACGGAGGGCCTGCCGTGGAGTTTACACACCAACTTTGGGAAACCGAAGACCACCGGATTGGTAAGCGGGCACTTGCCCATATTCCTATAACAAAGGACACTGCATGCAGACACCACTAACTAAGCTTGTAAGAGAACTTTTACCTTTTAAAAAAAAAAAGAGAGAACTTTTACCACACTTGCTTTTTGCTGAGCGGCCACAGTGTTAACTCTTATTGTCAGGACACCTCAAGCACACTTAAAACCACTCGGCTTGTTAATACACCTCAAGCATATTTAAATCACCCTGCTGTCAGGACATCTTAAGCATTAAAGGACTAGATGAAGACTCCAGATTTTTCCTCTGACAGACTACAGCATATCTCCCTCCACAAGAGACAAGAGCTACCGGTGCAGTGGTGCACTCACGTTTTTGCACATTTAGATGTGTCGCATTTAGGGCAACCCATTTGTTTCAATGTGCTGCTCTATGTGCAACAAATGCAAAAAGGAAGTGTGATATCACACTCATTTCCACGTTGCATAAGTGCGAACAGAGTCCGAGTTCTGATTTGCAGGTACAGGCATACCCCACTTTTAAGTACACAATGGGACCAGAGCATGTATGTAAAACAAAAATGTACTTAAAGTGAAACAATACCTTTTTTCACTTCTAGGGTGTAGTGGGGGGTCAGGGGCTGTAGTGGGGGTGTCAGAAGCTGTAGTTGAGGTCCCAGGGGCTGTAGTGGGGGTGTCAGGGGCACACTGGAACTGGGCGGGCTATGCTCTCGAAACTTCAGCTCCTTCTACTGAGGCTGCAAAATGTCTGTACAGTACTTGTAAGGCACTTTACATACACTCGTGGGTATGTCCTTACTCGCGAGTGTATGTAAAGTGAGTGTACTTAAAGCGGGGTATGCCTGTACTGTGCTATGGTGTGGTTCCTTGAGGCCGGGTTCACACTAGTCCGACATACGCTCCGACATTGGGAGCTTATGTCGCATGACGTGTGAAAATCAATGTTTCCCTAAGGGAGCCATCTTAACTGGTCCAACACATGTCGGTCTGTCTTTACAAATGCTCCCTGTACTACTTTGGTCCGACTTTGCTCCTACTTCACTCCATTGAATATCATTGAAGTAGGATCAAAGTCGGAACGCAGTCTTGCACGCTCCGACTTTGGCATGCAACTTGTATTCTAATGATCTTGAGGGGGAACTCCACGCCAAATTTTAAGAAAAAAAAACGGCATTGGTTCCCCTCCAAGAGCATACCAGGCCCATGGGTCTGGTGCGGATTTAAAGGGGAACCCCCTGCGCCGAAAAAACGGCATGGGGTCCCCCCAAAATCCATACCAGACCCGTATCCGAGCAGCAGCCCGGCCGGTCAGGAAAGGGGGTGGGGACGAGCGAGCGCCCCCCCTCCTTAACCGTGCCAGGCCGCATGCCCTCAACATAGGGAGGTAGGTGTTATGGGGCAGGGGGCGCACTGAGAACCAGAAGGCGGCGAAGAGAGGTACCCCCCCAGAAGAACTCGAAGAAGCAAGCCCCCCCTTGTAAAAGAGCTAAAGAAGTGAGGGGGGCCCCGGAGCTGACTAATAAAATATTTTAAAACCCTGTGTTGTTTTTTTTTATTAACCCTTTTCTTCCAGGTGCATGGGTAGGGGTACGATGTACCCCATACTCATTCACCTAGGGTGGGGGACTGGTATCTGGGGGCCCCCTTGTTAAAGGGGGCTCCCAGATTCCGATAAGCCCCCCGCCCACAGACCCCAACAACCAACGGCCAGGGTTGAGGCCCTGTCCTCATCAACATGGGGGTCACAGTGCGCCCCCTGCCCCATAGCACCTACCTCCCCATGTTGAGGGCATGCGGCCTGGCATGGTTAAGGAGGTGGGGGCGCTCGCTCGTCCCCACCCCCTTTCCTGACCGGCTGGGCTGCTGCTCGAATACGGGTCTGGTATGGATTTTGGGGGAACCCCCACGCCGTTTTTTCGGCGCAGGGTTTCCCCCCTTTAAATCCGCACCAGACCCATAGGCCTGGTATGTTCTTGGAGGGGAACTCATGCTGTTTTTTTTCTTAAAATTTGGCGTGGAGTTCCCCCTCAAGATTCATATCAAACAGTGCCTGATATTGGCAGGAATCCAAGTCGGATCCCGGCTCATTGAAAGTCGGACTTCAAGTCCAGGGCAAAGTAGGATCAAAGCAGTATCCTGTTCCTGAAAGTCGGATGGATGTAGGACCAATGTAGGATAAATGTAGGACCAATGTAGGAGCAGTATAATACTAATGTAGCAGAGCAAATTAGGATGAAAGTCGTGTAGTATAGTGTGAACCCAGCCTTACCAGTGTCGGTATTGTAGGCACATTTGCTCCTTCAGAGAGCACTTTCTCTGACCTCCTTATTAGAAAAAGTTCGAAAGCAGAGATAGGGAAAGAGCATACTGGAGTGTTTCCTAGATATATCAGACTACTGCCCATTAGCCCAAGGGTGGCACAATAAGCACCAAAGGGCCCAATGTCAGACACCAAATAGGATGTTGTATATCTGCAGGACTAAAACGAATTTCCCATGACAATACAAGAACACAAACGCAATAAAAGTGTGAAATAATTCTGTCTGTATGGAACGCATATCAAAATTGCTACTTTACTATTTCTATTTAATAGTCTAGTTGACATACAGTATACAGTATACCAATTGTATCTATGCTCTTTTGGTTTGTTGCATCGATGATGTAATAATTACAATCAGCGCAATTAACATACACTACTAATAAACTTAAATCAAATGTATGTTGCACAGCCAGATACTGTAAAGTGATTCCACAACACCAAAGTAATATATTATTCAAATGAATTCAGTGTAGTGCAAGACCTAAATCATTAACCTATGAATGGTTCAACATCCCACAAAATTGTGTACAAAACCTATATCCAGCAACTTCCAGGTAATAAATAAAAAATTGTGATGAAAATTATTTAACAAAAACATCTGTGTCTTCACTCTTCATACAAGGGCCTGCTCACCTCAATTAAATCACCAGCACGCTAATCGGTCTTTAACCCAGGTACATCTCTCATATCCTCCCTCGTTAACACAGGGCATTCATCCCATCCACTTGCCGAAGCCCTCCATGGACTCAGCTCACTTATAATATAAGGCAGAAAGGCAAAAACGGGGGAGGGGGTATTTACTAAAGGCAAATCTACTTTGCACTACAAGTGCACTGAAACTTGGAAGTGCAGTCGATGTAGATCTGAGGGGGACATGCAAGGAGGGCAAAAAAACAGCATTTTTGTTTGTACATAATGGGATGATAAAAATCAGCGGAGCTTCCCCTCATTTCAGATCCTCCCCTCAGATCTACAGTGACTGCCCTTCCAAGTGCATTTCCTAGTGCAAAGTGGATTTGCCTTTAATAAATCAACCCTATAGTGTACTCTGTATTGTTCTTTAGGAGGGAGGAGCCGAGCCTGTGATGTCATGCCAGAGTTGTGCCTTTGTGGTGGAGATATTGCTCTGATTAACGCTTTGATGCTGTCATGTTGTATGTGTGGTTTTGCTAAGGCTGCATTCACATCTAGGCGACAAGTAAACGCCGTGTACGCAGCTTTACTTGCCGCGATTTGATACATTTTTTTTTTTTTTTTAAACAAATTCTCTCCATTGATGTCTATGGCCGAACGCCAATGTCGCCTGAAAAAAAGGGTCCGGGACTTTTTTTCAGGCGGCAGGCGTACGGCGTTTCAGAGATGTGAACCATCTCTATAGACATCAATGGAAATTCGCCCCTCCAGCGGCACGAGCGTCGGGCGTCGGGTGTTTTGTCGCCTAGATGTGAATGGAGCCTAAAGATTTTCCATCATAATTTTTTATTTATTACCTGTAAATTGCTGGATAAATGTTTAGTGCACAATTTTGTGGGACTTTAGAATATTTATAGGTTATTGATTTAGGTGTTGGGCTGCACTGAATTTTTTTGAATAAGTTGCACTGATGGGCATGGATTGGCACTGTTGGGGCTGCACTGATAATCAGTGGCCTGATTATCAGTGTAAATGTGCTTTATAAGCCTTGCAGGTTACCTGCTCTCCTTTTCTCATGCTGTGACAGCGCATGACATGAGAAAATATAACAAGTAAGTCTGTTTACATGTGATTGGACACTGCTGATCACATGACAAAAGGCCGATGAAGGACAACAAAGCGATCACAGAGTGCACATGATATGTGCCCAATGGGGCGTGTGGGAGGCGTGTTCTGGGAGGAAGTCCAGGGATACCCTTTTAGAACAAGAGAGCCGCACTGTAGCCATTTTGGGCTTTGGCACGATATTGAAGTGGTTAATTTGCACTGGTTTTCACCTTTTTTTAATCCGTTGTTACCTCTCCATGCTGCTAATCTCCTGTAGCCTCTGCAGCCACTTATTGCTACCTGTACGCTATGCATGTTTTTTTTTTAGTACGGGTTTCCTAATGGTGACAACAATGGACCATTCAATTGGAAGTCAATGTGACAGGGTGGCTCAAATGAATTCAGCTCTGTAACCATTAATGCATCAATAAATGTATTTTTTAAATGCAAGAAGTGTAAGTACCCGAATTAGACCTAGTATCAGCCTATTGCAGTCCCTATACTGCAGAAAAGTGAAGGGAGAAGCAGCACCGTCAATTAATTTGTGTACTATCAGAAAGCATGCTGATAGGGGGAGCAAACAGAGTAATAGCGCACTGAACAAATTACTATGCTATTTCTCACTTGCTTAAGCTAGATTTTGCAATCAGGCAATCAGATTTTGCATGTGGGAAATGCAGGCAAAATCTCATGCTTTCTTGAGCAGATGGACAGCGGTGCTATTATTGTAAATTATGCTGCGGAACTATTTGGCACGCGTATTAGCAGACGCATGGGGGTGTTATTAGTAAAAGGGCAACACGTTTCTGTGCTCTGTCGATAAGGTGGATGATTTTGTGCGCATTCCCAACACGCACAAAGTGTGAACCTAGCATAAGGACAGGTCAATGACAGTCTAGTCTCAGAGGATGTAGTTTGTATGATGCAGGTTGTCATTCAACCAAGACAACTGAGGACATCTAGTGGTGGAAAAAAGTACCGTGGGTGACAACATTTGCAGGAAAACCTTATTTTTTTATATAATTTTTAATTGGGCCAATATTTTATTACAATTTTGTCTGGAATTCTACTTTAAAATGTCTATGAGATTTTAGCAACCGGGTTTACATACAGCATACTTTAAATGAATAAGAAATGACACTGCCATTACGCCGTAGCACTATGTAGAGGTATATGCAGTACATCCAAATAAAGACACAACTTCACATTTGTAATTTATGCAGCCATTGGGGGTTAATATCCAAAACTTGTGTGGTATCTATATGTTCTCCATAAATTACAAGTTCATTGTGGACTTCTAGCTCACCGCACAGAGAATTATTTAATTTCAACAGAACATGTGTATGTTTTATTACAGTTGTGTGTATCTGTGGCGTATTAAAAGCTTGTTGAGTCTTGAGAGAGTCATATCATTTTTCAGAGGGGGACCGGAGGTCAGCAGTAAGTTTTGAGCCGGCCTTAACCCTTCCCTGGCTACAAGAATTCCCAGAATTTCCAGCAGATACAAATGTAGCTCAGGACAGAATATTACCTGCAGCTTTTTTTAATCTTTTTTATTCCCATTTGGAAACAATGTTACATCGGCAAGGAAGCTAGGAAAATCAGACTTGAATGTTTACCAGGATGTCCGCTTGGTTAATGTGCAATCTGAAATGAACCATAACTTTGAAAAGAAAAAAGAGTGACTCACTTGAGTAACTCTCCAGAAGATGAGCCAAATATTGCAGTGAGTCATGGACTAGAGTTGTGGATTGATGGAGAAAAATTGGGTTTTACTTCATCCATGAAAATGCTTGTGTAGTTTACTTTTATTATAAATGGGTTTTCCCTTTTTCTATCAAAAAATACAGCTGTCTTTAATAATGCAGCAAGAGAGAGATGAGAGATGTGATGAGCACTCCTCTCTGCATCATAGTATGTGAGTGCACAACATTGCGATGATGTCTCCTCGGAGGCGGGTCCATGACACCTTGTACACAGGATGTTCTCAGTTTTCTGAGTTGAATGACTGAGGACATCTAGTGGCAGAAAGCAGTTATAGCTGGGTACAGCATCGGAGAGGAGATGAAGATTACAGTCAGAGCAGGAGAGGTGGAGGAAGCACATATTTACAAAATGAATAAAGCAGAGATCTTTGCACTGCATGTCCTCAGGTACAGCATTCTCTCCAGCAAGGAGAACAGTGAGCAGTATAGTAGGGAAATGATCAAATATCATTTCAAATCTAAAGCAGCATTGCTGTATATAATTTATGGTTTGCAGATATACAGAGTAAAGCTTCGTACACACGATCAGATTTTCTGACGGAAATTGTCTGTTAACAGACTGTTGGCTGACAATCCGATCATGTGTACGAGGCTTTAGGCTTCATGTACACTGCTGTTGGTAAACAGACTTTTAGGAGCACTTGGGTGTTTTTTTTTTTTTTTTTTCAGCTGCCCCTGAACTCTCCTCTATGTTATCTTATCAGTACATGTTCACAGGGTCGTTTATAGTAGTTTTGAGGCAGTTGAGTTTAGAATTTTTTTTCAAAAACAAAAAATGTGTTTTAGAATGGATGCTCAGAGGCATTTGAAACGCCAAACACCTGTAGCAGCTGCATTTTGTTTATAAGCATTTTTAATTTTTGACTATTTAAAAAAAAACGCTTCCGAGTGCCCAGAGGCGATTTAGTTTGCACGTGCCGCGCTATACAAGTTTTTCATTCATTCATTCTAAACGCAACCACCACTAAACACAGCAAAACTGACGTTTTTAAACGTTGGTTACTATCTGTCAAGTTAAATCGTTCAGGGGAGGTTGTAAAACATCCTGTGTACATTAAGCCTTAAATGCTCAACTTAGCAATTTTATTGACGCATTAAAGTTCATCTTGCTGCAATTTCCATAGATACAGTGGAACCTTGGTTTACGAGTAACGCGGTTTACAAGCGTCTTGATGTACGAGCTTTTTTTTTTTAATGTTAAAAAAGAAATAATTACACTAACATTTGGAGGATTCCGCTGGCCATCCATGCAAAACCGCTGTGTATATGACCAGTTAGGCCACACAGTGCACAGTACAGTATACAGAAGAGCTTTGTGCACTGTATGTGGCCAGAGGACGACTCACAGCACTTCCTGGAGACACTCAGACACTCCCAGCAGGGGAGGGCTTACCTGGAAGTGATGTCAACAGTTCAGAGTTCTCCAGGAAGTGCTGCGAGCTGATGCTGTGGACACATACAGCGTTACTGTGTACTGTACACCAGCTCTACTAAATACAGTACCCTGTAAAAAATATAAGCACCAACCCCTCTGGCCAGCTTCTCTACATACAATACAGTATACAAAGCAGGTGAGCACAAGACTCCTTAAAGGAACACTAAAGGTTCGTTTTTTATTAGATCAATTGATTGCTGTAAGCTAGAGCATTTAAATATTACTTACCTCGTTTTTCCTTTTGACCTCCAAAATACAGTAATCCAGGTTTGAAAATGCCATTTCCTGTCTCTCCTCTTCTTGCTTTCCACCAGCACCTGAGCCGTTTTGCATGGTGGAAAGCAGAATGTGCTCACCCCCTCCCTATGACTACAGCCCTGCGTGAAGATGCTCTCTTATCCCTCACAGGCATGGAGGCTAAGCCTAATGGGAACTGTAGTTCCCATTAGGCCGTGATGTAGCAAGAATGAATGCGCACCGCAAACCAGGAAGTCAGTGAGAATAACGATTCAGGAGTGACGGAGGTGAATAAAACGGCTCGATTTCAACAGGTATCAAACTAGTTATAATGCAAAACATTACTTTTTACTTTATCAGCTACTGTCAGACTTTAATTTTTTTTTTGTCTTTACAACCCCTTTAACACTGTGCAAATCCTTTTACTACAACACAGAGCCACTGCAAGTTCAGTTTAACTTGTTTTATGTTTACAGTACATTTTTTACTGTATTTTATTTTGCCGTAATCATTTTTATATGAATAAATGGTTGTGGAACAAATTATCTGAGTTTTCATTATTTCCTATGGGAAAATTTACTTTGATATAAGAGTGATTAGGTTTAAGAGCATGCTTTCGGAATGAATTATGCTCTTAAACCAAGGTTCCACTGTAATGTGTAATGTGTAGTTTTAGTAATGAGCAGACACTGAACATTGGCCTGCCCAGAAGTGCCAGGCATTAAAATATAGACTTGCCATTTACTACAGACCAATGTTAGGCTATAAATTATGAAAAATGTCTTTATCAATGAAGATTCCCTATCAGAATGAATTCAACACCCCGTTATATCTTGCAGCATACTATTAAAAACTACAGTACAGTATATGCCAATAATATATGAACACATACTGTATATCTATATATTTATTAGAATTTTAAAGTGCATCTTAAACCAAAATGATTTTTTTTTTGTTTGTTTGTTTGTTTTTGATAAAGTAGAAAAGGGTTAGAGCCCCTATCAATTTGTACTGTTTGTAAAAAAATCAATCCTGCACTTTTCACGCCTTATTTGAGGGTGCTTGGCCAATGGGCATACTGTGATAAACTTGCAAAAAAGCCAGCACACCAAACGTTCAGACCTTAAGGTTATACTATTCATAGATGCAAAAGTACATAAAATAAACATAATAACATGACAATTCAGAGATGCAAAGGTCCGTCACCATGGGGAAGGGATCTATGCATCTTCGAAACCTCTGGGTTATTCCGCTTATTTTTTAGTATTTTGAAACGTTTGCATCTATGACCTCAGTAAAACACTGAGGCCTTGTTCTTTCTGAATTAACTTGTTCTTGTCTCATGTTTTTATTGCTTTTACAGAATCTCTCTTTGTCCAGTGACATTGACACCTAAATTGAAAGTAAAAGAAAACCCTAAATCTTGAGTTCTCACCCAATCGGGAATAAAGACAAAGGCCCAGATTCACAGAGCGATTACGCCTGTCTAACTGGTGTTAGACAGGAGTAATTTCAAATTTCGCGCGCCGTATCACTAGTTTGAATCCTCAAACCATGATACGGCGGCTTCGGGCTTCGATCCGAGAGGCTTACGTCTTCGTAAGCCTTCGGATCTACGATGCAATCTTTTTGCGGCCGCTGGGAGGAGTCCGTGTCGTTTTCTGCGTCGGGATATGCAAATTAGTTTTTACGGCGATCCACGAAGATACGAGCGGCCTTCGCAATCGCTTACGTCATTTTTTTGCTACGTACTGTTAGACCAGCTACTGTATTTGCTGGTCTAACAGTGCGTAGCCCATGTTAAGTATGGCTGTCGTTCCCACGTCGAATTCAATTATTATTTTTTTTTTTCCGTAACTCGTTCGGGAATAGGAATGTCCATAAACGACGCTACTCAAAAAAAAATGACGTAACGACGTGATCTCGCGCAATGCACGGCGGGAAATTTCGGAACGGAGCATGCGCAGTTCGATCGCCGCGGGAACGCGCCTAATTTAAATCCTTCACGCCCCCTACTCGCGTAGATGGATTGCGCTGAGAGAAATACACTACGCCGCCATAGTTTACAGGACAAAATCTACCGGGATTCCACGTAGAGCCAGGTAAAAAACGGCGGCGTAGAGTATTTCTGATACTCCACGCTAATCTAATTCTATGTGAATCTACCCCAAAGTCTTCAAATGGGAAATCTTTTTGCGGTGACAACTGTCTAAGACAGGATTTTCCTCACTTTGGAAAGATCTCTTCTACTCCCTGTTGTGCCTAATAGACAGGAAGTGAAGGGTATTTTCTCTGATAGCACATGGACAGAAAAAAACTAGCCAGGGATTTAACCATTCCTTATAAAAAAAATGTAAATAAAACAAAGTATTTGATTTAATTTTCCTTTAAAATAAAGGGCTTATTCACACCAGGGGAAGAGAGAGCTGCGGCTCCAGGTGAGTGCACTAAGCAATCAATGTCCTTCTCAGAGACGTGGGTGCCGGCAATGCATAGAGCAAGACTTAAAAAGAAAAAAATGGACAGCCGCACTTCCACGAAAACCTTAAAAAGGTGGCCTTTAACCACTACAGATCCGCACTATTGACAAAAGACGTCAACAGCGCGGACCTGAGCTGCCGGGGTCACGTCTTTGGACGTCAATGTTGTTGTAATTCCCCGCGCACGCCACTGGGTGGCGCGCAGCGGGGAAAAACCGTGCCGTCGCATCGCCGAGGATTCGATGCGTGTACCCGGCGGCCGCGATGTCCGCCAGGTACATTCGATCGGCGGTGACAGAGCAGGGACGTGGAGCTCTGTGTGTAAACACAGAGCTCCACGTCCTGTCAGGGAGAGGAGACAGATGCTGTTTCCCTTGTACATAGGGACACAGCATCGGTCACCTCCCCCAGTCACCCCCCTCCCAGTTAGAATACACCCAGGATACACATTTAACCCCTTCCTCACCCCCTAGTGTTAACCCCTTCAATGCCAGTCACATTTATACAGTAATTAGTGCATATTTATAGCACTGTACGCTGTATAAATGTGAATGGTCCCAAAAATGTGTCAAAGTGTCCAATGTGTCCGCCGTAATGTCGCAGTCCCAATAAAAATCGCAGATCACCGCCATTACTAGTAAAAAAAAAATAGTAAAAAAAAATCATAATTCTGTCCCCTATTTTGTACGCGATATAACTTTTGCGCAAAGCAGTCGCTTATTGCGATTTTTTATTTTTTTTATTTTTTACAATAACTGAGAAAAAAAATAGTTTTTTGAAAAAAAAAAAATTGGGATAATTATTATAGCAACAAGTAAAAAATATATATATATTTTTAAATTGTCGCTCTTTTTTTGTTTATAACGCAAAAAATAAAAGCCGCACAGGCGATCAAATACCACCAAAATAAAGCTCTTTTTGTGGGGAAAAAAGGACGCCAATTTTGTTTGGGAGCCATGTCGCACAACCGCGCAAATGTCAGTTAAAGCGACGCAGTGCCAAAAGCTGAAATTTCGCCTGGGCACGAAGGGGGTTTATGTGCCCAGTAAGCAAGTGGTTAATGCAAAAAAGAAATAAAGCACTACAAAACACAGCAAGCAGTGGGGTGTATAGCTGACGCGTTTCACACTGCAATTTTAGTGCTTAGTCATAGCTAAAACAACCAGCCAGCATGCTATAATCTATGGGCCAGATTCAGGTAGATGAGAGAATCTTTCCTCTGGAGTAACGCTTCTCATTTACGTTACTCTGAAGACCCTTTCAGCGCAAGTCCTGTAATTCACATAGCAGTTGCGCGTAAACTTGCGCCAGAGTAACGATAATGCGCTGGCGTAACCCGACGCAAGTGGAAGTGGGTGTGATCATATGTAAATGATGGGCGGAGCCCAGCGCAGAGGCTTACGTTCAGCGCATCATCCACGGAGCATGCGCAGTGAGTGCGGCTCCACTCGCCCCCCTTGTGCGCATGCTCACAACTTCCGTCGGCACCACTGCACGGGAAACGTCAGCGCAATGCGTTCCGCTGGGCGCTTAAAAGCGCTGGCGGAAACGCCATTCCGGCGCAAAAGTATTTCCGCTTCCCCCCACCCCAGGGAAGATACTTTTGTGCTGTGATGGCTGCTCCCGCTACCCCCAGAGAGAGGAGGAACCTCAACTTTAATTCACAGGAGGTCTCAGTGATCATTTCGGCAATGGAGACGGATAATGAATTTCTCCATGGCAAAAAAAGCCGGAAGACCAGCCGGGACAGGAAGCAGGGCATCCTGGAGTCGATTGCTGCCAGGGTCAATGTCCTGGGCTACTCCACCCGGACTGCTGGGGACATACAAAAAAAAATTAATGACCTGCGGCGCAAGGTGAGGGACAAGGTGGCCTCCATCAGGAGGTATGAGAGGGGCACAGGTGGTGGTCCCCCATGTCCTGTCACCCTAACCGCAGAGGAGGAGGTGGTTGCTCGCTGCCTGGAGGGGGAGCAGGTGGAGGGGGTCGCAGGCTATGACTCCGTGGAGGAAGGCACAAGGACAGGTTAGTGTTTTATAATCCCCTATTTGTTGTTTTGCATTTGGGGGGGGGGGGTACATGTGCCAAGTGTGTGGGACCACCAACATGTGTCTGCTTTGTGTCATCCACAGATGACGGAGCTGGGCCATCATCTGTCAGCGTGCATTCCACCCCATCCCCCCCACGCCATCGTGTGCCCGAGCCACTGGGTGGTGAAGAGGTTGTGGAGGAGGAGAGTGGCCACACCACACCTGCCGAGGTGGTTGTGGAGGATCCTGCTGTGGCAGAGCAGGACTTTTCATTAGTGTTGTCTGTCTCCTCCCCTTCTCCTGGGCCGTCTGTCGTCCCCTCCCCCATCCTTGGAAGCCCCTCAAGGGCGACTCCTTCCACCCGAGGACAACCATCTTCTGGCCCCAGGAAGGCGACCCAGAAGACCAGGGGGGTGTCTGATGGTATACAGGACCAGTTGGCGAGGGATCACGCCAGGCAGACGGAACAGATGGGGGCCATAGCGGTGCACTTGGAGAAAGTGTCTGACAGCCTGGGCTCCGTTGCCAACCTCAGCAACGCAGTGCAGGATGTCAGCTGCAACTGCGCTGCAGTGGTCACCACTTTGGGGGAGGTGCAGGGGGATATCCGGCACCTTACTGCAGCCGTCCAGGCCAACAGTGCTGCCATCCGGGACCAGGGGAGGCTGAGTCGGCGGGCCCAGCACTACCAGGTCACCCGTCAGCTCCGGATGCAGGCCCAGACCAACTCCTACCTTGGACGGATAGCCAGGGCCTTGGAGGGCACGCAGGCCACACCTGCCAGGAGTGGCCCACCTGGGGATCAGCCACCTCCAGTTGCACCCCCACCCCCACCCACTCCATCCAGGCAGCTGCGGAGTCAGAGAGGGGCCCCCAGAAGAAGCCCCCGGCATCCCCGATGAGGCCTTTTTTTTTTTTTTGGTTTTATATTTTTGTTTTGGACATACTCAGGTCATGAGTTTATTTTTAATTTTTCTCAGGTTTTGAGATTTTGTTTATTTTAATTATCAGGATATGATATTATTATTTTATTTTTGTACTGCACACGGTCAGGAGTGCAGGGGACAGTGTGAATGGTGTGTGAATGTGAGAGGGTGGCACTCCTGAAAGTAAGGGGTGTCACCCTCGGCCGGCTGAATGAATGACGTGTGAAAGGTGTGTGAATGGACAGTGACATCATTGGGGCCTTGACGCTGGCGTTACTGCTCCCAACTCCTACATGCTGGACTTGGGCTAATCCAATGCGATGTGCATGTGGTGTGTGTGATCCAGTGGTGTACACGCGTGCACTGTGTGTGTGATTAATGTTTTGGTTTAGTGTCCAAAGATGCCTACGGCGAGGACCCTCCTGACTGCTCTTCCATCAGCAGACTGGGTGTCCTCTGGCAGGTGGGGACTGTGTGGGTCGGGGGTCAGGTCATCACGTATGTCAATATGCAGGCCTTTTTTCATAGCAAAGTTATGTAGTATGCAACATGCACCGATGATCTGACACACGAAGGTAGGGGAATACAATAGGGCCCCCCCAGACTTATCCAGGCATCGGAAACGGGACTTTAGGAGCCCAAATGTTTGCTCCACCACTGCACGGGTTTTGATATGTGCTTCATTGTATTTTCTCTCTCCTCTGGTTTGGGGGTTCCGGAAAGGAGTCATGAGATGGGGTCCCAGTGCATATGCAGAGTCACCTGTAAGGGAAAAGACAGGATAATGTTAGTCATGCATGTGCGATTTCTGTTGTGCATCACGGGAGGGGATAGTCATGCCTGACTCCCATGTCACTCACCAACCAGCCAGCTGTCCCCATACATGTTCTGGTTAAATTCTGCTGGGATGGGGCTCTGACGGTATATGAAGCTGTCATGGCTGGACCCGGGGTGTTTGGCACGGACGTGCCATATGAGGCGTTGGGCATCAGCTATCACCTGTACATTGATGGAATGCCAATGCTTCCGATTGCGGTATATGTGCTCTGTGGCACTGGGGGGCTGTAGGGCCACATGTGTGCAATCAATGGCCCCCACAGTGCGTGGGAATCTGGCAATGCTGTAGAAATCTGTCATTGCCTTCTGCCGCAGCTCCTCAGTGGTGGGTCTGATGAACTGGTTGGACATGCGTCTGAGGATTGCAGGGACAACCTGGTGCACACATCTGCTCACGGAGGACTGTGACATCCCAGCCACCACTCCACTTGTACGCTGGAATGATCCACTTGCAAGGAAATGGAGTGTTGCCAGTACCTTCACCAGTGGCTGCACTGCTTGTGACCGGTGTTTTGGGCTGGTGATGTCACCCTGCAGGGTTGTGGTTAGTTCAAGTATTGCATCTGGGCTGAATCTGAAGAGGCGATACACCTCCTCATCCCCCATGCCAAAGAGGTTCATACGAGTGCGGTATATCCTCTCACGTGCCCGCCTCCTTCGTTCCGGGGGACCCATCAGTAGTTCTAGGACCACAATTGCCCCTGGCATGTTGGCACACAGAGGTGTTGTCCTCCTTGCAAGTGTTGTTGTTCAGCAAGCTCCTATCGTCGGTAACGCTGCTGTAGCTGCTCTCCTGCTGACCTGTGACCGTCTGGAGTAAAGATAAAGCAGCCTTTTGTAGAAATAACTTTGCGCCGGACGGACCAGATACGCGCGGCGCATGTAGCCAGCGTATGGTGCTAATCCGTTCGTGAATTGGGAAATCTCCCTCATTTGCATATTTGCAGGGGAAATCAATGCAAATGACCCGTTATTGGGCGCATCTAGTTTGGTGGGTACGGGCACATAGAAACGACGGCGCATCATCACAGTTACGCGGCGCATATCCAAATACTCCAGCGCAAGTGTTCGTGAATCTGGCCCATTGTGTGCATTGTGCAGGAGCTTTGGCATGCCGTGTTTATTTTTATTCCCTTTTTAAAACTTTATTTAGTATATAAAAATGACATTTCATTTAACTCTATGCACCACAGTGTGTAGTGACGTGCTGCCGTGCAGTTACATGTGCCCCTCAATGCAGCACGGGCACAAAGAAAACAATTTAAATATAATAGGAGCTTACTATTCTATATTTGTAATCAGTATCCTTTTTTTAGTTAAATATACAGGTTATCAGTTTGTGTCACTGTGGTTTACAATATTACATACAATCTATCACCACTATTGACATCATTCTTCGAGATCAGACAAGCTTATCCATACAAAAAGCAGATATTTTTAGCAAGGCCAAAGGTTTTCCAGCAACTTAAGTAAATTGGGTTTGCCGTTTATTATCAGAAATGGTCACCCATTTCCAGCATCGTATTACGACCGCATGCTTACACATGATTGCCTGTCATGTTCTTAGCTACTTTATGTCACTTAAGATATGTGTAAGAGAACGTTTGACCCTGGTAATGAAATTGAAGCATCTAATCTGAGCAATACTAAAGATGGTTCTCATTTTGTCGGCTCAATCGCTTTGAGAGATGGCTTTGACCTTGTAAGATTTACAGAGTTACTTTAACAAAGGCGCTAGACATTAGACTGTCTTTTTTTCCATTATTATGATGATTTTTAAACAAAGTTATTATTTTATATCATCCTTTCCTTCCTGTTTTAAGTTCCTTTCATTTCAAATGTTGTGGTTAATTTATGAAATCCTCCTTACAGATTTTGAAAGCTTTTGCTAAATTAGAGCTAGAGCTCTCCAATCAGCATGGAGCACGAGCCTTAAAGATTGGAGACCTCTGGCAGGGGGTATATCAGGTTCTGCAGAGAGATCACTGCTTCTACACAGAGGACAAGGCTCCGTCTCTTCAGAAGTCTGGCAGGGGGACTAGCTTTTCTTTTCAGGCTGTAGTTCAGTGGTGGCCCGTCCTTTAGGAGTGCCTGGGCGATATTCCCTTTATCCACGTCACCCCCTATATGGATAATAGATAGATTCATGCAAAGCATGAATCTATCCATAGCTGCTGCGGCCACCCCCTATTCATGTGTCTGGCCCCTTTCAGGACATTGGGTGCCTGAATTACAGCGCCATGGGTGTTTTTTGAAGCACCCGATTAGAGCCATAGGCTCCAATAGGCTTCAAAATAGGGTGGGCTCATGGCACATGAGCCCACCCAGGTGTTACAATAGCGAATGAATATTCACAGTTGAAATCCTCTAACACTAATCCTCAATCCGGCCAATCAGAAGCGGGTGTGAGAACCGTTTTTCAATTGGCAAAAAGTGAAGACTCCCGATTGGCTGCTGAAGAGGAGGGAGGAAACAGAAGCAGCCACTGTGAAGACCCGTGGAGAGCAGGGGAATGAGAGGCCGCCGCTGAGCAGGGGAAGCTGCCGGTGAAGCGATGTGGTAAGTGTTACTGACCAGAGGGGGGGTACTGTTTGCCACCCCCAAAAAAATATTACCACCAGCCGCCGCTGCAAAACAAATTGAAAGATTTTGAACACTTTTTGTTTTAATGTACCTGGAATGTATTTAGCTGAAAGTTCAACTGAGCTTTAAAGGGGCATAAGCAAACCTATAATTAAATGTTGACTTAAAACTACCCTGTAAACCCTTACGGGCGCAGTTTAAATCCGCAGAGGGGGATCTGCCTAATGATGCCCGTTGATCAGACAGCTGGCTGGTCCATGTCCTCTCTGCTCCGCTTATGCAGAGTGGACACAGACATAGCCCAAATGCCATCCCATCCGATACGCCAGACAGACAGGAAACAGATCCCTAATCCATCTTTTTTTAGCAGACAGGATTGGATCGGATGTCGATGGGTGTCATTGAGGTACATTTTGAGCTTTGCCCACCAGGATGATGAAAACTAGTAAAGATTCCTAATATTCAAATTAGAATTCTCACAGTCCAGTTACCTTGCCCTTATTGGTTATTTACTGCATTCATTCAAAAGTAGGTTATATCCTGAGAGCTGGATTGTGCTATTGTTTCATGAAGTTTCAAGTAAACAATTTAATTCAGAGAGTCTACTTGTGTTATATATCTTAGACCAGGTTTTAAAAAGGTTTTAAAAAATCTTGTCAAAAATTAAAGGTACTGATGGAGAAATTCCATATTTCATTTTTATGCCTTGTTCATACATAAGAATGCATCCCAAGTCGGGTATAGGGATGGTTTTACCTTTAATGACCTAATGGTACAGAAATGTCATTACTACCAACTGACTGACTGAAAAATTGTGTGCTATCTTCCTTAAAAGGCTATTGGTTACTACCAATTACTCTTGTATCTATGACTATGTTTCTTGTTACATTTTCCAATACTATCGCATTACTTATCTTTATCTGTGTGCTTGTGTATTGCGAAGGAGCCCATTTTTGCTTTTCTCTAATCACCTGCCCATCAAATGCTAAAGGGTATAAGCACCATTGTCAATGTGATGGTGGGAAGGCGACTATGGATGTTCAAGGGCCTAAAAATGTGATAATATAGCTCTATACACTTGGAAGACAGGCTGTAATTCTTCAGGAGGAAACCCTGACATTAATAATTAGCAGTGAAGCAGAAACATATGAACGGCTTTATAAATTTCCATCTCAGCTGAGTCTGGATCAGTTTTCAAACTTGGATGGGCAGTTTGCTTAGCTTTATTTACCGTAGTAGTATAAACCAGAGCTTTTTTTTCAGCAGGAACGTAGGGCAACACAGTTCTGGCACCTCTGACACTGATGCAACATTGTTGCTGACTGCTGGAGGGTCTATTGTTGCTGGCTGCTGAGGGAACTCTTGTTGCTGGAGGGGGTCTATTGTTGCTGGGGTAGATGTATTGTTACTGAGGGTATAATGTTGTTTTGTTGCATGGGGATCTATTGCTGCTGGGAGATGTATTGTTGTTGGGGGGGGGGGGGGTCTATTATCACGGAGGGTATTGTTGCTGGCTGCAGGGATCTATTTTCTTGATGTCATTAACAAGTACCATACAAATTAATTAGCACTACAAAGCGAATGGTCCTGTATTTTCTAAAAGGGCTAGGGAGGTAGGCAGGGGGTGGAAGAGAGCGTGCTTGAAGGTGGGTAAAAGGTCGAGACAAGGGGTGACTCAGAAGGGGGAAGTACCTGTACTTATTCTCTGAGAAAAAAAGCCCTGATATAAACCGAACATGGGCAATGTAGTGGCTTAGTGGTTAGTACCCATGCCCTCCTACAGCATGATTCTTGATGGTCCTTGATCCTTGGTCCGCATGATCCTTGATTCATAGCTCACTCAGGACACTGTCTGCAAGGAGTTTGCATGTTCTCCCCGTGTTTGTGAAGTTCTTACATTCCAAAAACATGCAGTCAGGTAAATTTACCCTAGTGTTGGTGCACAAATTGGCTATACACAAGTATTTTCACATTTTGCATGCCGGTCCCAAGCTGAGAAAATGGAAAGGGTTGAGGAAAGACCTGGCAGTCTACCTCCTAAAATATTTTCCACTAAAATTCTGCACAAAAAGGCTCTCAAAGTGTATGGTGCACAGTGTGCTGGCCCAAAGATTCAATGAGAAACTGTATAGATATATACATAAATAAACCAAAAACATATACCTAGTATTGCAAAATGAAATTAATGTATGAGATAGATAAAGAATATAAACAAAACTAACCATTTTCATGCATGGTAAATAACAACCAAGCATTATCACAAGTAACATACTAAGACGCAGATTATTAATGTACAATAAATACCATACAGGGTTTATATTCCTTGCATGTTTTATCGACCACCAGCAATGTTCTAATACAAATAAATACTATACATATGGACTAAAAACATGCAGTGACAGAAGTGTCTGGAAAGACAGACAGAAATATACTGAGCCGGAGATAAAAGTGTGATGTTTTGGTATAACAAAACAAAGTGTCAATTTAAATATGTCAGTCAAAGCCACCCCCCATTCTTACAGCTTTTACTGTATAACAAATACATTTAATTTTACTTTACTTTTAAGGGGAAATCGTTTTTTTGACCCATAATTCTTGGTAATTAATTGGTCATTGCTTTGTGTGGTTCTGAAATAAATATCTTCAAAGGTTTTCCAAAGGTTTTCTATGTATACTGTATAAATATATATATATATATATATATATATATATATATATATATATATATATATATATATATATATATATATATACTGTATCTAGAATCTAGAAAATTTGCTTTTCACCAAATATGAAACAAACAAAACTCCACAAACCCTCCTAAAATGTAATGCCTAATACGAACCCTAACAAGCTAATAAGCTATTGTTGTGCCCAACATCTATGGCGGTGCTCAACTTTTCTCAGATGTGGACCTCAAAGGTTAGTGTAGTATTGGTATCACGAATGTAGATATTGCTGAGCTTGCCACCAAGCATACGTATATACTGTATATATACAGTAGATTATAAAAGGCACAAATTAATGCATTAATGACATTCTGTGTTCATCCTTAAAGTGGTTGTATAGGTATTTTCTTTTACTTTTACCTACAGGTAAGCCTATAATAAGGCTTACCTGTAGGTAAAAAAAATCTCCTAAACCTATACCCCTCACAACTAGCCACTGAATGCAGCGGCGCATGCGCACTGGGGATTTTCGGCTTAAGGCCCGGCAGCCGGCACAAGGCAGCATACTAGCTCATTATGCTTTTTCCTTTACAGTTGCCAGGGTAAAAAAAAATAAAACATTTTTTTGCCTATACAACCGCTTTAAAGTGGAAGTAAACTTCCTTTCCTGTCTTTTACCGATGATAAGGACTGTAAGTGGCCTATATTTACATTACATGCAGCTGGTGACATCATTGGCGCATGTGCTCTGAAGGAACAGCCACCCATGCCATTCCTTCCAAGCCTTGTGCTGTGAAAAGCGGTGCGCGGGAGTGACATCATCGTGGCTTCGGCCAGTCACAAAGCCGGAGGGTGCGAACCTAGAAGCAAGACGGGTTAAGATGGAAGTGGCTGCAGTGCTGACATTGTGGTGTTGGAAGAGCTTTGTTCTAAAGTAAGCTTCACATAATGTGCTAGTAGGCAATGCATACTAACACATTATGACTTTACCTTGCAGGGGAAAAAAAGGCCAGCGCTATACAACCGCTTTAAGTGTATTTTGCAAGCAGCAAAGATATCTGAATTTGATTTGGTATAGGCCACTTACAGTCCTTGTACAGCAGTGCTTAGACCGGGAGAGAGGAAAGCAACACAAGTAGCCAATTAGAACAAGATGGACAGAAATATCACTCCTTTGACAGACAAAACAGCCCTCCTGCATGTATTTGATGTCTGTTTAAGCTGTTTGCCATGGAGTTCAGCATGTATTTCTTTTAAATGACACAGATTAAAAAAAAAACATAGATCATGACTAGCACTAAAGTGCACGCCCAGCCAAAACTTGTTCTTTTTCTTTTGGATAGAGTGGGGAAGGATTTTTGCCCCGTCAGTTTTCTACTGCTATATGTGGCTCCCTTGTAGAAATTTCTTCTCACTTACTGCTGCAGTGACAATGGTTTAATCAAAATGAGGGAAAGTCTCCAACAGGGTCAGACAGAAAATAAGGTCAAAGTGATAATGGTTTGCTATTTAGTGAAACCTTTGTCACCTTGTTAGTAAGTGAAAAGACATTTATCAAATGGGACCCTTGACAGCAGAAAAACCAGACCGGCATCTCTTGTCCAAACCAAGAAAAAAGTTTTGGCTTGAGGGAAACTTTAACAAACATTGACTTCATTCAGATAATCTTTAGTTTAGAACGCAAGAGTTTCTCGAATGTCAGCACAAAGATATTAAGTGTGCAGTGTGTTTAAAGGTTAGGTGATCTCCATTTTTGTGAATTCTTGCTAATGCACCAAGGAACTCAATTAGCCTGTGCACTTGTTTAACTATGCACTTATTGGAAAAAACAATGGGCCTTTTCAGAAAAGGTTGAAAATTGTCATGTTGGCTACTGTTTCCAAGAATCTAGACATTACTGAGCCTCTCCACCAGGTGTGGAATCAATCCAATACTTTACATTCTCCAAAGCTGTGGTGCTCTACCATTCTTTGGTAAGAACTCCAAAGGCTGGTGTGTTGTTGTTGTTGTCCAAAATCTAGCTTTACACCAAATATGGAACAAACATAATTCGAGTACTTAAGTACTACTTAAGTAGTGCTTAACCATTCAAGCATTAACCCAAAATGCCGGTAAGCCATTGTTGTCTAACTTTTGGTTTGTAAAGCCCAATGCTCAACACCTAAAGCAGTGGCGCTCAACCGATATGGATCCCAAATGTTGGTGTGGTATTGGTGTCAAGAGTCTAGATATTGCCCACCAAGCATGCAATGACCCTAGTTCTCTATATCCTCTATTTTAGTGATCCAGTGGCACTAAATGATTACTAAATGCCAGATTTGGTATTGGGACCTTGAAAGGTATCATTCCACATATGATTTTTAAAAGTTCTGGTAATCCAGGGACCCAAGAAACAAATGTTTGGGGTCCTGACCCGCAGATTGCTTATTTCTCCATTATTTATTATTATTATACGGATAGCTTTAGTTTGCTATGTCATAAAAAAGCTTTGGAATATCAAGAAGGGAATCAGCAGGACAGAACTATGAGAATGAGATGTAATTAAACTAAAATGACATCTTCTTTATGAAACATAACTGAAATCCCTCAGTGCAAGCTCACAACTATGTGGAGTAGGTTAGGGGATTGGATGCTACTATGAAACTCTTCACAAATGGGCGGTATCTCACAAGTCTTTTGGCACTATTTCCCAGCACTGAGACCAATGTGTTCTAACGATCTGTATAAATGAAATTTGAAAGGTCTCATTTCTGGGCAGTGTACCAGAAATAGCATAGAATAACTGTGTGGTCTTTTAAAGTGAACCTGTCACTTACCCATCAAAACTATATCTTAACAGATACAGTATGGATCTAAATTTTTGTTTTGCTGTATAAATTCTTGCATTTTTCCTTTACACAGAACTAACCTTCTAGCCAGTTGTACTGATAATACAAAATATATTAACATTCAATAGAATTATTTAATTTTGGCATTAACCAAAATTTCTCTTACACCTCCCTCACCGTTTTCTAGAACATGTCCCAGTATTATTTTTATTTTAACTTTGTTCCTGTAGCAAGGAACATATTTTATTCCTTCTTGCAATATTTCTTGTAAAATTCTTGCAGGGGGAGCTGCTGGAAGCTCCGGTTGATGGAGGCACACACCCAGAACTACATCTTCCAAGAGCACCCCTACAGTGCTAGGAAAACATTAGATTTCTTGCAGATCAACAGAGATTCTTCTGCCCTTGCACTGTTCTCAATGCAATAAAATATGGGGAAATTGGCATGTTTTGAAGAGATGTATAGAATGCTTTCTTTTATTTTTATTTTGCTTTAAATGGCCCTAAAGTGGACCTATTAGTCCCCCCCATCGACCATTCACTAGGACTGGAATAACTTTCACTGTTACACCAATCCTAGTATACCTTGTAGTGCAGGGTTCTCTATGCTTCTGCTTCATTCATTTTGTGGAGTTATCAGAGACCAGTCATTAGGAGGGAGCTCTGACCTGAGGAAGCAAAACCCTACTCTTGTACCAAGATGGCCATCTTAACAAAGAGATATGGTGCTGAACAAGGCAAGCTAAGTCAGTAATGGGAAAATAATCCACAGGAAATGCTAGTGACTGGTTTTCTTCTGTTAGAAGAAACTTTTTTTGACCCCCCCCCCCCCCCCCCACATTATGGTAAGTGCTCACAACACACTACCAACACTCTGTTTTAACCTCCCTGGCGGTATGATTCTTTCAGATTTTAGGTGCTGAAAGCGGTACCATTATTTGCAAGGAAATTTGGCGTTTTATACTGTAGGCTTGTAATTCTTAGGAATAACTTACTTAAATCTGACCAAACAAAAGTCTAATAGGCATGACATTTTTTTTTTTAAATTATAAATTATAATATAATAAATAATTATAAATAATTATAACAAATAATAATATAATTATAGTAAAAATTATTCAATAATGTAATGAAATCAAAATCACTGAAATTTGCTCAGTTGCAGAATTGTCGCTGTAATTTTTTTTTTTTTTCATGACGAATTTCCCCACAAATCGCTATCGCTAAATTCTGCAAGTGATTATAGTTTATTATCGCTGTTTTTTAGCTGATCTAAAACCATTTTTGACATAAAGGGACACTTTTGGTTGCTATGGACAATCTACAGTTTGCAGGGAGAAAGAACACTTTTTATTATATAAAAGGACATGTAGGGCACTGGGCAGACCACTAGGGGCAAGGGGGGGGTGTATTGTTTACATACAGTACTGTAATCTATAAGATAACATTGTACTGTATGTAATGTGTTTGTTTACATTTTTGAATATGGCGCCGTTTCTCAGCCCCCGTGCGACGTAACGTCGCAGGGAACGGAGATCGAAGGCACACAGGGACGCTGTGTGAATCGAGAGAGCACCCGCTCGCTCACACAGCGTGTTGGCATCGCTGGATCCAGGGACAAGGTAAGTAAACCCTGTCTGTGCACTCAGCAAGCCGAGCCGAGTCTGACTCGGGATTACCAAACGCAGCATGGAAATTTAACCCCGAGTCAGACTCGGGAATACCGCCAGGGAGGTTAAAGTGAATGTAAACCCCATTTTTTTTTATGTCACAATGTAGAGTATAAGATTTCCTATCATCTGTGCCCAGTCTTGCCACACAGAGTTAATCCAGCTCTGATCAATCCTCTTTTATTGTTCAGTGAAAATTAACAGAATTCCAGATAAAAACCTGTCTAAAAAAAAAAATGTCAGTTTCTCTCTTCTTGCTTTGAGTGACAGATTATTTACATATCTAGCTTGGACATGTTTATCATATGTTATGTTATGTTTATCAAAATATGTGGTGATCCAAAGTTCATTGTAAATTACCAGGATGTGTTATGTGGGGGAGGGGTGAATTTTTTCATTGGTGAGCTTTCGACCTGTACAAAACACTACAAAAACACTGCAAAAATGCCCCCCCCCCCCCAAAAAAAAAAATCGGGAAAAAGGCCAGAAAAACACCCAAAAAACTTATGTAAAGGATATGCTCAAGTGTGAATGCAGCCTTAGTGCATCAAGTTGAATTCACAGATTGATAAATCAACTCAATGAAAAGCAGGTCTACTTTCCTCAAACTGCGCCCTCCACTGGTGGCAGGCATAGCTTGTGCATAGCAAAGGTGGGTGCAAACAGATCCATCCATGCTGTTTGAAACAAGACTGACCTTTAGAAAAGTTAACCCACATCATGTTTGCATCTCCTAGCTGCAGAGGCAGACACAAATGCATAAAGTTTCATGAAAATGCACACAAGCATTAAAGCGGAGTTCCGGTCTCACCATTTGCACCTTTCAGGGGGAGAAGGGAGCAGATAACTGTATAATACAGGTATCTGCTCCCATTTACAGGCATAGGTCGTGGCGGCATCCTAAGCCACGTCCGGCGCCTTCTTTGTCCCCCCCCCACTGTCTTCTGGAAGACACACAGGTCCCAAAAGACAGCAGGGACCAGAGAGCCGAAGGACAGATCGACTTTGGGTGCCAACATCACGGGCACCCAGGACAGGTAAGTGTCCATATATTAAAAGTCAGCAGCTGCAGTATTTTTAGCTGCTAACTTTGATTATTTTTTTTTATTATTTTTTTACGGAACTCTGTGTTTTTCTCATTTTGGATAGAGAAAAGTAGGATTATAACCCTTCTCAGCTTTTTTCTGTCATCTGTGTCCCATTGGGGAGATTTAACTTCAGTTCCTGTCCCATAGTCAAAACAAAAAGTGAGAGAAAATTAGGTGAATCCCTGGGGGCCCCCCAGGTCACCAAAACTATATCCCCACTAAAAGATTTTGCCTCTTTCCTGGGAACAACCCAATTCTCCATTCTATCCAAAACTAAAAAAAAAGTTTTGCCTCTAGTTACACTTTAAAGCGGATCTTCAGTCTCTTTTTTAACTTTATACTATTAGCATTCACCCCCCCCCCCCTTTAATGATAAAAAACATTTCCAGCTCTAATTACCCCCAAAGTGCACTTGAAATTGCACTGAAAGTGCACTTGGAAGTGCAGTCACTGTAGCTCCGAGGGGGACATGCAAGGAAAATTAAAAACAGCATTTTAGCCTGCACATGCTTGGATAATAAAATCAGCAGAGCTTCCCCTCATTTAAGATCTACCCCTCAGATTTACAGCGACTGCACTTCCAAGTGCACTTTCAGTGCAATTTTAAGTGCACTTTGCACTTGTAGTTTGTACTTGTAGTGCAAAGTGGATTTGCCTTTCGTACATAACCCCCAGTATGTTGTATGCACGCGGACTCCAATGTGTACTGCGCATGTGCGGACTCGCTGTGTTCCGCTGTACTGCTCATGTGTGGTCAGGAGTTCTCCAGAAAACTGAGGGCATCGGTTTAAGCTGCCCTTAGTTAAAATGGCTGCAGTGACATATAGGGTGAGTGCAGTTACAGCCTGCTTTTTACAACGAAAAATTGCTTTATTACAGATTTTGAAAAATTAAGTAAATAAATCACATCATCAAAGTGACTGAAGTTTATCTATAATGTTGTAATTTTTTTTTACACAAATTCAAATCAAATATTACTAATACACAAACAGCAATTCAGATATGCTGTGAATTTGTTGTGGTGATCTGTGCATTTGTGTCCAATTACAGCTACCCTCGAGGAAATCTTGGCATTTTTAAAATGACAATCACAAAGATCCAGGGACAACAGCTGCAGGATTACAACATTCCCCTCTATCCCTCTCGTGAAGCGCGGAAATTGACAAAAGGCGTCTCGTGTGAGAGTCAGACTGGGGGAACCTTGGTATGACTAAGTTTGTACACAGAGCCAGGCACATGACTGTAACACGCTCTTAATCATTGCATAATGTGTTTGTTAGGCCAGCCTGGTGTGTATTGCTCACTTTACTCTAGGAAGTCTCAATTTTTCATTTTGTCTGACCTTTATAACTCAGGCCTGATATATTTTACTCCTTCATAAGGAAACACAGAACAAGGTAGTGTGATGAATCTAAAGTCTATTGCTAGGTCGATGTCCTGTTTTTTGTCAATACATCATTTTAGTGTTCCATTTCTCCATACCTCCTGCAGTGATGGAGCTATACTGGACTTCCTAAAAATTACATTTGCCAAACGTAAATGTTTCCTTGGGGATCAATTCAAAATCAGCAGTTCCTTAAGGAAACAAATGACACGTGTATTTTCTGTACAAGTATTGCATTTTTCCACTTTTTTTGTACTTATTTGCAATCTGTATGAAGCAGTTGAGTGTAGTCAGCTTATATGTTTCTCCTTGAGTGTTCCCTAAGTACAGGCCATTATTCTTTTTGCAGAAGTTGTTGATCATTCCTCTTTGTAGAGAGGGTTACGAGTCAGTGTTAATAATTAATTAACCACTCCAACAACCACCTTGGGGATGCAAGCTAGGGAGGTGTTAAATGTTTGGGAAGCTTCCTGTTATGTGGTTTAGTTCTCCTGGGCTAAGACCCTAGGAAGAAGGTGGGGTGAGCTGTCTCCCATCCATTTGGTCCAATGGCCTAGGGGCTGGAAATTGCTGGAGTCCCTTCTCCTAAGGTTTGTTTTATAAATATAGAAATTGTGAATTTATATAAAAAAGAGGGCAACCAGTAATTTCAAGCCTTTATAAATAGACTGTAAAGTCCCCTGGTACCCATCCTGCAGCCTTAGGAGCACATGTGGTCCTCTGGTGCTTGCTTTCTTTGCTCTTGGACACAAGTAGTTAGTAGTGGGTGTGACAGCATTGCTTTAGCAAATGGACTGTAATAGCACTGACCTATACAAGTATCATGTAACATTCTTTGTCTCTGACTGACTCCTATAGCACCTTTGTAGTGTCCAAAGTTTTGACTATCTCCTACATAAAGTCTCCAGTCTCAATCCTAGCCTGTAGAGAGTGTCTACAGTCTTTGACTATTTCCTATAGTAAGTACTCAGTCTCTGATCATCACCTGCAGCATGTCTTTAGTCTTTGATAATGTCCTGTAGTATATCTGGAGTCAATAACTGTCTTCTGTAGGATTAAAATTACTGAATATTAGTGCAGGCCCTAAATGATGTCAGGGCCACATTCGAGTTCCCCTCTACCTCATACGTTGACAATCACTGTTAAAAACACAGCACCTTAAGTGCCTCTGGATCCATTTTTGCAATAAGTCTCTACCGCAGAGACTTGCATTTACTAACTTAGAACACAGTTATAACACAAACCAGGAGGTTTACCAAGGGGCTTACTAAAATATTAAATTCACACCACACATCAGGAGCAATTCTTGAATCATAACTAATGTTTGCCAGATTCAATGCACCTGATCAATTATTTATTTAGTGAAAAAAATGTTAGTTCTATACATTATGAACTTGGAAACCAAATGCATTATTGGCCCAGATGTCTTTAGTAGCACATTTTTTCTAACCTCTATTGTATATGATGCAAAACCTATTGAGTAAGTGGCAGATTAGTTTCCCAGAAATGTTAATGACATTGTATTTCTATCTGCACCATGGACTAAGTTGTTAAACCCAGGAAGGCTCATATGATATCTTATTTAATAAAAGTCAAATTACAGCGAAAAATCTTTTTGAAAACATGAATTTGTTATGTATCATTTGCAAGGATGTTCTTTATTTTTTACATAAGGTTTACATGCCCTGCAGGTTCCCTTGGAGCTTAATCCCATTTTAAATGTGAAATGTTATTTGCAGATATTGATACATTGATAATACCCCTAGCCTTTGTCGACGCTTCCCTCGGGTAAAAAAGTTACACTTCCCCACATGTCTGGATATGGATGTCGTCCCATAGTGATGACTTCATACTGACTCAGTGCTGATCTCTCTAATAGGCTACCAGATGTCTTTGGGTCATAAAGGAAACCTGATCGGAGTTGTGCTTTTATTTTTTTAGACTACTCCCTCATTTTAAATCTTGGACCATGGGAGCAGGTTATGTATAAGAGTGAAATCCAAATATCCCAGATTGGGGTTGTAAATTTTTTGGAAACGCAAAGCCATGTGTAACATAAATGAAGTGGATTTATCGGGTAATATAATACTCTATACTGTATATAACATATGGAATTTTTGTTCCAATTTTTTATATAGTTGTTTGTCTTTTAATATGTTACAACATTGCATCTATTATCACAGCAGTAATGAGGTATTGCAGTGAGGTTAACTGTAAGGCTTCATGTGCACAGGACATTTTAAAACCTCTCCTGAATGGTGTAACGAATAGTTTATTTGGACCAGCTTGGTCCAAATTTTGAAGTGACAGCTGGAGTTCGGCTTTTAAAAAAACAAAAAAAAAGGTAACAAGTATTTAAAAACAAAAATGTTTTTAATTAATTTGTTACTGAACCCAAGACCCTGCATTCACTATATCTGGTCTCCCACAGTACACAGAACATGAAAATGCAAATATTTGCAAATATAAACTGCTAAATACCTTTTTTCATCATCCGTCTTATGGCTTCTATCAATGTCTAGTTAAATCTTGTAGGAGGAGTTTTCATTCTGCTCTGACTGTCCTATGAGGCTGCAGAACCCCTGACCCTCTGTCTGGACAGTGCTGATTGGTCCTGTGCTGATCACATGCACCCTCCCAAGAAAAAAAAAACCTCTCTAGCAATACACACCAAACTGAGCATGTGCACATTATCCCCTAGGCTGTGTTCTATCAGGAGAGTGATTAAGGACTGTGGAAGAAGGGGAGGAACAGACAATACAGGATCAAACAGTTTTCTTTACACAATGCAGAGGATTAGCCCCTTAGGTTCCACAGGGAGTATAACAAGCATTCTTTACTGCATATACAGACTGATTTTACTGTTGTGGGTTAAGTAACACTTTAAGTGTTACTCACTTAAGGTTTATATATAATTTAAGCATGCTTTTAAATGCAAACTCACACACAAACTTTGGCAATTCAAACTGAATATGAGATGTAAAATATGCATGACAAAATGATCAGCTGATCCAGAGTTATAGGCAGGTGAAGTTATATGCAAATCTCAAACTTTCCTGTTAAAGTAACAACACCCTGTCCACAGTCTTCTTAACAGTCAATGGTCATATCAACAAAGACCAATCCGTATGCTTTCAGGTAGCAGGGGGTGTGGTCAAACTTGACTTTCAAAAAAATCTATTTAAGATTTGACTTAAAAACTTTTGTGTCTGTCTTATTTTTGTTGTAAAGGTAGTAGCATAACCAACATTTGCCTATAAATCTAGCTAGTACCATTACCTAAGTTTACACTGATCTATCACTTCACTTGAAGGCTAAATCAGGCTCGTTTTATGTATAGATGCTGTATTAGGTGATTGGTGGGGGAGAAACTCAGTTACTCTGGCCCACAGGGGAAAAAAGAAGGGCATGTCCAAGGTACTAATCAAGCTAGTTATTTACCATCAATTCAACTTGTAAACAGATGTTTTGACCCCCCTCACCCCCACCCCACTCCTTTAATAAATGGAGGATAAAAGTAAAAAAATAAAAGCTGAAACAATTACAAAAAAAAGTGAAGTATGGTATTCTAAGAAATATGTTAGTTAAATTCAACAGATAATACATTTGATGACACAAATATAAAAGTGTCAATGAAAGTGTTCTATTCCTTTTCCTGATCAATTTCCCAAATATTTTTCATTGCTGTACGTGTTACTGTTGGAGAGATTTCCCCTGACCTCCTGTCCTAGTGACACAATAGGAAGTAGGGGTACATTTTTCCAACAAGTATCCAATCTGTAAAAGAGAATCAGAGAATCAGCGCAATAAAAACACAAATTGATGTAATAGTGAGCAGCTGAAAACTAGGAATCAATTAGATAAGTTCCTGGGGTAATATGAACAAAGAATAGCGCTGCACTATTCTTTGTTTAAGTATCCAAGCTGGATTAAATACTCGGTAGAAGTTTTAACTCTACCCTGTATTAAGGGTTTTATCTGGATTTCAACTTTGTAACAAGGACTGTTACTCAAAAATTTCATCAAAACTTTTGATAAAAAAAACAGTTTGTAAATTATGCATAATGTAGACATTTTAAAAACAGTCTTACCCCATTTTTCCTAGCTTTGCACTTCTCTTTCATTAAAAGCAGCTTAGTTTCGTATTCTGGCCTTGGATGTTCCTAAACAGGAAAAATAAAACCCAGGGTACCATGTTAGTATTTGTTTGTCGTTCTTCTGTAGACGTCAAACACGACCAATAGAGCACAATACACCGAGTCACAGCCGAGTGTGGTTCTTACAATTTGGTACCATAGGACACAATTAAACACAGTCACTAGAATTGGAGGGATCAAACACTTGAGGACACGCAAAGGTCTAACAAAAGGGAAACAAGTCAAACCTTTATACGTTCCTTGGTGCATATTCGATGGTAGAAAAGGAGAGAAAACATGTTATAAATATACGCCAAGAAGGAAAAAAAAGCCAGATATATTTTTTTTCTTTCACAAAAACCACAAGGTTTATTCAATAAGAAGTTGTTTTGTTAGCAAAACCCTAGTCAATTTGAGCTTGGAACACAATTTGTATAGTCTTGGAATGCGCACAAGGTTTCACAGCCTACAAAACAAAAAGTAATACACCAGGGACTACCTAGGAAAAACTGATGCCATAACTACATTAGGGAATGATTATGAAGCCCAGTGACAGAATTACTTCCATAGCAGCTCACATAGGTGCTACAGACCCCCAACGCATGGGGAATCTGGTATGAAATCTCTCTGTTCTCTTCCTTCCTGTCTGTCTTTGACCTATTCATAACAGAAAGCCAGTTATGCTGTAGATTTAAATCATATTTTATATATATATATATATATATATATATATATATATATATATATATATACCATTTTTTTTTTGGATAGATCAAAATCGTCAACATTTTTTATTTCGGCCTGTAAAAACATTTTGGGGGTTTCCCCTGGTGGTACTTAAAGCTGCTTTTAGTATTGATGAATATGTTAGTCAAAGGCTGCTTTTAGTACTGATGAAGATGTTAGCCATTACAAGTCCCCTAGTGTATACCGTCATGATATTAATAACATTAACTGCTCAAGCCCTGAAGAAGGGGGAGGCTTTTCCCCCAAAATGCGTTGGCTGTATTTGATGCTCTTAACCAATAAAGGTTTCAAAGAGTCCTTTAAGTGAGATGATCTTTTGTACCAAGTGCTTCTCAGTACACATTCAAGAATTTACCATCTTGCAAGAGTTTCCTTTGAGAGAGGTAGCAGAGAAGGACAGAACACCTCCAGCCATAATATATTTCAAACTTACATTATTTGAAGCAAAAATCACTTTACAGTGGAGTGATCAGAACCATTTTGCACTTAAGTCGAGTGCTATCACACACAGATCTGGTACTATATCCATGGAGGCATATTGACAATTTCCCTGGGAAAGGCATCCTTGAACCCCTAATACTCACCTTATCTGCACTCCTTAACACATTCACTTCAGCTGGAGTTAAAATCTTCAGCTGTGTCCAAAACCCCTAAAAAGTGGTAAAGGCACTCCCTCAGTCATGGCTACTGCTAGGCTTGGACAGCATCATAAAGGAGCAGGTCACATGCTTATCCATGTCTGTAATTCTCATGTAGCTGCCAGTTTAGGATGTGTCTTTGTTGTTGATTTCGTTTATTTTAGTCTATTTCATTCGATTTTTTTTCTTTTATGTATTTGCTTATTATTCGTGTCCTGATGCTCTAATTTTTTTATTTTACCTTTTTCCACAGGCTTTTCTCCCTTTTCTGTGTAAAAAATTAGTCTAATGGGGGCAAATTTGGAAGAAGAACTGGCCAAGGATAGTTAAAAGGGGCTTATATAAACCTTAAAGCCAGTCTCCAAGTTTAGTGTCCCTTTAAATAGTTTGAACAGGCCAAGCTGGCCCAAACAATCTATCTAATGCACCAGTGCGTCCACTAGGCACGCTGAATTAACTGGATGTTTAGATATAGTATACAGTGCCATTAACACCCGGCCTTTGATTTCCAGGGTTGATTTTACCTGTCCTAATATCATTTTTTTCCATGTATTTATTGGCATGTGTTTTTCTTTATAGAAACTATGGCTGTGCAAAATTGACTGCTCCCTGAAGAAGACTGTCAATACTTATAGGTCGAAATGCGTAGGATTTTTTTTGCCTATACAGCTCACATGTTCAGTACTGTTTCATGCATACGTGTTATTATCTAATGATTTGTCTTTATTTGTGATTGTTTTTCAACATATATTGTTCAAGCTCATATCCTGAGTCCTGTTTAATTGGGCTCTTTTTTGAATTTTCATATTTAATAAATTTATACTTTTATACTTATTTGTATCCTCTTTTATACAATTTGCTGCAACTCAGAGCCCCTAGGGGTAATTTGTCACTTCTTTCATAGTATACAGTGCTATGTTCGGTGAGTAAGACAGCGTCTTTAAGGCCTCGTACACACGATCAAATTTGGCCACCCGACAGATTGGAAAGCATGCTTTGAAATCTGTCGGCTGGGAACCCGTCCGCCCGACATGTCTGCTGGTTAGTATGCTAACCAGCAGACATGTCTTCTCGCACACGCGCCGAATGATTTCGACGCATGCGCGGAAGTGTTTTACTTCCTGGTGCGGTGACGTGGCGGCGTCAACGTCACCACCACGTCACCGACACGTCAGCACGCTGTCTGCTGGCGGGGATTTTGGTTTGCTCGTGTGTACACGCGAGCAAACCAAAATCCCAGCAGACAGATCTGTTCAAATCGGTCGGTCCGACCGATTTGAACAGACTCATTTAATCATGTGTACGAGGCCTAAGAAGCAATTTGCATACATTAAAAACTATTCTCTGTAATTTTATTCCAAACTTTCCGCTTTTTGCAAAAATTTCAGTAAACTAACCCTTCCTCATCATTCCACTAAAATGTGTTTTTGTTTCCCTGTTTCAGTGATTGCCCATCTCTTCCTGTCATGATATGCCACTTAGGGTCCCTGTCATGACATACAGTATGCCATGTGTTTTTTTTTTTTTTTTTTAAGGCAGACACAATCAATGAGTACTTTAGTTCATACAGTGGTTCTCCTCTGTGACCCACCTCAGGAGGGAGCCTGGAGCAGCAGACAGGCATAAGAAATGTGTCCAGCTATAGGGTAGCAAGGTGTAAAAACATTTGTTTGCAGATTGTATGTCTGTTTGGAAGGCAAAGAGTGATGGAAATGCCTTGGCATAGAATTCATGGGGATAAAACTAAAATTGCAAAACTGAAAATGGTAATCTTATTATAGGCCCAGAAACCAATCTAGTGCCACAGTGCAGATCCAACATGTTTAGATATTGCCTTTTTTAATCTAGTCTGATCTATGAAGACATATTAAAGAGAAAACAGATGTAAACTGTTATAAAGGGAATCTAAGGAATTTCTAAAAGTCTCTTTTGCAACGTTCATATTTTGATCGTAAGTAACCCAATGTGTTTAATACAGAAATAAGGTCAGAAATTATTAAATCAGCTGAGAAACACATATATACGGATGGTGCTTGGATTAAAGAGGCAGTCTGCTTACATGGGATATCGTTTTTCAAACTTCCTGGCTGCCCATTTCATAGCCATGATGCTAAGCAAGAGAGTCTCACTCCTGCTGCATCTGCTTTTAAAAATAAGATTTAGGTTAAATTCACACTGGCTTAAAAATCGCTACTTCTTCAGGTGGAAAAAATGAAAGTTTTTTCTGCCAAAGGAATTGGCGCTTTTTTTAAGATCAGTGTGCATGTAGCCAAAATGAAAAAAGAAATATTAGCCCTGTAAGAGTCATAATAAAACAGCTATTGCTGCAACACTACAGCTGGCCATAGATGGATTGAATCTCAGCCGGTTCAGCAGAGATCGACTTGGTTACAACCAGCCTGTTCAATTTTTTGCATGTGAAGACAATCAATGATTACTGCAAAACACAATAGCCCTGTAGGAGCAATTTGTAGTGGAAAGAAAGAAAATTGCATAATCTATAGGCTGCTTAACTTTTAATTAGTATTGGTCACTTCCAGTAAGTCCTTTATGCCACTAGATGTCATTAGTCTTCAGACTGAATGACAGCCAGCACCATTCAACCCACTTCCTCTGTCGAGGCTGTCAGGAATTGCCCCCCCCCCCTTCTCCCTTCCCCAGTCATGCTGCCTGGGTTCTGAATGTTACTGCACTGAACGGCAGCACGACCCACGAGGTGTGTTTTATATGCATTACTTTTTTATATATATACAGTGTATATATATATATATATATATATATATATAGATATATATATATATATATATATATATAGATATATATATATATATATATATATATATATATATATATATATATATATATATATATATAGATATATATATATATATATATATAGATATAGATATAGATATATAGTGGAAGAAATTGTTATTTGATCCCCTGCAGATTTTGTAAGTTTGCCCACTTACAAAAAAATTAAGGGTTTAGAATTTTTATCATAGGTATATTTTAAATGATTGAGACAGAAAATCAACCAAAAATCCCTAAATTAATGATAAAAATGTTCTAAATTGGGTTGCAGTTCAGAGAGTAAAATAAGTATTTGATTCCCTATCAACCAATAATAATTCTGGCTCACACAGACTGGCTACAGTATGTGCTCATGTGGTACACAGATTAGTCCTGTCAATTTAAAAAGGTGCTCTTAACGACAACTCGTTATGTGTATTAAAGACACCTGTCCACAGAATCTCTTTCTTCTATTCAAACCTTAAAATCATGGGCACGAGCTGTCAAGGGATGTCAGAAACAAGATTGTAGACCTCCACAAGGCTAAAATGGACTACAAGACCATAATCAAGAAGCTTGGTGAGAAGGAAACAACTGCTAATCATGATAAAAGTGGAAATCAACCCATAAATACACGGGAGGTGTTTGTGAATGTTCTTAAGGCAGTTGGGACCACAGTCACCAAACAAACCATTAGTAACACAATACACCGCTATGGATCTAAATCCTGCAGCACCCACAAGGTCCTCCTATTCAAGAAAACACATGTACAGGCCCATCTGAAGTTTGCCAATGAACATCTAAATGATTGCAAGGAGGATTAGGAGAAAGTGCTATGGTTACATGAGAGAAAAATTTAGCTCTTTGGCGTTAACTCGACTCTCTGTGTTTCGAGAAAGAAAAATGCTTACTATGACTCCAAGATCCCTACAATCAAGCATGGAGGTGGAAACATTATGCTTTGAGGCTGTTTCTCTGCTAAAAGCACAGGCTGACTTTGCCGAATGAGGGACCAATGAACAGGACCATGTATTGTAAAATATTGGATTAAAACCTTCTTCTCTTAGCCAGAACACTGAAGATGGGTCGTCAATTGGTCTTCCAGCATGACATGAACGCAAAACATACAAAGGGCAACAAAGGAGTGGTTTAAAGTGGATGTTCGCTCAAAAAAAAAATATTAAAAGCCAGCAGCTACAAATACTGCAGCTGCTGACTTTTAATATTAGGACAATTACCTGTCCTGGATTCCAGCGCCGTCCGCAGCAGAGGACGAGCGATCGCTTGTCACTCTGCTGCTCCCTCTGCCATCCACGGTGAGGGAACCAGGAAGTGAAGCGCTCCGGCTTCACTGCCCGGTTCCCTACTGCGCATGCGTGAGTCGCGTTGCGCCCGCCGATTGGCTCCCGCTATGTGCTGGGAGCCGAGTGTTCCCAGCACACAACGGGGGGCGACGGGAGGTGACAACATGCCCGCATGCTGCCCGAGAATGCTGGGCCGGAAGTGGGTGCAAATACCTGTCTTTATACAGGTATCTGCACCCCCTCCCCCTGAAAGGTGTCAAATGTGACACCAGAGGGGGGGGGTTCCGATCAGCGTGAGTTCCACTTTAGGGTGGAGCTCTGCTTTAAGAAGAAGAACATTAAGGTCATGGAGTGGCTTAAAGTAGAAAAAGTGTAGATACCCTGCGCTGCCAATGATATTAATAGCTGATTTGAAAAATAAGCAAAAATGGAAATAGAAAAGAATGTGTAGCGCTAGACAATGATGATCATGATGAAAAGCATTGAAAAAAGTAATACATATAAATGCATCTACCGTGAACAGTAAACAAAATATTATGAATTTTAAATGTGTATATATAAATTGTGTATCATCGGACAAATTAATATATGAATAAAGTCCATAAATGTTTTGAAGATCCACTGAGTGAATGTGAATAGCATCAGAACATCAAGTGATGCAGTGTCCCCCCAATGACGAGATCAGCTGAACTCGTCATGTCACACCTGTGGGGGTCCTGAGCACACACACAGCCAAACTGCTGCAAAAGATGTGTTATGCGCTTCTCTCCCCAAAGAGTTTAAAAGTTCACCGCAGTGCAGAACAAGAAAGCCATTGAAATTCCTAACCTGGAGCTGCCTCATTGTCCGGCGGCTGCGATCAATAACTGGATCAAAGAGCAGATACCTTTTCAGAAACCAGCCCAGGGACTCCATCTCCAGTTGTAAAGTCTGATTAGATCTCATCCATTGGTCCAGTAGAGGCTCTGAAGACCAGTTACTCCTCGATCTGTTCACCGATCGTTGATGTTGGTAGTCTATACAAAGCCTTTTTGACATTTGGCGACATATGTTCCCTAAGTCCACTTAAAGCGCAATTTCACCCTAAATATAAGCCCTCCCATGTGATCCAGCATACTGGCGTCAGCGCCAGTATGCTGTTTTTTTTTTTTAAATCCATGTACTTACTGTCTTATGCAAAATTTTATTTTTTTTACCCCGCGGTGGACGGCGCCAGTATAGCGCGTCACATCTTACGAAAGTACCCGAAAAGGACTCGGGTAATCGCGGTGAAAATGCGGCGCCTGCGCACAGACCTAGGAGCTGACTGCGCTGGCGCCGTATTTCTCCGAGTCCTATTTCGGCGTTTTTCGGAGGGCGTGACGCGCCATAGCCGTAGGACTCGGAGAAATACAGCGCCTGCGCAGTCAGCTCCTAGGTCTGTGCGCAGGCGCCGCATTTTCGCTGAGATTACCCGAGTCCTTTTCGGGTACTTTCGTAAGATGTGACGCGCTATACTGGCGCCGTCCACCGCGGGGTAAAAAAAATAAAATTCTGCATAAGACAGTAAGTACATGGATTTAAAAAAAAAAACAGCATACTGGCGCTGACGCCAGTATGCTGGATCACATGGGAGGGCTTATATTTAGGGTGAAATTCCGCTTTAAGCCTGCACTTTTTCCGGTGGTGGGAACATTGCATATGGAAGAAGTCTCTCACTTGATGTTCTGATGCTATTCACATTCACTCGGTGGATCTTCAAAACATTTATGGACATTATTCATATATTAGTTTGTCCGATGATACACAATTGATATATACACATTTAAAATTCATAATACTGTGTTTACTGTTCACTGTTTATGCATTTATATGTACCATATTTATCTGCGTATAACAGGCACAGGCGTATAACACGCAATATCAGGAAGAAAAACGTCCACAGCCCCCTGCGTAATACACACAGACACAGTTTAGCCTCTATTTTAAGGGTAAAAAAGTGAGTGTTATACGTCAATAAATACAGTATTACTTTTTTCAATGCTTTTCATCATGATCATCATTGTCTAGCGCTACACATTCTTTTCATGGAGTGGCTTAGCCAGTCTCCAGGTCCTAATATCATAGAAAATGTATGGAGGAAGTTAAAACTTCAAGTTGCCAAGTGACAGCCATGAAACCTTAAAGTGATACTAAAGTCTCAGTTTTTTTCATTTAAAAATAACAAACATGTTTTTGTAAACAAAAAATAAAAATAACAAGCATGTTAAGCGGCTTTGTGAAGCGGCTTTGCACAGAGCAGCCCAGATCCTCCTGTTCTCGGGTCCCATGCCAGCGCTCCTGGCCCCTCCCTCCGGAGTGCCCCCACAGTAAGCAGCTTGCTATTTGGCAACCAAGTCGAGCCTCCACTCTGTGTGTCCATTCAGACACGGAGCCGCGGTTTCCCCCCCCTCTCTCCTCATTGGCTCACTGACTTTGGGTGACAGCAGTGGGAGCCATTTACACTGTCTCAGCCAATGAGGAGGGCGAGTCCTGGAAGATGAGACACTCCTGCAACATCGCTGGATCGAGATAGGCTCAGGTATGTATTGGGGGGCTGCTGCACACAGAAGTTTTGTTATCCTAATGCATAGAATACATTAAGATAAAAAAAAAGCTTCTCACTTTACAACGAGTTTAAGCATTCAGAGAAGATCTGTAAAGAAGAGTGGACCAAAATCCCCTGTACTTCAAAGTACGGACGCTGTCTAAATTTAGAGGGGGATGAGAGAATTAGTTAGCTCTCATCCATGTGATTTATGTTAATTTAGTCACTGTGCTGTGCTGTCGTTTCATTCTGTGTTCCAAAGATGCTTTTCTATCTCGGAACGACAGGTGGCAGCAGTGGAGACCAGTGGGAGCGTTTTCTTGCCAGCAGCCAATTAGAGGAGGTTTTCCCTCGCGGGGCATTCTGGGGGAGGGTAGTTCTTTTGGGTGCCATTTTGGCGTAGGGAGTTCGAGGTTGGAACCCGGGTGCGGCACCCACCTTAAGGGTGTGCGCACATCACAGGCCATGGCCATATGGCCTACCAGGCCGGGGCGCACGTGCTACGCGAAGTTCCTGACTCTGGGCCCTCATGACCCGGAGCAACTAAAGCTGCAGACGGGCCCCAGTGACTTACTGGGTCAGCACTTCTATTAGAAGATCCCAAGCGAGTTGTGCTGTTCGGTGGGGAGTCAGTCTGAGGAGAGCCCGCAGGCAGGCGATCCAATGAGGCCTAGACAAGCCATCGGGGATCAAGGTGACTGGACACTGGGAGTTTGTTTTATGGCAACATGTCAGTGGATCACTTCAAGTCAAGGACTACCTGAAGATAATTCAGGTAATTACTTTACTGAGAAGGAATAGCTCCATCAAGTGCGTTCCAGAGTAAGGGCCTGTGGCAGAGGTACCACTTCTATTCTATTGAGCCAAGTCTGTGGCAGAGGCTTGTCTTCCTTCTCAAAGTTCCGAATGATACTCCGGCTGCCAATTCTGTGAGAGAGACTGTCCGGGTACACTACACCCACTCTGCTGGAGTGGCGACAAAGCAAAGGTATCGTAGAAGCAGGACTGCTTCTGTACATAGTTAAGGCCTAAACCTGCAACTTCTTTTTTCACCATCTTTCCTCTATTCACCTGAAGTTCCTGTTGCCGTGTTGGGCACAAGAATAAAAGCACAGAAAACGACACCTTGCTGTTTGGAAATTCTGGCCCGGATTCACAAACGATTTACTTCAGCGTATCAAAAGATACGCCATCGTCAAATGTGCGCCGTCGCATCTCTGCGCCGATTCACAAAGCGAGATACGTTGAAAAAAATGGCTTCAGCCGTTCAACGTAACTTGCCTACGCCGCCGCATCGTGGGCGCATAGTTACGCTGGACGCATTCGGCGTTCCCATTTTAAATATGCAAATGACAAAGATACGCCGATTCACGAACGTAGATGCGCCCGACCACTTCATATACGCGATTTGCGTAAGGCTTACAACCGGCTTAAGGTTACCCCTCATATAGCAGGCGCAGCTAATGCAAAGGTATGGGCCAGGGAACGACGCCATCAAATTTTACGTTGCGTACGCCGTTTACGTAGTACTACGTGACTAGGGCAGTGCGTGGGTTACGTTCAGGTCGTAGGCATTGCGCCAACGTATCTTAGGGAGTATATGCGACGTGATTCTGAGCATGCCCAGTTCGACCGACCATTCATTTGCATGGGGTCACGCTTAATTTAAATAGATGACGCCCACCTCCTTCCTACTTTGAATTAGGCTAGCTTATGCCGGCCAATTTACGCTACGCCGCCGCAACTTACGGAGCAAGTGCTTTGTGAATACTGCACTTGCCTCTCTAAGTTGCGACGGCATAGCGTAAAGAAGATACGCTATGCCCGCACAAAGATACGCCAATATATCTGAATCCCGGCCTCTATCACTACTCACACCATCTACTTTCATCATACCCCTAGACATGCTACAAAGGTGACACGCCGATCCCAAATCTAGCCAGCGGCTCCTGCGGCGGTAGTGCTACATATATATATATATATATATATATATATATGTATAGCAAAGAATTATGGAAACAAAGGTTAAGTGGGGACGATAGAGGAATGAAAGTGGATGGATGTGAATGGGGGAGGGGAGGGAAGCATAGCTGGAGG
This sequence comes from Rana kukunoris, assembly GCA_029574335.1. Taxonomy (NCBI): domain Eukaryota; kingdom Metazoa; phylum Chordata; class Amphibia; order Anura; family Ranidae; genus Rana; species Rana kukunoris. The sequence goes on from CM056051.1 coordinate 407,076,665, forward strand.
GAAGACAAGGAAACAATTGATAGAAGGAATAGTCCAATTATAAGGAATGGGGAAATACAATGGTTTCAATGATATATGACAATTATTGTTTCTGTTTGCTCCAGAGGGTGGGAAGGGGTATGTGAATGTATAGATGTATATTGGTAAATGGATTAATAAAGATGTGAAGTATAATATATATATATATATATATTTATATATACACACACATTGTCTCACAAAAGTAAGTGCACCCCTCACATTTTTTGTAAATATTTTATTATATCTTTTTATGTGACAACACTGAAGAAATTACACTTTGCTACAATGTAAAGTAGTGAGTTTACAGCTTGTATAACAGTGTAAATTTGCTGTCCCCCCAAAATAATTCAGCAACACACTGCTGGCAACAAAAGTGACTACACCCCTAAGGTAAAATGTCCAAATCAGATCTGAAAAAAAGTATTGTTACTCTACATAAAGATGGCCTAGGCTATAGGAAGATTGCCAAGACCCTGAAACTGAGCTGCAGCACCGTGGCCAAAACCATACAGTGGTTTAACAGAACAGGTTCCACTCAGAACAGGCCTCGCCATGGTCGACCAAAGAAGTTAAGTGCACGGGCTCAGCGTCATATCCAGAGGTTGTGTTTGGAAAATAGACGTATGAGTGCTCTAAGCATTGCTGCAGAGGTTGAAAGGGCAAAGGTTCAGCCTTTCAGTGCTCAGACCATACGCTACACACTTCATCAAATTGGTCTGCATGGCTGTCATCCCAGAAAGAAGGCTCTTTTAAAGATGATGCACAAGAAAGCCCCGCAAACAGTTTGCTAAAGACAAGCAGACTAAGGATTCGATTGCTGGAACCATGTCCTGTGGTCTGATGAAACCAAGATAAACGTATTTGATTCAGATGGTGTCAAGCGTGTGTGGAGACAACCAGGTGAGGAGTACAAAAACAAGTGTCTCTTGCCTACAGTCAAGCATAGTGGTGGGAATGTTATGGTCTGGGGCTGCACGAGTTCTGTCGGCACTGGGAAGCTACAGTTCATTGAGAGAACCATGAATGCCAACATGCATTGTGACATACTGAAGCAGAGCATGATCCTCTCCCTTTCGGAGACCGGGCCACCGGGCAGAATTCCAACATGATAACGACCCCAAACACACCTCCAGGATGACACTGCCTTGCTAAAGAAGCTGAGGGTAAAGGTGATGGACTGGCCAAGCATGTTTCCAGACCTAAACCCTATTGAGCATTTTTGGGGCATCCTCAAATGGAAGGTGAAGGAGCGAAAGGTCTCTTACATCCACCAGCCCTGTGATGTCATCATGGAGGAGTGAAAAAGGACTCCAGTGGCAACATGTGAATCTCTGGTGAACTCCATGCCCAAGAGGGTTAAGGCAATGCTGGAAAATAATGGTATGGTGGGCACACAAAATATTGACACTTTGGGCCCAATTTGGACATTTTAACTAAGGGGTGTACTTACTTTTGTTGCCAGCAGTTTAGAGATAAATCACTGTGTGTTGAGTTATTTTGAGGGAACAGTCACTAGTTGTAGAGTTGTACAGTCACTACTTTACATTGTAGCAAAGTGTAATTTCTTCAGTGTTGTCACATAGATATAATAAAATATTTACAAAAATGTGAGGGGTGTACTATAGATATTAGATATTGTGTTAGATATTGTATATACACAGTATATATATATATATATATATATATATATATATATATATATATATATATATATATATATATATATATATATATATATATATATATATATATATATACACATACATACTCTATAATATGGGTGGGCCCTCAATGTCCTTCCAAAAAAATTATTGCAGCTGCAAGAAGGGGAACATTGCTATATTATATGGAAAATTTACAAAGAGACAGAAATTATAATTTTCCTACAAAATGTTCTTTAATGGGTCACAGATATTTTCCAGTGATGAATAGACTGAGATTCAACTATTATCATGTTTGCAGTTGCAATGCATACAGTATGTGTAAAATTGGTTTTAAGGGAGTTTTCACCCTAGATAAAAATGACAGCCTTGCTTTGGACGTCTCCATACCCCTTCCCCTAATCCATGCATCTCCAATGCATTCACAATACCCATCCCTCAATGCATTCATCTCCATACACCTACCAGTGCTACTGATACTCTCTGTTGAATTTTGAATCAGGACTTACAATGTTAAGCACAACATCACTTACTGCTTATTTTGGGCATCATAGTCTCTCCCATTTCCATTTCCTTAAAGTTCAGCATCCTCCCCCCAACATGTTATTATTTGTGATGGATTTTGCTTGGCAATGTCCTAAAATAAATGTTTCTCTCAGTGATACTGTGATACTTGTCTTTCATTTGCTCTCCCACTACCCTTTAACCCTCTGCAATCCATGTCTTAATTCCTGTGTAGGTTCCTGTTTGGTTTGGGTTGGTGCTTACACAGGACTTATGCCGCGTACACACGATTGGTTTGTCAGATGAAAACGACCGTTTTCATCAGACTAACCGATCGTGTGTGGGCCCCATTGTTTTTTTATCCATCGGTTAAAAAACGAGGAACTTGTTTTAAAATTATCTTATGGTTAACTAACCGATAGGAAAAAAAACGATCGTCTGTGGGCACATCCATCGGTTAAAAATCCACAAATGCTCAGACTAAATTAGGGGACGGGAGCGCTCGTTCTGTTTAAACTAGCGTTCGTTATGGAGATAGCACATTCATCACGCTGTAACAAACAGAAAAGCACGAATCGTCTTTTACTAACACAAAATCAGCTAAAGCAGCCCCAAGGGTGGCGCCATTGGATTTGAACTTCCCCTGTATAGTGCCGTTGTACGTAGTTTAGGTGACCGTGTTCCGACACGATCGTTTTTTTAACCGATGATGTTTAGACACAACTGATTATCAGTCAGCTTCATCGGATAACTAAAATTCATCAGTCCGTTTTCATCGGATGGACCGATCGTGTGTACAGGGCATTGGAGTCCTCCCTATGTGACAGTGCTTGGACCCGGCGATTGGCCACACGGGCACACAGCATTGCGTCTTCAGAGGAAGGATCAGAAAGAAGATCTGAGTATTTGGGCAGGCTTCAGTGGGCAAAAGTGGGAGTGGGATTTAGACCTATCTCCAGCAGTCATTCCTTTTCTCTATAATGCTAGCCTGGGCTCAGAGTATTACTCCACTGAGCAGCACTCACATTTCATTTTGTTGAAGAAATAATCTGTGACGTAGTTAAACCAGGCAAAAAACGCATGCAAAAAAGGTGTGCACATATCTTTTTCCAAGCATCGTCTGATAACATCATGGGTATATATATATAAATACTGTATACTGTATATATCTATTTATAGATATATAAATATATTTGCTGTTGGAGACAATTTTACCATGTTTTAGAAGTTATTTTTTGCCTTCCATCAAACTGTTGGTTTAGGGTTCTGAGAATTTTGGGTTTTATATATATTTCTGTGATTTGGTGAAACTCAATGGACATGTCTTTTTTAGCCATGTAACATGTTACTTTTTGACAGATAATGATGCTCTATGCCCAGCCATACCAGAAAAACTTTCCACATTAAAAAAAAAGTGACTAAAAGTTCCACTAGTTCATATCTTCTCATCAGTAAGAAAATAATGTATTTTAATAGACATCCCGGGGCATGGGAGCATGTGCGTGCCTAATAATTTATGAGCAAAAACAAAAGCCCATTCAAAGTACATTAAAATTAATGCAGAACTAAACCCACATTGAATTAGTAATAGTGTTCACTGTGAAAAAATGTTTATTTGATATAAACTAGTTAGAAGTCATATAATTACAGTATAATAATGACAGACACCGTTTTGATGCTGAATTATAAAAAAGCTGAAGCACTGCAGAGCTGTCAGTATAGCAACCACATTTATTTTTAGGGCTTGTTCTAAAGATCTGTAATAGAAACCTGTAATTGCTGACTTTGCCTTTAAAAAATGCTAACTTCCTGGCTGGCAAGCCAACAATAAGATACATCTATTTATTTTCTAATGGGTGTACAATAAAATAACTTTCACATTTTAACAAATATATTAAGTGCTGTGACCTTGAGGTTCCTCCATGTACCTAAAGCAGCTTTAGTACCCACTCTATGCCCAAATGCCAAGCCATTTTGATCAGGTAAAACGTTGGCAGTTCCTGGTAGAGCTAGAGCTTCCCCACGCTGTTCTTTTTCTTACATGTTCCTATTGATCAACGAACTGGGGACAAGTGGAGTGACTTCATCTATGTGGTTTTGCCGCAAAATTACCAATTTTGCAGAGAAGTTATAGATTTTACCAACAGCAAATGTTTGCCAAAGTAGAAACTCTCATGAAAGGTGACCTAGCACTAGACCTATTGCCCTTCCCCAGCCCCCTCCGATTCCCACTGTACTTACCACCAGTGCTCCTCAGCTGGCATGACTCCAGCAGCTGCTCCACTGTACCGAAGCTTGAAATCCCCACCTCTCTCTACCTTCTCCATTCTGCGATGCCAGGACAAGATTAGATGGAATCTAATCTTGTCTGTTCATGTGTCGACGCTGGCAAATCAGAAGCCATATGGTTCCCCCTGGCAGTGTAGGATGGAGGAGAGAGCTGCTGGGTAGGATTGAGCCGAACATACCCGCATTTGGTTTGCACTAGAACCGTCGAACAGATCGACCGTTCGCGCGAACATTTAGAACCCCATTAAAGTCTATGGGACTCGAACGTTCGAATTCAAAAACGCTCATTTTAAAGACCAATATTCAAGTTATTCTTGGAAAACGTCTTTGAGAACCTGGGTCTTGCCCCAGGGAACATGTATCAATGGAAAAAAGTTTAAAAAACGGTTGTTTTTTCAGGAGCAGGACTCCTGAAAAAGTGACTGTTTTTAAAACTTTTTTCAATTGTTTCCATTTTCCAGGAGCAGTGATTTTAATGATGCTTAAATTAAAAAATAAATAAATAAAATTCCTTTAAATATTGTACCTGCTGGGTGTCTATACCTGTGATAACGTCTTTAAATAGCACAATCACCTGCTTGCCAGTAAATTAGGAAGAACTGATCTATCTAAGCTATACAGTGTATAAATATATGTACAACTCCTAGGGATGTATATATATCCTCTACACACTGTAAATTACGCTAAACTGACTAGCCTGCCTGCCTGCTCTTTCTAGCTATATAAAAAGACAATCTCTCTGTCTCTCTGACTGCTCTCATTAACAAGCCGGAACACACTACACAAGGCTGCCCAGCAGGCGGCCTTTTATAGTGTGGGGCATGTGCTAAAGCCCTGAGCCATAATTGGTCAAAGCCACCCAGGCTTTGGCCAATTATGGCTCTTCATTTTTTGCGCGCTGTGATTTGCCAAGCATGCGGGACATACAGCATGCTTGGCCAATCATCAGCACGCAATGCCGCAGTGAATTATGGCCGTTTTGCGTCACTCGAATTTGGCCTATTTGGCGAATTTGGAACGACTGCTTTTGTTCGAATTTCGTCGAACGTACGAACAGACATACGTTCGTATCGAACGCAAAGCTCATCCCTACTGCTGGGATTTCAAATCCCTAGACCGGTGGAGTGGCCAGGGGAGCTGTGACAGCTGAGGATCGCTGGTGGTAAGTACAGCGGGGACCAGGAGTGGAGGGTGAGGAGGGGCCTGGTGTTAGACCACATTTACAATTTTTTCTTTAAAGTTGAACTAACCACTTAAGCTACTTGAAACATACCGTATTTTTTAGAAAGTGTGGGATTTTTTGAGTGTATTTATTGTAATTCAGTTGATTTCATGAAGGGTCCATCACACTATTTATATTAACGCACATATTCTGATGAGCTAAAATGCACGTGTTTTTGTTCCTGCAACACAGATAGTGTCTCTTCCCAACTTAGCCTAAAATGCAACATTTTTTTTTCTGCATTTCAGTGCCTTGACGGGGTCCATAGAAGTCAATAGCAGCACATCAAAACACATTTAAAAAGCATTTAAATGCAATGGCACAAGGTAAGAACAAGCCCTGGTCAATGGCTGTTGTTGTCATGTATCAGAACGTATGTCAATGTGCAAGAGAAACACACATTAATGCATAATACTGCATCTGCCTAGCAATATATAAAAAAAACACACCTCTATGCACACACATAAATCTAAATTGGCCCTTGTGGTTCTTTGTATTAGTGCTGTTTTCCTTTACTTGTATTTTTGATTGTTATTTGTATAATGTTTTTTACTTTTTTTTGTCTTTTTTCTCTTTTTTTACTGTACAGGTGCATAGATATACTATTCAGAAACAATATTAATGCACATTTAAAGCACATGCATGTGGTCACGTGTGCTGGCAGCCTTAGGCCGCGTACACATGATCGGTTAAACCGATGAGAATGGTCTGATGGACCGTTTTCTTCGGTCAAAATCGATCGTGTGTGGACGCCATCGGTTATTTAACCATCGGTTAAAAAAAGCCAACTTGCTTTAAATTTAACCGATGGATTCCTAACCGATAGGGCAGAACCGATCTTTGGTATTCACGAACCATTGGTTAAAAATCCACGCATGCACAGAATCAAGACGACGCATGCTTGGAAGCATTGAACTTCATTTTTTTCAGCATGTCGTTGTGTTTTACGTCACTGTGTTCTGACACACGGGTCGGACCATCAGGTTAACCGATGAAAGCGGTCCATCAGACCGTTCTCATCGGATGGACTGATCGTGTGTACGCGGCTTTAGACGGCATTTTACAAATTTGTACATTGTAGATCTTGTATTGCTTTTTGAAATCACATTGGCTTTAAAAAAAAAAAAAAAAAGGCTTTTCAATTTTACACAGTTTTACAGCACATTCTGCAGTACTAGTGCCAGGTTGTCAGTATCTGCTTGTCATTTTAATGAAGCATTTTTTATATAAAATTTTTTAAATATATAAATATAAAAGACTTACTTCTTCTTCTTCCAAGCCTGTAAGGTCCCAAAAGTAGCTTAACCTCATTTGTAATCGTTTCCAGTGTTCAAGGAATAAGGTAGCTGGAAGTCAAAAGGAATAATAGTTAAAGTGAAGCCACTATGGACAGAGAGAAACAGATTGTTCTTTATTGTCTGTATAGTTCTTATCTAGGGAGATGTATATTCTTTTTTATTATCAGATATACAAGTATAAGAGATCAGCTTGATGTAAATAATGATTATATTTTTTTTTTTTAAATTTGTATATTTATAATTTTACAGGTACGTGGAGGCATCTCAGTTTGCTCAATACATATTTAGGATCTACCTCCTAGTTTGCCTTGCTACACAGTGGTTGTGCTTTACTGATCTTTCTCCAATACAAGTCTAAGGCTGAGTAAACACACATCGATTATTTTCGTCCAGCCTGTGAATACAAAATGAGGAATCTTCCTGAGCAGCTATTGTATTTTGCCAGCCACAGCAGGCACCTGTCAGAATACCAGATCCAATGAGATGCAGCTGCTGTTCAGCGGCCAATTTTCTGCCCGAATTTGATTTTTCAATCAAGGGATCTTAGGTTTTAGCAGATTTCCTAGAATAGACTCAGAGATCACTAATCGATTTAGCTTGCCTTTATCAGATTTTTACGATTTTCAGCACTGAAATAATATTTGGAACTGCATTATTGTTAATGGACAAGTATTTCAAGAGATCGCATGGTGTTCTTAGGGAAAAATAGTATGCATGTATGTATGCAACATGAGTATGTTATAATGCACTTAGGGCATTAGTGGCATTAGTGTTTTATTTTTGTATCTTTTATGTAATACTTTGTGATCTAATGTGTTGGGGATTTATTAAAATGTGTAGTTCACAATTGAGTTAGCAAACAAATCGCGCATAAGCGTGATGTCCGGGTGATCTAATGTTCAAAGGATAATTCCTCAGGCCTTGCTGCCCACCAGGATAGGGGTATCCTAGCAATCATAAGAGGGGATAAAAAAATGAGGCTGCACCAGTCTTGTGCATTATCCTTTAGTAAATGTATTTGTAAAAAAAACTACTCACAAACATGTGACGATAATTTGTTTTGTAAAAAGCCTCCAAATGGTGGCAGACAATCTAGGTACGACAGTCTCCAGAGGTTCTCAGAGGCTCTGAGGAAGAAGGTATCTCTTTGAAACATGTCAGCCAGCATTGATCCTTAAAGGGTAAGTTCACCTTTACAAAAAAATCTGTAAGGTAAACTAACACAGGTCCCCCTCCTAACCCCCCTAGTCCTGCTGACCTGGATCGTGGCAATCTCCAGTTTTAAGCCCCGGTATATCCGCGCCAGGAGTCCGGGGCTTACAAATGCCTTGAGATAAATGTCCAAAACGTCCCTTGTTAGGTGGGACATTTTGGAGCATTCTAATTGTTCAGTGCTGTCACATGGGCAGCGCCGACCAATCAGCGGCCGCAAACCTGTCCTGTCAGCTATGAAGACACTGTGTGGATGCAGAGAGGATTTTTAAGTCCCTGACTCCTGGCGCAGAGATACCAGGGCTTAGAACCAGAGATTTCCACAGTCCAGGTCAGCGGGACCAGGGGTGGGGGGCGAGATGGGGGACCTGTGCAAGTTCCCCTCACAGATTTTCTGTAAAGGTGCACTTACACTTTAAGTCCTCACCTTTACCATCTGGAGATTGTCGTACCTAGATTAACTGCCACCGTTTGGAGACTTTTTACAAAACAAATTATCTTCACATGTTTTTAATCTGTTTTTACAAATAAACTTACTAAAGGATCATGCTAAAGGCTGGTGCGCGCTCTTTTCTTTATTCCCTTTCACAATTGAGTTAAGTAGAAGAATTAAACAGCGCTGAAGTAGAGTGACAAGATATTTATTATTTCAGTTTTAGTCGTTTTTTTTTTTTTGCAAAAATGAAAGTGAACACAAATTATATAAATAGTATATAGTAGATACAAAAGGTATAAATCTTTGTGCAACATACCATGAAGAATCCAACCCAAGGACAGAAATAATAAAATACAACCATGCAATGAGGTTAATTTACCAAAATTGGAGAGTGCAAAATCAGGTGCAGCTCTATACAGAAACCATCTTCCAGGGTTTTTTTTTTTTTTTATTTGAACAAGATGGAGTTAGAAGCTGATTGGCTGCCATGCACAGTTGAACTCTCCAGTTTTAGTAAATCAATTTCAATGAGTTGCATATTAAACAGAAAAACATCATCTGAAACAGTCCTGTTCCTAATGCCGCGTACACACGGTCGTTTTTTGCGATAAAAAAAAAAACTTTGTTTTTTAAAACGTCATTTAAATTGATCGTGTGTGGGCAAAACGTTGTTTTTTGTCTTAAAAAAAAACGACCAAAAAAAAATTCCAACATGCTTAAATTTTTTGTGTCGTTTTTCAAAACGTCGTTTTTTGTTTCACAAAAAGTCACCGTGTGTATCGTAAACCTGGTTTAAAACGACGTTTTTCAACCCGCGCATGCCCAGAAGCTAGTTATGAAGCGAGCTTCAACGGAAAAGAGTGGTGAACGTAACCTCGCTTTTTGTGAAAAAACGATGGTGTGTATGCAACATCGTCTTTGAAAAGTGACGTTTCAAAAACGCCGTTTTTTACTTCACAGAAAACGTCGTTTTTTTTTCATCACAAAAAATGATCGTGTGTACGCGGCATTAGACTCTGACCAGTGCTCAGCCATGCGGATTATGTGGTTGATTTACTAAAAGCAAATAAACCTGGTTGCACTCGGCAAGAGTAGCTGCTTTAACCACTTAAGACCCGGACCAAAATACAGGTAAATGACCAGGCCCCTTTTTTCGATTCAGCACTGCGTCGCTTTAACAGACAATTGTGCGGGCGTGCGACGTGGCTCCCAAACAAAATTGGAGTCCTTTTCTTCCCACAAATATAGCTTTCTTTTGGTGGTATTTGATCGCCTCTGCGATTTTTATTTGTTGCGCTATACACAAAAATAGAGCGACATTTTTGAAAAAAAAACAATATTTTTTACTTTTTGTTATAAGAAAAATCAAATAAACTACATTTTAGTCAAACATTTAGGCCAAAATTTATTTAGCCATATGTCTTAAGTAAAAAAAAATCACAATAAAAAAAAATGAGCTATCTATCGGCAACAGCGACACTAATACAGTGATCAGGAAAATGATCGCTTAGTGATGCTGGCAATAGGGAGTGAAAGGGTTAACTAGGGCGGTGATCAAGGGGTTAAAACTTTATTAGGGGGGTATGGGGGCTACCCTGAACCTAACACTAACTGACTGTCACACTGACACTAAATACAGTAATCATACATGTATGATTACTGCATTCAGTGACACAGTGACAGGGGGGGGGGGCGATCGCAAGGGGTTAATGTGCCTATGTGTAGTGTGTGTCAGTGTAGTGTTGTGCAGACTTACTGTGCGATGTGATCTCTCCTCAACGGTGGTTGAAAATACCGCTGAGAGCAGACATCACATCACTTCCTCCTTCCTGTGTTTACACAGGAGGAGGAAGTGCAGGGCGGGGGAGGGCGCAGATTGGCTTGGAGCGATCCGGAGGGGGCGGACAAAAACAAATAGCCGCCCCCTCATCCTGGATCGCTCGGCCAGCTACGGGGACCGCCGCATGTACCGGGGGGGGGTCCCAATCGGACCCCCGACCCACCTTAAGGCACCAACGTATATATACGTTGATGTGCCTGTCGGTGCCATTCTGCCGATGTAAAAGTACATGCGGCGGTCCATAAGAGGTTAAATGATAATATGTGACACCAGATACAGCTAGTTGGTCAGTCAAGGGTGCCTTTAAAAATCCTAAGAAACAGGCAGTTACATTCAGTCTGAGAGGTTAGGGTATGTGTTTTCTGTGTATTAACAGTTATATTATGTAAAAAAAAAGTTATTTTCATGGTTGGTTATTGTAATAAAAGGGCTGCTATGGCCATTTATACCCCAGAAGTATGTCTGGTCTGATTTATTTAAATAAGTAAAGTGGTATAGGGTATATGGCATACAGCCGGTACTTGGGCAATACCCCGGGCAAGCTCTTGAGCAACTGCACTTGCAGAATACAACTGCACTTTCCACCTTTAGTTAATCAATCCCTATGTGTTGTTGAGAAAAATATCATAAATAAACCTGACCTTTATTTTTGAAGGTAGGAGTAAAGGGCATTAATTCATTCCCATGTCTAGTTAAACCTAAGAGTACAATTAGCTATACCCTCAAGCCAGAGTTTCATTTTTACAGGAAAAGGGAATTTTTCCAATCAGATATCAGAGTGGAATATGAGTGCAGAGCCATTATCGTGGCCTCTTAACAAATTGCCTGCTTCTTCAAAGAACAAGAAAGTCACTGAGGATAAATCCACCCCCTCCCCCAATTAGACCGATTCAATGGAGCAGAGACCGCTCATTGTCCTATTCCTGAAATGTACATGTGAGTAATAATGTATGACAGTTTCCCCGCAATCTATGCACTGTCTGCTAGCGATGGGTAAGAGTAGATGACCCTGCTCTGCTCAGCACAATGGGAGTGTCAATCAACACACAGAATGTCCAACATAAGCGGAGTATTCTGCTCAGAGAACATATTGTAACCGGACGCTCAAATTCAAGATGAGTCAGGCTTACATAAGGATCCAGTGTCTGACTTGGAGAGGTTTATTCTACTCAGTTTCAGATGCACAAAAAGGATCACCGGTCTTAACTTTCTTGAAAGTCTTAAAGGGTCAGTCCTCCTATTATTGGTGTTTCAGTTAATGCCTGTAGGCTGAGAGATCTCTTAAGTTCCAGGCTCCACCCACCAAGGGGGTCTCCTATTCAGTGATAGATTTTGACTTATGCCATATGAACTTGGCCCTCTAAAATGAATAGCTGACCATTTATTGGGTAACTTTAACCCTTCAAACAATGCCTATTCAGATAAGAGGTACATGTGGATAAAAACAAACTGTGTAGCTTTGACCAAAATTGGATAATGCCTTGGCTATATATTTTTTAATAATATATGAATTTACTTACCCCAAAGAGCCATGAAAATAGAAAAGAAGACAGTGGCCGGGTTGTCAAATAAGTGGCTGGCACGTGCTGTACTGCAGGCAGAGCTTAGATTCCAGTAGTCACACGCCTTGTCACATAGTGGGCACATGGTGAACGTTTGGTCAGTGTAGCACATTTCTTTGCTGTGGAAGCCCAAAGAGTACCAGTGTCACTTTCACATTAAATTTACAGGGATGTATGGCACAATATAGAAACGTTGTTATTGTTCAGATTATCATTTGTAAGGCAACTCTAAAACTGCACCCAGGTGCATCCATGATGGCTTTAACTCCTTATTTAAGGGATAGGTAGACATTCAAAGGAAGGGTTCTTTTGTTTTGTGTTTTAACTAAGGATGCGCTCAAAGCCTTTTTGTCCCCCTTGTTGCCTCCAGTGGAGTCACATTCTAAAGGCTGCAGAGACCTGGGACACTCTGCATTTTCTTGTGAGCCCAGGGCAGGGGGCAGAGCCTTGCCAAAACCAAAGACAATTCCCAGCTCAGTTTACTGACCAGAGCTCACCTTCTGCCTATCCATTATAACGCATGTGCTTCTTCTGTGGAGGCCCTCAAAATCTTGAGTTAGGACTGAAGAGAATATTGGGGTGATGTGAAGTGGCTCTGAAGCTTATGTATGTGTTTGCAAATGTGTACAAACTTAACACCTGTTTTATCACATACTGTTAGACAGGGTAATTTGGTTAGTTGCAGATTGATCGGTAAGTTGAGCTGGGAATGTTCCTTGATGCAAAGGCCAGTTATAGGTGGTGGCAGTGGCCATTTGTTTTTACTGTTGGAATACTGGTGAGGGAATGCACTGGACACTTTCGCTGCCACTGTGCTATATGTTGGGTGTCTAGTGTCCCCCTGTGAATTTAAGGAAAGGTGGGCTCCCTCCAGGCTCACCTGCCATCTCCCTTTCCATTATAACGCATGTGCTTCCACTGTGGAGGCTTTCAAAATTTAGAGTTAGGACTGCAGATAATATTGGGGTGCTGTGAAGTGGATCTGCAGCTTACGCATAATGTGTGCAAACGAAACACCAGTTTTTAATGCATACTGTTAGACAGGATCATTCGGTTGGTTGCAGATTGGTCGGTAAGTTGAGATTTTACATGTATTGCCCTTCTATGTCCTCCTTGCTTCAAAGGCCAGTTATAGGTGGGGCAGTGGCCATTTGTTTAGGAGAGCTTTGAACCCTGGGCTCAAAGTAAGTGGGTTAAATTATCCAGGGGGTCATCCAGCCTGGAAGAGGGTTGGCAGCTGAAGTCTGCGGAGAACAGTGCAGGAGATAGGCGAGTACAGCACTCAAGTATTTGCTATTTTTTTTTTTTTAGACAGGCTGCTTGGGACCAATATTTGCTGTAAATGCCCAAAATGGAATTGGGCTTTAACGTACGTTTGGTTCCCAAAAACTCAATTATGTAGGAAAAATGTAATATCAATTTTTCCAGCCAGTAAATGTAGCTCCAGGGTCCTTTTCACCTATATACCATGCTAGCTTTAAAGAGGATCTTTTAACCCTAAAACACAAAACTGCATTGTGCATGTAGCACTGCAAGCCCATTTATAGTCTTCATAAATGTCTACTGTGCAACTAACTAATTTTTCTTACAATTACATTTTAGTTTTGTACTTCTTGATATCCCAGAGGCACTGATGTCTCGGGTGCACCCTGCGAAGGTCAAACTATCAGTGCCTTCCAGGGAGAGACTATGCCAGATCTGTGCTGTTCAAGATTTGGGGATGCTTGTTATTTATTGGACCGACACTCAACAAGGAAGAAAAATCCACCCACCGATGATGGCGTCTGGCCCCGTACAATATCAGGAGGAGGAAGAATAACGCATTAACATGTGACCACACATTAAAACAGGGGGCAAGCAATTAATTTGCTAATAGCATTAGCAGATAAGGGGGATTGGGGGAAGGTCCACTTTCAATGCTATACTTAAACAATTCTGCTGTTTAGAGAACTTAATAGCTTAAATTTAGATTACACACAGACAGCTGATTGTTTGAAGGAGTCTCACCCCTTGTTTCTCTGTACATCTGAGCAAAGACTTTCAATTAGAGAGACACAGTCTGAAAGAAAATAGCTTCTGCTTTGGTATTGTTTTTTAAAAAACATAATGTGTTGACATGATTTTAATGGGTTTGTTCAGTACGAAATATTTATTTGTAAGAATAATATTTTATATACAAAGTAAAAAAATAAAAAAAGTCAGGCTAAGAACATAGAACAAAAATCGATCTAAAACTTTTAAAATTTCCCTTTAAACCTTACCTAGGAATGTCATCATCGATAGTTATACATCCATACAGAAAGACTATTATCCCAACCAAAGAGGCAGGAATTAGCAGCCATGTATAGAGTCCAAGCCAGGCAAAATACAGTCCAATTTTTTCTCCAAAATATTTTCTGAAATTAACAGAGCAAGTTAAAGATCCAGAGAAAAACTAATTGTGTGGGTGTATTAAAATCAATTTTAATATATAAAAATAAAATTGCTAATTTACCAAAATGCTGGCTGTAAATGTATATAACAACATATACACCTATTGATTTTACCTTTGATGAAGGGAACTGGTGTCCCCTAAATGTTAGTGTCACATGTATTTTTTGTAAGTACAGCACTACTATTTGCCATTTGGAGGGCTGTCCACTATGTCCTCTGTCCACTATGGTTTAGAGAGCACCATTGTAAGTTCTGCATCCATTGTCACAAGATGCATTAGGTACAGACTTGGGATGGGCTGTTCACCTACTACAGTATAGGCAATTTTAAGTTTTGTTTTACACACATACATATTTATTGCTTTCTGTGTCCCTGCTGGAGAGATTCACCCTCTCTATTTGTACTGGTAACCATTGTTCATGACACCTTCCGTGTGCAGCAGCCCCCTTAATACTTACTTGAGCCCCACCTCGATCCAGCGATGTGCACAAGACCAAAGGCTCTCCCGGGTCTCCTCATTGGCTGAGACAACAGCATCTGGCTCTAGATACTGTCAATCACAGCCAGTGAGCCAATGAGGAGAGAGCGGGGGGATCTGAAACACGCTTGGTGTGTGAATTAACACAGAACAGCAGCTTGGGAGCGAGCCTGCTTGGGTGCCCCCATAGCAAGCCGTTTGTTATGCAAGCACTCCGCAGAAGGGTGGGGTCGGGAGCATCGGTGAGGGAATCGAAAAGAGGAAGATCAGGGCTGCTCTGTAAAAAAAACACTGCACAGAGCAGTAAAATGTTAATTATTTTTCTTTTAAGCAAATTCAAATATGCCTTTAATACCACTTTAAATTAAAAAAACTGATCATTGTAAGCGCCACTGAGAGTGTTAATTGATTTGTCTCATCTCTGTAAACTGATACAACTGGAAGATCGCTTGTTCTTTAAAAAAAAAAAAAATGTATAAACTACTTACCATCTAGATCACCAGCTTAAAATAGAAGAAAAAAAGCCTACAAAACAAAACGACTGCAGCTATCACATCTGAGAATTGGTAAGCAGTGTTCATTTTTGCAGCAAATTTTCGATTTAGTGGCATTTTAGATTTAGTTCCATTTCAGTCTTCTACAATTTTTTTAGTTTTAGTCGTATTTAGTTGACAAAATCCCCAGGACATTTTAGTCGACTAAAACTCATTTTAGTCATCTAAAATCGAATGGGTGTAGGTAAATTGTAATGCATTATTTAAGTATTTCTCTACGATTTCCAAACTCATTATATGCTGCTGGAGTCAAAAATCTAGCATGTTATTATTTATTTTATTGAGGTATAAACATGCACTACAGACCAGTGTTAATTTTGATGTCAAATTTCAATTTAGTTTTAGTCTTAGGCCGCGTACACACGATCAGTTAAACCGATGAGAATGGTCTGATGGACCGTTTTCATTGGTCCAAACCGATCGTGTGTGGGCGCCATCTGGTATTTATCCATCGGTTAAAAAAAAAGCAAACCTGTTTTAAATTTAACCGATGGATACCTAAACGATAGCAAAAAAACGATCGTTTGTAGGCAGTGGCACGACCATCGGTTAAAAATCCACGCATACTCAGAATCAAGTCGACGCATGCTTGGAAGCATTGAACTTCTTTTTTTTCTGCACGTCGTCGTGTTTTACATCACCGCATTCTGACACGATCGTTTTTTTAACCGATGGTGTGTAGGCACCAGTCAGCTTCATTGGTTAACCGATGAAAATGGTCCATCAGACCGTTCTCATCAGATAAACCGATTGTGTGTACGTGGCCTTAGTCTTTTGACAAAAAATTGCATTTTAGTTTTAGTCCCATTTTAGTCTTTTGACTAAAATGCCATTGTAATTTTAGATGTATTTTAGTCATCTCAATTGTTCACATTTTAGTTGTATTTTAGTTGAATAAAATGGTTATAAGTTCGTTGACTAAAATGTTTTAGTCGACAAACTTAACACTGTTGGTAAGCTGCAATAAAATAAATGTTTGCTTTTAGGTTTGAACATGCTTTAAAGGGGTTGTAAAGGTAAATGTTTTTTCACCTTAGGCCCTGTACACACGAGGAGACATGTCCGATGAGACAGGTCCGATGGACCGTTTTCATCGGACATGTCTGAAGGGATATTTTGGTCTGATGTGTGTACACACCATCAGACCAAAATCCCCTCGGACCAGAACGCGGTGACGTAGAAGACACCGACGTGCTGGCAAAAGGAAGTTCAATGCTTCCACGCATGCACTGAATCAATTCAAAGCATTCGCGGGATTTCGGTCCGATGGTTGGGCGTACTAACCATCGGACATGTCAGACGGACAGGTTTCCAGCGGACAATTTTCTAAGCATGTTTAGAAACTTTTGTCCGCTAGGCCGTACACACGATCGAACATGTCCGCTGAAACTGGTCTGCGGACATGTCTCCTCGTGTGTATGTGGCCTTAATGCATCCTATACATTAAGGTGCAAAAACATTCTATGGTACCGCCCCCCCCCTGAACCCTTGTTTTACCTACCTCACCCCTTCAAAGTCCTGCGCGCCTCCTTGTGATCCTCTTTGGTTCCCAGCCTGGCTATTGATTGGCTAGGCTGGATGGATTGATAGCATCAATCACATCCGACGACGCAGCGTGCCGGGGGGCGGTGTTGAGTGATACAGTCGGCAGCTATGCCTGTCGCTGTATCACGGGAGCGTGCCCGCAAAAGCTTCCCACCATGCAAGCTCGCTCACATGAAGGTGGAAAGCTTTTGCGAGTAGGAACCAACACATCCACCGAGGGACCCCAAAAAACAGGATTCGGGGACACTCTGCAAAAATTATTTTTGCCTTTAGTGTTCCTTTAATGATGCAGAGAGCGGATCTCCAGTCATGACATCATTGCTACTCTTTGCATCAATGCATGTGCAGAACGTTGTGGTGATATCCACTCAGGGTGAAGGTCCATGAGGTCCAGCATTTAGGGGATGTCCTCAGTATTTTGGGCTTAATTATGAGGACATCTGTTTTGACAAAATGGAATTATTTCCAAAGACTGCACTGGGAAGGAGATGAGAATGTCAGCAAGAGCTGACGTTTTAAAGAAAATGATCCTAGAGTTGGACTTTAAAGTACCAGTAATTGTATTACTAAAGTACTAAACTGGCACTTTGTAAATTGCCATTACTGAATTACTCTGTGAAAATCTGTTAAATAGCAACAATGTATAAGTATTAAACAGCTACATGAAACTATCATCATTCAGCAGATTGGGTAACCATGACATGCCGATATCCATTCAATGGTTAGACGAAACGGATATTCCAAATGGCTAGTAAAGTCAATGATACGTGTAAAATATAGAGTAGCAGACTGTTGTGAGAGAGCTAACTCCTTAAACTTTCTATCTTTCATTAGCTGTGTATCACATGATACACGATCAAGAGTCGCGGTTAAAGATCTCAACTTGTCTGTCATCGAAAATGTTCTAGTGCCTCTTTCCACTTCAGATCTTATCTATCTTTCTTGAAACAACGGATAATGTTTCAGCAGGACAGATGTCATTGTTTCCTTGCCAGCTTCCCAAATGATTAACCATGCAAATCAGTTTTGGTACTTTTCCCAGCTAGGTTTGTAGTCTCTGCATCTGCTGAAATGTCCCCTTAAGCTCAAGGAAATAAAAGTCTGTTTTTTTTTTTGCAAATCTTTCTCATGTTTTTTGGCAAGGCAAGCGGAGCGTAATTCCAGGGAAGCTCTGGATGTTGGGACTCATTGTAAGGTAAATTCCTAAATAGCCGTAGTTCCTAAAAACTAAGGGTTGTGGTATTTGTGTGGTCTCATAAACTCATTTTTTTGTTGGTTTGAAAGAGGCAGCCCATACAAAAAAATTGACATTTTATTAAGAAGTGGACACTGGTAGATAGAAAAATTATCTAAACCCTGGAACCTGGAACACAAATTTAATATATATTCAGTTTATCAATCTTTCAATTCCCTTTATTTTAACATGGTGATCCTGCAAGAAACACACTTCCTATCTTATGCCGCGTACACACGATCAAATTTTCCGATAAAAAAAGTCAGGTGGACTTGTTTCATCGGAAATTCCGATCGTGTGTGGACCCCATTGGACTGTTTTCCATCGGAGTAAAAAAATAGAACATGTTTTAAATTTTTCCGATGGAAAAAAATCCAATGGGAAATTCCGATCGTCTGTGTGGAATTCCGTCGGAGAAAAATCCACGCATGCACAAAATCAAGTTGACGGAAGCATTGAACTTTATTTTTCTCGGCTCGTCGTAGTGTTTTACATCACTGCATTTTGGACGGTCGGAATTTAGTCTGACAGTGTGTATACAAGACAGCTTGAACCGTTTTCCGATGAAAAACTTCCATCTGATTTTAGACCATCGGATACTCTGATCGTGTGTACGTGGCATCAGTGTGACAAAGCTCATTTTCTATACTGTGTCTATGGGGAAGCAGTTCTGTCACCATAGAACAGGTATACAAAAAAAACATCCAAATATCCTCCTGCTCTTAAAGTGGTTGTAAACCTTTTTTTTTATTATTTTTACTTACAGATAAGTTTAAAGTGGTTGTACATCCTATACA
The DNA here is from genome assembly GCA_029574335.1 of Rana kukunoris. Lineage (NCBI taxonomy): Eukaryota > Metazoa > Chordata > Amphibia > Anura > Ranidae > Rana > Rana kukunoris. The sequence goes on from CM056051.1 coordinate 407,095,751, forward strand.
AACACATTGACCTACATGTAAGCCTAGATCAGTGATGGCAAACCTTGGCACCCCAGATGTTTTGGAACTACATTTCCCATGATGCTCATCGACACTGCAAAGTGCATAAGCATCATGGGAAATGTAGTTCCAAAACATCTGGGGTACCAAGGTTCGCCATCACTGGCCTAGATTATGGCTTACCTGTAGGTGCTGGAAATATCTCCTAAACCTCCATGGTTTAGTTCTAGGAGATATTTACAAGAAAGCACATGCACCGATGTCCATGGTGCATGTGCACTTTAGAAAGGGCAGTTTCTAGTGTGCCGTTTCAAAAGGGGTCATGCCGTGACTCGCGCATGCGACTCCGGCCAGTCACAGTGCCAGAGTTTGTGGCCCCGGAAGGAATAGGGGTGAAGATGGACGCTCGCTGCTAGTGGGGACAGCGGTGACATCGCAGGCTTCAGTTTCAGGTAAGTGACACATAATGAGCTTCTATGCAATGCATAGTAGCCCATTATGCTTTACCTTTGCAGGGAAATAAAGAGGAAGTAAAACCTATCAGGGTTTACTTCCTCTTTAACTGTAGGTAACATAAATATCTCCTAAACCTGTACAGTTTAGAGGGTATTTCACTTTGCATGCAGCCGCTAACGTCAATAGAGCATGTGATGTGAAGGCCCGGCTAAAGTTTTGAGAGACGCTTCCGGACCTTGGCGGAAAGAATACTCCCATGCGCATGTGCAGGAGTGACATCATCGCGGCTCTGGTCACTAACAGCGCTGGAGCCGCAAACCCGTAAGAAACGCTGAGGGCAAAATGTCAGCTCCCACGACGCGGACCGCGATGCGATAAGGAGACCTTGTACTAAGGTGAGTACTGCCTTTGCCTTACATGTTTTTTTTTTGTGTGTGTTTTCTTTTTCATGTGCAGGTAGTCAACCGTTTTAAAGCTTATTGGAATCTCCTCTGAACCAGCTTAAAGGGGTTGTAAAGGAAAACATTTTTTTTTTCATAATAAGCATCCTTTACCTGCAGACAATCCTCTTTCCACTTCCTCATTGTTTCGTGTTTGCTCAGAAGTTGCTCTATTTCTTCTCTGTTCACTTCCTGCTTGTCTGATTTTACTGACCACCGTGAAGGGAGACTTTACTGCGGTGGTCAGTAACGTGCTCGCCACCTCCTGGGAACTACATCTGTGTGGCAGGACGCTCTCTACGTGTTAGAGACTTCAAAGAGGTGTGAATTACTGGGCGTGCCGCAATTCATACTGGGTAGTTCTTACATGAACAAGTGATGCAAACCAGGAAGTGAATAAGAGAACAGAAACTAGAATGCCGGAGGTGATATAGATGAAGGAATTTAATTGGTATTTACTAGTTTTTTAACAGAATCATTACACTATTCTGTCTGTCTACCTTGCAGACATTGGGGCAGATTCACATAGAAATGGATTATCGTAGCGTAGCAGAAATACGCTACGCCGCCGTTTTTTACCTTGCTCTACGTGGAATTCAGGTAGATTTTCTACGGTAAACGACGGCGGCGTAGTGTATTTCTCCCGTCGCAATCCATATAGACGAGTAGGGGGCGTGAAACATTTAAATTAGGCGCGTTCCCGCGGCGATCGATCTGCGCATGCTCCGTTCGCAAATTTCCCGCCGTGCATTGCGCGAAATCACGTCGTGACGTCATTCGTTGTTTATGTAGCGTACTTTACGGGCGATCCACGTCCCGACGAGTTACGTAAATAAAAAAAAAAATTAAATAAATTCGAAGCGGGAACGACGGCCATACTTAACATGGGCTACGTAAAGTTAGAGCAGCAAAAAGCTGCTCTAACTTTACGTATAAAAAAATAGACGAAAACGACTGCGCCGCTCGCTCGTTTGTTCGTGAATCCCCGTAAAAACACATTAGCATATCCCGACGCATTAAAACGACGCGAACTCCTCCCAGCCGCCGCAAATAGATGGCAGCGTAGATCCGAAGGCTTACGAAGACGTAAGCCTCTCGGATCGAAGCCCGAAGCCGGCGTATCATGGTTTGAGAATTCAAACTAGTGATACGCCGCGGGAAATTTGAAATTACTCCTGTCTAACACCAGTTAGACAGGCGTAATTGTTTTGTGAATCTGCCCCATTAATTTTAGGCAAAAACAAATTTTCCTTTACAACTACTTTAAAGGTATAATGCCAATGTGTCTTGCTGTCCTGTCCCCTCGGAAATATGGGTATCCCTATATGAACACTGCAAATCAATAATAAAGATTACGACTATACAATTTTATTAAAGGGGTTGTAAAGGCATTTTTTTTTTTATCTTAATGCATTGTATTCATTAAGATTAAAAGCCTTATGTGTGCATCAGCCCCCCTAATACTTACCTGGGCCCCATCTCTATCCATGAGTCCCTCTGCCATTCGGGATGCTCCCTCCTAATTGGCTGAGACACAGCAGCGGCGCTATTGGCTGTCAATTAAAGTAAGTTAGCCAATCAGGAGAGAGAGAGGGGGCAGGGCAGAACCACAGCTCCATGTCTGAATGGACACACCGAGCTGCAGCTCGGCTGCCCCCATAGCAAGCTGCTTGCTGTGGGGGTACTTGACAGAAGGGAGGGCCAAGAGCAGTAACGAAAGACCCAAGAAGAGGAGGATCCGAGCTGCTCTGTGCAAAACCATTACACAGTGCAGGTAAGAATAACATGTTTGCTATTTTTTCTATTATTTAAATGAGACTTTACAATCACTTTAAATAAATAAAAACACATATTATACTCACAAGCACATTTCACAAATAAGCATGTCGTACAAAAACAAACAAGATCATCTCTAGGTCCACAGCACTCAACTGAGGAAGAGGGTGGTCCCTTGAAATGCAAAAGCCACCATGAACGCTGTCTGATCTTCCTGTAATCAGCTGAGTGCTGTGATCCTGGAGGCGATCTTATTTGTTTTTTACGACGTGCTCATTATTGTAATGCGCTTGTGAGTATAATATCTGTTTTAATCATTTAATACAGTTGTATAATGGTAATGCGATAGGTTGGCGTGCCATCTCTTTATTGTTGTTTTGCAGTCTACAAAAACCTGTTCCTTTACTTTTTCCTAGATACCCTTTAGACTTCTGTTGGGGGCGGAACCTAATGTTTTGGTGCCTGAGCCCAATTCATGTACCTGACAGAGACAGATACATGAATCTATGTACATTTTTGCCAGCACACCATGGATCATCAAGTCTCCTTTCGAAAGCTTTATTGTAAAATGATCACATTACAATAGACAGACTGCAATGTTTTAGGGCCGTACATGACCTTTGCATCAGGCATGTGAATGTCAAGTACATGAATCTGTTCTTTAGCAATTTGTCACTGCCGTAGTGACAGATTCATAAAGAGGCGTTAGCAGGGATTTTTTTTCTCAGAAAATAGGTGCAGGAACTCGACCACGACTTCTCAAATCCCCACACACTCTCCAAACTGGACCAAATAGTGGGTGTAGTCAAATTTTACTAACAGTGGGAGGAGCTTAATACACTTCTGGTATTTGGTGCCCCTTTAGGTACCAAGTGCAGAGTTGGAGGGGAGTTTACACACATAGGGTAGACTTCAGGGGTGCTCTGCATGCAGATTACGGATTTCAGCCTTCTTCCACATCTCACTTTCATCCCTCTCTCAGCCCTGACCTCTACATGCAACCCCCCTCCAATGCCACATATTTTCCCATCATTAAAGCTCCACCATCTTCCACGTTTCATACTTTTGTTGCTGTATTAAGCTGAAGCACCCAGCCGGCTCTAGTACCTATTGCACACTGTAGGTGGCTCTGGCTCTCTCACTTGCAGGGAGATCATCCAGGAGGGGTGTAGGCATCTGCACTGCACTGGGCACGGCTCGGGGGAACATATCGTTGGGAGACGAACTGTCACTTGTAAACATGTGTTGTACGTCAAGAATGCAGTGATGTACAACACTACGACGAGCCGAGAAAATAAAGTTCAATGCTTCCGAGCATGCGTCAAATTGTTTCTGAGCATAAGTCGGAATTTTGCACATCGGAATCTTTTGCTGGTGGAAATTCCGCCAGCAACAATCCAATGGAATTTCCATTTAAAAGCTCACACTTACAACTTTTGCTGTCGAAATTTCCAATCGTGTGTACGGGGGATCACTTCCTTTCCTGACATTTTAATGGTATTTGCCTTGGAGAAATTTCCAATCGCTTCCTGCACTGACAGGAAGTGGGGGGAAATCTCCTCAGTAGGGACATAGAAAGCAAATCAAAAAACCCAACAGAGGCTCTTACCCTTCTATCCAAAACTGAATAAAAAGTTCTGGCTGGAGTCGGACTTCAGACATGTTGGTTTTTGGTTCCAGTGGTGATTTTTGGTTCGTAGCTTTCAGTCCAATAAAAAAGTTTAAAAAATATTTTACACCACATGACCTAAACTCTAACCTTTACCTAACCCTTAACCCTAGTCTCTGCCAAACCTTCCCTTATAATAATATTAACATAACCCTTAGCATTCACTAAAATTGGATACTTACCTTATTGTAACCAAAGTATTTCTCACCAACACAGACAAAATTTCACTGACGATTAAATTATTTGCTAAAACTCTAATGCCCTGTACACACGATCGGTTCATCCGATGAAAACGGTCTGATGGATTTTTTTCATCAGATATCCGATGAAGCTGACTTTCATCAGTCGACTTCATTCTGAGCATGCGTTGATTTTTAACCGATGGATTTCCCCACAGACCATCTTTTTTTTCTATCAGATAATTTTAAAACAGGTTCTAAGTTTTTTCACCGATGGGGAAAAAAACGATGGGGACCACACACGATCAGTTTGTCTGATGAAAACGGTCCATCAGACCATTTTCATCAGACGAACCGATCGTGTGTACGCGGAATAAGTCAGAATTTACCAATTTGCAAAAAAATGCATTAAAAATATAAAACATACAATTATACAAATAAAAAAATCAAATTGCTATATGTACTTTGTACCCTAGAGGCCATATTGTATTAAGCAATTGTTTTTCCCTATTTATTCACAGTATCAATACATTCAGTAAAAAAAAAAAATAGAATATATAAATTGTAATTTGAAAACATATTCCTGCAATAAAATAATTACCATAAAAACAAAGGTTTTATATAAATTACCACGTACCATTTTGGTAACAAAAACATGTTGTATGATTAAATGAATTACAAATGGCTAGCATTATGTTACCTTATTAGATCAACAGGTTGATATTTGTAGAATGCTCCATATCTTGCCCATTCTCTGTGTAACAACTATATTTAAAGAAAAAGGTTTCATTTTAAACATTATCAAAATACATTATCTCAAACTACCTTACCAAAACACAGTAGAGAAAAAACATTTAAAATACAACATTGTTTTAGTGCACACATATAGAATATAGTCTCCATTTTTTTTTTTTTTTAATAAAATGTTAAAAATGACACTGCATCAAGTAATTAGATACCAAATATATCAAATTTCAAAATAGTGGGCAGCCGAGAAATGGCAACAAACTCCAATACCAAACCAAAAACCAAAAACAACTGAAAAAACGTTATACTTAAATTTAAACCATAAATGATGGCCCAAGAATTATTGTTCTTTCGTGGCAATACCTAATATATATTACTCAACTCAACAATGTTGACGTGTGGGTCTGAGGAATATTTTTATGTATTTATACAATTTTTATCTCTTTATTTTACTTAACTGTATTGCCATGACATGAGGGTTACAAGTTTCTTATTTGTTAGCATTGTGCAGCTAATAGGTACTCTTTATGGAGAAAACATGGGTTTATTAGACCTTCGATACCTTCCCTGCACTTTTGCCTAAGCAGATTGAGGACTCAGGCCTCGTACACACGGGCAAGAATCTCGTCGGGAAAAAACTTTTTTTTTTTTTCCCGACAAGATTCTTGGCAAGCCCGAGTGTACACACAGACCTTTAACAAAACGTGGTTCTCTTGAAAGACAAGAACACAGTGACGTCATCGCGTACGACGAGCTTGCGATCGTCACATTCGATGCCGTCGCCACCATCTTGCATCACCCTACCTATGCCGTGGAAGCTACCACGCATGCGTCATTTGGAGCATGCGCGGGTTTCCACGGCGACAGGTATGTATACACACTCTCGGGTTTTCTCGTCAGGAAACAGGCCGTCAAGAATCTCGACGAGAAAATAGAGAGCAGGATCTCTATTTTTCTCGTCGAGATTCTGGCCAGATTTCCAGACGAGAAACCTGAAAGGCTCATACACATGCTCGGTTTAGAAAACCGGGCATGTGTATGAGGCTTCAGTGTTTGATTTAGTAAATGCAAATATACTATGCACTTTGCAAAGTGCAGTTGCTCCAGAGCTTAGTAAATAAGTTAAAGCTTCACTTGTAAAGAACTCCAATTTTGCTTGCACATGATTGGATAACGGAAGTCAGCAGAGCTTCTGCTCATTTACTAAGCTCTGAAACCAGGGCCGCTGATAGAAATCCTGGGGCCCCATACAGCCTACCTGACAGGGCTCCCTTCAGCCCCACCCTCAACCCCACCCCTGGCCTTGCCCCAAACCACCACCTTCTATGTATTATGTACTGCTTTTACTAACAGATAAGACTGTTTTTCTCCCTGCTTTGCAGTGAGACGAAATAGCCAGATTGCCGATATGTGTAAAGAACATGCAGCAAAGTCAGTATAACTGGCAGAAGATCCAGATAGGTGGGCTCACAATATGTCAGGCATCTTTAATTGCTACTGCCATCAGAACCTTATCACACAGGTGTTTTGTTTTATGACAGGGACTCTTAAAGGAATTCAGGGATGACAGAAATATGCTATCAGCCATTGCTGACCACTGCTTTTGAAAATACTAGTTGCTTAGTAGGGGATCAATACATTCTGATTCAGAAACCTACAGCACAATTAATTAAAGTGGGCCTTATATTACAAGACAGGTTTGCTTGTTTACTTAGGACCCATTCAACATGCCACAATGCTGCAGTACATTTAAAAAAAAACTGAAATATCTGTGGGCAAAAAAAAGTAAATTTACATAAAGAACATACTGAACCCGAGCCTATATGTGCTGCCTCTCCCTGCCGCCGCTGCCGCCGCCCACCTCACATAAGCCTTTCGATCTCGGCTACTGAGTGTGGATCTGAGCAGAGGAATATCACTCCGCCAGGGTAGGCAATGCGCAGCTGCAACGGCTGGCAGTCAGGACTATGGCACAGCAGCATGCAAAGCGGGTGCAGAATGCGCATGCACCCAAAATTGTTTTAAAAAAGTCCCTTGACCATCCCATTATCAGAGTGGGACCCTGGAAATAAGAGTATACAAACACCCCCAGTGGCAGCCAATCCATAGGGGGCGCCCGGGCGCCGCCCCACCCCCTCTTGTAGTCACAAAAAAAAAACAGGCCCTTTAAGATTTTTTTTCCTTAAAATGTCGTTTTTAATACTAACTGCAGTGGTGGAGGTCCGTCTATAGAGGGCGCTGTAGCGCTGCCCCCTCTGGCTCTCTCAAAGAACATATATTCTTGCATTGCATGAATGTATGTTATTGTTGCCAGCTGCCGCTGGTCTATTCAGATGGCCGGTCCTTGGGCGCCGGCTACCTGAATAACGGCAGCTGGTTGGCTGTGCGGAAGTATGTGGCACAGTGGCACAATGGCTGTGTTTAATAGCATGGCACAGTGACTGCGTTTGATGGCATGGCATAGTGGTGCGAATTGATGGCATAGTGACTGCATTTGATGTCATGGCACAGTAGTGATAATTGATGGCACAGTGGCTGCGTTTGATGGCATGGAACAGTGGTGACAATTGAGGGGCACAGTGGCTGCATTTGATGGCATGGCACAGTGGTGACAATTGATGGCACAGTAGCTGTGTTTGATGGCATGACACAGTGACTGCGTTTGATGGCATGGCACAGTGGTGCGAATTGATGGCATAGTGACTGCATTTGATGGCATGGCACAGTGGTGACAATTGATGCCACAGTGGCTGCGTTTGATGGCATGGCACAGTGGTGACAATTGATGCCACAGTGGCTGCATTTGATGGCATGGCACAGTGACTGCATTTGATGGCATGGCACAATGGTGACAATTGATGGCACAGTGGCTGCGTTTGATGGCATGGCACAGTGGTGACAATTGATGGCACAGTGGCTGCATTTGATGGGCACAGTGAGGCTGCAATTTTTTTTTCCATTTGCGCCCCCCCAAAAAAAAATTAGAGCACCAGCCGCCACTGAACACCCCCTAAGCTAGTAGGAGCAGATGAGCAGGGGTGTATTTTAGAATAATAAAAAAAAAAACGTTTTATTTTTGCACTGTCTGTGAAGCTAAACAAGCCCCCCCCCCCCTGCTGAGCTGATGATGCTGGGCCCGGTACATTGGGGCTGGTTGTACTGGCTTATCAGCTGCCCTGTCTGAAACAGCTACACTTGCAGAGTCCAACTGCATTTAGCAAAGTGCTTAGTCTATTTGCCTTTAGTAAATCAACCCCAAACGAGTCCTTGATATGCTGTTTTCCTGGCAACATCTGACAACCTAGAACCTAAAAATACTCACTTTCGTATGTATAATATAAAAATTGGAAGCGATGCAGCGATAATAAATCAGAATCACTTGCAGAATTGAGCGATAGCGATTTGTGGGGAAATTCGTCATAAAAAAAAAAAATGACAGCGACAATTCTGCAACTGAGCAAATTTCAGTGATTTTGATTTGATTAAATTATTGAATAAATTGTATTATAATTATATTATTATTTGTTATAATTATTTATAATTATTTATTATATTATAATTTATCATTTTGTTTTTAAAAAAAATGTCATACCCGGGATGCCTATTAGACTCTTGTTTGGTCAGATTTAAGTGAGTTATTCCTAGGAATTACAAGCCTGCAGTATAAAACGCCAAATTTCCTTGCAAATAATGGTTCCCGCTTTCAGCACCTAAAATCTGAAAGAATCATACCGCCAGGGAGGTTAAGCACAGGGAACCATTGACAGGGGTTGAGGTATCCCCATCAGTTCCAAAAAGCATACACTCCATTTTCCCTTACAGTTTTTTTTTTTTTTTTTGTGTAATGGTCAAAGGCCAGATCTAAATAAAAGATACTCAAGCGAGCATCACTCCCCCATTCCTTGCAATCTGATTAGTGTTTTTCAGGAAATTAAACACTGAAGCTATTATAAAGATAGAAAACAGATGAAGGATGGAGGAACGGTAAAGCAGGTTCTACAACTGGGCAGCCATGTGTGAATAATCAGAATTGTATTTCTGGAAAGAACTGTTTTTTTTTATGTTTTTAACACTTAACACTTCATAAAAGGACCTAACAGGCAGGATAAAAGGGAACAGGGCTTCTCCGCACCTCATAGCAGAAATATTTCTCTCTATATTAATATTATAAATACACCCTGCTCACTCCTAGCCCTACATTTACTTTGGATTAACAATTATTTTAGAAAGCTACCTAAACACAGATGCTAAAATAAATTCATGAATAAATGTACAGTAACAGTTTCAGCTTTTTTTTTGTTTCTCCAAAAAATATATATATATTTTATCAACAGCTGCAGAAAATCTAGCAATTGTCCTGAGTGATCACTGTCCAATCAGTTACACTATATGGAAATCACAAGCAGAATATGTAATGACAGGGAAGATTGCACTAATTAGATGTTATATGAAACAGTTTTGCAATCACTTGTTTTAAAAGACACTTTGCCTGTTCAACATAGAAAATGTGTGGATTGTTTGTATATTGCCAAGTTTAAGAACATACAGTTTGTTAAATGGTTATTATTAAATCTTATTTATTCGTAAAAAAAAAAAAAAAAAAAAAAAACGATCTCCCCTGCTGAGCTGTAGCTCCCCCACCAGAACACTCCGATCAGCGCGTTCTGCCATTGGCTGAGAGCGGTGATTGAGAGTCGGTCGGATGCTGGTTTTCCAGCATGCACAGCCAGCTTTTGTCGGATAGACCGACATAAACATGGGCCAAATGTCAGACGTTTGTTTTTCAACTGGCATATTGGCCCATGAGTACCCAGCTTTAATATGTTAACCGACACACCGACAAAAAAATGCACTCCCTTTGTGGCTGATGGTTTATCTCAACAGCTGTAAAGAAAAACTAAACACAACAACAAAAATGCAGCAGTTCTCAGGCCGCGTACACACGGCAGGGAATCTCGACGGGCAGAACACATCGTTCCGCCCGTCGAGGTTCCCTGCCGGCCGTTGAAATCGGCGACCCGCCCGTCGGGAATGGCAACCAGCCATTCTTCCAGGCGGGCCGTCGAGGAAATAGAGAGCGTGCTCTCTATTTCGGCTCGACGGGCTTCCCGACGGGAAGCTCGCCGAGACCGTACACACGGCCGAGGTCCTCGCTGGAATGTGCATTCCAGCGAGGTTCTCGCTGGTTTTCAGCGAGAACCTCGGGCCGTGTGTACGGCGGCTCAGACTGGCCATAGTTTTTACTAGAGTTTGCTTAACTGGCGACTCCTCCACACTTTTTTCTTCTGGTCTACTTGTTGAGACGTTGAGCTTTTTTTGTGATATTTAAATGTAAAGTATACCCAACAGTAAAATAAAAATAAAAATGGAACGGTCGTGTATGTGAAGGTGTAGGCTCTTCAGATATGTGTGCCCTGGGACCCCAAAATTCCAAACTGCTATAATCATCAAGCGTCAACCCCCCCCCCGTTGTGTTAAAGGTTGAGATATTCCCTCAGCCTGTCCCCCAACTTCCTATTGGCTAATTATGCACCTATCATTGTGATAGACCAATAGGAATTTGCAAAGCTAAGAGGGGTGGGCTAGCCTTTAGTTTTTAAAATTGTAAATTTCCAAAAAACATACGTATAAAAATATAGCTATTCTAAAAACATTATAATTTCCTTTTAAGGACTGATAGTGGAATACATTTCTTGTTTAATGGCTACAGTATACACATGCTGTTGTGCATCTGCCATGTAGTGCTGTGCTTAATTTTAGGACTGCATGATGTATACACATTAATGCAACCACAAACACAAGACACACCAAAATAGATCTGGATGCGCCTGTGGTTCTTCCTGTTTTTGAAGCCACGTAATTATGATTATACAGTGTTGTACATAAATGCATACCTTCAGGAGAAAACAATGCTAGGTCTGAAAACAAGCGAAATGCAAAAAAGAAAGAAAAACATAGCATAAACTTTATGTTTGTGCTCCATGTCTACCTATGGAACCTCAGAACCTCATGGGTGCATGATCAGTAGTGGAGCTACCAGGAACTATTGAGGGGAGAGTTCATTGCTAGTATTCACCCTTTTTATCTTATATGCAGATATAGACCAATGTTGGGAGGACACATTTTTATGATAAAGAGTAAAAATAATAATAATCAAATATTAGCAGAGAAGAACTGGCCTGAAAAATAACTCACGCAAAACAAATAAATTATGCTATAGAATAACATGAATCACATGACTTATATTGAAATTGTTTATTGCACTCAGGGTAACCAAAACTCACCCTAAAGCTGAACCCCAAGCAAATAACTAAATGCCCAGATAAAATGCAATACATATAAAAGAGTTATACAGGCATACCCCACTTTTAAGTACACAATGAGATCAGAGCATGTCTGTAAAACAAATATGTACTTGAAGTGAAGCAATACCCCTTTTCACTTCTCAGTGCATGCACTGCATTGCAAAAATCATTTACATGCATAACTGATTTCCTAGGCAAGCTGGTCGAACCCCAAAATAAGATATGTTGTAGCCCTGGGTTCCCTCTCGGTGCTACCCAAGTTTGGTTTCCCTGTCACTTATGGTTCGGGAGCAGTGCCATGTCAAGCGCACCAAGATTTTTTGCAAGGCACTTTACATACACTCCTGGGTATGTCCCTACTCCCTACTCGACTGTACATAAAGTATGGTATGCCTGTATTACTGGATTGGTGTGTCTGCCCATCCTGTCCTTTACACAGCACAGCCCTGTCTAGTAGGAGATGGGGCCTGATCTTTCTCTGCTGAACTACCCTTTCTCTGTTTCACTTTCAGTTGTAAGACAAGCCCCCTCAGCTACTCACTCAGATAATATATCTATAATTGAACTAATAGAAGACAAACTCAATAGTTTACCATACTCTTCTAGTCCTCAGATCTAGGTGTGCTGGCACAGAGTAGCCAAACTGCCTTCTTTAGCTTCTACGCCTCAAGACTTTGTTTGCCTTGTGTAGCTATGCCATCTGCTCATGTTAGTGGGAAACCATTAGGCTAGGGTAGAACGGGGTGGCATAAGACAAATGCCTGAGAAGTACACAAGTAAAAATCTCCTCCTGATGGTCAGGACATTTTAAAGATAAGGTTGTGCGTCACCAGGAAAGGCCACACAGTGAAGGACTCAGGAAAGGGACTATAGGTTGCATAAAAGACAACTAAAACTGTTTTTTTTTTCAACTATGCAATCATTGTCACAGTATTTCTTAGGAACAATGTACTATATTAGTAAACAGCAGTGATGGCGAACCTTGGCACCCCAGATGTTTTGGAACTACATTTCCCATGATGCTCATGCACATTGCAGCATCATGGTAAATATAGTTCCAAAAAATCTGGGGTGCCAAGGTTCGCCATCACAGGTTTACAATAGTATTATAATTAGGTTAATCATGATATATATATGCAATAACATTGTGAATTAGGAAAAAAAGTAATAACTTACCATTCTCTCGTTTAATTCACTTGTTTTGTGATCATAATCCCCCTAGAAAACAAAACAAGCTTTTAGCCAAAAATACGTACATACTAGTGCTCTATTATTTCAAAAGGGTTGTACAGACTAAATTAAAGGTAAAACTTTTTTTAGTTTTGGATAGAGGGGAGATGAATTTGAACACCTGTTAGTTTTTTTTTATTGCGGTCTGTGTCCCCCATAAGAGAGATTCACCCCCTCTATTAGTCCTAATTACCATTACCACTGAGAGTGATAGTAAAAGTTAAAGAAAATCACAAATTATGAGTTGTCCCTAGAACAGCATTTAATGTGAAATCTTAAAACGAGGGCATTTGTTCTGGTGACCTTGGTGACAATCAGGGATTCCCTCAATTTGGAGGAATTTTTAATCACATCCTGTTTTGGCAATGGGGCATCAAGTAAAGGGAAATCTCCCTAATGGGACACAGATGGCAAAAAAAAAAACTGACAGGGCTCATAACCATCCCTTATGCTATCCAAAATGAAAAAGAAGACAACTTTTGCCTTTAATTTAATAGATTGCTAAAGATTAATATTTAGGTATATAAGCTAAGGGAATGTGTTTGCTGAATGCACTGCGTATCGCCACAACTCCTTATTCCTCAGACTCAGGGAATTAGAAGGAGGATTGTGCAGACTAGACAGCTGGAATCCACTAAATCTACTGTATACAAGTCACTGAGATAGGCAGTTGTATGTGGTGGGCAGAGCACAGTTCTAACTCATTGTGCTTTATTTATGAATATAGAAACATACTGTACACCTACCCTACCTAATATATTTTCAACTTAGACACTTGCTCATCACACCTACAACCTACACACCAAAAAAAGTACTCCTCAAATTATTGACTTCAGGGGTTTCTATTGACAGGTACAGTGAATGCTACATATGACCAACAACAGGGACAACTGTTTCCCATAAGGAGGACAGTCCATTCAAGTCAGAAACAGTTTGGACCTTTGCAGTACTTCAGAGCATGTGGCTTACATGCCATCCTTCCATAAAACAATGCTGGTGGTTGGTTATTGTCTAATACGGCACTTAAATCTGTCACATGGGGCTGAGTTAGGTCCTCAGGCCTGCATAAGCTCTGCCCTTCCAGTGCTCACTGGAGCACTGCACTGTTGAAGGGGCGGGAGCAGCTGGCTCAGCCTCTAAGCGGCTCAATGAGAGGCTGAACCTGCTGCCAATCCAGGCATCTGGGAGGATTCCGACCGCCTTTAAATTTGGGCTCTTTCCTGAGCCTGCAACAGCTGAGTGACATCAGTCGACAGGAGCTTTACGGGTCACAGAATTGCAGAATGAACTGCACTCCTGTAATCAATAGGAGAAGTATAGCCAAATTAGCTTTGGCTATACTTCTCAGTTAAGTGAAAGTTTCTTTGCCCTGCATTTAAGTAAATTAGCAAATTTCCCGGGTGGATGTACTTTGTATATATATATATATATATATATATATGTTTTGTAAACATTATTGATTTTGGTAAGGGTATTAAGATATCCCAATACATGCATGTATATAATAAAAAAAAAAAAAACTTACATCATGCAAAGGATAGGCAGATTCGTAGACATTATTCGCTATCAATGTGGTAATACCTTAGAAATAAACAAAATACTATTTAATATTTAATACATTATATTTTTTATAGCATACACTCCTAAAATGATCATGGACAGATGGGGTGGGGGTGTTCTTGAGTCTATGAGGCTTGATTGTAATTGCCCCTTCTGAGTCTTGGCAAGTACTAAACAGCTTAAAGCATAATTAAACCCAAGACCAAAACCCAGTCGTTGGATGTGGTGGTTGCGTTAGTTTTTAATGTACAGGTTAAAAACATTTCCAGCAAATACAGAAAATACCTGTTGATCTTTTCAGAAATACTGTGTTGTGCTAAAAAGCCACACAAAAACAATGTTACCTTTCTTCTGTAAACTACAGTTTTTTTTTTTTGTAGTCCCCCATGTAATAAAGATTAACAGAGGCACACATGCTTGACATCCAGCCTGCGTGGCAATCCTGGCTCCACCCATAGATATAGTGGAGGTGAGTTATTCCAGGTACTGGAAGTGAGTTATTCACAGGATCGCCAAGTAAAATTTAAAGCAAAAAACCCTAAAAAAGAACACCACTTCAGCTAAGGAATGTTGAAAAAAAAAATAACATTACATTTTTGTTTTAGGGTTTAGAAATGCTTTAACTCTTTCACTGCCAGAGCACACATGTTAAAATGCACATGTTAAGATGACATTTTACCAAGTACATAGATACCCAACATGTCAAACATTACAAATGTTCACAAAGTAAGTAAAAACAAATAATAGGAAAATGCACACCCAAATCAGCGCATCAGAGTTTATTCAAAAAATGTGGGTGCCTGAAACCCAATTTTGGTTTCCTCAAGAAAACGAAAAACAAAATACACTCTAATATTATAAATTATAGGCAGCACACCAAACAGCAGTTAAAATGTCATATATTTATGGAAGGCATCATATAAAGACATAAAGATACAAAGTATCGAATCTCACCCCACAATTCATATACAATAACTAGACAGAAGCAGACTCTAATTTACATTACCATACCATATAACACATTAACTGAAACAGATAGGAGATCCTAGTATAACATACACTATATAACATACTGTACATTAATACAAATTGATAGACACAAGAAAACATTTCCACTGGCATGTGGGTACTCAAGATCAGATGGAGGGGGGAGGGAGTGTTTCAGGGTAAAGACCCCTTTCTCAAAATAGATCCAGCTATCTAAAAATGTTGCGTGCCCATAAAACTGCGAAAAATTTCAGGTACAAAATATTTTTCACAGGCAAAACATTTTTTAAGCCCTTACATGTCATCAGTGTAGAGTTAACCATAAATGATGACCCTGGAATTATTGCTCTTACTCCAGCCTGTGCAAGGCTACCTAATATGTATTAATCATTCCTGGCCCTGGGGAGGGTTCATAGGGGTGTAATTATATGGAGGGATTCCTTCCCTTCCACTAATGGCCAGTTCTACCACTAGTTAGAGCCATTATATTCCTTTTCACCCACAGCTCCACCTGCTGATTCAGTTTGGTACTGTTGTTTCTTCAAACAAACACAATGATGAGTAAATTTTGCACACCGATCAGCCATCAAACTGGATTCTCCACACCTATGTTTTAAAGTCAAAGCAATTAACAAGCAGGGGAGTTTATTGCTTGGCATATACTGTCCAGCTTTTGGAAATTTAGATCTTTGTATAACTTTTTTTACTTTCCACCGCTTGCTCTAGAAAACTGTTTTCCCTACAGCAAAATACAAAATGTAGCAAGAAAAAAAAAAGACTCACTCAGCAAAATCTGATTATATTCAACCACACAGGTAGAGCTGGCTCCTGTGTCACTACGTTGCGCCAACACCTTAACTGCTTTTGGATAGCCCAGCTCACAATTAGTAGGTGTAAAGCCAGTATAAATACAGTTTGAAATAGGAGCAAAAATAATGGAAAGACCGACTACCCACTAAATGTACCTGCATTTATAATATTATGTCAGCATAAAAAATACTATTATTGGTCCAAGTACCCTGAACTACTGGAAAAAGTAATTTCTAGATCATAAAATACTAGGCACAGGCATTCACAGTAATATGCACTTAGGAGAAAATCTTAATTTAAAAGATTTTTTTCCAACTTAAAATGACTTGGTAAAAGAAAAGAACATACAGTCGGTTGCAGTCAGAAGTTTACATAGAACAATTTCTTCTTCATCCATACAGTACTGAGTTTGTTTGCTTAGTGGAGTATAATATGAATAGTGCGCAAACTAAAATTTAAACGATAAAATAGAAGTGTGGGGAGGATTTGAATGCTTTAAATGAAACATTGATATCTGTGTTATTAAAGTTTAAATTATTAAATCCGAACTCCAGGCAAAAATCTTAATAAAAAGAACATATATTGGAACTGACTACTAAGGTATTTGTAATTTTGACCATCCGGTACTAAGAGTTACATAACTCTGTCACACAGCACAGTTCTGTCTGGGAGACCTTATTTGGTAGACTCAGGAAACCAAGTATTTAGATACCCCAAGCCCTTACCAGCCCCCTTCCTGCCCCCACCCTGTGATTGGACATTGAAAGAAAAAGTGACCAACTGATAAGGTCATCTTTCTGCCACTCTTCTCTTTTTTCTTCAGCATGTTACTTAGTACAAGAGCACATGAGCACTGCTGCACAACTGGCTAGCTGTACTGCTTTTCCCTCTCCCAGTCTAAATGTGTTTGTACAGTGACTGCAAGAGCCTGATTTGAAGCAAAATTCAAATATTTACACTGCTTGCATTTAAAAAAAATAGTGGGACTGTGGGAGAGGCTTTAAAGGGGGTTGTAAAGGTTTGTTTTTTATTTTCTAAAATAGGTTCCTTTAAGCTAGTGCATTGTTGGTTCACTTACCTTTTCCTTCAATTTCCTTTCTAAATGCTTTTTTTCTTTGTCTGAATTTCTCACTTCCTGTTCCTCCTCAGTAAGCTTACCCCCATCATCCATGGGGGTTAGTCAGCGTGCTCGCCCCCTCCCTTGGGACTACATCCCTGTGGGAAGATGCTGTGTTCACAACGTTCAGAACGGCTCGGATGATGGGGGCAAGCTTACTGAGGAGGAACAGGAAGTGAGAAATTTCGACAAACAAAAGAAAACATTTAGAAGGGAAATCGAAGGAAAAGGTAAGTGAACCAACAATGCACTAGCTTAAAGGAACCTATTTAGAAATAAAAAAATGAACCTTTACAACTCCTTCAAACGGGCATAGTTAAAAGATAAGTTCATTTTTTGGAAAATAAATAATAAATGTAAAAAAATTGCAGGTAAAAAAATGTGCATTTAATTTTTTGAGCCTTTAAAGCATTTCATTAGTGATCTGCAGATTTGCCCGTGTATCTGCTTGCCCATACATACCGTACAGGCAAGCCGATACAATCTGACTGGAAGCATGAAGGAACTACCATGGCGCTCCCCAGCACCGTGGTAGCTCATTGAAAATACAAGCCGACAGCCACAAAGTCTGCCAGACCTTGTAGTTTTCAGTGCACGTAGCCCTGTCAATCAGTGAGGCGGCTGGGTGGAGACGGATCCTGGCCATGTTTTTTTTTTCTAAATTGTGACAGCTAGCGGGAATCGGGGAGGTTCGTAAATTGTTAAGCTCTGTACACACGCTCAGTTTTCTCGGCGTTAAAAGAGTCAGCCGAGAAAACCGAGGTGAAAGCTAAGAACCCGGCAGGAAAACTGCCATGGAGCTTTGGCCAGGAATCCCGGCCACGTGTATGCTCCATCAGCACTGCCTAGCAGTGTTTCCCATAGGTAAGTAGTAGATCTGGCGTAAGAAAGCAGGTTCTCTATTTTCCCGCCGGGATTCCTGGCTGTTTTCCTGATGGGAAAACTGCGAGAAAGCATACACACATCTCGTTTTCTCAGCCAAAAGCTCTCCTGGCAGTTTTCCTATCAGGAAAACCGGTCGTGTGTAAGAGGCTTCATGGATGTAACATGTAACATGTTACGAAAGGTGAACTAATCCTTTAAGTTAGGGGTGCCCAACCTTTTGAAGAGCGAGGGCCACTTAAGCGACCCGGTAACTGGTTGCAGGCCACAATGAGTGGAGCGGGGAGGATGACAGGTACATGTCTACTCTGCATTTGCAGAGTGGACACCATCACAGCCCATATACATCGTTTCATTTTATACTGATGTAAAACACCACAGCTCCCAACATGACCTGTTCACAGACCATGATCATAACGCAGCTACAGTTTTTACTGTGCAGCACTATATAAACTCAAAAATTATAAACCATAAAGTGCTAATATTAAAGTATACAATTACCTTATTAAAGTGCTAATAGTGCAAACAAATGCATACATTTAAAATAAACATATAACATTTCCCATATATTAATATAGAACTGTCCACAAAACCCCAACAGTGTCCTAAAGTGTCAATCCAAAACAACATAAAACTTATTTTTGCAGCTAAAATATTCCTTCTATATAAAAACTTCCACCACATAAACATATTCCATCTCCCCGCCAGAAAGATCGTGATCCTCTTATCTGACAGAGTGGACCTTGCAAGCATAAATGGTCAATAGTGCTTTAAATAGAACCATCCATCATCCAGTGTTGTAACCGATTTCAGCATTAGTGCTATCACCATGTGATAAAACAAAGAGCACAAGCTTCTTACCAGATGCAGTGGACCATTTAACATTAAAAATGGTCAGTAGCGCTTTAAATTGATATCCCCATCAGGCATCAGCACTATGGCTCCTCCAACAACACCATTAGTACCAAACAATAAAAGGATAATGAATGCAGACCATATTAAAAGTTTATTTGCCATACAATTTGATCATATAATGCAATTCCTGCTGACCTAATATTCCATAATATAAAACCGGCTGTTCAAGAACGCTAGACATTTGCTAACAAATTGCGTGATGATGACATGTCTAGGCCCCACCCAACCTGGCCAGGTCTCCCACACCATCGAACTGGTCCAATGAAACCGGTCTGCAGACCAGTTTCATCGGACATGTCCGATCGTGTGTACGCGGCCTTAGAGTTTAAACAGCCATAGTGAGGCTGAATATAATTTTTCTCTGGGGAGGGGTTCAGCTTTGGGCAATCAAAAGATACTAATGAGGTGGTGCCCATGGTTTACCGCGACCAATTGTGGGTGTGGCAAAATTGGGCTAACAGTGGGAAAGGTTTAGTGAAGAGTATTCACTGTGTACATAGTAACATACTTAAACATTACGGGCCAGATTCAGGTAGATGGGCGCTTCTTTACTTGGGAGTAACGTTTCTCGTTTACGTTACTCCGCCGTAACTTTAGGAGCAAGTACTGTTATTCACAAAGCACTTGCTCCTAAAGTTGCGGCGGCGTAGCGAAAATGAGCCGGCGGAATTCAAATTGGGCGGGTAGGGGGCGTGTATTATGTTAACTATGCGCGATCCCGCGGCGAACATACTGCGCATGCGTCGACTGTCAGTGCGCATGCTCCAAATTCTTTCAGGGAACGTCAATGACGTCAATCCCCATTCACGGACGTTTTACGCAAACGACGCAAATTTATTTATTTTCGACGCGATGACGACGGCCATACTTAACATAGGATACTCCACTAGGGGGCTGCTTTATGTTTGCGCCGCGTATCTCTTACGGAAACGTCGGAAAGTCACTGCGTCGCACCCGAATACGATCGTAAATTTCCGATTCCCGCTGATTAACATATTCTCGGCGTTAATCAGCGGGAACGCCCCGCACGCCATTTTTAAATTTGAAGTTACGATACGACGGCAAAATACAATTACGCCGCTCGTATAGTAACTCCAACCCGGCGTTTCTTGTTTTCTGCTTACAGAAAACAGAAACGCCGGCTCAAAGTGAGAGTTAGGCTGGAGTATCACTGATACTCCAGCCTAACTCTACCTGAATCTGGCCCTACATCTTCATTAAGCCCTGAATACTCAACATGATCATAACACAATTCTTTACATTTCTTTGTAGACATAGAACATTACATCACCAACATGCAGGGAACGTGTCAGAAGTGGGAGTCTTGGAGTTCATTGCCTGTGCCCCAGCGTTACATTAAAGGAGTTGTAAAGGAAAACATTTTTTTGCTGAAATTACTGTTTACAGGGTATAGAGACATAATAGTTAACTGCTTCCTTTTAAAAATGATTAAAAATAGATAAAAATCAATCATATAATGTGCCTGCACCTTCAGTTTCGTTTTTCATCTAGTTTCATGCTTCTGTGAAGGACAGAGACACAGAGCCAATAGAGGGCAGTGTTTCTTTTTAAAATGAAAGTGATTGGTTCTGAGGGGTTTTAAACACACAGTAATCACACCGTCTTGATTAGAGACCACGTCTTGATTAGAGACCACAGATAGAAGCTCCCAGTACTTTTTTCATAAGGAAACAGACAACCAGGACTGCATTAGGGTAAAGGAAGCTATTTAGCTAAAAATTCCTTTAGTGACCCTTTAAATAGGCCCACCCAATAATAGATACATATTTTAAAAACAACCAAACCTAGCATCAAGCAGCTTAATATCTCTTTCACTAGTGCTCAAGGAGCCATTGTCCATATAAAACATGGCATTATCATGAAGTTCTTTCTCCTTTTGTTTGAGGCTAAATGCAAACATTTCATAGGAAGCATGATTGAAAACAGTGTTTTAGCACATACAAAAATTAACTACACCTCCAACATAACTAGACCATTATATTAAAAAAAAACTACAGTCCCGATAGACTGTTTATACTAACATAATATTTTGGTAAAGGTAGGTCAGCCAATAACTTAACCACATAATATTCATAATAAAGAAAGTGTAACATTAATACATACCCATACTGTATTTGGCCTTTGTGCAAGACGTTCGCTTTAAAATTTCATGAACCTGAAATGTAAATAAGATCCATCAGATTCTACATTTTTTTCCTTATCTGTACTGGATATAAGAAGTTATCGTGGAGCTCCTGGGGAAACTCAGGCAGTCCGTAAGTCAGGCACTGCAATAAATGAGTCTGAAAATCAGTAAGAATCTCTGCATGGTGGGTCTAACAATTTTATATTTCCTAAACAGTGTACAATTTTTGAGCTCATGTCCACAGATTGTTCATATGATCAACAAATCAAAGAACTGTGCAATTTCCATGGTCTGAGTCGCAGTGCGTTCACATAATTGCTGCATGTGCCACTTTGAATTGGATGTGGTGCAGTTTGAATCACAACGCACTGTGCACATTGCATGTGACTTGTTCAGAAATGTGGTGCAGTTCCTGTGTAAATCATATGACACTCATAGCGTGCACCTAAGCTTGTTCTGGGTTACATTGATCTACAATTTAAACTATTTTACACATTTTTGGAAATTAAAAACAGCATGCAGTACTTTACCTACCCTAAAAGACACCATTTAAAACCCACCAGGCCACATACACATAATTAAATGGACTACACAAAGCTAGTTTTATAGGGACTCATAGCTGTATTTAAATAATTAGTGAGATTCTCTTTTCCCGAGCAATGCAGAAAACAGTTGGAACAGCTGTTGCCCTTTAGTATTTTATGTTAGGACAGAAAATGAGAGATAAAGCATAAGAAGAAAGATAGACATTGCTGAATCCCTGTATTGGATTCATTTTTTATTACTATTCTGATTTGTATTTAAAATTATCTGTCCATTTTAACAGTACGTTTTTGGCCTATCTTACTCCTTTTTTTTAGGGAATGGTTAAGAACCCAAAAAAAATCTAACCCCATTTTTCCTATATCTGTATCTGGGCAGTCATGTTTTTTAGCCTGCTCTAACTTTAGCACTTAGCTGGTTGCTTTAATAAACACAACCCCCTCCCCTGTCCTTTCCCCCCAAACTCCCTTCTCCCCACCTTAGGCCACCGGTGGTACAGTCTTTAGAGTGTTAGGTGAACCACAAACTAGTTTCTCTCCAGTTGTGAAAAGAAACAACTCTTGTACTGGATTGTTATTCATTGTGGGGCTTCACATAAAAAAAAAAAAATATTGGTCAGCAGAGACAGACAAGGCAGATCAGAATACAGGAATCTGTTTGCTGAATAGCTGGTAGAGTGGACTAATAAACTTTATCCACTTAGCAACCACCTGCCGAAAAATAACGACGGCAAGGTGGTTGCTTAACTCTGGGATCACATTATATAACGTGATTCCAGAGTCGCGCTCCCGCACGCCCCCTGGGGCGCGCACACGGGAATGTCCGTGACCGCCGGGTCCAGAGGACCCGGCGGGTCACGGATCACGGTAAATCGCCGCTGATAGCGGCGGTTTACCACGTGATCGCGCCGTCCAATGACGGCGCGATCAGATGTAAACAGACCGGCGTCATTTGATGACGCCGGTTCCTCCCTCCTCTCTCTGTACCGATCGGTACAGTGTGAGAGGAGAGGGGAGGGAGCGGATGGCAGCGCCAGTGCTGCGGGCTGGATCTGTGACAAATGCAGTCACAGATCCATCCATCCATCCCTCCCTCCTCAGCCATCCCTGCTGCAATACTCTGCAATGCTGGGCATACTCTGGGGGGGCATACTCTGGGGGGGCATACTCTGCAATACTCGGGGGGGCATACTCTGGGGGGCATTCTCTGGGGGGGGCATACTCTGGGGGGGCATACTCTGCAATACTCTGGGCGGCATACTCTGCAATACTCTGGGAGGCATACTCTGGGGGGGCATACTCTGCAATACTCTGGGCGGCATACTCTGCAATACTCTGGGCGGCATACTCTGCAATACTCTGGGCGGCATACTCTGCAATACTCTGGGCGGCATACTCTGCAATACTCTGGGCGGCATACTCTGCAATACTCTGGGCGGCATACTCTGCAATACTCTGGGGGGCATACTCTGCAATACTCTGGGGGGCATACTCTGGGGGGGCATACTCTGCAATACTCTGGGCGGCATACTCTGCAATACTCTGGGCGGCATACTCTGCAATACTCTGGGCGGCATACTCTGCAATACTCTGGGCGGCATACTCTGCAATACTCTGGGCGGCATACTCTGCAATACTCTGGGCGGCATACTCTGCAATACTCTGGGGGGCATACTCTGCAATACTCTGGGGGGCATACTCTGCAATACTCTGGGGGGCATACTCTGCAATACTCTGGGCATACTCTGCAATACTCTGGGCATACTCTGCAATACTCTGGGCATTCTCTGCAATACTCTGGGCATACTCTGCAATACTCTGGGCATACTCTGCAATACTCCGCAATACTCTGCAATACTCCGCAATACTCCGCAATACTCTGGGCATACAGCGCCCCTGTCCACGTGAGCTCGCATGCAGAAGCGAATGCATACGCAAGTCCCGCCCACATATGAAAACGGTGTTCAAACCACACTTGTGAGGTATCGCTGCGAACGTTAGAGCGAGAGCAATAATTTTGGCCCTAGACCTCTTCTCCAACTAAAATGATGTAACCAGTAAAAATATTTAAAGCGTCACCTATGGGGATTTTTAAGTCGCAAAGTTTGGCGCCATTCCACGAGCGTGTGCAATATTGAAGGGTGACATGTTGGGTATCTATTTACTCGGCGTAACTTCATCTTTCACATTATGCAAAAACATTGGGCTAAATTTAATGTTTTTTTTTTTTAAAAGCACAAAACTGTTTTATTTCCAAAAAAAATGTGTTCGAAAAATTGCTGTGCAAATACCATGCGCGATAAAAAGTTGCAACAACCGCCATTGTATTCTCTAGGGTCTTTGCTAAAAAAGCATATATAATGTTTTGGGGTTCTATGTAATTTTCTAGCAAATAAGTGTTGATTTTTACATGTAGGAGAGAAATGTCAGAATTGGTCTGGGTGTTCCAGAACGCCTGATGGCGTTCCCTGCATGTTGGGCCTTTGTATGTGGCCATGCTGTGTAAAAGTCTCACACATGTGGTATCGCCATACTCGGGAGGAATAGAAGAATGTGTTTTGGGGTGTAATTTGTGGTATGCATATGCTGTGTGTGAGAAATAACCCGCTAATATGAAAATTTTGTGGAAAGAAAATAAAAATGAAAAAAATCTTGATTTTTGCAAAGAATTGTGGGAAAAATTACAACTTCAAAAAACTCACAATGCCTCTTTCTAAATACCTTGGAATGTCTTCTTTCCAAAAAGGGGTCATTTGGGGGGTATTTGTACTTTTCTGGCATGTTAGGGTCTCAAGAAATGAGAGAGGCTGTCAGTACATCAGGTGTGATCAAATTGATCAATTTTCAGTAATTGGTACCATGCTTGTAACTTTCACCCAGACTAAATAATATCTAAAAAATGTTTGTTTTGTTACCAAAGATATGTAGCAGTATACATTTTAGGCCAAGTTTATGAAGAAAAATTACTTTTTTGCAAAATGTTATAATAGAAATGAAGAAAAATTCATTTTTTTACAACATTTTCGTTCTTTTTTCATTTACAGTGAAAAAAATAAAAACCGCAGAGGTGATAAAATACCACCAAAAGAAAGCTCTATTTGTGGGAAAAAAAAGGACAAAAATTGCATTTGGTTACAGTGTTGTATGACTGAGTTATTGTCATTCAAAATGTGAGAGCACCGAAAGCTGAAAATTGGTCTGGTTATTAAGTGGGTTTAAGTGCCCAGTAGTCAAGTGGTTAAAATTTCATTTTTTATTTAATTTTTTTGTAATAAAAATAGATAAAGCTTAATAAATAAACAAAATGAACCCACATTTTCCAATTCAATTTTTTCTATTTCTTAAAGTTTATCTAAAGTCAAAACTTTTTTCCTAATTTTAAATAGAGTTAAATAGAGTTATTTGCTACAGTTAGCCCACTGTGCTTTAATATGTTAAATTGTTTATATGACTATGACTTATCTTTTTGGTTTTAGGTTGGGTATAGTTAAAACACCTATCAGTTAATTTTTTTGATACCTGTGTTGTGTTGTGTTGGGGATTATGTACTTCAATTCTTGTCCTGGAGACACAACAGGAAGTGACACAAGTTTTTTCCAAAATGAGAGGAAATCCACTCTTAGGTGTTCTCATTGGAAGATTTTCTTCTGTTCATATTCAAGTGATAACTGTAAAATTTTCACAGGGGGTCTAACAATTTACTCAAAACCGAAAGAAAATGTGGCTTTAGGTAGATATTAACCAGCTGTGGATCTTGGTCATGATACTCAAATCCCCAAAAATCTCTTCAAAGTACACTGAGTACATGTAGTACACCCCTTATTCTCCCTCTCATTCTGATCTTTTTGTTTATTTCTATTTTAACCATTAATATCTAAAAAAAAAAAAAATTCAGTTTGCTATTTTGTTTAGTGTTGCATTAAACAATGGTGCAAAATATAAATAAAATTTTTTTTTTATTAATTTTTAACTAGTAAAAGCCTTAGGCTTCATTTCCATGGACATTTTTACAGCTTAAAAACGTCGGTCCATGTTTTTTTTTTTTTTTTTTGCGTTTTTGAGCGTTTAACGTCTGGCGTTTTTACAACTCTAACCACACTGGTCCTGGGTTTTTTTGCAGCTTAAAAATGGCTCAGCCATCTACAGCTCACAAACGTCATGGTGGGCATGGGGCCATAGACTAACATGGAGAGCCGTTTTTAAGCTGCCAAAAAGCTCAGAAAAGTGGCTGTAAAAACGTCCATGGAAATGAAGCCTGACAATGCTTCATACCGGAGTCTTAATTTTAGTATCATTGCAAACAGGACAAATTATAAAATACAATTTTAACTTTGTATCTACAGTACAGTTTTTTTTAAACACTGATCAAAACAGAAAAAAATATATATGTATATATATTTTAAATGTTTAGGATTTTTGTCTGATTGCAAATAAAATACAAAAATTCTTGGAAGATGAGGAGGTGATTTACTAAAGGCAAATAGGCTGTTCACTTTGCAAGACAAGTTACTCATTCATTGCAAGCAAATTGCCTTTTTTTATGCTTGATTATGATTGGATGATGGAAGTCAATAAAGGTTTACTTATTCACTATGCTCTGGAAAAATATCCTTACAACGTCAAACTTTGACTTGCAAAGGGAACCGTCTATTCGCCTTTAGTAAATAAACCCCAATATCGCGAAATATAAGCCTTGTTTGTCCAAAAAAAAATATTAATATATGTATTACTTTGTTATCTTAAGTGATGATAAATGTATTGCTCAGTAAACAGGCACAACAGGAAATTAAATAATTGGTCCCCTCTATAGTGGGTGTACAGGTGTGAGGGCTGAGCTGGTTAATAACTATCCTGGACCTCCAACTACTGTGACCACCCAGGAGAGGACAGCCCAACACAAGACGTTTTAGCATTACTCCTATGTATAAGCCCCAACATGCAGATGCCCCACCTGAAAAGGCAGAGGCACCTTTAGGACACATGCACGTAGTAAAGTTCCTGTTTAAACTAGAGTTCTTGTACACAACAAGCATATTCCAGAAATAGTAGAGGTGGCACCCTGACAGAGGGAAAACACACCGCTTGCAGCCATTATGCTAGTACGGGATTGTCAGTCATCAGGAGAACTAGCACCTGGTTGCATTGTTACGTTGCTACGCTACCCATAACAAATATCTAACAGGCTAGACGAACACAAAGGAATGTGAAGTGTCTGAACAAACAGCACGCTACATCAAACATAAGGAGTTCTTCTTTAGACATACTTACTATTCGACTGCGTGTTGCATTGTCAAAAAATGTGTCTTTGTCTTTAATATCGTACCTAAACATTAAAAAAAGAACATTGTTAATAACTTCAATAAAAATATATTGTTAAAAAAAAAGAACATTGTTAATACTTAGAGAAAACATTATACACAGCAATATAATAGTGTATTTGGTCAACATTTACGTAACTAACGTCAACTCCTTCAGATTAAGTCTTTTTACTGGATATCAAAATGGAATTTGTGATTAAATATTTTTACACTTTCACATGTGTGAGTGGGATCAGTTAACGTGTATGTAACGCTAAAATGTTTTGTTTTTTTTTCTTTTTTCGTTTTTGACTGAGTGTGGAAGGGTTAGAAGCAGGGATGAAGTTTAGGTTCGTACTGCTAAGTTTATAAATTGCAAATTTTTGGCCACATCCCATGAGCCATTGTAAAACTCTGAAATTCACAGACATGACTAGGCATGATGGGAATTGTAGTTCCTGAGCAACTGGAGGGCCATAGTTTGAAGACCCATGGTGTAGTGCATAGCCTTTTACCTGATTACAAGAGCCAATATTTGAAGCAACGGATAACCCAAAAGGATTGTCTCACAGCTGCCATTTAGTCAGTGTGTGTTGGACCTGTTAGGAAGAGTTGATAATACTGTGTAGGGATAAAGATTTTTTTTATTACTATTGTTTTTTTTTTTTTTGGCATTGGTACCTGACCTTTGTAGCAGTTCCTTGCTTCCTATGCCTTTTGCTTGACAATACCTTGCCTATTAGACCTACAAATAGTCAGAATTGAATAACAAGATTTGCAACCACTTTTCCCTCCCCCTTCCCAAAGACTTCAGTGGGGGTTTGAGATACAGTTCTTGCACTTCTAGCAAGATTTGTGAAACGGTTCACGAAGCAAACCCAGGCAGATTTACTCATCCCTAGTCAAAAGAACTTCTGTTGGGTTTTTATTACGGTCTGTGTTCCAAAAAGAAGAGATTCATCCTCTCTCTTTGTCCTGGTGGAAAGTGATAGGGAGTATAACATGTTAGGCTTAATTTCCACTGGCGTTTTTACAGCCACTTTTCTGAGCGTTTTTTACAGCTTAAAAACGCCTGTCCATGTTTATTTTAGTGTAATAATATATTGCGCTAACTGGAAAGAAAGTGGATATAAATTTAAGCAGCCAACACAACAAAATGGATATTTGTGAACAGTAATAGAAAAAAGTGTAGAAAAAAGTGTAGCGCTAACATGGGGACTCCAAATGGATCCCTCTCAGTGTAATCAAAAAAGTAGGTGTATGAACCCTACTACACACACAAATAATGGGAAAAATATATTCAAAAACTTTTCCTTATACGTGATTATATGAACATATCATCTAGTAGTACTCAGACTTATCCAACAAGATGATATAAATGTGTTATAGGTTCATGCGATTTGAGAGCACATAACAGTACAAAATCCCTTGTGAAATAAATAGGGACAGACAGTCCTACAGAACTTCAGTCCTGACACCTAGTAGGTGTGACACATATGTCCTTTCTTGTTAACCGACTTTGGTGCGATATATATTCAAAGAAGTAGTCTTGACACTAGGGACATATGGAAATAGATGGGTACCCTTACCGGATCAGGTGGACCCTCAACTCACCATACGGCGGGGGGTCTTACGAGCTAGTGTAGACCGATTGTCTAATCCGGTTGTTCTCGAGATTGTAGTCCCAAGTAGAGATGGTTCCCAAAATGTATCGATATCCACAGGGTGTGTTGATTTAGGGGTTCGCACTGTGATGGTGCCCAGTAGCTGTCAAGTCTCTTTTTGAGCATTTGTGCGCGTTTTTGAGCGTTTTTTAATGTCTGGCGTTTTTACAGCTCTATTGCTGGAGCTTCAGAACGCACTGGTCCCGCGTTTTTTTGCAGCTTAGCCATCTACAGCTCAAAAACGTCATGGTGGGCATGATGCCATAGACTAACATGGACAGGCGTTTTTAAGCTGCAAAAAACGCCCAGAAAAGTGGCTGTAAAAACGCCAGTGGAAATGAGCCCTTATAGTTATCACAACAAAGTAATAGAGGGGGTTGTTTTCAAGTGGAGTACACCAGTTCCAGTGACAGGTTCTCTTCTTGCTTTGGACAAATTTTCACTCTGTTCCTGTTGTGTCTTCACAGGAAGTATAAATAAATCTCCCCAGTGGCATACAGATAGCAAGATAATTAAAAATAGATTGAGGTTCTAACCTTTCCCTACTCAAGCCAAAAAAGAAAAACCTAAATGTTTTGGCCTAAGAAACACTAAGATACAAAATGTATATTCTAATGGGCTTCCGATTTTTCAAAAAGTCCAGAACCTATGGTACAAAACTGTAATTTAAAACAAAAACTACAATTAAAAATAATATTAAAAAAAAAAGACCTGTTTCAAAGTCTGACTATATCATTTAATAAAATCTATCCAATAAACACAAACAAATAATACTAATAATATAGTTGTGTCTTTATTTAGATCTTCCTGATGACGACAATATCGAAACGTACGTCGAGGCGGTACCTGGGCACGCATTGACCAACAACATCCGGTTCTCTGGTTTCCTAGCTGTCAGCAGTGAAACGCACGCCGGCATTCTACCTCTCTCCATATTTATTCAAGCTCACAGCCTCAGTGCCGGGATACGGGCACTTATTCAAGTAAGAGGCCACTTGGCACTGTGATTTTTTATCTGTTACTACAATTAAATAGTTTTACACTATGGGAGCTGTTTTCTTTCCTCTATGATATCCGCAATCATCTTCCATTTGTATTGGAATCTCCATGGGAAGTAGCTGACACCTAAGCTCTATTGACCTTATTTTAACTAATAGGTCAACATCATCTGGTAAGGAGCCATCCATCCCCACTTGAGGTCTCCTTATTGGTGAAGGTGGATCTTATCACTTGGAAGATTTTGAGCACGGAGCACTTTCTATGTTATACAGCGTGTTATTGTTTTATTTATGGTTCACTGCACATTGTCAATCATATATATTTGTTTACTTATTTGATCACTTATTTCACAATAGGTGTACCAATTGGTTTGCTATGGGATTGATGCCTATATTGGGATAGGTTACACCTATTCACATAATATACACATTATTAATTTTTTTCTCTAGCGCCCCTTTCCCACGCATATAATAGTTATAATTCAGCACTCTGTATTATCTAGGGAGCAGCTTTTATTACTTATTTTCATCACCCCTCCCCCTTATTGGCGCAAGATTTCCCACCCATTACCTTTAGATCTTTGGCAATAAAGATCTTAATAAAGACACAACTTTAGTAATAGTTTTATTTACGTGTTTATTTACATATTGGATATAATATACAGGGAGTGCAGAATTATTAGGCAAATGAGTATTTTGACCACATCATCCTCTTTATGCATGTTGTCTTACTCCAAGCTGTATAGGTTTGAAAGCCTACTACCAATTAAGCATATTAGGTGATGTGCATCTCTGTAATGAGAAGGGGTGTGGTCTAATGACATCAACACCCTATATCAGGTGTGCATAATTATTAGGCAACTTCCTTTCCTTTGGCAAAATGGGTCAAAAGAAGGACTTGACAGGCTCAGAAAAGTCAAAAATAGTGAGATATCTTGCAGAGGGATGCAGCACTCTTAAACTTGCAAAGCTTCTGAAGCGTGATCATTGAACAATCAAGCGTTTTATTCAAAATAGTCAACAGGGTCGCAAGAAGCGTGTGGAAAAAACAAGGCGCAAAATAACTGCCCATGAACTGAGAAAAGTCAAGTGTGCAGCTGCCAAGATGCCACTTGCCACCAGTTTGGCCATATTTCAGAGCTGCAACATCACTGGAGTGCCCAAAAGCACAAGGTGTGCAATACTCAGAGACATGGCCAAGGTAAGAAAGGCTGAAAGACGACCACCACTGAACAAGACACACAAGCTGAAACGTCAAGACTGGGCCAAGAAATATCTCAAGACTGATTTTTCTAAGGTTTTATGGACTGATGAAATGAGAATGAGTGTTGATGGGCCAGATAGATGGGCCCGTGGCTGGATTGGTAAAGGGCAGAGAGCTCCAGTCCGACTCAGACGCCAGCAAGGTGGAGGTGGAGTACTGGTTTGGGCTGGTATCATCAAAGATGAGCTTGTGGGGCCTTTTGGGGTTGAGGATGGAGTCAAGCTCAACTCCCAGTCCTACTGCCAGTTTCTGGAAGACACCTTCTTCAAGCAGTGGTACAGGAAGAAGTCTGCATCCTTCAAGAAAAACATGATTTTCATGCAGGACAATGCTCCATCACACGCGTCCAAGTACTCCACAGCGTGGCTGGCAAGAAAGGGTATAAAAGAAGAAAAACTAATGACATGGCCTCCTTGTTCACCTGATCTGAACCCCATTGAGAACCTGTGGTCCATCATCAAATGTGAGATTTACAAGGAGGGAAAACAGTACACCTCTCTGAACAGTGTCTGGGAGGCTGTGGTTGCTGCTGCACGCAATGTTGATGGTGAACAGATCAAAACACTGACAGAATCCATGGATGGCAGGCTGCATGAGTGTCCTTGCAAAGAAAGGTGGCTATATTGGTCACTGATTTGTTTTTGTTTTGTTTTTGAATGTCAGAAATGTATATTTGTGAATGTTGAGATGTTATATTGGTTTCACTGGTAACAATAAATAATTGAAACGGGTATATATTTGTTTTTTGTTAAGTTGCCTAATAATTATGCACAGTAATAGTCACCTGCACACACAGATATCCCCCTAAAATAGCTAAAACTAAAAACAAACTAAAAACTACTTCCAAAAATATTCAGCTTTGATATTAATGAGTTTTTAGGGTTCATTGAGAACATGGTTGTTGTTCAATAATAAAATTAATCCTCAAAAATACAACTTGCCTAATAATTCTGCACTCCCTGTACATGGATATAGTCCATTGTAGCTACTGAAACAGGTCCTTGTTTTTTTTTAAGTACAATTTATCGTACGTAAGTGAGAAGGGTGGGTCAGCAGTCTGAGTTAATGAGGGCTCAATTATTTGTGCAGTGCCATCAGTCTAACAATGTGGTGCTTACAGGTGGACAAAGCATCTTCCTCAGTTGTTAGTGATCGAGATGTGTTGCTTACCTGCACTAAAAAGTAAGGTCTTTGGCCCATCTATGCTTTTGGGCAAGACTGTCTAGATCGCAGAACTTAAATGAGGGTATGTGGATGAGCACTGGGTCAAGATTTTGGTAAATATTTAGATTTGTTGATATATTAATAAAGAGGCTGTGCTCTAAGATCCGACAGTTATAAAGCCAGCCATAGATAAATCGAATCAGGGACCAGCCAAGATTCAATCCGTCTATAGGCAGGCTGGTTGTACCCAAGTCGACTCATTGATTGATTTGGGTACAACCAGCTTGGTGAATTTTTTACATGTGATTTCTGCCAGTGGTTATAGCTGCTAGCAGTAATCACTGTGTTCTGCTGGCTGGCAGAACACAATAGCCCTATGTGAGGGATTCCCCCATCAACACTGACTGTGCACCCCATCAACACTGACTGTGCACCAGACATATGGTTGCCACCCAAGTTCAATTGTTATTTGTTTTATTCAAATAAAAACTGAACTAGACTGTCAACCATATGTCTGGTGTTCTGTCAAACTCACTGAATCACAAGACTGGCAGAACAGAATTACATTCTGGAAATGGAAACTGTTCATATTTAAGAATTTCTATTGTGTATTTAGCTGGAGTTCTACTTAAAAAAATCCCTCGAAAGATGGAAAGGGTCTTTAACCTCTGCGGTGCCTGATATTGGTTCTAAATTAAATAAACCTTTTCCCAAATCAAAATGTATAAATTGTCCAAATATGGGAATTTTATGATCTCACTGTAGCCGTAGAGAGGTTGAGGACTGAAATGTTGGTCTAATGTATATTTTCTATGTGACTAAGGCAACTATTTCATCCTATTTCACATATTCTACGAGTTAGGATAATCAAAACCATCCTGATGGTCCGTCTCCTCAGATTCCGTAGGAGGATAAGGCCTCTCGGTACTTACAGATGCATTTTGTCTCTGGAGAACGGATAAGACA
The DNA here is from genome assembly GCA_029574335.1 of Rana kukunoris. Lineage (NCBI taxonomy): Eukaryota > Metazoa > Chordata > Amphibia > Anura > Ranidae > Rana > Rana kukunoris. The sequence goes on from CM056051.1 coordinate 407,128,865, forward strand.
AAGGTTTCATCTTTGCGTTTCCACCTAATTGTGGCACATTGGGCTGTAAAGGCTTTGTACATTTGTTCCATATAGCGTTTAATTTGACCATGATACCACTTCCTTGTTTCACTTCATACATCTGAAAGTAAACAAATTTCATTGAAATCAGTAAGTCATTAGAAAGATGGTTTGCACAGCTTTTCCTTCAAGCGTATTTCCTGCCTACTGACTACTTTGTATGAAGTAGAAAAAGCTTGGAACCTTGGTACGTGCTCTGTTATCAATTCAGGATTGAAGGGGAGATCTCCAAAATGATCAGAAACAGCAATTCAAATATTTTTTTAGTAGAGTATGGGAAGGTTAGACTCCCAACATGCTTTTTATTGCTATGTCCCCATAGAAAGTCTCCCTCACTTATGGTTTGAGTGTCACCAGAGAAGAACTGATGGAAAATCTCCCCAATGAGGCATAAACAATTGGACAATTGAAGAATACTGGACATGACTATTTTTTTAACCACTTCAGCTCCGGAAGATTTACCCGCTTTTATGACTAGGCCATTTTTTTGTGCGATATGGCACTGCATTACTTTAACTGGCACTGTACCCAAAAAAAAATGTATGTCAGTTTTCCCCCACAAATAGAGCTTTCCTTTGGTGGTATTTGATCACCTCTGCGTTTTATTTTTTGAAAAAATAAATACATTTTGAAAAAAAAAATGTTTTTTTACTGTCTGTTATAAAACATATCCATTATGTGTGTGTATATATATATATATATATATATATATATATATATATATATATATATTTAAAAAAATCTTCATCGATTTAGGCCAATATGTATGCTGCTACATATTTTTGGTAAAAGAAAGTCCCATATGCGTATATAAATTGTTTTGCGCAAAACTTCTAGCGTCTACAAATTATGGGATATATTTATGGAATTGTTATTTTTTTTTTTTTACTAGTAATGGCGGTGATCAGCGACCTATAAATCGCACACTAACTGACACTTTTGACACTTTTTTGGGAACCAGAGACACAAATACAGTGATCAGTGCTAAAAATATGCACTGTCACTGTACTAATGATACTGGCTGGGAAGGAGTTAACATCAGGGGCGATCAAAGGGTTAACTTTGTGCCTAGGCAGGGTTTGTGTACTGTGTGAGAGGTGCTTTTAGTAGAGGAAGGTATGGATCTTTGTTCCTGCTTTGCAGGAACACAGAATCCATTTCTTCCCTACTGACAGAACAGCAATCTGCCTTGTTTACATAGGCAGACTGCCATTCTGCCTGTGTACCGATTGATCGGTACACAGGCAGAACATTGAGTTCACAGTACACATTGATCGGCTCCCACTGTAGAAGCGAGCTGCTGGCGGCATGCATTCGCGCCAGCTGCCCAGAAATGCCAGCTCACCCGTATACAGTACGTGATCTGGTGCACAGCTGCTGCCCTGCAGCAGTAAAACTGCTATAGGATGGTCAGCAATTGATTAAATTTGAACACTACACATCCACCATCCCTATACATTACCATGATGAACCCTCTTTCATCTGATGTCTTGTATGTGTTTTTAACCCTTTGGGCCATTATAATTTTAATCTTTTTAATGCTGCACTTAGAGGCACCTCTATTTGTTTTCATACTCCCATCAAGGATAAGGATCTGGTAGGTATTTTTAGGTGGAACTACATACTATTATACATTAATTTTTAATGTGGGGCCCCCTTAACATCTATACCAGTCCCTCCTCTAGGATAAGAGTCTTCTATAGATGAAAGGGATCTCCGGCCATTTGTTTACAAAGAGAATGGAGCGGCCGGGAATTGCTATTTACCAGGAATTTAAACTGCATATTTTTTCTTTATAAATGTCAGTTTTGCTGCAGTAGGTTGTATACATTGTACAGATGTGACCAATCATTTCACAAATAAAACAATGTCCATTTATGTAATTGCAATTATGTTTGTCTGGAGGTCAGCTTTAAATCAAAGCGGTATCAATCACACAAGCAAACATTTATTTTATCACAGTTTATCAATTCTTAAATGTGATGCCTACATTTATTTTCTGTTTTCCAAAGAACAAGCTGTCATGCAGATATAGCAGTCATAGATAAACCATTTAACACTGACAAGGGTGCTTACAGTGATCAGATTTTATTTATTTATGTAAAATTTTATCCCAAGATTAATAACAAAATGTTGCTGTAACTGCTTAAAAAGTGTTCATCCTCGTACACACGCTCGTTTTTCTCGGCAGGAACCAGCAAGAAAATTGCTGGCAGAGCTTTCTTGCAGAGTAAACCGAGCTTGTTTCTGAGGACTCGTACACACGACCGAGGAACTCGTCGTAAATGAAACATCGTTTTCCTTGACGAGTTCCTTGTTAAGCCGCGTACACATGATCAGTCCATCCGATGAGAACGGTCTGAAGGACCGTTGTCATCGGTTAACCGATGAAGCTGACTGATGGTCCGTCGTGCCCACACACCATCGGTTAAATAACCGATCATGTCAGAACGCCGTGACGTAAAACACAACAACCTGCTGAAAAAAATGAAGTTCAAGGCTTTCAAGCATGCGTCGACTTGATTCTGAGCATGCGTGGATTTTTAATTGTCGTGCCTACTAACGATCGGTTTTGACCTATCGGTTAGGAATCCATCAGTTAAATTTAAAGCAAGTTGGCTTTTTTTTAACCAATGGTTAAATAACCTATGAGGCCCACACACGATCGGTTTTGACCGATGAAAACGGTCCATCAGACTGTTGTCCTCTGTTTAACCTATCATGTGTACGAGGCCTCAGGCTTGTCGAGAAACTTGACAAGCTGTCTTTGCATGCACACAGTCAAGACCAAATCTCCTTGTTCTCAAACGCGGTGATGTACAACACATAGACGGCTGGGGAAGTTCGATTCCACTGGCACAACCCTTGGTGCTGCTTTTGCTAATCTCATGTTACTGTGTGTTAAGTAAAATTTTTGTGAGAGACGATTTGCACTTTTCCGTCTGTTACAGCGTGACGAATGTGCTGTCTCCATTACAAACGCTACTTTTACCGAAGGTGCGCTCCCGTCTCATACTTTATTCTAGGTATGTGCGGGTTTCTAAGCATACACATCAATGTGTTTCTTGTCGAAAACCAGCCCGACGAGAAACACGACGAAGAAATTGAGACTCCCGACGAGGAAAAAGAGAACTTGTTCTCTTTTTTTCTCGTCGAGTTTCACGTCAGTTTTCTTGATGAAAAACATACACACGACCGTTTTCCTCGGAAAAAAAGATCTGCCACCAAGTTTCTTGATGGATTCTGTCGAGGAAAACGGTTGTGTGTACGAGGCCTGAGGCTTCAGGTTTCTCGACAAGAAAACTGCCCAGAATCTAGACGAGAAAAACATGTTCTCTATTTTTCTCGTTATTCAGTTTTCTTGCCGAGAAACCCAAGAGTATGTATACTTACCTGTCGCCGTGGAAATGACTTTGATGCATGTGCGGTAGCTTCCTAGGCATAGGTAGGGTCCAGCAAGATGGCACCGACGACATTGAATGTTTGTCGTACGCAATGACGTCACCGCATTCTTTCCTTTCAAAAGAACTGCGGTTCTTTAGAAACGAGAGTCTGTACACTCGGGTGGCAAAGGATTCTTGCCAAGAATCTCATCAGGGAAAACAACATTTTTTTTTCCTGAGGAGATTCTTGCCCGTGTGTACACGGCTTGAGCTTAAATTCAGCTTTGATTCATTTGTTTATTTTAATCCGCTAATACATCTAATGCTCCCCTATCCTCAGACTGGCAATGCTGCTGTCCAAAGTGCCCCTTGCGATCATTCAAAAAAAGCCTAACAAAAAGAAAACAAATTCAGCCACCACACCCAATGATTGGTACGGTAAGCTGCAATATATACAATTTTTGCTTTTGGGTTTAATAGTGCTTTAATATATATTATATTACTTTTTCTATACATACCTTCTTTGTGGGGACCTTAATTTTAAGGAATTCTGCTTCACGACTTAACACATGCCATGGTGCGTGAATCCTTACAAAGTTTAGACCCTGAGTCTTGTTCTAGAAGAGAAGAAACACACCTGTAATTACTAATTAGACCTTACAAGCAAATAGTAATAACATTTTTATTGATAGTTTTAAAACCCAGCAATAGCATAAGAACGGAACTCCAGTTGTGCTGAGAAAAAAGTCAATTTTTCCTTTTCGGTGAACTACATATTGCAGGGATTTTAAGAAACATTATTGTAGAGTTTTAGCTGCTCCTGTTCTAGAGATACAGTATGTAGATATTGCAAGTGATTTCTAAATGCTAAGGAAGCTGGTCTGCCTTTACATAATTAGGCAATATAGCGACACTATTAGATGCAAATCGGGCAGCCTCTCGCAACATCAATACATCACTTTTTTGTTTGTTTTTGGTGGGTATTTTTACCATCTTTGCTCCTGGAATTTTGGGCAGCCAACTAAAGCCTCATAAACCACGATTAGATTTTCCAACGGGAGAGACTGTTGGCCTAAAATCCGACCGTTTGTACTTTCCATCAGACAATTGTTGTCGGATTTTCCGCTCACAAATGTTGAATGGCGGGCTTTACAATTTCCATGGACAACGGTCTGTTGTCAGATTTTCCAATCGTGTGTACACAAGTCCGTCAGACAAAAGTACAAACATGCATGCTTGTATCAATGCTCACCAAACACAACATTAGCATAAGGTGACCAAAAGGTGGCGCTGAAGCATGTCTAGTACGTCACTACATTGGTGTTTGTTGGCCAACAATTGTGTGCCGTTTGTAAGCAAGACAAAATCCAGGCACATGACCTTCGGAAAAAAGTCCAATGCTTTGTCTGCGGAAAACCTGATCGTGTGTACGAGGCTTTAGACTTGCACATGTCTGCAAAATAATTAACACTGGAGGGGAGACAGATTTTCATTAAGATGAGACCTACCACAGTGTACCCACACTACAGGGATGTACAGGTGTTCCCTGAATCCCCACGCATGCAATCCCATTCATGTCAGCTGGGGCCCAATGGCTGTACAGACACAGTCGCTGCTCCCAATATACCATCTGGGAGCAACAGCTGTGTCTGTACAGCCACTGGATTCCAATTGACATGAATTGGACTGCCTGTACAAAGATGTAGGGAACACCTCTGCATCCCTATGTGGGTAAATACAGCTCTTACATAGGCATACACTGTATGACATATGTAAAACAGGGGGGGGGTGCAATCAGCGCAAAAATATAAAGATCAGAAAAAAATAAAAATAATAAGTGTAAAAATGAAAAATACTCAAAGAGTGAATTTCATATGGATGCAAGCTGAACACCAAAAGAACAATCACAAAATTCCTGAAGTAAATATATCAAACAGAGCAGTGCAGCGCAAACCTAAATAGCATAATATTAATATTACAACGAATATGCTCATACCAGTGAAGACATAGTTGAATTAATAACAGTGAAAAAATAAAATAAAATAAAATAAAAAGAAAGTCCACATTTGCAAAGTGCAAACAAATCCTGTGATCAAAACAGTCAGAGTATCTCCACCATGTGACTTGGAAAACCAATATTTCAAATATTTCAAACGTGATCCCTTCACCAGTAAAGATGGGTACTCTCACCTCACACCAAGACCCTTGTTTTACCAAAGGTCTAAAACGCTTAGAACAAATGGCAGGAAATCCAGATGGCTCAAAGATGTGCAATTGTCAGCTGAAGGACCCGGAGATATGCAAGTATCCTCAGTGGCACCAACGAATCAATATGCAAAGAAAAAAGGCCAGATCTAAGAGCTTCCATATAAACCAGGTCTCTTTAATGAGTAAAAAATGTGCAGGGTACTCACATTCAAGTAGAAAATACAGGCATAAAACACCATATCAGGCAGCTCAAATGAAGATGTGGGACATCAAGGAGTGACATGGGATGGTTCCTGACCCCGGACGCGTATCGTAATACTACTTCCTCAGCAGCGGACTTGTGGTTTATATGGAAGCTCTTAGATCTGGCCTTTTTTCTTTGCATATTGATTCGTTGGTGCCACTGAGGATACTTGCATATCTCCGGGTCCTTCAGCTGACAATTGCACATCTTTGAGCCATCTGGATTTCCTGCCATTTGTTCTAAGCGTTTTAGACCTTTGGTAAAACAAGGGTCTTGGTGTGAGGTGAGAGTACCCATCTTTACTGGTGAAGGGATCACATTTGAAATATTTGAAATATTGGTTTTCCAAGTCACATGGTGGAGATACTCTGACTGTTTTGATCACAGGATTTGTTTGCACTTTGCAAATGTGGACTTTCTTTTTATTTTATTTTATTTTATTTTTTCACTGTTATTAATTCAACTATGTCTTCACTGGTATGAGCATATTCGTTGTAATATTAATATTATGCTATTTAGGTTTGCGCTGCACTGCTCTGTTTGATACACTGTATGACGCCTGGGTGAACAGAGCCTTAAAGCTGAACTTTACCCATAACAACTTCATAATAAATAATGTTTTAGTAAGGAACATACATTCCACATTAATAATTGGGCTACCAAAATTGGTGTGTGCTGTAAATTGCCTGCAGCATTGCTCCTGTTTCTTCTTGCCATTTTGCTGAAGCCCAGAGCTCATGAGCAGCAGTAAATCTTTAGATTGGCAATAGATTGGCCTCTATTGGCTCTGATTTTCTGCACAGTGCCAAAAAAATAGAGCGCAACTTAGCAAGTGCAGAGCAGGGTGAGAAAGTGTATTACTGGATTTTAATCAGTATTATTTTTAATATTTCACAAAGCATACCTGCAAAAGGGGTCAGCCATAATCGATACATCTATCTGGATTTTCAGACTAAAGTTCCACTTTAAGAAGTTGTTGGGGTCAGGTTTTTTTGATTCACGCTGCTACCTTAGAGCAGTTAAGGTAGAAATGTGTGAATCAAGCAGCAACATTTTATTAAATTTGCTTCAGAACCTGCCTTAGGGCTTGTGCACAAGGTGGCTAGGGGGCAGTAAAAGGCTTGGTTTTATTGCACGCCAACCACCCACCCAAACACAGAAATGCAGCCACTCAAGGCTGTACACATACCACGGGCACGATGCAAAAAAATTAACACCATGTCACACTTGGTGAGTAGTACCCCCACCAAACACAACCCACTCAAATTACTCCATGCCCCAACCAACCTGCAAATGTGTGCATGGTGAGACAGTATAGTTAGGGTAAAAATATGTCACCTAATCACCACCTGTTAAACATTCCATAATAAAAGGCAGCTCCTTATTGGTACCTATAGTTTAGGCCAAAGTTGCACCCTGAAGTCTAATAACTCTCACGGAGATCTTTCTAAAAGCTATGTGAAATGTTTCCTGGTCTAGAGGGAGAAGAAAGAAGTCTCATCTTGAAAAGTGAGAGATATTAAATTGAATTTCTGATTGTGACTTGGTATGTTATTCCTTGGCACCATGCCCTAAATGCCATAGGGAAATGGTGATGAGGGAGTTCACTACGCAAGTAGCCTGGCAGCATGTAAATATAAATAAATGAATGTACAACCTGAGAAACAACAATGTGCAGGTGAAACGTAGTCACAATCAGGTAGTTGCACAGCATTTTTGCTCTAAATGCTCTAAAACTCTTGAAATAAAATTTACGGAAGTCCATTTAGTAAAAGTTTCTTTTGACAGAGGTCCGAATCCTATGTTTGCACTATAACACATCACAGCCCTCCATACATCCATGTCTTTAATATACCCTTCACATCATAGACCCCGCTTTACATCAGTATCCTTAGCCCCTGCCCTTTCACATCACAACCCCCTTAACATCACAGTTACCCTCTGTGGTGGGGTCCTCCTGTCAGAATCTAATGACAGGCTATCCCCGCCGGAACTTTATTCACATTTGTAAATACTAAAGTTATTGATAAGGAGCTATGCATTGTGGGATTGCAAGTAGCAGGAGATATGGACTCCATTGACTCTTACGAGAAATGGACTACACTTCCCACAATGCCCTGCGATACTTTGAACATGTGACACCTCCGCACAGACTTGTGGGGGAGGTTACTTAAGGAGAGGGTGTGGCGCCAGTTCGCTCTCTCGGAACCAGCCTCTTCTCCTCTGCGGAGCTGCTGACAGAGACAGACGTGGTGGTAGGCTCGGAAGACTGGGTCTAAATTCACCAAGAGACCAGCCATCCGGAAGGAAGCAAGACTCCAGTATCCAGCCCGTGTACCCAAAGATCGAAGAGGCAACCCAGCTGACAACTGAAACAGTGGAATGCCCTTGTCCGGGACCCTTGTGCTGTGGAGCAGCGATTTACAGACGCACCCTCTGAGAGGAACCCACGCGGATCGGCCTGTCGGGTGAGGGAGCACATGCTCAACTTTTAACTCTCTTTTTAGACAGACACTTTAGTGCCACCTCACAGGCCGCCCGACTTTGTTTGGCCCCAGCTTAAACTGAGAGGGCTTTCACTGTTCATAGTGTTTATTCAGACGTGAATGATGTTGGCCAGCAATCAGCTCACCAACGTTGATGTTCATAGCACTTTACCGGATTTCCCATTATCATCTGTTCCTTGTGGATTATAACTTTAATGTGTACCTCCCGGCCGCAACATGGACTTTAGCTGCCCGCAGGATCGCTCGCTAGAGGGAGCTTGCGAGCACGGACTGTTCACCATTCTCTAGCATAGATCTTCTTTTTTTTTTATTTATTAAGTGTTCTTTTTTGATTTCTGCAAGGGCCCTTGTGAAATCATATTGTGTTATTGCATAGCAACTATTCATGTTATAACTTAAACTTGCGCTTGTTCTTTTTGAGTACTTATTAAGTAAACTCACTCCCTTTGATTTAAATATACTACTGTGTGGAGCGTATTTTTCTAGTCTGGAGGGTCCATCCATTATTCAGTTAATACTATCATTATGTTGTCATTAAATATTGTGTGCCTGCCATTGTGCCCCCCCCCCCCCCCAGCTCAGCAGGGGTCACAATACACCTACCAGACTTCTGATGTGTCAAGGGAGGGTTTGAGCTATTTAACTAGGAGTGAGCCAAATCAAAGAGAGTAGATCCCAAAAACAACCAGCGGCTCTTGAGGGGGTAGCGCTACACCTCTTTACATCAATGTCAATAGACCCCATTTACATCACATTCCCCCTTTAAAGCAGTCCCACAATGTCATCAGAGCTGCCCAACTTATTGTGTTATCAAGCAGGTGATTACCCACTTGTTAATTTGAAAAGACTCCCACTCTTTGTCCCAAACTGCAGCACTTTCCACCGCCACCTGCTAGAAGGATGACAGTGGCGGCTGGGCGGGAGACTCGGAAGAGCTCACACAGCTGATATTGGCACCTCCTCGGTTCCAACAGGACTGTCACTCGGTCCAGGTCTGGACCACGGTCCACCATTTAGTGATCCTTGCTCTAAAACATGGTGGAGAGAGATGAAGTATCAGACACTTGGGGGGTCTATTTCTAAAAAAAAAAATGCTGTGCAACTGTGTCACAAATGATACAGATATGCATATTTTTAATATGTGCAAGATGTTATTTTCTGATATTTAAGTTGTCTTTCACAGGGCCACTGTAACATTAGTTGGAGAATCCTTTATATTTTATTGTCAAATCAAATGCAATTATAATATGTCAACTATGCATGTTACTTTATATATTTCTCTGTCAACTATCAGTAGTGCTTAATGCAACATATTCTAAGATCATTTGATGAGTAAAAAAAATAATTGCTAATAACATTCTAACAGTGAACCCTTTTTTTTCCCCAGTGCTCTCTTAAAGGGGTTGTAAACCCTCATGTTTTTTCATCTTAATGCATCCTATGCATTAAAGGGTTTGTAAAGGAATTTTTTTTTTCTTAATAGCTTCCTTTACCCTAATGCAGTGCTGTTTTCGTGTCCTCATTGTTCGTTTTTTGCTCTCAAGTTGCTGTAATTCTTCTCTGATCTCCACACTTCCTGGTTGTCTGTTTCCTTATAACCACAGTACTGTGAGCTCTGTGGTCACTAATCAATAAGGTGTGATTACTGTGTGTCTAAAACCCCTCAGCACCAATCAGCTTTGTTTTCCAAACCATCACTGCCCTGTATTGGCTCTGTGGCTCTGTACAGCACAGAAGCAGGAAACAACATGCAAAAACAAAACTAAAACTGTAGGTACATTATATGATTGATCTTTATCTATATTTAATTGTTTTTAAAAGGAATCAGTTAACTATTATGGCCCGGATTCACAAAGCACTTACGCCGATGTAAATCACTTTACGCCGACGTAGTGCAAATGTGTGCCCGGCACATGTGTGCGCCAGAGTCACAAACCAACATACGTCCAAAAACAGGCCATCCTACCCCAACGTATCTTGCTTACGCCGGCGTAGCGTGGGCACAAATATGGTTTGAACGCATGTTGCTTCTCCCATTGATTAGGCATTCAAATATGAAAATGAGGGAAATACGGCGATTCACGAATGTACGTGCGTCCGACGCATCTATGCGATGTTTGCGTAAGTTGTATGTCCGGCGTAAAGTTATTGCCCATAGATGAGGCGCAACCCAGCAATATACATGCAAAGGTCTGCCGCAGAGAACACAGGCCGGCGTATTGGGCGTACGTTACGTTCACGGCGTACGTAGTGATCCGGCGTAGCTTAGGCAGTTGTGCCGGCGTAGTTGTGAGCATGCGCATAAGGGTGCAGTTTCATGCATCCACGTCACAACTAAGTCACGGCGCACGCGCGTTCTTGATACGCCGGGCGTAAAACACTGCTCCATGCTCAGACCATCATTTGCATGGGGTCACTCCCACTTCCACTTACGCTGGCCTGCGCCTTCTAAAATACGCTACGCTGGTGTATCTTGGTGAGCAATAGGTTGTTGAATACAGTGCATGCCTCTCCGCACTGCGCCAGCGTAGCGTATGTGTGCGCGCTACGCCAGCGTAAATGTGCGCCCACTCTCTGTGAATCCGGGCCTATGTCTCTATACCCTGTAAACAGTCATTTCAGCCAATGCCTGGCCCCCCAGTTCCCCCATTATTCTTACATGATCCCACGTCGCTCTCCCCGCGGATTCTCAGCTTATTCTTGGATAGATTGATAGCAGCACAGCCATTGGCTCCTGCTGCTATCAATCAAATCCAATGACGTGGCTGCTGGGGGTGGGGGCGATTCATACACTCGGCAGCTATGGACACCGAGTGTATGACATGGGAGCGCACCTGCAAGGTAACCCCCTTGGGAGAGAGCTTCCCAGATGGGGTCATCTATTGCGGGGAGGAGCCACAAGAGCCGCCACGAGACCCCAGAAGAAGACAATCGGGGCCACTCTGTGCAAAACGAACTGCACAGTGGAGGTACGTATGACATGTTTGTTATTTAAAAAAATAAACTGAACCTATAGTATCACTTTAACACTACTCCCCTCTTTTTTCACACCCCTTCTAACCCCCTCTTCTTTTATTACTCTTTCGACACCTTGTGTCCTCCAATTGTTACATGACTAATGTTGACACGTACTGTAATTCAGCTTCCCACAATCTACCACTGATTATGCTCCTATTTACTTATGTTGGTCACAAATGTAACTTTGTTTACATATGAAATTGGTAATTGTCAAAATAGTCTACAACCACCAGTTCTACAGTATGGTTCCTGGTTATTCTAACTTACTTTCATGCACTATTGGCACCTCCGCTTGTTAAACAAACCCTTTGTAGTTATGTTTATTCTTTGACTTTTGTAACTTGTTTGAAACCCAATAAAGACATTGAACAAGAACATTCTATCAGAAGAGAGAATACCCATTACTGTAGAACATTTGATCAGAAGAGAAAATACCCTAAGGAAATTCAATCCAAAAAGAAAAAATACCCAAAGAACATTTGATCAGAAGAGAAAATACCCTAAGAACATTTGATCAGAAGAGAAAAATACCCTAAGGACATTAAGGGCTCTTTCACACGTCCGTTCAGTTTTTTAGATCAGTTTTTTCCCCCTTCAGTTGATCCGTTTTTTCATCTGTTTTTCGTCCGTTTTCCGTCCGTTTACATCCATTTCCGTTCCGTTTTCCGTCCGTTTTTCATCAGTTTTTTTTATCCGTTTTTTCTTCTGTTTTTTTTTTTTAGAACTTTTTTTTACATATTTTGATGAAAAACTGACGTTAGCGGATCGGATGGTAAACGGATCATCCGCTAACGTCCATTTTTCGTCCGTTCCGTTTTTTTGACAGAAGAAAAATAGGGTTTTCTTCCGTCCAAAAAAACGGAGCTTACCGCAGACGGATGTTAACGGACGTTAGCGGATGCTCATCCGCTAACGGACGCTAACCCATAGGGAAGCATTGAGGTCCGTTAACGGACGTCCAAAAAACGGACGAACTGAACGGACGTGTGAAAGAGCCCTTAATCAGACGAGAAAATACCCTAATAACATTTGATCAGAAGAGAAAATACCCTAATGCCTAGAACACACGTACGGGATTCCCGGCAGACTTAGTAACTTTCTCCCTGTACCCATGAGGGTTTTCCCAGCAGGAGAATCCCGGCTGCGTGTATGCTCCATTGCAGTTTTTCCTATAGGAAAACTGCTGGGAAAAAGACCACCGGGTTTCATGTCGGGAAAACTGCGATGGAACATACACACGGCCGGGATTCCCGGCCAAAAGCTCTCATGTCAGTTTTCCTACCGGGAAAACCGGTTGTGTGTATGAGGTATAAGAGCATTTGATCAGAAGAGAAAATACCCTAAGAACATTTAATCAGAGGGAGAAAACATAGTTATTTATGAAATATTATAACAGAAACAAGAATAGTGCAAAAAAAAAACAAGCCAGTGGTGATCAAGTACCACCAAAAGAAAAAATTATATGGGTACAGTGTCGCATTTCTGCGCAATTGTCATTCAAAGTGCAACAGCACTGAAAGATGAAAATTAGCCTGGGCAAACAGTGGGTATATTTGCCCAGTATTTTGAAGTGGTTAATATACTTTATTGGAAAGCATCTAGGTTTTATCTCTTTTTAAAAGGTGAAATGTTACGTTAATACCCAAGGTAGATAGGACTATAAAACAAGGTCTGCAGCTAACATTTTTTAAATGACATTTTCTCTTTTCTACCACATATGAATCTTCATACTGTACACTTTCTGACCAAATCCATAATATTTATATTGGGAGAGTATGCTGGTATGTGCAGATTTAAGGAATAAAGTGAAGCATAAAAAGGGTCATATATTTTTATTATATTCTATGCGTTCCAAGGCACCATTCTGCTTCCAGAACAATTATGGTTTATTTTCGGTCTAATAAAATTCACTCTGATTCATTTTACTGCTAAAGTGACACAGAAATACTGTTATTAATGAGCCAAGTGTTCGGATTTCATCTTCCTTTTTATTTACTATTTCTTTGGTGGATGTGAAACTTAAAGCAAAAGTTCACAGTTCTATTGTTACTTCCTGTATTTGTATAGCTCTGCCATATTCTCCAGCATTTTACAGATTTTTCATATTTTACACCTGTAACATTCCTCAATTTTACAATGATGAAGCGCCTTCTCTTTCCAGTGCTTAATTTAGTTACTCCCAAAATGTGTTTTTATTTATTTTGTTTCATTAAGAAATGCATTCGTACGAAAATTTCAATTAATTAAGGCTGAATCTGTCAATTGAAGGCTAAGACCCGGTACACACTGGGGCGGCACGACTTTGGGGGCGATTCGGCAAGGCGACCTAAAGACAACTTCTGTATAGAAGTCAATGCAAGTCGCCCCGAGTCGCCCCCAAAGTCATACAAGAACCTTTTTCTAAGTCGGAGCGACTTGCGTCGCTCCTATTAAAACGGTTCTATTGAATAGAATGGGACGTGACTTGTCAGGCGGCTGAGTCGCCTCACAAGTCGCCCCAGTGTGAACCGGCTGTTATGGTGTTTGTCGCATGTTCTAAGAAGATTCGATGGAGCAGCTAAACTGCGGTCGTACATTTCCGAATGAATCCTCCGACCACTGGCTATAGTAGAATTCTAATGTTGTTTGACTAGTAATAATTATAATTATTAATTATTATTACTAGTCAAACAACATTAGAATTCTTCTATATTCTATGGGCGGTGCATTTGACCATAAATGTCTGCTTGTGGCAATCATATGTTTTTAGCTGCTTCGTCGATTCTTCATGTCGAGCGGTATTATACATATTTTTGATTGTATCGAATGATACAATACTTGTTTGTTTCTGTTCATGTCGAACGGTCTACCCCAACAGCCAATGGAAGTGCATTGTCTCTATAATGTTGAATCTTTCCTCTCTATGTAGAATAATCTTGGACTAATAGAGTTAGGTTAGGCATATTCGACCGCAGGTTCGATGGACACAGATCGCTATTGTCACCGTCATGTCGAATCTATCTATATCGATATGTTGTTGCAACGATCCGAAAATATAATGGATTCGAAAATAAAGCATTTTTTTATTTCGTATTTAGGATTCTGCGCTTTCGTTATCGTTTTGTTAAAACAAACACAAAAATCCCTGAAAATTGGACGAAAATGCATGTCTAGTGCTTACCATTATTCACTTTAATGGGTGTGTCTGATGTTTTACAATATGTTCCTAATAAACCAGCTGAAATTTGATCAGTGAGTGGTCTTGATGGCTACCTACCACCCAATATGCCTCAACTGAAAATCAAAGAAACCAGGCAGAAAAGTGTTGGCCGAACAGCATCTGCATCCAACCAGAAGCAGCCAGCTGTCAAAATACAATAGACGCAGAGGGAAATTCGCAGAGGGGAAATCTGTACTGTGTAGCAAGGATAGAGAAATTTGATAGATTTTTTTATTTGTTTAGCTTACAGGCTAAATAGATTAAATCTATTTGTGCAGCGTAAGTGCTCCCTATTTGGAACCATTTTTTCCCCTCTTGCCGACCAAATAAATAGTTATATGGCAGCAAGGCAGCTCTCCTGTGCTAGACAATATAGCTAGTATGTAATCTGGCCCTTCAGGGTAGGGGGTGCACACACGCGTCATGGGTTACCTGGATCTGCTGTGATTTTACTGGGTGCCGACCAATACATTAGCCGCTGATTATCCAGAACAGCACTATGTAATCGAGGCAGAGCCCTGTCCTGTGAGTTGGGAAGTAATAGATTATTTCTTGCAAAGCAGGTAATTAAATCGATTACTTCCCCTAGTAAAAGCACAACATACAGTACACACAAACACTGGCTAGGTACACATTTAACCCTTTGAGCGCCCTAGATGTTTAACCCCTTTCCAGCCAATGTCATTATTTACACTGACAGTAGCAATGCTTAATTTCCTGATTCCCTCATTGAGGATTGTGGTGGGAGAAGCCGAGAGCCGAGTGATTGCTCAGCTTTGGCTGCTGACATCGTGGGCACCATGGACAGGTAAGTGTCTATTTATTAAAAGTCAGCAGCTGCTGTATTTGTAGCTGCTGGCTTTTAAACTTTTTTTTTAAGTGGGACCTCCACGTTAAATCAGTGTGCAGTCCGTACAGAGGTGGAAGACCAGTGTGCAGTTCACTCCGCGGCTGCTATACCAGAGCCCCTGTAGACAGGGAGTTGACAACCGCTGTGGGACATAGAAGACACCGCCGGCTGATGTGCTCACACTGCCAGGACATGTGTAGTTGTGAGGGCTTTCAGGAAATGCATTTTGGAAGCTAGGACCCGCCTCCTTCCTCAGTCTCAGGCAATAGAGGCCATTAGAGGCAGAAAAAATAACCTATTGAAAATGCTTCATAGAGCAGTAAAAACTCTTGACGCGTGAAAAGGTGTTTGTAAAGGTGTGATAATGCTAGGCGCGTTTAGCGCTTGAACGTTTTTTCATTTCAATGCCCAGAATAGCACTGTATACGTGCATACCACATCAATTGGGACTTGCTGCCGTTGAATTATTCTTAACAAGGAGTTCTACCTTATCCATTGTTCAAAGGAATTTTATCATGGAACTGCTTAATTTCACCACCAGACAATTCTTTCTGGTTTCAAGGCACTTTTTCTCCCAAATTAAAGGAGTGGCAATGGGGGCCAAATATGCCCCCAGCCTTGCCAATCTGTTCATGGCCCAGTGGGAGGAGGATGTCGTCTATGCCCTTAAGAGACCTCAATTGGTCTTATGGGCAAGGTACATAGACGTCATCCTCCTCCTCTAGAAAGGCAGTAGAGAGTCATTGGACTCCTTTATGGCCACCCTGAATAGTAATGATCGTGACATAATTTTAACCTATGAAGCCAGCCACACATCCATAAATGTATTGGATTTGGAGATCTCAGCTCTTAATGAACATCTGGAATTTAAGACATATTTTAAATCCACAGACGGGAATTGATACATTCCAGTCGACAGCTGTCACTATCGCCAATGGCTGGAGTCTGTCCCACGAGGTCAGTTTCTCCGTCTCCAACTGTACCAATGAGAGTGACTTCTATTCTCAGTGCAGTGTTTTGAAACAAAGATTTCTGGATAAGGTTTACTGCGTCACTGCATTGGATGATGCTATTAATACATTATCTATAATGGATAGATCTGCCCTCCTTGAGGATAAGCCTAAAACCGGTAGAGACGATAGATTTAAATAGTAATTTTTTACGTCTTACTCTACCCAGCATAGCGAAATAAAAAAAATCATAAATAGGCACTGGCAGGTACGATGCAGTGACAAAATCCTTGGACCCTCCCTACCAGAGTGGGCTGAGGTTATTTTAAGGGGCGCACGCTCTAACACCATTGACCCCCGAAAAAAGTTTCCTTTTTCCCTGAGGCGAACGGTTACCATCCTTGCCGGAAGTGTAACGTGTGCGTTGTGAATGTTTCAGGTAGACGAAGAACTGATACTTTTATTTCTACTATGACTAAATGCATGTACAACATGAAGCATTTTACAACTTGTTTCACCAGTGTTTTAGTCTACCTGATAACTTTCCCTTGAAAGTTGCAATATGTAGGGCGTATGACTAGGAACTTTGCAATTCGGGTCAATGAACATCTGGCCAAAATTCGTAAAGGCTGCCCCAAGCACACTGTGTCCCGTCATTATTTAGAACACCATGACAAGGACCCATGGTGCACTCAATTTCAGGTTATAGACAGGTTCATCCCTCATTGGAGGGGTGATTCCTGCCTACGAGGTGTTTCTAGGTTTTGAGACATTTTGGATACATGAGCTCAGGTGTTACTCGGTGGTATGAATGTTGATTGGGACATCAATTGTTACATCAACCGGGGGTGAGTACCCTGGGCTTGTGTTCCTGTCTCGGGCCATTTTCACCCCCATTTACATGGTCAGTCTATACCTGGTTGTCACCATTTAGCCTGCCCATGCATACCATACATTCTATTGGACGGAGAGAGCGCCGGCCAATCGGAGCTGTTACCGTGACGTCAGTTTCGGGCGCTGTAGCGCCAACTGACACGGCCATATGGAGAGGCTATCAACACTCTCCCTTAGAGGACCAGTGCGACGATCCTTGCGAGTGGGAGTCCTGACATCACCCGAGGATGCTGTGGCGCTGCAGAGATTGACGCAGAGCGCTTCCCACCTACAAACTTTTGTGTTTGCAGGGTGTCTCCTGCATGGGGATTTCCTGTGTGAGGATTCCTTATGCTCACTAGTTACGGTTTAGATGAAGGGCATATAGTCTCACTGCTAGTGAGATGGCTGAACCATCTGTACTGAGCCGAAACGCATCGGGTTTTCTTTACAGCACCCCATATTGCTTTTATTTCATGTGATCACTTTTATCTTATTTTGTTTGTCATTATTATATGACTTTTTATAAATAAAACCTGTCATGGTTTTTTTGACCTGCACCATCTGGAGCACTCCTTTTTTATCTCTTTTTGCTTTTCGGAGCTTGTCAGAATCATTTCATATCCATCCTGCAGCTGTAAGGTCCATTGGTTCAGTTCCTGTTGTCCTTTTGGTATCCATCACACCGGAGCAACTGAGAACGGATTGCCAGCTTGGGGGACTTTGCCGCAGTAATCCAGGTCCTTTGAGACCATCAAGCACATCAGACTTTCTGTTGTAAAACAGTTGAGTCCACACCCTATGGTAAGAGTACCTTATTTTGTCCATACTTAATGTCTTTGTGATCCATCAGGCAATTAGACAGTTATTCTCTAGTGCTGCCACACGGAAGAACAACCTTTATGATCACTTCACATGGACTTTAGTTATTCATTAGCTGCACATATTGATTGAGTGCTCATTTGATAGACTCATTATCACATTTTTTCGCAGCGTGCGGCCATCGCACATGGACTTTCACATCACATCACTGAGTTGTGATTTGCTTGCATTTAAATTATTCATCTTATGTCATTATAAGTATTTATGTTTGATACACTTCAGTGCTGCACTATTTATCATTTTTTCCAGAATAGATTATTATTTTGGCCAATGAAATGAATAACCACTCAAGCACTTGATGCTCCTAAACGTGTCTAAGCATATTATGCGCTTTTACAAGCCTAATTGTTTCTTCTGCCAAAACACCACTGCCAAGAGCAAAGGCGTCTAGAAGAGATAACAAAAACAGCCAGTGTGCATGAGGCCTAAATAGTTTAATTGGGCCAAGCTCCCCATTCTGATGCTAGGTTTGAATTTCAGCAAGTTGTCTTCACCACTTCATCATGCTGCCATGTGGCCGGCTAATTAGCAATTTGGTTTACCAAGCAATTGAACAGGTGTACCTAATAAATAGGCCGGTGGGTGTATATGTTAAGCACTGTGTAAATTGGCATCACTATACACTGTATACCGGTAAGTACCTGTAATAAATAAAGTCACACACACGTTCACCCTTACCATATACAATGAAGAATATTTCTTTAACATTTGCCATTTGAGTAAACCCAGTGGCGTAGCGTGGGTTGTCAGTGCCTGGGGCGAGACAAGTAATTTGCGCCTCCCTGACCCATGGACTTAACTATTTTCAGCTAGCTCCAATCTGGTCACATGATCCAATATGTGAAACAGCGGTGGCTGTAGGAAAGAGGAGAGTGTGCTTGATAATGACTGGTAAAGCCTGGAGTGGTGACATTATGCATATGTTCCTATGTTCCATCTGTTGTTGGTGCTCCCTCCTCTCCCCACTTGTGACAGCCACCCTCTAAATTTTGCACCCGGGGCGGTGACCCCCTGGCACCCCCCACGCTAGGCCACTGAGTAAAGCTACTACTTACAGGTTAAGTTCAGCTTTTTGTTATCTAAATGCCAGCCATCCTATGAGTATACCCTTAATGTACCTCTGTTGCAGAAAAGAAAAAGCTGTTTCCATATTCTAGGGCAGACATAACTTCAGCCCCTGCTTTCTTTTATAGAAAATCCTTCATGACTTCCTGCTATCTATTATTTGGGACATGCAAACTGTTAGAAGACTAAAGTACTTCAGTAGCAGAACTCATTAACAGTGATGGGCACGACACCCCTGGGTTCTGTTCTACACCAGAACTCCAGAACAGGTAAAAAGTTCTGACCAGAACCCTGTTAAAGTCTATGGGACCAGAATGCAAAAAATCGAAAGTACCAATTTAAAAGGCTTAGTTATTGGCCATCAAAAGGATACAGGGGCACAGGTACTGCCCTGGGGGACATGTATCAATAATGAAAAAAAAATGTAATATTGTTTTAAAATGAGCAGTGATTTTAACCTCCCTGGCGGTATGATTCTGTCTGGAATTACGTACCAAAAGCGGTACAATTATTTGCATGGAAGTTTGGCGTTTTATACTGTAGGCCTGCAATTCTTAGGAATAACTTGCTTAAATCTGTCCAAACAAGACATCCCGGGTATGATAAAGTTTGAAAAACAAAATCATAATTTTTTATATAATAAAAAACTATAAATAATTATAACAAATTATAATAAAAAATATTCAATAATGTAATCAACTCAAAAACACTGAAATTTGCTCAGTTGCAGAATTGTCGCTGTCATTATTTATTTTTTTTATGACAAATTTCCCCACAAATCGCTATCGCTCAATTCTGAAAGTAATTATAATTTATTATCGCTGTTTTCTAGCTGATCTAAAACCATTTTTGACATAAAGGGACACTTTTGGTTGTTATGGGCAATCTACAGTTTCCAGGCAGAAAGAACAGTTTTTATTATATAAAAGGACATGTAGGGCACAGGACAGACCACTAGGGACAAGGGGGGGGGTGTATTTTTTACATACAGTACTGTAATCTATAAGATTACATTGTACTGTATGTAAAGTGTTTGTTTACCTTTTTAAATTTGGCGCCGTTCTCCGCTCCCGTGCGTCGTAACGTCGCAGGGAACGGAGATCGGCGGCACACGGGGACGCTGTGTGAATCGAGCGAGCACCCGCTCGCTCACACAGCGGGGATGCATCGCTGGATCCAGGAAGAAGGTAAGACAGCGCGCGCTGCAGGCTCTGCATGGCTACCCCGAGCGTGACTCGGGGATACCGATCTCTGCAAAAAAAAACACCCCGAGTCACGCTCGGGGATACCGCCAGGGAGGTTAATGATGCTTAAAGTGAAACAATAAAAAATAAAAATTCCTTTAAATGTAGTGCCTAGGGGGCCCCCTTGGTCTGCCTTTAACTGGTTGCTAACCGCCCGTCATCATTTTACTGCGGGAAGTCGGCACGCCTGGGCGAGAGCCGTAGCTATACGTCCGCTCTTTTTGCAGCCACTAGGAGGTGCGCCCCCGCTCGCCCCCAGAGTCCCGCACGCATGCCCGGTGGGATTGCTCGCTAAAGAGCGGGGATCGGGAGCTATGTGTGTAAACACAAAGCTCCCGGTCCTGTCATGGAGAGAAACGCTGATCTTCTGTTCATACAATGTATGAACGAAAGATCTGTCATTTCCCCTAGTGAGGCCACCCCCCATACAGTTAGAACACACCCAGGAACATACTTAACCCCTTTCCCGCCCCCTAGTGTTAACCCCTTCACTGCCAATGGCATGTTTATAGTAAAAAAAAAATATTAATAATAATGCCATAAAACTACCCCCTATTTTGTAAACGCTATAAATTGTGCGCAAACCAATCAATAAACGCTAATTGCGTTTTTTTTTTTAATGAAAAATATGTAGAAGAATACGTATCGACCTAAACTGAGGAAAAAAATGTTTTTATATATTTTTTGGGGATATTTATTATAGCAAAATGTAATAAATATTGAATTTTTTTCAAAATAGTCGCTCTATTTTTGTTTATAGCGCAAAAAATAAAAACCGCAGAGATGATCAAATACCACCAAAAGAAAGCTCTATTTGTGGGAAAAAAAGGACGCCAATTTTGTTTGGGAGCCACGTAGCACGACCGTGCAATTGTCAGTTAAAGCGACGCAGTGCCGAATCACAAAAAGTGCTCTGGTCATTGGGCAGCAATATAGTCCGGGGCTGAAGTGGTTAAAGTGGCACATCTGTACCATGTATAGAACCTGCTGCAGCAAAATTGACATATCTAAAGAAAAAAAAATACATCGCAATTGATATTCCCTGCAAGCTTTCTTTATTTTGTAAACAATGGCTTTGGAAGCCAGTTTGTATGATGAGGCCACAATTTAGTGCACTCGGAACAAGATTAGAGATTTTTACATAAATATAAAATATTGAGAAATTATAATCCAGTGAAATTTTTTTTTTTACTTTCAGGTGTAATATAAAATAATGCAACAAAATACAAGCTCACTGAATTGATATTCTAGTCCAACTTTCCATTTCATAAAATATTTTTTAACAAGTGTGATTTGATCTCTATATTTTTCAGACCTATTTGGTGCAGGTTCTAATGAAGTGATCTATAAATAGACCGGAATCAGGTTTCCCTGTTCAAAAGAGTCCAGTGAAGCCATGAAAGGTGTTATTGGCTGGGTAGTGTGATCATCCTGTACTCTACAATGAAAGAGATTTCATTAGGGCCGGAGACCACTGACAATACAGATGTCATGTTACACCATCAAGGCTTATAAAAAGGGGTTTACAAAAGTAGCAACCAGCATAAACAAACAACACTAATGGCAGCAAATATAACATTAAAAATTAACAACTGAGCTAAGAGACCAGGAATAATTTAGCATTCACACTAACCCCATTTATAGAAGCATATCAAAATATTTTGGGCCTGATATTAACCACTTCCCGACCGCCACACGCCCATATACGTCGGCAGAATGGCACGGGCAGGCAAATGGGCGTACCTGTACATCCCTTTAAATTTTCCGCCCAGCGTGCCTCAGGAGTGTGCTTGCGGATCCCAGGAACTCAATGTTCGCCGGCGGCCCACGATTGAGGTTCGGGAGAGGCAGAACGGGGAGATGCCAATGTAAACAAGGCATTTCCCTGTTCTGCCTAGTGACAGGACGCTGTCATCAGGAGCAGTGATCACTGTCCTGTCACTGGTAGCCCATCCCCCCACCGTTAGAACACATGCCTAGGACACACTTAACCCCTTCAGCACCCCCTAGTGGTTAACCCCTTCCCTGCCAGTGTCATTTACACAGTAATCGGTGCATTTTTATAGCTCTGCTCACTGTATAACTTACAATGGTCCCAAAAATGTGTCAAAAGTGTCCGGTGTGTCGCAGTCACAAATAAAATCTCAGATGATTACTATCATAAAAAAAAAACGAATACAAAAATTGCCATAAAACTATCCCCTAGTTTGTAAACGTTTGCTCAAACCAATTAATATACGCTTATTGCGATTTTTTTTAAATAAAAATATGTAGAAGAATACGTATCAGCCTAAACTGAGGAAAAAAATAGTTTTTTATATATAATTAGGGATATTTATTATAGCAGAAAGTAAAAGATAGTGTGTTTTTTTTTTTTTCCGCTCTTTTGTTTATAGCGCAAAAAAACGCAGAGGTGATCAAATACCACCAAAAGAAAGCTCTATTTGTGGGGGGGAAAAGGGCATCGATTTTGTTTGGGTACAATGTCGCACGACTGTGCAATTCCAAATCGCAGACGACGCAGTTCCAAATCGCAAAAAATGGTCACCAGGGCAGCCAATTCATCCGGGGGTTGAAGTGGTTAATGGTGCTCCAACCCATGACCCATGAAGAGACCTCTATGACAAACCTAAAAAATAAATTCTGGACTTCGAGTTTCCTCATGCCAATCATCGTGAGGTTCCAATCTCAATTACATGCTTAATTATAGTCTAGCACTTACACACAATTCCCTCTTCTTCCCTATCCTAGCACTTATCCCCACACCCCTCAATTCCCCCTCCCAACACAAAATCTCTTGACCACCCAGCACAAATCCTCCTTCCCCCAATACCCCTCATCAAAAAAATCCTCTTCTACCCCTCAAATCCTCCCTCCCAGCACAACCTCCCATTCCAGTACAAATCCTCCCAGACCCAATTACCTCTCTCTAAATCTCCACAGCACAAATTCTTTTCCCCACCCCCCCAATCTTCCTTTTTAGCACCACAAATTCCCCCAAATGTATTCGCCCAGCAAAAATCCACCCCCACCCCAACCCATTTTCTAGCACAGATCTTTCTCCCAGTGTAAATCTTTTCCCCATTTCTAGTATAAATTCTCTCCCCAAAATCTCCCTTCCGAGCACAAATCTTCTTACACCCCTAAATACCCCCTCTCAACACAAATCCTCATCCCAGCACAATAACACCACCCCCCAATAGCCTCCCAGCACAACTCCTCTTCCCCCCCCCCATCCCTCACACCAGCACCACTGCCCAGTTCTGTCATAAGTCCTCCCACGCAAATCCCCCTTCCCAGTACAAAACTTCCCCCCAAACACAAATCCATCCCCCTTCTATATAAATCAATGAACAATAATTCCTAGCTGTCCTTTTTGTAGGACCTTCCAAAAATAAGAAAAAAAGCACTGCAGTTGCGATCTGCAGGTATCAATATTAAATTAATGACATCCCAAATGCAGGTTACAAATGTAATGCGTTTGCATGCACTGGATTGTATGGTACAACAGTTCCATGTGATCCGGTTTCTGTGAGTTTTATAACTTGATGCGGTCCTGCAAGAACGCATGTGAATCGCACAGGAGTGCACAGTGTGTTCCTGTGCAATTCATGATCAGAACTGGCCCTGAGTCCTGGAGACCAATGCTGAAAAAACTCCTGGCTCCACTAACTTGCCTGACAGGGGGACACTAATGTTGGCACCTGGGGCCGCACATCTCTAGCAGGGTGCACATTGTCCCAGATACCATGTTTGTCCCCCAGCAGCCAGGATCTCTTTGATTTTTTTTTGGGGGGGGGGGGGGGATTAAGCAAGATACTGTAGATGTTCTAGGGGGTGCTTTGGGAGGAGAGAGGACCTGTCCTGGGGGAGGGGTCAGATTTCATATCCAAGTCCCCCTTCTAGCACAAGTCCTTTCTCCTCTCAGAGCGCCCCCAGACATTTACGGTATCCTGTTAGAAACCCCGTCCTGTTAGAAACCCCATGTCAGCTGGGGTATATGCTTTCAGCCTGCGGCAGTGAGTCCTTCATCAATATAAAAGATTTCCCACAAAGCTACCCAACACCACCAACCACCTGCCTGCAGAGCTAGCCAACACCAAACATATCACATATACCTCTAGACTAACTTATATCATACAAAAGCGTGGCTCTATGATCTAGGAGGAACAGAGCGACATCATGACATCACTTCCAGTTCCAGCCCAATGTAAACAAGGCCATTTTTTTTTTTAAAAGCACCAGATCATTTATTTTTATTTTTTATTGAATGCTTTACATTTTAGAGGAGAGATGTGGGGTTTTATTGACCCCACATCTCTCAATTAAGAGGACCTGTCACTGCTTATTTTTATCACAAGGAGTGTTTACATTAAAATACACTTTAATAAAAAAAAAATATTTTTATTTTTTTTTAAATATGAAAGAGGATGTTGCGGCAAGTAAATAGATATCCAACATGTCATGCTTTACAATTGCACATGCTTGTGGAATGGCAGAAAACTACTTAAAAATGGCAGCTTCTAGCACACACTTAAATGTAAATATAAACTCAGCAGTGCCTAAAAATAGAGAGCAACTGAGCATGTGCAGAGCAGGCTGAGAAAGTGTATTACTGGATTTTATATAGTGTGACAGACTCACCTGGGACATCCCCAGACCCTCTTATGTCTAAAATCATCCACTAGGGCAAGGATCTCCAAACTACGGCCCTCCAGTGGTTGCGGAACTACACATCCCAAGAGGCTTTGACATTCACAGACATCACTAGGCTTAATGGGAATTGTAGTTCCTGAACAACTGGAGGGCCATAGTTTGGAGACCCCTACACTAGGGGCATAGGATGACTGAGAAATTATATCTTGGACTACCTGAGATGGGATTATTATGTAATTATTATCCACAATATATTCCAGGATATCTGTAAAGAACTATTTACTGTTAGTTGATTCTGAACTCAACGGGTTAATTGTAAGAGTGACTCATTCATACTGTTGGGACACATACTGTTAGATGCTAATGTCCTCACCTCCAGCCATCTGTCTGTTCTCTGTGCTAATTGACCCTGTGAAGATGTCCTGTGTTTACACTTATGATAATGTGTATTGTATAGCAGGAGACGTGACGTCTACTCTGAAACGTCATATCTAAGAGACACCTAGTTTGGGTAAATGATTAGTTAATTAGCTCATGTTAATTTATGTTCTGGTTACCTCCTCTTTAAACTGTATATGATGTTATATTCTTGGTTCTATTAAACACTCCATGTTCAGCAGACAAACAAGTATCGTCTAGTTGTGTGCTTGAATATCTGATATCTATGTGCAGACTGATAGAAAGCGGTATATGACGGAAGCACTCAAGCAGAGTGTGGGACGTTCCGTTACAAACAGTATAGGCCCTTAATGTTAATATTCCAAAAGGGGCCAGCCTGAAGTAATCTAGCAGGACTTAATTTTCTGACTAAAGTTCCACTTTAAGAATTGCCTTGCAATTGTCCTCCTAATTTATAGTTGTCTTGGAGAGGACTGTTTCTTTTTGTTTTACTTCACATGATGTTGCAGGGGTGAATGTGACCTCAGAGCAGGTACTAGCCATGTCATATTAAACACTTGCAAGAGAAAGGCATAATGAGCTAGTATGCATAGCATTCTAGCTCATTATGTGGCACTTACCTGAAATCGAAGCCCCCGAAGTGCTCCTCGTTTCCCCTATTTCCTGCAATGTGATCCCGAGTCTGACTCTGGGTTACCGCTTTTGCTATGTAAAATTCACCCCGAGCCTGACTCGGAAATACCGCCAGGGAGGTTAACCTTTAAAGCCGTTGTATAACCACCAATAAATTTTTTTAACCTGTAAAGCAAAAGGCACAATGAGCTAGTAAGCACAGCATACTAGCTCATTATAAAATACTTCCCTTAGAATGAGGCATCGATGGTGATCCCGGTCCACACCACATTTTTCCTTGGCGTGTCTTCCGGGTATCATGGCTCCAGTGCGTGGGAGACTTCTTTCCGGCAAGGTCCGGCGTCTGCTGGACTTTCAGCCGAGAATCTCAGGAGTGCAGCGGCTCATTGCAAGGGGAATATTTCCTAAACCGTACAGGTTTAGGAGATATTCTTTTTACCTAGGTAAAAGTTAAAAAAAAGGGTATACAACCGCTTTAAGCTCCTGAAGAAGCACAGTGGCACGAAACATGTTGAGCTGGACCATTAACTGGACATCATCATTCCACATAGTAGTCATCCTTGGGTATTAGGAGATTGGGGATACATTTCTCATGATCCCTAGTAATTGTGTATTACCTTGGGAGCTCTACCTAGTGATGAGGGTTGATGGTGGCTATCAGTTGTGAATCTTTGTTGGTTGGAAAAATATTGTTGAAACTGAGTCACAACGTTTAATCATGTTTGTATACTTAATAAATCTTTTGAATTTTAACTATGTTTTAAGAGTGTTGTGCCACTAAAGTCCATTTTCTTCACATATCTACTTCACATAACTGCATGCAAATACAGCCTTCCTATGAACACCCATTCCTGCAGACTGACATTCATCAAATCATTTTTATATTTGCAGAACTCTTCCCAAGAGCCAGGCCACTGCTGAGACGCTCAGAGACTCAGTGATGGCATCATTGAGTCTAAAATATATGTAATGAAAACGGAAAACAAAAGTACCAGGGGGGGGGGGGGGGCAAAATTTAAGCAGAATAATCTTCAGCTTTAAGGAAAATATACAATGCAAAATCTTCATATTGGACCGGATAGTATGTTTAGGTTAGCTAGTTAGTAATACAGTATCAGTGCTCCTCCTAAGGTTCAGCTCCTGTTCAAAAAATAAATATATAAATGCAAAACATCCCTAAGGATGGATCCAGACTGGAAAAACCTAGAATTGACGTCAGGAAAGCTAAGAATTCCCCAGCAATTACAAACATTGCTTGAAATCATCATCTTACAGGCACTTGTCTCGTCAGTACCATGCACAAATCTGCCACGGGTACAAAACCCTCGGGTACAAAGAGTACTCTGCAGACAATTGCCAACCTTGAGCACTGCACCATACACCCAGTGGTGGGTAAACACAAGGAGCAAATTTTGAGGGAACGGCAGAGACCACCCCTTCAAAACAATAAAAGCAGGATATTTTTATCTGATTATAAAACGCTCACAAGGGAAAATTAAAGCGGTAATAAAAAAAAAAAAGAAGACCAAAAAAATTAGCAGCTTACCAATTTCTTACCACCTCAATACTGGGCACTTTCACCCCTTTCCTGCCCAGGCAAATTTTCATCTTTCAGTACTGTCGCACTTGGAATGACAATTACTCAGTCATACAACATGGTACCCATATTACATTTTTATCATTTTTTTCATGCACATTTTGGTGTTATGTGATCACCACTGGGTTTTTTATTTTTTGTGCCATTAATTAAAAGACAGATTTTTTTTAAGAAAAAAGCATGTTTTCCTTAGTTTCTGTTATAAAATTTTGCAAATAATTAATTTTTCTTCACAAGTTTTACTGCTACATTTCTTTAATAAAAATAATCCAAATCAGTGTATAAAGCTAGGGTCCTTTCACACGTGCGGACCGTTTTTTAGGTCCGTTTTTTTTTCATCAGTGATCCATTGTTTTGTTCATTTTTCGTCCGTTTTTCATCCGTTTTTCGTCCGTTTTTCATCAGTTGTTATCTGTTTTTCATCCGTTTTTCATCCGTTTTTTTTTTTTGTTAGAACTTTATTTGTATTACATATTTTGATGAAAAACGGATGTTAGCGGATCGGATGTTAAACGGATCGTCCGCTAACATCCGTTTTTCGTCCGTTCCGGTTTTTTTGATGGAAGAAAAATAGGGTTTTCTTCCGTTCAAAAAAACGGAGCTTAACGGAGACGGATGTAAACGGACATTAGCGGATGCTCATCCGCTAACGTCCGCTATCCCATAGGAAAGCATTGCGGTCCGTTTTTCATCCGTGAAAAACAGACGAACTGTCCGCACGTGTGAAAGGGCCCTAAGTCTGTGTGAAAGTTATAGAGTCTACAAGCTATGGTGCCAATCATTGAAAATTGATTACACATGATGTACTGATGGCCTATCTCATTTCTTGAGGCCATAACAAAAACAAAATTACCCCCAAAATACTCCTTTTTGAAAAGTAGTCATTTCAATGTATTTAGTATTAGCCATGGTGAGTTTTTTGAAGTTGTAATTTTTTCCCACAATAGTTTAAAAAAATTAAAATTATATACATACAGGGCTTTTTTTCAGGGGGAACTTGGTGGAACTCAGTTCCACCACCTCTGGCTCAGACCCTTTGGTGTCTACTCACCACAATCACTTGTAAACACAGAAGTCTGGTTTCTGTGTTTACAAGTGACAGATCTGCACTCTGTGTGTAACCCCCTGAACTCTGCACTCTGTATGTAATGAAATCCTGGTATTTAATGCCCCTTTAAAACCCTCCTACTGTTTGTTAAATTTAAATGGGGTCGTGGTTGAGTTCCTGCACCTATTTTTTGAGAAAAAAAGATCTGTATACATATATATATATATATATATATATATATATATATATATATATATATATATATATATATATATATATATATATATATATATATTTATTTATTTTGACCAAAATGTCATATCAACAAGTTATTTCTCACACACGTCATAGGCATACTTGCCACTACACTCCTGAGTATTGTGATACTACATGTGAAACTTTTTCACAGCCTAGCCACTTAGAGAGGCCCAACAACCAAGGAGCACATTCAGGCATCGTCCACTTTAAAACCAAGCCTTCTTCTGACATTTTGGGAGAAATTTACTAAAACTGGAGCACATAGAATCTGGTGCAGCTCTGCATAGTAACCAAACAGCTTCCAGGTTTTATCGGCAAAGCTTAACCGAACAAACTGAAGTTAGACTCTGATTGGTTACTATGCACATCTGCACCAGATTATGTGTGCACCACTTTCAGTAAATCTCCTCTTTTTTGTTTACAAGTAAAAATCTGAATTTTTGCTAGTATCAGTATATAACAGTATATTTTTTAGCAGAGGCCCTAGAGAATAAAATGATGGGTTTTACAAATTTTCATGTCACATGGTATTTGCGCAGCAGTTTTTCTAACACAATTTTACACAATGCAAAAATACACTTTAATGAATATTATTGCACACAAACACAATATAATACCCTTTTTTTGTTAAAAATATAAAATATGGTGTTGCGCCATGTACAGCTGTGGCCAAAAGTTTTGAGAATGACACAAATAATAATTTTGCTAATAATAAAATCTGCTGCCTCAGTTTTTATCATGGCAATTTGTATATACTCCAAAATGTTATGAAGAGTGATCAGATGAATTCTGATGAAAGTTCTTCTTTGGCATAAAAATGTACTTAATCCTACAAAAAATCCTACAAAAAAACATTTTTTACTGCATTTGTGAAGAAGGCTTCAGGGCGCCCAAGAAAGTCCAACAAGCACCAGGACCATCTCCTACAGTTGATTCAGGTGTGGGATCGGGGCACCAGCAGTGCAGAGCTTGGCAGCAGGCAGGTGTAGTTTTGGAGAATGGCCTGGTGTCAAGAAGGGAAACAAAGAAGCCACTTCTCTCCAGGAAAAACATCAGAGACAGGCTTATTTTCTGCAAAAGAGACAGGGATTGGACTGCTGAGGACTGAGGTAAAGTAATTTTCTCATATGTTATCTGATGAATCCCATTTTCAATTGTTTTGGGCATCTGGAGAAAACCTTGTCCGGAGAAGAAAAGGTGAGTGCTACCATCAGTCCTGTGTCATGCCAACAGTAAAGTATTCTGAGACCATTCATGTGTGGGGTTGCTTCTCAGCCAAGGGAGTGGGCTCATTCTCAATTTTGCCTAAGAACACAGCCATGAATAAACAATGGTACACAAACATCCCCTACGAGCAACTTCTCCCAATCATCCAAGAACACATAGCCATGAGGCAATAAGTGATAACTAAGTGGCTTGAAGAACAAAACATCAAAATTGTGGGTCCATTGCCAGGAAACTTCCCAGACCCTAATCCTATTAAGAAATTGCGGTCAATCCTTTAAGAGGCGAGTGAACAAAAAAATAGATTCTGACAAACTTTAAGCATTGATTATGCAAGAATTGGCTACCATCAGTCAGGATGTGGCCCAGAAATTGATTGACAGCATGCCAGGCTCTAATGTCGGTGGCAATATCTCACATGTGTGGTGCGATTGCGGTTTATGTATGCTCACGGGACCAACATGTACATTCGCCATTGCACGTGAGCCTGGGGAGGGAGGGGCAGGGGCACTTGTACACTGTGACAGATGTTAATGTGACACTGGTGCACTGTGGCAGATGTTTTGTGCACTGATACAGATGTTGATGGGACACTTGGACAGGGACAGATGGTGCTTGGCGTACTGTGTGGGGTCGGCTGCAGTCTGTGTGACCTGCACTGAGCTCTCACTTAGCACAGCAGTGATAACTGACATAGAGAATACAGCCATCACATGATCAGGAGAGCCAATTACAGCGCAGTAATGTGCACATTTGAGTGCAGGATGGGGACAAGGAAGAGATGCAGGTGTCCGGGGCACAGTGAATGAGGTGGAACCACCTACAGTGTGCAGGGAGGTACTAGAGCCAGCTGGATGCACCCCTGTCAGTGTTAAATGGTTTGTCTCACCCCTCTAACTGCTTCTTTTGCTGGGCAGCTTGGTCTTTTAAAGCGGAACTAAAGACACAGATGCTCACTTATGCACCAAATGTTCAACAGGCACAAGGTCCCTCGCTGGCGTTGGCATCTTCATCCTGGGTTCTT
The DNA here is from genome assembly GCA_029574335.1 of Rana kukunoris. Classification (NCBI taxonomy): domain Eukaryota; kingdom Metazoa; phylum Chordata; class Amphibia; order Anura; family Ranidae; genus Rana; species Rana kukunoris. The sequence goes on from CM056051.1 coordinate 407,160,187, forward strand.
CTGGGTGTAAAGCTTCAGCAGTTTTAGTGTGTATATTCTGCATGGGATTGCGAGCAGGCAAGTAAGTATATTTTATTGGAGAAATGTATATTCTGCAAAGGATTGAACGCCGGCAGGTAAGTATATTTTATTGGAGAAAAGACATTGCATATCTTCTCTGCAATAAAGAGCTTGCCTGTTCTCAGATTAAGATTTTGGGTTTTCAGTTCCACTTAACCAAAAGCGGTACAATTTTTTGCATGGAAATTTGGCGTTTTATACTGTAGGCCTGCAATACTTAGGTAGTCTAGTAGACATCCCGGGTATGATAAAGTTTGAAAAACAAAATCATAAATTATAATATAATAAATAACTAACTTTAAATAATTATAACAAATGATAATGTAATTATAATAAAAATTATTCAATAATGTAATCAAATCAAAAACACTGAAATTTGCTCAGTTGCAGAATTGTAGCTGTCATTACTTTTATTTTTTTATGACAAATTTCCACACAAATCGCTATCGCTCAATTCTGCAAGTGATTATAATTTATTATCGCTGTTTTCTAGCTGATCTAAAATCACTTTTGACATGGGACACTTTTGGTTGCTATGGACAATCTACAGTTTGCAGGCAGAAAGAACAGTTTTTATTATATAAAAGTGCATGCAGAACACTGGGCAGACCACTAGGGACAAAGGGAGTGTGTATTTTTTTACATACAGTACTGTAAATAAGATTACAGTATACTGTATGTAAAGTGTTTGTTTTGAATTTATCGCCGTTCTTCGCCCCCGTGCGTCGTAACGTCGCAGGGAATGGAGCTCGGTGGCACACGGGGACACTGTGTGAATCGAGTGAGGACCCGCTCGCTCACACAGCGGGGATGCATCGCTGGATCCAGGGACAAGGTAAGTAACTGTCTGTGGATGCTGCGTGAAGGAAAGCAATGCCGATGCACACTCTGCACATCTACCCCGAGCGTGACTCGGGGTTACCGATAATAGCATAGAAAAACCACCCCGAGTCACGCTCGGGAATACCACTAAGGAGGTTAAAGGAAATAAAGACGAGAAAGGTCAGCAGGGTAGAGGATATAGTCAGCAGTTTGTAGGGCAGTGTACAGAGGCCATTAATTTGTAGGGTGATGTACAGGGGCAGCAGGGCATAGGACAGGGGGCAACAGGGCAGGCGATGGAAGGTCAGCAGCGGGTGTACCGGAGTCAGTAGGGCAGTCTACAGGGTGCCAGCAGAGCAGTGAACATGGGTCAGCAGTGCAGAGGACAGGGGTCAACAGGACAAAGGTCAGCAGAACAGAGAACAGGGGTTAGCAGGGCAGAGGACATGGAGGAGCAGGACAGGGGTGAGCAGGATAGATAATAGAGGTCAGGAGGGCAGGAGGGCAGAAGACAGGGGTCAGCAGGACAGAGGACAGCGTCAGCAGAATTGAGGACAGGGTCAGCAGGATGGAGGACAGGGTCAGAAGGATGGGGGACAGGGTCAGAAGGATGGAGGACAGGAGTCAGCTGGGCGGAGGACATGGTTCAAAAGGGTGGAGGACAGGCATCAGTAGGGTGGAGAACAGAGGTCAGCATGACAGGGGTCAGCAGGATAGATAACAGGAGTCAAGAGGGCAGAGGACAGGGGTAAGCAGGGTGGATAACAGGGGTCATGAGGGCAGAGGACAGGGTTCACTGCTGGCAAGGCACTCAACAGAGCTCATGTTCCCCACACCACACATAGCTGAGATCAGATTCTCTTATAGACACCGCCTTCATCTGCATTGTGTGTATACAGTCACAGCCTTCATCTGTACAGTGTGCATACAGACACAGCTTTGATCTGCACAGTGTGTAGCTGGCTCCTGCAGCTGCACTGTCATTCAGGCCTGTGAACTTCACAGGTCAGAACTGCAGCATAGCAGCCAGCTATACACTGTGCAAACCAGGACTATGTCTGTATGATTATCCAGTCTCAGCTAGGTTCTGTGTGAGAAGGAGTAGCTCTGCTGAGTATCCTGTGCCCAGACGGTGCTCTATGTAGTGCGGGGTTAGGAGGAGCTTAGGGGGCTGGGCGCAGTGTCCATGGGAATACGCAACTGAAATTTGCACTGATAACTATTGTTAGTGGACACCAATGTTTTCACTGTCTCTATTTTATTTTATATCATTATTCACAAAATTTCAAGATTATCGCTGAAAACTATTTTGTTGCATACGGCGAATGGTTTTATGTGCTCTGGGTACACCATATTCTTTATTCTTTTATTTAAATCTTTCTTCAAATTATGGGTCACGCAAATGTAGCATGAGCTGTGAGAATAATTATTCTTAGCAGGGGTTTCCCGAGATCTGAAAATGATTTCAAGGGTTCCTTCAAGAATAAAAAAAAAGGTTGGGAACAGCCAATCTAGCAGTTTATTATACTTCTTAGAGGCAGACAGTGGTGCAGTCACAATGGCTTTCAGACCTTTAGCATTGCAGTGAAAATTCTCATGATGACATGGAGCTGGCTAGACAGAACTGCTGTCAACAGCTGCAAACTCATTCCTGGTGTGCCATGAAATCTCCCAACCTGAACAAAAGAGAAAGAACCTGCTATTTATAAATATGCTGCCCCACCAGCACAGATCAGGAAGTGTGGCTTTCCCTGCAATACTGTATATTTCTGTGTTTGCTGGAAAAAGATACTTTAGTGAAATAGGAAAAAACAAATATTTTCTATCAGCCATTTATGTCACTCACTACCTGAAAAATCTTTTCTTTTTCTGTTTAGTCATTTATGGTCGTGGCCCTCTGACCTAGAGTGATGTGGATCACATAAACACGCGACAAGACTTACAACATAAATAGACCTGAAGTGTGCCTTGGTGGTCTGGTCAGTATGCCAAGAAAAGGGGGCATACCCAAAGTAAGTAATGGGTAGTTAATTGAAGAAGGATATGCTGAGAAGTGCCCTGAAAAAGGGAAGGGCGGGAGGGTGTCGAATGCGATTGAATGCGCAGACTCACGGACATGAGGTGAGCTGGGAAGAGTCGGCCCAGTGACGTGTAGTACTGCACACTGAACCGACAAAGAGCATGTGTGAGTGGGCTGCTTAAATACCCTCCAGGCTCCTCCCATAAACTCAGGCCACCATACTGGCCTTCTTATTTATGGTCGTGGCCCTCTGACCTAGAGTGATGTGGATCACATAAACACGCGACAAGACTTACAACATAAATAGACCTGAAGTGTGCCTTGGTGGTCTGGTCAGTATGCCAAGAAAAGGGTGCAAAAGATTCAGATAGGGAAATAGCTTATATTGATTTCTTGTATTTATTGAGCCAGCTTGGTAAAGGCTTGTGCCATTTCTTCCTGAGGATTTGGGATGTATGTGGCAAAACAAGGAGACTTCCCATCAGCCTGGTGTATTCATTACCTTGTCTGGTACTCCCTGTTGTGAGGCAGTTGAGGCTGCTCTAATTCGGAAAGAATGTCCTGAGAACAGACTGGGATTTGCCGGAGCCACTGATTGTAAATTCACTAGGTCGTAGGGAACTGTAGAAGGCCTGGTAGATGGCTGCTAGGATGACTATGCTGAGCAAGGCCCTAAATGGGGAACGAGTAAGGATTTCAGACATGTGCCTAAAGAGGGCACTCTTGAAAGTTAGGCGCTTGCTACTGACTACAGGTTGGTGCTTCTGTATGCTCTGTAGGAGGGACTTGAATGCATGGGCTCGAGAATACTGACAGTTTACTGGGGTCCTGCAGGGACAGAAAATGCTGGACGCCATCTAGATATGGCGTGATAGTATTGTGAGAAAGGGTCAGCTGCGTGTGGCAATACGATATGAAGGCTAGGACGTGTCCAACGTTGCCTATTGCTGCTCCGAGGCAAGTGGCCAAAAATTAGCAGTTAGTATTCCAAGCAGTGTATTAGGCCTTCAGTGTGTTGCGTGCCAAGGAGTGGTTAATAAGCTAGGTTGAGTTGGCAAGATGCTATTTCAGTCCATCGTCAGCAATGACCAGGGTGGGACAGGGATGGTTATTGGGTCAGCTCCAGGCTCTTGCTGGAAAAACAAATAAGGTTAGAATGGGACAGAGCATCAGCTGCGATTTTGCATTTGCCTGGAATATAACTACAGAAGATATTAAACTGGTGACGGAGTGACAGCTGCGCGAGCCTGCGCAGGAAGGATGTGATGGGGAGAGGCTTGATCTACCTTAATTGATGAAGTCGGCTGTGGCCTAATTGTCTGTGGTGAAGAACACTGTCTGTCCAGTTCAAGTGTGGCCCCAAACCTGGGCAGCTGCCACAATGGGGTACAGCACGAGACTGTGATGAAGACTGGGTGAAGCAGAAATTTAAGAGAATTTCTGGGGGCCAAGGTTTGGAGAACCAGTGGCGGATGAAAAATGCACGCAAAAGCCTGTGGTGGCTTGGCTGACACTGCTGGGATGAAGATTGAAATGCTGTTCTATCAGGTGGGGAAGTTGTCCCACATAGCTAAGTCTGCTACTGATGCTTGGTCTAGTTTAAGAACTTGGACTGGATCTTGCATTGGTGTGAGAAAATCAAGACAATACACAGGTGCTCAACAAGATGATATACGTGCACTCACTGACCAACGTGCACTCGCTGACCAGCGTGCACTCGCTGACCAACGTGCACCCGCTGACCAACGTGCACTCGCTGACCAACGTGAACTCGCTGACCAACGTGAACTCGCTGACCAACGTGAACTCGCTGACCAACGTGCACTCGCTGACCAACGTGCACTCGCTGACCAACGTGCACTCGCTGACCAACGTGCACTCGCAGACCAACGTGCACTTGCTGGTGCTGGATGGAAACCTGAACTAATTGCAGGGAAAAAGACAGGGAAAAGATGAGTGGCCCGCGTGCCACTTAAGATGAATGGCTAACTGGGTGCCACTGTGTGTTTGTTTGGCTGATTGTCACTGAGGTGTGTTTGCAAGTTTAGTTTGTATTCGGGTTTGCACGTAGGTGCGTGCTGCAAAGTGTTTTATACTGCTGTAGACAATATTGTGTGGTTGCAAGGGTCTCAGTCTGGTTTGCTGAGACGATATTGCGTGGTTGCAAAGGTCTCGATGATTATGAGGTTTGTTTTGAGATGGCCTTGTGTGGTTGCACGGGTCTCAACAAGTGAGGGGTTGCTGAGACGATGTTGCATTTGCAATGGTCTCAAGTGAGTGTCGGGCTGCTGAGATGACTATGTATGGCTGCAAAGGTCTGAACGGGTGTCAGGTTGCTGAGACGATATTGTGTGGTTGCAAAGGTCTAGACGAGTGTGAGGTAGCTGAGATGATATTACATTTTGCAAGGGTCTCAAATGAGTGTCAAGTTGCTGAGACAATATTCCCCCCTTTTTTTTTTTTTTATAAAAACGACTGTAAATTAAACGCTGGTAAACATGAGTTACCACATGTGGCTGTGTTTACAAGCTGTTACAGGCATCGGCGTTTCGAATGCCGTCTGAACCCAATTTTTTTTTTTTTCAAGAAGGTTTCTGAACTTAACTGCCTAGAAATTACTATAAATGATCCTGTGTACATGTACTGATAAGATAACATAGAGGAGTGATTGGGGATCCTGTGTAGACGTACTGGTAAGATAACATAGAGGAGAGATCAGGGGTGGCTGAAAAACACCCATTTTTCTGGCTGCAAGGGTCTCAATGAATGCCATGTTGCTGGGGCGAGACTGCGTGGTCACAAAGGTCTTTGATGAGTGGGAGGTTGCTCGAGACGGTATTGTGTGGTTGCAAGGCTCTCGATGAGTGTGGGGCTGCTGAGACGGTATTGCGTTTGCAAGGGTCTCAACAATGGTGTGAGGCTGCCGAGACGGTATTGCGTGGTTGCAAGGGCCTTGATGAATGTGGGGCTGCTGAGACGGTATTGCGTTTGCAAGGGTCTCAACAATGGTGTGAGGCTGCTGAGACGGTATTGCGTGGTTGCAAGGGCCTTGATGAATGTGGGGCTGCTGAGACGGTATTGCGTTTGCAAGGGTCTCAACAATGGTGTGAGGCTGCTGAGATGGTATTGCGTGGTTGCAAGGGCCTTGATGAATGTGGGGCTGCTGAGACGGTATTGCGTTTGCAAGGGTCTCAACAATGGTGTGAGGCTGCTGAGACGGTTTTGCGTGGTTGCAAGGGCCTTGATGAATGTGGGGCTGCTGAGACGATTTTGCGTGGTTGCAATGGTCTCAACAGGTGTCAGGTTGATGGGCCGAGATTGCGTGGTGGCAACATTTTTTTTTGCGTTTTTTTTTTTTATATATATATTTTTCTTTGCGTTTTTGTAAGGGCTTGGGTTGCAAGGGTCTTAACAAGGGTGTCAGGCTGCTGAGATGATTTTGTGTGGTTTCAAGGGTCTCGATGAGTGTGGGTCTGCTGAGACGGTATTGTGTTTGCAAGGGTCTCAACAAGGGTGTCAGGCTGCTGAGACGATTTTGCTTAGTTGCAATGGTCTAAACAGGTGTCAGGTTGCTGGGCCGAGATTGTGTGGTGGCAAAACATTTTTTTTTTTTTTTTGCACTTTAATGTTTAATTTTCCTTTTTTTTTGCGTTTTTATATATATATATATATATATATATATATTTTTTTTGCCTTTTGTAAGGGTCATGTGTTGCAAGGGTCTTAAGGGTGTCAGGCTGCTGAGACGATATACGAGTGGTTGCAAGGATGTCAATGAGTGTGAGGGCTGCTGAGACGATTTTGCGTTTGCAAGGGACTCAACAAGGGTGTCAGGCTGCTGAGACGATTTTGCGTGGTTGCAACTGTCTCAACAGGTGTCAGGTTGCCGAGGGGCTGAGATTGCGTGGTGGCAAAGGTTTTTTTTTTTTATTTTTTTTTTGCGTTTTTTTTTTCGGTTTTATATTAATTTTTTATTTTATTTTGCGTCTTGTAAAGGTCATGTGTTGCAAGGGTCTAACAAGGGTGTCAGGCTGCTGATTTTGCATGGTTGCAAGGATCTCAATGAGTGTGAGGGCTGCTGAGACGATATTGCGTTTGCAAGGGTCTCAACAAGGGTGTCAGGCTGCTGAGACGATTTTGCGTGGTTGCAAATGGTCTCAACAGGTGTCAGGTTGCCGAGGGGCTGAGATTGCGTGGTGGCAAAGGTTTTTTATTTTTTTTTAATAATTTTTTTTTTTTTTTTTTGCGTTTTTTTTATTTTTTTTGCGTTTTTATATTTTTTTATTTTTTTATTTTGCGTCTTGTAAAGGTCATGTGTTGCAAGGGTCTAACAAGGGTGTCAGGCTGCTAATTTTGCGTGGTTGCAAGGATCTCAATGAGTGTGAGGGCTGCTGAGATGATATTGCGTTTGCAAGGGTCTCAACAAGGGTGTCAGGCTGCTGAGACGATTTTGCGTGGTTGCAAATGGTCTCAACAGGTGTCAGGTTGCCGAGGGGCTGAGATTGCGAGGTGGCAAAGGTTTTTTTTTTTTTGTTTTTTTTTTGCGTTTAATGAACGATATGGGAGACAACAAATGGTAGCAAATTGATAGGACATAAAGAATGTAATAACAAATCTTACTTGCGACAGTGGGCCATGCAAGTGAGTTTGCGGCGGACTGTGGCTGGAGTGAAACATGTCGGGAAGGTGTAGCGTGATGCCGTGCATGGGGCAAAACAATGAGGTTTGGTGTAGAAAATAGAACACGAGAAGTGCGTATCAATGCTTTGTAAGCTCCACTGCGGGAACCAAACATATGGTACGGGTGACACCATGAGTGGCCACAAATTTGACGTGACAAACAAGCTAACGAATCCTACCTGGGACAGTGAACGTGCGACTGGGTTTGCTTTGGACTGGAGTGGATGTGCAACACATACGAAGAGTGTGGTGTGGCGCCATGCATGACGCACAGGCAATAACTTTGGTAAATAAATGAGAGAGAAGAACCGTGTACAAACAATTCGTAAGTTCCGCTGTGGGAACTAAAAACACACGGCATGGGGGAACAATGAATGACAACGGTAGAAAGCATGCAATGTATCTGATACAAAACGGTTGTAAAAATGCATGAAACAAATTCGATACGAATCGGTAGTAAGGAGTATTGAACTAATCTGATACGATTTGGTTGTAGAGTGTATGCTACCCCTTGCTTTGAAACCGAACACCTACCAACCACCCATCCCCCCAGGCTAATCAAGTGCAGACAAGGCACCATGTGAGTCCAATTACCACCTCAATCTGCCAAAGAACCCATACAAACACATGCTAATCTCCAAATGGATTTACAAATGAATCGTATGTTTGGCAGAAGGAAGTTACAAATGTACTACGCCTGAGCCGAATGATGTTGGAACATGAGCAACAATAACTCAGAGGCAGATTTTTTTTCCAAAAGAGATGCAGGATTTGCAAGATTGCACAAGATACGAAAAGGTTTGAATCCTACCTGCGACAGTAAGCGGGAACCGCCGACGAAGACCATGAAGGGAGAAGCCACAAAGCGATTGCGATGTCGAATGCGTGTCGAATGCGATTGAATGCGCAGACTCACGGACATGAGGTGAGCTGGGAAGAGTCGGCCCAGTGACGTGTAGTACTGCACACTGAACCGACAAAGAGCATGTGTGAGTGGGCTGCTTAAATACCCTCCGGGCTCCTCCCATAAACTCAGGCCACCATACTGGCCTTCTTATTTGTCTCTCCTTTGCTATTTGGCTTCCTTACCTTGAACTTTGAAACAATTTCTCTGAGACCCCCCCCCCCTAAAAAGTGTATATGTTCATGTATGTGTATATATCATAGGTGTGCACAGCCTATTGCATTAGGGTGTGCACCCCAAAGCTCAAACACATCCTACCGATTACTTACAATGTTCATTCAAAAAGGGAGGGGAACGGTAAATTACATATTTAATGGCCCCTTCCACTTCCACCATTCATCCTAAAACATCCCTGCAGCAGCAGTCGGTGGGAAAATAAAGGAGGGAAGCCAGCAGGCCCACAGGAGGAGGGGGGGGGCAAGGCAGTAGGGTGAAGCTGTGCTGCACAGGGTGATTACCCTGTGCGCACGCCTATGATATTATATATATATATATATATATATATATATACACACACACACACACAGTATTGCTTTTAGTAAATCAACCCAATTGTATGACTGAAAGTTACAAATCTGATCATTACACAATAGACATTACAGGCATACCCCACTTGTAATGTTGTTCACATTCAATTCAATGTACAATTCAAAAGGTGTTCAATAGGGTTGAGGTTGGGGCTCTGTTTGTACCATTCATTTCCTTCATACCAAACCCATCAAACCATGTGTTTATGAACCTGGGTTAATGCACACAGTCATGCTTGAACTTCCCCAAACTGTTGTCACAAAGTTGAAAGCGCACAATTGTCTGAATGTCTTTGTATAATGTAGCATAAACAGTCCTTCACTGGGAACACCAGGAATTATTAATTTGGAGAGGTGTCCACATATGTTTGACCATATAAGGTTTCACCTGTGATTTACAGGGGGATAGCCATATAAGATTCTGGTAATGTTTGTTTAGGTAGTAATCACACTACAGGAGAGTGAGTGGTAAATCTTCTACAGATGTTTTTCCACAAACACCTCATGGTGTAGCTTGTGTCTTACAAACTTGGTGTGCTTTGTTTTATGAGTCCACATACTTTTCATTGATTAAAACGAGAACTAATTTTTAGTAAAATGTTTATCTTCAATAGCACAAACATCAAGCACTTTAACAATTTCCTATCATAAATGGTGGCAATAGCAGGAGCACTTTCTTTTAAGGCCATCATAATTGTATCACAACTAACAAGAGGTACACTTAAATTATTTCCATAGCCTGATATAAGGAGAGGTGCACTCTGTCTTTGTAACAGTCTCTCACATATCCATCTTCAATCTCTTAGTTACTCCTGAGGGAACATACTGTCATGTTTCCATATTCTCCCAGGAAAAGAGACTTGCTTCTCAGTCACAGAATCTATTCCTTTGAATAGATTGGAGGATGAGTTCCTCTAATCACAGAACAGGACCTTGTTTACACACGAAGGTTATCGGAAAGGAGCAACAATTCTGTCTGTAGGCAGCTGTAGTGCAGGGCAGCCTAGCTGGCTGCAAGAGGAAGTGGGTTAGCAAGTGTATATACTCACTTTTCAGCCAATTTGATATGTTTTTGTGTATATATGTTCAGAGCGGTTTGGCCTTTATAATTGCTGGACATTTTTGGGTGGATATCTTATATATAGGAAAGCCCAGCCACGTTTATGTCAGAAGATGTGTGTGTAGACAGGGACAGAGAACCCGCTTGTGAGGGAGAGTTAGTATGAGGTAAGGAGAGTTTTCCGGCCTGTGAGGGATATCTCAATGTTCCTACGGAGTTCTGTATCAGCAATCCTGGTCGGATAGAAGACTCCATGTTGCAGATATATCCCTCTACTGAAGGAATACCTTTGTTACCGGGTAACATGTGTGAATATTAGACTCTACAGATACGCATTGTGTGCTTGGGTTTAAACTGTGTCAGTCAGTGGAAAGTGCCTATAGTGTTGACGAATACAACCGCTTACATCAAAAGTAACTGTGCTGTGTATCTGTGCCTCCATGCTTGGAGTGAAACTACTTGCATTACTGCTCTAATTACTCTTTCTACTACCGTCTCTCCAGTAATAAACGTTGCCTGGTTTATTAAGTCAGTACGTGTGATTCCCTCTGTGAAGCCGCTACACCCTATGCTCGCTTACATGTCAATGATCCCCCACTACATAGAGAGAGGGGGGGGGGCAAGAGAGTGCAGTGTTTTCTATTAACACAAGCAACTGGTATATATCCCTTAACTACAAATATGTATTCAACTGCTCTTTAGCCTAGAAGGTATAGTGTGCCGCTCAAATCTTTCTTGTCAGGGAGGTCACAAAGTGTCAACGCAGTGGTACACTCATCATGCCCTTCAAAATTCATGAAATTACAGAGTACCACAGAGCTCTATTCTGTCAGCAACCTTATTTGCCATATACATGACTGCACTGGAAAAGATCATCCAATACTATGGTCTTAGCTACCATTGCTATGCAGATGACAAACAACTCTACCTGTCCTTCAAACCAGACACCAGTGACCCTGTGACCAAGATCAGCAGGTGTCTTACTGGCATACAGGAGTAAATGAACTGTAACTGGCTGTAAATTAACCCAGAAAGACAAAAGTGCTTGTAATTGGAGGACATAGGCTAACAACAAAATAGCAGTAGCTGGTTTAAAGGAGAAGTTAGGGCTAAGGGAAAAAAAACCCACCATAATCACCTGCATGCTGCAGCATCTTGTCTGATATTGCAGCTGTTTCTTGCAAGCTCTAAGCCCACAAACTGAGCAACCACATGACCACTAAAGTTATAGAGATCTGTCAATTAGGCACCTGGGTGGATACAAACAATATGGTCGGAATCCTTCCAGAGCCTGGAGTGCCTCTGCGATGTTAGCTTTCTGGGTCATAAAGAGCAAAAGTGCACTTCTGTGACTGAAGATAGGTATGAACAAAAAATCTTTGACTATACTTCTTTTTAAATACCTTGGGAATACAAATTACATGTGTGCAGTGCAGCCTGGACTTTATCCTGCACACTGACCTATCAATTAAGAAACAGGTATCAGCTGTCATCAAGCCCTCCTTCTTCCGTTTTATAAACATTGGAGGAATCAAACATCAGTTTCCAGCAGAGGAGATACCTCTGCTTTTCTAACAACTAATTTAGATTATACCAACACCCACTATTATGGTCCCCCTGAGTTGGAACCCCACTGTGATTAATTACATCTGGCTCCCCCTTGCCCATGCATGGGATCAAGAGGCACAGTTAGACTGGTCCTGCAGCATTCCCAGGTGTGTGAAATTATGCCAGGAGGCTGTGGGCATGGGGCAGGATGCAAGGGGGTGCAGCCGAGGGGCGAGTCAGGGCAAGTACCAGCGAAAAAAGGCAGCCGCTGCTCACCCCCCCCCCCCCAAAAAAAAAGATTTAACCAAAATAAGAAGAGGATACAAACGCCTTTCATTTTTGGGTGTAGGGCCGCTTTATTGTTTATAATGCTCTTACTAACTCTCAGGCCTCGTACACACGACCGAGGAACTTGTTGTAAATTAAACATTGTTTTCCTCGACGAGTTCCTTGTTAGGCTTGTCGAGAATCTTAAAAAGTTTTCATTGCGTACACACTGTCAAGACAAAATCTCATCATTCTCGAACGCGTTGGTGCCACCCTTGGGGCTGCTTTTACTAATCTCATGTTACTGCGTGTTAAGTAAAAGTTTGGTGAGAGACGATTCGCTCTCTTCAGTCTGTTACAGAGTGACGAATGTGCTATCTCCATTACGAACACTACTTTTACCGAAGGTGCGCTCCCGTCTCATACTTTATTCTGAGCATGTGGGGGTTTCTAAGCATACACACAAACGTGTTTCTCGTAGTAAACCAGCCTGACGAGAAACACGACAAGGAAATTGAGACTCCCGACGAGGAAAAAGAGAACTTGTTCTCTTTTTTTCTCGTCGAGTTCCATGACAGTTTTCTCGACGAAAAACATACACACGGCCGTTTTCCTCGGCAAAAAAGCTCTGCCACCAAGTTTCTTGATGGATTCTGTTGAGGAAAACTGGCAGTGTACGAGGCTTCAAAAATGACCATACCCCGCATAATATGTATGTTAAAGGTATTTTTTTGTTTTTCTTAGTAATAGATGAGACATTCTATTACCCTATCTGTCTATATATGTATATATTTTTTATTCCTATAGGTTCCAATGTACTCCTTATGTACAGGTAAACAACATTTCCTTTGTAAAACCATAGTAAATATTCTCATCTACCCAATGGGTGAATAAAGGAAAAACTGGCTCCTGAAGTTCTGTATTCCTGGTCCCCTCTCCTCCCATGACCAGTAACTGGACAGCAAAGGACAATAATATTGATTAGATCATCCCCATGCTTCCTTCTACATATTCCTAGTCACCGATATTGTCCGTGGCTTACCTGCAGCTAATCTTTTCACCAATACTGAATTACCTTGCCATGTTCTGCATTGTATCTCTTTGTGAAGGTGGTCATCTTGGTAGAGAAGCAGGGCTTTGCTTCTTATACCGGAACTTTTGCCCTGTGCATACCTCTCCACTTTTTGAGATGGAAATGAAGGACACCTATTAGCAAAGTATGTAGGCATAGGACACACCACCTACACCCCCCTCCCTTTAAGGAGAATTGTGCAAAAAAATGAATGGTTAAACCCAAAAGTGCTTTTTCACCAGTACTATTACATTATATGGCTTTTGGAATGTACTAATGTAGCAATTTAGAAATTGGGTAAAAGGTTTAGCACTGGGAAACACTATATTTATCAGACCAAAATGAAGGACAAATGAGGAGGAAAGAGGGACATTCTTCTGAATGAGGGACACTTGGGAGCTATGCTTGTGAATGGTGATCTAGGGATCAGCAGGAGAGGTGGAGGAAGCAAATATCGCAAAACTAAATTAAGCAGAAACAGGGAGCTCCTTGCAGTGCAGCTCCAGTCCTCAGGCACATCTTCCTCTCCTGCAAGGAGACCATTGAGCACAGTAGTGACATCACCAAATCTCACTCCAAACCTGCTGAGACTAGAAGTCAAAGGCAGCCTAAAATAATCTCACACTGTATACGTACAGCAATGAGACTACAGAACAAGAGTGCCTAGGCACAGGAAGTTCACTGCTATATGAACACAAAAACAAAAGGTAGATTTTTCAGAGTTCTGCTTAGGACTTAATACAGGCATACCCCACTTTTAATTCCACAATGGGGTTTATTTACTAAAGCTTGGAAGTGCAAAATCAGGCTCACTTCTGCATAGAAACCAATGAGCTTCTAACCCCAGCTTGTTCAATTAAACCTGGAAGCTCAATGGTTTCTATGCAGAAGTGAGCCTGATTTTCTTTAGCGACAGTAATAAACCCCATTGTGGAATTAAAAGTGGGGTATGCCTGTAAACATTTCTAAATGTTCTCCAAAAGGTAGCAAATCTTCACTTTTGGAGTATGGGTGCACTTTAAATATCTGCCTAAATTTGATTTGAAAATACATTAGGAATAGCCTACATTTCTTTATATGTGTTCCTTTTCTTTGTGACAGAATTAAAGCTGCGGTGCATACACTTAGACTGTACATTTGGCACCAAGAAGAGGTTTTCCATTCAAAACGTGCAGTTAAGCACTTGCTACAAATACTTGAGTTTATCTGCAGGCTACATTTACTGAATAGTGTGAGGCTTCATGCTTTTACAAACATTACAATGAATTATTGATGTCAGTGTGTTAACCTTTGCCCTGACAAGCTAGATCCAGAAAACTATCACTTCCGCATAATGATCAGGGTTTTTGGTGTCTATTACCCAGAAGTTCAGCAAGTCTCAGGCTATCAGAGCACCAGTTGTGTTCAGCTGAAACCGCATAACAAAATTGGTCTGGTTTATTTACCTAATGAAACACAGATTGTGTTTCCTTCTACTCCGACCGCACAGTCCTTAAGTGCCTTTTGTGATCTACTGTCAAAGGGAGAAATATCTTTTCAGCCAGTTTAAAGCTAAACTAAATACTGATATACAAGATATACATTTGTCAAGTTATATGCTCATTACAAAATTATAAAAAAAAAAGAAATTAAGCACAATTAGTATAATTTATATACAACGTGTTGCTCTATCAGAAGTGTTCAATAATTGAATTGTATTATAATGTCCAGTCAGTGGGTGTTGGTGATGACTGGCCACTGTAAAGGCCAGTCACCAACACCCAGATAAGATATATCTTACCGGAATTCAGGGACCCCCCCTGAGAACAGGCAGGTCGAACCAGCATCGGGAACGACATCTCAGCAAAAATCCCAGAGAGGATGCCGCACTCTCAAAAATGTGATACAAATGGATAAAAAACACTAAATAGTGTAACCCTAAGACAGATCCTTTATTAAAAGACGAGTGCTACTCACAAATGTGCATGTCTCCAACAAACAATCCCGGTCACAAAAGAGGGCGGAGCGGCTTGGTCACATCATTGCGCTACCTTAATGTGAAGGTGGATGCCAACAAACAGCAGCTACACATACTGCAGCTGCTGGCTTTATAATAATAGGACACTTACCTGTCCTGGAGTCAAGCGATGTCAGCACCACAGCTGATGTTTCCATCAGCTGTCCGGTGCTGTCGCCACCATTGTGGGTAAGGGTACCGGCAGTGTAGCCTTTCGGCTTCACGCCGGGAACCCTACTGCGTATGCGAGAGGCCTGCTCCTCTCTCCTGCTGGCCTGGTGACAGGGGAAGGAGGAGGGAGCCCCAGCCATGACATCAATAGCCGCGGCTGAGGCTCCCGGAAGTGGGAAATGTATCCCCCCTGAAAGGTGCCAATTTTGGCCAAGATGAGCATAAGTTCCACTTTTGGGTGGAACTCCGCTTTAAATAATAACAAAACCATTCATACTTCAAGTAAGGAAGGAATATTAGAAGAGGGAAAAACAGAAATATAGGATGACCAGAAATGATGAATGGGCTGAATTATAGATTTGCTTGGTGACCTCCCAGGCCTACAGAATGAACCCATTATGGGTAGGCAGGTCCAGGTCATCAAGATCTGAACAACTCTATACTAAATGCCTTTATAGTTGAAATATTACTATAAATGTTGATTAATATATACAATAATTGTATTTGTATTGTTCTTACTTAACAAAATAAAACAATTATTGATAAATAAATAACAAAACCATGCAGTAAATACCTCTCAAAGATACATATGGTATTTGTAAGCACTATTCTATTTGCATTCCAGCAATAATAATTGCTGGGACAATTATATATTAAAAAAATATATACATTTCTTGTTGGCCCCTGAAATAACATCTCCAGTACAAAAATTGACAAATTGGTTACATGAAAATGTGAGCAATATATCTCCACCCTGGGTATCTGGATCACTTATATGAGTTCTAACCACTTCAGGGACCTTCTAAAAAGGATTAGATGCTACACCTCTCATTGGCTACTTTACCCTCCCTTCCCCTCCCACATCTTTTCCACCTCCCTCTCAAGAAATGCCTTCTATTTGTTTTATTACTCCTTTCCTTTCTACTCTTCCTTTATAATAAGTGTGTCTTTATCTCCATCCCCAGAGCCTAGGCGGACCATCAACCAGTTTTTTGTATATACCAGCCTCTATGGTTACACTAGATGATCCATTTTTGACCTCCTGGCCTCGATTACAGTTTAAATTTTGACCAGATAATACATATAATACAGATTTAGTCTTATTTTAGTCTGTCATTTTGGTCTCAGCCAACACGGGATAAAATATTAAATTTCTATTTTGCCTACAATTGTAATTTTGTATTGTTTTGTAAAAAAAATTTGTCTCGTTTTATTTCTTATTCCAGTAGACAGTGCCTGATAAATTTAATTCTCCTAAAGAAGCTACTAATCGTGGCAAAACATGTAGAGAGAATTTTTCAGCTTGCACATTCTTAAAAACTGTATTTTATCATCGGATGGATTTTCTATATTCTGTCATTTATAACTTTTATAAATAAATATTTTTTTTCATATAAATGTTGTTGTAAATTACACCTTCAAAATCCCAAAACCCCTATTTTTTCTAACTTTCTACCTCCTACTTTACCCCTTCTATTGGTACCCAGGATAGTATGGATATATAGCCTTGCTTATTCATGTACTGGTCAATCCCACATTACGGTAATCCTCTCACAGCATTGGGTTTACCCTGGCCCTGTCCTGGACCACTGGTGTGGTTGATGATGCTGCATTCACTTGATTTGCCATATCTTGTAATACTTGTAAACTCTGGGCCAGATTCTCATAGAATTTCGCTTGCGTATCGTAAGCCATTTACACTACGCGGCCGCAGCGTACTAGAGCAAGTGCCGTATTCCCTAAGCATTTGCTCCGTAGTTTGTGTTGGCGTAGCGAAAATGGCCCAGCGTAAGCCCGCGTAATTCAAATGAGGCGGCTTGTATTTAAATTAAGTGCGCCCCCGCGTCGAACGAACTGCGCATGCGCCGGCCGGGGAAAAAGCCCAGTGCGCATGCTCCAGCTCACGTTGGAAAGCGTTGTTGAAACCGACGTCAAAACGACGTGATTGTCACTTACGCAATGCCCTATTCGCGAACGAGTTAGTAAAACGACGTAAGTGACAGAAAAAGCCGACGCTGACCCGACGCCATACTTAACATGGCATCCGACGGCATCTGAAGGAACTACGTAAGGTTACTCCTCATAGAAGCAGGGGTAACCTTACGTGGACGAAAACGACGTACGCGACGACGGGGCGGCGTAAAAGCGTTCGGGAATCGGCGTACTAGCCTCATTTGCATATGCAAATGAAAAAACAACGTAAAGGCCACCTAGTGGCCGGAGTTGTCATTACAACTACGATCCGCAAGTGTAATGGTATTACACTTGTCGGATGTTGAAGCGTATCTATGCCAAAGTGATGCTAAGCATCACTCGCATAGATACGAGGCAAAAAAACGGCGATACGACGGGGTATCTGAGATACTCCGTCGTAGCGCCGCTGAGAATCTGGCTCTCTATGTATGGTTTATGTACTTTTGTTTGTACTAAAAATGTTCAATAAGCCTTATACTATAAAAAAAAAAAAAAACACTCTACTTTTTTTATTTTTTATTTACTGTTTCAGAGCTTGGTCTCCAGCACACTACTGGAAAATATAAGGCCTGCATTGCTCTGTCTTGTCTCTATTGTTGAAGGGTGGTCTCCAGCACATTACTGGAAAATATAAAGTCTTCATCGCTCTGTCTTGTCTGTATTGTTGAAGGCTGGTCTCCAGCACATTACTGAAAAATATAAGGTCTGCATCACTTTGTCTTGTCTCTATTTTTAAAGGCTGGGCTCTAGTGCCTTACCAGAAAAATATAAGGTCTACATTGCTATGTCTTGTCTCTATTGTTGAAGGGTGGTCTCCAGCACATTACTGGAAAATATAAAGTCTTCATCGCTCTGTCTTGTCTGTATTGTTGAAGGCTGGTCTCCAGCACATTACTGAAAAATATAAGGTCTGCATCACTTTGTCTTGTCTCTAGTTTTTAAGGCAGGCCTCCAGTGC
Organism: Rana kukunoris; assembly: GCA_029574335.1. Lineage (NCBI taxonomy): Eukaryota > Metazoa > Chordata > Amphibia > Anura > Ranidae > Rana > Rana kukunoris. The sequence goes on from CM056051.1 coordinate 407,178,306, forward strand.
CTTACTGGAATATATAAGGTCTACATTTACCTGTCTTGTCTCTAGTTTTGAAGGCAGGTCTCCAGTGCTTACTGTAAAATATAAGGTCTACATTGCCCTGTCTTGTCTCTAGTTTTTAAGGCAGGTCTCCAGTGCTTACTGTAAAATATAAGATCTACATTTACCTGTCTTGTCTCTAGTTTTGAAGGCAGGTCTCCAGTGCTTACTGTAAAATATAAGGTCTACATTGCCCTGTCTTGTCTCTAGTTTTTAAGGCAGGTCTCCAGTGTCTTACTGGAAAATATAAGGTCTACATTGCCCTGTCTTGTCTCTATTGTTGAAGGCAGGTCTCCAGCGCATTATTGGAAAATATAAATTCTGCATTATTGTGTTTCTTCACTAGTTTTGAAGGCTCGTCTATAGCACCCTACTGGAAATATATTTCTAGATCACTCTGTCTTATCTATTGTTGAAATTCTATTCTCCAACACACTGGAAAATATAAGGTATTGTCCCTAAAAATTCAGAAGAAATTTCTCTGCAATAGAGGAGCTTTTACACTCACCTTTTTGGCGGTCCATGTCTTCTACCTTTTCTTTGTTCCAGCACTGTAGCCTCTGTAAACACCTTCACTATTTGACATTTCTGCCAGTGTTTGACTGCCTGTGTCTCCATCGATCCTCCAACCCTTAGGTCACTGCTGACTCCTGTAAGGTCCTAGGAGTCAGAGGATGCAACCTCAGTACCTATGTGGTTTACATAGACTGCATCACTGAAATGGAGGAAAGCTAGATGACACAAGCTGCTGGGGAGGTAAGTATTCTCAATTTGTTTCAGCCATTTGCTCTGGTATGAGATACTTAGTGGATATTTTAAGATGTTATTTCTTGCTATACCATATCTGCTTCAAGAGCAGTGTCCAGAATTGTTGTCTATCTGTAGGTCAGACCTGAAAGAAATTCATAATCATGTTTCCATATGTTTGTGGTCAAACCTCTCTCATTTCTGTATCTCAGCAGAAAATTTCCTTTCTTCCCTAATAAACTGCGCTTGTTCTTTGTTCCAACTAAATATCTCATCTTCCTTTTCCAGACACAACATGAATCTCAGAATTGTTGATTTCAGTGTGATTACAAGCCATGAAAGAGTTTGCGTATCTCAAGCTTTGTACAGATTCCACCTGGAAGCGGGACAACAGTCAAACAAGGTCAGAGTTCACAAATTCAGCAGGTCATTTAAGTAAGTGTGTGAAACACAAAGTGCTGTTGTTGGCCATGGATGACAGGGTAAAGTTGGAGAGCACTTCGAGATAGACTTTAGCTGTAAATTTATTAAAGGGAACTCAAAATACATCTCTTTTAAGTGGCTGAACTCCTCTGAAAAATACAATCTGAGAAAATTAAAATATTATAGTATTGACAATATTTTGTATCTTGCTAAGACCAGCATCTAATAGCATTCCAAAACACTAAGGCCGCGTACACACGATCAAATCTGTCTGCTGGAAACGGTCTGCTAGACCGTCCCAGCAGACAGATTCGATCGTGTGTACGGGCGAGCCGACGGATTTGGCCACCCGACAGATTTCAAAGCATGCTTTGAAATCTATCGGGTGGGAACCCGTCCGCCCGACATGTCTGCTGGTTAGTACACTTACCAGCAGACATGTCGTCTCGCACCGGCGCCGAATGGATTCGGCGCATGCGCGGAAGTTTTTTACTTCCTGGTGCGGTGACGTGGCGGCGTCAACGTCACCGCCACGTCACCGACACGTCAGCGCGCCGTCTGCTGGCGGGGATTTTGGTTTGCTCGTGTGTACACGCGAGCAAACCAAAATCCAAAGAGACAGATTTGTTCAAATCGGTCGGACAGACCGTTTTGAACAAATCTATTGCCTCGTGTGTACGAGGCCTAAGAGGGTATTGTGGACAAAGAGTTTTATTGGTAGTTGAAGAGTTGTAAATATAGGGGTAGATTCACATAGAGATACGACGGTGTATCTACTGATACACCGTCGTATCTGTGAGATCCGACGCTCGGATCTATGCGGCTGATTCCTCGAATCAGGTTCCGCATAGATCTCCCTTAGAGCCGACTGGTGTAAGTGAGTTACACTGTTGGATCTTAGGCTGCAATCTCCCGCCGTCCGCTAGGTGGTTCTGTTATTATGCGCAACGAATATGCAAATGAGGAGAACCGCCGATTCAGAAACGAACGCCCGGCCGTCGCTTTTTTTTTACGTCGTTTGCGTTTGTCTTTTTCCGGCGGATCGTTACCCCTGCTATATGCGGGGTAAGTGCGGCGTATCCTATGTTAAGTATGGCCGTCGTTCCCGCGTCGAGTTTTTAATTTTTTACATCGTTTACGTAAGTCGTTCGGGAATAGGGCCATACGTTAATTGCGTTAACGTCGAAAACAATGACGTCCTTGCGACGTCATTTGAAGCAATGCACGCTGGGAAATGTAGCCGGCGGCGCATGCGCAGTACGATCGGCGCGGGGACGCGCGTGATTTAAATAGTAAACTCCCCCTAGCCGCGGAATTTGCATTCCGCCGGGGGATTTACGATCCGCCAGGGCAACTTACGAGGCAAGTGCTTTATGAATACAGCACTTGCCTCAAAAACTGGTGCAGGCGGATCGTAAAAAAGATAGATCACGCGGATCAAAAGATCCGCTGATCTATGTGAATCTACCCCATAGGGCCAGATTCAGCAAGACTTGCGCTGGAGTAATTTGATATGCGCCGCGTAACTGTGAAGATGCGCCGTCGTTTCTATGTGGCCGTACCCACCAAACTAGATGCGACAGAAAACGGGCCATTTCCGATCGGCTTAACTTTCCGACGCCAGAGTCTCGTCAGCGCATAATTTCGCTTGGCGCATCAGCCGCGCCTATTGATTTCCCCTGCAAATATGCAAATGAGGGAGATTTCCCGATTCGCGAACAGATTAGCACCATACGCTGGCTACATGCGCCGCGCGTATCTCGTCCGTCCGGCGCAAAGTTATTTCTACAAATAGCTGCTTTATCTTTACTCCAGACGGCCTCAGGTCAGCAGGAGAGCAGCTACAGCAGCGTTACCAACGATAAGAGCTAGCTGAGCACCCCCACTTGCAGGACAACACCTCTGTCCATGCTTGTCTGTCAACTTTTACAGCCATGGAGGAAGACATCATAGGTCTCCATAGCCGAGATGACGGCTGACAGCTCCTGGCCTTTAGAGTTCAGCTTTCTCCTGTGTGTTTGCGGGGAACGGGAGCAGCCATCTCAGAACAAAAGTAACTTCACTGCGGGGAGGGGGAACAGGATATACTTTAGTGCCGGAATGGCGCATCTACAGGCGCATTTAAACGCCCAACGGAACGCATTGCGCTGACGTTTCCCGTGAAGTGGTGCCGACGGAAGTTGTGAGCATGCGCACAAGGGGGCCGAGTGAAGCCTCACTTACTGCGCATGCTCCGTGGATGATGCGCTGAACGTAAGCCTCTGCGCTGGGCTCCGCCCATCATTTACATATGATCACACCCACTTCCACTTGCGTCGGGTTACGCCAGCGCATTATCGTTACTCTGGCGCAAGTTTACGCGCAACTGCTATGTGAATAACAGTACTTGCGCCGAAAGTGTCGGCGGAGTAACGTAAATGAGAAACGTTACTCCAAAGTAAAGAAGCGCCCATCTACCTGAATCTGGCCCATAGTATTTATTTTACAAATGCATGCTTGCTAAGTTAGTATTACTGCCCATACATGGATTCCTGCTGCGTGTGCTAAAATTTGAGCAGCGGGTGACCCTGATGACACTACCTGGCTGGACAGACTTCAGAAAACTGATAGAGCTTGTCAGAAAATTCTTGGACGAACAATGACTGTAGCCAATCAGATGCAGTGATTGTTAGAAAACCAGCAGTGGTGATTCCTCCATCTTTGTTTAGGCCTCGTACACACGATCGGACATATCCGATGAAAACGGTCCGCGGACCATTTCCATCGGATATGTCCGATCGGGAGTTTGATCCGATGGCGTGTACACACCATCGGATCAAATTCCCCGCCGCCGGACGGCGCAGTGACGTGGCGGTGACGCGGCGGTGACGTTGACGCCGCCACGTCACCGCCACGTCACCGCACCAGGAAGTTAAACACTTCCGTGCATGTGCCGAATCCATTCGGCGGCGGCGCGGCGGCGGTGGGGGACGACATGTCTGCTGGTAAGTGTACTAACCAGCAGACATGTTGGGCGGACAGATTCCCACCGGATAGATTTCAAAGCATGCTTTGAAATCTGTCAGGTGGAGAAATCTGTCCGCTAGCCCATACACACGAGCGGAGATGTCTGCTGAAACGGTCCATCGGACCGTTTTCAGCGGACATATCCCCTCGTGTGTACGAGGCCTTAGTGTTGATGTGGGAATTTATTGAATTCCCTCATTCAGCACAGGGGGCTGTAGTAATCCGAAGAACTGCTAAAACCACTGGCAGGTAGGGTTTTTATAACAGAAGAAGGTCTCTTCTGTCATAAATGCACCCCCCCTGTCTGTCAGTGGGTAGCAGAGGCGGCTCTCTAATTAGGCAAATTATGCGGCTGCCTTAGGCCCCGCAAAGTCAGGTGCCTCGCAAAGTCAGGGGCCCCGTGCGGCCGCCTAATTTGCCCATGCCTCACCCTTTTCTGGCTATTTTCGTTCCCCCGCGCGGCCGCGAGCTCCACTTTGTATGGCAGAGAGAGAGCCGAGTCAGCCGTCATCTCTCCCTGCAGTCCCCGGCTGCCTGGTCATCTCACACACCCACATTGCAGACAGAGTGAGACGAGTGTACTGAGCCCGCCCCCTCCTCCTCGTGCTGTGTGATGTTTCCTGTGTACACAGAGGAGGAGGGGGAGGAAGAAGGAGACTCACCATGCTGCTGAGAAAAGCTGCTCGTCTGACAAAATGACACATGTCCTGATGCAAAGTAAGTGAGCCTTCCAGAAGGGGGGGGGGATTGGTAATGCCTACGGTTTACAGTTTACTTTGAGTAATTTTGGGGGAGAGGATATGTTCTAGGGGGCACTTTATGACGTTTGCTGCAAGAGGGCTTGGATATGAAATCCACCCCCTTAGCACATATCCCCCCCCCCCCAAAGAGATGTGGCAAATTGCTCCAGGTGCCCATACTAATGCCCCCTTTCCAGGCAAGTTAGCAAAGTGTGGGTTCCAGGTCACAGGTCCAGGTTCACACTGAAAAACACAGGAACACGCTGTGCGTTCTGTGCAATTTCAGCCCAATTATGTCCGCACATGTCTGCAGTCTCTGACTAAGGATTTGTTCCAGGTTTTTCACACAGCCCATGTGCAGAGCCCACCAGGAAGTCAGCATTGCGCTAATCACAGGCAGTGAGACATTGTCCCGGTGCGCAGCTGCAGAGATCGGGAAATGTCTCGCTGTCTGTGATTAGCGCAACACAGTGACAACTTCCCGGGGGGCTCTGCACGTGGGCTGTGCAAACACGCCGGAGCTCATCCTTCTATCTGACCATCTCCAATTGTATGTGTGCAGTCTCTGACCATCTCCAGTAGTATGTCTGCAGTCTCTGACGATGTCTTGTATCAAGTATGCAGTCTCTGACAATCTCCTGTAGTATGTATGCAGTCTCTGACCATCTCCTGTATCATGCCTGCAGTCTCTGACCATCTCTTGTACCATGTCTGCAGTCTTTGATTATATATTGTACCATGTCTGCAGTCTCTGGCCATCTCTTGTAACATGTCATTGTCTGCAGTCCCTGACCATCTCTTGTACCATGTATGCAGTCTATGACCATCTCCTGTACCATGTATGCAGTCTATGACCATCTCCTGTACCATGTATGCAGTCTCTGACCATCTCCTGTATCATGTATGCAGTTTCTGACCATCTCTTGTACCATGTCTGCAGTCTCTGACCATCTCTTGTACCACATATGCAGTCTCTGACCATCTCCTGTGGTATGTATGCAGTCTCTGACCATCTCCTGTAGTATGTATGCAGTCTGACCATCTCTTGTACCATGTCTGCAGTCTCTGACCATCTCTTGTACCATGTCTGCAGTCTCTGACTATCTCTTGTACCATGTCTGCAGTCTCTGACCATCTCTTGTACCATGTCTGCAGTCTCTGACTATCTCTTGTACCATGTCTGCAGTCTCTGACCATCTCTTGTACCATGTCTGCAGTCTCTGACCATCTCTTGTACCATATCTGCAGTCTCTGACCATCTCTTGTACCATATCTGCAGTCTCTGACCATCTCTTGTACCATATCTGCAGTCTTTGATTATATCTTGTACCATATCTGCAGTCTCTGACCATCTCCTGTATCATGTCTGCACACTCTCTGACCGTCTCTTATCATGTATGCAGTCTCTGACCATCTCCTGTAGTATGTATGCAGTCTGACCATCTCTTGTACCATGTCTGCAGTCTCTGACCATCTCTTGTACCATATCTGCAGTCTCTGACCATCTCTTGTACCATATCTGCAGTCTCTGAACATCTCCTGTATCATGTCCGCACACTCTCTGACCGTCTCTTTTATCATGTATGCAGTCTATGACCGTCTCCTGTAGTATATCTGCAGTCTCTGACCGTCTCCTGTAGTATATCTGCAGTCTCTGACCATATCCTGTAGTATATCTGCAGTCTCTGACCATCTCCTGTAGTATATCTGCAGTCTCTGACCATCTCATGTAGTATGTATTTTTAGCGTTAATTTTTAACGCTTGAATTATTTTTCCCATTATGGGAGATAGTGGGGCCTCATATCTAAGGTTTGCCTAAGGCCTCACCAAGCCTAGAGCCGCCTCTGATCTCTTGTATCGTGTATGCAGTCTCTGACCATTTCTTGTATCGTGTATGCAGTCTCTGACAATCTCCTGTAGTATGTATGCAGTCTCTGACAATCTCTTGTACCATCTCTGCTCTCTCTGACCATCTCTTGTATCATGTATGCAGTCTTTGATTATATCTTGTACCATGTCTGCAGCCTCTGACCATCTCTTGTACCATGTCTGCAGTCTCTGACCATCTCTTGTATCATGTATGCAGTCTCTGACCATCTCTTGTATCATGTATGCAGTCTCTGACAATCTCTTGTATCATGTCCGCACACTCTCTGACCATCTAGTGTAGTATTTCTGCAGGCCCAGACCATATATTGTATTATGGCCCGCACAGTCTCTGACCATCTTTTATAACATATCCTTACAGTCTCGTAGTGTAATATAGGATGAAAATGAGAGCCATCAAGCTGGAGCCTAGAGAGAACTATTTGACTGAGCCCTGCACGGTTGGTCAGTAACAGCATAGCAAGGCCAATCTGAGGGGATCACTGATGTAGGGGGCAGGGAATACAGTAAAGTAAGGAGGCACTGATATAAAGGTTCACCGTTGTATAAGTAAGCCCCCCCCCCCTTACCTTAGTGCGTTCACTCTGGGGAAGGTGCTCTATGGTGACCAGAGTCCCATAGTTCATAGGATTCAAGGCTCTTTATATATGCAATTTTTAGCGTTAATTTTTAACGCTTGAATTATTTTTCCCATTATGGGAGTTAGTGGGGCCTCATATCTAAGGTTTGCCTAAGGCCTCACCAAGCCTAGAGACGCCTCTGGTGGGTAGTGTCATCTGAGCCGCACATGCACAGCCACATTTACAGGCCACTCTGTGTGCCGCGGCAATGTGACTCCCATGCGCATGAGTGATGTCACCTTGGCCCAGCCATTCAAGTGACTGAAGTTGTGAAACCCGGAAGGAAGACCGGCCGAACATGGAAGTGCCGAGGAGGCGTGACAGGGCTGCGTTGAAGGGCCCCATTTGTAGGTAAGTCTGTCGTAATGTACTAGTATACAGTCCATAATAGTATATTACGACTTAAACCTGAAGAAGGCCCATTTTCTTACATTATTACTAGGGTTGTCCCGATACCGATACCGGTATCGGTATCTGGACCGATACCGAGAATTTACGGGAGTACTCGTACTCTCGCAAATACCGCCGATACCAAAATAGAGTACTTTTTTTTTTTTTTTTTAACCACTTAAGGACCGCCTACTGCACATTTACGTCGGCAGAATGGCACGGCTGGGCACATCAACGTATATACTGTATACGTTGATTTTAGTACCGAGCCGTGGGTCGCGGGCGCACGCCCGCGGGCGCGCGCCCGCGACCCGGTCCGAAGCTCCAGGACCGGGACCGCGGGATTCGCGGACCCGATCGCCACTGGAGTGCGGCGATCCGTCCCTGGAGCGGAAGAACGGGGAGAGCCGTGTGTACACACGGCTTCCCCGTGCTTCTCTGTGGCCGCAGCATCGATCGCGTCATCCCTGTAATAGGGGGACGCGATCGATGACGTCACACCTACAGCCACACCCCCCTACAGTTGTAAACACACACATTAGGTCACACATCCCCTACAGCGCCACCTGTGGTTAACTCCCAAACTGCAACTGTCATTTCCACAGTAAACAATGCAATTTAAATGCATTTTTTGCTGTGAAAATGACAATTGTCCCAAAAATGTGTCAAAATTGTCCGAAGTGTCCGCCATATTGTCGCAGTCACGAAAAAAATCGCTGATCGCCGCTATTAGTAGTAAAAAATAAATAATTAATAAAAATGCAATAAAACTATCCCTTATTTTGTAAACGCTATAAATTTTATAGTGACTGAAGTTGTGAAACCCGGAAGGAAGACCGGCCGAACATGGAAGTGCCGAGGAGGCGTGACAGGGCTGCGTTGAAGGCCCCATTTGTAGGTAAGTCTGTCGTAATGTACTAGTATACAGTCCATAATAGTATATTACGACTTAAACCTGAAGAAGGCCCATTTTCTTACATTATTACCAAAATAGAGTACTTTTTTTTTTTTTTTTTTAACCACTTAAGGACCGCCTACTGCACATTTACGTTGGCAGAATGGCACGGCTGGGCACATCAACGTATATATACGTTGATTTTAGTACCCAGCTGTGGGTCGCGGGCGCACGCCCGCGGGCGCGCGCCCGCGACCCGGTCCGAAGCTCCAGGACCGGGACCGCGGGATTTGCGGGATTATTTTGTAAACGCTATAAATTTTGCGAAAACCAACAGATAAACGCCTAAACTGAGGAAAAAATATTTTTTTTTTATATATTTTTGGGGGATATTTATTATAGCAAAAAGTAAAAAATATTGCATTTTTTTTAAAATTGTCGCTCTATTTTTGTTTATAGCGCAAAAAATAAAAACCGCAGAGGTGATCAAATACCACCAAAAGAAAGCTCTATTTGTGGGGAAAAAAGGACGCCAATTTTGTTTGGGAGCCACGTCGCACGACCCCGCAATTGTCAGTTAAAACGAAGCAGTGCCGAATCGCAAAAAGGGGCAAGGTCCTTTACCTGCATTTTGGTCCGGGTCTTAAGTGGTTAAACGAGCAGGCTGCTGAGCGTTAGAAAGGGAGCTTAGAAGGGGTGGCGACTGGCGAGCGATCATCCTAATTGGTTGCGGCAGTTTAGAAGGGGGTGGAGCGAGCGGAAGCGACATCCTAATTGGTTGGTGGCACTGGTACTGTGTATGTGACTGAGTTCCTGGTAAGCGGGCGTAATAGCAGCGTAATAGCGGCAGCTGACAAGGGGTGGACACTGGATAGAGCAGCGGCAAACATCGGGAGGTATGTCTATGTGACGTTTTTTTAACTCACCTCGCTCGAGCGTGCATACTGGGGGCGGAGAGCAGCAGCAGCTGAGGGGTGGAGAGAGCGCCAAAGAGCAGCCAATTGTTGTTCGTTTTCCTCCTCGCCTCGTGCTGCTAAATTATGAGGGGTGGAGAGTGGCCGGAGAGAGGGAGGAGAGTGGGCGGAGAGAGGGAGGAGAGTGGGCGGAGAGAGGGAGGAGAGCAGGCGGAGAGCAGGACCAGGACGAACATCATAGCAGCAGTCAGCCCTCGCCAGCCCTCGCCGAGCAAGTAAGATTTAATGTAGAATTGTAGAGACTAGAGAGTGAGACAGTGATAAATAAGCTGAATGAATTGAATAGGAATACCAAGTGTCTAGTAATACAGTAGTGCACACAGAGGCAAGCTATGTGTAGTTGGTTTCCTTGCCACTGCCAGAAGTTGTCAGTCACTGCACTGCATTATATGGGGGACATACATGGCTGCAATATGGGGGACCATACATGGCTGCAATATGGGGGACCATACATGGCTGCAATATGGGGGACCATACATGGCTGCAATATGTGGGGGACCATACATGGCTGCAATATGTGGGGGACCATACATGGCTGCAATATGTGGGGGACCATACATGGCTGCAATATGTGGGGGACCATACATGGCTGCAATATGTGGGGGACCATACATGGCTGCAATATGTTGGGAACATGGCTGCAATATGTGGGGGGACATGGCTGCATTTGGGGTATCGGTATCGGTATTCGGTATCGGCGACTACTTGAAAAAAAGTATCGGTACTTGTACTCGGTCCTAAAAAAGTGGTATCGGGACAACCCTAATTATTACAAAGACTTTACTTTGTAAAGCAGTGCTTTAATATTTATGGTTAGCGTATGTTTTTTCGCTTTCTATTCAAAATTATTATCAAAAGCCTTATTTGAACTCATCCTAATCTTTGAAAATTTTAAAGAAAATACTTTAAATAATTGTTATTATCTGCTTTGTGTAGATGTGCTGCATAGGATTTTTTTTCTTTAGAGAAGTCTACGGGGTCAAATGCGCATTCACGTGCAGGGATTGTGACAGGAAGCTAAGATTCCCGAGATTCATGAAAGCATACAATTTGTTCAGGGGGAAGGGTAATCAAAAAGGAAACCTGTACTTTAAAAGTAGCTTTTAAAAATAAGCTTCAGGCAAACAGCTACATACATTCACTGATAAAATACTGCTCTACCTCTCAAAGGATTTTATTTAAGTCCATCCAGCCCTGCAGCGCTGCCCTGACAGCATACCCGATACCTGCTGCCGTTAAAGCAGGGGTCCTCAAACTACGGCCTGCGGGCCACATGCGGCCCGCGGAGGACTCTAAACCGGCCCGCCCGACCCTGACAGGCAATGCCGGTTACACAGCGATCCTCGCTGTGTCACGGAGATCAGTTCAGGCGCGCTATGATAAATGTCCCGCCCTCCTCCTCCAAGACTAGCTCGTGTGATAGAACCAGTGTGCTGTCTGTCACACAAGCTGGTCTATGAGGAGAAGGGCGGGACATTTATCATAGCGGCAGAAACTGTCAGCAACATTGTGAGCACAGCGTGACAGAGCCGGACGGACCGTGACGCAGCACAGTAAGGAGAAGGCTGTGAGGGGGGTCTTGGTGTACAATAGTGAGTGAGGAAGGGGGGGGGGGTCTTGGCTTGCGATGATAGAGATGATAATGATTTTGTGACTCTGTGATATGAGGGCTCTGTGATATGAGGGGGGCTCTGTGATATGTGGGGGGCTCTGTGATATGTGGGGGGCTCTGATATGATGTGATATGGGGGCATCTGTGATGTGGGGGACTCTGTGATGTGGGGGACTCTGTGATGTGGGTGACTCTGATGTGGGGGACTCTGTGATGTGAGGGACTCTGTGATGTGAGGGACTCTGTGATATGAGGGGCTCTGTGATATGAGGGGATCTGTGATGGGGGGAGACTCTGTAATATGGGGGGGGGGACTATGTGATGGGGGGCTGTAATATTTGGGGAGTCTGTGAGTTTCTTTGTATTTGTTTAGATATTTTTTTCAAACTGTAGTCCGGCCCCCCAACAGTCTGAGGGACCGTGAACTGGCCCCCTGTTTAAAAAGTTTGAGGACCCCTGCGTTAAAGTATAACTTAAAGCAAAACTTTATTTTTCGTTTTGGATAGAGTGCAGAGGGATTTGAACGCTTGTCCGTTTTTATTGTTGTTTGTGCCCTCGTTAAGAAGATTAACCCTCTCAATTTGTCCTGTTTGCCATTATCATTGAAAGTGAAAGAAAATCCAATAGAGAGAAACATTTTTAATTGGGACACTAGTTCTGGTTACCTGGGGGTCCCAAAAGAATTCCCTTAATTTACTGGGATTTCCACTCAGTTCCTCTTGGGCTTTGGGATAGGAAGGGAAAGGAAATCTCAACAATGGGACACAAATAGTGAAAAAAATTCTGACACGTGGTATAACCCTCCTTTGCTTTATCCAAAAAAAAAAAAAAAAGTTTTGCCTATACTTCTACTTTAACCACTTAAGACCCGGACCAAAATGCAGGTAAATGACCTTGCCCCTTTTTGCGATTCGGCACTGCGTCGCTTTAACTGACAATTGCGCGGTCGTGCGACATGGCTCCCAAACAAAATTTGTGTCCTTTTCTTCCCACAAATAGAGCTTTCTTTTGGTGGTATTTGATCGCCTCTGCGATTTTTATTTTTTGCGCTATATACAAAAATAGAGCGACATTTTAGAAAAAAAAACAATATTTTTTACTTTTTGTTATAAGAAAAATCAAATAAACTAAATTTTAGTCAAACATTTAGGCCAAATTTTATTTAGCCACATGTCTTTGGCAAAAAAAATCGCAATAAAAAAAAAATAGCTACCTAGCGGGAACAGCGTCACTAATACAGCGATCAGAAAAATGATCGCTTAGTGACGCTGGCAATAGGGAGTGAAAGGGTTAACTAGGGCGGTGATCAAGGGGTTAAAACTTTATTAGGGGGGGGTACGGGGCTACCCTGAACCTAACACTAACTGACTGTCACACTGACACTAAATACAGTAATCATACATGTATAATTACTGCATTTAGTGACACTGTGACAGGGGGGGAGGGGGGGCGATCGCGGGGGTTTAAATGTGTTTATGTGTAGTGTGTGTGTCAGTGTAGTGTTGTGCAGACTTACTGTGTGATGTGATCTCTCCTCAGCGGTGGATGAAAAAAACGCTGAGGGGAGAGATCACATCGCTTCCTCCTTCCTGTGTTTACACAGGAGGAGAAAGTGACAGACAGGCGGGCGTGCGCATTGGCTGGGAGCGATCCGGAGGGGGCGGACAAAAACGAACCGCCGCCCCCTCTGCACAGATCGCTCATACAGCCGCAGGGACCGCCGCATGTACCAGGGGGGGGGGTCCCGATCAGACCGGGACTTGTACTCCCGCAAATACCCCTGATGCCTAAATAGAATACTCCCCCCCCCCCGCCGCCGCCGCTACCGCCGCCGCACCGCACCATCGTCGCATCCCCGCCGCTTAGTTAATACGGGCGGGGAAGATAACAGCTTTCATTTGAATAGCTGTATCGTTTCCCGCCGCGCCGCACATAGACACTCCCCCTTGCTCGTGACAGATCCCGAGCAAGGGGGAGTGTCTATATGCCGCGTGACATAGCTGCATATATGGGGGTGACATGGCTGCATATATGGGGGATATGGAGGTGACATAGCTGCATATATGGGGGTGACATGGCTGCATATATGGGGGATATGGAGGTAACATAGCTGCATATATGGGGGTGACATGGCTGCATATGTGGGGGACATGGCTGCATTTGTGGGGGGACATGGCTGCATTTGTGGGGGGATATGGCTGCATTTGTGGACACATTTAAAAAAAAAAGTATCGGTATTCGGTATCGGCGACTACTTGAAAAAAAGTATCGGTACTTGTACTCGGTCCTAAAAAAGTGGTATCAGGACAACCCTAGTATTTGTAGCTGCTGGCTATTAATATTTTTTTTACAGTGGAGCTCCACTTTAAGTATCAATAACAAATCAAAAAGTGCACATGGGTTTTAATGGCAGTGGATACAAAAACATGGTTTATGCTTTAAATGTTCTTAATTTAAATATATAATAAAACTATATAAAAAGGAGAATTGTTTGTTTTATAAAAAATGGATTCTAAAACATATAAGGGTTGATTTACTAAAACTAGAGAGTTCAAAATCTCTATGCTGTAATGTTGCCTGCCTCAAAGCCTCCAACCCTCTACCTCAAGAACTATATATCATACATAGGATAATCAACTGCTAAACTCTGCACATGGCTTTTGACAATCACTATTGCAGATAGATTCTTCAGTATTCGAGAAGAATAACGTGCACTTTTTCCCCCTTAAAATCAGGGGAAAATCGCGGGTGCGCGTTATACGCCGATCCCCGCTGTCTCTGAGAGCCGCAGCCTAGAGCCAAGCTCAGTGTACTGCGCACTCGGCTAGGCTCGGCCACGCTCGGCTCCACTCGCAGCCACGCGAGAGGAGCTGAGAGGAGCCGAGAGAAGCTGAGACAAGCCGAGAGGAGCCGAACACACTGGAAATCTGGCTCCTCTCGGCTTGGCCGAGGTGCCAAATCCAAAAACAAACACTGCTGCAACCCCCGGGCAAGGTGTGGATGGACTCGCAGACGGACACCCACAAGGCTGGACGAACCCTGCGCAAGGCTGCAGACGGACACCTCCAAAGCCGCAGTTGCAGGGCAAAAATGTAAGGTTTTTTTCCCCTTAAACTACCTTTCTAAGCTTGGGGTGCGCGTTATACGCCGGCGCGCGGTATACCCCGATAAATACGGTATGTACTTACAGATTTCCAGTTTTCGTGGGTAATTTATATACATCCTCTTTGTATAGTAATGGTCTTGTAATAGTGCAGGATACCTGGAGTACCCCCCTTTGTACCCGATGATTGGTCAATGGTGGTGCTTGGCTGAGCGTCTATTGGAGAATGCTATTGCTGCATATGTTTCTTTTATACCTATACCATATTCTAATGTAAGTATTTCCTATTCGGCGAATGCCTACCTACGTGCCATTCTGGTGTTCCAGTGCTGGTACGGGACACGAGGTAAATGAATGATAATTTGGATTTGGATAGTGGGACAAATGTGTTTGACAGGGGAGGGAAGCTTATTTGGAGGGAAGATAAGGGAACGATCGCTGGAAGAATAGTCTAATTACAGTAGGTGACTGCGATATTGTGTCAATCTCGCTCCTTTTCTCGGCGAGATTGACCACCTACGAGCCCCGTCTTGGGAGCCAGTGCCGAGCCGGCTCGCCGGGATGGAAAAAAGCCGACATATAAGTGGCGGGGATCCAATTTGGATTCCCGCCAATTCTAGATGCTGTGTTTGGTAGGGAGAACTCCACGAGCATACCAGGCCCTTAGGTCTGGTATGGATTGGAAGGAAAACCCCCTACTCAGAAAAAACGGCGTGGGAGTTCCCCTAAAAATCCATAGCAGACCCGTATCCGAGCACGCCGCCCGGCCGGTAAGGAAAGAAGTGGTGACGACATAATTACCCCGTCCCCTTATGTCGTCACCACCCGGAGCATGCTGGGACTGTGACGTCATAAGAGGCCAATATAAATCGTTGCGCACCGCACATCCGGCATTACAGCGGAAAGGAGCATCGAGTCAACATCAGAAGAAAAGAAGAGGGAAAAAGGCGACGAGAAAGAGCTTCAAAGAAGATAGCGGTGGCGTGGCCCGGCAGAAGGATGAAGGCACCGGAGAGCGGGAGGAGAACCGGGGAGCACAGAGACGACACCAGAGAGCAGAAGAAGAGAGCAGAAAAGACGAAAGATGACCCCCAAAGTCAGAAGAAGACCCCCGGAGAGCGGAGAAGTCGGAAGAAGACCCCCGGAGCTGACTAATAAATGGTTTTAAAAACCTGGGTTGAGTGTTTATTTTTTGACACTTTTCCTCCAGGTTAATGGGTACCCCATACTCATTCACCTAGGGTGGGGGGCCGGTATCTGGGGGCACCCTTATTAAAGGGGGCTCCCGGATTCCGATAAGCCCTTGCCCGCAGACCCCGACAACCAACGGCCAGGGTTGTCAGGAAGAGGCCCTGTTCTTATCAACATGGGGACGGAGTGCTTTGGGGTGGGGGGGCCGCCCATGTTGAGGATGTGTGACCTGGTACGGCTCAGGAGAGGGGGGCACTCGCTCGTCCCCACTCCTTTCCTTACCGGCCGAGCGGCGTGCTCGGATACGGGTCTGATATACATTTTTGGGGAACCCCCACGCCGTTTTTTCGGCATAGGGGGTTCTCCTTACAATCCATACCAGACCTAAGGGCCCGGTATGCTCCTAAAGGGGAACCCATGCCGGTTTTTTATTTAAAATTTGGCGTGGAGTTCCCCCTCATGATTCATACCAAACACAGCGTCTAGAATTGGTAGGAATCCAAGTTGGATCCCCGTCATTTCTATCTCGTGCTCGCTGAAATTTGCTTTTCCTATTGCAGCGAGTGCGAGATGTCGGCACCCTGTCGCCGAGAACCAGCGCGATGTGGTCGTGCTGGAAACACATTCTTGCGGACAGGTACTGTATAAGGAATGAGGAACTACCTACGGTTTTTATGATATATTATGTCTATTGTATTTGTATGTTTCAGGGGTGGGAAGGGAAATGTGAATTTGTAGATGTATAATAGAAAATTATTTAATAAAGATATGAAGTAAAAAACATATTGTACTATGATCTTTTGTATGATTATATTGTAGACATATGCAGCCATTTCTTCCCTGAAGAAGGAAGGAACACAAATTTCTGAAAAGCGTAGGCATGGAAGGTGAACATCCACAAGATTTTTCACCGTATCAGGGCCAACATGATATTCTAATTTATCCAAGCTTTAGGGTGCTCTAGGTATATGTATCTTTGATGTCCTCATGTAATGGATTTTATCATGTGACGTAGTATAGACCATGTGGTCACCCTTCTTTTATCAATTCTAATAACATGCTGTAAACTTTTTTTCACATTCTGCCTTAAAAGTTCCAATTGGGGTAATTATTTTATACATAATAACAAATATAGAGCTACGATAATTTGTTTCATTTACAGGTGAAACTTGAAAAATTTGAACATTGTGCAAAAAATCATTTATTTCACTAATGCAACTTAAAAGGTTAAACTAATATATGAGATAGACTCATTACATGCAAAGCAAGATATTTCAAGCCACAATTTGTCATAATTGTGATGATTATGGCTTACTGTACAGTAGGCATGTGCAAAAGTGAAAAATTCGTTTTGTTTCGTTTCGTTTCAATTCGTCATTTAATAAATTTCGTTAAGTTAGGTTCGTTACATGTGTTGAATTCGTTTTCGGAATCCGTTCGTTTCGACCGAATTTCGAAAAATCCGGTCGAAATCGAAAATATTTCGACCGTTTTTCGAATTCGTTCGTTTTCGACCGAATTTCGAAAAAAAAACGGTCGAAATCGAAAATATTTCAACCAGATTAGAAAACAAATAGTCTCTTTTCGAATAGAATTTTTTTCGAATTAAATCCGAAAATATTTTTTTTTTTTTTTTTTTTTTTTTTTTTTTTCGAATTCCGATCGAATTTAGTCTGCGGGTATTCGATTCGGAATCCTAAAAAAATTTTTTTCGATTTCGACCATTTTTTTTTTTTTTTTTTCGAAATTCGGTCGAAAACGAACGAATTCCGAAAACGGTCGAAATTTTTCGCTATTATAGCAATTCGGGAATTCGTATGCATCCGAATGTCCGAATAATGGAAAATTCGTCCGAATTTCGATTCGGAACGAAACGAAATGCACATGCCTACTGTACAGCTCATGAAAACCCCAAATCCACAATCTCAGAAATGTTGAATATTGTGAAAAGGTGCAATATTCTAGGCTCAAAGTGTCCCACTCTAATTAGCTAATTAAGCCATAACACCTGCAAAGGGTTCCTGAGCCTTTAAATGGTCTCTCTGGTCTGGTTCAGTAGGAATCACAATCATGGGAAAGACTGCTGACCTGACAGTTGTGCAGAAAACCATCATTGACACACTCCATAAAGGATGGAAAGCCCCAAGAGGTAATTACAAAACAATGTTCCCAAAGTGCTGCATCAAAGCACATTAATAGAAAGTTATGTGGAAGGGAAAAGTGTGGAAAAGTGTGGAAGAAAAATGTCCAAAAGTAGCAGGGATGACCGTAGCCTGGGGAGTATTGTCAGGAAAATGCCATTCAAAAGGCTTGGGATTGCAGATGAGGCATCTTTTAAGCGCTTTACAGACTTCTTTTAACGCCAAAGCACCTGAAACATGTACTCAGGTACTCTGATGGGCTGGTGACAGGTACTCAAGCACTCTGATGGTCTGCAGATAGGTACTCGGGTACTCTGATGGGCTGGTGACAGGTACTCGGTTATTCTGAGGGGTTTGACAGGTACTCAGGTACTTTGATGGGCTGGTGACAGGTACTCTGATGGGCTGGTAAAGGGACCTCTTTATTACAGGGGGCAATCATGTGTTTTACTTTTTACTATAGATGGTAACTAGATGTTACCTCAATCTCCTCCTCACACATGATCAGTGTGTGAGGAGGAGAACAGGGTAACAGCTGGTTTTGCCGCGGTTTGATGACATTCTGTGACCGGCTTGATTGGACACAGCCAGTCGCGTGTTAAAGAGCATATTTCTTTGGCTCTTTTCCCCCGATCGGGATGGGCTGTGTCAGGGTGATATGCCTTGTCCCCAATTGCCATTCTGCTCGCCATTAGAGGTGTGCATGAGCACTGTGCAAGTGGACGGCGCATGTGACCGGCCCATCACATGGAAAAGAGACATTTTATTGGCTTTTTACACTGATCAGGGATGGGCTGTGTTCTGAGGGACACGCTTCATCCCTGATCGCCATGCTGTGGGCCCCGGGGGCCCTCAGGGGCGGCCAGAACCGGAGACCGTCATGTAATGTCCACCTGGAGGGAGGAGATGTTCCTGCCAGTGTCATTTAAAATGGCCCGGTATGAAAAGCGGTTAAGCACAGCAGAAATGTACAATCCACATAAATCATAAAAAATGGGTGTATGCAGCGATAGTAGCATATGCTAGTAGAATAAAATTAAAAGTAAGAGTCCATAGTGTTTAAAGTAAAGTCCTTGTTCAGGAAAGAAAGCTGGAATCACCCACGATGTAAACAGACACAATCAGATGAGCATAAAATTATCTTCCACCGAACATCAACACACATGCCTTTCTTGTACTTTATGTATGCACCTATGATCTTCCATTTGGTGAGACTACAAGACCCAGCCATCTATGATCGAATTTAAGTGGTTTTGTGGCGCTCTGGACATATCATGCTTGTTTGACTAGCTGTAATTTAGTGGTCCGTTTTCTTTGGTAAGCGGCCCAGTGTGTTGATGTTCGATGGAGGATAATTTCATGCTCACCTGATTGTGTCT
Organism: Rana kukunoris; assembly: GCA_029574335.1. NCBI lineage: Eukaryota > Metazoa > Chordata > Amphibia > Anura > Ranidae > Rana > Rana kukunoris. The sequence goes on from CM056051.1 coordinate 407,197,451, forward strand.
TAGTTTACACCAGAGGTCTCCAAACTGCGGCCTGGAGGCCAGATGCGGCGCTTTGCTTTCTTTTATCTTGCCCTTAGGGTACTATTTCATTCACTGACATGAATGATGGGCACAATTCCTCCCAATGACAGGGTGAAATTTCTCCCAATGACATCAGCATTGGGGCCCAATGACACCAATGATGGGGTGCAATTCCTCCCAATAAAACCAACAATAAAGCACACTGACACCAGTGATGGGGCATAATTCCTTCCAATGACACCAACAATGAGGCCCAATGATACCAATGATGGGGCACAATTCCTTCCAATGACACCAACAATGGGACCCAATGTCACAAATGACGGGGCACAATTCCTTTCAATGACACCAACAATAAAGCCCACTGACACCAGTGATGGGGCACAATTCCTTCCAATGACACCAACAATGAGACCCAATTATACCAATGATGGGGCAAAATTCCTTCCACTGACACCGGAGGACACTTTTTACTCCTGATAGCCACAGTCCGGCCGACCTAAAGTCTGAAGAACAGTAAACCGGCCCTTTGTTTGAAAAGTTTGGAGACCCCTGGTTTACACAGTAGGTGATGCCAGCTTCATTTTCTTTACTTGAAACACTATGGACTCTTACCTTTAATTGTATACTATTAGCGCTGCATACAACCATTTTTTATGCTTTTTTATTGTTGCCATACAATTTATGCCAGCTGCTTCTGTAATACCAGTGCAGTGATTAATCTTGAATTTATAATCCACATAAATCGAACACATTTCGGCCAAAGCCTTCCTCATGCTTCGGCGAAGGCTTTGGCTGAAATGTGTTAGCTAATGTGGATTGTACATTGCCATTGTGCTAAATAAATTCTGCAAGAAAAAGCTCTTGGTTTACCGGATATTTCTTCTATTATGGATTCACAGTGAACTACACAGGCAGTGCACCAACTCTGCTCATCAATTTTTATATAGCAGTAAAGCTTGGTTGAGTTATTCTTTATACTTCTAAACTATAAGGCCTCGTACACACGACCGAGGAACTCGTCAGAAAAGACACATGAGTTCCTTGTTAGGCTTGTTTAGAAACTTAACAAGCTGTCTTTGCGTACACACTGTCAAGACCAAATCTCCTCGTTCTCAAACGCGGTGCCTTCAACACATGCGACGGCTGGGGAAGTTCGATTCCACTGGCACAACCCTTGGGGCTGATTTTGCTAATCTCATGTTACTGCGTGTTAGGTAAAAGTTTGGTAAGAGACATTTGCACTTTTCAGTCTGTTACAGTGTGACAAAAATGTGCTATTTCCATGACAAACGCTACTTTTACCGAAGGTGTGCGGGTCTCTAAGCATACACACCAACGTGTTTCTTGTTGAAAACCAGCCCGACGAGGAACACGACGAGGAAATTGAGACTCCCGTCGAGGAAAAAGAGAACTTTCTCTCTTTTTTCCTCGTCAAGTTCCCCGACAGTTTTCTTAATGCAAATCATACACACGACCGGTTTCCTCGGCAAAAAACCTCTCCCACCAAGTTTCTTGATGGATTCTGTCGAGGAAACCGGTTGTGTGTACGCGGCCTAAGTTTAGTACTAGTTTTAGCTAAACTTAGGCTACAGGGAATATTTTTGTATTGACATTAGGGTTGTAAGGAGGTGAGTCATGCAATCACAATGACCAGCTAAATGCACAATTAAGAAATCACACAACTTTGTATAGTTGCAATTATTACACAATATTGCCACAATGTGCAATAGTATCTATCCCAATTCTGCGCATGCTATTCTTGCACATTTGGCACCTTACGTCAGTCCTACTGTTGTACTCTTGTGGTACAGAGAGGCAGTAAACCTGAATCACTAGCCTATCCTGCGATGGAAAGGAGTCTCTTGAGACAGGAGATAACTATCCATTTAAACAAAATGAAAGCAACTGAGTTGAATGGCAGTCAGTAAGATGCTGGATTAATTAGACTGCAGCTGAGATATTTCTCAAATGATGGAACAAAACATGATCTGCATCATTAGCGCTACAGATTTAGCTCCATGGTGAGAAAGGGGCTTAGCCTCTGTCACCCCACTGGCCCTAAAGGAATAAAGGAAGGAAACTCATGAACTTCCAACAGAATCATTGGGGGTTATTTACGAAAGGCAAATCCACTTTGCACTGAAAGTGCACTTGGAAGTACAATCGCTGTAAATCTATAGGGTAGATCTAAAACGCGGGGACGCTCTGCTGATTTTATTATCCAATCATGTACAAGCTAAAAAATTTTTTTATTTTCCTTGCATGTCCCCCTCAGATCTACAGCGGCTGCACTTCCAAGTGCACTTTCAAGTGCACTTGCAGTGCACTTGCAGTGCACTTGTAGTGAAAAGTGGATTTTCCTTTAGTAAACAACCCCCATTGTATTGCTGCAGTTTTGTCTAACTTTTCAGGGGTACAAGTCAGCCTTAATATAGGCTTACCTGTACAGGGTATACAACCATTTTAAAGTAGATCTAAACCCAATCACTAAAATCTCATATAAGCTTTACCATTGCAAAAGTTGCTTTTAAGGCATTTCATATTAGGAGGTTTTACAATTGTGCATTATCAGCCTGATACAAGATGGAGACTACAAGAGGCTGTGCTGGCACACATTGAATCAGTCTGGATTACCATTATTAGAGCATGCCCAGAGCAATCATGTGTAAATGTTGCAGCGTAGACAGGAAGTGGCTGAATAAGTTTGAAGGAAATCAGCAGCACTCATATGTGAAAAACTGATTTACCAATTTAAAAGAGTATTTTATGTGAAAAAAATGGCAGTTATTTATGATACACCCTGGGGTTGACTTACTAAAACTGAGAGTAGGGATGAGCCGCACACCCCCCGGTTCGGTTCGCAGCAGAAAATGCGAACAGGCAAAAAATTTGTTTGAACACACAAACACCGTTAAAGTCTATGAGACACGAACAGAAAAAATCAAAAGTGCTAATTTTAAAGGCTATTATCCAAGTTATTGTCATAAAAAGTGTTTGGGGACCTGGGCCCTGCCCCAGAGGACATACTGTATATCAATGCAAAAAAAAGTTTAAAAAAAATGGCAGTTTTTTCGGGAGCAGTGATTTTAATAATGCTTAACGTGAAACAATAAAAGTGAAATATTCCTTAAAATTTCATACCTGGGGGGGGGTATCTTTAGTATGCCTGTAAAGAAGTGCATGTTTCCCATGTTTATAACATTCCCTGCACAAAATGACATTTGTAATGGACAAAAAGTAATTTAAAACTACTCCCGCTATAATGAATTGTCGGGTCCCAGCAATACAGATAAAAGTAATTGAAAAATATGGCATGGGGTCCCCCCAAATTCCATTTCCAGGCAACAAAGCCTCCGTATTGGAGCACGGTCCACGCCAAGGGAGCTGACATCTTGCCCTCGGTGTGTCTTCCGGGGTTCGCGGCTCCGGCGCTGTGAGTGGCTGGAGCAGGGATGATGTCACTCCTGCGCAAGGTCCGGCAGCATCTGCCAGACCTTCAACCGGGCATTCAGAGCGCATGCGCCACTGACGTCAGCAGCTGCGTGCAAAGGGATTATCTCCTAAACTGTCCAGGTTTAGGAAATATTCATTTTACCTACAGGTAAGCCTTATTACATGCTTACCTGTAGGTAAAAGTGTCAAATTTGGGTATAAAACCACTTTAATTACGCTTTGACAACAAAAAAGAACTAAAAGCTGATTGCCCTTGCAATCCCTGTTTCTTTTAACGGGACCCAAATCGCAGCGCGATTTCACCGCCATTGTCATCCAACTAATTGTGGTAAAATCATGCAAAAAGAATTGCGAGACACCTGATAAGGCATTTGGGCATCATTGAAATTACCGGGGATCGCAAAGGTGTCCCGCAATTTGCAGCAATTGGGAAGCCCTCAAAAAGCATTTATCTCTAACCCAAAGGCCTCATTCGTGCAACCTAATTCGACCATGGTGCAGCAAGTATACTGTGCATACCTGCAGCCAGGTGTAGGCGTTGCAAAGAGTGGTGACCACTGAGCTTGTACAATTCAGTAACAGGCTGAAAGGAGCTGGGGTTGTGTGATTTTTGGGCTTATTATTTAGCCTTGGAGCTTCAGCTGAAAAGCCCCAGATTGTCAAAAAAATTGTTATGCTGATCGTTAATTGTATAGGCCATCCGGGTCATAATAATACATATTTACTGCCATGTATTTTGCATGTTGTGGAAAAAACAGCAAAGTCATGTGACAGCCAGTGGAGAAACTCTGTGCGCAGCTGAGACCCAGCAAGCTGAGCTATGATGCAAGCACTCCCCGAGGAGGTCACTGACTCTACAGTGTCTGTAACATTATTTACAGTGAATGGGAGATATTCTACACATGTGAAGGAGAAAGGTTTTTTAAGAGCTACCTCTACCATTCCTGGGCTTTATGTTCCCCAATAACTTATTTTACCAAAATACACCCACATCCTGACTGTGGGACAGGTTTTACCCTGCATTTTTGTAGGGGCAGTCACTATATTTTCTCACTATATTTATCTATTAATAAAGTATATCTAAACTTAAAAACAAAACTGTAATACATTGCAGATTACTAGTCAATGTGGTGGTTGCATTAATTTTTTTTATTTTTTTAGGCTAAGTATATTTTCTGCAAGTACAGAACAATACCCATTGACCCCACTAGATCGCCAGTGCCCTTGTAACTTCCTGTACATTGATCGTATTGATCTAATTTCAGTGTTATTAGCCTTCCCAGTTCTCTTCCTGATCTACCTTACCCCTATGTTATGGAGATGGGAAAAAAGCCTGAAAAATATAAACTAATGCAGCCACCATATCTAAGGAAGCAAAGCTACAATGCATTGCATTTTTGTTCTTGGGTTTAGATATTCTTTCACTTTAAGTGTGTTAGTACACTGTTTCATTCTTTTAGGCCTTTTTCACATGGCGGTAAAGCGCTGCTATTTTTAGTTGCACTTAACCATCTTTTACCAGTGCTTTTCCGCCACTAGCGGGTTCTTTAAACCCCCGCTAGCAGCTGAAAAAAGGTTAAAACCACCCACAAAGTGCTGCTGCCCATTGATTTCAATGGGCAGGGGTGCTTTAGCCGCTCCTACAGCACCTCCAAGATGCTGCTAGCAGGACTTTATTTTACCATCCTGCTAGCGCACTGCTTCAGTGTGGAAGCCATCAGGATTTCACACTGGAGTGACTGGAGCCGCTTTGTCAGGGCGCTTTGCAGATGCTATTTTTAGCGCTATAGCGCCTGCAAAGCACCATAGTGTAAAAGGGGTCTTAGAGTCTAATGCCCTGTACACATGATCAGACCTTTGTCTGACCAAATTCACATCAGAATTCCGACGGAATTGCATTGTAGGAAAAGAGAACATGTTCTCTATGTAACCTCCGATGGAAGTCATCAGAATTTCCGATTGAATTACTCCAATGGGGCATACACACGGTCGGAATTTCCGAAGCACAAAGTCCGTCTGACTTTTTCCATTGGAAATTCCCATTGTGTGTACGGAACATTACTGTTTATATGTTATCTACTTTTTGTAAATTTGAGAATACACGTAAGTAGCATTTCCGTATATATGGTATAGGTGCATATGCCAATAAAACTTTGACTCTTGGATTTTGTATTGGTCAAAGTTCCCAAATGTCCATATTTTAAGACAGTCTCTTATTTTGATGCCACTAGCTCTGTCCCTCTTGCCTTTAAAACTCCTTCCCTTTATATCTGATTAGGGATAAATGAACCTGCAAATATTTGGTTTACCAACAATTTTTTGTTAATCAGTTCAAGCCATTTGTAGGGGTAATAAGCAAGCTATTGTCAAACTAAGGGCTTAGGAATTTTGGCAATGCCATAGGAGACCATTGCCAAAAAAATAAAAATAAAAATAAAAAGCACTAACTCCTCTATACAGAATTGTTAGCTCTGCCCAATAAGGATGAGCTTAAGATCTGGTCCAAACACAAGTTGTGAACATCCCTGGAGCACCAGGAGATGTAATTTAGCACCAGCCACGGAACAGCTACGGAACACCTCTCCCTCTTCCCATCTCTATAGGGAAGTAGTCCATCAGGTAGTACTTTTGAGGAGCTACCAACACTATGTGGCTGTAATGGGATGAGCACAAATAGGAGGACATAGGGTGCCAGCAATCAGGCCAGTACTGACCATAGAGGTTATGTTTGATATATTTACTTTAATGCAAGATTCAAGACTTACCCCTTGTCCTGAGCACAGGACCTGTGCTCCAAAACAGAAATCAGGGCATAGTTGTATACTGATCAAGGGTTCGAAGGACCTCTGTAAGTGCTAACTTAATCCATCCTAATATTTTTTTAACCCTTTAGAGTCGGTTCACACATGAGCGGCTCGTCAGGTGACTCAACCGCTTAACAAGTCGTGGTCCGCTCTGTTCAATAGAACCGTTCTAATAGGAGCGACGCAAGTTGCTCTGACTTCGAAAAAGGTTCCTGTACGACTTTGGGGGTGACTCAGGGCGACTCAGGGCCCCCGTGTGAACATGCTCTATATGTGAAATTAAATCTCCAGGTAAAATATTGTATTCTCCCTGTCAATTATACCCAATAATAATCTCTACTACATATGTACCAAAGAACCTATATTTTTCTAGGCAAACTAGAATGAGATCTGCACTCCAGAATACTACCCCTCAGCAAAGTATTATTGAATTGAGAGTCCATTCAAAGCTTGCATAGGCTCCTCCCTTACATTTCACTAATCAATAATATTCTCTATTAATAATTTCCAGTCAATATTTCCCAATAATATTAGAGATATGAACCAAATGTATTTAAGGAAAAAAAGAATGAAGGCTACACTTCAGGATCAGGATATTATCCTACAAAAAAAAGCTTTATTGAACTGAGAGTCCATACAAAGTTTTTTCTAAGCTGGCTTTGTATTGACTCTTAGTTCAATATAGTTTTACTGAGGGTTCGTATTCTCAAGTGTTGCTTTCATTCTTGCTTGTGAGGAGTGGTGTGTTCAGCTTGGATGCTCCAAGCTTTAACCATCAAGTCATCAACATTGTAAGAACCAAAGTTTAAACAAGAGTTTAGGATCATGAGGCAAACGTATGAAAACTATTTACTACCTTTATGTCTGGACTATGCTTGATAACATGTCACATCTAATAGCCAATCAACAATATTCCAATTCCAACTAAATTCCTCAAAATAACTAAGTACCAAAGGTTCACATTAAACAGAATAACATTGATTTTTGAACCCTTGAAAAACAAGAGATGTATCCAGGAGAACTTGTTTGCATTTTCCATTGTCTCTGCTGATTTATCATGGTAGACCTCTAATGTAACTTAAAAAGAAAAGAAAGGGCACTTGGTTATATCCTACAGGCAAGACTCACCTCAATGTCTTTTTCCAACTCCAGTCCAGCTTCTATAAGATTACGCTCAAACTCTTCCCGTTGACACCTCTTCTCCTCTTCTAGGGCATCCTGGTGGCTCATCTCTACCACCACCACCTCGTGTGGATGACAGGAGTTACCATTTCTAGCAGGTTGATGGTCCTGGTTCTGTTGTTTTTGTTGACTTTGTCCTTTAAGTTTTTGTTGTTGATTATGTGATTCCCCAGGAAGAGGCTGTTCCGGAGGTGTCTTCCCTATTTCCTCTGGGGTCACTGAATTCCCATTAGAAACAATAACCGCTGGAGGCCGGTGGTTGGTGGGGGATCCATTTTGTTGGGTTGGCCGATGTCGATAATGGTAGACAAGGACATAGTCAACTTTTCTTTTGCCATCACTAAAATGCATGCCACTTGTAATCTCCTGGTTTTCAGCCACATAATTGTTAACAACCTGCAAAGTACAAGCAAAAAAATAATGAGTAAAGCCTCTCGGGAGCAGAATGCACAAACAGAAAAGTGATCCAGAATATTACCTGGGCGACTAAAAAGAAGCCAATAAACAAACAGAATCCAAATCCATTCTACATTCCGATTAACACTAAGCCTATGGGACAAAAACTGTAAGTGTGCCCATCCAAAATGAGAACAGGAAACATATTGATAGTAGATGATAATTATTCAGTAGGGCTAATATTTAAATTATCTCTATTCTAAAGAGAAGATATAATAGTTTCTGATCAATTTTTATTATATGTTTGTTAAATGTATGTTTATAAACCCATGTTCTATTTATTTTGTTCATTACTGTATAAAATATTTATTATACAAATAAAATTGTATAGGGTGCCTCCATCACACTCAATTTGCAGAGCTAGGTTTTCTAATAAGGAAAACCAGTACTTCCTAAATACTTGTTAGCTATTTAGACTGGTCTAGTCTTTGCCAGGAAAGGAAGAATGTGTGTTTTTCTCACAGGTGACAATGGGGCGGTAAAAACAGGTGGTTGCCCACCCAAATGCTAACTGTAGCGATACCCCCTCAAGGGCCGCTGGTTGATTTGGGATTGGTGTATTAAGTTACCTTTAAGCGTTGTCTAGGGGTGAAGTTAGTGAGCAGAGCAGTAAGCGAATGTCGAACCAATAGTTGAGGTTTTCCAAATGCTTTATTTCTTGGGTCCAACACGACCAACATCAACAGGAGGTAGATAGAACAGGTTGATGAAGTAAAGAAAACCTTGCAGTATCAGGCTTGGATGAACAGGAAAGCAAGCCTGCTTTCAGTAACTATATATTGCGTCGCCACCCTAGCCAGAGTGGGTGAAGTGATCCCCGGACAGTCCTCTGCCACAAGCCTGGCAGCCGGAGTTCCACTTTAAGGTTGCTGGAAAGAACAGGTCCTTGCAATGGACCTGGCTCTGGTTGACTTGAGATGCCATATGAGGCCTCTGCCACAGGCTCTATGCTGACAATGTGAACAGCAGAGCAAATCTCTCCAGTCAATTACAATTGAGTGAACGGTTAACAGTAGCAATATACCTGTCAATGTGTCGGTCACTAGATCCCCGATGGTTTGATCACGTCTCTCAGATAACCTCCCTCCGGGTTTTCCTTGAGCCAATTCCCCACCGTACAGCCAGCAGCTTAGGATCTCTCTTATAGGGGTGAGGGGACCCAGCAAGTCACTGGGGCCCCTCGGCAGCATCCGCCAGGAACTCCTCGTAACTTGCGACCCTGGCCTGGTAGGCTATATCGCCGGGGTCTGTTGGATGCGCACACCCTGAAGGTGGGTGCCGCACCTGGAACCAGGAACCCGCGAAGAACCCCTAAAAATGGCGTCTGCCCCAGATATACCCCTCCCCAGTATGCCCCGCGAGGGAAAACTCCTCCAATTAGCTGCTGGGGAAAAGTGGCTCTGTTAGAACCCCTCTGTCGTCCGGGAGTGGGATCGACACCCCCGGAGCACAGACTGACCCACAGGACAGTTCTAAAGTGACAGCAGCCTAAATTTAACAAAATTATGAGTGAAAGCAACATAACTCTCTCACTCCCCACTAACTTTAGCGTAGTGCCCATACTGAAAGTAAGGGGGCGCTAAATACTCCCCCCCCACTTGAAATAACACTGTCCCCAGTGTCCTAAAGCATTCAAGTCTGAATGCTAGCCTGATACCTTCTAAATGACAGAAAAGTAGGAAAGAAGGAAACATAATTTAAAACATGAAATTACGATATTAGCAATTTAAATAACATATGACATACAAACATACACAGCCCTAGCTATCTATGCTGCCCATTCTCCGCAGTGTTGATAGTAGGTGGGTCCAGTAACCTGCATAGGAAATACAAAAGAGAACATATACAAAAATACACATCCTGATATATTAAAGCGGGGGTTCACCCTAGAAAAAAAAAAAAAATTCTCCGTACATACCGTTATATTGTGATTTTCTCCAGGGCTTCCGGGTTCTGATTAATGCGGCCTGGGCATTCCTATCCCTGGGTTAGATGATTGACGTCTGTTGAAACAGCGAGTCACCAGATTTCCGTAAATAGCCGAGCTGTGAGTCGGCGCTATACGTATACCGCCGACTCGCAGCTTGGCTATTTACGGAAATCTGGTGACGTGCGTTGTGTGATATGGGAACTGTTTCAATAGACGTCAATCATCTAACCCAGGGATAGGAATGCCCAGTCCTGCAGTAATCAGAACCCGGAGGCAGGGATAGTAACACCCAGTCCCGCAGTAATCAGAACCCGGAAGCCCTGGAGAAAATCACAATATAACGATATGTACGAAAAAAAAAGAAAGACCTGCATACTGTAAATGTCCTTAGTATGCTGGATGTAATGTTAGAAATTTGTTTTTAGGGTGAACCTCCGCTTTAAGAACCTTTCTATATACAAACCCCCAAGGTCAGAATTGAGACTGCACCCTCTTGTGCAGAGTTTAAATGTAAGTGCTGAGCAGTGATTTTGTGCTGTTGCAAGAAACAATAAAACTATATATACAATTAGGTCCTGCAATGGGAAGGTTGCAGAACACTGCCCCTAGCGGTCAGTGCGCTGGTACTACAGCAGTCCAAATTTAGTGCAAAGAAATAGCAGCAAAAAAAAATTGTAACAGTCCTTTTGCTGAGTCTTCCGATGCTGCAGAGAAGTTGGCAATGTTTCACTCTAACTGACTGAACCCACCCCTCCCAGAGTTCTGCACAAGTGTACCCATGTGGATCTGGAGAAGCAGAGGGAAAGGGAAAACCGGAAGAAAAACAAGTGGGTGTGAAACCCTTTGTCCAAAAACTTCTGAAAAGAGAAATATCAAGCCAACCCGGCATTCGATCTACTTGTAGTAGCACGATGGTGCCATCTGTAGTGGTCGTGGTGACCGAAAACACCCGGTCCTCTCTCCCAGGGGATTTCAGCACGACCCGGTCGCTGTAGATATGACCATAACTCCAGTCTCGGTGGCAGGCCTCAAACTTTGTGTTCAGATACGCCAGCCTGAGATCCTCACCCTCCAAAATGCGGGGTATCTTTAAGTGCGACCAAATGGCCTCCTGGCACCAAGCTTCCCGCTCCTGATCTATCTGTTTCAACATAGAAGGGGACACATATGGGTACTCATACCCATGAGTGGCAGCGAATTTTTGTATCACCAGGCACTGCAGCTGGAACCAGGAACCCTCGAAGAACCCCTAAAAATGGCGTCTGCCCCAGATATACCCCTCCACAGTATGCCCCGCAAGGGAAAACTCCTCCAATTGGCTTCTGGGGAAAAGTGGCTCTGTTAGAACCCCTCTGATGCCATCTGTCGTCCGGGGGTGGGATCGACACCCCTGGAGCGCAGACTGACTCACAGGACAGTTCTAAAGTGATAGCAGCCTAAATTTAACAAAATTATGATTGAAAGCAACATAACTCTCTCACTCCCCACTAACTTTAGCGTAGTGCCCATACTAAAAGTAAGGGAGCGCTACATAATATTACAGCCTAACAGGGCTTCAAACATGTTGCGACTGTGAGGCTTTGCTTCGTGGCTGCAGCACTTTTATCTCTGGCTGCAGAGTTGGGAGGGCAGCACTGCCCTTTAAAACTCACCCATTGAGTTCAATGAGAGCACACTGCAACCACAAGCCAAAATCTCCCTTAGAACTGAAAAAAGCAGATGCTCAGACTATAGCAGGATTACCTCCTGAACGTCTGCTATTCACTGCTGTATCGCATTGTTGCCTATCTGAAACAAGACTAAAGCCGAGAGCCAAAGAAAAGCAGACCCACCACACGGGAAAACAAAGGGTAAAGTAATGCTGTCCAGAGAAGTTAAATTCCTATCGCCTGATGCCCAGGAAACACAGTTCTGGACGTCGGGCAAGAATTTTTTTCTACATTTAGCACCAGTGCGGGTAAGCAGCAGGATTTGAAACCAATGGTTGGCTCTCTTGTAAAGGCAACCTGAACAGCTAACTAGCCACTGGACCACTTTTAAAAGCAGTGGGAGAGGACATGCCCCCTCTCACGCCACCTTCCCTGGTCTGCCCCATCCCACCAGGACACCCGATCGACTAGCTGGAACTTCCGCCAGCTGAAACAAGACTAAAGTCGAGAGCCAAGCAAAGACAGACCACAACACAGGAAAAAAAATGAAGAAGTAATGCTGTCCAGGGAAGTTCTCCTGCTGCCTTCCATTGGCTGTCCCATCCCACAGGGACACCCGATCAACCAGCCGGAACTTCTGCCAGCTGATAATAGAGGAGAACAAAGACTAGAATTGCTCTTTCCACCTTTATGATATAGGAAATAGGAAGCGATGAGCTTCCCAGGCCCCTTTTTAAAAATGCAAAGCATTTGATCACACCGATCTTGGTGTTATTGACCCCAGATCTCTCTATAAAGAGTCCCCCGCCCTCTCATCCAAAGGCAAATAAACATGTCAGTCCCACACACACGCAAACAGCGAATGTATCACCTTGAATGTAAGATCATATGCAGCTATTCTAGCACCAGACCTCCTGTGTAAATCTAAGGCCTCGTACACACGAGGGGATATGTCCGCTGAAAACGGTCCGATGGACTGTTTCAGCAGACATCTCCGCTCGTGTGTATGGGCTAACGGACAGATTTCTCCACCCGACAGATTTCAAAGCATGCTTTGAAATCTATCCGGTGGAATCTGTCCGCCCGACATGTCTGCTGGTTAGTACACTTACCAGCAGACATGTCGTCCCCCACCACCGCCGCTCCGCCGCCGAATGGATTTGGCGCATGCGCGGAAGTGTTTAACTTCCTGGTGCGGTGACGTGGCGGAGACGTGGCGGCGTCAACGTCACCGCCGCGTCACCGCCACGTCACCGCGCCATCCGGCGGCGGGGAATTTGATCCGATGGTGTGTACACGCCATCGGATCAAACTCCCGATCGGACATATCCGATGGAAATGGTCCGCGGACCGTTTTCATCGGATATGTCCGATCGTGTGTACGAGGCCTTAGGCCTCGTGCACACTGGATGTTTTTACAGCTGCTTCTAGTGGCATCTGGAATTTTTTTCCTGCCTCTAAACTTCCCTGCATATTAGTCTATCTGTTCATGCACATATAGGGCCAGATTCACATAGAATCTGCGGCGGCGTAGCGTAAGCCATTTACACTACGCCGCCGCAACTTAATGGAGCAAGTGCCGTATTTCCAAAGCACTTGCTCCGTAGTTTGCGGCGGCGTAGTGTAAATGGCCCTGCGTATCCCCGCGTAATTCAAAGGGGGCGGCTTGTATTTAAATTAAGCGCGCCCCCGCGTCGATCGAACTGCGCATGCGCCGGCCGGAAAAAAAGCCCAGTGCGCATGCTCCAGCTCACGTCGGAAAGCGTTGTTGAAACCGACGTCAAAACGACGTGATAGTCACTTACGCAATGCCCTATTCGCGAAACGACTTAGTAAAGCGGCGTAACCGACGGAAAAAGACGATGCTGACCCGATGCCATACTTAACATGGCAACGACGGAACTTCACAAACCTACCCCTCATATAGCAGGGGTAGATTTACGCTTACAGAAACGACGTAAACGACGACGGGGCGGCGTAAAAACGTTCGGGAATCGGCATATAAGGCTAATTTGCATAGGCAAATGAGAAAACAACGTAAAGGCCACCTAGTGGCCAGAAAAGTAATTACATCTACGATCCGACAGTGTAAGTGTTTTACACCTGTCGGATCTTCACTGTATCTATGCGTAAGTGATTCTAGGAATCACACGCATAGATACCCAGTAAAAAAAACAGAGATACGACGGTGTTTCCTGCGATACACCGTTGTATCTCTTTTGAGAATCTGGCCCACAGGCTTTTAGCAGCGTTTAGTGGCAGGAGCTTTTAGAAGCTTTTCGAGGCAGGAAAAAAAAACTATGTGCAGAAAGTCAGAAACCTTACAAGCAACTTGTTAATCTAAATACTACCAGAGTTTCTAACACCTACCACATCCCATATGCATGTATGAATCTATCAGAAATCAAAAAAGCATGTGTGACGCTTCTACCCCCCCCCCCCCCACCCCAATGAGATCAATGTAAGATGATACTTCACAAATCAAAAAATTATTAATATTAAAATCAGTGCAAAAAATAATTGTGCAGTGGAAAAAAAAAAAGTATAGTCCTCTATGTTCTAGTGGTATCCCAATGACACTCATGCTCCTCCGTCATCAGATGTGCCCTCAGTGAGGTCTAAAATCACTTTTTTCTCCTATCCAGGACTAGGTATTCTCAAATGCTCCTTCTTTCTTCTAATTCCAGCATTAAATTGCTCGAATCATGGCCATAGGTATAAGAAAAACAGCAATCATAGTGCTTATATCACTTGATTGAAGACACTTTATTAACATTAATAAAAAAAACACTCACATGTAACTGGTGCTTGAACCACACTATAGAGAGCATGTGTGTGTCAGTGAGAAGCCGCTGGCCGTACCCTCTGCACACTATTTAAAGGAACTGTATTGCCACTTGGGTCACATTTGATCGCTCCAATGCTGGATTTGGGCACCGCAATGCACTGGCCAGTGGGAGAGATTTTGCCAGAGGATGTTGGATCACTATTTTACATTGCCCTTTAGTCAGGACCCCCTTAGTAAAAAGGTTAGGAGTAAAGTCACTGGCCTGCATGCTATCTACAGAGTCAAACATTATTTTGTAACTTGTTAAATTGTTTATTTCTGCGTTTCTATCCTTTGGTTATTGTTCTACTGTGTCGCCTATGGTGCTCCTGGCTCCTCCGGTTCTGTGAGTGCCCCATAGAAAGATGGTTTCTATGGAGGCACTCATGTGAATGTGAGCTCACTCCAGAGCTGCCATGTCTGCATCTATAGATACAGAATGTGTAGCTCGGCCCCACTCGAAACAGCATTGGATTGACAGCAGCAGGAGCCAAAGGCTACCGCTGCTATCAATCTGTCCATTGAGGAAGGGGACAGTGGCAAGAGCCACTGCTCTAGTGCACATCAGTGGATCAAGATTGGATTATATGCAATACTGGGGTCTCCAGTTTGAATTCCGGTCAAGATTCTAGCTGCATGGAGTTTGCATGTATTCCCTGTGCTTGTGATTTCATCTGGGTACTCTGGTTTTCTCCAACACTCCAAAGACATGCTGGTTAATTGATTCCAGTCTAAACTGGTCTTAGTATGTGTACGTATACTGTATACTGTACATGAGGTTAGAATGTAACTCCTTGGGCAGGGACTGATGTGAATGGAATGTACAGTATGCAAAGTGCTGCATAAACTAATGGTGCTATATAAATACCTCTCATAAATAAATAAATACATTTATTATATACAATTTTTAGTCACAAACATAGTAAAAGGTAAAACGTAAAAAAAAAAGATAATATTTACACAGAGCACTGTACCCATCTTACATACATACCTTTAAAATCCTGCCTTTCTATGGCAGTCCTATAGTATTTAATATGAACTGAAGAAGCTGCTTAAAGGGGTTGTAAAGGTTAAAAAAAAAAATCCTAAATAGCTTTCTTTACCTTAGTGCAGTCCTCCTTCACTTACCTCATCCTTCGATTTTGCTTTTAAATGTCCTTTTTTCTTCTGAGAAATCCTCACTTCCTGTTCTTATGTCTGTAACTCCACACA
Source organism: Rana kukunoris (assembly GCA_029574335.1). Classification (NCBI taxonomy): domain Eukaryota; kingdom Metazoa; phylum Chordata; class Amphibia; order Anura; family Ranidae; genus Rana; species Rana kukunoris. The sequence goes on from CM056051.1 coordinate 407,212,988, forward strand.
GTAATGCTTTCTCCCTGGTGTGAAGTGTCATGCTTGCCCCCTTTCTTGGACTACAGGAGAGTCAAGACGCCCACTAACGCACAGCTCCTTTCTCTACCTGCAATGTAGAGAGCGTCCTGACTCTCCTGTAGTCCAAGGGAGGGGTTGAACATGACATTCCACACCAGGGAGAAAGCCTTGCATTACTGTGTGGAGTTACAGACAGAAGAACAGGAAGTGAGGATTTCTCAGAAGAAATAAGGACATTTACAAGCAAAATCGAAGAATGAGGTAAGTGAAGGAGGACTGCACTAAGGTAAGAAAGCTATTTATGAATTTTGTTTTTACCTTTGCAATCCCTTTAAATAAGGTTTGACAATAAGGAGATCATATGCTTTGTTCATGAGCAACCACAGATTTAAAACATCATGGACCCCAACTACAAGTACCACGCCAAGCAGAACAGAATCTGGCTGGAGATTGCCCACATATATTTTGAGTTCTTGGATACTTTTACAGCCTCAGCATTGACAGGAAAACATATGCTTCTCTCCCTCTACCATACTCCATCAGAGAACTGAAGCATCCACTCACCCTCTGCTTTCCACCGCTGATCACTGGAGACTTTTGGGGAGAGACCGAGAGGGCCCGCTCTTCTACACCAAGAGGTCATCTTGGGGGCTGGTAAGAGGGTAATTCACCCATTGCTAATACTGCTAGCAAGGACTGAGTCACTAAGCATTTTTATTTAAAAGTTTTGCAAGCGTGTCAAGAGCACTTTATGCCGCACCTATACCAAACTCAATACTGCATTATAACAAACTTTACCGCATCTGAACCAGATCTACCTTGCACCTGTGCCGAGACTATACCATACCTATACTGTACCTATACTGTGTGCAAGTTAACTGCTGTTAAGTGCACCAGTGCTACTAAAGAGCCCCAACAATAGCCAGCAGAACATCTCAAAGGACTGCTCCTCCTGTATTAATTATTCTGCAAGTCCCCTTTTTTTTCCCGCACCCCACCCCTCCTCTACCATCCCTCTTTTATTTTGCACAGTTTATACCAAGTTGGCTTAGGGCTAACATTGCCACCATAAATGTGCTCTGGCAGTATAGTTTAAGCACTCTGTAAATTAAACTTTACCACTGTTCACTGCGGCACTTAAAGTGGCCTTGCTACTGTTTATGCTGATCTGGCTGCCAAATGTCATCTTATGCCTAGTCCTAATTAACCTGGTGTGTTAGAGGGGCTGAGTTTTTTTGGAAAAGGTTGAGGCAAAGAACAGAGGACCCATCTTAATATGGGCTCCTATGATGGTATCGGCTATATATGTTACTTCTTTGCACTATGTCAGCAGAATAAAACATTTTATTTAGGTAGTCATGCCCAGACGTGTGACCTCAGGAACACAGTACTCTGGCCGTTCAATAAAGTCATAGATCCAGTACCTGGATCCAATACCAAAGCTTCCTTCTCCTCTCCTCTCCTCTTCCTCTTCTTCAACACTGCAGCCCCTGCCATAATGACTGCTGCCATGACCAACAGCAAAAAGGACATGACTGCTAATCACTAGACATGTGCATTCGTTTTCGTTAAAATGCATTTTCGTCCGAAAAAAAAAAATTTTCGTTATTGTTTTAACAAACGATAACGAAAGCACAAGAAACGAAAACCGAAAGATCCGACATAAAAAATGCTTTATTTTCATTTTCGTTGTGGTAAAAATTCAATATAGAGAGATTCGACATGACGCTGACTGAATACAGAATAGCAATCTGTCTATCGAACCTGATATACACACACATACGGTACTTTTCGACATTATAGAGAAAAGATTCGACATCATAGAGAAAAGATTCGACACTATAGATATAATAGATTCGACATTCGACGGAGAAGATATACTGCACTCGTACATTTTAATGCTCCGCCCATAGGCTATAGAAACATTCTAATGTTGGTTGACTATGACTAGTAATAATAATATAATTATTTATTATTATTATTATTACTAGTCATACAACATTAGAATTCTTTTAGGCGGAATATTCGACCGGAAATGTACGATTCGGCGTAAAGTTTCGAAGTTCCGTCGAATATTCTTTGACCATTCGACAGAAACCAAGTATTATTGGATTTTCGGACGAAAGCTATTCCCCAACGAAAAACAAAATAAATCAAAACGATTTTCGGGAGTAACTAAATAAATTTATTTTCCAGACGAAAACGAAAAAACTAAACAAAATATTCCAGTCTGCACATGTCTACTAATCACCATACAAAAGCCTAACCAGGAAGTAAAAAGGAAGAAGATGTATGTCACAGCAGATATAGTTATCATTGGGTAAAACCAAAAACAGAGAGGCATAAAATCATGTTGAAATCACATCAAATTGCAATCATTCAACATCAAAATCACATTCCACTAGTGTGAACCGGGCCTTATACTGGTTTTTACACAACCCCATATATCCCAAGTTATCAAAACTCAGGACTACATAGTGATGTAAACATTCTCAAACCATGTAGGTACCTAATCAGTTACCTTTTGTTGGCCAAATCATTCAACAAAAATATATTTTAGTTGGTTCTTATGATTTTAAGCCCCTGTTTACACCTGAGCGATTTTCTACTAGAAGCTTGAAACTTTAATATGTACAACAACCAAAATCCCATTCATTTCAATGGCCCTTGTTCACATATAAACGTTTTGGCCCAGATTCACGTAGGGCGGCGTATCTTTAGAGCGGCGTAGCGTATCTTTTTTTACGCTACGTCGCCGCAACTTAGAGAGGCAAGTGCAGTATTCACAAAACACTTGCATCCTAAGTTATGGCGGCCTAGCGTAAATGGGCGTAATTCAAAGTAGGCAGGTAGGGGGCGTGTTGTATGCTAATGAAGCATGACCCCATGTAGATGCATGGCCGAACTAACGGCGCATGCGCCGTCCGTGAACGTATACCTGTGCACATGCTCCGAATTACGCCGGCTAGAATTCCTAAGATACGTCGAACACTGCATACGACGTGTGCGTAACTTACGCCCAGGCGCATTCACGTACGCCTTGCGTAAACAAAGTAAAATTTGACGGCTGTTCCGACATCCATACCTTAACATGAGCTGCGCCTCAATATAGCAGGGGTAACTTTACGCCGGACGTACGCCTTACGTAAACGGCGTAGCTTACAGCGACGGGCGCATCTACGTTCGTGAATCAGCGTATCTTGCTCATTTGCATATTTTTAATGGGAACGCTGAATGCATCCAGCGTAACTATGCGCCCACAATACGCAGGCGTAGGCAAGTTACGTCGGACGGCTGAAGCCATGTTTTTCAGCGTATCTTGCATAAAGATGCAACGGCGCACATTTGAAATTACGGCGGCGTATCTGGAGATACGCCGGCGTAAAGCCTTTGTGGATACGGGCCTTTGTCACCTGTAGAAAAACGTTAGTCACTCAAAAAAAGGACATAAGCTTCTTTTAGGCAGATTGGAGGTAGATTGACCCCATAGACTTCAATGGGAACACAACATGAGCATTTTACAAGCATTTTAAAACCTTTTTGTAGCATGTTTTCTAGCAAAACCGCAGCCCCCCCAATCTCCTCCCCCTAGTGCTTTATATTGGGCAAAATTAAAATACCTAAAGCTTGAATTTACATGTAAAATGCTTGTAATATGGTATTAAAATGCTCTTGACACACTTGAAAGACTCTCAAATAAAAATCCTTGAAAATCGCTCCGCTAGGTTTTGAACGGGGCCTAACAGATATACAACTAATTATAATTTTGGCAAATAACACTTAGGTGCAAACTACCGTATATATTTCCCAAATACATGACAAATCTCACACTAACAAACATTTTGTGCTAGCCAGACTGAAAATAACTTGATCCTATGAAACATTTATTCACCTTCAAACAAGTGTAAATTCACTGCTACAAAGTAACAAACCTTTGAAAACAACTGTTACAGTGTGCATTATAATTCTAAAGAAATGCTAGTTTGTTCAGTCGATGTTTGCTTTTATCAGATCCAGGCTTTTCAAAAAAACTTTTCAAAAAATTATGTAAACTGCATATTTAAGATGACAAAAAGCTACCAGTTTCATGTGACATTTTCACTCTCAGAACCAGGGCTTTTGACACCCTAGGCGAAACTTCATTTTGCCGCCCCCCCTTGGCTCCACCCCCTTGCCCTGTCCATGTATACCCCACATTTTAAATGAAGCACCCATCAATTGCAGCCTCACCAGCACCCATCAAATGCGGTCTCACCAGCACCCATCAAATGCAGCCTCACCAGCGCCTATCAAATGCAGCCTCACCAGCGCCCATCAAATGCAGCCTCACCAGCGCCCATCAAATGCAGCCTCACCAGCACCCATCAAATGCAGCCTCACCAGCGCCCATAAAATGCAGCCTCACAAGCGCCCATAAAATGCAGCCTCACAAGTGCCCATAAAATGCAGCCTCACCAGTGCCCATTAAATGAATGTTTGCTTGCTTCCATTCATTCCCTAGGCGGCTGCCTAGTGGTACCAATGGCACTGGCCCCATTCATACTGGTGTAATGTGACATCGGGTGTACTCGTCATGTTGTGCCCGGTAGGACGATTGGTTAATTTTTATTGGCCTACCCAATGAGTGTGTCCTTGTGTGGGCCCCTGGCTTGGCCTGTTTGGGGCCCCATCATCAATGAAGGTGGCAGCATGTTGGACAAGTGATGTGATGAGTAATGCGATTTGCTGTCATTACACATTGATGTGAATGGGGCCCAGTGTCGGGGAGCTCTGTCTGTGTCATATTTCAGGTGATGATCAGTATCTCTCCTATATGATGTGCTCTTTATCAGAAGGAGGAGGATCTCTAGAGGTGACAACACCCAGTATGGGTTAATGATGGGCCCTGCAGTGCTGATCTCCCCTCCTCCAGGCCGTACAATGCTGGGTGACCCTCCTCCATCCATCCACATTTCTGACTACACAAAAATGATCATTCAGCAGCAGCTGCACAAACAGTGACGCCTCTTTTCCCCCTCCCCCGGAGACTCCTCTGCCCTGCACCTACCTCCCAACCACACCGATCCCCGGGGCTGCTCCTCCCGATCACCTGCACCAGGCACACTAACTACGAGCAGAGCCAGAGGAGACAGGAGCGGCCACACCCCCCTGTCACATGATGTTACACGGAGGAAGCGTGGTCTCTACGGGGCGCAGGAGCTGTCACAGGCTCAGGGTTGATCGCAGGGGGGGTAGTGGGCGATGTCCGATATGTAATCAGAGCGCATGGAGGAGGGAGGAGACTTCCCTGATGAGCAGCGCTGGGTGGGGGGGCTGGCGGCGCTGCTTGACATGTCAGGCAGGGTGCTTGTGGATTGTGTACAAGCTCTGTGTAGAACAGTGCGGCACTGTGCGGGAGTACAACAACCAGCGGCCGGGCGCCCTAGGCAGCTGGTTGTCGCCTACTCCGCCTATTGGTAGCGCCGGCCCTGCTCACAACCATTTTAGGTTGAAGGAGAAGCCACTTATTAAGAAAGTTAACTGAGGTCTAATTATTTTTGTATGTGGAGTGATGTGATCATATTCAGAACCACTTTGGGCCAAACCGGAAGCAACTCTTCCCTCTGTATACACACTATATGGCCAAATAGGACTTATGTCAGGGCTCTGTGCAGGTCACTCACATATCTCCAGTGGAGGATGGTGGTATCTTTTTTTAGGGAGCAGGAATCTATCCGTGGCCACAAACTTCCCAAATCCCATCCCGGCGGTCAGTCAGTCAAGTCTCCCGCAGTTACCCCATCTAGGTCACAGGCTTCACGGCAGCGAGGCTTACCATGAATCTCCTCCCTCCTCCTCGGCAGCCAATAGGATCACTTCTTCTCCCGTCCAATCAGGTACCAGGACCCACTTCCTGAGCCGGAATTGGCCAGGAGGAGAATCAGGAAGACAGTAGTGAATATTAATTTTCTATTGTCACACAACTGGGTGGGCTCAGAGCCCACTCTTTTTTAAACTACTTAGCTCAGGCTCTAATAATGAACTTCTAAAAAAAAAACTCCCATTGAAATTAAATTGTTCTTGCCCTGCATGTTAATGGAGGGCCAGGCGCATGGATTAGGGGGGCGGCGCCCATGCCTCACCGCTGCATTCCCCCACGCCAAACTCATCAAACCAGGCTGTATTGCTTAGATACCCATCAGCCTTTACAGCAGATCAATAAATGTGACACAGGTAAACCAAGGGAGGGCTGGGACTAGTGTTGATACTGAATACAAAAACATCAGCTGTTGAGCTGGATGTATTATATAGAAATATCTTTAATATTACCCTTTTTTGAATTTTTGGGTAGTGGGGAAGCTCTGCGGCATGATTTTTTATCTACCCACACCTGACTTGTTCTCTGTCCTATTGATGTCAATTCATCATGCATAATTGCTGGATGTATTATATAGAATTATCTTCAATATCCCCCCTTGTTTTTGAATTTTTTTTTTTTTTTGAATTTTTGGGTAGTGTGGAAGCTCTGCTGAATGGTTATATATCCACCCACACCTAATATGTTTTTTGCCATATTGATGTTATTTCATCATGCCTAGTTGTTGGATGTATTATATAGAAACATTAATTCATTATTTACTGTTATCGAAGAATTACATCTGTGGTTTCCCCTGTTCACACACGCCCAGGGCCCCAGAGTCAAGTTCTGAGCTCCGTTGGATAGCCGTCTCACCATAGGGTTTTTTGGCTACAGCTAAAACACCTTGCCCATGAATCCCTATTAGACACCAAGATGGAGCGCATACGTCATCACGCTGAGGCGTCGGATGACACGCATGCCGCAGCGTTGTGTGATCTGCGCTTCCATCATCGCCGCCTTCCTGTGTTGAGGGGCTGTCAGTGTTGTGCTGGAGGCTCTGGTTGGCCGGGATGAGCGAGGCGGGGTGTCTTTGTCCCGCACCCTCACATTGGACAGAGGGAGTCACAAGGGACGGGAGGAGGAACTCACAATGCTCACAGGGCTGTGATTGGCTTCCATATTTGTGTTTCCTGTTTTTCCATTTCCTGTTGGATGGAACACAGGGGAGGAAGCAACAGCAGTGAGACGTATGCCTGATGGACGTTGTGTGAACAGGTGTTGATCACAGGTATGGCAATCAGGGGGCTATTTAATGGCGCAGGTGATGATGGGGTTTAGTTCCATAACCCAGTAGATGTCTGTGAAGACGAAACCGGTCGGTTAACTGGACTCTTATCACCACTATTGCGTTACTACCAAGATTTTTGCTTGCTGTGGTTTCCTTGATGTGCAGTGTGGAACTTTTTATCTTTTGGGGTTTTTTTGCTTTTATATTTTGGTACATGGACCTTATCCTTGCTTGGAATTTTTAATGAGATTTGCAGATCTCTTTGCTGTATCAATACTTTTTGATCAACTTTTAATAAATTTCTACACGATGAGGAGGTGTTCTCGCCCTCTTTTTTTCATATCTTCCATGAAATACGGAGTCTCACATCTTCACTGTTCTGTCTGACGTTCCTGAGGCCAGCGATACCTGCTCTCCTTTTGGGATCTGCCTACAGCATCACAACCTGGGACATCGATTTATCCATTGGGATGATCGGAGGGCGGCTAGCCTATACAAGCTTTGAAGACCTACCCACCATACGGTGAGCCGTGGGTCAACAAAAGTCGGTAAGAGTACCTTAATATATATATATGCCAAGGAATGTCCTGGGAAGATGACCTGTTTCTGAGGGAAAGGATTGCCAATGTATATGGATGAGGTGTTTCAAACTGAATGAACAATCAGTCTGTTTTGGGGAAACTGGAATATCAACATCCTCAAACCCACACCTATTCCCCCTCCCCCCTTGTTTTTGCTGTTTTCAGGACCTTTTGCATTTGTTTTCAGCTGCACTTACTTTGTTGCAACACTTTTCACATTACCTTCAGTTTGTGTTTTTGAATATTGTTATTTGTTTCACCCAGCTCAACAGCTGGTGTTTCATAGCCTATAGTCTATGATCTTCTTCACGAAGGCTGCACCTTAGGTCTTACTGTATTTTGGCTGGTAGCTACATCACCCTGGCCATTTATGGTTTTTCCTACATCTATATAGTTTTGGCGCTACACTTTTTTTCTTTTTTCTATTACACTTTATCCACTGTGGTGTTGGCTGCCTATACACTATATATTTATACTATATATTTACACTGAATTGTTTAGCGCAATATATTTTAAACTTTTTTGAATACAAAAACATACTTGGGGGGGGGGGACACCCTAAAAATGCTATACATCTAAGATGGTCGCAGTAAGTGGGCTTAGCACTATATGACCATATCGTGTGACCAAACCCCCGTATTTTTGAATATGTTCAGGTGTTTTTAACTAGCCTTGCAGGATAAATGTAATTTTTGCATGTGTGTGCTATAATCTTGTAGTGTTGATACTGAAGACTCCTCCTGTAGGTCTGAAGTCTGCTCTTCATTTTAAATATTCCATGGGGAGTCAGCACATTGCAGGGGGCAGGGTCCAATATTAAACATAGCGACACCAGTTGAGGGGTCAGTATTAAGAGGCGTATTTACTACTGATCCCTATACGCTGCATTACTACTGATCCCTGACCACTATGCCAGTTAGTACTGTCAACTGAACTCCATGTCACCTTCTACTGACCTTTGAGATCTGCGTCACATACTTCTGAATTCTGCATCACTTACTACTGACCCCTGAACTCTGCGTCACTTATTACTGATCTCTGAACTTGGCATCACTCCTCACTTCTGAACTTTGTGTCACTCACCACTGACCTCTGAACTCAAAATCACTCACTACTGACCCCAATCACTCCGGATCCCTGCATCACTTTTACTATTGACCCCTGCACAGTGCGTCATTTATTATCGATGCCTAAACTCAACTTCTCTTGCTAATGACCCCTGAACTCTGCACAACCTGCTACTGACCCCTCAACTCTGCATCACCTATTACTGACCTATGAACTCTACCACACTTACTACTGACCCCTGAATGCTGCATCACTTCTACTGACCCCTGAATGCTGCATCAATTACTACTGACCGTTTCACATACTGTGTGCTGCAACAAAAAGTTGGCATGTTTCTAGTTGCACTGAATATTGGGCATGGCTTAAATAAGTGTGACTAAATAGAGTCTGAGTTGACTTGCATATTACAAAATGAGGCAGTGTAGAATAGGAAATGAACAGCACAGTATCTGTGGAGGTACATTTGAGGGGCAAGGTTCCAACGCTAGATGCTGGGGTACCTGTTCAGGGGCCAGTAGTTAGTGACTTACTTACTAAAGACCCCTAAACTCTGCGTCACTACTGTCCTCTGAACTCTGCACCACCTACCACTGGCCTCTGCATCACTTACTACTAACCCCTGTAACCCCTCCGAGTCACTTGCTTCTGGCCTCTGAGTCACTTATTACAGAGTTAAGGAGGTCAATGTTGACAATAAGTTCAGAGGTCAGTTTCACAATAAACAACCATTCCTTTCACTGAATACATCAAGTTTCCTTCTGTAGCTCTGGCTGTCTTCCTCCTAAAGGGCTAAAATCTTACAACCAATCACAGCCCTGCCCCTCCCCCCCCCCCTTTACACTAACAAATCTTAATTCAGCTACCCTTGGGACCCAAGTGCACTACACACATTGCACACATGGTGGAAACGCCACTATATTTTGTAGAGGGTACTTGTAGATTTGTGTACACTATGTTCATAGCATAGCACCAACTAATGCATTACCCTATATCAGGCGGCAACACTGTCATTATTCATTACTGTTAACCTAAATATGCAATGTATCAGATTATTATACCATCAGGAACTGTGTGTGGTCCTTCCCTGACTTGGGTCTGGGGCCAACCTACATACAGATTTAATACCTTTCTGTTGGCATCTTCTGATACCATGTTCTTTCATTTACTAGGGCTATGTTGACACATGGGAGGTCTCTGAAAAACGATCCTGGGTGGATCGATTTTTAGACAGCAGCTAATAAGCTTTGTTTACATTTCTAATGGAACTAATGTGCCACAACCATAAACCAGCCCCATTGATTTGAATGGGTGAGTTTGACAAGTGGTGTTGCCTGTCAGCTCGACAAGCCCCAAAAAATTTGCCACAATGCAAATAATCGTGGCCACAGTATGTGTATTTATGGTAGTTTTTTTGTGAGTCTTTGAGGGGCAGTAAAACCAACACTCGATCACCTGTATTTAATGCCCCCTGGCTGCCATTGTAAAAGAGGCCTAAAGGCTTTTGAACCTTTAACAGCTTTTGCTTTTTTGGCATGGCACTGCCTGCCAAACCTGGCCTGTTGTACAGTATATTTTTGTTGCAGCACTGTGGCCATGTTTACTTGTGCCTGGGTGGCTGGAAAAAGAAAAACCAAGGGTCAAGTACCTATTTTTACCGTGATCCCCCTGGCCACTTGTGTATACGAGACCCAATTAGAGACAAAAAGTCTATGAACTCCAAACTGCCACAGACAGGGTTACTTGTCTTAAACTATATTGGGTTTATGACCTGTTGATATCATTTTAACTGCTAATATTGGTCAGTGAATATCGCTGTGCTTGGCCAGAATCTACAGTCGTGTTTATAGTGAACTAGGAAAGGGGTACCACTGATCAGCAAATGAGCTGGATGCAATGATGATCCCACATTTAATTAAATGCAGAAATTTAAGGGGTGGGATTTTCCACCTTCAGCAATGTTAAAAACTTGACCCTTCAATAATTAACAAGTATACATTTCTTCCACATCAAATGTGGTGAAAAAATTGCATAAAGGGAACCCACTTATGATCTAACAATTAGGACCCCAACTACAGCTTCTCACCTGTGAAGAATTAGTGATCCAAGATAAGGATAAGGCCCCTTTTACTCGTGCGAAACATATGTCTTCTTTTTCATCCATCCGTTTGCGGATGAAAAAGGAACATACATTGGTCCCTATGAGATTGTGGGTGTCAGCGGATGAACATCCGCTGACACCGGATCTCGTCCGCCTCCGCAAAGATCCGATTTTGCAGACAAAAGAAAACCCTATTTTTTTCTTTCTTCTGCGGAGCGGATAGGATGAACACGGACATACGGTCTGTGTTCATCCGATACCCCCATAGAGGAGAGCGGAGAAAAGACAGGACGGTCCCTGCACATCCGCCGGTTCAGCGGGGATCAACGGAGCTATGTCCGCTGACCTTACGGAGGCGGATCATTACACCGTGTGAAAGGGGCCTAAGGCCGCGTAAACACAATGGGTTAAACCGATGAGAACGGTCTGATGGACAAAAGTATAAACTTTAGCAAGGTAATCATAGTCCAGTAATGTTTAGGCCCAGCGATTCCAAACTGGTAATCTATATTTATCAATTCTCCCCAGCAGCTACACAGAAATGACACCAGGAGAGGTGTCAGTAGAAACATAATGCGAAGAATCCAGATACACAGAGCTCGGGGGTGTTCTTATATGATGTAAAATCACATACTCAGTAAGATCCAATATATGCTTTTATGACGCAGCCAGTCCTTTCAAACATAATCTTTTATTCAAAGATTTCTTGGTTAATCTTTGAATAAAAGATTATGTTTGAAAGGACTGGCTGCGTCATAAAAGCATATATTGGATCTTTTTGAGTACTATGACACCCTGAGTGCTATGTATCTGGAATCTTTGGATTCTGTTTAGCAAGGTAATGTAATTTCAGGTTGTTTTCAGTCTGCAACTATTCTTTCACGGATATTTAAGTTTTAAATGAACCTTGTATGTCAATTTTATATGTAATAAATGTAGCGCCTGGTTACTTCCAAGTACTGGTGCTGTTTAAATTTAGAGTGGGATCAGAGTGCTAATTGACTCTGATCAGATTAATGTGTTCAAAACAGGGTCTCTGTCTCAGCTTGGCTGTGCTGTGGGCTCATTCTGTTGTTCCCGAGGTGTTGTTCCACCCCAGGACGACAGGTGCCAACAGTGGAGTCGAGACTTGGGTGCTCTTTCTTAGCAGCCAATCAGGAGGGAGTTTCCTCGCTAGGCATGCTGGGAGAGGGTATTTATGGGGCAGACGCCATTGAGTCTGGGTTCGTCTTCTTCGCCACCTTTAGGATGACTGCACCATGGCGCCCCGGCGTTATGGCCTACCTGGCCGGGCGCGCGTGCCACACTGTCTTCCTGGTTCCGGGACCATGTTGGTCCAGAACATCTGAGCTGTGGTGGTCGACTGGGTTCCCATTTCTGAAGATCCCAAGCGGTATAGCTGTTCGTTGGGGAGTCCATATGATGATAAATGAGGAGAGCCATTGAGAGGCTGGCGATCCAAAAGGATCTTGACAAACCACCAGGGATCAAGGCAGCTGGACACTGAAGGATTGATCACCTGCCAGTCGGTACCTGAGCGACTAGAAGAAAGGGGATCCAGGCGTAATTCTTTCAAGGAGGATCGTCTCCATAAGCACAATCAGTGAGGGCCTGTGGCAGAGGTTTCTCCTGAGTTCATTCCAGGTGGGTCTGTGGCAGAGACTTTTCCTCAAGCTTTAGGTTCATCCCAGGAGGGTCTTTTCCTTAAAAAGGTTCGAGTGATACTCCGGCTGCCAGGTCAGTGAGAGAGGCCTGTCCGGGTACACTAAGTCCACTCAGGCAGGAGTGGCGCAGAAAGTGTTATATGTGGGAGCAGGACTGCTTCCAAATACTACGGCTGAATCTGCTGTTCTCCGTCTTTCTTCAACTCTATCCTTTCACCACCAGTTTATTGTTTTTACCCAGCTGGGTAATAAAGAGCACAGCAAAAGACACTTGTCGAGGACATTCCATTACTACGGCTTTATACACCATACACCCCTAGGAATTCGGAGAGCCACGAGGTAAATGTGCCCCCCAAAACAAACCAGCAGCTCCTCCGGGGGTAGTGCTACATAAAGATCTTATTTTAGATAAGAACTACATTGTTGTTTATCAGTACCGAGATAGTCCATTATAACCAATTGGGCAGGAATCTGTATATAGTCAGCTTCAGCAACTGCCCCTTTATTCCCACCCCTCACTTTTCCTCTATAGTCTTCCATGGAGGACCTTGTTCAGGCCCTTCCTGCTGTGGAGTGACAACTGTTTCTTAAAAGAGTTGTACAGGTACAATTTATTTTTCCTAAATAGCTTCCTTTACCTTAGTGCAGTCCTCCTTCACTTACATCATCCTTTGATTTTGCTTTTAAATGTCCTTATTTCTTCTGAGAAATCCTAACTTCCTGTTCTTCTGTCTGTAACTCCACACAGTAATGCAAGGCTTTCTCCCTGGTGTGGAGTGTCGTGCTCGCCCCCTCCCTTGAACTACAGGAGAGTCAGGACGCTCTCTACTTTGCAGACAAAGGAGCTGTGTGTTAGTGGGCGTCCTGACTCTCATGTAGTCCAAGGAAGGGGGCAAGCATGACACTCCACACCAGGGAGAAAGCCTTGCATTAGTGTGGAGTTACAGACAGAAGAACAGGAAGTGAGGATTTCTCAGCAAGAAATACGAACATTTAAAAGCAAATCGAGGGATGAGGTAAGTAAAGGCGGACTGCACTAAGGTAAAGGAAGCTATTTAGGAAAAAAAATTGTACCTTTACAACCCCTTTAAATACTGTATGCTCTTGTCACTCACAAGTAGAATACTGTCATTTGCACACTTTCCTGGAAAAGGCTTGTAGTAAGTGGGTGCTGAAGCCACTACACAGGTCAAAGAGTATATCGTCATTATACCATGGATCTTCATAATAGCATCCAAAAGATTAATAAAGTAATGATATCACAGCAGATGATTGTGACATTTTAGGGTCATGCAGGAGGCCTTCATCGGGCATCACATGCCTGATGAAAGGGGTCTTGCTTGGCCCCAAAACATTTTTAAGATTCATGGTTTGCTGGCAATATATCCCTTGACTTGCGTTCTTACCCTGTTACATGTAGCCCTGAAGGAGACTACAAGTAGCCATGCTGACACGCATTGCGCAGGTATGGTCCACCATTGTCACTATCAGGGAATCAGTCTAAAGAAATGATGTGCAGTCAACACTGGAAAGAGTGCATGTAGACAAGAAGTGACTGAAAGAATCTGGACAAGATCAGCAGCACTGTGATCTAGAGAAGGATAAATAAATGACAATAGATCTTTTTTTTTTTTTTTATTGGGAATTTTTCAGTTCAGTGTTTTAGCAACTAAATCTCTCCCTGTTAGGGTTTAAAAAATTACTTTAAATATACCTAGTAATGTATTTATTGGTATTAAAGCGGATGTCCGCTCCAAAAATAATATTAAAAGCCAGCAGCTACAAATACTGCAGCTGCTGACTTTTAATATTAGGACACTTACCTGTCCTGGAGTCCAGCGCCGTCCGCAGCAGAGGACAAGCGATCGCTCGTCACTCTGCTGCTCCCCCCTCCATCCACGGTGAGGGAACCAGGAAGTATAGAGCTCTGGCTTCACTGCCCGGTTCCCTACGGCGCATGCGCGAGTCACGCTGCGCCCGCCGATTGGCTCCCGCAGTGTGCTGGGAGCCGAGTGTTCCCAGCACACAACAGGGGACGGAAGGGATGTCAGGAAATGCCCGTCTTTTGCCCGAGACGTGTGGCCGGAAGTTGGTGCAAATACCTGTCTTTAGACAGGTATCTGCACCCCCCTCCCCCCTGATCAGCGCGACTTCACTTTAGGGTGGAGCTCCGCTTTAAGTCCTTATCATTTAGAATCAGGCTCTGACTAGCAGTCTGGCGATCTTGGCTTTGCCATCACTATTTCTGAAAATATTTATTTCAAAGGGTTAAGCCCTGTGGACACGATCGGATATCTGATGGAATCTAATTCGATGGATTTTTCCGTCGGATATCCGATGGAGCTGACTTTGATCAGTCTTGCCTACACACCATCAGTTAAAAATCCGATCGTGTCCAAACGCGGTGACGTAGAACACTACGACGAGCCAATTTTTTTTTACTTCAATGCTTTCAAGCATGCGTCGACTTCTAAGCATGCATGGATTTTTGACCGATGGAGTTCCATACAGACGATTTTTCGATCAGATTTTTATCCATACGAAAAATGTAAAACATGTTCTATTTTTTTTCACCGATGGGGCCCACACACGATCCATTTGTTCAATGAAAACAGTCCATCAGTCTGTTTTCATCGGACAAATCGATCGTGTGTACAGGGCTTAAGAGTCAATGGTCTTGTCAGGCCGCGTACACACGTACGGCCCATCGGAACGTCGTCCGTCGGACCAAAGTTTTAAAACTTGCTTTAAAATCAGACCGATGGACGCCTGACCATCGGGCCAAACCGATGGTTAGTACGCAAAAGCATCGGTTCAAAAACCTGCGCATGCTCAGAATCAAGTCGACGCATGCTTGGAAGCATTGAACTTTGTTTTTTCAAGTCGTTGTGTTCTACGTCACCGCGTTCTGACCCGATCGGATTTTGGACTGATGGTGTGTACGCACATCAGACCATCAGGCCACTTCAGCGGTGAACCGATGAAAACAGTCCGTCGGACCATTCTCATTGGGTTGGACCGATCGTGTGTACGCGGCCTCAGTGTATAACAGACCTGTCTATAAATTTGGTACATAAAGATTGAATTTAATTATTAGAGAATTAGCTCCAAGTTCCATTCCAGAACCCTTCAATGCATTTTTTGCAAAATTGAAAATGTCACAATTGTTATGATTTAAACATATGAAATGAGGCTGCATTAATCGCACAGGACAATCCAATAATTATATATTGTTTTTCCTTCTCTGTTTGATTCAACTTTATAAATTATTCCAAAACATCTCCTTTCTTCTCACCCCCTATACTTACTGGAAGTCCTTGTAGACTTTCCGGATCCATTTTAGAAGCAAAATTCAAACAGGCAATTTCTCCTCCCACCCTCCTCCGAATGAGAATCAGCAAAACAATTGCACAGGGAGTTCAGCCTGTGTCATCCTCTCGGTTTTACCAGAGATGGTACCCATGAAACAAGATCCATTGTCGGATGAAATAGGATCCTGGGAGTTTCAGCTTGCTGTGGAAGATGGTAACCGTCAATAGATGAGCACTCTGCAGGATGTGCTTTGCTGTAACCGATCAGCAGAAGGTCTTCTCTTCTGTGTTGGAGAAGTGTAAATCTGGGCGCAGTTCACTCATTGCCTTGGCACCTAATCTTCCCAGGTAAAGCTATCTCCATAGAGACACTGAGAACATGAAGCAGCTCTCAGCTCCCAGGAGTACGAGGCCTGGGAATGGAGACAATCTTACCTGAGAAGTGATTATTAAGCTGGAGAAAGGATCGAGCCTCTCCAGGCAGCTGAGGTTTTATAACTTAACAACACAACTGAAATGAACACAAGAGACCAATGTGATAACAAGTCTAAAGAAACTCTGCTCAGTGTGGGCATCTGTGTGGGTTTCTTTGTGTGATCAATTTGTGATAAATGGGCAGTTATGGGAACACACAGGCCTGACATGGGGGTGTCAAGTTTTTAGGGAATGGTAAAGTGCCCTTTATCTTTCCTAGGCAAATAAAAATGGCAGCTTTATCTGTAGACGTATAACCTACCTTACTTACCTTTATATAACAGAAAGATCATATTTGATCATAAAGCTTTTCACTACCTACAACAGTTCAGTTCTATTTGTTTCATAGCTCCTGCTCGCTGGTAGGCACATTGCTTATGCAGAGCAGTGTCACTTCCACTTTCAGTTAGAAATAATTAAAAAAATTCAAAAAGAACTCGCTGTCCAGAATGTTATCTTTCACATATCAGTACTGGGCCAGGTGGAAATTACTAAGGCAATGAAAGGAAATGCATCAGAAGGCCACCACATGAAATCTCCAATCTCCAGGATTAAAGTAGAAGTTCAGCCTAAAAAACTGACTCTAATGCCGCGTACACACTTGATTGGATTTTCCGATGAAAAAAGTCTGATGGACTTGTTTCATTGGAAATTCTGATCGTGTGTAGGCCCCATCTGACTTTTTTTCATTGGAGTAAAAAACTAGAACATGTTTTCCGATGGAAAAAAAAACTGATAGCAAATTCCAATCGTCTGTATGGAACTCTGTCGGAGAAAAATCCACGCATGCTCAGACTAAATTAGGAGACGGGAGCGCCCGTTCTGGTAAAACTAGCGTTCGTAATGTAGATAGCACATTCATCATGCTGTAATGGACTGAAAAGCACAAAGCTGAAAAGTGCGAATCGACTCTCACCAAATTTTTACTAACACGAAATCAGCAAAAGCAGCCCAAAGGGTGGCGCTGTTGGATTTGAACTTCCCCTTTATAGTGTTGTCGTACGTGCTATACGTCACCGCGTTTTGAAAGATCAGAATTTAGTCTGACAGTGTCTATGCAAGACAGCTTGAATGGAATTCTGATGAAAAAATTCAGATTTTAGACCATCGGAGAATCCAATCGTATGTACGCGGCATTAGTCTACTGGCCGCCACATTTTAAGAATAATCTATCTAGCCCTGCAAAGCAAAAATCACTATACATACCTTTTCTGCAACCTTCTCCTAACCACAACAAGCTTAGAGACACATCATATTATTTTGTATATGAGAAATGGCAAGGAGCTTATAGTAGGCTTGTTTCAGAACACCTCTTATGCAAAACAAACACAGGTGATAGGAAGTGGGGTGGATTGGTGAACTTTAGCAAAGCCCTGACCAAATAGCCAGTGTTGCCTGTACACATTTTTCATTTAAAGACACTGTCACTCTTCCCATGCAGGTAGCTGGTGGCACTACTAGGTATTTCCAGTTATGGTGAAGCAAGGAGCATGTGACCTCCTCCCTTGTGACAGTGCTTGGGCCCAACAGTCAATTCCTAGGCCCAAGCACTGCCACTTGACCAGTGTTGTAAGTAACGGCGTTAAAATAAACGCTGTTACCTAACGCAGTCCCTTTTGAGGGTAACAAGTAATCTACCTGATTACTCTTCCCCTCACTGTAACGCCGCTCCCATTACTTGAGCGGCGTTACCGCAATTACATCTACCGCCACTAGATGGCAGCAGAGTAATTGCTTCTGCCGGCCACTTTCACCTTGCTGTCCCATTGCTCTGCACTCTCCCGTCTCCTCACACACAAAACACAACCTGTTTCACTCAGCACAGAGCGGGCGGGAATGGGGCGTGTCCAGACCGAAGAGTCACAGGGGCAGAGCCTAGAGGGACCACCTGCTGCACGCTTGAGGGGTGACAGGTCGTGAGTGTGCGGGAACGCACGGGGATCGGCACCGCCCCGGGGACACAGTGACCGGAGACTGGCAGCGGAGGACTCACACCGGGACTGGCACACACACAGTAGATGTAAGTTGTACGGAAAATGTCGGCTTCCGGCCTGTGCTGATGTGGAGGGGGTGGAGACACTGTCAGAGGAGAGAAGAGGGGACCTATCATGGAAAATATACTGGGGTTGGTCATTGTTCCTCCGCTGAAAATGCTACTTACCCGTCTGTCATGTTGAACCACTGGCTTTTAAACTCTGGGTCACTGACCAAAAAAAAAGAAAAAAAGTCTACTGTTCTGAACACCAGACAAGTTGGAAGTCCTTATTTGCGGACTCATTCCGGGTCAGCGATTTAAAAAAAAATATTTAAGAAGAACCATGTGTGCCAGGCAACTAGCATTTTCAAGATGGATCAGCGATGGCAGCGTTTGCCTTTTTCTCACGACGGGTTTGCTTTAACACCAGCTCTACATCCCTTTAATTCTTTAATTGGCCACACAGCATTCTTGCACATTTTATTTGGATTTTATGTGACAGACCAACACAAAGTGGCACAAAATTGTGAATTGGAAGTAATAGGCTGCTTTAAGGCAAGGCACAGCATTGATTTGCACATGTGTGAATTAACATTTATTTGCACCTTTTGGTCTAATAATTATGGCATTAAAAGCATTTTTACTGTATATCCGTTTAAAAAGTGAAAAAAATATATGTTGATCTTAGCAAAAACCTAGACCTGTGTTCTCTCATAGAGCCTAAATTATCCTCTCAGTAGTACTGAACGTAATTGCATTGTAGAATATTCAAAAAAAAGTCACAGTTACTTTGCTGAGTAACTAATTACTTTTTCAATGTAGTAACTGAGTCACTAACGCAATTACTTTTTCGGAGAAGTAATTTGTAACTGTAACTAATTACTTTTTTAAAGTAAGATGAGCAACACTGCACTTGACCAAGGGAGTGAGGTCACCATTCCCTCCAGACCACCAAAATTGGTGACTTAAACCGACTCGAGATGGAGGGAGGAGTAGTGGGGTAGTGCAGGCAAAGTGAGTATAAGGGGGGCAAAGTTACTGGGTTTACATGGGTGAAGGGATAGGTTCTCTCTAACTTCCTTATCAACATATACATTACATTTTTCTTTAATTCATCTCAGAATGCTGAACCTATTGAAAGCACTGGAATTCATCTTGTCATTGCATGGGCCTATGCTAAGCAACACAGTTCAACGCACATACAGGGAATTCAATAATTTCTTACTGACACTTCTGGTGCTATGGCCCTTTAAAATGGCCTGCACCAGATTCGAAAATCCCTTCCATCCATTTCCGTTACTTTAACAACACCTGCATCAAATTCAGGTAGTGGTGCTATAAATGCACCAAATTTGAAGATAATGAAACTGGAGGTAATTAAGATTAATATGTTGCTGGCACTGACATTTGCTGTGTTGAGGATTCTAAAGAGTGTCTTAAAGCGATATTTCACCCTAAACATAAGATCTCCCATGCGATCCAGCATACTGGCGTCAGCGCCAGTATGCTGGGTTTTTTTTTTTTTATCGCACACTTACTGTATTATAGTGGAATTCCTTTTCTGTCCCCCGTGGTGGACGGCGCCAGTATAGCGCGTCACATCTTCCTAAAATACCCGATATGGACTCTGGTAATCTCGGCGAAAATGCGGCGCCTGCGCACAGACCTAGGAGCTGACTGCGCAGGCGCCATATTTCTCCGAGTCCTACGGCTATGGCGCGTCACGCCCTCCGAAATAGGACTCGGAGAAATACGGCGCCTGCGCAGTCAGCTCCTAGGTCTGTGCGCAGGCGCCGCATTTTCGCCGAGATTACCCGAGTCCATATCGGGTATTTTAGGAAGATGTGACGCGCTATACTACAGCCGTCCACCGCGGGGGACAAAAAAGGAATTCCACAATAATACAGTAAGTGTGCTATAAAAAAAAAAAAAAACAGCATACTGGCGCTGACGCCAGTATGCTGGATCGCATGGGAGATCTTATATTTAGGGTGAACCTCCGCTTTAAGCAGGCCATAGCCGTTCAACCAGTGGGTTGAATTAAAAAAAATTGACCCGATTCCCTCATGTACATATTGGAAGTGGATGGGGGGAATCACTCCTGCTGAGTTATTGTGTTCTGGCGCTGCTCTGTTATAGTCCGTGTCGGTATATGGATCAAAATTTGTCCGACCCCTCCTGAACTGGCCAAATTGCGATTTATGTATAGCCGGCTTTTATGAATTCCCCTCATAATGTGCATAGTGTTTTTTCCCCTATAAACTCTTCTTTCCCATAGACATGGCAACAGTACAATTATGCGGATATCAGACAACAAATGTCTTTACAAAAAGTATAATGATTATACCAGAAGATAAAGGGTGACTTACAGAGTTATTGTGGCTATCCACACAAGAGGAATCAAACGCTCCATTGATGCTTCCTTGGTGTGGGTAGGTGCCTGGTAGGTACTGATTAACAGTAAGATATTTCGATTTCTGTGTAATAGTGAAATTATCAACAGCTTTTTTCTTCTGTTGGCCATTGTTTAACTGAGTCACAGATAACGGAATCTCTGCAAAACAAACACAGTGGAAAAATGAAGATAGGTATAAATCCTAATACTTAAATTTCATATAAGCTTTGACATGTTAATGGCACTTTAAAAGTAATTTCCAATATTTTTAAATCTGCAAACAGTCATTAAAATATTCATGTTGATCCTGTCTTGGGGGTCCTTGTTCAGGCACTTTCTGTGAACCACTTACCCCCAGAGGTGCTGCTGGATATGATGGGTTTTTTGTTCTGTCACAATTCTCTAAACACATCTGGTTGTAAGTTGGAGGCCTGTGTAGCTTAAAGTGTTACTAAAGTAAAAGAAAATAGATGCAGCTGTGCGCACACTGGATCTATACTCCCCCTGTCTTCTCCTTCACACAGGTGGGGGGGGGGGGCAGAGAAATAGAAAATATTTTATACCTTGATGTAAAGAATGCATTATGGTAAAAGAATGATCTAAGGTAAAAAAAAAAAAAGTTTTTAAAGGAATTTTTCATTTTTTTTTTAATTTAAGCATCATTACAATCACTGCTCCAGAAGAAACGACAGTTTAAAAAAAAAATTGATACATGTTCCCTGGAGCAAGACTTGGGTTCTGAAAGACGTTTTCACAGGCATACTATAGACACCCAGCAGGTGCAATATTTAAAGGAATTTTTTTATTTATTTAAGCATCATTAAAATCACTGCTCCAGAAAATACTACTGTTTTAAAAACTTTTTTTTCCATTGATACATGTTCCCTGGGGCAAGACCCGGGTTCTCAAAGAAGTTTTATGACAATAACTTGCATATTAGGCTTTAAAATGAGCACTTTTGAAAAATTGATCTGTTCGAGTCCAATAGACGTCAATGGGTTTCTAAATGTTCGCGCACGCGGTCGGTCCGTTCGAAGGTTCTGGTGCGAACCGAACGGGGGGGTATTTGGCTCATTCTTATTCCTCACATTACTTTCTCCAGCTACGTGTGTTACTGACACATGTAGCTGGACCCCACCTACATGCAGGGCCTTCAGGGCTGCTCCAAGAATTCTCCGGCCAAGTCCATGTTCAAGACCTTACTATCACATCCCATTGGTCATTGTCCACATCAAACAAAAATAGGGTACCCAACTTCTAATGTCCAAACTGTTGCTAGCCCAAAACTAGGAAACAAAGGGGAAAGTAGACTCCCAGGGGGTTATGCGCAGCTGAAAAAATTGTAGTCTCTTAAATAAAGTTTTTATAAAGATATTTATTAATAAGTATCAAAAATTGTTGTACATAAAAGGATGAGGAAAAATGTATCCACTACATACAGGGATAACATTAAGAGCGCTGATATGCAATTGATATATGATGTTCACATATACATATCTATATCTCTCAATGACCATATGCAGTTAACCATTTGGCTGCCACATACAGATCCCCAGCGCATTTTGATCATTTAAATCATACCGATCTTCTTCAGGGGGTATATATATATATATATATATATATATATATATATATATATATATCTTATATGGAACACCATAGACTCTAAACCAGAGTGGATCATAAAAACATGGTGGCCAAATTCTCCATAGTGGCCATGCAGACGAGCACCAGATGAGGGAGGTCCGGGTTTGCCTTCTTTGATTGTCTGGCAGAATTAAATAAAATGTTCTATCTAGAACTGTCTCTTGCTCTTTATTTGCAGCATCAGTAAATACAAGCTTCAAGGTTCAGAAAAATGTGTCCTTCAATTAAGGATGACTGATGGATTAGTATATGTCTGTGTTAGTTCTATCTCCACTCCAGTCTGCTTATCCAAGTGAATGGACAAGTTTTTCTGGACCTTGAAGCTTGTAATCACTAATAACGTTGCAAATAAAGAGCAAGAGACAGCTCTAGATAGAACATTTAATTCTGCCAGACAATCAAATAATTAAGGCAAATCCAGACCTCCCTCATCTGGTGCTCGTCTGCATGGCCACTATGGAGAATTTGGCCACAATGTTTTTATGATCCACTCTGGTTTAGATTCTATGGTGTTCCATATGAGATATCTATATATAACCCCCTGAAGAAGATCGAATTTAAATGATCGAAACGCGTTGGGGATCAGTATGTGGCAGCCAATTGGTTTACTGCATATGGTCATTGTGACATATACAGAGCTGTAGATATGTTAATGTGAATATCATATATCAATTCCATACCAGAGCTCTTAATGTTATACCTGTATGTATTGGATCCATTTTTCCTCATCATTTTATGTACAACAATTTTTGATACTTAATAAATACATTTATAAAAACTTTATTCAAGAGTCTACAATTTTTTCAGCTGTGCATAAGCCCCTGGGAGTCTCGTTTCCCCTTTTTTTCTAATTGTCCACATCAATACCTTCCTCTCAGAGCAATTTTCTCTTAAACCTACTGTTCTCTTTTAGTCCAGATTAGCGCTATAGGAGTCCAACTGAACACCTGGGGACCATGGTACATGAGAGCCTGGGTCACCTGACACATATTACATAAGGTAATAGCTCTCACCATCAGAAGGGTGTCTCTCTTTTCCCAATCAGTACCCTCTTCTGAAACAATCAGGTTTGCACCAAGTAACACATCTTCTCTCCTACCCATGTATAGGCTGTGCACATTAAAATACACATCTATTTTTCTAGTTGTATGCCATACAGAGGTTACTGGTTGCAAATAAAACTTCTTTACTTTTCAAAAATAAATGAACATTCCAATAAGCTCGTAGAAAGTAAACCAAAAGGTGGAAATGGGAGATATTAGACCAAGCAAGATAATTTAAAAATCCTGGTAAATGAAGGGAGGAAGTTTTGTGTTAGTGACTCACTTAATATACCTAGTTCTTATTCTGAATTCCTGTTTTTGGGCCTAGGTTTTCCAATTCTGGGTCAGCCCCTCCCCGAAGGGTAGAGCATCCACAACTCTCTCTCTTTCTTTCTTCTTTCTAACCATACCCAGACTTACCTCATGCTCCTTCCCACTATAAGGGGTAACAGTTAAAGGGGAACCCCTGTCTATAAGCATGTGTAGCACTACCCCCGAAGGAGCTGCTGGTTAGATTTGGGACCGGCGTGTCACCTCTGTAGCATGTCTAGGGGTATGATGAACATAGATGGTGTGAGGAATGATAGAATGTCCAAACCGCAAGGTGTAGTTTTCTGTGCTTTTATTCTTGCGCCCAACACGGCAACAGGTAACTTCAGGTGAATAGAGGAAAGGTGATGAAAGAAGAAGTTGCAGGTTCAGGCCTTAACTATGTACAGAAGCAGTCCTGCTTCAACGATACCTTTGCTTCGTCGCCACAGTTTGAGTGGGTGTAGTGTACCCGGACAGTCTCTCTCACAGAACTGGCAGCCGGAGTATCACTCGGAACTCTGAGAAGGAAGCAAGCCTCTGCCAC
The DNA here is from genome assembly GCA_029574335.1 of Rana kukunoris. NCBI lineage: Eukaryota > Metazoa > Chordata > Amphibia > Anura > Ranidae > Rana > Rana kukunoris. Next base: position 407,237,236 of record CM056051.1, read on the forward strand.
AGACTTGGCTCAATAGAAATAGAAATGGAATGTAACTTGGTGGAGCAATTCTTTCTCAGTAAAGTAGTTTGCCTGAATTGTCTTCAGGTAGGTTTTGATTTTGGGTGATCGACTGAAAGGTTGCCAAAGAACAAACTCCCAGTGTCTGGTCACCTTGATCCCCGATGGCTTGTTTAGGTCTTATTGGATCGCCTGCTTCCGGGCTCTCCTCAGACTGACTCCCCATCGAACAGCACAACTCGCTTGGGATCTTCTCATAGAAGTGACAACCCAGTTAGTCACTGGGGCCTCTCTGCAGCTTTAGTTGCTCCGGGCCATGACGGCCCAGAGTCAGGGACTCTGCGTAGCACATGCGCCCCGGCCCGGTAGGCCATAACACTGGGGCCCTGATATGCACACACCCTAAAGGTGGGTGCCTCACCCGGATCCAACCTCGAACTCCAGACGCCAAAATGACGCCCTAAAGAAGTACCCTCCCCCAGCATGCCCCGTGAGGGAAAACCTCCTCTGATTGGCTGCTGGCGAGAAGGCGCTCTCGCTGATCTCCACTGCCGCCACCTGTCGTTCCAAGATGGAAAGGTATCTTTGGAACACAGAATGAAACAACACAGCACAGCACTAAACTAACATAAATCACATAGATGAGAGCTGGGTAATTCTCTCATCCCCCCTCTAAATTAAAACAGCGTCCGTACTTGGAAGTACAGGGGCGCTACACATGCATGAACCAAATGGACTGCCTTGTGCTGTCACTAGCTCCAGGTCCTAAACAGGAAACCCTGTGTAACCCAAACATTTACTGTAGGTTTTGGGAATAGAGTAGTGATGGGGGGGGGGGGGTAAGAGTGCACAGGCAGGTCCACTGGTGGCTTATCAGGATACAAAACATAAGGATTAGGCAAGCTTTTATAATCAACCTTGCAGAAAGGATTGAGACTGTCAAACGGATATTTATGTAGCTAAATCAGGTGTTTGAAAATGCTTTGATGGTTTGTTCTAAATTTTTATTTGATTTCCCACACATCTACAGCCAGTTCAAAACTGGCTTCAGGGTATGTATGTGGTGCCTGTGCAAGCTTTGTACGTGCCTTACCCTTACCCCATTTTAATCTAAAGTTGCTCCAGTCCCTACATGGTATTTTACCCACCGCTTATTGGCTAGAGCGGATGGATTGAGAGCAGAGCAGCCATTGGCTGGCGCTGCTGTCAATCACATCCAGTGACGCAGCGAGCTGAGAGGCGGGGCCGAGTGATACAGTGATACAGCTATGGCACGCCCGCAAGGACTCACCACCATGTAAGCTCTCTCGCATGAATGTGGTGAGTTCTTGCGGGGAGGACCAGAGACAGCCGCCGAGGGACCCCCAAAGATGTGGATCGGGGCCACTCTGTGCAAAACGAACTGCACAGTGGAGGTAAGTATAACAGGTTTGTTATTTTATTTCCTATGGTGACCCTTTAACTAGTTCCCGACCAGCCGCCGCTGTTCTACGTCACCCCGCCCAGCAGCCACTAGGGGCCACTAGGCTCCCGGGCACGCGCACAGGAGTCGAGAGTGAGCAGGGGGCACGCACGCCTCCGGCGGTGTGCGCGCGCCCTGGAGCGCGATCGCCACGGGCACAATCGATCACTCGTTACAGAGGACCAGGAGCTGTGTGTATAAACTGTCAGGGAGAGAAATGCTGATCGTCTGTTCATATAATGTATTAACAGAAGATCAGTCATTTCCCTCAGTCTGTCCACCCCCCCCCCCCCCATACAGTTAGAACACACCTAGGTTACACATTTAACCCCTTCCCCACCCCCTAGTGTTAACCCCTTCACTGCCAGTGGCATTTTTATAGTAATCAATGCATTTTTATAGCACTGATCGCTATTAAAAATGCCAATGGTCCCAAAAATGTGTCAAAAGTGTCCGCAATAATGTCGCAGTACCGAAAAAAAAAAAACGCTGATCGCCGCCATTACTAGTAAAAAAAAGTTTTAATAAAAATGCCATATAACGACCCCCTATTTTGTAAACGCTATAACTTTTGCACAAACCAATCAATAAACGCTTATTGCGATTTTTTTTTTTACAAAAAATATGTAGAAGAATATGTATCGGCCTAAATTGAGGAAAAAAATAGCTTTTTTATATATTTTTGGGGGATATTTATTATAGCAAAAAGTAAAAAATATATATTTTTTCAAAATTGTCGCTCTATTTTTGTTTATAGCGCAAAAACTAAAAACCTCAGAGGTGATCAAATACCACCAAAATAAAGCTCTATTTGTGGGAAAAAACGGACGCCAATTTTGTTTGGGAGCCACGTTGCATGACCGCGCAATTGTCAGTTAAAGCGACGCAGTGCCGAATCGCAAAAAGTGCTCTGGTCTTTGACCAGCAATATGGTCCGGGGGTTAAGTGGTTAAATACCTGTGTACATGAGCTCTTAGTCTGGAATTTTTAAATACAGGTGAATTTAGAGCTTTAGCACTCACAGTTTTGTTTATTCAAATCCTAAATTTGAGTTTTATTACAGAGGCGTTAGGGCTAATTTACACTTGTGACACTTTGGGAAGAATGATTTGCGGTGGATCGCTTTCCACAGAGCTCTGTGAGTGTCAGAATCTCCAAGAAATTTAGAGCTGTCAAACAAGTATTTTTACTTTACTCCCCCTTGCTACTACATAAAAGCTTATGTTGGGAAAGGAAGGGAGGAGCAGAGGAGCTGGGCAAGCACAGACAGTAATTAGACAATCCTAGTAGAGTAGAGGGGTAAACATATGGCAGGAGAGAGGGGAATGTGCTAAGAAATGGACTAGTCAAATTTTAAAGCATTTTTAGAGGCACAAGTTAATAAAACAAGTGTTTATGGAAAATAAAAATGCTGCAAATGAGCAATTATAAATTATTGATTTTACTGCACGTTTATCTGCGATTTTTAAAGTTGGTAACAGGGTCAATTTAAAACTGAATGCCAGGCAAAAAGCTAAACATGGAGATGTTTTATCAAATTTCCATCCACTGCTGATGACGTCACTTTTTGTGTTACAGTTATAGAATGTAGAAGGAATGCTGTGACGTCCACTCCACATTTGTGAGCTCATCATTCTATCCACTTTGCTCCTTCCTCTTATCAGCACATTTGCATGCAGACTGTCCCTCAATCCTGACTGCAAGTAATTTAATGTACTTACACTGCTTGCATCTATTTTTTTTATTGGATTCAGGCCTGCATTAAATTATGTCTTTTATCTTCTGGCTGGGGGAGAACCCCCCTGCAACAGGTCTCTTTTATTTAGATCCCAAGCTACAGCAGTTCTTGGTGTCTACCATTTATGGATATATTTTCTGGAAGCTAGACTTACCCAATTAGCCCAATGACTTCTGTCCTCTAACCATATCCCCTGGTTATGGTTTGAATGCTCCTTAATTTTCCCTTCTATCTGCTGGGATTCTTGTGGATCAAGCCCCTTCGCCCAGAATTGTATAAGGCTGTAAATTTAGTTAGTGCACAATTGCTCCTGACCTTGTGTCATTGTAAGTCTTCCAGACAGTTGTCCTCCCCGATCCCTCCTCTTACCTTGTATATTGGTGACCCACTTCTGTATATAGCCTCCAATACCAGGGTCTCTGTACATAATTGGATTAATTTGAAATACACTGCCCTTCACACTTTTGACCAATGCCCCTTTGCTTCTCTTGGACAATTACCAATATCTTTCGATTAGACATTATTTTTCTAGCCATTACACTCTAAGGCCCTCTAGACCATACATTTCCTTTTGAACAATGGCACTCGGGGCAGAGATCTGCTATGTCCCAAAGGGAGCAGGATTTGGGAGTCTCCCCCTACCCAGAGGATTGGCTTGATATGCTGACTAATTTTCGGAGATGTACTAAATCTGAGAGACAGGCCTAAAAATGGTGGTATATGACCCTGGTTAGCGCTTATAGGTTTTCCCCGCTAGGTACTCTGACATGTTTTCGAGGCTGCTCTGAGTTCAGTTCCCATGTACGTATTTTTTGAAGCTGCAGGCAATTGCGACCTTTCTGGCAGCAAATAACCTCTTAGGCCGCGTACACACGATCTAATTTGTCCGCTGAAACTGGTCCGACAAATCCGATCATGTGTATGGGCTAGCGGACATGTTTGTCCTGCAGACAAATTTCAGAGCATGCTTTAAAATTTGGCCGCCGGAGACATGTCCTTCGGATATGTCCGCTGGTTAGTGCACTAACCAGCGGACATATCTGCCCGCACATGCGTCGAATGGATTCGACGCATGCGTGGAAGTTTTTTACTTCTTGGTTCAGTGACGTGGCGGCGTCAACGTCACCGCCACGTCACCACGCTGTCTGCAGGCGGGGATTTTGATCTGATGGTGTGTACACGCCACCGGACCAAAATCCGATGAGACATGTCCGCTGCAAACGGTCCGTCGGACATGTTTGAGCGGACATGTCTCATCATGTGTACGCGGCCTAAGACTGCCTTAGTAGCTGGGTGCTCAATTATGTTGACAGCCCCAATGTGCTTGCTTTTTTCTCCTATATCCAATGTCCCTCCCCATGCAAAATATTTTTGACATACCTTTTTCAGCACAGCCCTATGGGTTATTGCCTTTAATTGGCGGTCCCCAGATACTCCTTGGTCCCAAGTCATGGCTAGGATGGACTCTACAAGGTTGATTTACTAAAACTGGAAAGTGCAAGATCTGGTACAGCTGTGCATGGTAGCCAATCAGCTTCTAACTTCAGCTTGTTCAATAAAGCTTTGACAAAAAAAAAAAAAAATGGAAGCTGGTTTCTATGCAAAGCTGCACCAGATTTTGCACTCTTTTAATAAATCAGCCCCTATTCGTCTTATCGTACGCATTTATCACATGGCTTATGATACTATAGCAATTTTTATGAATAAATGGAACTCCTGTAATGTCTATTAGAGGGATTATCTAGGGTTTGGCTTTGGCTCCATGTTCAAGGCTTCAGTAGGTTTTTTTTTTTTACCTTCGTTACATGATTAATGTTCTTGAATATGAACTTTAATTTTCTCATCTACTGTCTTTATATACAAGGCAGTGTATTCCCGTCTAACTGGAACTTACTCAATTTTTTTTTAATTTTTGTGTACAATTTGGATGTTTGACAATTTCTTAATGATGATTATAGTTTATCGTGGCTGTCTTTGTATATTCTGTATGTTTTCTGATTTATATTTCAACAACATTTTTTGTAAACAAATCTTTTCCTTTATATCTGCCTGGAGTTCAGCTTTGAAGCACTTAAAATGTATGTAAACCAAACTACCGTTGAAGAATAGAGACTTCAGCAATGAGATCTTTGTTCTTGAATTCTCAAGTCTGCCCACCTGTTGTGTTTGACTTGGATGTGACAGTCTTTGTTTTTATTTTTCAATTAATTTTATAATATGGAGACTGCAGCTGAAGTGAGATGATACCCCTTGGAGAGTGGGAACAGAGCCAGGAATTATAGCAGAAACTTCTTACCACTTATTAGAGTTCCCAGGAGATACAAAAAGCTACTGTAACTCTTTGAGATCAATATTCAGTCAAACTCCCTAGAAGGAGCTGACGTGTCCTTAAAGATCCTCCAGAAAGCTAACTGATTTTAAAATGATTAGTAAAACTGCCTTTGTATATTAGCACCAACTACAAAAATTTGCACTGTTAAATGGTTAGTCAGGTTGAAAAAAAGAAAGTCCATCTAGTTCAACCAATAAAAAAAAAAATATATATATATATCACACAATCCCATTACACCATTCATCACCCACAGTTGATCCAGAGGAAGGCGGAAAAAAAAAAAAAAAAAAACAGTAAAACCAATTTGCTACAGCAGGGGAAAAGATTCCTTCCTGATCCCGGATCCCTGGATCAACTTTTCCTATAAATGTCAGTATCCAGTTATATTATGTACATTAACCGCTCGCATGTAAACACAGAAATGCCAGTAATCGTCTCTCATTGTCTTACACTGACAGAGTGTGTGGCAAGGAGAGCTGGTCAGAGGCATCTCCTCATAGCGGACATCCAGACATGTAATTGAGGCACTGATCATCAGTGCCCTGATTACAATACAGCACCACCAGTGCCAGCAATCAGTGCACACCAGTGCCGGCAATCAGTGCCCACCAGTGCCAGAAATCAGTGCACACAAGTGCCACCAATCAGTGCCCATTAGTGATGCCAGTCAGTGATATCTATCTGTGCTGTCCATTAATGCCCATCATTGCTGCCCAACAATGCCACCCATCAGTGCCCACCAGTGCTGCCCATCATTGCCCATCAGTGCTGCATATCTCTGCCTCCTATTAGTGCCCCCCAGTGCTTCCTATCAGTGGCATATTAGTGCCTCGACTTCAGTCCTGCCTCATTAGTGCCCATAAGTGTCGCCTCATCAGTGCCCATAAGTGCCATCTCATCAGTGCCCATCAGTGCAGCCTATCAGTGCCACCTCATCAGCGCACACCAGTGAAGGAGAAAAGGTACTTATTTACAAAATTTACTGACAGAAACTAAGAAAAACATTTTTTTTTCAACATTTCCAGGCTTTTTTTTTTTTTTTTTGGGGGGGGGGGATAAAAAACCCAGCAGTGATTAAATACCACCAAAAGAAAGCTCTATTTGTGTAAAAAATAAATGAAAGCTGCAGCTACAGCGATCTACAGCGACTGCACTTACAAGTGCACTTTTAGATGCACTTGCAATGCACTTGTAGTGCAAAGTGAATTAGTCTTTCGTAAATAACCCCCTTAGTGTCCCTGCATAAGAATAATAGTTATCAAAGTTCAGGGGTTTAACTGGGGTAACTGTCTAGGAGAAAAGATATTCACACACATGTCTCACCTACTTACATATAGGGAGGTTATTTACGAAAGGCAAATCCACGTTGCCCTACAAGTGCAAAGTGCACTTGAAAGTTCAGGAGTAGATCTGAAATGAGGGGAAGCTCTGCTCATTTTATTATCCAATCATGTGCAAGCCAAAATGTCCCCCTCAGATCTACAGCGACTGCAATTCCAAGTGCACTTTCAGTTCAATTTCAAGTGCACTTTGCACTTGTAGTGCAAAGTGGATTTGCCTTTTGTTAATAACCCCCACAGTCTGTAGTTCACTAATTATACATGATATATATTTTTTGTCTATTTTTTGGTGATATTTATTTAAATGAAACCCACAGCATAACAGCTTTTTTTTTCTAAGGCTAAGCAATGTTTTATATAAATGTCTTTATACCGTAATTTGAACTGAAATTGAATCTCTTTTACGAAGCAATACCACTAATAGCTTTAAAACAATTCTTTCTACTAGGAGACTTCAGGTCAGGAAACACAACCATAACATTATCCTCATCCATTGTAAGCACATACAAATATCCATCCCCATTAATTATGAAAGAAACAGCCTTTTATTAACCACCTGCTGTCCAAAACATCTTGCTTTAAATCTGCTAATTATCTGTTTTTCACGGATTGTTATTTATTAAGTTATAACTTTAAAGTTAAAAAATCACACTTGTATCAAAAATTCCCTTTTTTTTGCAATTTTAGTTTTGGCTTTCAGGAAACCTGTCAATTATTCTACAGGATTATTTTATGTGTTTGCAGAGCATTATCTACAGTACCATGGAGATTATATTGTGTTTAAAATAAACATAGTTATTGACCTTTTTCCCAGAAATATTAAGCCTATTGATATAAATATTATATTGACACATTAAATAGTATTAAAAAAAAATGTAATAATAATAATAATAATAATAATTTAAAAAAAAGTGTTTGCAGCAAGACTAAAGGAAATAAGCATTTTACAGTCTGATCTCCACCTTCGGAGTCTTAGTAAACCAATAATATACTTGTTGCACCTGTTGCAGTATTCCAAAGAGATATCATTTGTTTGATCGACACGCAACAGTTATAAAACTTTCTCATCAGGAAGGATCTCTAGAGGTATCTTTTACGAAGGTAAAAACAAAAAAACAAAAAAAAAACACATATAATCAATACCTTGTAAAGGATAAACTCACCAGTTAGTTGTGCAGGGGGAGCGTCCATATTGCTTGAAGGGATTTGCAGGTTTGAAGTGGAGACAAAGCTAATAGGATGATGAGGATGTGCTGTTACTGTGTACAATCTGCTCCTGCTCCTAACCCGTCTTAATTTTCCAATGGTGCTGGCTGCTAATTCCATACGAGCTAGAATCTCATTTAGGCAAACAGCGAGTAGAACTAATTAGCCAGGCCTTCTGCTACGTAATCAACAACATGGAACAATAACAGTAAAAAAAAAGAAAAAAAAGAAAAGACCACTGACATAAAAAAGCAGCACTTATGGCACCTATTGATAATCAGGAGTAAACCATGTTTTGAAGGCTTGCCCATAAAGGAGAACAATTGTCAGACATCACATAAAAAGCCATTCCATAGGCAAAAATACACAAAAGGAAAATAGGATGGAAAATCCAAAGGAAAAAGTAATCCAATAAGCATGAATGCTCAATTCCTGCTCCCTGTATGGTAGGGTATTGTTGATTTGAGAACAATGCTCTTCGCAATTTATAAGAGAGTATCTACTATAGAGTATGAAGAGAGAAGCCTTTTAAGGCGCATTTTTTTTTTTTTTAATCTCAGGTTACACTTGGTATACAAAGACGCATACCTGTTTTAAATATTAAACGGCTTACCTTGTAATCACCTGTTCATTCAGGGCTGATGAAACCATTCTATTCTTAAGCACAGGAAAAATCAACTTAAGCCCTGTACACACAATTGGTATGTCTGATTAAAACGGACCGATGGACCGTTTTCATCGGACAAACCGATCGTGTGTGGGCCACATCGGTATGTTTTCCATCGGTGAAAAAAATTAGAACATGTTTTTAATTTTTCCTATGGATAAAAAATCGATAGAAAAAAAACGATCATTTGTGTGGAAGTCCATCGGTCAAAAATCCTCAGAATCAAGTCGACGCATGCTCGGAAGCATTGAACTTAATTTTTCTCAGCACGTCGTAATTTTTTACGTCACCGCGTTTGGACACGGTCAGATTTTTGACCAATGGTGTGTAGGCAAGACTTATGGATATCCAACGAAAACTTTGGATATCCAACGAAAAAATCCATCGTATTAGATTCCATCAGATATCCGATCGTGTGTACAGGGCTTTAAAGTTGGCCATCCAAAATACTTTGATTGCAACCTTTGAAAGCTTTTATTATTTTGGCCTGGAGAACTGATTAAAGCACATCTGTCATCAGACCGTGGACATTAAAGCATTTTCCTATTTTTAACTAGTAAAAAATGTGCTATAAAACAAACCCACACTAGCTGCAGGAACTGTACAGAAATTCATTTTTAAGATGTGCAGATGAAACAAAGAACGTATTCAAGTCAACCCCTCAATAACTAAGCCTAGTCTGCCCCCACCTCCCAAGCAGTGATTCAACAGCCTTCTACAGTAATCTTGAATTTAAAAGCACAGAGTAGAAGCTCTGGGTAAAAAAAAATGGGTTATCTGAGCTTCTGAGTCACGTTTGGGAGGGAAGAGCAGGGGGAACTGAGCAGCTGAGAGAATTACTTGATTGTGCAGTAACCTTTGAAAATGAATTGCTTAATAGTGCCTGTAGCTACAGAGGTCATAAGGTTTCTTTAAAAAGCATAGCATTGCTTAATATAAAGCTTATTATTGCTTGATATTAATGTTCATAACCTGATCACCGTTTCGCCTTAAAGAGTAGTCCTAATTTTTCGGTCTAGTTTGAGAAACCCCCACAACATGTTTGGTAGATATGTTTTGTTTGTTTCATTTAGAATTGAAGTTCAGACAAGCCTTAAAAAAAACGTAAAAACATAAAAAAAATTGGGCCTAAAATCCATGCTAGACCCTTATCTGAGCATGCAGCCCAGCATGTCAGGAAAGGGGAGGAGATGAGTGAGCACCCCCCCCCCCCTGAACCATACCAGGCCATATGCCCTCAACACAGGAGGGTGCTTTGGGACAGGTGCTCCTCCCCAAATATTGAGGGGGACTAGGGTCTTTTCTTTACAACCCTTGGTTGGTTGTTGGTTTTGGGGATCTGCGGGCAGGGGTCTTATGTGAATCTGGGTAAGGTAAATAAACTGGGTCGGCGGATGCCTATTTACACGTAATAAACAAAGGGGCGATGCCATGCGCTGTTACCGGTTATCACGCTCCTTTGTTTGGTTACCATCAGTGGGAATCGGTGATAGTAAACCTTAAAAGAGTCACAAACAATAATTTTATGACTAGTGAAGTTAATACAAGTGAAAAAAATAAAAATCATATTGTCCAAGAGCAAAATATAATTAAGTTAGAGAAAGTCCTCTGTATAACAGTCAACAGTATCCCTGTATGCAATGATCATCCATCACCATTAAGTATTCCAAAGCATGACACCACCTTCCAATATCTTTAATTAGGACCCTCTAATTAAAGAAAGGTCAACAGAACATGTGGCCATATAACCCGGCAGGGTCTTTAAAGAATGTTCCAAAAGGGTCTCTTTGGAGGCAGATGTTTAGACAGTGATCATTCCTGATGCACAAAGAGCAATCTCAGAGGATTCTTGGACCAGAAGCTTGATGGATAATTGGATGAGTGAAAAGTTTAAACGATGCAAGACATCTCCCAGATGCAGTCAAATCCGTGCAATGTGGAGCCCCCCCCCCCCCCCCAGGGGATCACTGTTTTGCTTCCACTCCACAATATGTGTGCTGGATATGTGTGGTTAGTTTTGTTCTGAAATTGAAATTCAGAGAAACTTAAAAAAATGTAAAAACTTAAAACGTTTGGGGCCTCCCTTACTATCCATACTAGACCCTCATCCAAGCATGCAGCCCAGCAGGTCAGGAAAGGGGGGTTGACAAGTGAGCACCCCCCTCTTGAACCATACCAGGCCATATGCCCTCAACAGGGGAGCCCCCATCCCAAAGCATCTTGTCCTCATATTGAAGGGGACCAGGGTCTCTTCCTCACAAGCCTGGGTGGGGATTGTGGGGATCTGCAGGTGAGGGGCTTATCTGAATCTGGAATCTACTGTAGACTGAAAATTTCTGGTTCCCACCAACGGTAAACTGGGTAACAGAGCTGTCTGTTGGCAGGTGCCTAGGGACATAAACTCATTCCTGATGCACATAGAGCAATCTCAGAATTTTTGGACCAGAGGCTTGCAGCAAGCGATCACCCACACTACAGACACATTCATTCCTCTTGGCATTGAAGATCTGATGGAGAAGTGGATGAGTAAAAAGCATAGGCGTGTGCACAGGGTGTGCCAGGTGTGCCCAGGCACACCCTAATCACCCTGTGCAGAACAGATTCCCCTTCTGACCTGGCTCCTCCTCCTCCCCCCCCCCCCACATCACTGCCAGCTTCCCTCCTCTCCCACTGGTTGTTGCTGTGGATGTTTTAGGATGAGTGGGAGAAGGGGCCAGTAAATATACCATTTACAGGCCCCTTCCCTTTCTGAATGAACATCGTGAGTGATCGGTAGAGTGTGTTTGAGTTTTGGGGTGCACACCCTAATGCCAAAGGCTGCGCTCACCTATGGTGAAAAGTTCAAAGATGCAAGAGATCTGCCAGATGCAGTCAAATCAGTGCAATGTGGAGCTCCCCCCCCCCCCCCCAGTGATCCCATACGATGGGGGTCTGCAGAGTTTAGATGAATGCCTTGTTCGCCTTGTTCCATACCAACCAACTATTCTTCACTATAAATTTGAACGGATTCAATATTTTTCTATTCAAATTCGATTTGAATACTTTGAATCCAGTTGAAAAGAAATTTCGTTATGAATGCAACTAAACTCAATTAGTAACGTAATGAAACACTTTGTTTTTTATTCTGTACATGTATAATGTTGGGTTGTTTGTTATGTGTTCCTATTCATACAGCATACCTAACAATAATTCAAAAATATTTCCTATCTTTTTAGTTTTTTCTTTGGAGCAGGTTTATACAGGACTGCAAGCTATTCTGAATAGGAGAATAGACTGTGATAACTTGCATTAACATACAATGCACCACCAAAGCCTTTGACGGCACCGGCTGTCGAAGTACCACCATTGCACAATGTATGGACTGCTCAACTTGTCTAAGCATTCTTTTTTTTTTCTGCCTGTGGAGACTGTAAACAGACAATAAATTTGGTTGGGATAAATGTTGGCCTGTCCGTGCGCAGACAGGCATCTAAACCGAAGAACAAAAATATAATAAATTGCAGAGGTGGTGGCTAAATTAGTTTTTATTTTTATTCTTCTTTTTCTTGATTTCCTTCCTTGATACTATGCTCACATACTTTACAGTTTCTATGGAGGTGCAATGTTGTCACCCTAAGACAGGACATGTGTTAGGACTACTGAACACCTCATCCTCTTCTCTTTTCAATACCATAGAGAGGAGGTATTCTGTACTCCATACTAACTGATTACTAGTGTTGCTCACGAATATTCGCATTGCGAATATTCGATACGAATATTGCATATTCGAGTATTCACGAATAAATCGAATATCGCGGCGAATATTCGTATTTTTTCAAATTTATTTTTAAAACAGATCACATCCTAGTGATCTCCATCGACGTCTAAAAGCATTGCTGGTATGATTGGAGACCCTGGGCCGAGTAGCTGAGGCGATCCTTTTATGTTGCCGAATATTCGCAATGCGAATATTCGTATTACGAATATTCGCGAATACTTTCTCTGCCCTTCTGTGTTTTGTGTATCAAAAAAAAAAAAATTGAGCTTTAGTTTAGTCATATAAGTTTGTGTAAGTAGAGTTAGTGTTTAGTGCATGTTAGTTTAGTAATCCAGGAAATTATCTCCGTTTTCGCGTGTTGACGAGAATTTCGCAATCAATTTTCGCATTCGCATTAGCTAAATTTCGCATTCGCATTAGCGAAATTTTGCAAAAATTTTTTTTTTATAAAATATCACGAATATTCGCGAATACTTTCTCTGCCCTTCTGTGTTTTGTGTATAAAAAAAAAAAAAAAATTAGCTTTAGTTTAGTCATATAAGTTTGTGTAAGTAGAGTTAGTGTTTAGTGCATATTAGTTTAGTAATCCAGGAAATGATCTCCGTTTTCGCGTGTTGACGAGAATTTCGCAATCAATTTCGCATTCGCATTAGCGAAATTTTTTTTGATAAAATATCACGAATATTCGATATTAACGAATATTTCACGAATATTCTTCTATATATTCGTGAAATATCGCGAAATCGAATATGGCGTATTCTGCTCATCACTACTGATTACTCCATTTAACTAATAGAAGGCAGCACAAGCAGAGATCAAAGAAATTAACTACAGGCAGTCCCAGGGTTACAAACAATAAGGGGCTGTAGGTTTGTTCTTAAGTTGAATCTGTTTTTAAGTCGGGACAGGTACATTTTTTAAGTGTAACTCCAGCCAAAAAAAACTATTTTTAAGATTTGTGGATAGCATAGGGAAGGGTTACCCCTGTAGTGTTTTTTTTTTTTTTGCTGTCTGTTCACTTATTCAATAGAGATGTAAGGAACTGTTCGCCGGCGAATAGTTCCTGGCGAACATCGCTTGTTCACGTTTGATCCGCCCCCTATTCGTCATCATTGAGTAAACTTTGACCCTGTACCTCACAGTCAGCAGACACATTCCAGCCAATCAGCAGCATACCCTCCCACTCAGACCCTTCCACCTCCTGGACAGCATCCATTTTTAGATTCATTCGGAAGCTGCAGTCTTAGTGAGAGGAGGGACAGTGTAGCTGCTGCTGATTTAATAGGGAAATCTATAGCTAGGCCAGTGTATTCAGTGTCCACTCCAGTCCTGAAAGACTCATCTGATCTCTGCTGTAAGGATAGCGTCCCAAAAAGTATTTTTCAGGGCTAGTCCATCAGTCTTCTTTTTTTTCTTCTTTGTAATCTAATGTGTGTTGCGTGGTTTACAGAGAGAGACAGAGAGGGAGAGTGTAATTTTTTGGAGTTAAATCAGGCAGGCAGGCTAGTCAGTTAGAGTTACAGTGTGTAGAGGATATATATGCATCACGGGTGTTGTATATATATTTATACACTGTATTGAGTTTAGCTAGACTAGATCCGCTCTTCCTAATATACTGACAGGTGACAGCCTGTATAGGGCTAGTACATCAGTCTGCTTTTTTTTTCTGTAATCTGCCTGCCAGTGCATATGTGTCAGGCTCACAGCGTATTCTGTGCCCACTTGTACAGTGCCACCACTCATATATCTGGTGGCACAGTAGATTACATTTAAAAAAAAACACAATTTTGACTGCACTAGAGAATAGTAGTCAGTTGTCTGCCAGCGTGTGTCAGGCTCACAGCGTATACTGTGCCCACTTGTCAAGTGCCACCACTCATATATTGTTTGCGGTTGTTTGCGGTGCATTAAACGGGGAGTTTGGTCTGTCAGAGTTTGGTCTGTCACTGTAAACCCTAACCCTAACCCTGTCTGTAACCCTAATTCTATCTGTAACCCTAACCCCAACCCTATCTGTAACCCTAACCCTAACCCTATCTGTAACCCTAACCCTATCTGTAACCCTAACCCTGTCTGTAACCCTAACCCTATCTGTAACCCTAACCCTATCTGTAACCCTAACCTTAACCCTATCTGTAACTCTAACCCTAACTTTGTCTGTAACCCTAACCATAACCCTAACTTTTACACTACCTGATGGATACAACATCATACCTGATGTTTTAAAGCACGTTATTCCAAACAATTTAGGAATGTTAGGTGATTTATGCCCTTTATGGATAAAAACAGACTCTGCGACAACTACGTAATTTTCCATGGGAGTTTTAAAATTCGCCTGCCCATTGAAGTCTATGGCGGTTCGCGAACATTTGCGGAAGTTCGCGTTCGCCGTTCGCGAACGGAAAATTTTATGTTCGCAACATCACTATTATTCAGAAGATTTCACCTCACTTTCTGTCCCAATGACAAATTTTGAAAATTTGGGGTTGTTGTGGAAACAAGCCTTGGCGATCTACATTGAAGCATAAATCTTCATTAGAATTGTATTTGCTTTAATATAGATCTTTTTATAGATAATACAAATGGATTTCTTACAGATTTTCAGAGGACAATTACAATGCTTTAGTCATCATTTCAAGTCCATTTCAGTGCACTTAATATAAAATATAAAATTTCCCCTAATCCCAGCAGACTGCATTTATCAACCACAAAACCTGGCAAATTATCACCTTAAAAGATAAGTATATACAATATACAATGGACTTTCATACTCCTTATTCTAATATGATTCTGAAAACAATTGTAATTGTAGACCAATGAAAAGGAATGGATTTTACAAAAACAAATATTTTAACAGTCACAAAAAAACAAGATCTCTTAGGTCTAACAATAATAAATTGTATGTATTAAAGACTTGCTCCTTGCTTCCTATTGGTGGCTCTGTTTTTTTTTTTCATTTGTAATTCTCCTGATGAACAATGCATTTTCAATATGGCTGCTCTCTTTATAACAATAAAAAAAAAAAAAAACTTGATTGTATTTTTTTTAACCAGCAAAAATGTTACCATGATGTAGTGTACTCAATGTTAATCTTCAAAGATCCACAAATGACTATTAGATTACTTTGTTTATTTAATGTTCCAACATGACAAATTTAGTTTCATTCAAACAAAAAAAATAACTAAAAAGAAACATAAACAGAAGAGAAAGAAATAGTCACCAGTATTGCCTGTGGTCTCCCTGCAGCTGATAACCACTCAATACAAATTTACCATGCCTTTATTTTCACTGTGTTTCTGTGTGGAGGTGGCCATCTTGGTAGAGGCATGGGTTTGCTTCCTCATGTCAGAGCCTTCAGCAAGGAGAACAGTGAGCATCACAGTAAAGATATCCCCAACCTTACTCCAAAGCTCTTGAGACTAGCAAGCAGAAGCAGAAATGCCTTACACCTCACACTGCAGACAGCTCTGAGGTTGTAGGTACAAGAGTACTTAGGAACCCTTCCATTTCAGGAAGTGCACTGATACATTTCAGGAGAAATTCAGGACATAATGTATGTTTTTAGGAGCACTGCTTAGTCATTATTAATATTTCAAAATATTTATTGTAACATAGGGAATCTTTACTTTTTTGAAGTTCAGGCCCACTTTAAGGGTATGCATTGATTTATTTTTTATTTATTTTTTTGTGGACAGATGGGAATGAAACCCAGATCAAAGAATAGAAAATGTGCAATATATTTTGGAAAAATAGAACATGGTATTTTTAAGTGGATTATAATAAATCCAGGTCTTCCACTAGATGCCTATATATCCCAAATGTCTTAGCTTTAAGCAGTACTGTACAAGTGTTAGGGTACAAATGAAAAAAAGGGCCCTATTATCATGAATTTTTCACTTTTTGAGTTTAGCTTGTTAGGAGTATGCTCGATTTCACCACAGTAGCCCACCATGCCTTGCAGAATAAAATGAGTGTTGTAGAGAACATGGAAAACTTAGATACATGATTGTACAAGATGACAAGTGCATGAGAATACAGAGCAAACAGCAATTATGTACAGTTACCCAGGGCAGCCTGAGTAATAAACTAAGTTTATTTCGTATTGGTTGCTGTTGGGTAAAAAAAAGGCTTTTTAGCAGTTTAGATGAAATAATTGTCTCATGGAGCAGAGTTGATAGTGGTACATTTGCGAGACTGACATTCACAGTTTGTGGCTTGTAAGATTTCATGTTCTACTAGGGTCCCATTAGCACATCGCAGGGGCACTTTCATTGGCTCTGTTTGGGTTGCAGAACAGCAAATGCATTGATCTTCCATGTGGTGTGTCTCTATTGCGTAGATCGACTTACTGGTACATTTGCCCTGAAATCAAATTATAACAGATTTATAACATTGTGACAACATATCTCCAAAATTGATTTTTATACATACAGTACTATATAAAGGTAGAATTAAGCCTCGTACACACTATTTTTTCGTTCAACCCAGCGATCTCCCCTGCTAAGCTATTGTGTTCTGACAGGGGGACAGGCCCCTCACCAAAACACTCCGGTCGACGCTCTCTGCCATTGGTTGAAAGCACTGATAGGGAGCTGGTTGGAAGGACTTTTTTGGTCATGAGCCATCGGCAGAACTTCTGTCGGACCGGCCACCGTACACACCGGCCACGGCCAAATGTCGGTTGGCTTCTATTGAACATTTGGCCGTGTGTAGTAGGCTTTGATGTATATCTGTCACCTTTAGGCCCCTTTCACACGATTATGTTCAGCGGGGATCGCTCCGTTGATCCCTGCTGAGCCGACGGATTACAGGGCGGTCCCTGCACACTGTGCAGGGACCGCCCTGTCTTATCTCCGCGGAAGGAAAAATAGGGTTTTCTTCTGTCTGCAGAATTGGAGCATTGCGGAGGCAGACGAGATCGGGTGTTAGCGGATGTTGATCCGCTGACACCCGCAATCTCATAGGGACCAATGTATGTCCCTTTTTCATCTGCAAACGGATGGATGAAAAAGCGGACATACGGTCTGCAGGTGTGAAAGGGGCCTAAGTCAGTGGAATTGTAAACTTCTGGAAATTGAGAAATAATATGTTGTACTACTTGAGATGGGATTATTATGTATTTATTATCCACAATATATCCCAGGATATCTGTAGGACTATTTAATGTTTGTTGATTCTGAGCTCAAAGGGTTAATTGTAGAGTGACTCTTTCATACTGATAGATGCTAATGCCATTACCTCCAGCCACCTCTCTATTCTCTGTGCTAATTGACTCTTCTATTGTGTGAAGATGCCTTGTGTTTATGAAACCTTTAAGTGTCTGCACATAGATCTCAGTTAGATCTGCTAATATGCAGATACCAAATTCAACCAGGGGGTCAACAGCACTTCGTCTTTCCCCACTCTCTGCAGCTCACCACTGATCAGTGGTGTTGCTCATCAAGGTTTCTGGGCAGTAAAAAGGAGTAGGAGGCAGGAAGGGGCAATGCTAAATATAAGATGAAGTTGCTGTTTGAACATTACAGTCCCTGCATTTTTGGAAATGGCTGAATGAGAGATAACAGAGCAGTATTTTAGAGTTTCGCTATTTACTGTATGAGTTTGCTTTTAAAGAGTCCACACTATGGGCATTATTTACATAAAGTTATATAGCAGTAAAAAAGATCTAAAACGCTCACTGACCTCTGTCCTATTGACAAATTTATTCCACACTCACCCCACTGCCAGACATTTCTGACAATTAAACCTTATTTAAATATTCCTAACACACAGCAAAAGTAGTTTAAAACAACCCTCACTATCCCCTAAAGCTGCAGACATTGTGAAGAGATTAATCCTTAAAGTGGTTGTATACTGTTTTTTTTATAACTTTTACCTAATGGTAAGCCTATAATAAGGTATAAAGAATATCTCCTAAACCTGTAAGATTTTGGAGATATTCCCCTTGCAATGCGCTGCTGACTGCAGCAGCGCAATACGCAGCGGGGATCCCCGGCTAAAGGCCCGGCAGCCGCCGGACCTTGCCGGTCGAGAAGTCTCCCGCGTGCATGCGCAGGAGTGACGACATCGCCGCTTCAGCCAATCACATCGCTGAAACGGTGATACCCGGAAGACACGCCGTGGACCAGGTAAGTTCCTCTCACCTCGTTCCAAGGTAAGTATTTCATAATCAGCTAGTATGCGGTGCATACTAGCTGATTATGGCTTTTGCTTTTCAGGTTTAAAAAAAAAAATGACAGCGGGTATACAACCGCTTTAAAGGAAAAGTACAGCCAAAGCTCCTTTGGTTGTACTTCTTGTGGATCACTGGAGTGCAGTTCTTCCTGCACTTCTGTGACCCATTTTCAGCTGACAGCGGGCTGAAGCCGACGTCACAGAGCTGATCCAGGCTCGGGAAAGATTGTGGAGTTGGGAGCCGCCCACATGCCTGGACCAGCACCCGGCTAAGACTCTCAGAGTGCCGCCAAGAACCTGAGCCGACTGCCCCCTCCACAGACCAGCGCTCTAGTGAGCCCATAGGGGGCAGAGCAGAGCGCTGGTACTGACAGTCAGCAGCTCCCTGCTCAGGGAGCTGAGAGAACCGAGCAACCGGTGGTGTTCGATCGCTCGGTTCTCTGTGCAGAGGTGTAGGGGGCAGATGCAGCATCGGAGCAATGCTGTATTCACCTAGGTAAGTATGAATATAAAAAAAAAAAAAAACATGATTCTCTAAAGTTCACAACAAATATACTAAGGTCACGGTTGCTTTCTTCCTTTTTTTTAGGGTCATGGAGATCTGGCAGCCCTCTCTAATGTAAACATACAGCAGATATTTCTAAGCTGTTGAAAAATGACTAACATTCCAATTTAAGATTCTCTGTAGTGATCTTTGAGGATAAATCACAGCACCTGCAGCTACAGAGGCAGGTGTGGACAGGCTTCTCTCCTTGTCAGGGTTTCAATGATGCAACCTTGTTTTACATATAGAAATTCATAGATTTGTGTGTACTCTATATCTGAATTGTCCATACTGCAGCAACAATGGTCAGGGTTTGTAGAAAAGAACTGTCTCTGGGTAAATGACATGACTGTATTTATAATCAACTTTAGCCCAGGTTCACACTGGGTACGATTTAGTTCGATTTGAGATGCGATTTCACATGTGAAATCGCATCTCAAATTGGCAGCAATTTCCGGCAATGGCACCGTCCTACTCGGTGCGACGCCGCATTTGCAGCGCTGCACCGATTTTAAAAAGTAGTTCCTGTACTACTTTTTGCGATTTCAGGACGCGATTTACATTGACATCTGTGCAGAAACCTGCACAGATGTCTCCTAAATCACGCTGAAATCGGGACTGCCAGAGGAAGTGAAATCGCGCGAGTTCAGCTGAAATCACTCCCGCAGCCCAGTGTGAACCAGGGCTTAATGTAACAAACAACCAATAGACACAATTCAAGTAGGTGGAGGTCACATGTTTACCTTCTAGAGTGGAGCTCCAGTAGCTCCAGTCTGCAGCCAGATACCACAGCGATTGGGGGTTAATGTGGCTGCCTAAGGGTCTGAGGCACACAGACACCCACAAATTTGGATCTGACAGCTCAAAGATCTCACATGGAGCTGTGAGCTGCAATCAGGGAACAAAGTTTAATTCTGAGGCCTCGTACACACGACCAAGGAACTCGTCGAGCGAAACACATTGTTTTCCTCGTCGAGTTCCTTGTTAGGCTTGTCGAGGAACTCGACAAGCTTGCTTTGCGTACACACGTTAAAGACCAAATCTCCTCGTTCTCAAACGCGGTGACTTCAACACATACAACGGCAGGGGCTGCTTTTGCTAATCTCATGTTACTGCGTGTTAGGAAAAAGTTTGGTAAGAGACATTTGCACTTTTCAGTCTGTTACAGCGTGACAAATGTGCTATTTCCATTACATATACTACTTTTACCGAGGGTGCACAGGTTTTTAAGCATACACACGCTCAAGTTTCTTGTCGAAAAGCAGCCAGACGAGAAACACAATGAGCCAATTTGGACTCCCGTCGAGGAAAAAGAGAACTTGCTCTCTTTTTTGCTCGTCGAGTTCCTCGACAGTTTCCTCGATGAAAAATGTACACACGACCGGTTTCCTCTGCAAAAAAGCTCTCCCACCAAGTTTCCTGATGGATTCTGCCGAGGAAAACGGTCGTGTATACGAGGCCTGAGTGTTCCTGAAAAGAGAACACTTTAATTATAGTAAAAAAATAAAAATTTAGTGCCCCCTTACATTTTTACATTTTTAACAAATGTAACCCCTTCACGGCTGTCTGATAACTGTTTGTATGCAACAGTACCTGGTTACAGACTGGAGTTACTGGAGCTCCACTTTAGACAGTACTGTAAATCTGTGACCTCCACACATTCGAGTTGTGTCTATTGGTTGTTTGGTACATTAAAGTTGAATTGTGTGATGGTCACATGTTTCCTGTCTAGAGTGGAGCTCCAGTCTGCAGCCAGACTCCTCTCAGCAGACAAAGACCATGCTACGTATCTCAAGAAGGGGGTGGCGGACAGTAATAGTGGCGGACAGTAGTGATTGGAATTGCTCACCAATGATGCTATGGTTGGGCGTGGGCCCCAGAAACATAAAATTATCACTGGATCTGGCCAACACAAACAGTGTCATCTTATGCCTGTACACATTTTACATTTCCTTAGTGTGTGCTTATTAGCCATGTTGTAGAAACAGTAGTCTGTAAATGTTCACGGGGACAAAAACTGATGTAAACGGTTCTCTCAGTTAGGGCACTAAATGTAACTTTCATACTGGGGTATAAGCTTTAATAGCCAAATATGAAAATATGATAATGGTGCAATCACCCAATGCTTGGGCTATACAGTCTTTTCTGCTAAGTATCTGTTTTGTATCTTACCTCGCAGTAGTGTATATTTAGCTGTCTTTCCGTCACACAGTCATCGACTCGTACATACTTCAGGACCCCGGCAACCTGCTTACATTCTGGTTCCTGACCTAGAATATCACATAAACACAAACATTTACTTGATTGGGTCTGCAATTTCATAAAGGAGATTAGCATTAGAGTAGTGACTGGGGTGATATGCATACTTACATGTTTCACAGCAGGAGTCTCCGAGTTGTTTAATTTTACCCTAATAATGAGGAACAAATTAATTTGGTAGTTATATTATTATATGCAGTATAAGTTTGTCAGTATACAGTATAAGCAAGACCCAGGGGTGGCCCATCCATTAAGGGGGCACGAGCGCTGCCACCCCTATCTATGCATCCGGCCCCTTGCAGGACAGCAGATGCATGGATTGCAATGGTGGGGGCGGGATTTTGAAGCAGCTGTGCCCCGAGGGTGGGCTCGGGGGACAGAGAATGTAAACCGAGCCCACCCAGGCGTGTTACAATAGCAAATAAATATTCGCAATTGTAGCACTGATCCTCCTCCAGGCCAATCAGGACGCGTCACCCGATTGGCTAAAACGACAGTCAATCCTATTGGACGCCTAGGAGGAGGGGAGACGCCGCCCTCATGATGGAGGAGAGGACACAGGGGCCGCTGCCTGTCACCTGCCACCTAGATGGGGTAAGTGCAGGACCGACCGGCAGAAAGCAAGCAGGGGGAGGGAGGGTTCCTGCCACTAACAGCCACTACTGGCGGGGTTCCTGCCACTAACAGCCACCACTGGCAAGACCTAAACATTGCATCACCATGAAATCTGTTTAGAAACCAACACCTTAAAAAGTATCAATCTTCTAGGACAGGTATATCCATTGGAAGATCTCCCCACATTTTCTGCAGACATGACAACTGTATAATGTAATATTTGACCACCATAATAAACAGAGAAGGGGAATTGTTCCAGCTGGGAAACATTTAGCAAAATAAACCTGACAGCGGTCCTATAACCCATTTGAATCCAAAACTATAAAAACAAATTGGAAAATGGATATACTTTAACATGAACCTTATTCATAGTAAACTTAACCCTTTGCCTCAACCTAACCCCTAACCCTAAGCCCCGGGGCTATATATAATATCCCAGTGATACTGGCAGTCAAAATACTGATATTTGTTTTTTTTAATAGGAAGATAGCTAGATTAGACAAGAAACTACTACAATGAGGTCAATTCACAAAGCTTTATTTCCAGATTGCGGTTGTTATTTTAACGATTTTGCACGTTATTGAAGCTAGTTCAATTCACTAAACGATTTAACGCTTTGAAAAATCATCAAATAACGTTTCACTACGCAGAACCGATATTTTAAGGTGTGAATCCTTATTAAAGAGTCAAATCGTTATTTTAGAGAGTCAAATCGTTAAATTTGTACAGAAGTGCAATTCACAAAGATTTTTTTGACAGTTATCGATCGTTAAGCAATCGTTAAATTAACACCTCCCTCAGGGTGGCGTTATGACATTTCCCAGGCGATATTTTGTTGTTAGAGGAAGCTTTTGGCGATTTTTGTAGTGTAGTGAAGTTTTTAGTCGTTTTGGGCAAGATGGAACCTTGCTCTATTTGAACTTAAAATTATCCAGAGGCGAAGAAGAACACGTTAGAATGTTGTTCAGATTTATAAACGTGTATTCCGTTCACATACTATTTTGGATGACTTTTCTGAAACCCAGGTGATGGCTAAATTCCGATTATCATCTCCCATGATTTATTCTCTGTATGAGGAAATACACATGGCTTTAGAAAAACACACACTAGAAGTTTTGCACATCACATGCTCAATCTCCATGTGTCTTGCTTGTGTCTCTCTCTCTCTCTCTCTCTCTCTCTCTGTATCTGCTCTTTTCCACATGCAGCTGTTCTCCTCCCCTTCTGCTCCCAGAATGCATCTCTCCAGCATTATTTAACAATCTTAAGAGTTATTTTAACGTCTCAAATCTTAATAATAACGTCTGAGTAGTTAGCATAACGATTGGATAAAGAGTCAGTTGAAAACCATAACGACTATGTTAAATAACGATTATAGCTTTCGTGAATACCATGTTTGCTAGCGTTAAATAAGGAGTGCTAATTTAACACCTGAAGAAAACCAATAACGTTTCTCTTTGTGAATTGACCCCAATGTGATATTGTTTCTTTCCTTCAAAAAGTAAATTTAGTATAGTTATGCTATCAATGAATTTATACAACACTTACCCCTTCTGCCAAACATTTCTGATGATCAAATGGTGGGCAAGTTGTCACCACAGTTTCCAGGGTCAACTCTCCTTGTTCATCAGTTTTGCAGGTGTAGGTGTTACAGCCATCCCGTATGGATTTGCCGGGCTGGAAGGAAAGTGTCAATGAACAAAACAGATAAACAGATGAGTTTACCTTTCATTACATCTCCTCATGGTATGTATATGTTGTTCCAGGGGCCCAACATCTTATCCTTTAATAACAATATATTGTTTAGTAGTTTCAACATCTTATCACTTCAAATGTACACTGATCACAGTTGGACTGAATTTTTTTTCCTTTTTAAATGACATTATAGAGAGAGAGCTGGATGTTGTTTTCTACACTAGGAATACTGTATATGTTTTAGTACTTTCATAGTCTGGAGTAAGACCAAAAGGTGGTAAGTGTTTTTTATAGTGTTTATGTAGTCAAAACTGCTGTTTTTATTTAAAATACCCCAGAGCAGTGGGGGGTAAATTAATAACAACAGTGGCTATTATGATCATTTACCACTGTTTTTTAACCACTTGCCGACCGCCGCACGCCTATTTATGTAGACAGAATGGCACGGGCAGGCAGATTGGCGTACAGGTACGACCCTTTCAATCTGCCGCCTATCGGCCACGGGTCCCTGGTATGCAATTGCGGTTGGCAAGGACAGAACAGGGGAATGCTTTTGTAAACAAGGCATTTCCCTATTCTGCCTAGTGACACTGTCATTGATGACCGTTCCCCGTGATCGGGAACGGTCATCGGTGATGTGTCACGTGTAGCCACGCCCCCTAACAGTAAAAATCACTTCCTAGGGAACACTTAACCCCTGCAGCGCCACCTAGTGGTTAACCCCTTCACTGCCAGTGTCATTTTCACAGTAATCAGTGCATTTTTATAGTACTGATCATTGTAAAAATGACAATAGTCCAAAAATTGTGTCAAAAGTGTCTGATGTGTCCGCCATAATGTCGCAGTCACGATAAAAATCAATGCTCACCGACATAACTAGTAAAAAAAATTATTAATAAAAATGCCAGAAAACAGTCCACTATTTTGTAGAAGCTATAAATTTTGCGCAAACCAATCAATAAACGCCTATTGCAATTTTTTTACCAAAAATATGTAGAAGAATACGTATCAGCCTAAACTGTGGAATTTTATATATATATATATATATATATATATATATATATATATATATATATTTTTTTTTTTTTGGGGGGGGGGATATTTATTATAGCAAAAAATATAGATTTTTTTTTTAAATTGTCGCTCTTTTTTTGTTTATAACACAAGAAAGAATCACAGAGTTGATCAAATACCACCAAAATAAAGCTCTATTTGTGGGAAAAAAGGACGTCAATCTTGTTTGGGAGCCACGTCGTGTGGCCGCGCAATTGTCAGTTAAAGCGATGCAGTGACGAATCGCAAAAAGTGGCCCGGTCATTGACCACCAAAATGGTCCGGGGCTGAAGTGGTTAAGGAATGTTTCACATGGGCTTCAGCCTGTATAAGAGCAGTGTGAACAGTAAGCTTTTATGAAGCTTTCAGCAAGCTTTTGCAAAGCTTTCTTTAAGCCTTTAAAGCACCCTCCAGCTCCAGGAGTGCTGATTGTCACTTTAAACAAGCTTCCAGCAGGCTTTTAACAAGCTTTAAGTAGTGCTGAAGCCTGCTAGCAGCTGGTTTAAAGTGACAACCAGTACTCCCATTAGAATCTGTGTTCAACATTTACAAACTGGAGCTGAAGGGCACTTTAAAGGTTTAACAAAGTTTTGTAAAAGCCAATGGGCCCAGGGACCTCATGGCAGCTGAAAAAAATGATTGTAATTAATACAGAGTTACAATAATTTGGGTCTTTTAAATCTATCTGAAGTGTCTCTAGTATCAAGTCCATGCATACTTTGTAATTTGTATATGCATTCACAATATTTTTTTCCCCCGGGAAGCAGCAGCAGGGATGATTTGATAAAGTTTACGGCCAGCACTCTATATTTATGTGGATGTTTTACTTACAGCTGCTAAAGCCCTAATTCCAAGGTATTGAAAAACCACAATAACACCCACTATCAGGGAATGGCTTTTTAATGTACAGTGTGCATGATATCTACGGCATTGAGGAAATAAGAACTATAGCCCACGAAAATAAAGAGGAATTCAACACTTTATGGAGAGTGTGGCTGGTCTACAAATATTCGGAAGAATTTAAGACCCTTACGAATACCTGAACTATATGAGTGAACGTCTGACAATCTCATGATATATCTAAAACTCATCTATTTATTACTTACTTTTTCCTATACTTTATATCAGGGGTCTCCAAACCTTCTAAACAAAGGGCCAGCTTACTGTCCTTCAGACTTTGGAGGGGCCGTACTGTGTCTATTGGGAGTAGAAAAGGTCCCTACATTGGTGGGAAAAATACGCCCCATCATTTGTTTCAGTGGGCATAAGTGTGCCCATCTTCGGTGTCATTGGCCATTGGCCGCAGTTTGGAGACCACTGCTTTATATATTCCATTTCTATTCTATATATTCTCTTCAAAATTGATATGGTTATTTTATTTGAATATAGAACAGGCATAACAGTGTTACATTGCAATATATTTTTCTCTTTTTCCAAACAAATTTACTGAATCGGACAGGACTGTATGACCCGGACGAGTTATTATCTTACATGCTATATAGATATACTGTACAATATGGAAGAGCCCTGGGGTCATCATAAAAAAAAATACAAAATTCTGAGATTCAAAGTCAGAATTCTGAGTTTCAAAGTCAGAATTCTGAGATTTAATTTTAGAATTCTGACTTTGAAACTCAGAATTCTGATTTTTAATCTCAGAATTCTGAGATTTAATCTCAGAATTCTGAGTTTCAAAGTCAGAATTCCGACTTTGAAACTCAGAATTGTGTATTTTTTTTTTATGATGGCCCCAGGGCTCTTCCATTGTACAAACTATTTATGGTTAACGGAAATGTAGTATGTTGTATTCCTATTGTAATTTGTTTGGCATCGTCTTGATGTACTATGTTCACTGTTTTTCAATAAAACATTATTGTAGTAAAATATATATTTATGTGGATGCATAAAACATAACCCAAGTCTCCTTTTTTTCTAATCAAGCAAATTTAACTTAAGGGATGCAGAATTACCTCTATATTAACTGGATTTCCGTTCGTCATCCTGATGGTGCAGGACATCAAAATACATTTGCCACAACAGGCGCCTTTAACTTTTTGCAAAAGATAATTCTGGAATAAAAGAAGGAAACAAGTTTAACCAAGAATAATGTTCCAATACTTTGTCAAAACCAGTCACACTGCACAAGCAGTGAGAACAGCAAGGACCGGTCTTTATCACAGGAAGACATTTTCTATGCTGGATTATTGCACAGATTTGGAAGAAGTACAGCAAAGATTCAAGTAAGAATAAACATGGATCTTGTATTGAGACAATAATTTCTTATTTTGGAGTTCAGCTTTAAGACACTACACAAAAGTAAGCATTATGTCATTACTTAATAATCATTTATTACATATTCCTTACCCGCGGACAAGGATCACATGTAGTCCGTTGGCAGGACAGTTTATAAGTTGGACTTGGTCCTCTGGAAATGCTACATTCGCAGGAGGAGCATTCATCTAGCATTAACGTCTTCTCAGGCTGGAAATTAAAGTATAAAATGTTGAAGCATAGACATCACACATATTTTCAAGACCAGTAACTTGTAAGTACGTTTTTATTACCAATATGTGCAGACACAATGGGGTTGATTTACTAAAACTGGAGCGTGCAAAATCTGGTGCAGCTCTTCATTAACCACTTCCATACCAGGCACTTACGCACACCTTCCCGCCCAAGCCAATTTTCAGCTTTCAGCACTGTCGCAATTTGAATGACAATTGCGCGGTCATGCTACACTGCACCCAAACAAAATTTGCGTCCTTTTTTCCCCACAAATAGAGCTTTCTTTTGGTGGTATTTGATCACCTCTGCGATTTTTTTTTTTTGCGCAACAACTAAAAATAGAGCGAAGATTTTGAAAAAAAAATAAAGTTTTTATTTTTTTCTGTTAATTTTTTTGTAAATGAGTATGTTTTCTCTTTCAATTACGGGCACTGATATGGTGGCACTGATGGGCACCGATGAGGTGGCACTGATGGGCACCGATGAGGTAGTTCTGATGGGCACCGATTAGGTAGCATTGATGGGCACTGATAGGCGGCGCTGGTATGGGGCACTGATGGGCACTCATGGGCGGCACTGATGGGCACTCATGGGTGGCACTGATGGGCACTCATGGGCGGCACTGATGGGCACTCATAGGCAG
Source organism: Rana kukunoris (assembly GCA_029574335.1). Lineage (NCBI taxonomy): Eukaryota > Metazoa > Chordata > Amphibia > Anura > Ranidae > Rana > Rana kukunoris. The sequence goes on from CM056051.1 coordinate 407,265,226, forward strand.
CACTGGGCACTCATAGGCGGCACAGGTGGGCACTCATAGGTGGCACAGGTGGGCACTGATAGGTGGCACAGGTGGGCACTGATAGGTGGCACAGGTGGGCACTGATAGGTGGGCACTGGGCATGGATTGGCACTGTGGGGTGGCACTGACAGACACTGGGGTGGCACTGATGATCACTGAGGGGTGGCACTGATGGATCAATGTTGCCAATCAGTGCCCATGTGTGGGCACTGATTGGCATAATTTTTTTTTACTGCCCCTTTTTTTTCTTGCTGACTTTTTTTTTTGTCCTTTTTTTTGTTTTCTAAGTTCCCTGGTGGTCTAGTGTGGGCACTCCCTGGTGGTCCGTGTGGCGATCCGAGGGGGGGCTGCGCTGATAAACAATCAGCGCGTACCCCCCCCTGTCAGGAGAGCCGCTGATCGGCTCTCCTGTACTCGCGTCTGTCAGACGCGAGTGAGGAAGAGCCGTCGGCGGCTCTTCCTGTTTACATCGTGATCAGCCGTGATTGGACACGGCTGATCACGTGGTAACGAGGCTCCGCCGGAGACTCGTTACCGAGATCGGAGGTGCAGGGTGTCAGACTGACACCCCGCATCACAGATCGCCGCGCTGCGCGCCCGCACGGGCGCGCCCGCACGGGCGCGCGCGGCATGAAATCGTGCTAGACGTTTGAGAACATCTAGTCACGATTTCATAACCACTTCCTGGCCGTAAATCGGCTATTGGCCGGGTGGGAAGTGGTTAACCAATCAGTTTCCAGTTTGTTTGTTTTTTGTCAAAGCTTATTTGAACGAGCTGAAGTTAGAAGTGGTTTGGCTAGAATGCACAGCTGTACCAGATTTTACACTCTCCAGTTTTAGTAAATAAACTCCAAAGAATGCGTCATTATGAATAAAAACAAATTTATCATAACACATTTATTTACAGGGAAGCTCCATTTTTGTTGAGTGATGTATTTTCAGTTGTATGACATAGATTTGTACGTGAAATCAACTTTGATTTAAAATATTGAAATATAATTTTTTTAGATTTACAGCACCAGTGCTATGTGACCAGGTAATATTTCACCAATGTGTGTTAAGATGTTTGAAAAAAATATTTTTAAACATAATAAAAATGTATAAATCCCAGCTACAGTTCAAAATTGGTGTCAGCCCTTTAACCACTTCCCTACGGCCGTACGAGTATATACGGCCGCAGGGTGGCTCTAAATCTCCGGGCTGCCGTGTTTTCACGGCAGCCCCTTTCCTCGTTCCCAGCGCGCGCTCCAGAGCGCGCAGCGGGGAACTTGTGTACTGGCCGTGTCCCTTGGACACAGCCAATCACAGATCACCGCGAACGGCCAATCAGAGTGGCCGTTTGCGGTGCGATCTGATGGGCCAATGAGAGATGATCTCATATGTAAACATATGAGATCATCTCTCATTGCCTGCTCTCACAATGACAGCGTCCTGTCATAGAGAGAGCATACCGATCTGTGTTCCTAGTACATAGGGACACAGATCGGTCACCCCCCCTCCCCCTACAGTTAGAACACAATGCAGGAAACACATTAACCCCTTCCTTACCCCCTAGTGTTAACCCCTTCCCTGCCAGTCACATTTATACAGTAATTAGTGCATATTTATAGCACTGATTGCAGTATAAGTGTGAATGGTGCCAAAAATGTGTCAAAAGTGTCCGATATGTCCGCCATAACGTCGCAGTCGCAATAAAAATCGCAGATCGCCGCCATTACTAGTAAAAAAAATAAATAATAAAAAATAACAATTCTGTCCCTTATTTTGTAGGCGCTATAACTTTTGCGCAAACCAGTCGCTTATTGCGATTTTTTTTTTTTAACCAAAAATATGTAGAAGAATACGTATCGCCCTAAACTGAATTTTTTTTTTTAATTGGGCTATTTTTTTATAGCAACAAGTAAAAAATATTGTATTTTTTTTCAAAATTGTCGTCCTTTTTTGTTTATAGCGCAGAAAATAAAAATCGCAGAGGTGACCAAATACCACCAAAAGAAAGCTCTACTTGTGGGGAAAAAAGGACGCCAATTTTGTTTGGGAGCCATATCGCACGACCGCGCAATTGTCAGTTAAAGCGACGCAGTGCCGCAAGCTGAAATTTCACCTGGTCAGGAAGGGGGTTTACATGCCCAGTAGGGAAGTGGTTAAACACTCAATATATGCAGTAAGTGAACCATGCTTTGTAAGTACCATAAAGTATGACAATTATTTTTGCTCTGATATGTAAACAATATATAATATATATATATATATATATATATATATACATATATATATATATATATATATATATATATATATATATACACAGCAAAAATGTATAATATATATAAAACAATGAACAATGAAAAAAAAGATTTCCAAGCATAAATCAATAAAGATAGAAAATTCTGTGAAAAGTCCAATATCATAAATCAATATTTAGTGTAATTACACTCTATTTGTGCTCCCATTAATAATCCAAAGTTATTCAGTGAGGTGATTTCCCAGCGATCCACACCACTCATGCACTCACCAGAGCTCCATGACTCATTTATTTCTAAAGGAGTCTGATAGTGCTTAAATCCACAATCCTATATTATTCCATTGGTATAATGGATAATTCACCAAGGATCCTCAGTGTCCCAAAATGCCAAGATCAAGAAACACATTTATTAAGATGAAAAAAGTTCCCTAAAGTGGATTTAAAACCAGATTCATTAAATTTGACCTAGGCACATATATCTGCAGTGTTTTCTTATCTCTCTGTTATCAGCATGATAACTTCTGACAAGCTCTTCGACACTGGAGATAAGCTGGAAATTTGTGTTGGGGTGGGTGCTGTAAATAGATTAGCAGAGGGCTGGTCCATTCACAGAACAGCTCTGCAAGTATCTTTGTTCTTCTGCCTATGTTCCCTGCTGGAACAGGAAGAACAAATTCTAACACGGTGCGCACTTTATAAAGAATATAGCATGCTGAAGAGACCTGATATGCATGTAAAACGTATGTAGGGAGATTTGTTTAATCTCTGTGTATCGTCTGAGGCTGTTCACTTCACTTGGTATTATTATATACTTTGTTTACATATTAAAGTTTAAATTAAATATTTTTGATATATTTTCCTAATATTTTAATAATTGATCTAATAAAATGTGTATTTAGTTACATAGAGACATTTGTATACAGGCATACCCCACTTTTAAGTACACAATGGGGTTTATTTACTAAACCTGGAAAGCGCAAAATCAGGCTCAATTCTGCATAAAAACCAATGAGCTTCCAGGTGTTATTACCACAGATTAACTGAACAAGCTGAGGTTAGAAGCTCGTTAGAAGCTCATTGCTTTCCAGCTTTAGTAAATAAACCCCATTGTGTACTTAAAAGTGGGGTATGCCTGTATTGTAATAGTACAGCCAGATATACTGTACATATACCGACAAAAAAATCATGGTTGCATAGTTTTTGGCCAGGTTTCCATACTGTAAGTCAAAATGGCATTTGATGCCGCGTACACACGATCAGTCCATCCGATGAGAACGGTCCGATGGAGCTGACTGATGGTCTGTCGCGCCTACACACCATCGGTTAAAAATCGATCGTGTCAGAACGCGGTGACATAAAACACAAGGACGTGCTGAAAAAAATTAAGTTCAATGCTTCCAAGCATGCGTCGACTTGATTCTGAGCATGCATGGATTTTTAACCGATGGTCGTGCCTACTAACGATCGGTTTTGACATATCGGTTAGGAATCCATCGGTTAAATTTAAAACAAGTTGGCTTTTTTTTAACCGATGGCGCCCACACACGATCGGTTTTGATCTATGAAAACGCTCCATCAGACCATTCTTAGCGGTTTAACCGATCGCGTGTACGCGGCATTACTTTCTGCCATCAATTGTCATTTGGAAGGACGGGCTGAATAGATTATGTATTAATACTACTTCCAAAATCACACAGTCTAGCTTCCTGAGGATGCCTACTATAGGTAAAACACGTAGAAATGGAGTATCAGCACTTGATGTCACAATAATGTACCCCGGCCCGGACAAGTGGAATGGCAGCATTATATGGTGCTTGCTAGGTGCCGATATTAAAGGGGTTGTAAAGGTAAAAGTTTTTTCACCTTAATGCATTCTATGCATTAAGGTGAAAAAACATCCGACAATACCGGCCCCCCCAGCCCCGCCGTTATACTTACCTGACCCCTCGAAAGCCGCAAGAACTCAACACGCTCGCATTAAGGTGTTGAGTCCTTGCAGGGGGAGCCGAGACAGCCGCCGAGGGACCCCAGAAGACCAGGTTCGGGGCCACTCTGTGCAAAACGAGCTGCACAGTGGAGGTAAGTATAACATGTTTGTTACCAGTGGCATATTGAAGGATTGTGGATAAAGGCACTATTGAACCCCTTTATAAAATAAATGGGTCATGGAGCTCTGGTGAGTGCATGAGTGGTGTGGATCACTGGGAAATCACCTCACTGAATAATTTTGGACTATTCATGGGAGCACAAATAGAGTGGAATCATGTGAAATATTGATTCATCACATTAGAGTTTTCCCTGGATTTTCTATCTTCACTGATTTATGCTTGGAAATAGAAAACACTTTTTTTATTGGACTTTATATACTGTATATTGATTTATGATGTGTTTAGATATATATTTTTTATTTATTGTTTGCATATCAGAGAAAATACAATTGTCATACTTTATGGTAGGTAACCATTTTTGCTCATTACAGCTTTTCAATACTACAGAGTGCTTGAGAGCTAGTTCACACTACTGGAAGCGAAGTGACTGCTGTTTTTTCCCAATGCACTGACGCTAAAGAAAGTAATAGAAAAGCAGTACAATGCACTGAAACATCACACCTCTGCCTATCGGACTTGATACTGACAGTTGCCCACACAAAAAACTTTGCACTTTACTGTACAAGCAGTCTTTACTGCTCCTGTGCTGTCTGGGTGTCCTATGCAACAGAGAAATGTTCACAAGACAAGAAGTACGGAACACAATTCATTCTACATAATGACTGGTACAGGTATGGCCAACCGAGAAAGCCTTCCTCTGGGGAATGAGGCTGCCTTCCCTAGCAACCAAACATCTGCTGCCAATCTTAATTACTCCCTTGATCTGTGTTATTAAGTGATGCATCTTATTTTTAGTTGAAAAAAAAAATTAATTTCCAAACAACATGGCCAAGCAGTTGCATGATGTGTTTTTTACCAAGGTTTCACCAGGTAGGGAACTCCTGTATTTCTACGTAAACTGCCCATGTAGCAAACCCCTTTATAATTTTAGAAACTCCATTACTACTGTGTGAAAAACAGCTTACTCTCCAGGTGTTGTCATGTCTCTAAGTGCTATGTGTTCATGCAGCAATCATAATCATAGCCATTGTGTGTGGCCATTTCTCTTCCTTAGTTTGTCACGCCCGAGCAGGTCTATACCAGGAAAAAGCTCCCTTGACACAACAGATGCTTCTGTTGTTCATTGTGAGCTGTGTTTTCAGTTGATGTTTCTTATAAGCAAACCTGTAGTCTGCAAGATAGCACTTTTAAAGCTGGCCATTAACAGGTAGATTTTTTGGGGGATCTGCCTGCAGGGTAAATATAAAAAAAAAACCAAAAATAACAGTTTCCTACATCCACACAAATGGACACTGTAATCTAATAGCAGGACCTGTCGCAATCAGAATACACTGATTAGCGGCTGCAGCTGCTGATCGACAAAGTTTTCCATCACGAATGACTTCTGTCAAGCAGGGACGGCCACACACTGGACGGAATGCAGCTGGCCCTTGCTGAAACTGTTGAATTTCGATCCCTTTAGGGGGAGCTTTGGACAGCATATACAGTATCTCACAAAAGTGAGTACACCCCTCACTTTTTTTTGTAAATATTTTATTAGCTCTTTTCATGTGACAACAATGAAAAAAATGCCACTTTGCTACAATGTAAAAAAGTGAGTGTACAGCTTGTATACCATTGTAAGTTTGCTGTCCCCTCAAAATAACTTAATACACAGCCATTAATGTCTAAACCATTGGCAACACAAATGAGTACACCCCTAAGTGAAAATGTCCAAATTGGGCCCAAATAGCCATTTTCCCTCCCCGATGTCCAGACCTAAAACCTATTGAGCATCTGTGGGGCATCCTCTGACGGAAGGTAGAGGAGCGCAAGGTCTCTAACACCCCCCAGATCCATGATGTCGTCATAGAGAAGTGGAAAAGGATTCCAGTGGCATCCTGTGAAGCTCTGGTGAACCACAAAAATCCTCCTGCGCTCTGGTGTATTGCCAAACTGGGTGTATCAGTATGGTATAAAGGCAAAGTCTTAAGTCTTGCAGCCCTCCACAGAACAAAGGGTGTTCATATGGCTAAAATGAAAAAGAAAAGAAAGGAGGGCGCACCGACCTTGTGCATTACCACTTATACGTTTTTAATAATCACAAAATAAAAAGCAATGGTCCTACTTACAAACATTCAGTAGTAAGCGCATTTGAAACAGCTAAAACTGGACCTCACGGCACCTGCCAGTCAGACCCTAGACACCAATGTAGCTGACGCGTTTCTGGGGCGTACCCCCTTCCTCAAAGCCTCGGTGGTCTGTGATAAGTAAGTAGGACCATTGCTTTTTATTTTGTGATTATTAAAAACGTATAAGTGGTAATGCACAAGGTCGGTGCGCCCTCCTTTCTTTTCTTTTTCATTTAAGCTCTGGTGAACTCCATACCCAGGAGGGTTAAGGCAGTGCTGGAAAATAATGGTGGGCGCACAAAATATTGACACTTTGGGCCAAATTTGGACATTTTCTCTTAGGGGTGTACTCACTTTTGTTGCCAGCGGTTTCGACATTAATGGCTGTGTGTTGAGTTATTTTGAGTGAAAGTAAATTTACATCGTTATACAAGCTGTACACTCACTACTTTACATTGTAGCAAAGTGTAATTTCCTCAGTGTTGTCACATAAAATATTTACAAAAATGTGTGGGGTGTACTTACTTTTGTGAGATACTATACACCATAAAAAAAATGTAATAATTTTTATTTCAGTATTTTTGCATGTGTATACAAGCATTTTCAATGTATATTTTAAGAGTTTTGCGCATTTTCAAGATTTAGGCACTTTTGTTTTTGCCAATGGAAAACACAAGGAGGACGAGACCAGTCCTTTTAAGCTTAAAAACACCTGAAATATGCATTAAAAAATGCTCACAAATGCTTGATTCAAGCATGTGGCTATAAATGCCCAAATCTGCTTTAAAAGTAGCTCACATAGCTTTTGGAGCATCGGAAGTTGAGCTATAGGCATTTATGCACTAATCTGTGAAAAGCCACGACTGATACACAAAATGCTCATGTGTGAATGTAGCCTTAATCCTGCATTCACACCTGAGTAAAGCATATTCCTGGGGATTTTGAAGCATTTTTTTCAGGCGTATTATAGGCATTTTACAAGCATTTTTACACATGCATCAACCTTTGGGCAAATGGGAGAAGAGCAGTTTAAAGTGGATGTAAACACAAACAGAGTTAATCCAGCTCTGATCAATCCTCTTTTATTGTTCAGTGAAAATTAACAGACTTCCAGATAAAAACCTGTCTAAAAAAAGTCAGTTTCTCTCTTCTTGCTTTGAGTGACAGGTTATTTACATATCTAGCTTGGACATGTTTATCATATGTTATGTTATGTTTATCATAATATGAGGTGATCCAAAGTATAAAAAGTGAGAAATCAACCCCTCCCCCACATAACACATCCTGGTAATATACAATGAATTTTGGATTACCTCATATTATGATAAACATAACATAACATATGATAAACATGTCCAAGCTATATATGTAAATAACCTGTCACTCAAAGTAAGAAGAGAGAAACTGACTTTTTATTTATCTGGAATTCTGTTCATTTTCACTGAACAATAAAAGAGGATTGATCAGAGCTGGAGCTGTGTGGCAAGACTGGGCACAGATGATAGGAAATCTTATTCTCTACATTGTGACATAAAAAAAAAATAGATATGCAAAATGCATTAAAACACGCATATCATGTGTTTACATGCACACCTAATGAAGATTATGTGACTAAAAACATCTCAATACTCTCAAGTGTGAACAAGGACAATTAGAAAGAATGAGATTCTGCATGGTAAGAACAGTCGGACATGGGAAAAAAAGAACAGAAAAAACACTCAAGTGTGAATGGAGGCTCACTGGCATAATATGAACCTCAAAGTACATAGTTTTAGTTATCTTCTAGAGAGCCACAGGAGCATGGAAACCTTGGGCAATACTGAATCCACCTAGGAAGCTGGTGCTTAACCTTGTTTTCTACCTCCTGAACCATGCTATTGAACAAAGTGATGAATGGGTTTGCTGATAAATTTTAAAGCATCAAAGAAGGTGAAGGTAAGCACTTAACTGAAGTCAGTATTTTCATATTAGAGCTTCCTGGATTTCATGTCTCTTGGGATACTCTAGAACAGTGGTTCTCAACCTGTCTAGTGCCGTGACCCCTTGATAACATTTCCCAAATTGGGGGCCACTAACGGTAAAATTATTTTCCTAACGTGGGTTGTCGGCACCCAAGGTAAGATAAGTAATTTGCACCCGTAATCCACGGACATTTAGCTCTCCCCGAGTCCCTTCCACTCGTACAATATTAAAACTCCTTGTGGTACATTTTAGGATGTGCCACTCGTTCTCTTTGTTCTCCTTTCTTTCCCTTTTATCCCTCTCTATCCTGATTTCTTGTTTGCTATCCCCAATCCCTCTCTAGACGTCTTTCTTGTTCTTTCTCTTATTCTTTCTCTCCCTTTTTATTTGTTCCTCCCCCTCTTTTCCTCTCCCTTCCATGTCTTCTCTATTTTTATTCCTTCTCTTACTCCTTCGTGGGGAGTTGGGATCAGCCAACTTAGGTGCTCTTGATCAAGGTCATCTGTTGATCTGAGAACTGTAAGGCCTCGTACACACGATCAAATCTGTCTGCTGGAAACGGTCGGCCCGACCGTCCCAGCAAACAGATTCGACCGTGTGTACGGGCGAGCCGACGGATTTGGCCACCCGACAGATTTCAAAGCATGCTTTGAAATCTGTCGGCTGGGAACCCGTCCGCCCGACATGTCTGCTGGTTAGTATGCTAACCAGCAGACATGTCTTCTCGCACACGCGCCAAAATGATTTCGACGCATGCGCGGAAGTGTCAACGTCACCGCCACGTCACCGCCACGTGAGCGCGCTGTCTGCTGGTGGGGATTTTGGTTTGCTCGTGTGTACACGCGAGCAAACCAAAATCCCAGCAGACAGATCTGTTCAAATCGGTCGGTCCGACCGATTTGAACAGATAGATTGCCTCGTGTGTACGAGGCCTAAGGGGGACTTTTAAAGGCAACTCTAATCACAGGTAGTGTTACTCAATGTGCCTCAGACTTTGATTTCTTGTAGCAGTGACTCCTATGCTGAAATCAGCAGATAGGGTCTCTTCCAGCCCCTCCCACTTCACATTCCTCACCAGTCAGCTGACCTCTAGTCCCTGCCCCCCAGCTATGCCATAAACTGAATGGTGGCTGTGAAGAGGCTGAGTGGGCAGCACAAGGCTGCAGGAACAGCCCAGGTTTTGGTGACCCCTGGCAAATCCTCATTTGATCCTCAAGGGGGTCCCGACCCCCAGGTTGAGAACCACTGCTCTAGAAGATATTTAAACCTATGTAAAACCACCTAAAGATACCTGCTATATAATTTAAGAATACATACATGAATAGAATTGTAGTGTCACTTCAGGTTTGACAGACTAAACTCCAATGGATTAGAAAGTGTTTAAAGTATAACTAAAGTTAAAACTTTTTTTAGTTTTGGATAGAGTGGAGATGGATTAGAACACTTGTCCGTTTTTATTGATGTCTCTCCCCAGTTCAGAGAGATGCACCCTCTCTGTTTGTCCTGTTTATCATTATCACCGAGAAAGTGAAAGAAAGTCCCAAATTGTGGATTGTCATCAGAACAGTAATTGCTGAGAATTCTTCCAATGGGAACACTAGTTCTGGTGATCAGGGATTTCCCTCATTTTATGGGGATTTCCTTTTGCTTCCGGTTATGGCTTTGGGTCAGAGATAAAGGGAAATCTACCCAATGGGACATAGATGGCAATACACATGACAGGGGTCATAACCTTCCCTTATTGGAAAAAAATGTTTATTTATGCCTCGTACACACGATCTAGCTTTTGCCCAACCAAACTCACATCGGAATTCCTAAGGAATTCCATTGGAGGAAAAGAGAACATGTTCTTTATGTAAACTCCGATGGAATTTATCGGAATTTCCGATGGAAAAACTCCAATGGGCATACACACGGTCGGAATTTCCGATGGAAAAAGTCTGTCTGACTTTTTTCATCTAAATTTCCGATCGTGTGTACGAGGCATTAGGTGCCCATTCAAAAAGTGCACAGTTTGCAACTTAAAACTTATTAATAACACAAATATGAATTGATAAACAGATGACTTTTGCTTTATTTAAATAAACCTATAATTAAATAAATATTTTCTTACCCCAATAATAGTTCCATTGAGAAGACAGCCCGGGATGCGATCTGAAAAAATACAGATTATCATTTTAAAACATTTTACTTAGTACAATCGACTACAGTAACAGGGTCTTCTAGAACAGGGGTCTCCAAACATTCTAAACAAAGGGCCGGTTTATTATCCTTCAGACTCTTGGAGGGCCGGACTTTGGCAAGCAGGGGGTGGAAATTTTCCTGGCATCAGTGGGACTTAACATATGGTATTAGGGGGAGAAATAGTGCCCCATCATTTGTATCATAGGGAGGAATAGTGCCCCATTAGTGGTGTCAGTGGGAGAAATGATACTCCACTGTCGGTGTCAGATGTCAGAATAGTGTCTCGTATCAGTGGGAGGGATACTTCCTCAAGGGCCTGATAAAGGCAAGCAAAGGGCCACATCTAGCCATTGGGCCGCAGTTTGGAGACCACTGCTCTAGAACATAAGGCAATGTTGCCAAAGTGTACCTCTGGTCTGAGATGAATGGAGCTTACATGCCCACTCCCTTTGTGACTGAGCTGGTGTAGGGAGCAGAAATGACATGCAATAAAGCGAGGTGGAGGTGGAGATGGTTTTGTAACTATTGATATGGTAAAAAAGAGCCAGATTTATATTAATATTATGCTAACCAAATTGTTGTTGGGAATAAAAGTGGTTTATAAATATTCAAAACTGCAGAGTAATCACTATGGCTGGGATGTCAGTTTGACAGCTTGGTCCTAAGACAGCTGGGGTGACACAGGCTCCTCCCCAGCTGGACCCTCTTTAGACTGCATATAAATAAGTCTTGTTTAAAAGAGGCTCAAAGTAAAAAAAAAAAAATACCAGGATTGGTCAATTTGTAGAGAAAAGGAGAGCTGCAGGAGGTATACAGGGTGGGTTTCAGAGAGGTGGCAAAGCCGTTGGAACCAATGGACGTAAAAGAAAGTTCCCACCCTCCCCACCCTTTGCATTGGATTTCTTTTAGTGTTGGTCATAATGTCATGGCGGTTGCGGTCATCCGAGATATTCATATTTTCTGTAATACAGTAGTTCATAGTAGGGACCCATCTTAGGCATGGAGTCCTCTGTTGTATCCCAGTTAATGGTGGGTTTACTGGGAAGTTGTAACTAGGTGGTATTTGCGGAAATTTGTGTTCTACCCAAGTCGGCGTAGTGTGGCTGGGGATCTTTAAGTAGTTACACAGACACAACCCTGATGTTGGTTCATTGTACCTCCTAAGATCAGCAACCTTTATGTTATGGTTATTTGATTATGATTATTATTATTTTATATTTGAGATGTTTTTTTTTACCATTTGGTTATTTGTTAATAAATGGCACTGCGGCCAAAATGTCTCCATGGTATTGTTCTCATCATTTGAGTACAAGGGGGATAATTTGGGTATAGGTAGTGGTACCTTTTTGCTAAGGGGTTGTGAACATTTGTAATACCCTAGTCATGTACTGCAGTGCTATTTCTATGTAAATAACTTATACATTTCCCCAATCTCTAAGAAATTACAGATATATCTTGTGGTGATAATGTCAGCATTACCAAGTAATATTTTTCATCTGAACTACTGGCTTTTACATTAACTACCTTGCAGGGAGTCTGACATGTAACAAATACAGTGCATAACTGGGTGCCAACCAAAAAAACAATCTTTTTTTGTTTGCTCAAGTTACTAGTCTGTGAAATTCCGCAGATCAGACAATGATCAATAGAAGGGACTTTGATTTAAAACACACTACCCTTTAAGACAGGGGCAAAAACAGGGGTAAATATGGATGTGCGACCAGCATCAGATCCCTGGCTACAAATAAAATGGTTCCCTGTTGTTTAAAAAGTCTAAGAGCATAATGATTATAGCATATTAGTCCTGTTATTTTTATATCATTCAAAAACAAAATTATATCAATCACAGATATTTTTAACAAATATTTGCCTCCCCCACAAAATAGATGTCAAGGTACCAGATATAAAAAAAATGAAGACTCACCACAGCGGCAAATGGGACAGCACTCTGCTCCATGAACGCACTTCAGTTCATAACCACTTGGGCAGTTCTTGGTCTCAATGTCAGAGCAAGACACATTCTTCTGAAGAGTAAACACTTCTCCATTCACTTGTGTACATTCATTAAAGATGCAAGGATCCAATGGAGATGCCCACCGTGCACCAACCTGCAGCAAGCCAAAATGATCAATGTAGAGGTGAAATGTACATGATTCTATTCCCGTCAGCTTGTAAAATACAGCTTGATGGGCTGTTTTGCTAAATATTATTATATGTTATATATATATACATAAATCTGAGAGGACAGTATATATATATATATATATATATATATATATATATATATATATATATATATATATATATATACTGTATCAATCAATCATATCAATCATGTGTCCTACAACGTACAAGTTACCAGTAACTATTATAAAAGATTACAATGGCCACTATAGTTAACCAACACAGGTCTGGGTAGCACTAGGGAAGGTGCTTTCTGTTATGTCCACAAACCTAGAGCTCTACTCATCATCAACAATCAGTAGAACCAACCTCAAAAGGTATGATTTGTTATGTTACAGGGAACAGATAGAAATTTTAACAATGCCTAAACTATACCCTGAAAATATACCCTTTATCTTGAATTCCTTCTGAAAACTAGCAGTGGGACTTCTTGGGATTTGAACGGGCCTAATAACTCCTTTGCTACACCCTCGTAGCTACAAATCTACAGCATGAGGTCCAAGGCACCGTGTCTCTTACGGTTAGACTCAAGGGATTGAGATTGAGATTGAGATTGAGATTTGGTGATCTGACTACAGTGCTGCTCAGTTTTCCTTGCTGAAGGCTCTGACATGATAAAGCAAAACCCAGACCATCTTCCAAGATTACTCCCTCTACACAGACACAGTGCAGGACAAGGCATGGGTAAGTCAATAATGGGGAAAGATCAGGTGCAGGGAGATCGCATAGGCAATATTGATGACTAGTCCTTTGCTCTTTGATTGCCCTTTTTAGCAAAGGTTACAGAGTTTAAAAATCAATTTACTTACACTATAAAAATGGCTTGTGCTCTCAGATTCATCAAAATCTCCTTTATGTCCTGCAAAGTGAGGCATCTCTTGTTCACACACTGCCCGCTTACATGTCCCACAGCACTCGTTTTCCCGGGTCACATAGCTGAAACCCTAAAAAAGATTAAGCTCTTTAGTAAAAAAAAAAAAATATCTGATTTCATATTGACTGCTTTCAACAAGTTATAATTTTTCACAAAATAGTCTCTTTAAATTCAAGGAGCACGTACTACAAAGTATTTCAGTATATCCATTATGGGCCAGATTCAGGTAGAGTTAGGCTGGAGTATCTGTGATACTCCAGCCTAACTGTCACTTTAAGCCGGCGTTTCTGTTTTCTTTAACCAGAAAACAAGAAACGCCGGGTTGGTGTTCCGATGCGATCGGCGCAATTGAATTTCGCCATCGCATCTCAAATTTAATTTAAAAATGGCGCCGGGGGCGTTCCCGCTGATTTACGCTGAAAAAATATGTTAATCAGCGGGAATCGGCAATTCACGATCGTATTCGGGCGTGACGCAGTGACTTTCCGACGTTTCCGTAAGCGATACGCGGCGTAAAGATAAAGCAGCCCCCTAGTGGAGTATCCTATGTTAAGTATAGCCGTCGTCATCGCGATGGAAAAAAAAATGTTGCGTCGCTTGCGTAAAACGTTCATGAATGGAGATGTGACGTCATTGACGTTTACTAACAGAATTTGGAGCATGCGCACTGGGATGCATTGACACTCGACGCATGCGCAGTACGTTCGCCGCGGGATCGCGATTAGTTTAAATAATACACGCCCCGTACCCGCCCAATTTGAATTCTCATTTGCGATGCGCTGCCGCAACTTTAGGAGCAAGTGCTTCATGAATAACAGCACTTGCTCCTAAAATTTCGGCAGAGTAACATAAATGAGAAGCGTTATTCCAGAGCAAAGATGCTCCCATCTACCTGAATCTGGCCCTATATGTACTTTTAGTTTTAGTGTAGAGTAGTAGTTTTTTTTTCTCCGTTTTCCTGTCTGCTTTATGGGCCCAGATTTATCAAGCTGTACTAGCTGCATTTAAAGCACCTTAAAGTGCACTTGAAGTGTTACTAAATGAACCACATATTGCCATACGAAAAACTCATTGCTCTAAAAAAATACAATAAGATTTGTGATGCATGGTGTTCTTCTCTTACCAAAATTAACGACTATAATGTCGTGCAGAGTTATAGTTGATCGGTGACCTAGGATAAGAAGTACCTTTACATATTATGACCCAGGTTATTACTTGCTGGTATTGCAATCTCTTAAGAGCTCAGGTAAGTATTCGGGATTGATTTTTATTTTTGTATGATAAACAATGTTTCATACATGACTTTATTTGACTTGTTTCATGTTTATTAAAAATGCACGTAAATTTTTCATACAAAAGTTATTCCTTCGTTCGATATTCCACTCTTTTTATATTTTCATCATGAAAAATGTATGTGTTTTCAACCATTCGCCTTAAAAGATAAAATAACAAAGCAGTTTTCTGCTGCAAAACTCACCTTCAATCTGGATCTGTCTTTAACAGACCAAGCTGTGCAGACAAAGCAGCAGTTAGAGTGTTAGGACAAGCCATTAAACACTCACAAGGATGTCTACAATGGTCAGCTTTTATTTACTGTATTTATGTAAAACCTTTATTCAAAAAGGAAAACGCCGTTGGCTGTAACTTCCTATAAAGTGTTAGCTGGAGTTCAGCTTTAATTTGCTAGTCAAGTCCATCTATATGTGCTAGTGTAACACTACCCTCTCCCAAGACTGGTAATGCTGGTTTCCAAAGGTGTCTACTTTACTACTTAATTCAGAATGCAGACACCCTAAGACAAGAAGTATGTTACTGGCAGGATCACCGGAATGCAGCCACCACATCTAATGCCGCGTACACACCATCACTTTATGCGATGAAAAAAAAAAACGACGTTTTCTGTGAAGTAAAAAACAACGTTTTTGAAACTTCAATTTTCAAAGACGATGTTGCCTACACACCATCGTTTTTTCACAATGCTCTAGCAAAGCGAGGTTACGTTCACCACCTAGCTTCTGGGCATGCGCGGGTTGAAAAAGTCGTTTTAAACGACGTTTTTTGCTACACACAGTGATTTTTTGTGAAACAAAAAAACGACGTTTTGAAAAACGACACAAAAAATTGAAGCATGCTTCAATTTTTTTTGGTTGTTTTTCACAAGACATAAAACGACGTTTTCCCCCACACACGGTCATTTAAATTGACGTTTTGAAAAACGTAGTTTATTTCCATCACATAAAGTGATCGTGTGTGTACGCGGCATAAGGATTAGTAAGCTGCAATATATTACATTTTTGTTGTTTGGTTGTAAACCCTAATGCCTTGTACACAGGGTGGGACTTTTGACCATGCAAAAGTCCACCGTGAGTCCGTCGGAAGTCCGACGAAAAGAAAGAGAACAGGTTCTCTATCTAAGGTCCGTAGGACTTCCGAAAAAAAGTCAGATGGAGGCTACACACGGCCAGACTTTCCTAGAAAAAAAGCCAGTCTGACTTTTTTTTCTCTGAAAATCCGTCCGTGTGTATTACAGACCGCTTTTACCTACAGGTAAGCCTGTAGGAACAAGATTGCTATGCATGCTATGCATACTATCTCATTATGCCTTTGTCTTGCATGTGTTATTTTTATTTTTTTAAGTGGGTGTACAACCACTTTAAAGGGGTAGTAAACCGCATATTTTTTTGAAACCCTGCCAGGTAAAGGCATAATGTGCAAGTAGGCATTGCTTACTAGCACATTATGAAATACTTACCTTAGAACGAAGCCCTCCTGCAGCACACTGTCAATGTTGAGGGGCTTCCATCTTCACCCGGTCTTCCTTCCGGGTTTGCGTGCTCCACCCATCTGATTGGCCGCGCTGTAATGACGTCACCACAGCATGGGGCTCTGAAGGGACGACACGGGTATGCCTTCCCTTTAGAGAGCATGCACCGGTGATCACCGGCTGTATGCAGTGTGAATATCTCCTAAACCGTGCATATTTAGGAGATATTCATGGTACCTACAGGTAAGCTTCATTATAAGCTTACCTGTAGGTACAGGTGCAAAAATAGACTTTACTTCTACTGTAATGTGCTATTTATTTTTTTCAGAAAAAATACTTGTTCCTTTTAAAAGAGACACCGAGATTACTGGCCAGCACACTTCCACATTGCCTTGTTTGGTTTACTGTCTGCTGATTGGCTTTGTCACCCTAATAAAACACAAACACAAATGAGGTTTTCACAGGGATCCAGGTGCTCGTCAAGCGGCTGGAGTGTAATTAATCTGAAGGTTAGGTTGTAATAATACAAAAAGCCCTGAGTCATCCTGTACACATAGAGTTTTCAGGTGCACTGCACACATGAATAAGAACAGCTGCACAATTCCATCTTACATAAAGGTTAACCTCTCTTTCTTCTTTTGTGCCACAAAAATTTTAAATAAAACTTTCACAAGCCACACAACTAGATCATTACCAAAATTACCTAAATGTAATACATTTTTTACAATACCCTGAAAAATAAAAAAACAGCATTGATCCAAAACTCTGTACACAATACTCATATTTTGTGGCCAGCTGGGAAAGTGATACCATTCTTGGAAAAAGACATCCAAAAGAATTATAAACTATATCAACATACAAAATAGATATGACCAGCCAATCTCAGGAAAAAATTAAACTATAAAATGCTATGATGATATGGATCACCCATCCGCCAGGGATGTGACCTCCACCTTGATTAAGCGCACACCAAGGGTCGTCAAACTACGTCCAAAAAAGTTTTAATAACAAAAAATCACATCACAAAGATGCAATGTTTCGGAGTCGTGCAGGACCCCTTTGTCAGGCATGTGATCACCTTGATTAGCCACATATGATGGAGTTGCCCAAGGCTCCTCAATTTATAGTGCATCACTTTTCATTAAAAAAAAAGTGCACCCAATCATACATTTCCCAGTTTCTATTAAATTTGGGTAATAACCTACATTTTTGAGGATGTAGAGCAATTACTTTATTCTGATGTTGATTCTGAGGTTGAGGAAGGTAGGAACATGAGCCTACAGAGAGGGGATAACACTGATAAACAACAAATTGACAGTCACGTTTCCCTATGAACTTGGGCCTATACTGTACTATAATTTGGCACCTTCACATAAGACTTGCTCACTGTGGTGTAAAAAATAGTTATTTCCATCCAAAGTCTGCTAAAGAGACATCAGAATGTATCCCAAAAAATCTCTAATCTTGTTCTGTGTGCACTAAATTGTGACCTCATCACACAAGCCGTTGTTTACAAAATAAAGAAAGCTGGCAGGGTACAGATGCACCACTTTACAGGCAGACTAAGGAGACTTCCCTTTCATTTTTATTGTTTCACTTTCACAAGCATCATTAAAATCACTGCTCTTTAACCACTAAAGGACAGGAAGGATTTACCCCCTTAATAACCAGGCCATTTTTTTGCAATATGGCACTGTGCTGCTTTAACTGAAAACTGCACAGTGTGCGACACTGTACCCAAACAAAATGTTTGTCCTTTTTTCCCCACAAATAGAGCTTTGTTTTGGTGGTATCTAATTACCTCTGCGGTCTTTATTTTTTGCGCTATAAACAAAAAAAGACCAACAATTTTGAAATAAAAAACAAATGTTTTTTACTATAAAAAATATCCCCAAAAAATATTAAAAAAAAAACACATTTCTTCCACAGTTTAGGCCAATATGTATTCTTCTACATATTTTTGGTAAAAAAATCGCAATAAGCGTATATTGATTGGTTTGCGCAAAAGTTATAGGGCCAGATTCAGATACAAAAATGTATCTTTCCGGCGGCGTAGCGTTTCCTCTTTACACTACACCGCCGCAAATATTATGGGCAAGTGCCTCATTCAGAAAGCACTTGCTCCATAATATGCGGCGGCGTAGCGTAAGGTGCACGGCGTAAGGCCGTGCAATTCAAATTGCTGAGGTGGGGGCATGATTCATGTAAATTAATCATGACCCCACGTAATTGACGTTTTTTTTTACGGCGCATGCGCCGTCCTTGGACGTTTCCAGTGCGCATGCGCGAAATCACGTCGCTTTTTCTCAATGTAAACGACGTGAACGTAACTGATGTCGAGCCCCATTCCCGAACGATTTACGCAAACGATGTAACCGACGTACAATTCGATGTGGTCCCGATGTCCATACTTAACATTGGCTGCGCCTGCTATAGGAGGGGTAACTTTATGCCGGTCTCACGCTTACGCAGTGAATAAGCTATGAATAAGCACTGTATGATAGTGTGAAACACGTCAGTGGTTCTCCTGATTTTTTGCTGTGATATGTTCATGTTGTGACCAGTTTTATTAAAAGGAACCATTTTTTTGGAGTGGTTTTTCTCCATACACTCACGCTTACGCAAACGACGTAAAATACGCTTGTGAATCTGCGTAAATAGCCCATTTGCATAATTTACGCAAAGCGCCACCTAGTGGCCAGCGTAAATATGCAACTTAAGATACGACGGTGTAAGCGAATTACGACGCTCGTATCTTAGAAGAAAGCCGGCGTATCTTCTTTTCTGAATAGCAAAAAAAGATACGCCGGCTATTCTTAGTATTTACGCAGCTTATCTCTTGATACGCTGATGTAAATGCTTTCTGAATCTGGCCCATAGTGTCTACAAAATAAGGGATGGATTTATGGCATTTTAATTGTTTTTTTTTTACTAGTAATGGCGGTAATCAGCAATTTTTTGTGACATTGCGGCATGCAGATTGAACACTTTTGACACTTTTTGGGACCAGAGACATTTATACAGCGATCAGTGCCAAAAAATGGACCGATTAATGTATAAATGACACTGGCAGGGAAGGGGTTAACACTAGCGGTGATCAAGGGGTTAAATGTGTTTCCTGGGAGGTGTTCCTAACTGTGGGGGAGTGTACTGCCTGGAGGAGGAGAGCAATTCCTGTTCCTGATAACTAGGAATAGACAATCTCTCTACTCCCCTGACAGAACAGGGATCTGTTTGTTTACATTGACAGATCCCCCTTCTGGATCTCTGTGGAGCGATCGCATGTGGCCGATAGACATTGCGGCCGCTGGTCACACGCAATGGCATGGCGCGTCGCGTGCGCCCACTGTATCTATCACACAAATCGACGTACAGCTATGGCGATTTGCGTAATAGAGCCAACCTGCCACAGTATAATGTTGGCGGCTGGTCGGCAAGTGGTTAAAAACAATCTTTTTAAACGTTTTTCTTTTGCCTTTTGCATTAGTGCATGTCCCCCAGGGCAGTAGCCAGGCCAATAACTTGCATATTAGATTTCAAAATGGGCACTTTTTATTTTTCCAGTTCGCGTCCCATAGGACTATTGGGTCTAAATTTTTATGATGTTTGAGAGTTCTAGCGCGAACCGAACCGGAGGGTGTTCAGCCCATCTCTACCGGTGACATTGATGATCATGACAATCAAAGAGGGTCAAAAACCCTACAAACAGCATAATTTTAACCCCCTTAACCTCTCTATCCTAACCTAAAAGAAAAATTTCCTTCAGTTATATTTTAACTTTTTTTCCCAGTTAAAGAGAGATGTAATCTAATTGGTGAATCTGGCAATACCAGTATCACATTTTTTCATGTTCTTATTGGTTTTACAGTGTAAAATGCTCTCTGATACTCAGTGGAATCATTAACACAGTGTAAAATGCACTTCTTTAATATTGTATGTTCTAAAACAAATCTCATTGAAGCTATTTACTTATGCAGAGACATCATTGTGAATATATGATTATGTGTAACTATTAATCAATATCAATATCCTTCTGTCACTTAGGTATCCTGCACTAAAGAAATCACCATAGTTTTGCATAGCGCTATACCCATAGTGCTGGGTATAAAAATATTAGTTATATTACAAAATCACAAGAAATTACTTTACTTTGTTCTTGAAAATCCCCTCATAGAAAGATGTCACCGAAACATGTTTTCCCATTGAAAGATTTAATCTCAACTCCTATTCCAGTAAAAACTGTAAGGCCTCGTACACACGATCGGACATATCCGATGTAAACGGTCCGCGGACCATTTCCATTGGATATGTCCGATCTGGAGTTTGATCCGATGGCGTGTACACACCATCGGATCAAATTCCCCGCTGGCGGACGGCGCGGTGACGTGTCGGTGACGCGGCGGTGACGTTGACGCCGCCACGTCACCGCTACGTCACGCACCAGGAAGTAAAACACTTCCGCGCATGCGCCGAATCCATTCGGCGGCGGCGCGGCGGCGGTGGGGGACGACATGTCTGCTGGTAAGTGTACTAACCAGCAGACATGTCGGGCGGACAGATTCCCACCGGATAGATTTCAAAGCATGCTTTGAAATCTGTCGGGGGGACAAATCTGTCAGCTAGGCCATACACACGAGCGGAGATGTCTGCTGAAACGGTCCATCGGACCGTTTTCAGCGGACATATCCCCTCGTGTGTACGAGGCCTAAGATTTTGGATATCCCATCACTTTCTGTATAGGTCATTGACTACCAGGCAGTGGCGTAACATGAGTTGACAGTGCCCAGGGCAATGTAAGTAATTTGTGCCCCCTAACCCATGTACTTTTAGCACTCCCTTTCAAACGTACTGAGCTACCTGATTCCTACCCTGACCTACCTGACCACTACACTGACCTAATTGACACCTACACCGACCTACCTTATTACTACACTGACTACCTGTTTCCTATACAAACCTACCTGATTCCTACACTGACCTACCTGACCACTACGCTGACCTACATGATTTCCACACTGACTTACCTGACCATTACACTGACCTACCTGATTCCTACACAAACCTACCTGATTCCTACACTGACCTAGATGATTCCTACATTAACCTATATGACCACTACACTGACCTACATGATTCCTACACTGACCTACCTGATTCCTATCCTGACTTAACTGATTCTTACTTTGACCTACCTGACCACTACACTGACCTACCTGGCAACTACACTGACCTACCTGATTCCTACACTGACCTAACTGACCACTACACTGACCTACCTGTCCACTGCACTGACCTACACAATTTCCACACTCACATATCTGAAACCTACATGATACTTACGCTGACTTACCTGACCACTATACTGACCTACCTGATTCCTACACAAACCTACCTGATTTCTACACTGACCTACATGATTCCTACACTGACCTACCTGATTCCTACCCTGACTTAACTGATTCTTATCTTGACCTACCTGTCAACTACACTGACCTACCTGATTCCTACACTGACCTACCTGACCACTACACTTATCTACCTGATTCCTACATTGAACTTCCTGACCACACAAACTCATTTATTTTGGGGCCTGCCACCCAGCCGCTCCTTGGTATCCCCCACCCACCAGAAGGTCCAACAACAGCTGCCGAACCTCTCCCATGACCATCTGCACCAAAAAGTTTTGAGTAGTGATAAACTTTACAGCAAAAACTCCAGTCAAAATACAAAAAAGTTAATTAAAAAAAAAACAAAAGAGCTCTAGCTGCAATATTTACATTCAAGCTGTCCCCTGAATCACTTATTTTCTCCCAGTAGTTGTGCTCAGTCTTCCAAGTTGCATGACAATTAGCATCATTCAACCCACTTTCTTTGAACCCAAGTTGTCCTGCCCTGTACACACAATCGGAATTTCCATCGGGATAAACTCCGATGGATTTTTTTGATGGAATTCCGTTCAAGTTGTCTTGCATACACACTGTCACACCAAATTCTGACCTTGCAAAACGCAGTGACGTACAACACTACGACGAGCTGAAAAATTAAGTTCAATGCTTCCGAGCATGCATCGACTTTATTCTGAGCATGCATGTTTTTTTATCAGTCGGAATTACATACATTTTTTACAGACGAACAGAATTTTCTAAAGAAATTGTTTTCATCGGAGAAAAAAAAGAGAACATGTTCTCTTTCAAAGTCTGTTGGAATTTCCGATGGAAAAACTCAGATGGGGCACACACACGGTCGGAATATCCCATGAAAAAATTCCGTCTGACTTTTTCCATCGTAAATTCCGATCGTGTGTACAAGGCATTAGACTGTGACTGGATTCTGAAGAAGAGCTCATCTCTCTTTGCTTGTTCCAACTGTCAGCATATTTCTTGTCAGCACACAAGTTATTGAAGCTGATGCTTCCTCTGCCTGTCTGCTGTACAAAAACTCCAAGATGCTGAGAATTAATAAAAAAAAAATGCATTTAATTATCTATTAATGAATACAAAGTTGCATTTAATTGGGTCTTTGGATTCTGCCTTCGGGTTTTAAATTGCATTTATAAAAACTATGGCTTATATAAAATAAAGTAACCAATCAAATTCCCCATATCACCTTTTTACTGCAGGCAAGAATGGCTCTGATTGGTTGCCACCAAAAATCTACCTGTGCACCCATTGCACCCATTTTCCTAAAGGTTATTTCAAATAAATTTTTTCTCATACCAATATAATTTTCAGCCAAATGTATACTGTATGAAACTCAAAGCAGATTCGAAAAAAATGCCTCCAATGAAAATCATAAAGAATGAACTGTAGTTTATTTCTGACAGCACGGTAAATTAACCAGCACAAAACAATGGCAAGGGGCTGTGTGTACCCCAAGGCACCGTCACACATAATAACAAGCACCCTTGACCACCCAAGGAGATGTACCATGCACGGTCTAAGTGTCTCACTCGGTCCTTCTACACTGTGCTGCTTTTCCAATTACAACGTGTTGGAAGAGAGGAAAACTTTGAAGCACTTGCGAAAGAGAGGTCATAAAACACAGCGTACTCATTGTTCCCCTGCAGATATTCCCAAACATTCTCAGTAAAATCAACACACTTTTAGCCGAGAAGTGCTTTGGAATAGATTATAAACTTAAATCAAGCCCACATTAAGCTTCTCTAGTGAGCTCCAACCATGTAGACAAAGTGGTGGCTTTCTCGGAGACAGGCTGCTGAATTAATCAAGCGGAACTATCCGTGTTTATAAACGTTCAGACTTGTGCCTATATCGCGGCAAGCCGGGACCTGGCACCTCGTTTGCTCCTAAATAACAGCCAGTAATTTTTCCGTTTACAAGGCAATGGGTTTTTCGAAAGTCGCACACTAAGATTTTGTAAACTTGATAATTTTTTTTCTTTTACTTTCAATTGGGCCACTCGGCAAATTGTTATAGATTCCATAGTCAGATATTCATCTTTAGTTTCAGTGCTAACGTGGTGATCAATGAAATTGGTGTACTTGATCAAAAAAATTACCTATCTCCGAGCAAATAACTGATAAGTGGCCATCATGTCCAAGAATAGAAACTGATCTGGTAAAAACCTGATTTTTATTTCTTTAAATATACACTACTATTTGATATGATAAATATTTAATACATTACATAGTTACATAGTAGGCGAGGTTGAAAAAAGATACAAGTCCATCAAGTCCAACCTATGTGTGTGAGTATATGTCAGTATTATCTTGTATATCCCTGTATGTTGTGGTCGTTCAGGTCCTTATAATAGTTTCTTGACACCATCAATGCCCCCTGCTGAGACCACCAGAGAATTACACATCCTTGCCGCTCTTACAGTAAAGAACTCTCTACGTATTTTAAGGTTAAACCTCTTTTCTTCTAATTTTAATGAGTAGCCAAAAAGTTCAGCAACATTTTTTTATCCCTATTGTAGGGTCACCAGTATGGTATGGTATTTTTAAATTGAAATCATATCCCCTCTCAAGCGTCTCTTTTCCAGGGAGAATAATTTCAGTGCTCATAACCTTTCCTCATAACTAATATCCTCCAGACCCTTGTTAGCTTTGTTGCCCTTCTTTGTACTCTCTCCATTTCCAGTACATCCTTCCTGAGGACTGGGGCCCAGAAATGGACAGCATACTCCAGGTGTGGCCAAACCAGAGTCTTGTAGAGCGGAAGAATTATCGTTTTAACTCTGGAGTTAATCCCCTTTTTAATGCATGCCAATATTCGGTTCACTTTGTTATGCTCAGCAATGGCATGCAATGCCAAGCTGCTGCTATCATCTACTACAGAGGTCTCCAACCTGTGGTCTGCGGCCCAATGCCGGGCCTTAGTGCCTCTGCTGCCGGGCCGCGGAGGAGACAGGTAATGTCAGCGGTGCGGCGACGGGGGAGAGAGATGACGTCATCCGCCCTTACTTTCAGTGCAGCAAAGGCTGCTCTACATGGGGGTTCAGCCGCGACTCAGAGAGAGAATGACGTCATCTCTCGCCGCCCGCCCTCTCTCCCTCACATGTGTTTCACCTGCAGAGGCTGTTAGCATTGTGCCTGGCTGCAAGTACTCTGCAGCCATGTTACATGTTAATCAAATGACATCCTCATCTAGTGGCAAGTGACATCCTCATCTAGTGGCAGTCAAAACTGGCAAGTGACATCCTCATCTAGTGGCAGTCAAAACTGGCAAGTGACATCCTTATCTGGTGGCAGGCATAGTGGCAAGTGACATCCTTATCTGGTGGCAGGCATAGTGGCAAGTGACATCCTCATCTGGTGGCAGGCATAGTGGCAAGTGACATCCTCATCTGGTGGCAGGCATAGTGGCAAGTGACATCCTTATCTGGTGGCAGGCATAGTGGCAAGTGACATCCTTATCTGGTGGCAGGCATAGTGGCAAGTGACATCCTCATCTGGTGGCAGATACAGTGGCGAGTGACATCCTCATCTGGTGGCAGACATAGTGACGAATGACATCCTCATCTGGTGGCAGATATAGTGGCAAGTGACATCCTCATCTGGAGGCAGATATAGTGGCAAGTGACATCCTCATCTGGTGGCAGGTGATTTGGCAAGTGACAAGCGATGGTTGCAAGTGACGCTCTCAAGGCTCCCACTGATTCAACATTATGGTGAGTTGAACTATTTCATTTTATATTACAATGTAATGATAGAAATAATGCGCTTCAATCATCCTGACACCATAATAACCATGGTTCTCGGGATGATTAAAGCACTAACACCAGCCATTGCCCTGACAAATTGGCTGCGAAAAAAAAACGCTTACCACCGCGCCGACCCCCGAGCCTTGGCACAATTTACTTGCACGGAACCGGTCCCCGGTGCCAAAAAGGTTGGGGACCGCTGATCTACTAGGACCCCTAGGTCCTTTTTAATCCTAGATTCCACCAGAGGTTCTCCCCCCAGTGTATTAGTGCTTCTACACTTCACTTGTGATTTATATCAAACTGTCTAATAAGAAAGCCCAGGACTAGATCTCCAATTTTTGCCTAAAGGCTGAAGGTCTAGGCAGCGTATTTTCATGTCAGAGCGGAAGAGGAATATACTCTCCGTGCAAATCAGCACAAAAGCATGATGGCAGCAGTAAACCCTGAAAATAAGTCAGAGTAGATCCCCTGGCTGCAGACCAGTGTGGCCCCCACTGAGAACTGATCCAATTGCTATCTGATCCGAATACTCCACTTTTTAAGAAACATTTGACCAGCAAAAAATGTTCACCCCTGTCCAAGATGAATGCGTATTCAAGACAGATAACAACATTAGCACGATGTAGCACTTAAATATCTTTGAAAGCTGAAATCCAGGCAGAAATTAAACATAATGTAATCCAGGCATGCCTGAATTAGAAAATACTTTATTTAGTTTTGAATGACACGGGCATTAAAACCGAAATCTCTTAATTTTAGACTCCTGTAACCCTTTCAATGCAGCACATTAGGGCTGAAAAGGGGAAGGACAGCTCTAAAAGCCAATCCGGGTCTGCTGCTTGGTATGGCGTAATCTATGAGCAGGTTTACACAGGGAAAGAGCAGAGGGATGACAGTGTGTTGCTGCTCCTTCTCTGGTTAGTCACAGGCTGGGGTAAATCCTGGACCAGTCTGTATTGCTTAAAGAAATGCTACCACTTTGCTCATTCAGGTCAAAGGTAATAGAGTATGCGCAAGTCTATCCTGTGACCTAGTTATACTACAAGCTTTTTGTTGCTGATCAACAAATTCAAACACTGTCACATGAGAGGGGCTGACATCATCATTCCTGTGTATAGACCAGCTGGCAAGTAGGGTCTACAGGGGTAGCTGAGTGGTTGGTTGTCACAGCCTTCATGTTTCCCTTTAACTCACTAGTCACATGAGAGGCCTTCCCTGCATGGGTTCTTCTGGGCTATGTTAGGCACTAATACAGGGTCACGTTACTAAACACATGTGGGGTAGTTTGTTTTTTTGTCGTCTTCATCAATGCTCTTGGACAAGGCTGAGGCTTCCGTGGGGGAATACTCAACCTTAAGCCATGCCTCCCCTTCAGAGATGAATGTACACCATGTACACTTGTACTGCAAATGTTCTCCAGTCAACTCTCGGACAATGTACACCTTCACTGTAACTTGCATTTTTTTTTACAGTCCAACAGACAAAGACATTATTATTTCCAATTCCCTAACTCTAACTACAGGATTCAATGCTGTCCCGGCATGGCTGCAAAGGTGTAGTACAGCAATTACAGTCCTTCAGAGGCATTCTTATATAAATCCTTTAGTGGCACAGACCAGTGCTAGTGTCTTCAGGGCAGACCCCAGGTTCCGATAGCTCTACATCTGTACAGTGGGGGATACCATCCTGCTCCCACTCCTACCTCCCTCTAGATTTTTCTGCGGGGGATTCCCCAAACTCTCTATCTCCTAGATGGAACTCTTTCACTGGATCACTGTCCAATATTTATATACCACAGTTACTAGATAGTGGATAGAATAGTAGGCTGGACCCAGAGAAGAATCCACCAAAAGACCAGAGAAACGGGAAAGGCATTAACGTCTACCCTCCCGGCTGGGACAGCACCTGCATAACTATTTCAACCTGCCTACATGGGTAAACTCATACACCATGTGTCAATTTTTTTTGCAAATGCTAGCACAGAAGGAGCAGTGGGGGAGCAACCGTCCATTGAGAAATGGCCATGAAATAGACCCCATCATTATGCCTTTTAATGAATCACTTGAATTGTCGTGGTGGACCAGCACCTAACTGTACAGAGGTACCAGGATCAAAAGACTGACTGAACAGAATATTATTACTTGACAGGCAAAAGAAATCACACTTGTATTTCCAATATATATCTATCTATATGTCTGGAGCTCCATTTAACTGAAGCTACTAGTATAAGCATCTCAATCTTTATTTCAGCATCCTGTAATTTAGAAAGTGAAGGTGAAAGAGCAGAACCAGCAGTTCTGTCAGTCTAACACTGGTAGCTAAATGATAACAGGAGAGGGAAGAGTGAGAAGATTTATGGCAAATATCAGGTTTTGTCTAGTTCCTGTCCTATCCTACCCGCAACATAAAAGCTGTGCAATAAATATCAGTATCTCTATGCATAATCATACTAAAGTACTTACCGGGCCGCAGTTTGTATTACATTGCTTTTTAACACACTCAACTATGCGGAGTCCTGTGATCGAGTCCATCAGGTCAGTACACTTACAGGCCTGGCATCCATCCTCCCATAGGCTTCCAATGCGATACACAATATTTTTGTGGACGCAGACCTATACATTGCAAACAAATGACAGTTTTCAGAAGTAAAAAGATTGTGCATTTTTCAAATTACTTTTTTCTAACATAAAACGTTATCCAAAACCTTTATTTGTCTAGCTTTAAATAATGTGGGAATAATGTGGGGAAGAGTTGTCTTGAGATTTTGACTCACTTTCGGTGAGTCAAGACAAGACAGTAAATGAAGAAATGTCCCCCAAATTGAGGGAACATTCCACCTTGGCTCTTGTTTCTTAAAGTGGAGTTCCACCCATTTTTTTATGTTTGTCTCTGCTGCATGCCCTAATCTCATAGTGTTCAGAATGGACAATTTTTATTTATTTTGTTGCTTGTAAATATCTTTATTTTGTAGTCCTTCATTACTTCCTCCTCCTTATTAGCCTAGGCTATTAAGTCACAAGGCTATTTGCAAGGGTTTCTGGGATAGGCATCATGTTTCCCAGTAGTCCTTGCAAACCTGACTGAAACCTATTACATTGCTTGTGCAGCACTTAGCATGTGCGAGATATGCAAAGCTGAAATCCAGGAAGTCATACAGTCTGGCTTCATGATGCCCACACTTAAGATGGCCACGGTCTATTTCTAGATTATAAACTTAATGCTGTAACAACCTAACAAAACGGACCTTAGTTTACAGACTAACTTTACTAGAATACATTAAGCTTTTGTATTACAGGGGTATTTATAAAAAGTGAAATTGTGGGTGGAACTCCCCTTTAAAGAGTAAAAAAGGTAGTTTTTGTCCTGTCCAATTACCATCAGTTACCAGGACAGAAAGTAAGGGTAAATCTTCCAAATGAAGACAATGGCAAATATGAAAAAAACAAACAGAGGGAGGTTCTTTCCTTTGTGCTAACTTACTCAAAATAAGCAACATGTTTGGCCTGGTCCCATTTTAAAGTCCAAATAAACTTTTTTTTTTTTTTTCCTTAACTTTTCTTTATTATTTATCATCATACAAAATTTGTATATTTACTTACAATCAGACAAAAGAATGCATATTGTGTATAAATAATTGAGTAAATACCAACTTCAATTTCCGTGTGCATACTGTAAATTATCCTATTCCCTCCCGCCCTATACACCTTGAAAATGTTGTTCTCTGCATCATACTGCCAGGAGACAGGTTTTTCTATGTAGGCTTTGGATTTATTTTTTTTGAAGAAATTGAAGTCTAATGCCACATACACACGATCAGGCTTTTGCCCGCCCAAACTCATATCGGAATTCCAATGTAAAATAGAACATTTTCTCTATCTAAACTCAGAATGGAATTCATCGGAATTACTCTGATGAGGCATACAAGTCTGTCTGACTTTTTCCATCAGAAATTCCGATCGTGTGTACGGGGCTTAAGACTTTACACATGTTTTTATTTTTTCAACACTGAGTGAGGGGTGGCTTTCTTTATACATGTAGGATCCCGTGTAAGAATGACAAAGCCAGGTTGTCCTGTCTTCCATAGGGAGGGGCTAAGTTCCTCCTCAGTACCTCACCCTGCAGTCTAGTTAATCTGATCTCCCTGATTTTCAGGCTTATCTCACAGCACAGTACTGAGCTGGAAAAACCTACTGCACTGAAATGAAATTATTAAGATTATCAATTTTTTATGTGGAATTTATTAATGGACATATAAATATCAGTATAAGGTCTAATTTGTAAATATTTTCTCATATTTTAATTAGAAATCATCTTTAACAGTATTGGATTCTCCTTGCTGTAATAAATGGCAGCACTTCTCACCTGATCTGCAGTACAGGTAACGGTATAACAGCCACAATCATCGGTCAGAATGGAAGAGATGTATCCAGGTGGACAGGTATTTGTGGAGTTGGAACACATACAGCTGCATTCATACTCATTACAACACTTTGTGCTAGTCGTTGTCAGCTTCTTATGGGATGGACAGGTTGGGGGTACAGGACATTCTTCCACTTTGCACTCTATTAACATAAAACAAATGGCATTATAATTAAAACTAACCACTTTAGAGGCTTTTTAAACAGAGTATATCTGAGGCACATTATAGTCCATGTCACACTTGCAATTTTGTAAAGTTGGTCTTTGGATATGAGCTACCTTTTCTGCTCAAAATCCAAGATTTATTTTTTACAAGTCTTTTGGTGGATTCGCTAATCTATCGAGCTTCCAGAAATGCATTTAAACATCTTTAAAGTGAACCTGTGCCCAGACTATGCACACTAATATTTGAACATGATAAACGCTCTTTAAAACAAGCCCCCACTCTCTTCTGTAGCTATAAGCATTGTGGAGAAATGTGTCTTCAAGCTACAAAACAGAGGCATTTAAAAAAAAAATCCTATTACTTTTCATTGCACTAGAATCTTGGCAGGATGCCATTTATCTAATCTAAACAAACAGTAGGTGTTTCTAGAAGCTGTCAGAAACTTGACTTTAGTCTTTGTTAAGATTTTTGAGAATTAATTATTTAATATTACAAACAGATAGAGAGGTCAGTGAGATCTTTGCTTGTTAAGAATTTGTGAATACTTTTTAATGTCCATAGGTCGAAGTATATACCGTGTTTCCATGAAAATAAGACACCGTCTTATTTATTTTTTTCCTCAAGCAATCACACTATGGCTTATTTTCGGGGGGTGTCCTATTTTTATTACAGAAAATAAAGGTTGCCTACCTGAACCACACTTGCGCTTCTTAGCATTTCCTCTGTCCACCTGTAGACTGAGATTATCGTATTCTGCACGCCATTTTTGGACCATTCGGATATCCAACTTCTTCTCTTTGCACTCATCTTGTCTGGCTGTACAGAAAGATAGGCCAGCAAAGCTGATGTGGAGCACAGTGGAGCTGGGGTGATCTCTTTGGGCTCAGTACGGTAGCAGCTTTTCCCCCTATCCCCTGGTGTTTGTGTGGGGTGAGAGACTGGTCAGTGCTGGGGAGAAGCTTTACAGCTTTACAGAGCGTCCTTCTCCTCACTTCTTTACAGCTCCTGAGCTCCACACCAGTACAGTACGCCTATCACATGTTGTTTACCGCTCCGCATACGACACGCCCATCGCTACGTCTTATTTTTGGAGGGGTGTCTTATATTTCGATCTTGTGTCGAAATCCCGCTACGGCTTATTTTCGGAGTACGTCTTATTTTCGGGGAAACACGGTAGTATTTAACAATGTGTTCTTAGATATATGAAACATATCCAACAATAATACTTTCCTCTATTATATTCTATCTATGAAAGATTAATTCTGATTTGTTGCTGTGGGTCATTGTACATTTATTTTTCCCTTACTAAGTAGGCTTGTAAGTTCTCAAAAATGTCACTAATATATTATTAAGGACCATTTACTATTTACATATCACAGAATAGTTTACATATTTTTGTGATATAGATTTTTACATTACGCTATATAAGACACATATTAGACATATACAGATGCCTCATAAAACAGTACAGTAACACTTGATTTTGAAAACCATCACTGAGATAGAAGAAACAGCGCCATCTTCTGGAGGAGATAATTATCTGCAACTTTTTTTGTGCTCCCAGCTGAGTTTTGGGCACAAAACATAATCTAGAGGCATATAATCAATTTAGAAATGGTATACATAACACGGAAAAGTGTCAAGAAGACTATGGATGATCAAATCATACACATACACAATATAATCTTTAAAATTTTTGCTAAATATAATAGTTGGCAAATGTGTCAACACATTTTAACCCATAAGTGTGCAGTCTATTCTAGATATATATTTATGGATCAGATCTGAGGTGTGACATATTAAACATCTGCAACAAATCCTTTATTTATTTATTTTTTAATTCCCTCCACAGAGCTTTATAAACATCAGCCCAGTATAGGTGATTTCTACAGCATTTGCCAAACCCTGATGAAAGTAGGCCCTTTGAATACCTGAGCTGGAGCTGTGTGCAGGCAGCCTATGTTACACTATGGGGACACAGCAGCTGTTTGAACACAGCCACAGGTCCTAATTTGACAGGAATGTGGGTGCAGGTGTACGGCCCCAAACACAGATAGCAAGTGGGCTCTCACCCGCACACTTGTCAAATTAGGACCTGTGACTGTATTTTTTACAGTCCTTGGGTACCCATAGAATAACAAGCAGCTCCAGCCACATGAACAAACCACTGTATGGGCTAGAGAATCCATGCAAATGATCCCTTAATTTTTTTATTATTTTTTTTTTCTTAGCCCTGTTGGTGGGCTTGTGAAATATTAGGGGTCTAAATAGACCCATGATGCAGAGGCATAAAATTAACCTTCAGGGCCCCGGTGCAAGAAACCATGAAGGGCCCCACCCCCGACAGAAGGGGGCTGGGGTGCAGTATGACAGGAGGGGTGTAGTAAGAAAATAGGGGGATAGTATGACAGGAGGCAGTGTGACAGGGGGCAGTGTGACAGGAGGGGGCAGTATGACATCAGGGGGAAGTGTGACAGCGAGGGGGGCAGTATGATAGCGGGGGGCAGTATGACAGCATGGGAGGCAGTATGACAGCAGGGAGGTGGCAGTGTGACAGCCGGGGGGCAGTATGACAGGAGGAGGGGGCAGTGTAACAGGAGGGGGGCACTGTGACAGAAGGGGGTAGGAGCCTAAAGTTGCGGGAGCCAGAGTCGAGGGGGCAGAACTGAGAGGTGGATCGATGACCTAGCACCACGCTGGATAGGAGGAGCTGTGTGGTGGAGCGGCTTATAGAGACAGTGGAAAAGGAGGATCTGCACATACAGTATTACACAGTCTTTTTAACTAATGCAGAGGGTTAACCCCTAAGGTTCTGCAGTGAATATAACAAGCAAGCTTTAATGCATTCAAGACTGATTTTACTGTTGTGGGTTTAGTAACACTGAAACAGCTGTGTTGGAGACTTTAACCTGGGTGACGAAGAGCCAAACTCTGCCACTACGAGTGAGGTAGTGAAAGACAGTTTCATGTCACAAGACACAAGGTAGTTATACTGCAAGATGTGTCTCAGGCAAAGATTTCAAAGCAGACTGGATTTTCAAGATGTGCTGTTCAAACTCTTTTTAAGAAGCACAAGGAAATGGGCAAGGCTGGGGACTTTGGAAGCAGTGGAAACTTAATGCAGCTGAAAGATACTTCATGCTTACTTCTCTTCAACATCAGAAGATGTCCAGCGGTACCATCAGCACAGAACAGGCAGAAACCAGTGGGACTCAGGTACACCCATTTACTGTCTACAGAAATCTGGCCAGAAATGGTCTTCATGGAAGAATTGCGGTCAAAAAAGCCATGCCTCTGACATGAAAAGAAGTCTAAGCAACTCAACTATGCATGAAAACATAGAAACTGGCGTGCAGAAAAAGAGCAGCAGTTGCTTTGGACTGATGAGTTAAAATGTGAAATATTTGGCTGGAGCAGGACGCAGTTTGTTTAGGAGGGGCTGGAGAGCGGTACAATAATATAATGAGTGTCTGCAGGCAACAGTGAAGCATGGTGGAGGTTCCTGGCAAGTTTGGGGTTGCATTTATGCAAAAGAAGTTGAGGGTTTGCACTTCTTTCTCTGAAAGCATTCTTATGCCTCGTACACTAGACCAGTTTCCCTTCAGGAAAACTGCAATGGCAGCTTTTGGCCGGGAAAACTGGCCGTGTGTATGCTCCATGGCGGAAAACTGCCGGGAATCCCAGCAGGAAAAATAAGAACATGTTTCCTTTTTTCCCACCGGGATTCCCGGTGGTTTTTAACCCGGCAGTTTACCCATGGGAAAAGCCTGCGGAGGAGCATACACAAGGCCGGGATTCGCAACCAAAGCTCTCATGGCAGGTTTCCTGTCAAGAAACCCGGCTGTGTGTAGGGGATAAACTGTCCGAGCAGGTTCTCGGCTTTCACCTCCGGTTTCAACAGGTTAGTAAGCACGGGTTTTAGGAAGGAGGAGGGAGCATTTTTAGGGATAGTTAGGGTTATCCTGGAATTCTACTTTAATGGCCTTAAAATCATTTTATTTTTATCTATTTGAAATTGTTTCTTACTGTGCCTTTCTGCCCTCTTTTAATGTCCTCTGTAAGCTGAGCCTCTGATTTCCACCACTAACTTTCATTTGTTTAGAACGAGCAGTGCAAATACTTGAAGTCGTGTGCACTGCTCTATGCACACTACAAATCCCATAGTCTATAGTAGCCACCAGTTCATCTCGGGAGCGAACAAGAACTGGTGGCTACTAGGCATGGGACCATGGAGAATGAACATAGCCATCCTCTAACTCAGGGGTGGCCAACCTGTGCCCCGGGGGCCACATGTGGCCCGCGGAGCCCTCTGATGTGGCCCGCGATGACCTGCTCTGGAATGGTGGGTTGACAAGCCAAGATCACAGGTTGCCAACCAGCCATACTGCAGCATCAGTGTTGTGAATGGTGGTGGTAGATGAAGAAAGCGGCAGAGCAACATAAGCCAATGCTTTCTCTACAGCTAGTCTATTGCAAAGTTAAGCTAACCCACAGGATAGACACAGGTGCATTATGCTGCACCCGCGTTGTGGGTAAACCACAGCACATCAGGGTGAAAGCAGTCTTAGGCCCTTTTCACACGATCAGCCCAACCAAATGGGACCCTCAATTCACCTCTACAGAGTGACAGATGTCCGTTTACGCTCGCCTACCTCCAATCCAAAAAACAAAAGGGAAGTCGTCCCCTTCCATCTGGGCGGATCGGAGGACCTATAGAATAGCCGTGACCTGTCATCCGCCCACTCCCCTCATTGTGGCCCGCTACTTGTTACCAAGTTGCTTAAGTGGCCCTCACTCTTCAAAAGGTTGGGCACCCCTGCTCTAACTGGAAGTCAGATCAAAACAGCAATGAAATAAAAAAAAGAGCTTGGAAGAGTGTGAGAGCAATATATTGTTCTTTTTTGAGTTAAGAAAACTACTTGAATATATATTTTTTTTATAAACCAGATTTTTATGTCACTTTAATCTACATGAAGCACAGGGAGAAGGAAGAACATTCAACCTCCAGGAAGTGCCCTGGGTGGGATTCAAGCCAACGACCCCAGTACTGCAGAGCAAGAGAGTAAACCGGTACTCACGGTTGGTTGGTCTTACGTGACAATCAGACAGTAACACACATGATATAATCTGTTCACTCTGATGACAAAGTAATCAGGGGCGTGTTTTTCATTAAAACTGCTTGCCTTTACAGAGTATCATGTTTTCTGTCTCTTAAAGTTAGGAGGTACGTCAGGTCATCATTGGAACTGTTGCCCACAGCAACCAAATTCCCTGATTAGTGTCAGAGATAAGGCCCGGTTGGGGTCTCCTAAAGGCGAGAGCTTCCCTTTTGCTCTGATTTCACGGGTTCGCAGACTTTCAAAGCTGAAAATGTTTCCTGATTTTATACATAGATATACATTTTCAGTAGGTGTGACTGGTGGAGCAGCTGTAGTATTTGACAGCCAGTCTAGTGTACACTCAGTAACATATGCTTGTCCGCTGGTCCAGGATCTCTGGAGTTTTCCCAACTTTCCCGTGTGAAAAGCCTTGCTCGTGGTGTTATTGCCTCGCTGTGGAAGCTCACTGCATTGGAATGTGTGGAGCAAATCCTCAGCCAAGCTGGTGGTATGGAACTGGGGTTTGGTGAATAATACACTGGGATAAAGGGAATGAAGGCTTTTCACAGCAACATATAAAATGAAGCAAATTCAAACCAAAAGGTCAACTGTTGAAAGACGCCTCTTAGTAAACGGAGCCCTGTAACAAGCAGCGGAACATGGATTTTTCCAGAAATCCCTATTTATGGCAGTTAAAGTATTAGGTTTACTTAAATAATACCAGCCAGATCAATGGGGATAAATGCAGAATCACACACAAAAATATACAGTATATTATAAACTGTATGTGTGTGTGTATGTGTATGTTTTGATAGACTTATAGTAAAATAATGTCATTTCAAACTTCTTGATAATGATGATATCAAATATGCCTGTAACTGTAATTACTGCAGAAGTATAATATATTTTAGAGTACTATATATATATATATTTATTTTATATATATATATATATATATATATATACACACACACATATATACACATGTGAATATATACAGTGCCTTGAAAAAGTATTCATACCCCTTGTAATTTTACAACTAAAAACATAAATGTATTTTATTGGGATTGTATGTGATAGACCAACACAAAGTGGCACATAATTGCGAAGTAGATGGAAAGTGATAAAGGGTTTTCAATTCTTTTTACAAATTGATATCTGAAAAGTGTGGCGTGCATTTGTATTTAGTCCCCTTTACTCTGATACCCCTAACTAAAATCTAGTAGAACCGATTGCCTTCAGAAGTCATCTAATTAGTAAATAGAGTCCACCTGTGTGTAATTTAATATCAGTATAAATACAGCTGTTCTGTGAAGCCTTCAGAGGTTTGTTAGAGAACCTTAGTGAACAAACAGCATCATGAAGGCCAAGGAAGAAACCAGACAGGTCAGGGATAAAGTTGTAGATAAGTTTAAAGCAGGGATAGGTTATATGAAAATATCCCAAGCTTTGTACATCTCACGGAGCACTGTTTAATACATCATCCAAAAATGTAAAGACTATGGCACAACTGCAAACCTACCAAGACATGACCGTCCACCTAAACTGACAGGCGGGGCAAGGAGAGCATTAATCAGAGAAGCAGCCAAGAGGCCCATGGTGGAGCTGCAGATTTCCACAGGTGGGAGAATCTGTCCACAGGACAACTATTAGTCATGCACTCCACAAATCTAGCCTTTATAGAAGAGTGGCAAGAAGAAAGCCATTGTTGAAAGAAAGCCATAAAAAGTCCTGTTTGCAGTTTGCGAGAAACCATGTGGGTGACACAGCAAATGTGGAAGAAGGTGCTCTGATCAAAAGAGACCAAAATGTTACTTTTTGACTTAAAAGCAAAATGCTGAACACATCATACCCATCATGAAGCATGGTGGTGGAAGTATCATGTTGTGGGGATGCTTTTCTTCAGCTGGAACAGGGCAGCTGGTAAGCTGGTCAGAGTTGATGGGAAGATGAATGGATGGAGCCAAATACAGGACAATCTTAGAAGAACACCTGTTTGAGTCTGCAAAATACTTGAGACTGGGGCAGAGGTTCCCCTTCCGGCAGGTCAATGACCCTAAACATACAGCCAGAGCTACAATGGAATGGTTTAGAACAAAGCATATTCATGTGTTAGAATGGCCCAGTCAAAGTCAAGACCTAAATCCAATTGAGAATCTGTGGCAAGACTTGAACATTTCTGCTCACATATGCTCTCCATTCAATCTGACAGAGCTTGAACTATTTTGCAAAAAAGAATGGGTATTAAATGTCACTCTCTAGATGTGCAAAGCTGATGGAGACATCCCCAAAAGACTTGAAGCTGTAATTGCATCAAAAGGTGGTTCTATAAAGTATTGACTCTGCACGCCACACTTATCAAATATATGTAAAAAAAAAAAAAACATTTATCATTTTCCTTCCACTCCACAATTATATATTCTACATACACACAGTATATTGCTAGGGTAAATAAAAAAAACTAATTATATACACAAAGCTTACCACATCTATAGATCGGTGTGCATTCTCCAGGGTTGGTAAGTACGGGTGCCATTCCATCGTCACAGTGTGGTATAGGAGGTAAAATACAGGTACTCTTATCACAAACTATGGAAAAAAATTAAGAAAAAGCAATATTAACAAAATTACAAATTGGGTTTCAAAGCATTGATAAGGATTGTCAAAGAATAACTCAATTTTTTTTTTTAATTCTCCACACACACAAATGCACACACACTTTTCTAAATCATTTTTTTGCGGGACTGAGAGACTACATCCACACCTCTGGTGCCCCTAATAAAGGTATAAATATGTAAAAGGGATTTATAAACAATTATGCATCTTTAATGTACAGCTAACTAAACCCCAAGGAAAATGATTTGTAGCAACTGGACCAAAACTTGCCATGCTTTTGGCCGGGAAAACCGACAGTGTGTATGCTCCATCGCAGTTTTCCTGACATGATTCTCTGCGTTTTTTAACCCGACAGCTTTCCTATGGGAAACACTGCGATGGAGCATACACACGGCTAGGATTCTCGACCAAAGCTCACATGGCAGTTTTCCTGCGGGGAAACCCAGTCGTGTGTAGGGGGAAAAAGTTACTGAGCAGGTTCTCGGTTTAAAAAGTCTACCGGGAAACCCATACGTGTGTACGAGTCTAAAGTGTAGTTCTCAAGCTGTCATTTTCAATTACTTGAAGTTGAAGCTTAATCAGCTTATATTTTGCTTTTCCTGTGTCATTTTCCCTTCTCAATGACTTGCTAATGACATTTTCAAATAAAACCTTTTTGGCTTTATATTAGGGTCAACACTGGGTCTCTGTATTTCTGTATTCGATGCAGGCAGATCATGGCAGCAGGAGGGGTGTGTAGGGTGCAGTACATAGCTTCCTGAAAACATTACAGAACTTTGTCTCACTACTCCCCCCAGGAGCCCTCAGCCCTGATGCAAGCAGTGGATTGGCTCTCTTTGGAACAGTTATGAAAATATCCAAATGCCTTAATGGGTGGCTGTAAGTCTGGAAGAGTGGGTGTTCCTAGGCAGTCTGCATTTGCGTGTAGACCACCCTGAGTAATGTCCACATTTGACGCTGAGCCTCTATGAATTAAAGAACTGATATTTAGTGAATGAAAGGGGCAGTCATGCCTGGAAGGAAAGTGTCAGAGTGTGTGTCAATGTCCTCCAGACAGAAAATGAGAATCTATCGGGCTTGCCATAGTTCATTCTCAGTATAGGAGAGGAGCCTGTACAAGTGTGTAAGACTGACAGTAAGGCTGAAATTTAGCTTTAAAGTAAGGTCCCCACTTGTTCCTGTTTCCTGAGGACAGTCCCCTTTTCCCCTCTTTACCACCACAGGTCCCTTTAGTGGTGGGACCTTTTTAGTAGAGTACCTTCTTAGCTGTTTGTTTCTACAGTGTCCCTGTCTCTTTTGGTTTAATCTCTCGAAAAAACGAAGTGAAATGGGCTCTTAGGAAGGAAATGTAGGTGTTGAAGTAAATCTGATGTAAAACATACAAAGAATCAAAGGAGTATAATCCAACTAGGCTCAAAGACAGTCCTCAACAAAGCCCCAACATAAGTAGAGCCTGGAGGGCCTCGGTTTCACACCTAGCCAATAGATTAAGACTCTGCATGTCTACATGACAAACATTTTCCAACAGATCTGAGAGGAAGGAAGGTAAAATTTGTCAAATAAAGGGATTAAGGAAGACTTCTGAAATGTTTGTATGCAAGGAGTGATTTTTGAAATTACGAAATAATATCGCTTTGTTCATTGTTATGGCAACCTCACGGCAAGAGGTCTATTTACCGTCCAGGATGAGAAAAACATCAAGTAGCCCGACAATATTAACCTGTACGAACAGGATGCAACCTTTCGTTGTATATAAAATACAACACAAATCCTCACCTTACCCTCGGGTCCTTCTCTAAAGTCTCGCCCAAGTCTTTAATAACAAAGCAGTAGGATATTCAGAGGTGTAGAAATGATTATGAATTGTCAAAGAAAACGTGTGAAGAAATAAAATTGAATAATATATTCCTGCCAGACTGACGGAATGCAAAAAGTGATTCAGTGACTCTCATACGTGAACTGACAGCAATTATTGAGAAAATTAACACATTTTGCATACGGGGGAATCGGTTTTTAAGAAGTGCACTTTTTTTTAAAAGTGGGGGAGGGTCCGTTTTAAAGAGTTAGTTCACCTTTACCAACAACTGCTTATGTAGGTAAGGGGCACGTGTGGATAAAAACAAACTATACAGCTTTGTCAAATACGGTAGGTGTAGGCCATTTACATACCTCTCGAAGCCTGACTGAAAATCTCCCAGAGATGCCCCCCCCCCCATCCTGTTTAGCTGCTAGGATGCTGCTATGGCACTCCCAGCCACTTTAAAACCTTCTGCATATACACTCTCTTCCCTGTCGCAGGAGCTCTGAGCTCAGTGATGCTGTAACAGAGGAGACAGTGGGCACCACATGTGTTGTGGGGTGTGTGAGAGCTTGCTCCTGTGATGATGGGATGGGGGGGAGCAGTAATAACAGGGAATCTCTCAGCTACATCCTAGCAACAAGGCACGATAGGATGATGCCATCTGTGGAAGTTTTTGGCCAGGCTTTGGGAGGCATTTAAAAGGTCTACACTTATAGCAAGTGTATTTTTCAACTGTGTTTTAAGCTGCACAATTTGTTTTATCTACTGGTGCAACTTACCTGCATAGGCATTTTTTTTTAGTAAAGGCAAAATAACTCTTTAATGGGAATATTAGGCACTTGGGGGGATGCTTCTTAGCCCAGGCTGTCTTGTTATGTAAATAAAGCCGTTGGCTATCATGCCCATGGGAAAAGGATGGGGATGGACTAAATAAAGTGTATGTCCAGGCATTACCCAAATTACCCCCAGTCCCCCCGCCTATAGAGCATGCTCCAACATGATTTTTTTATTTCCTTCTCGTTGCAAAAAAATGCTTCTATTGCTCCCTGTAATGCCATTACCAATTGAAAAAATTATTTCTGGGGTGACTTTTGGGAGGTCAGTTTATACTGATGCAAGCATGCTTCCAGAACTACATGTTCTAAGAGCCTATTGTCTACACACAGTTTAAGCACTGCTGCCCGTCGACCCCTCCTCCCATCCTGTCCATCATGGGTGCATGTATGTGACTTCACCTGGATGTATAGAAAGGGAGGATTGAAGGAGGGGTGGGCAGGGAACAGTATGGCAGAAGAGGACTCATCGCTTCCCTGCTTAGCTATGCAAATAAAGAGACTGCTGCCCTGCCGTTTGCCCTGATCCCATGTATGGTATCCTGATCCCATGTAAGGTGCTTTGATCCCATGTTAGGTGCTCTGATCCCATGTGCCCCGATCCCATGTGTTCTGATCTCACATGCCCTGATCCCATGTGTCACAATCCCATGTAAGGTGCTTTGATCCAAGGTGCCCTGAGCCTATGTAATGTGCCCTGCTGCCTCCCATGTACACTGCTTATCTCATGTCTGACACAGAATTGAGCATCCATGCACAAAAATGCAAGCACAACTTTTACAATAAACAGGTAGGTTTTAATAATGATTATAATATTTGATGTGATTTCTTAAAATAATTGTTGCTTTATCAACGGCTCGCTGATCACACCAATGTTCCGTGAGCTGTAGATCTGACCATTATTTCAGTTGTTCCCCGAGATCTAACATTTTTGCCAAGGGTTCCTCCACCTAAGGTGAGAAACCTTGCCCTATACCCTCCATACCTCACTGGTCCCTGCTGTTCTTACCTCCGTGGGTGATACAGTTTCACTGTCTCGGTACACCAGAAGAGGAAGAACAGTATGGTTTTCAAACACCAGGAATCGGGTTGCGTGAATGGTGAAGCTGCATCACCAATGGAGGTGGGGGGGGGGCGAGGGGGGTGTGGTTGGCGAGAGTGTGAGGTGTTAATTTGCCTTTTCATTTTTATTCTGAAAGGAAAACTAATACTTTTTTCCAGCTACTGAAATGTTTTAAACATGAAGTGTTAATATTTTTTTAAGGTTTAAATGGAACATATAACAGTAAGAGCAGCAATACACAAAAAATATGAAATACCAAAAAAAAAAAACAACAAGTAAAACTACAAAGAACACAAAATGAAAAAGAAAATTGAAACTACTGTACTCTAAAAAGACACCCAATAATTCATACCTTCTATATAAAGAAAACAAAAACAAATTCCATCCAAGCTTTGTAGTTTAACCAAAATTATAGTTTAACCAAAATCAAATTGTGGGATAAGAAACCCAAAGAAGGTCCAACATTCACTGTTTGGGGTCTGACATATAATTAATAACACAGATTAGACTGCAGCAAGAACCTTGCCTATTTATGGTCCCAAAATTGTGACATTTGGGGCCCTACGTGTCTTTAGAAGACAGGTACTGAAGGTTTTTCATTTTTCCGCTGAACTCAAGGTACGTGTAAAAACAAAATTATGAAAAAAACGGAATGTCAAACAAACAAAAGCCACACACATTGACAACAGATTGTACTTTATTATCTGAGTGGAATTAGTGTTTGGCGTGCTTTAGCGATTGACGTGTCATTCTTGGAATCCTCTGCACAAGATAGACACTGAGTCAGTTCTAATGACAAAAATATTTTCCACTGAAATATTACGGTGGAAGTGCTCTGCATCTGCCAAAGCCTAGACATTTCCGAACCCACAGAAATCACTGAACAAAACAAAGTGTTTTATAACCTGGGAGGGAGATATTAGATTTTTGAATGATTCAATATGAACGTATCATATGAACAAAAGAATATAGATGTCCGCCCAAAACTGGAGTTCATACTGTGCCACACAGTAAAAAACATGGTTTTACTGTGCAGACAGTTGACAGGGTGAGGGCTGGGAGGGGACGATACCAATGTGCACTTTTTTATGCACATTGCAGTGTTTTTAACTTTTTTTTTCTTCTAACTGTATTAAAATTTCAAAATTACATTTAATGTATTTCTGTGGACCACAGCTCAGCTGCGGTGCGTAGAAACGGTGAAGACATGGGACCTTCAGTTGAGCTCCGACAGGTATGTATATTTCCTCACAGCACATCTCGGCACCCAGAGCTCAGCACAATTGTTTACTATTTGAGTTCTGAGGTCCTGCAGAAGAACACAGGCCTCTGAATGAGTATGTAAGAGCCCCCAAGGCCACATTCACATCTTTGCATAGTGGGAACTTTTGATCCTGCTCTTTTCTTTGCCTGTTTCCACGCGTCGCGCATAGGGCACCCTATTCACTTGAATGGGCTGCCCTATGGATGACAAATGAGCCAAAGAAGCTCCAGAACCTTTTTGCACATGGAGCGCGGCACATTTTGGAGTGAATATTTTGTTGCATTTGTTACGTGTTTCTACTTGGCAAAACGCATCTGCTAACTGCACTTGGGGTGCCATTGACAATTAATGGCCCTGCAAGCACAGTGCCTGTTTGCAGCATGTTTCCGAACCTTGTGCTTTGTCGTTCATTCCAGAAACGCAAAGTGTGAATGAAGCCTTAAGCCTCGTACACGTGCACAGTTTTCTGTGCAAGAACCAGCAAGAAAATTGCTGGCAGAGCTTTCTTGTCGAGTAAACCGTGCATGTGTACGAGGCTTTGAGGTCTCTCATCAAGAAAACTGCCCAGAATCTCGACGAGAAAAATAGAGAACCTCTATTTTCTTGTTGTGATTGTCGGCCATGTTTTCCTGCTGAGAAACCGAGCGTCTGTATACTTACCTGTCGCCATGGAAACCCACGCATGCTCAAAATAACTTAGACGCATGCGTGGTAGCTTCCAAGGCATAGGTAGGGTGTAGCAAGATGGCGGCGATGGCATCGAATGTGACTAGCGCATGCTCGTCGTAGTTTATGACGTCACCACGTTCATGCCATTCAAAAGAACGGCGATTCTTTTGAATGGAGTATGTGTACACTCGGCCGGCAAGAGATTCTTGCCAAGAATCTCGTCAGGAAAAACAAAGTTTAAGGCCGCGTACACACGAGGGGATATGTCCGCTGAAAACGGTCCGATGGACCGTTTCAGCAGACATCTCCGCTCGTGTGTATGGGCTAGCGGACAGATTTGTCCACCCGACAGATTTCAAAGCAAGCTTTGAAATCTATCCGGTGGGAATCTGTCCGCCCGACATGTCTGCTGGTTAGTACACTTACCAGCAGACATGTCGGCTCCCACCGCCGCCGCGCCGCTGCCGAATGGATTCGGCGCATGCGCGGAAGTGTTTTACTTCCTGGTGCGGTGACGTAGCGGTGACGCGGCGGCGTCAACGTCACCGCCGCGTCATCGCCACGTCACCGCGCCGTCCGGCGGCGGGGAATTTGATCCGATGGTGTGTACACGCCATCGGATCAAACTCCCGATCGGACATATCCGATGGAAATGGTCCGCGGACCGTTTTCATCGGATATATCCAATCGTGTGTATGGGGCCTTACAGGGCTTCAAATGGGATTTCCGGCTCATTGGAATGATATCTTGTCACTACCTGTTGAGTCCACAGAATAGGAAGTGAAGGGAAATTTCCCTAGTGAGACACAAATGGAAAAAAACAGGCCCTGCCCACTCTATCCAATATGTAAAAAAAAAAAAAATGTGCCTTTAGATTTATTACAATACGTAATTTAATCTATTTTAATAAAACAGTATTTGTATATTAAAGTGGTTGTAAAAGCTCCTTTTTACTGACAGGTAAGCTTATAATAAAGCTTACCTGTAGGTACAATGAATATTTCCTTAATATGCACCGTTTAGGAGATATACTTGAAAGCAGCAGCCGGACGTTACTGAAGGAAAGGCAAATCCGTGCTGTTCCTTCAGAGCTGTGTGCCGTGGCCGAGACTCCCACACGCATGCGAGGAATTGATGTCATCACTGCTCGGCCAGTCAGACGGTCAGAGTCCGCAAATCCTGAAGGTAGACCGGCTGAAGATGGGAGCCTCTGCAGCAGTGACAGCCTGCCGCTGGGGGGCTTCATTTTAAGGTAAGTCTTTCATAATGATTTCATTATGATATTGCCTTGCAGGGGGAAACATTTTAAATTTTTATAGACTTTACTATCGCTTTAACTTGATTCTATATT
Source organism: Rana kukunoris (assembly GCA_029574335.1). Lineage (NCBI taxonomy): Eukaryota > Metazoa > Chordata > Amphibia > Anura > Ranidae > Rana > Rana kukunoris. The sequence continues at coordinate 407,310,128 of CM056051.1, forward strand.
AAAATCTTGGATCCCGCTGTACAAAGAAAGACTGAGAGAAGGAGAAGCAGCACAAAGAGCCAATCAGTTCATGTGCTGACAAGGAACATGTGCTGATAGCAGGAGAAAATAGAGTGACAAAGAGATAAATTTATTACTGTGCTGCTTCTTCATTCACTGTCCAGTCATAGGCTGGGGCAGGAAGGAGACCTATTGGCATTACTTAACTATATATACCTTTAGATTGTAAGCTCCATGAGCAGGGCTCTTTTATTCCTTCTGTATTGAACTGTATTGTAATTGTACTGTCCCCCCTCTACATTCTAAAGTGTTGTGTAAACTGATGGCGCTATATAAATCCTGTAAAATTATAATAATAATGATATATAGGGGCGAGTAGTGAGGCAGAGATATGTAAACCTCAGAAACAAATACAGTGGTACCTTGGATTACAAGCATAATCCGTTCCAGGAGAATGCTTGTAATCCAAAGCACTTGCATATCAAAGCGAGTTTCCCCATAGAAGTCAATGCAAACTAAGATAATTTGTTTCGCATTGACTTCTATGGCATGCAATACCGCATGTGGCCAGAGGTGGGGGGTGCCTGAGAGCCTCAGAAATACTTGGGACAACTCGGCTGATCTCGGAAACCCTCGGAAAGGCTCGGAAACATTCGGAACTGAGTATTTCCGAGTGTTTCTGAGTATTTCTGAGTGATTCCAAGTATTTTGGCGCCCCCGCACCTGTGGCCAAATGCGGTACCGTACACCCCATTAGCTTGAATTCTGAGTCAGAATTATTTTTAAAAAGTTGCTCCCTTTCAAATCGCTTGTTAACCGCGTTACTCGTAAACCAAGGTTCCACTGTATAGAGAAATAAAAATAATTTGACAGGTACCAGAGTTACCTTTTTGGTAGTTTATCTATTTGCCTTGGGTTCAGAATTTGCTAGGAGAGCCCGTTGCAGATAGGTACACCCTTGAATGGACCACGGCTATGGAACGCTCTTCCTACAAACATCCGCATGGAAGAAAACCATCGGGCCTTCAGGAAAAAACTTAAGACCCACCTCTTCTGAAAGATCAGTATGACACCGGATGGAATAAGCGCCTTGAGGCGATTTAGTTTGCATTTGTAGCGCTATACAAGTTACTCACTCACTTACTCATTCAATGAGTCCCATGCTAGCGTCTGTACATTTCGTGACAACACAGAGGGTTCCTGAATGCAACACAAACTCTATCTGACATAACAACCAGCCTTCTGACCAGAGGCGCAAAAGCAAAAATACACACAGCGTGTCTGGCATTGAAAGGGTTTAATAACAAAGTACCCACCGCACTCATATTCCGGGCAGCATTGATCGGAAGTCTTCTTCAGCTTTGGAATTTCACAAGGGCCACAAGTGATTGCTGAAATAAAATGAGACATTAATAGGCTGTTAGCACTTCATCACTTAACCATGAGTTCTGAGAAACAGATATGTATTGGCTGGATTACGTTCGACGGTTGGGCACGGCTTGGGTGAGCAGTTAATCATCCTGTTATCCAGACAAATGCAGATAGTGCATGGTTGAGAGTTGGGAATCCAGCGTTCCAGATGCTAAATGGAAGATATTAACAATTAATTAGCTGCAAGAGAGATATTATCATTGCTAATGTATACATGAGTAACTTCCTAATGTATACTCTTACAGAAATTGCCTGTCAACCAATCCCTAATTAAAAGAAGAAAAAAAAAACTGTGTTTAATATTTAGTTGTTTTAAACAGCTGCTAAAGCTGAACTTCCCGTCAGCTTTTTATTAAATCCACAATCAAAAATGAATATGAAATTGCAGCTTACCAATTCTTACATGTGGTGGATGCATTCATTTGCTTTGTTTAGGCCTTTATTTCTTTACTTGGTGATCCGGCCAGTAAGTCTGTTATTTTTAACCTTTTTTTTAATAGACCAAGCTGTCCAAGTAGCAATTAGGCCCCACACACACGAGCAGACAGATTTGTTCAAATCGGTCGGACAGACCGATTTGAACAAATCTGTCTGCTGGGGACGTATTGGTTTGATCGTGTACACACGATCAAACCAAAATCCCCGCCGGCAGACGGCGCGCTGACGTGGCGGTGCCGTTGAAGCCGCCACGACACCGCAGCAGGAAGAAAAAACCTTTCCGCGCATGCGTCGAAACCATTCGACACGTGTGCGAGAAGATATGTCTGCTGGTTAGCATACTAACCAGCAGACATGTCGGGCGGACGGGTTCCCAGCCGACAGATTTGAAAGCATGCTTTCAAATCTGTCGGCTGGCCAAATCCGTCTGTTTGCCCGTACACACGATCGAATCTGTCTGCTTAAACGGTCATTGTGCCACGTCCTAAATAGATTCAAAAAGAGGAAATAACCTATGGGCGAGTTATGGACTTTTTAGGCACTATACACTGGTACAGATATCTGTACCAGTGTATAGTGCCTAAAAAGTCCATAACTTGCCCATAGGTTATTTCCATCACCTTTCTGATGATCATGTGCTGGTCGGAGCTGAGGGAATATCTCTTCAGTTTCGGGTGCATACCCATCCAGCTCCGCTCACATGTTCTTCTGCCCTGGCTCAAGTCCCGGCCAGCCGCCTGCCTGGTTATCTCCTTGCCTTCCCTAGTGGAATGATCTTCCTCCACTCCCCACCCTGTAGTAGCCAGGGAGCGGAGAGTATGGCCGCGTACACACGATCGGTTTGGTCCGATGAAACTGGCCTTAAGGCCAGTTTCATCGGTCCAAACCAATCAAGTATACGGCCCATCGGACCGGCGTCCGTCGGACCAAAGTTTTAAAACTTGCTTTAAAATCGGACCGATGGATGCCTGACCATCGGTCCAAACCGATGGCTAGTACGCAGAAGCATCGGTCCAAAAACTCTGGCATGCTCAGAATCAAGTCAACGCATGCTTGGAAGCATTGAATTTCGTTTTTTCAGCACGTCGTTGTGTTCTACATCACCGTGTTCTGACCCGATCGGATTTTGGACTGATGGTGTGTACGCAAATCAGACCATCAGGCCACTTCAGCGGTGAACCAATGAAAACGGTCCGTCGGACCATTTTTATCGGGCTGGACCGATCGTGTGTACGCGGCCTAAGACTTAACAGGCTGTGAGGCGGGCAAAAAAAAAGAAAAAATACGTCCCCAGATTTCTTTAAAAAAAAATCATGTCACCTTAGCCTACAATGATCTGCTTTTATTTATTTATGTAAAACCTTTATCCCAAAATGAAAAAAACTGTTGGCTGTAACTACTTATAACGTGTAAGCTGGAGGTAATTTGCTAATCAAATCCATCTAAATCTGCGTACACGCGACCATTTTTCATGTCATGGAAAAAAAATGTTTTTCTCAACTTAATTCTTGTCAAGCCTGCCTTGCATACACACGATCGTAAAAAAAAAAGTGCTCGGGCAAAACACGTACGACTGCACTATAAAGGGGAAGATCCATTCGATTGGCACCACCCTTTGGGCTGATTATGCAAATTTTCCTTCTCATAACTTGCTTCTGAGCATGCGTGTTTTTTCCCCATGTTAAAGCGTACACATGACCGTTTTTCACGACGTGAAAAACGAGAAAAAATAGAGCAGGTTCTAAATTTTTAATGGCTATTTTTCACATCGAGAAAATTGCTCTGGAGCCCACACACGACCATTTTTAATGACCAATTAAAAAAATTGCATTTTTCTCGTCATGAAAAACGATCGTGTGTACGCGGCATAACACTACCCTCTCCTCAGACTGATAATGCTTCTGTCCATAGGTGTTTGCTTTACTACTGGTTAGGCGTACTAACCAGCAGACATGTCCGACGGACAGTTTTCCAGCGGACAAATTTCAAAGCATGCTTTGAAATTTGTCCGCAGGTAAAACCTGTCCGCTAGGTCGTACACACGATCGGATATGTCCGCTGAAACTGGTCGGCGGACCAGTTTCAGCGGACATATCCGATCATGTGTACGCGGCCTAAGACAGGAAGTCTGTTGCTGGCAGGATCACCATGTGAAATTAAGGGGGTTAAAGCCAAAGTCTGCGGAAAATCCCATCATGTGTACGAGGCTTAATGCCGCGTACACACGGCAGAGAAACTCGACAGGCGGAACACATCGTTCCGCCCGTCGAGGTTCTCTGCCGGCTGTCAGATTCGGCGACCCGCCCGTCGGGAAAGGCAACAAGCCATTCATCCCGGCGGGCCGTCGAGCAAATAGAGAACCTGCTCTCTATTTGCTCGATGGGTTTCCCGACGGGCGGGGCTCGCCGAGAGCGTACACACGGCCGAGGTTCTCGGCAGAATGCGGCTCCCAGCGAGGTTCTCGCTGGTTTCTGCCGAGAACCTCGGCCGTGTGTACGGGGCTTTAGTTTGTTCTTCACGTGTGAATTTCACATCATTGGACTGTTATATATATTTTTTCTCTCTTATATATATATTTTTTTATTTATGGAAACACTTCTTACAGAGAATAGTATGAAACATTGACTTAAACATTTTAATCAAAGAATCGGTAACTGCATCATATTTCCATATTTTTCAACACATGTATAAGCATAGAAATTGCATTACATAGAACCAAAAGACAGACGTAATTGAGTCAGATAATCAGAATCATGTAAGGAGAGAAACATTCCAACATTCTAACATAAAAACATTCTAACATAATATTCAGCTTGGAGCTTGACGTAGATTAAGCTGCCTGAGCTGGCTGTCCGGGGTCAGATCATAGCGTTAGTTACCAGACATAGCAAGGCAGCTTTCGTGGACTAAGTAGGAGGAAAAAGGATAGAAGAAAGTTAAGAAAGGAGGAAAAAAGGGAGGCGGTTTGGAGTAGGGGAGGAAGGAAGGGTCAATCTTTGGGGATGTCTGCAGATCCGATTCCTCATTCCACAAAACCGGGTGCTTCGAGGTTAAAAAGGTAAATGTTTTTTCACCTTAATGCATCCTATCCAACAGCAACGCCCCCCCACCCTGTTTTACTTACCTCACCCCTCGAAAGTCCCGCGCTTGTCCCCGTCATCCTCTTTGGTTCCCAGCCTGGCCGTAACTTGGCTAGGTTGGACGGATTGATAGCTGGTACAGCTGGCATATCTGTCAATCACATCCAATGACGTGGGCGGGGCCGAGTGATACAGTTGGCGGCTATGCCCATCACTGTATCACAGGAGCGTGCCCGCAAGCTCTTTACACCATGCAAGCTCGCATGAAGGTGAAAAGCTCTTGTGGGGGGGAGCCATGACAGCAGCCGAGGGACCCCAGAAGACGTAGATCGGGGCCACTGTGTGCAAAGGAAAGTGGAGGTAAGTATAACATGTTTGTTATTTAAAAAAATATATATATTTTTACTGAACCTTTAACCCCTTCAGCCCTCACCACTCATACCTTAGTAGTTGGGGAGGATTGATCCAAGAAGCTCCCTAATTTTTCTTTATTGCTGCCAGGAGGGCCGAATGTCCTCTATTGCATATCTGCTACACACAAGAAATGCTTTCTCCCTTGGCTTGTAATTGTCTCAGATGAGCTTGCATAAGTATAGACACATATGGGGTTGATTTACTAAAGGCAAATAGACTGTGCACTTTGCAAAATACAGTTGCGCTCTGCAAGTGCAGTTTCTCCAGAGTTTAGTAAATGAGCAGAAATTCTGCTGATTTTCATCGTCCAATCATGTGCAAGCAAAAATGCTGTTTTATTTTTTTTCCTTGCACATGATTCTTTGCCAAGTGAAGCTTCACCTCATTTACTAAGCTCTGGAGCAACTGCAACTGCAAAGCGCACAGTCTATTTGCCTTATGTGAATCAACCCGATACTGACCCACAGAGCTTCTTATAGAAGAAATACACTAAGCATTTTCCGTATATAAGCTCAACACATAGTATAATCCTTGTTTAGTTTCTCAAAAAACAACAACCTTTTTGGTTTAGACTGGAACTTTTCTTTAAATGTGACAAGTATTGGGACCTACCTCATACTCAGTTCCATCACTATCAACACACTGGGTGCAGGCACTTTCCGAGACACATTTTCCATGTAACGTTACTTTTTCTTCTGGACAAAAGCAGCCTTCTGTTGGGTGATCAGAGCAGTCTGTTGCATTGTGGATGCTTGTGCAGTCCCTGTCACATCCTACCCGGCAGTGGTTGTACACCATGGTACTTGGACAGTTCATGGCTGAAACATAAAGAAGTTTTTTTTTTTGTGTGTGTATTTGTGTGGATATACTAGACATTTGAACCACGGGGCAAAAAAAGTACTGTATTTATTGGCGTATAACGCTCACTTTTTAGCCTGAAAATAGAGGGTAAACTGTGCCTGCATGTTATACGCAGGGGGCTGTGGAAAGTTTTTTTCCTGAAACTTCCCTCTTAAAGTTAGGGTGCGTGTAATACGCCTGTGCGTGTTATACTCCGATAAATACGGTATATATAGTGTACATCAGGGGCAAGCAACCCTGGAGAGGTGATGATCTACCTGAATAACATGAAAGCTATCATAGATCACCAGGGTTCAGTATGCTTTTTTTGAAGAGATAGTCCAAGCAAGCACCCATTAAAAGCAAGGAAGGTTTGAAGAGTTCAGGGGTCAGTAGTAGGTAACACATAGAGGGTAGTAGTATGTCTGCACTCAGATAACATACTATGTACTATATGTAATGCAGAGTGTAAGGGTCAAGTAAGTATTGCGGCGTTCACTGGTTAGTAGTATGTAATACACAGTGCAGGGTTTACCAGTAACTAACAGGTAAACCCTAGGTCAGGAGTGTGCAACGCAACGTATATTGTGTAATGCACTGTGAAAGGGTTAGGAGTAAGTAATGTAAAGTTCAGAAGTCAGTAGTGTGTAACAGAGTGCAGGGGTCAGAAGTATGTGTTGTACAGTGCAGAGGTCAGTATTATTTAGGCTGCATTCACACCTGAGAGTTTTCAGCTCGTAAAAAAGTTCTTAAAACGCCCAACAAGCAAAATCCTATTAATTTCAATGGCACCTGTTCACATCTGAGCGTTTTGTCACCTGAAGCAAAACGCCTGAAGCTCAAAAAAGTACATGAGCTTCTTTTTGGGCAGAATACAGTTTTTCTGCTTTTTACATTAGTGACCTTCTGACCTGTACAAGGTGGCAAAAACGCGGTAAAAACGCAATTTTCTGCTTGAAAAGAAAATGCTCAGGTGCGAATGCAGCCTCACACTCATCAACCCTATACAAGAAATAACATCCCCTTTTATTCAGTTGTTTTGTAATTGTATTTAGGTTTTGTGCTGCCCTAGGCCTGACTAAACACCCCCAAATGTAAATAGGACCCTTTGCACTGTTTAGGATATTCAGAGTGCATGCAGCTGATGACATCATCGGTGCATGCGTTCTGAAGGTGAAGCTTACAGTGCCGGACCTTCAGAGACCATGGCGGAAACGGGGCTTATCGCGTCCCATACAAATGTATGTCTGAAGTCGCATTAAACAGACATCGCATGTGATCGCACCTATACAATATTTGTGTAGCCTGGAGTTTTGTTTTAAATATGCTTGCATTAACATTTTCCTCTAGAGGAGAGGTAATACAATATTTTGCATTCACATACAGTTCATTATAATTACACAGATTTTGATCAATGCGTGTTATGCACATATCATGTATTCCTTAATGTGCAAAAAAAAAAAAGGAAAACATTTTAACTTAAAAGATACAAAAAATACATGTGTGTTTTATTTGAACTTTAAACAGAAAATACTAATTTGGTATGTAGTTCATTATGGAGAAAAAAAATACATTTAATTCATATAAATATAAAATCATGTTTCTCTTTGATAATTTGATATTCTATTTTTAAATATTTACAGTTGCTTTAACTGGATGACATCAATTTATCTTTGAAACTGTTCGGGAATTGCGTACTTGAAGTGACGTACAGAAGATGAGGACCATATTTAGGCTTTGTGTGATCCTGGAGACACAAAAGCTGAATTCTATGGGCCAGATTCAGGTAGCCCGGTTTAAAATTACACAGGCGTAACGTAGCTCTGATACGCTACGCCGCGTGAAATTAGCGAGGCAAATGCTGTATTCACCAAGCTAAGTTACGGCTGCGTAGCATAAATGGGCCGGCATAAGCCTGCGTAATTTAAATGTGAATGAGGTGGGCGTGTTTTATGGTAATGTATTGTGACCCCACGTTTTTTAAGTTTTTTTTAACTGCGCATGCGCTGACCGTGGACGTATCCCAGTGCGCATGCTCCAAATTATGGCGCTACGACGCATTGTTTTCGATGTGAAAATTTGACATGGTCCCGACGTCCATACTTAACATAGTATGCGCAATCTTTATGGTGGTTTATCTTTACGCCGGAAAACGTCTTACGTAAACGAGGCGTAAATTCACTGCGTTGGCCGGGCGTAGGTTCGTGAATAGGCGTATCTCGCTGATTTACATATTCGAGGCATAAATCAGCGGGAATGCCCCTAGCGGCCATCTCAAAAATGCAGTTAAGATACAACGGCGTAATACAATTACGCCGCTCGTATCTTAACTCAATCCCGGTGTATCTTGTTTCCTGAATACAGAAAAAAGATACGCCGGCACATCTAAGAAGTTACGCGGCTTATCTAGAGATAAGCCGCGTAACTTCTTACTGAATCTGGCCCTTTATGTCTCTAAGACTAGGAGAATTCTGCACCTTCCTTATGTATCTATGATTAAGTGCCGGTGTTTCGTCGAGCTGATTCCTCCATCGATATGGTTCCTGCCTCGACTGCGCAGGCGCAGTAGGAGGCCACGGAAATCTCCCAGCCTTAACAGCTGATTGTCAGCTTAGACAAGCTCACTACCGTTGCCTGAAGCCTGATTATACACTCTATAGTACACGCCGCTCTACACAGCAAGGGGCGGATGTGATATTGAGCAGTGCTTTTTTGATTGGTTATCCACGCCGCTCTATACAGCAAGGGGCTGTATCACATCCCCCCCTTGCTGTAAAGAGTAGTGTAGATAACCAATCAAAAAAACACTGGTCAATACCACATCCGCCCCTTGCTGGCCCTTGCTGTGTAGAGCGGCATGTATAGAGTGTATAATCAGCCATCGGGAGCGAGCGCGTCTACAGCTGATGAACAGCTGTTCCCGCTTGGAGGTTTCCGTCGGCTCAGGAACCATATTGATGGTAGGAACCAGCTCGCCAGAACACCGGTTCACACTTGCTAGTTGATACAGAATGCGATGCGTTAAACACAAACTAGATTCGCATTTCATTCAAAAAGTAATTGTTTTCCATGATGGTGGTTCACATCTATGCTTTGCGATTCCTTTCCGAATGTGATGCAATGAAAAAAAAAGGGTCTTGTACGAGTTTAGAGTGTTGCGTTGCGAATTTAGTCTCCATAGACATCAATGTAAATCGTTCTGGAATCGCATTTGATGGTTCACATATGTGTGAATTCCACCACACTATTTTCCACAAAAAACAGGAAGTTAACACCTTTTTTTTACATTATTATTCCATTGCCTAGAACATTAATCGCAGCTATGTCCCACTCCTGAAATTTGCATTCAAATCTCGGTAAAAACGGGGTAAATTCACGGCAAATTCGCACCTCAGAATGGACTGTGTGAACCGGCACTTAAAGCATATCTAAACCCTTAAACAAAAATGTAATATTTTCGGGCTTATCAGTTCTTAGATGTGGTGGCTGCAATCATTTCCTTTTTTTTTTTTAAGGCATTTTTTTAATTACTGTCCCGTGGTAATTAATGTGAATAACACAATTTTCTGTCCCTGGGTGACACTGTTCACTTTTCCACTGTATCTATGAAGGGAGCCATGATTGTCACCCAGGCTGCACTTCAAACATATCTTCCTCACCTCATCTTCTTTACATTGAGGGTAGGAGGATTAGTTAAAGTAGAGTACAGCCAAAGCTTGTTTTGCTGTACTCCTATGGATCACAGGAGTTCAATTTTGTTTTTCACTCCTGTGACCCATTTTCAGAGAGAGAGAGAGAGGGCTGAAGTCCACTATCTGCTGACGTCACAGAAGTCGGTCCAGGCGCCGCGTCATCACGACTACGAAGTCTGGATCCACCAGGTGTCGAGCCACTGAGAGACTGTGCTGGTCGACCCTCGCCCCCTTCACGGCCCAGCACTCCAATGAGCGAGGAGTGAGCAAAGCAGAGAGCTGCAACTGACAGTCTGAGATTCTCTGCTCATGAAGCTGTAAGAACTGAGCATTCGGCAGTGTTTGATCGCTCGGTTCCCAGTGAAGAGGCGACTGGGGGCAGATGCAGTATTGGACCGATGCTGCATCCACCTAGGTAAGTATGAATCTTTTTTTTTTTTTTAAGCATACTTCTCTTTTAATTACAGAAAAAAAAAAAGATCATTTGACTTGCATATGACTCTTATCAATCAAGATGCTAAACACATGTCCTCCTTGTTTTTTTTATTAAAATCAAGAATAACACAGGGACAGGGAACTACATAATGTACTATGTACTATGTAGTTCTACCAGGAGGAATGGTTGTTGCATTTATGTCTGTATAAACAGCATGCTAACAGATGAGCTTCAGAATTAGTTCAGCCCGCAGGAAATGAGAAGAACTTGAAAATAGAAAACCGATGCAGCCACCACATTTAAGGTAAGCTGGAATATATAATACATTTTTGCTCCTGGGTTTAGTTACAAAACCTAGCTGAACTGTAGGGAATACACTTCCCTGATTGTTTTTAAAATCCATAAATATATATATATACACACACACACACATATATATATATATATATATATATATATATATATATATATATATACAGTGCGGAAAATAAGTATTTGAACACCCTGCTATTTTGCAAGTTCTCCCACTTGGAAATCATGGAGGGGTCTGAAATTGTCATCGTAGGTGCATGTCCACTGTGAGAGACATAATCCAAAAAAAAAATACCAGAAATCACAATTTATGATTTTTTAACTATTTATTTGTATGATACAGCTGCAAAGAAGTATTTGAACACCCGTCTATCAGCTAGAATTCTGACCCTCAAAGACCTGTTAGTCTGCCTTTAAAATGTCCACCTCCACTCCATTTATTATCCTAAATTAGATGCACCTGTTTGAGGTCATTAGCTGCATAAAGACACCTGTCCACCCCATACAATCAGTAAGAATCCAACTACTAACATGGCCAAGACCAAAGAGCTGTCCAAAGACACTAGAGACAAAATTGTACACCTCCACAAGGCTGGAAAGGGCTACGGGGAAATTGCCAAGCAGCTTGGTGAAAAAAGGTCCACTGTTGGAGCAATCATTAGAAAATGGAAGAAGCTAAACATGACTGTCAATCTCCCTCGGACTGGGGCTCCATGCAAAATCTCACCTCGTGGGGTCTCAATGATCCTAAGAAAGGTGAGAAATCAGCCCAGGACTACACGGGAGGAGCTGGTCAATGACCTGAAAAGAGCTGGGACCACCGTTTCCAAGGTTACTGTTGGTAATACACTAAGACGTCATGGTTTGAAATCATGCATGGCACGGAAGGTTCCCCTGCTTAAACCAGCACATGTCAAGGCCCGTCTTAAGTTTGCCAATGACCATTTGGATGATCCAGAGGAGTCATGGGAGAAAGTCATGTGGTCAGGTGAGACCAAAATAGAACATTTTGGTCATAATTCCACTAACCGTGTTTGGAGGAAGAAGAATGATGAGTACCATCTCAAGAACACCATCCCTACTGTGAAGCATGGGGGTGGTAGCATCATGCTTTGGGGGTGTTTTTCTGCACATGTTACAGGGCGACTGCACTGTATTAAGGAGAGGATGACCGGGGCCATGTATTGCGAGATTTTGGGCAACAACCTCCTTCCCTCAGTTAGAGCTTTGAAGATGGGTCGAGGCTGGGTCTTCCAACATGACAATGAACCGAAGCACACAGCCAGGATAACCAAGGAGTGGCTCTGTAAGAAGCATATCAAGGTTCTGGCGTGGCCTAGCCAGTCTCCAGACCTAAACCCAATAGAGAATCTTTGGAGGGAGCTCAAACTCTGTGTTTCTCAGCGACAGCCCAGAAACCTGCCTGATCTAGAGAAGATCTGTGTGGAGGAGTGGGCCAAAATCCCTCCTCCAGTGTGTGCAAACCTGGTGAAAAACTACAAGAAACGTTTGACCTCTGTAATTGCAAACAAAGGCTACTGTACCAAATATTAACATTGATTTTCTCAGGTGTTCAAATACTTCTTTGCAGCTGTATCATACAAATAAATAGTTAAAAAAATCATACATTGTGATTTCTGGAATTTTTTTTTTTTGATTATGTCTCTCACAGTGGACATGCACCTACGATAACAATTTCAGACCCCTCCATGATTTCCAAGTGGGAGAACTTGCAAAATAGCAGGGTGTTCAAATACTTATTTTCCCCACTGTATATATATATATATATATATATATATATGTATATAGATATATATTATTTTTAAAGGGCTACGACCCTTTGAAAGTTGTTGTGTGTTTTTTATATATATGCAGAGCATAGTTAGATTTTGGACTTTTAGATACTTATAACCTATACAGATATTTTTTTCCACGGGGGTGATTCACATTAGGCTGAGATACAAGCAATGACACAGCCATGCTATCTGACAGGGTGTCCTGTAATGAGAAGGCTTATATTGTCATAGTGAAGACAGATGTCATCAGGTGTTATCTTATCAGTCATGTAGAGCTCACACTTCTCAAAGGGTAAAAAAGGGAAACCCCATTTATTATGGGTGATTCCACCTAAAACATGCTGAGACTGAGTGTGTTTGAACAGAAAGCTGCACATTAGTTGTGTCATGATATAAGGCAATGGAAAATCCAGAAGATACAGTACTGTATTAAAGGATCTCTGTTCCTCTACACTAAAATACTGTCAGAACTTTTTTTTTTTTTTTTAATACTTTTTTTTTAAAACACATCCCAGTCAAAAGAATTGAAGTTCAACTCTGGCCAGGGATCTCGTTACCCACAAACAACAACTACTGTCATTTTTAAAATGTTGACACTTTTTGGGGTGAATGAGTAGGGGTACAATGTACCCCAAACCCAGCTACATAGAGGGGGCAAGGATCTGGGGGTACCCTTGTTAAAGGGGGCTTCCAGATTCTGATAACCCCCCGCCTGCAGACCCCCACAACCACCAGGCAAGGGTTGTAGGGATGAGGCCTTTTTCCCCATCAACATAGTAACAAGGTGCTTTGGGGGTGACCACAAAGCATCCTCCCCATGTTGAGGGCATGTGGCCTGGTATGGTTCAGGAGGGGGGCGCTCTCAACTCCCCCCTCTTTTCCTGTGGCCTGCCAGGTTGCATGCTTGGATAAGGGTCTGGTATGGATTTTGGGGGGACCCCTACGCCATTTTTTTTGGCGCAGGGTTCCCCTTAAAATCCATATATATTCTGGTCCCAGTTTACTAGTGTTGCTACGCAGATTTGGCCATCTTTGCTGCTGATCCCTGACACCAGAGCTCCTCCTTTGTACTATTGCACTACTCCAAGAAAGGCTAGAAATTACTGCAACTACAGCGATTTCCATTGGCTTCCAGAAGCCTTGCTGAACACAAAAGGTCACTTACTTGGTAGAGGCGCCATTTAGGGAACACTTTAGATTTTCTCAATTAATACAAAGCAGAGACTACCTTGGTATGTGTGCTGCCAGATTCCATAGATTTGATACATGTAAACTTACATTTGTCTCAGCTTGACCAATGTAACTATGTAAAAATTGCTATACCTAAACTTCAGCTAATATTTTGGTGTCACTTATAATGTACAGAGGTGACACTGAAAGTGTCATACTCTTTCTGGACTGACAGTTGAAGGGTATGAGATCTATACCTGGAAATGCCAAGATTTTCGTTCAGCTCCCAGCACTGAATGGAGCAGTAGAGCAGTGAAGGAAACTATATGTAGCTAGGGATGGCAGATTAAAAGCAAACCAGTTCTTTGCAAGTTCTTTACCGTAAGCAGTGATATGGCTATTTATAGATTGTGCTTTTGCTACTTTAGTCATGTTTTTCTGCAGATAAGTAAGACATAGTGTACTCACGGCAAAGGTCTGTTGTTCTCCAGTCTATGCACACGCCGTGTATTCGGCAAAGGTGGCTGTATCCGGCAATGATATCACAGAAGTCTTGTCCATGGCAGCTGCTCTCCTGGCACAGGGAGAAGTAGGTGCTGGGTTGGATCTTGGAGTGGCATGCCTCAAATGTTTTGGAGAGCAGGATGTTACACTGGGGGCTGGAAGGATGGGTACAGACATCTTCTATTATAGGATCACATACTCTACCCATATGATCAGACAAGGTCCACTGCTTTATGAATAGGTTACTGTCTCTAGTTACCGAGCCATCCCTTAGTGTGAAGTCATTACCTGGATTGTGGTCACATACACCTGTGCAAGGAATCAAAGAATTAAATTTTCTTTAATATGATTTAACCAGAAGAGTGCAACATTTAACCTGTCACATGTTCTAAACAAGTAGTAATTACAACACAGATAGTATCTTGAAGTATGTCTATTTTGACAACTCAAAGAAGCTCTTTCTGAGCCTCATAATTTCAGGCCTCCAGTCCAATCAGAGCTGAAGCCACATCCACCCGATTGTCATGCCTTTTCCAAGACTGCTTTGGGTGGAAAAAGCAGTCCTCTAGTTGACTTGTGTGAGAGTTGATTTGAGTTGAGGTTAAGGCCTACGCAAACATTGTTATTGTTATAACAGGTAGTAAAGAAAGGTTCCTAAAGTTGGGATTTTAAATGGACCACAAGCAGTAATTGATAACATTTACAAGTTTATTCAGAAGTATAAATGACATCCAGTGCAAGTATAACCGTAGGGACCTATTTACCTCCACTCCTTATACAAGAGGCTACAAGGATCTGAACCATAGGATAGACCTTCCTATGGTCATCTCTGGATATGCTGTCTTTAATGACTGAGTCTATCGAGTACTAAAGGAATACAGCTTTGGTTGGCTACGCACCCCCCATAGGCTATAATCTCATGTAAAAGCTGATATATGCTGCAGCTTATCCATTAAGTAATCGAGTTTAATATATGGAACAATAGTGGTCCATGATACCTTGGCTGGCATCCTTTTTGTTAGGCCCTGACTGATCACTTACTCTTCATCCCTTGAGGCCGCATACACACGATCAGTCCATCCGATGAGAATGGTCCGAAGGACCGTTTTCATCGGTTAACCGATGAAGCTGACAGATGGTCTGATGTGCCTACACACCATTGGTTAAAAAAACGATTGTGTTAGAACGCGGTGACGTTTACGTGTTTTAACAACGACGTGCTAAAAAAAACTGAGTTCAATGCTTCTGCGCATGGGTCGACTTGATTCTGAGCATGCGCAGCCTTTTAACCGATGCTTTTGCATACTAACGATTGGTTTTGACCCATCCGTCAGGCGTCCATCGGTCAAATTTTAAAGCAAGTTCTCTTTTTTTGACCGAAGGATAACTGACCGATGGGACCCAAACACGATTGGTTTGGACCGATGAAATGGACCTTCGGTCCGTTTTCATCGGTTTTGACTGATCGTGTGTACGTGGCCTGAGTGTTTGTCTATTGTCAGTGAAATGTTTACACTTGGGATTTAAGTCACAACTTGTAAAGTTTTCTAGTCAGTATATCCCCTGAAGAAGATCTACACTGTATGTGTTTTTGAAACATGTCGGACGCTTTGTCGGTTGACAGAACACAGGCTTCTTTTTCAGCTCATATCTTTTCTCCATCCACATGTTTTGTTTTCATTATCGGCAACTTTTGTCTTTCATGTTGTATGTCATTTATAAATATTATATATATTATTATAAACTTGTAAATTTTATATCAATTTCTGCTTGTGGTCCAGTTAAAATCCCCTTGAGGAACCTTTCTTTACTATATGTATCCGGGAAAGGACTTACAAGCAGTCTAGTCAACTCTTTTCATAGTGTTATAACAGGTGTTCTTATTTCTAAAAGGGAATGTTTTAGTATTTTTTTTATATTGGTTTGATTTACTGTATGCACTATAAATTAGTGTGTGATGTATTGTTTTTATGGTTGGTTTATGGGTGGAGTAGGACAGAAATGTTATTGTGAATTTATATTGCAATGAAAATATCTATCTATCTATCTACAGTATCTATCTATCTATCTATCTATCTATCTATCTATCTATCTATCTATCTATCTATCTATCTATCTATCTATCTATCTATCTATCTATCTATCTATCTATCCAGTACTTACCACAAAGTCCTGATGTACTTGAAGAGAACACATGGGGATTAAGTTGCAGCATAAACTCATTGATTGATGGTGTAAATGTCAACACAAATCCTAGTTTAGGAATCTTGACTTCATGTATGACAGCTCCATATACATCAATTTCAAACACACTGCTGTGATGTGGCACGGTGACTGATCTTCCATTGACAGATACCTTTAAAAAATTGTTAATTTTTTTTTTAGAGGTTACAAACATATATTTTTAATAAATGTAATCATTTTAATAAATGCCACATTATTTGGTCTAAAACATTGATTCCTTCTGAAAAATTCATTTATTTCATTCATTCATTTATTGTAAGAATTGTAAAACCCATCAATACCCCTGTACTACACTCGTTTATACCACAATGCCCACGATCAGAGTACTCCACTGCACATGCATTTAAACATGTTTGTAATAAGTTTGTGGTGCAATTATTTTCCCTTCGCTACAAAAAATGTTTAGTATGAAAACATGTTTTCCTTTTACATGCAGTATTTTTTTAAATACCTGGAACTAAACACAATGGTGTGTTTGCCTTCGGAATGCGATAAAAAAAAATGCACCCAATAGCATATGGTATAAATAAGCCCTTAAAAGGCTGCTGATAAACAAAAATGATCAGGGGTTTATATAAAGCAGCATTTTTATAATATCAAGGATTAAGCCTCCCTCCAAATTATATGTTGTGCAGACACAAATGTATTACTGTAACACACTGCCATGCGTTAAGGTGTTCCACCCTGCAGCACACATGTTGAATAAGCTGATAACATACAATAATGCACAAAAAATAAGACACGCGCCCTTTTCTCTAAGGCCTCGTACACACGATCAAATCTGTCTGCTGGAAACGGTCTGCTAGACCGTTTCAGCAGACAGATTCGATCGTGTGTACGGGCTAACAGACGGATTTGGCCACCCAACAGATTTCAAAGCATGCTTTGAAATCTGTCGGCTGGGAACCCGTCCGCCCGACATGTCTGGTGGTTAGTATGCCAATTAGCAGACATGTCTTCTCGCACACGCGCCGAATGGTTTCGAAGCATGCGCGGAAGTGTTTTACTTTCTGGTGCGGTGACGTGGCGGTGTCAACGTCACAGCCACATCACCGACACGTCAGCGCGCTGTCTGCTGGCGGGGATTTTGGTTTGCTCGTGTGTACACGCGAGCAAACCAAAATCCCAGCAGACAGATTTGTTCAAATGTTTGTTAGGCATCGCACTGCAATGTAGTGTTTGTGTGTGTGTGTTAACGTGAGCTGCATTAAAGACTATGCTCACCTTTTGTTAAAATAAATATAATAAATGCACAAATAATAATAAATGCACAAATGTAAAAAAAAAAAGAAAAAACATTTCTTTCTACTATAAAACATACCCAATAAATTTTTTTGGAAAAAAATCTAATGTCTTTAGTAATTTTAGGGCAATATGTATTCTGCTACATGTTTTTGGTAAAAGCTTATATTTATTAATTTGCACAATCTATGAAATTTATGGAATTTAAAAATATATATATTTTTTTTATTTCTAGTAATGGTGGCGATCAGCGACTTATAGCGGGACTGCGACATTGCAGCAGACAAATCAAACACTAATGCCTTGTACACACAATCGAGTTTAGAAATAGAACATGTTTTATTTTTTTCCCATGGAAATTCCGATTGTCTGTGTGGAACACGGATGCTCAGAATCAAGACGACGCATGCTCAGAAGCAGTGAACTTAATTTTTCTCGGCTCGTCGTAGTGTTTTACGTCACCGCGTTTTGGACAGTCGGAATTTGGTCTGACAGTGTATATGCAAGACAGCTTGAATGGAATCCTGACAAAAAATTCCATTGGATTTTATCCCATCGGAAATTCCGATTGTGTTTAGAGGGCATAAGTGACACTTCTTGGGAACCAATAACAATATTACAGTGATCAGTGCTAAAAATATGCACTGTTACTGTACTAATAACAATGGCGCGATCAGAGGGTTAAATGTGTTCCTAGGGAGTGCTTACTAACTGTGTGGGGGGTGCTTGTACTGTAGGAAGGCAGAGATCCTTAGCAGAAAAACAGGATCACAGCCTTCCCTTGTCACAGAACGACGATCTGCCTTGTTTATATAGGCAGATCACCATTCTGTCTGTCTCCCGAACGATCGGCCGGTCCTGTTGGACATCTTGTCCACCGGACCCGCTGATTGGCTCCTGCTGTGTCCAATCATAGTGGGAGTGGGTCACCGGCGGAGCGAGTATGCGCCCCAGGCCTGGAAGCGCAGAATCATGTACAGGTATGTAATACTGCACAGGGGAGCCACTTTGCCACCATATATGTATAGTATACAGTCGGCAAGCAGTTAAGAAAAGGAAATCACTTCTTAGACACTTATGATGGGAACAGGTGTCTGCATAGTGAGATTTTCCTCTATTCGTGTTCTGGTGCGAAAATAAAACTTTGGATTTCCTTTTACTTCCTCTCTCAGTGACAATGGTCACCAGGTCACCCTAGCAGGGACACAGAAAGCAATGAAAGAAATTATAACCTTTCAATTCAAATACAAAAAAATAAAAAATTGTGTCTGTACGTACACTTCTAATTAATAGTGCTACCAACACCACACCTACACAATTATAATAATATAACACATAAAAACATGAACATTAATGCATATGCACTTGTAGAAACTGGCAATAATCCATTTAATCTAAGTTGTCGTAGTAAAGCAATATTTTCCTTAGCGTATTGTAAGACATTATTTTCTGGCTGTTTGGGATATTTTGTGCAGTGCATCATTATTTAGCAGAGATTACTCACTTGCTGCAGTCACCCTGCCAGAGGTCGCAGGGAAGTCAGCAAGTTCTGTATGATGTTATATTGGGTGCTGTGTGTTGAGCAACAGCCCCTCTAAGATTCTTTATTATGTAACAAGATAACGTTACATGTCCTGGACTCAATAAAAACCTACAAACCGGAGCTTTCTGACCACAGTCTGTGAGTTATTGCTCACGTTGTTATAAAAAAAAATGGCTACACAAGCCATATTAGAATTTATTGTGACCTGTGCATTTTAATCTGCAGTTATTGTAATTTTCTAAAGCTGTCAAAATAATAAAGCTGAACGAAAGGATAAGCAAATAATAGTATACAAGATGAAAACTTGATGTGCTTTGAGTATTTCTTCCATGTCTATGCAATCCAGTGTGACACTTTGTTATTTTGCAGGAGCTTCCTCTAATAAAAAACAGTCCCTGCTGCTCTCTCTCCTTGTGCAGGGTGACTGGTCTCGTCTCTGCCCCCTTCTGTAATTTTCTGCAGGCAGCCTGCAGTAGGTGGGGCCTACTGTGCCCCTCCAACAGCTATGTTCTCTGCACAGGCTATGTACAGCACAGAGATGATATCACTGCTAATTTCACAAGGTAATGTCTTGGTTTCCAAAGGCATTTGGTGCTGACAATCGAGACATTTATCCTTTGTAGCTTGGGTTTACAACCACTTTAATCACCCACTTGTTACTTGATTAACTAAATGCGGATGTCCATCATATGAGATGGCAGCACACATGGTGAGACTTCACTAGAAGGAGTATTTCTATTTATAGTTCTATATATTCAGTCCTGAGATTTACACAGCTCTACCACACAGTTCAGCCCCAGAATGGACAGTGAAAAGAGAAGCAGCACACTGATGAGCTCATCTCTCTGACACTCTTTTCTCTCATCCTGTCTTCATGGTTCCTCCTTTTTCTGCTTCTCCCTCCCTCATAGTTCTAACTAACCTGTACAGGAAATGCAAGCTGCTGATATCAAGCCATATTCAGAGATTTAGGCTCCATTCAGAGTTGTGACTTTAAACAAGACAAGTTGTTGCCTTCCCCGTAACAGCGATTTTGAAAAGGAGCCTTTTCGCTACTTTGGTGTGATTTTTGATGTAACTTAGATCCATTGCGTGTAATGTTAGGTCAGAGACAGAAAGTCGCGCTAGTGCGAATGGAGCCTTATGCCGCATACAGACGATTGGACATTCCGACATCAAAACCGTGGATTTTTATCCGACCGATGTTCGCTCAAACTTATCTTGCATACACACGGTCACACAAATGTTGTTGGAAATTGCAAACGTCAAGAACGCGGTGACGTACAACACTACGACGAGCCTAGAAAAATTAAGTTCAATGATTCCGAGCAGAAGTCGAATTGATTCCGAGCATGCATAGAATTTTTGTGCGTTGAATTGTGTACACATGGTCGAATTTACGACAACAAATTTTGTTGTCGGAAAATTTGAGAACCAGCTCTCAAATTTTTGTTGTCGGAAATTCTGACAGCAAATGTACGATGGAGCCTACACACGGTATTTGTTTTAAAGCCAAACAGTGTAATGCCGCCTACACACGGTCAGAATTTCCGACAACAAATGTCCGATGTGAGCTTGTTGTCGGAAATTCTGACCGTGTGTAGGCGGCATTACACTGTTTGGCTTTAAAACAAATACATTCAACGATGAATGAATGATTAGCGGCATTAATTTTGCATTTTTTTATCTGCTTGGATTTTAGCTTAAAACATAAGAAGAAAATAGCTCATTAAAATGTTTTAAAGATACAGGCCTCTTAAAGATATATGCAAATCTTGACATATTTCTGTAAAGGCAACCTTGACCATGACCTATGCTTTGGTAGCACTTGGTGCCTCTTTTATTTCTTTGCTTTAAGTTTTGTTAAGAATTAATTTTTTGGTTGACTTTTTTAGTATGCTGTCCTGGAAATCTCACTACTACTATACCTGCATGTTGTTGAACAGTGTTACTTCTTCCTGATCCTGCTTCACTTTCACAGAATTCATGCAGGTCTGATGGCTCAGTGAACTGCATTCACCGTTCTGTAAAATGACTTCCACATTGTTCATTTTGTCATCAAACAACACGTAGGAACAATTACTGATGAGTTTAAAGTTTAGACCATCGAAGGTTACAATGTGTCTGTTGGAACTTCCCTTGCAGGTACCTGGAAAGGGAACCAGAAAAAAAAGTTTAATGCAAATATTCAGCCAAAGAGTATAAGTACTAAAGACTCCTGTATGACAATCTAAACAGGTCCCAAGTTAGGTTATTATGTGATGTACAACTGTCATAGTGAACAAGGTAAACAAAAAACCTTCCTTACCCTGTACCCTCCCTGACCGAGCCAATTTCACCCTCATGTGTGTCTCACACGTTCCCATTCCCAGACACTGCAAATCACAGTGGGAGGATTTCAGCATCAGAAGCAGTGGTAGGGTTGCCACCTCATCCCTTTAAAACCAACGACACATTAATTACACAGCTTCTGTGGCTGATTAAGGTGGCAATTAAACTCACTTGGTGCCTTATCTGCATTAGCCTCAGAACCTGTGTAATTCATGTGTTCGGGTTTAAAGGGATGAGGTGGCAACACTAAGCAGTGGTGCCAATTCAGAAAGCAATGGGCAGGACTGGATGTTGCCAGGGGCTGATTTACAAACTATAGGCCTGTGAATCAGCAATGACAATGTTGATAGCTATGCTCACGGCAACAATTTCTCACCTATTACAATGGAAGCGGGAACAGCCTACATGTGAATGGCAACTCTGCTCTGAATTCAGGAGTAGTGCAGCACTGTTATAAAACGAATTTGCCCTATACCTTAAAGTAATTAGTGGCGCTAATGTCTAAATTATATACAATAAACACCCAGTGACAAGTGTTAGTCACTCTAATAATAGTGACTACAATAATAGTCTGCTAAAACAAACCTTCCAGTATATCTTTAAAGTGTGGGAGGAAATTGAAGTACCCAGAGGAAAACAATGCAAGCACAGAGAGAACATGCAAACTCATGATACAGTGCATTGGCCATGATTCAAACATATGTACTGTACGTAGACACCCCTCTAAATGATTTAGTTCAGGTGTTTCCAGTGAAGGGTACTGCTATTGGTACAGCATACAAAGACATTTTAGACAACGGTGCACTTCCAAACTTGTGGTAATAGTTTGGGGAAGGGACTTTTCTGTTCCAAAATGACTTTGCCCATAAGTACAAAGTCAGCTCCATTAAGACATGGTTTGCCCATGGAGGAACTTTTGTGGCCCACACTAATGCCTAGTACACACATACGGGATTCCCGGCGGTAAAAAGTCCGTTAGGAATCCCGAGGGGAAAACCGAGAACCTGCTCGGTAAGTTTTTCCCCCTACACACGAGAGGTTTTCCCGACATGAAAACTGCAATGGAGCTTTGGCGTGTGTATGCTCCATTGCAGTTTTTCATATAGGAAGACTGCTGGGAAAAAGAGAGCTGGTTCTTTTTTTTTCCGGCAGTTTTCCTGTTTAGAAATCTGCGATGGAGCATACACAACGCTTTTCCTGGCCAAAAGCTCTCATGACAGTTTTCCTGACGGGAAAACCGGTCGTGTGTACGAGGCTTAAGGACTAACCTCAACCCTGCTGATCACCTAGAATTTTATGTGAGCAGGTCTTCTTGCTCAACAAGAATACTTGACTTTACAAATGTTCTTTTTGGCTGAATAGACACAAATTCCCACAGACTCACATAAAAATCTTGTGAAAAGTCTTCCCAAAAGTGTAAAGGCAATTAACTCCATATTAATGCGTTTGGACCTAAATGTCTAACAAGTTCAACTATGAATGATGGTCAGGTGTCCACAGACTTTTGGCCATTTAGAGTATGTGACCTTCTTGACCTAAATGTCAAAATATCTGTCTCATGGGTTTCTATTCTGCCATAGTGCATATACCACCAAAAAAAGAAGGACTAATTAAAGCACAAAAAATATAGTCAGGACCTACTGCACTTCGACCCCAGAGACCATGCAAAATTAAAGTACAAAAATAATCAGTTATACCCAGGGCTTTTTTTCTCAGAAAATAGGTGCAGGAACTCAATCATGACCCCGAACCCCCCCTCCCCCCAACCCACATATACACCCTCCAAACCTCATCACATAGTGGGTTAATAGTGTGGTTAAATTTGACTAACAGTGGGAGGGTCTTAAGGGGCATTAAACACCAGAAGTGCATTACATACAGAGTGTAAAGTTCGGGGGTGCACTACAAAGAGGGTGCAGAGTTCAGCCTTCTTCCACAGACACTTAACTCTGCATCCTATTTTCACCCATCTTCAGCTCTGACCTCTCCATGCACCCCCCCTCCTTAAAAGCTCCACCATCGTCCACATATCTTACTTCTGTTGCTGTATTAAGCTGAAGCACCCAGCCGGCCCTAGTACCTCCACTGTAGGTGACTTCTGTGTTTACAGGTGATAGTGGTAGGCAGAGAGCCTGAGCTAGAGGTGGTGGAACTGAGTTCCACCAATTTCCAGCTGAAAAAAAGCCCTGAGTCGTACCCACTGGTGTTTTTTTTATTACTACTTTTCTTTACAAGTGAATTATTTATGGTTATGAGGAGGAGGGTGTTATTAGCTCTTTTTGCCTAAAGGGGTTGGATTGGGGAACTAGTAGATGCTGGAGGTGAGATTGCAAATCTTGAACTTCCCAGCTTCTATCGAGTTTCCAGTCGAATTCCCTGCATTGTTTATTATCATAGCTTTTTTTGGTTTCATGTCCTCTGGAGATTTATGTCCAGAATGTATAGATTGAAAAGGCATAAAGGGCAGGTTATGCTGGCTGGCTTTTCCCAGTTTCTCTGTGGCTGACACCGGGATTTTTGTTAAAATGTGTTTTGCTGTTATAATTGAGTATACTGTATATGCTGTTTTACTAACTGAAAAAGCAATGGAATTGCCTGTATGAGCATGATACACAGGGCCGATCAGCCCTAAAGGCTCACTATGCAAGCCGCTTAGGGCCCCGCAAAGCTGCTGAGGGCCCCCCAATTTACTAGAGGCCCCTCCTGGTGAAAAGTCATTTTTGGCCCCTCACCACGCTTCTCACTTTAAAGTAAGATGTAATTTCCGACAGCATAACACCCCCTCCCCCCACTTCTCAACTTTAATCTTTAATGCGCCCCCCTACGCATTTTCAGCAGCCCCCCTGCTTTTCAACTTTAATGTGACATGTCATTTTGCTTAGGGCCCCAGGGACGCCAGGATCGGCACTGATGATACACAGTCCTTTTTGGGCAAGATCCTCTTTGATTGATATTTGTTCTTACTCATGTTTATGCTTGTAATTAGCCATGTTTCTTCCAAAGGGTTCATCAAAAAAATGCCATTGCATTTGTTACTGAATGTGTGTTTTACTTTACGTTCTATTTTCAACAGTTTAGTATAGCTACCCTTCACAAGTGAATAAATGGTACCCATTGTCGTTTCATGACGGCCTGGACAAAACCATTAAATGTATAGACAGTGCACTTTAATAAAGAGGCAGTATTACTGGAATCCATTGGCCTTGCTGGCACAATATATTATGAGTAGAGAACAGTAGAATCAGCAGAATGTATGTAAGAATGTAGGAGTTACTGACATCCTTGATGACATCGAGCGTAGCACTGCAAAGGGTGCCAAGAATTTTGAATAACTCTTTTGTCTAAACAGAGCTTGCAATATTTCACAATATGGGATTTTTGGCCTTGGTGGTGCCAGTATTTTATTCAGAATGGTGCTGAATGGAATTCTATATAATCAGGTTAGCACTGGGTTTATTAGGGGGAGGAGGCAAAGTGTTAATATACAAGCTAAAGACTGTTGTAGTAGAAAAATATCAGTATCTTTCCTAAACTGTCACCTGAGTAAGAAATACTTTATTAATCCTTTGCTTGGTAAAACTTCACCTTACCAGAGATGCTCCACCTCCTATTAAAACAAAATGCAAAGAATACAGGGACCTAATGTCCTTCAACATACACAATGGGGTTTATTTACTAAAACTTCAAAGCGCAAAATCAGGCTCACTTCTGCATAAAAACCAATAAGCTTCCAGGTTTTATTACCAGGCTTAATTGAACAAGCTGGGGTTAGAAGCTCATTGGTCTATATGCAGAAGTGAGCCTGATTTTGCGCTTTTCGGTAAATAAACCCCATTGTGTACTTAAAAGTGGGGTATGCCTGTACATGTTTAGGTACTTCTGTCCAGACAAAAAGTAAGAATGCTAGATAAAACAAGTGCTTGAATAGTACGGTACTTAAAGTGAACCTGTCAGCCATATTATACTTTTAAAAATAAAAGTCCTGCCATAAGCTAGCCTTATATTATACAATTTTCTTCTTCAATTTCCTTTAGATTTGCCTTCATCCATGTAGTACAAGGGCCTGCATGATTGCATTCAGATTGAAAGTGTTTGGGTTTGACCTTATATTATATGATTTTGGTAAATCTAAAGAAAATGTGTTCAAGTAAATTGTATAATGTATGGCAAGCCTCAAGCTGGATACACACTATACAATTTTCTGTAGATTTTTTTCCTTTAGATTTACCGAAACCATATAATATGAGGTCAAACCTGTATGCAATCAGGTAGGGCCTTGCACTACATGGTTATGGTAAATCTTAAGGAAATCAGACAACAAAAGTTGTATAGTGTGTATAGGGTCTAAGGCCTGATTTAAATCTATGCACTTTTAGTGCTTTTTGCATTTTGCAGATTTGCACTACAAAATGTTTTCTATAGGAAACCATGTTAAATGGACTGTAGTGCAGATCTGCAAAAAGCACAAAAAATGCATAGGTGTGAATCAGGCCTAAGAGCAAGCTCTCCAAGAAATGGGAATAAGAAAACTCTGGTGCAGCTGTGCATGGCATCCAATCAGCTTCTAACTTTAGCTTGTTCAATTAAGCTTTGACAAAAAACCTGAAAGCTGATGGTTTCTATTCAGAGCTGCACCAGATTTAGCACGCTTCTGTTTCAGTAAATCAACCTCTAGGTGTACATGGTTATGTGATGACTAGTTCAGTTTTCAAGATGGCATTTTGTGACTAGGGGTATCCTAACCTTGAATTACACAATCCTGTATGAAAAAAAATAGTCTTACTTAAAGTGGTTGTAAACCCTCTAATATACCCAGTAAAGTGAATAGCTTCAAGTGGCACACAGAGATGAAACAAATCCTCCTACATAAATTTTACTTATTTATCTGCAGCCATCTCTTTCCATTCAAAAGTGCAGACTTGTGATAAAATCCTTCTGCATCTGTGAGGAACCTAGAGGAGGGGATGATGAGCTGCAGTTACACTGTGTGAGAGCTGACTGGAGGAAAGGGGGACAACCCCCTCCACACACTGCACAGAAACAAAGGAAGGATGCAGAGCTGTATTCTGAATAGACAAGCTGTGCGCTGAGCTCCCTCCACCATCACAAATGTATCTTGTGTGTCGAAAAAACTGATGCCGATAACAGAGGAACAAAGCACCATAGAGAAACAACACTTAGAGCTTTGGAGGGAGATAAGTAAACACTACAGATGTAGCACTGGTATATGCTTAGTTCCGATTTCATGATTGATGTTTACAACCACTTTAAAGTACATAAATATACTTTTTTGGACCTATAGCAAAAGATGTAATTGTGTTTCCTGTTTCAGAGACATCCATTGGAAGATGTATGGTGACAACAGTAAAAAAGTTTCATTTGTAATACAATTTAAAAATAAAATGACCCTTGCTATGGGTTTCCTCCAGCACTGCAGGGATTAAATGTTCCTTTTGTCTACAACGAACAGAAAATGTAACTATACTCATCTTATCACTCTCTTCCCCAGTGTCAGGAGCTTTTTCCCACTCCCTGATGCTCCAGCTTGTATGGTGGGCATTTAGCATCTTCCCTTACAATGCAGGACTGCAGGTCCTGCATTGTATATGATGATGTTAGTGTGCCCGAGTCTAATAAAAATGTGCAGTTTCAAAACCCCACTTAGGTTACCAACCTAGAGCAGTGTTTATAACTGACGCCAACTAGTCAGGCCAGAT
Source organism: Rana kukunoris (assembly GCA_029574335.1). Classification (NCBI taxonomy): domain Eukaryota; kingdom Metazoa; phylum Chordata; class Amphibia; order Anura; family Ranidae; genus Rana; species Rana kukunoris. The sequence continues at coordinate 407,337,318 of CM056051.1, forward strand.
TAGTTTCTTAGTATGAGCAATAGCTGATATCAAGCATACAGACACTACTGCATTGTCTGGGCAGAAAGCACAGCATGCATGAATAAGAAGCAGTTATGGTTGATCTTATTCGGCAGGTCCAGCAATCACTGTTGGTGCCCTGACCTTATTAGAGACAAAGACGAACACTTACATGGGCACACCCAGCGGCAGCCACACGTCTCTTCAACTTTAATGGCAGGCAGGTTATTGTCACATATTGGTTTTGGGATCTTCATGCAGTTCACTCTGTGACTTTCTAGACTGGTGGAACCATCTGGCAGGCATCTGACAGTATGACACTGGTCTGAAAGGATCCAACTTTCTCCAGCCTAGAAGAAGAAGAAGATATTTAATGAACCATCAAATGCACCTTCAAAACAAAAGCTGCAGATAAAAAAATTAAACTCAGGCCTGGCCAAAAAAAAAAAAATTCTACAAAAAATAATGCTTGTTTTGTTTAAGGACTACATAGTGCCGGTTCATACTGGGGCAGCACGACTTGCCAGGCGACTCGGCAAGGCGATCTGCCCACGTTTTCAGAGGCGACTTGCAAAATGACTTCTGTATTGAAGTCAATGCAAGTTGCCCTGAAGTCGCCCCAAAGTCGTACAGGAACCATTTTCTAAGTCGGAGCAACTTGAGTCGCTCCTATTAGAATAGTTCCATAGTACAGAATGGAGCACGACTTGTCAGACAAGTCACCCCTGTGTGAACCGGCACTGACCCAGGAACATGGGCAGGACCTCAATGTCATCATGCACATGCAACACTTACTGGTCCTCTGTTGTGATTGATAATGTCAACGCAGGGCTTTGGAGGACTGTCACTACCAAAAAAAGTGGGGAGGAAGACTACAGGAGTGTGAAGTAAGATAAGTATTCCTCTCTAATTGATCTTCCTTTAACACAATGAGCAATATATTCTGCATTTGCTGTCTATCTATCTAGCTATCTAGCTATCCATCCATCCAACTACATAACCCTAAGCCAGCCATAGACAGTGCGATTTTCTTTCCTGTAACCCTTGCACGATTCCCCCCATCAACACAGTCAGAAATATTGTGTTCCCCCCAGCAGGGGGAGAGAAGAGCCGCTCCGGCCGGGAGAGCACACAGTGATTATTGCTAGCGGTTATAGCTGCTGGTAATAATCGTATGAAAACGCTGACAGGCTACTTGCACGCAAGTTGATCGATCGATCCCTGCTGAGCCGGCCGAGATTCAAATTGTCTATGGCAGGCTTTAGCCGTAGCAAACTGTTGAACTGTTATGGGACCTGGCAACATTTTTTCTGACTATACAGTAGCTCATGCAGCTAGAAACAACACTCAGGGAGTTCTTCTGGAAAATATTTGTAAATATAGTTTGGGAACCTCTGGAAAATGCTATGTATGTATGGCAGGACCCTATGATTTTAGGTGGATCTACAACAAAATGTTAGATCTTTGTACCTATCAACAGTGTCAGACTGGTAATTACTATCACAGCTCCTAATCATTTATAACACAAGATGATGAAAATGCTAGTTGTCTGGCTGTCATGCTGATAAAAAGACCTCTATGTTGACCTGGATCTAGTATGCAGATCATACACGTGAATATACTCTGACTTAATTTGTTGTATACTCCTTATCTTGTCTGTCACTGTCACTAAAGCCAGAGATAGTCAAGTAGGTAGCATTTTCAGAAGGAGTTTAGTAGTGGCAACTTACATGTTACAGTTTTTTTTCAAATAAAGACACATGGGGGGGGGGGGTTTACTAAAACGGGAGCACACAGAATCTGTTGCAGCTGTGCATGATAGCCAATCAGCTTCTAACTTCAGTTTGTTCAATTAAGCTTTGACAATAAAACCTAGAAGCTGATTGGTTGCTATGCAGAGCTACATTAGTAAATCTCACCCATCATAATCTCAAAGTACCTTTCTCTGATTTCCATCGTCATCAGTGCACACTTTGATGGAGTCTGAAAAAAAAAAATAATAATAATTATATTATATCTAAAGGTAACTTGGTGAGTAAAGAGAAAACAATTGAATCTACCAGCATATTCCAGCAGTGTTGTGATAGAAAGCTCACTTTCAACAGTTCATTTTTATTCTATGTGCTATATTTTTACTTAAAGGGGTTATAAACCCTCAAGGTTTGAAAAACCTTTTGTAGTGCACCAGTCGCCCCCCAGAGCCCCCCTTTTACTTACCTGAATCCGATCGTTACAGTGATGGGGACCAGCCCAGCAGCTCCAGCCGCTGTCTCAGGATCCTCATTGGATAGATTGATAGCAGCAGTAGTTATTGGTCCTGGTGCTGAAAATCAAATCCAGTGAAACAGGATCTGGGGGTGGGGCTGAGTCATGCTGTCTGTGTCAATTGACGCAGCAGGACTCAGGAGCGCACCCGCACAAGTGCCCCCATGGAATGAGGCTCTCCATGTGGGCACTCGAGAAGAGGAGGAGCGCCACTTCGGGACCCCAGAAGAAGAGGATCGGGATCATCCTGTGCAAAACCCTTGCACAGAGGAGGTAAGTATAACATGTTTGTTATCTAACCCATTTAATGCTACATGTTTGCCTCATTCCTCCAACTTCTCACTTGCTTATGCTTTGATATTCTTCAGGCAGGAAGATGCTGGAGTTACTCAGGTTCTAGACAAGTGATCTAAGTGTCATGGAAAACAGGCAAATAACCAGAGCAGAAGCAACAAATACACAAATTCAGGAGGCAAACTGGTGCAAACAGACCAGAGTCAAAGAGAACATGTTAATCAGACCTAGGTTTGGACTTCTGATAGCACTTTCCAGGTGACTAAAGCCAGCCAGCAATACACGGTTCAAATTTAGAAAGAGGGGGCGTGACCGGAAGCCGAGCTGGACGGACGTGCTGCCTAGGAGCTCCGCATCAGCCCGCAGCATACAGGCCGATTTCGGGGGAAATACTGCCGAATTGATGAGCTCCTCTCGCTCCACTCGATCCTCCACCTCCAGAGGACTCGCCCTACCGCTCTCCGGAGCCTCCACGTCCTTCAGGGACTATTTTAAGCTCCCCGACATGCCGCCGGGTGGCCATGGCAAGATGGCGCCGGACAACGAGGCCTTTCAGAGCCGGGACCCATCCCCGCAGCGCGGACAGAGCACCGCTCCCTCGCAGGCATCCGGGGACACACCACCATCTCCACAGAGGACACCGGACCAACAGGGGGTGAGTGACCAAAACCGCCCGCCTCAGGACCCGCACGTGCACTGCGGGGACCAGGCCGCAACGCATCCTCCGTCGCAGTTGCGGCAGGCCGCGGAGCCCGCCCCCGGATCGCACGGTGCGGCACAGGCCCCGGGGTCACAAGACACCATTATGGAGCCATCCTCCCCCCCGGATCCACTTTTGGACTTCCCGGCCCTGCCAAACCCATCGCACCCCCCCATGATGATGAGGCCTGGTTCCCCCCGAGCACATGACCTTCCCTCTGTGTGGGCCCCAAATCCACCTCAGGCCCAGAGAGCCTTACACTCCACGGACTTGCTCCTGACAGGGGCACACGAGGCAGTTCATCACCCCCACCCCTCCTATGCCCAGATGGCACAGACCGGCTCACCATCTCGGGGAGACGGGTCCCCGGGGCCCACCCCGCAGCCCCCCCTAACCGTCCCATGGTCTGACCCGGGTGCTCTCCCATCTGAACACCCCCTGCCCCGAACCATGATCGGCACTGCAGAGTCCCACCGCTACGCGAACCCTGCTTCCCCCCACCAGCCATGGGGCCCAGATCGGGCTGAGCAGCCTCCCTGGCAGTCCTTCCTACAAGCCTTCCCTACTAAAGAGGACTTTAAGCAATTGATTGCGGACGTAAAAGACACTTGCAGGACTGAAATCCAAACCATTCAAGCAGGCCTTAAACACCTGGCCGACAGAGTGGAGATGGCTGAAGAAGAGATACAGGAGACTAAATTGGCCGTACATAGGACCCAACTTCAGGGCTCCGAACACCATCTTATGCTACGGGACATGCAGCGCCACCTAGAGGATCTGGACAACAGGGGGCGTCGCAATAACATTAGAGTGCGAGGCCTCCCTGAGGCAGAAGAGGCTGAGGACCTGCAGAAGACGCTCCAGACGATGTTTAACAACCTCATAGGGGCACCCTTGGACAGACATATCGAAATGGACAGAGCTCATAGGGCCCTACGCCCGAAAGGCCCCGCTTCTAAACCACGGGATGTTATTTGCCGCATACAATCATACCCGCTGAAAGAGACCATTATGCACAAGGCCCGCGCTGCCCGTAACCTGGTGTTCGACAATTCCCCGATACAAATATATCGAGACCTTTCTTGGATCACGCTCCAGAAACGGAGACTCCTACAACCACTACTGCGCACCCTGCAAGACCGGGACATCCTTTATAGATGGGGCTTCCCCTTCAGCTTGACGGCCAAACATCAAGGGAGGTCGGCGATTCTACGATACCCCGAAGACCTAGACCCCTTCTGCGACGCCTTGGACATTCCTGTCCCTCCGCTACCCGACTGGGACTTGGTGGCCACCCCCCCTCCGCCCCCGGTGGTCTGGCAGAAGGTTCCACCGAACAAGCGCCCCAAGGGCCCAGGGCCATCCCGTCGATCCCCTAAACACAGAACCGAGGGCCCCGGAGTTGGAAGGCCCTTTCCCTGATGGCCAGCCGACTGACCTGCGCAACCCGACCTACCCGGCCAGATGACACTAAGCACTGATTTGAATTCCCCCTTTTTTTTTTTTTTATTATTCTTTATTTTTTGCTTCGTTGCTTTTTTGCTTTTCTGTCCCTGGCGGTGCTGGTACACCACGGTCCCTTTTTAGACGCTCACAAGCTCCATGTCCTTGCCTTTCCCCCGAAGGCCCTCGCCACATTTTTGTTTTTTATTTGTCGGGCTGTCCCGAGGCGGCCCCTGTCTGGACTGATCGGATTTCTGGATGCTGATCCCCCCTGGTGGCTATCCGCCAGAGAGTTCCTCCCTGGACCTTGGTCCCTCTGAGTCTCCCCGGCCCGGACCTCTTAAAGCTCCCGACCGGGGAGTCCGATTGGAACTTGTATGGCCCGTGACCTCTTGGTCAATCAGGGCATGCATGCAAATGTTTACTGTGTTTATTTTGTGTGCTCCTACTCTTATTTCTTTTTCCCCCTCTAGAGCTCTCTGCTCCTGGTCGCCGCAGTCTGTACCTCGTCCCTATTGGCTCCCGGCTTTCCTCGCTTGGTTGTCGCCCCCCCTGACCTGGACACGCCACCTGCTCCATCAGATAAGTATACGTGTAGCACACCCCATCCTAGGTTATGGCTAGAATTTTTTCGTTAAATGTACATGGGCTGAATTCCAACAAGAAACGACACCTGGCGCTCCGAGAGTTTAGGCAGTCGGGGGCAGACATTATTATGGTGCAGGAGACCCACTTTGATAGGGGAGACTCATTCACGTTTGCATCCCGATATTTTCCCCAGGTATACCAGGCCTTCGGACCTCATAAAAGGGCGGGCGTAGCCATCCTCTTTAAAAAGGGGTCTCCCTTTTCTTGCTCCTCCACGTATTTAGATCCTCGGGGACACTTTCTTATCCTTAGGGGCCTGTGGCAGTCACAGGCCATCACCCTTTGCGTAGTTTACACGCCCAACACACATCAACACCACTTCTTGACCAGGGTTCATGCCCGACTGTTCCGAGAGTCTCATGACTTTCTGGTAATAGGAGGAGACTATAACCTGGCTCACTCGGCCACCTGGGACCGCCTGGTGGCAAATAGCCGGACCTCGCAAACCCGGGCCCTTAGGGACTCAAAGTTGTTCCGCCAGTTGACTAGGAAAAATGCACTTTTTGATGTGTGGCGAGCCCTCCACCCAGGAGACCGCCAATACACATTCTATTCGGCCCCGCATCGCACTCACACGCGAATAGATTATTTTTTTGTGAATAATAACACGCTTCGGATTGCAGAAGCGGCTAACGTGCTGCCTATCTCCTGGTCGGACCATGCCCCCATTACATTAACCCTGAACCTAAACGCCCCCCTCCGCCGGCCCTATAATTGGAGGCTTAATGACTTCCTCCTGCAACATGACCCCTCGAAACGGGCACTGGAAGAGACCCTTCAGCATTATTTCGCTGAAAACGACACCCCAGACATCTCCGCCTCTACCCTATGGGCTGCCCACAAGGCGGTCCTTAGAGGACGGTGCATGGCCCTTTCGTCGGCCATGAAGAAAGACGCCGGTGCTGCTAAAGCACTGGCTGAACGCCAGCTAAAGGCCCTGGAGGCTAAGCTCCTGCTAAACCCTTCCACTGCACTCCTTAAACGGATTGTCCAAACGCGCACGACGCTGCGGGAACTAGCCCTGGGCAAAGTAGAAAAGGCGCTGACCCGCCTGAAACAACTCTATTATGATAAGGGCAACAAGGCGCAGGCTCTTCTGGCCAGGAAACTGGCAGACCGGGCCCTCGCCTCTACCCCACACCAGATAAAAGGCAGGGGGGGCGATCTTCTGACCCATCCCAAGGACATAGCGGGAGCCTTTGCGGACTATTACACAGACCCGTATAACAAGCCGGAAGTCCCACATGACCCCCCATCTCCCGACATGAAAGCCCGTATGACCCAATACTTACAGCAAGCGGGTCTACCCCGACTTAAGACAGCGGACTTGCAGGGCCTGAACGCTCCCATACTGGCGGAGGAGGTGGCAGAGACAGTGAAGGGCCTCCCAGCCCACAAATCCCCTGGCCCTGACGGACTACCATACGAGTACTACAAGACCTTCCTCCCGTTACTTAGTCCCCACATGACCACACTATTTAACGCCTTTCTCCACCAGACCCCAATCCCGAGTGACATGCAGGGATCCTTTTTGACCCTCATACCTAAACCGGACAAAGACCCAGCCTCCTGCGCTAGTTATAGGCCCATAGCGCTACTGAATTCAGACCTCAAGATATTCACTAAACTCCTATCGGTTAGGCTGAATGCCATTCTCCCCTCCCTGATCCATAAGGACCAAGTAGGTTTTGTGCCGCTACGCCAGGCAGGGGACAACACCAGGAAGGTCATTGACCTGATTGATGTAGCCAACAGAGACGGTGCGGAAGCTCTCATACTGAGCCTAGACGCCGAAAAGGCGTTTGATCGCCTGAGTTGGCCCTTCATGTTTGCTACCCTGCACCATATGGGGTTCAAGGGACCCTTCCTACGGGCGATACAACACCTATACTCAAACCCTACCTCCCAAGTTAAAACCCCCTTCGCCACGTCCCCCCCCTTCCAGGTAGCCAACGGAACACGCCAGGGATGTCCACTTTCGCCTCTGCTCTTCGCTCTATGTGTCGAGCCCCTGGCAGCATCCATACGGGGAAATCCGGACATTAGGGGCATCTCGGTGCGGGGAAAGGAATTTAAGACATCCTTATTCGCGGATGACATCATTCTCACCCTGACCCAACCCAGAATCTCCTTGCCTAACCTTCATGTTGAACTAGATAAGTACGGGACATTGTCGGGTTACAAAACGAACGCCTCAAAGTCAACGGCCCTCCCGATCAACATCCCAGAAGATGAGGTCCATCACCTACAGTCGAATTTCCCCTATACTTGGGAGAGCTCATCCCTTAAATACCTTGGGGTCCATATTACCCCATCCTTCAGCTCCCTATACCAGGCCAATTTCCCTCCCCTATATCGGATAGTTAGGGGCCTTCTTCTGAAATGGAAGGCACATCATATCTCACTCCTAGGCCGCGTGGCGGCTATAAAAATGGTCATTCTCCCCAAACTCCTCTATTTGTTCCAAACGTTACCCATCCCGATTCCGTACGCCCACCTCCGCAAACTCCAGAGTGATATGCTGAAATTTGTCTGGAACTATGGGAAGCATAGGATCCCTGGGTCGGTCATGACAGCCTCACGGGGGGACGGGGGCCTGGCCTTCCCCAACCTTGTTAAATACTACCAAGCTACCCAGCTGCGTGCAGTGGTCTCCTGGTTCCCCCAGAGGTCCTTTAATAAATGGACGGAGATAGAAAAGATATGGCTAGCCCCGGTCCACCCAAACAGCCTCCTATGGGATGCTGATGCGAGAGTTGAGCCTGGCCGCTTGTTAGGTTCAATGTCCCTACTTAGGGGGCTCTGGCGTAGGATGTCTCGAGAGGTGACGCTTAAGTCCGAGTCCTCCCTGCTGAATTCCTTTGTCTGCAACCCCAAAATACCGGACAGTCTGACCCATCAGATGTCATGGCCCTGGGCCTCTCGAGACCTATTTCATTTTGGACACTTAGTGGACCCCAGGTCCCGTAGGCTGCTGACGTTCTCGGATTTTCAGGTGAAATACGACCTGCCCAGACAGGTGTTCTATAGCTATCTACAGATAAGGCATTACGCCCAGACAATAGCCCCGAAGCTCCAATTCTCACAACCGTCTCCATTTGAACGTATTGTCCTAGAAGGGCGCCATAGACGGGGGTTGATCACGGACATCTATCAGCTGTTGAATGCATATGATTGGCAGGGGCAGGGGAAGCATGTATATATGCTGAGGTGGGAGAGAGAGCTAGGGGAGTCGCTGCCGATGGAGGCCTGGCAGGCCGTCTGGAGGCAGGCTGCTAAATCGTCCCTATGCACCTTGTATAAGGAAAACTCATATAAAATTATGTGCTTCTGGTACCAAACCCCGGACATACTCCACAAAATATTTCCTGCCACCTCTGACCGATGCTGGCGTTGCCATCGGGACAGAGGCTCTCTCTTCCACATCTACTGGACGTGCCCCCTTATCACCCCCTTTTGGCAGTCTACGCAACAGCTGCTTACCCATCTCTTTGAGACGCCAATCCCCCTGACCCCTAAACTATTTTTGCTAGGGATCTCCCAGCCCCGACTGGCCAAACCATATAAGAAACTACTTAGACATATACTAACGGCGGCTAGATGCCTTGTGGCCCTTAACTGGAAAAAATCCACCCCCCCGTCCCAGGAGGCCCTTTACGCCAGGATCAAAGACGTAGAGCTGATGGAGCGGATGACAGCCAGGATACGTAATAGCATGGATGCTCACGACGAGGTCTGGAGCGAGTGGCACCGGCGGGAGGACCTGCCGGGGGCGGGCGAGGTGGCAGACGCGGTGACCTGATTCTTTCTTCCCCCTCTTCTCCTCTTCTCTTTTCTTGACCCCTCTCTCCCCTTACACAATTTACTGTTTAGGTGTCACCGTTGACACCAGAGTTTAGGAAACGGTTAGAAATGCATAATTTGTTGAAATGACTGGCAGTAAAGTCAGCTTTTGAAACAGGGCCCAATGGGTCGGGAACTTAATTCCTCCTCTACCCATAAAGGGCTAGAGTAATATTTGCATTCTTGGATAAGTGACTGGCATTTACCTGTATCTTACGAACTGTTTCTTATAAATAAAACATTTTTATTTGCAAATTTAGAAAGAATTTTCTTTCGAAAATCGTATCAAAGAATTTTCGTACGAATTTCGCACCATTAGTGGGCTGCAGCAACAGCCGATTTTCGTGCGGCTTTAAGGAATTTTTCAAATTTAAGGGATCGAACATGTTGGAATTTTTTGGAAAAACTAACGATTCTCTAATCAATGATGGGAGAATCGTGCGAGAAATGTAATAGAAAAAAAATGCGCATGTGCAAGAAAAGAAAATTCCAGGAGAGAAAGAATATTCCCGGCCACGTCAATTATTTTCTGTAGTAACATGATGGCTTGATCAGGCGGAATTTCGAAAATCAATGGAGGCGTCATCGGATCACAAAAAAAATGAACTTTCTGGTTCTGAAAAGAAAATTTGTTTGAAATTCAACCGTGTATGGCCTGCTTAAGGGGTCAGTTGTTAGCAAATGCTGCATAGTTTTGCAGAAGTGCAGGGGAAAGTCAAGAAGCAGCCCTTTTAGACATTTACACGTTCCTACATAGCTCCCAATTGCCCCTGATTTAGAGGAACTGTCCCTGATTTGGAAGTCCCTCTGTCCCTTTTTCCTCCTCACTTGTCCCTCATATTAGTCTGATCTATATATTTGTATATAAAATGCACAATTTATTTTTCATAAAAGTGTTTCCCAGTGCTAAACCTTTCATCCAAATTGCTTAATTTATAGATTTTAACTAATTGCCGACCGCCCGCCGTCATTTTACTGCGGGACGGTGGCACTGCTACGCGGGAGCACGTAGCTCTACGTCCTCCCTGTAGCAGCTAATAGGGCGCGCGCGCGTCCCCCGAGTCCCGCGCGCGTGCCCGGCGGGTACGATCGCCGCCGGGCACCCGCGATTGCTCGTTACAGAGCGGGGAACGGGAGGTATGTGTGTAAACACATACCTTTCGTTCCTGTCAGCGGGGGAAACGCTGATCTTCTGTCCATACAATGTATGGACAGAAGATCAGTGACTTCCCCTAGTGAGGCCACCCCCCCCTACAGTTAGAACACACCAGGACCACACTTAACCCCTTCCCTGCCCCCTAGTGTTAACCCCTTCACTGCCAATGGCATTTTTATAGTAATACAATGCATTTTTATAGCATTGATCGCTATAAAAATGCCAATGGTCCCAAAAATGTGTCAAAAGTGTCCGATGTGGCCGCCATAATATCGCAGTACCGAAAAAAAACGCTGATCGCCGCCATTACTAGTAAAAAATAATAATAATAAAAATGCCATAAAACGACCCCCTTTTTTGTAAACGCTATAAATTTTGCGCAAACCAATTAATAAACGCTAATTGCGATTTTTTTTAACGAAAAATATGTAGAAGAATACGTATCGGCCTAAACTGAGGAAAAAATATGTTTTTTTATATCTTTTTGGGTATTTTTTATTATAGCAAAATTTAAAAAATATTGAATTTTTTTCAAAATAGTCGCTCTATTTTTGTTTATAGCGCAAAATATAAAAACTGCAGAGATGATCAAATACCACCAAAAGAAAGCTCTATTTGTGGGAAAAAAGGACGCCAATTTTGTTTGGGAGCCACGTCGCACGACCGTGCAATTGTCAGTTAAAGCGACGCAGTGCCGAATCACAAAAAGTGCTCTGGTCTTTGGACAGCAATATGGTCCGGGGCTAAAGTGGTTAAAAAACAATATATAGGAATAGTAGTGGTATTAACTAATTAACTAATAACAATTGTTTTTATAATTCTCTTTTAGGGGGTGTGGCAAGGGGGTATGTCCTATGCCTACATACTTTTGCTAATAGGTGTTCCAGAGCACTCTGGACCTTATACTGGAGAGAAGGTTCATCTTCCAACAAAACAACGACCCTAAGCACGCAGCCAAGATAGCAAAGGAGTGGCTATAAGACAACTCTGTGAAGGAGTGGCCCAGCCAGAGCCCAGACTTGAACCCGAGTGAACATCTCTAGAGATATCTGAAAACAGCTGTAAACCAATGCTCCTCATCCTCATTCTCATCCCTGGTGTGGAGTGTCCTGCTCACCCCCTCCCTTGGACCACAGGAGAGCCAGGACGCTCTCTAAGTTGCAGATAGAGAAAGGAGCTGTGTGTTAGTGGGCGTCCTGACTCTCCTGTTGTCCAAGGGAGAGGGTGAGCACGACACTCCACACCAGGGAGAAAGCCTTGCATTACGGTGTTGAGTTACAGACAGAAGAACAGGTAGTGAGGAATTCTCAGAAGAAATAAGGACAATTAAAAGCAAAATCTAAGGATGAAGTAAGTGAAGGAGGACTGCACTAAGGTAAAGGAAGCTATTTAGGGGAAAAAAATTGTACCTTTACAACCCCTTTAATCATAGGGGTAGGAAGTAAGAGCAGAATAAGAGAATTTATACATTATCGGCTGTGCCAAGCACAGGCAGTGCTATTGGGACACAACGACTGCACAAACATGGCCGCTAATCCCAATTTGACTGCAGTGCGGGTACCACACGGCTGTCAATGAGGACTTAGGCCCAGATTCACAGAGCAATTACGCCTGTCTAACTGGTGTTAGACAGGAGTAATTTCAAATTTTGCGCGCCGTATCACTAGTTTGAATCCTTAAACCATGATACGGCGGCTTCGGGCTTCGATCCGAGAGGCTTACGTCCTCGTAAGCCTTCGGATCTACACTGCGATATTTTTGCGGCCGCTGGGAGGAGTTCACGTCGTTTTCATGCGTCGGGATATGCAAATGAGTTTTTACGGCGATCCACGAAGGTACGAGTGTCCCTCGCAATCGCCTACGTCATTTTTTGGCTACGTAATGTTAGAGGAGCTTTTTGCTGGTCTAACAGTGCGTAACCCATGTAAAGTATGGCCGTCGTTCCCGCGTCGATTTGAAAATATATATATTTTTTTTAACGTAACTCGTTCGGGAATAGGAATGTACGTAAACGACGCTACTACGACGTGACGACGTGTTTTCACGCAATGCACGGCGGGAAATTTGCGAACGGAGCATGCGCAGTTCGATCGCCGCGGGAACGCGCCTATTTTAAATGCTTCACGCCCCCTACTCGCGCAGATGGATTGCGACGGGAGAAATACACTACGCCACCGTCGTTTACTGGACAAAATCTACCTGGATTCCACGTAGAGCCAGGTAAAAAACGGAGGCGTAGTGTATTTCTGATACTCTACGAGAATCTAATTCTCTGTGAATCTGCCCCTTAGAATTTATATTAGAGGAGACAGAATTGGCAATGAAAGAATTGCAGGTTTGCTACAGTTGATAACGAGTTGTGATGAGGAGCCATACACATGAATACGATATCTTTAAAGCCACATCTTTAAGCTCAGCTGTTCAGTTTTTCTTTAAATTCTAGATTGAGGTAGACCTATACACAGATCAGTTACCTGCAGAATAGGTCTAATATCATCCTTAATGTCCAAAAACAGGCCTTTATTGGGCATTGTATACACATCGCTAGACTTACCAGAGCACAGCTTGTTTATAAAGTCATTTCCCAGCAGGAGAATAGTTGGCAGGTCATCAAAAAGTTGCAGCTTTGTGATCTTTTGGCTAGCAGACGGCCCAGCTAGGATGGATAATTCATGCTCGTCATAGCGGGATCCTACTCCGATTGGGAAAACAGATATTCCTGGATAAAAAAAGAGAAGTCAGGGATAATTTTAGACCTGTGGTTTAACATAAAAAAACAAGCTAAAACAATACATGCATAATTTTGATCAGTCTCATCATTGCTCTTTTGACTAATGCAAGCAACAAGCTTGAGAGAGAGAGAGATTTTCAAACGTCCTGTGTACATGAAGCATTAGAAGCTCTGTGTTAATTGCTGTCTGTGTGAGGGTTGCCACATTTCCTCCAAACACCTTAGTGGCGCACAGCACGTTTTTTTTAAGGGGGAACACTGTGGATTTTGGTGTAAAGCGGAACTCTGATGTAAGGGGGTTTTTGCTCACCAAAGCCCTCATCTGCATCCTAGTTCTCAGCACCCCCCCCTTAAACCAGGGTTTCCAAAGCCCTATTTACACTAGAGTTCACAGACTACCCCTTACATCTGAGTCCCTCTTACCTTAGTGTACTCACTCGCTAGGAGGCAGGAGAGAGAAGGAAGGGGGGGGGCTTCAGTCACATACAGTGGATGATGAGCTCACTCACCTGAGGATGAACGCCCAGGCATCAGCACCTTTTATCCATGATGTATCTGCCAGCTGTTGGCAGATACATCATGCCAACAGCTGGCATGATGTTGGCATGATGTATGTGAGACACAGCACACTGGGGTTTGGAGTGTGGATTGAGCCCTCTCTCCTCTCACGTCTTTGCAAGTGGGGAGAAACTTTGGTGGCTGTGGGAAGTGTGAGGGAGAGTCTCACAATACTCAGCTTAGACAACTAAAGCCAGCCCTCCAGACGGTTGGAAACCCCAGTGATTGGGGTGTGCCCGAGCACGCCTGTCCTGTACGCAACTAAAACAACTACCGCATTACGCAATTTTATTAGTCCCAGATTTAGCAGGCAATGGTAAACACTAGGTGTTACGGACCCGAGAAACAGTTTGGACCCTTCTTTGTTGCTTCTTATCGCTGGTCCTTATATGTGAATTCTGTCCTGCCATAGTTCCACCCAGCAAGAGTCCCTAACTGGCAGGAACTCCAAGGACATTTACAAACAATTTAATTCAATGAAGATGTGTATTTTTCAACCTGAGTAATCATGTTGGTTAACCTGTAAGCACCACTGCTCCTCTGTGCCCTACCAGGTCTTACTATTAACCAACTCATTTACTCACTCCTCTATGCCCTACCACATCTTACCATTAACCAACCCATTTATTCACACCTCTGTGCCCTACCACATCTTGCCATTAACAAACCCATTTACTCACAGCTCTGTGCCCTACCACATCTTGCCATTAACCAACCAATTTACTCACACCTCTGTGCCCTACCACATCTTGCCATTAACCAACCCATTTACTCACACCTCTGTGCCTTAACACATCTTACCATTAACCAACCCATTTACTCACACCTCTGTGCCCTACCACATCTTAACATTAACCAACCCATTTACTCCACTTGCACCTTCAGATCAATGGCCCTTACATAATTGATGTGTTGTAACCAAGTAAACGTCTCGTCCATAAATCAGACCTGTTTTCTACAAATACAAAAAAGGTAAAGCAAAGAAACTTGACCTTTTGCTGAATCCTTGTAAATCTTCACCCCTCTGATGCCAATCACATGATGAATGCCTCTCCATTGATCATATAGTTTTACTAAAGGCCAGTATCATAGTTCAGAGAGAGTCAGAGAATTGGCCTGACTAAGCTGGTAATTTCAGTTTTCTAAGCTCCTTCAGTGGTGTCTATGGTATCAGTTCTGTAGCACTATTTTGCCTCTACAGTTTAAAAATGTATAAGAAATTTTCTTGTGCCTTGCACACACAATCTAAATTTCGGATAGAAAAAGTCAGACGGACTTTTTTAATTGGATATTCTGACCGTGTGTGTGCCCCATCAGACTTTTTTCCAGCAGAATTTAGAAAGAGAACTTCTGTTTGTCTGTAGAGAAAAAGACATGCAGGCTCAGAATAAAGTCGACACATGCTTGGAAGCATTGAACTTATTTTTTCTCGGCTCGTTGTAGTGCTGTACATCACTGCCTTTTTGACAGTCGGATTTTAGTGTGACAGTGTGTATGCAAGACAGCTTAAATGGAATTCCGTCGAAAAACATCTGCGTTTATCCCGACGGAAAATCCGATCGTGTGTACAATGCATTAAACTATAGGTCTTGTATACATAGACATCGGTTTGTTTTCTGCCTGCTTTTCTCCCCATAAAAGCAAATGGGAATGCATAAACAGCTTAAGGCTACTAGAAACAGGGAGGGAAGGCCCTCCTCAGTCTTAACCACAAGAATGATATTGTGAGTCTTCTGTAGCAACTGTGTCTCTAAGGAAACATTTAAAATGCCTTATTTTATCAAACATCAACCAATCTTCCTGTGTGTATATGCAGGAGAGAATTGGGGATCATAAGATAAGCAAAGATCTAGTGTTTAACCAACACTGGATTAAACTGGTAAAATTCCCACCATGCCTCATCATATTAAAAAGCCTTTAAACCAGGAAACCTTAAACTACGGTACTCTAGCTGTTGTAGAACTACACATCCCATGAGGCATTGTAACACACTGACATTCACAGACATGACTAGGCATGATGGGAAATTTAGTTCCTGAAGCCGTAGTTTGAAGACCCATGGTTTAACCACTTGCATACTGGGCACTTACACCCCCCTCCTGCCCAGGTAAAATTTCAGCTTCCGGCACTGCGTCGCTTTAACTGACAATTGCGCGGTCGTGCGACGTTGCTCCCAAACAAAATGTACGTCATTTTTTCCCCACAAGTAGAGCTTTCTTTTGGTGGTATTTGATCGCCTGTGCGGTTTTTATTTTTTGCGCTATAAACAAAAAAGAGCGACAATTTTGAAGAAAAATACAATGGGCCAGATTCATGAAAGGTTACGCTGGCGGATCGAGTGATCCGCCAGCGTAACAGTGGCTTTGAGCCGGCGTTTCTGTTTTCTGTAACCAGAAAACAAGAAACGCCGGGTTGAAGTTCCGATGCGATGAGCGTAACTGAGTTTCGCCATCGCATCGTTACTTCAACTTAAAAATGGCGCCGGGGGCGTTCCCGCCGATTTACGCTCAAAAAATATGTTAATGAGCGGAAATCGGCAATTCACGATCGAAATCCGGCGCGACGCAGTGACGTTACGACGTTTCCGGACGGGATACGCGGCGCATAGATATACCTACATGGGGTTGGAGTATCCTATGTTAGGTATAGGCGTCGTCATCGCGTCGGGAAAAAAAAAAAAACGTCGCTTGCGTAAAACGGTCATGAATGGGAATGTGACGTCATTGACGTTCATTCACAGATTTTGGAGCATGCGCACGGGGATGTTTTGACACTCGACGCATGCGCAGTACGTCGGCGGCGGGATCGCGATTTTTATTGGTACTGCGACGTTATGGCGGACACATCGGACACTTTTGACAAATTTTTGGCGCCATTCACATTTATACTGCGATCAGTGCTATAAATATGCACTAATTACAGTATAAATGTGACTGGCATTGAAGGTGTTAACACTAGGGGGTGAGGAAGGGGTTAAATGTGTATCCTAGGTGTGTTCTAACTGTGGGGGAGGTGACTGGGGGGGGTGACCGATCTGTGTCCCTATGTAGGAAGGAACACAGATCGGGCTCCTCCTCTCCAGAGACAGGACGCTGTCTCTGTGTAAAATGGCAATGAGAGATGATCTATGAGAGATCATCTCTCATTCGCCCACAGATCGCATCGCAAACGGCCACTCTGATTGGCCGTTCGCCGCGATCTGTCATTGGCCGTGTCCAAGGGACACGGACAACACAGGGCTTCCCCGCAGCGCGCTCTACAGTGCGCGCTGGGAACGCCTGAATGACATGCCGTCAAATGACGGCATGTTGGATATTCAGGCCCGCGCTGTTGCCGTCATCCGACGGTAGCGCGGGCCTGAAGTGGTTAAACCCTACAGACTGCAGAATGGGTATGTCCACCACTGACCACATAAAATCTGAAGGAATCTGGGGAACAGGTCGGGAGCTGCAGATAACTTCTGTTCTTCTATTTTTAGTGCATTTGTGGGAATAATTCCTTGTTAAGGAGTAAAATAAAGAGGTCAAACCCGATAGGGGCACCAGGAGATTATAAGTATCCTTATTTCTATTGAGTTAGCTTATATAATAATGAGTGCTTTCTCTCTCTTACATCAATATATATATATATATATATATATATATATATATATATTTTTTTTTTTTTAATTGTTTAACTAGTAATACTCACATATTTTATTACAATGTATGACCTTTTTTAATTACATTTTTTTCTATCTTTCTCAAATCTGAAGGGGGGAGATTTTCTATCCCCCTCTCTCTGAAAGTCTTTTTTAGTTCCTGCTGACATTTACTAGGTTATGTCCATATTGATATGTATTGTGATTTATTGTAATTTTTGTTTTATTTCTGAAAAAAATAAATTGAAAGAAAAATAAAGAGGTCAGAATATTACTGTTTGCTGTAGCCGAGCTGGCTGCATCATTAACTTGATCATCTGATTTGTCAGCAACAAGGATAATTGCGATCTTAGATGAGAGAGGTCTTGCTCCATGCACTTCCGAAATCACACTCTGGACTGCATATTGCAGTGCATCTCCTATAGAATATAGAAAGAAAGAAAGAAAGAAAGAAAGAAAGAAAGAAAGAAAGAAAGAAAGAAAGAAAGAAAGAAAGAAAGAAAGAAAGAAAGAAAGAAAGAAAGAGAAAATTATTTAATAAAAACATTTTTTAAATGTTAATGTCCACCACTGTGTTGATAACTGTGATCGCTCACTATGTCTTAAATCCTATAATTATGTTATTATGTAAGAATTTAAATACAGAAATGTGCGTGTCATTCATCCAATGAGTTTTATTAATAGGCCCCTATGTATAAATGCATAGGAAAATAAATAAAAATGAAATTACAAAAATGTGTGAGCAATCTATTGAACCAACATTAAATAAAAAATTGAATACATTCATAAATGTCTCTGTCAATTTAGACATGTATGAGAAAAATAGAGACATTTATGAGTTTATTTGTTTATTTCATTCGATGTTGGATCTATTGATTTGCTCACAACATTTTGTAATTTCATTTTTATTTATTTTCATATGCATTTATTTATATATGATGGAGGTAATATTGGTTTGATTTTAAACTAGAGCAGGGATCTCCAAACTTTCCAAACAAATGGCCAGTTTACTATCCTTCAGACTTGAGGGGGGGCTGGACTGTAGCTGGTGGGAGTAGAAAATGCCATGCCGTCAATGAGAGTAAGCAATAGCCCATTATTTATTGTTATTTTAATAGCATTGGTATTGGTGGCCCATCATTGGTATCAGTTGGATGAATTTTGCCCCATAATTGGTTTTAGTGGGAGGAATAGTGCTCCATCATTGGTATATGTGGGATGAATAATGCCCATTGCTGGCATCAGTGGCAGGAACAGTGCCCCATTGTTGATATTAGTAGGGAGAATAGTTCCTCACCATTGGTATTAGTGGGAGGAATAGTGCACCATCATTGGTATTAGTGGAAGGAATAGTGCTCAATCATTGGTATTAGTGGCCCATGATTGGTATCAGATGGGTGAAATTTGCCCCATCATTTGTTTTAATGGAAGGAATAGTGCCCCATCATTAATATTAGTAGGGGGATAGAGCCCCATCAATGGTTTTAGTGGGAGGAATAATGCTCCATCATTAGTATTCATGGTAGAAAAGTGCCCCATCGTTGGTATTAGTTAAGGGAATAGTGCCCCGTCATTGGTATTAGTAGGAGGAATAGTGCCCATTATTGGTGTCATGGGCGGAATATTGCCCCATCATTAGCATCAGTTGGAGAAGTAGTGCCCGAAGAGCCAGATAAAAGCAAGCAATGGGCCACATCCAGCCCTCGGACCACAGTTTGGAGACCACTGCACTAAATAGCGCCACGCCTTGTGTTATTCAATTTTCATGGAACAAGACGAGAGTGGCTGCTGAGGCTTTAAAATAAGAATATAGCAGCTCACAAGACTTACGTTTTTTAGACCCTTATGTATATTATGGAGAACCAAGCCACGTAGATTTTAGCACATTGACTATGCGCGTTAAAACGTAGCAGTATACATGGGCCATTACATTTTGTTACATCAGCAAAAAGCCTAGAGTGAGGGTGTTTGAAAGTACAGTAGCTCTTCTGCAAAACAGACAGAAGAGGGGTGGGTTCTGTGTGTTGGTAGGGTGGGCTTTACCCGACTCCCAGCCTCCAAGTGTTAATGGATACAGGGCAGGTGGGGGCACAGAACTGGTTGCAATATGCCTGAAAACTGTCAGCCAAGTGACTGTAGTGTGAACATACACCTGGTAATAGTCACTGAAGCCCTGTACACACAGGCAAGAATCTCGTCAGGAAAAAAAACTTTGTTTTCCCTGACGAGATTCTTGGCAAAAATCTCTTGCCGCCCGAGTGTACAGACTCTCGTTTCAAAACAACCGCTGTTCTCTTGAAAGAAGGAAAGAACACAGTGATGTCATCGCCTACAACGAGCATGCGCTCGTCACATTCAATGCCGTCGCCGCCATCTTGCCGCACCCTACCTATGCCTAGGAAATTACCGCGCATGCGTCAAAGTTATTTTGAGCATGCGCCGGTTTCCATAGCGACAGGTAAGTATACACACTCTCGGGTTTCTCGGCAAGAAAACTGCAGAGAATCTCACAACGAGAAAAATGTTCTCGATTTTTCTCGTCGAGATTCTGGGCAGTTTTCCAGATGAGAAACCTGAAAGCCTTGTACACACGCATGGTTTACTGGGCAAGAAAGCTCTGCCAGCAATTTCCTTGCTGATTCTTGCCAGGAAAAACGAGCGTGTGTACGAGGCTTTAGAGTAAACCATCCTATCTCAATCACCTGTAGGTTTAGCAGTTTGCCCAGAATTTAGAATAAAAATTCTACCACTTTGAACTATTTTTGTTTTCTACCAAAAGGTGCAATGGCATTTCCCATTCAACAAATAGTTTATGTAGCAATATTATCTGCACTGAAAAAAAATAGGCTGTACAAAACATGTAAATCATTTTAATTTTGCATTTCAGTCATTTGCCAACCCATTAAATTTTGCTTACAGATGTTTTACACTTGGCGTCCTCTTTGTGCTCCATAAAACTGAATGAGACTCTTTAATGACATGTTTTAAATGAATATATATCACTTTGGCTTTAGCTTAATACATAAAAATGCACTTTTTAAGCACTACAGAATTCCAATATCTCAGGAGAGTATTGCTGCTGCTGTTAGTAAACTTGCCAATAGATAATGGAATGCTGATTTTTCTTCTCTTGCTAAAGTATGTCCTTTGCTCCTAATTGGCGGCATTATATAGATACCATGATCTACAGATTACTTTGTAATAAGAAGTTATAAGGTTGTTAAAGGGAAACTATAATAGGCTTCATTATTAAAGTTTATAAACGGATGTGTTATAACCTTTTTTTTTTTTTGTTATTTGTAAAAAAAATCGAAATTTTACAATGTAACTATTTATTGCGGGGTGGATCCATGGCACTATATTCCTAAAAAGCACAGCACGGTTTGTAAGGTTTTTGGCAGACTAAGTTAATTACATTTTTCAGATGATTTTATTTCTTCCAGGGGGACAGTGGCCTTTCTTTACGACAATTAGTTCTATTTGTAGCACAACAGATGTAAAGAAGAACCTTCAAAGAGCATAGGACATGTGATTAACCGCTTTAGCCCCGGAAGATTTTACCCGCTTCCTGACCAGAGCACTTTTTACGATTTGGCACAGCGTCGCTTTAACTGACACTTGCGCAGTTATGAAATGATGGACCCAGACAGAATTTGTGCTCTTTTTTTCCCCCACAAAGCTGTCTTTTGGTGGTATTTGATCACCTCTGCGGTTTTTATTTTTTGCGCTGAAAACAAAAAAAGCATACATTTTGAAAAATAAAATATATTTTTTACTTTTTGCTATAATAAATATCCCCCAAATTTAAAAAAAAAAACAAATTGCTTCATCAGTTTAGGCCAATATGTATTCTACATATTTTTGGTAAAAATAAGCGTATATTGATTGGTTTGTGCAAAGCTTATAGCGTCTACAAACTATGGGAAAGATTTATGGCATTTTATGCCCTTTTTTCTATTTTAAACTAGTAATGGCAGTTAACCTGCGATTTTTAGCGGTATTTAGCGGACAGATCGGGCACCTTTGACACTTTTTTGTGACCGTTGACATTTATAGAGCGATCAGTGCTATAAAAATGCACTGATTACTGTATGAATGTCACTGGCAGGGAAGGGGTAAACACTAAGGGGGGATCAAGGGGTTAGGTGTGTGTTCCCTCACTGTGTTCTAACTCTGTGGGGATGGAATAGGAGAGATGACAGATCGCTTAGTAGAAACACATGATCTGTCTCCTCTACTCATTCAGTGAAACTGAGAGTATCACAGAGCAAATTCCCCAGCCTGGATTACTTAGCCTGGACAATTAAATGCCGTACAGGTGGGTTGTGTTTGGTATTCTTTTTATTTAGTAAAAATGCTTACCAATTTTGCTAGGTCCGCTTTCCATTTTCTGCATAGCATCCACCATCTTTATCAAGCCTTCCTTGTTCTGGGGGTCTGTCCATGCAATGTCCAGCTGAGGTGTCCATCCATACTGAAGAACAGCCACCTGTGTTTCGTCAGGTCCTTTCAATAAAAATATAAATAATGAAATAAAGGAACGCACAACTAAAAAGAATCGAAACACAAAAACACAAAAAAATGTATTAAAGTGAAATGCAGTGTGGTTTCTAATTTAAACTGGCCAAAGTTATATAAAATAGTGAGTAGGCATAGTCACCCTAGGACAGGAAGCACGTTATTTGCAAGATTACCAAATTAAAATAATATTAAATAAATAATGATAAATAATAAAGAGGAAAAATCCTGAGAATATTAAACGAATGCAGCCACATCGTTTTAGGACTGGTAAGCTGAAATGTATTACATTTTTGTTGTTGGGTTTGAATATGTTTTAAGTTGACTAAAGGCCCATACACACTTCGGACTTTTTGCCAACAAACTTCAAAATGAGCAAGTTTTCCAAACAATCCTACCGTGTGTACGCTCCATCAGACAAACTTTTTTGTTATTCATCAAACAAAAGTTGCTCTGCAAACGGACAAACTTTTCGGCAACAAAGTCCGATGGTGCCTAGTCCGACTGTGTGTACAACAAGCCATCAGACTTTTGTACAAAGTGCAAATACGCTTGAGAGAACCAATTAAAATCAACCAACAATAGCAGAAGTCGACCGAAGGGTGGCGGTAAAGAGCAGAAAAGAGCAGAAAAACCTTGTGATGTTGGGAAAGTTTTAGGAAAGTTTGCAGAAAAGTCAGAGCGTGTATATGCTATGGGTGTGCCCGGCCAACTCCCTTCAGGCAAAAATCCAAGGAAAAGTTTGTTTGAAGTCCGATTGTGTGTAAGAGGCTTTACTGTGCTGTAACCCCTTTGTATTAAATAGTTATCAGTTTGGTGTTTTTTTTTATACAGTGGTCCACCTGGTTACTTATGTACACAGATAACAATTTGCACCTGCTTGTGCTGTCCACCCTTCTAAACATTGTAGATATGTATGGTTTTATTTTAATCCAGAGCTTTTTTCATCTCCAGTTGTGTCTGCCACATTTTGGCATGCAATAGCCACATACTCAAGAGTTCTATTTTAGCAAGTTAGGCCATGTACACACGATCAGACCGGTCTGATAAAACTGGTCCGACGGACCGTTTTCATCGGACCAGGCTGAAGTGGTCTGATGGTCTGATGTGTGTACACACCATCGGATCAAAAATCCAGAACGCGGTGACGTAGAACACAGCGACGTGCTGAAAAAACGAAGTGCAGTGCTTCCAAGCATGCGTCGACTTGATTCTGAGCATGCGCGGGTTTTTGGTCCGATGCTTTTGCGTACTAACCAGGTGTCCGTCGGACAGATTTTAAAGCAAGTTTTAAAACTTTGGTCCGACGGACAATGGTCCACACCATCGAATTGGTCTGATGAAACTGGTCTGCAGACCAGTTTCATCGGACCGGTCTGATCGTGTGTACGCGGCCTAAGAGTAGCGACTGGCCAGAGACGGATCATTATGATGCAGTTGGCCAGCTTTAACAGGTACAGTATTGCAATTTATGTGAACCAAAAATCCCCATGTATAAGCAAGCGTTTGCTTAAAGAGAGAAAGGATGCCTGAAGTTGTTGGATTTTATCTACTGGTGCTGACCATCCTCCTAAACCTAGTGTGTGTGTGTATATATATATATATATTATACAGTATACATATATGGCGTGTGTGTATATATGTGTGTGTGTATATATATATATATATATATATATATATATATATTGCAATATATGTGAGCTAAAAATCCCCATGTATAAGCAAGCGTTTCTATAGCTAAGGATTTAGATTTATATATATATATATATATATATATATATATATATATATATATATATATATATATATATATATATATATATATATATATATATATATATATATATATATATATATATATATATATATAAAAACACACACGTACGCTACTACAACATTTTATTTCATTTTTAAATCTAAATATGTTAATGCTAATGCCAGTCTTACCAATATGTGCTTTGTAAATAAAGTTCTTGACAAAGGTTTTCATGAGTTCAAACTCTGATTTCATGATGTTCATGCTGCCGTCCAGTAAGAATATCACATCCATGGGTCTCATACATGGCACTAGAACAGCGGAAAATAAAAAAAAATTGAAACATTTGAGCACATATTTTAAAACAAAGCAGCACTTAATTACATGTCCATCTGCATGAACGCCTCTTTCACATAGGTCAAGCTGCTGGCTTGCAATCCACAGTGAATCACTTTGTCAGCAGCAGAGGCTGCAGGTTAGCAGGTGATTGGGAGGTGATATGCCGACTCCTGCATGCCTGCCTGAAGGGGGATTTTACACTGAAATCCCTCTTTACTGCTGCACTATGTGGTATCGACATCCGAACATTATATGTCCTTTCGTTTTGCCATTCCACAATTTGTATGGGGTTGACCCACAACCATTCCCTGGTTTCAACAGGCAGCTGACAGTTAAAAACACATCTCAATTGTTTGATGCAACTTGACATGCGCAGTGCAGTATAGTAAGTAATGCAAAAACCTGTCGAAAAACTCTCAACAAGCAAATGGCCCAACATAAGTGGTTAAAATGTGCAGGCCAGAACTTAAAAGCCTTCATATACTTATTATCTCTTTTTTATATATATATATATATATATATATATATATATATATATATATATATATATATATATATATATGTATATTATTCAGTGCCAGGTGGAACAGAATACACATAGTGGTTTGTCCCATCTTCCTAACACTGGCTGCAATACTTAACAGGGCGCCTTCCCTTGACGCACAGCCACCTGCAACTCCAGCTAGCAAGAAGACGGCTGCTTTGATAGCAAGCACACCATGTATTTGAATTATTTCATCGGTAAAGGGTGATTTCACAAACTTTTATACCACCCATCCTGTTCATAGATGATCAACGTCTGACTTCACACATTTAATGTAGGTCGGAATAGAGTGACTTAGTTGGGTGGCTATAAATGATGGGCTATATTCCTGAAACTCACAACTGAGGAAGATACTTGGATGAACAGTGAAACCTCTTTAAAGCGGAGTTCCACCCAAAAAAATGAACATTCTATTAACAGCTTGCCTTTAATGTAAAAAAACAAAAATTAAAAACTCACTTCTATTTGGCAGTTACCAGGCACATTTTATAATCTGCCTAGTTCCTGGTCCTAGGTGGTTCAACTTCCTGTCCTAAGACCCCATTGCCTCCTGGGAAATTATGACACTAATTTCCAAAGAGTCTCTGGGCATTACTGTGCCTAAAAATCACCCAGCTTGCACCTCTCCCTGAAAACCAGGAAGAAAAAGAAACTGGGCTTCACATGCCCACACATATGATGGATACGGCCACAACATGAGCTGGAGGATATAAGGCAAGTGTTTGCAATGATTTCTGGAACGATAGGGGAGCTATTAATATGTTTTAGGGACTATTTCATGTGATTAATTTTAGCTTGCAAAAAAAATCAAAAATGATGCCCGGAACCCCACTTTAACATTACAAAACAAGTCCAGCTGAATGAGACTGTCTACTACTAACTACTACATGCACTGGTTTACTTATTTCTGGAGGGAAAACAGGTGCCCTCTGTAGTTTAAGCTCTTGGGCTGAAATATGCATAAAAAAGCAAAGTACATTTCATATAATTCCACATTTTATATCTACAGTGCTATAAACAAATAAATTAGTAGAATATTACACGTAGAACTGTACCTGGGGTTATGTTGTGGGTGGGGGGTAGTGTTGGTGGAACAGGTTCAGCAACAGAATTAACCACCTTCTTGGTTATGTTAAGAAGCTGGTCGTATCTTTCCACGTATAAGGAACTATCAAAGATGTCAATTTTTGGTATAGGCTGACCAATCATGATAGGAGTAACGGTCATGTTCCCAGGTTTTGTTATTGTATCAGTAGGAGGGTTGGATTGTATCATGTAGACAAGACGAGGAACTTGGCTGGAGCTTTCATAGCCTTTTCTGTAACTCTCATGGCTTATATATTGCAAGGCTTTTCCTGTATTGGTAGCATTTCCACTTCTGTATCTAATCTGTTTGATCTTCTCAATCATATCCTGTTTTGATTCTCTTCCTGTAAACCTGTATTCCAATGTTACTGTGTATGAATACTGGATAATAGTAATATATATGACTTCTTTACTCATATCCATTTCCCAAACCAGCTTCTCAAGGAAATTTAATGTCTGAGTAAAGTTTTCTTTTGTGATGTTCTTAGAAGTTTCAATTAGGAAGAATAATTCTTTACCAGGAGGTAACGGTGCAGGAGTCAAAGGTACAATTGACTCTTTGGTGGGAGTAGAGGGTGTAGAAGTTTTCTTTGTTGGCTCTGGGACTAAACCGCACAAATAATCAATGATCTCATCTTTGTAGCTTGGTAAGTTCTTGACATTTGGCACTATAAAGGGTTTGTTGTGAATTGATTTACTTTGAATCAATTTGACTTCTTCTAAATTGGCATTAGGGCCTATGGCAACTGGAATTATAGTGATTTTACGCTTTAGTATAGCTTTCATTAAGCTGCCGATGCTCTTTTGGTTTTTGCTGGCTGACAGTAACATAATCATTTTTGGAGCGTTGTCCCTTGGAGCTTCTGGAAAAACATAGTGAGAAACATACTTCAGAGCCTCAAAAGTTGAAGCCGAGGAACTTCCATAATAGTTCATGTTTTTCACTTTAGCAACCATGTCAGTAAGTTTTAATTTATCTTTGAGATGAAATAATTTTGGTGTGAGATTAGAATGATACTGGACTACAGAAACACGGATACGCTTTTGAGAGATTCGGATTTTCTCCAGGATACTGACAATGAAGTCCTTCACAATTTCAAATTCAGCTTCAGACAGTTTTGAGGAGCCATCTACCAGGAAAACCAAGTCCATAGCTTTCTCACAGGTATAAGTTCCTGGCGGGACTGTAGGTTCCTCCTCCTCCTCCTCCTCCTCAGGAGGAGTTTCCTGGGTCGAACTGTTTGTTTTTGTTATGTGGTCTATCGGACAAGGAATACACTGTAGAGTCTGATCTAGACATTGGCTGGAGACATAAAAAACAGAATATTCATACAGGTTGTAGTGATAAATGCTCTTATTCATCAAAACAGTGCCAAATGCAAAGAAAAACATTTGTACTAACCAATTGGAATCTATCTTGTACTGGTTTGATATCAGTAATAAAAATGTGTAAAACGAATAATCAAAATATAGCTCACATTTCCCTGCAATTTCAACGAAAATGTTGTCTCTTTGATTAAATGCTTTGAGGTCCCTGGAGGTTTTTGGTACAATTGGCTTTAAATGGCTGCTGTTTCCATCTATCCTGAACATATTGACCCTCATAAAGATCATTATCATATTTATTTTTAAAAAAATTTATAGAAAGAAAAAAAATGGCAGAAAAAAATGAGATAACAAATGAAAGTGGCTGTACACATATATTGATCAAAAAAGCAAAAATAAAAATATGTAGCATTGGGCCAGATTCAGGTAGAGTTACGCTGGAGTATCAGTGATTCGCCAGCATAACTCACACTTTGAGCCGGCTTATCTGATACGCCGGGATTGAGTTCATATACGAGCGGCGTAATTGTATTTCGCCGTCGTATCGGAACTGCAATTTTAAAATGGGCGCTCGGGGCGTTCCCGCTGATTTACGCAGAGAATATGTAAATCAGCGAGAGACAGCAATTCACGATCGTACGCGGGCCCGACGCAGTGACTTTCCGACGTTTCCGTAAGCGATACGTGGCGTAAAGAAAAACATGCCCCCTAGGTGGAGTATCCTATGTTAAGTATGGCCGTCGTGATCGCGTCGAATTGAAAAAGTTTAACGTCGTTTGCGTAAAACGTCCGTGAATGGGGATTGACGTCATTGACGTTCACTGACAGAATTTGGAGCATGCGCACTGACAGTCGACGCATGCGCAGTACGTTCGCCGCGGGATCGCGCCTAGTTTAAATAATACACGCCCCCTACGCGCCCAATTTGAATTCCGCCGGCTCATTTTCGCTACGCCGCCGCAACTTTAGGAGCAAGTGCTTTGTGAATACAGTACTTGCTCCTAAAGTTTCGCCGGAGTAACGTAAATGACGAACGTTACTCCAGAATAAAGATCCGCTCTCCTACCTGAATCTGGCCCATAGTGTTTTTCCTTTTTTTTCCCAAACAAATGTCACATAGTATCTGCTAATTTATCTTTGTTTTTTGTTTTTTGCTACCAGCCTCTCATATCGGGGTGATTTTGTCTAACTTCCTGTTTACAAGACTACCTATCACCAGGAAAGAAAGTGCCGAAAAAAAAATCCAAATAGTATCACGGATAGAAATTAAATCTGATAGAGGTTAAAAGGGGTTGTAAAGGTAACATTTTCTTCCCTAAATAGCTTCCCTTACCTTAGTGCAGTCCTCCTTCACTTACCTCATCCTTCGATTTTGCATTTAAATGTCCTTATTTCTTCTGAGAAATCCTCACTTCCTGTTCTTCTGTCTGTAACTACACACAGTAATGCGACACTTTCTCCCTGGTGTGGAGAAAGCCTCTTGATGGGGGAGGGGGCGTGCAGGAGTGTCAGGACGCCCACTAACACACAGCTCCTTTCTCTATCTTCAAAGTAGATAGCGTCCTGACCCACCTTCTCACCCCCTCAAGAGGCTTTCTCCACACCAGGGAGAAAGTGTCGTATTACTGTGTGGAGTTACAGACAGAAGAACAAGAAGTGAGGGTTTCTCAGAAGAAATAAGGACATTTAAAAGCAAAATCGAAGGATGAGATAAGTGAAGGAGGACTGCACCAAGGTAAAGGAAGCTATTTAGGGATTTTTTTTTTTACCTTAACAACCCCTTTAATCCTTCCCTACCCTATTAAAAATACATGCTTTTTTTGGTGGTTGTGCTCCCTTGGTCAAATTTCTCACCAGTTGGTAGACAGTTGGTTCCCAGAAAGTGAGAGGAAATTTTCCCCAAAGCAGATAAAAAAAGCAACATTCCAATAATGAATTCCACTTAAATTTTGCCTTTTAAAAACATGGGCAAATAAGGAGAGTAGAAGACTTATTTCCTCAGTCATTCTTTTATTAAAAATAAAGGCTGGGCCCCCATATAGAAGCCTCAAGTATTACCATTGCTGACAGCTTTTGGGGTCATCTTGGTTCAGGAATACAAATTTTCCATGTGGGATGTGGCGACCACCGACCACACATACTGGACAGTCTTTGGGGTCAATACATGACTCTGATATTTCATTTAGAATTTTACCTGAGGGGAAAAAAATATATTAACGACGAATAGATTCTCATTCTAGAAATACACAGTACCTAAGCTATGTTATCTCTGCAACCAGGTAAAAACAATGATAACCGTATAAACAGATCAATTCAGCTTTGTTTTCCTCAATGTCTCTGCTGGAAGACAGCAAGGGAGTCAAAGGACCTTTTGTTGCCTTTAGACATAACTTATGGAATCAAAGAAACAATCACCTCGGTTCAAATATATGTACATAGGGGTTAATTTACTAAAAGTGGAGAGTGCAAAGTCTGGTGCAGATCTGCATAGAAACCAATCAGCAACTGAACAAGCTGAAGTTAGAAGCTGATTGGCTACCATGCACCACTGCACCAGATTTTACACTTTCCAGATTTAGTAAATCAACTCCATAATGTACCGTATGTAAAACTACTTCCATAAAACGAATACTAGGTTACTTTGGATTGTTTCTTTATTAATGAATTGTTTCTTCCCATGTCCTTTGCCTTTAACTTTAACCTAAACATAAAGATGGCTTCTGATGAACTGGATGTAATTTGTTACTTAGTGATCATGTCACCACCCTCATGCCTGATATCAGCGATTGTAAATTGGAAGAAGCTAGATGAAAAATAGATGTCGGCCGAACAGCAGCTGCATCCAATTAGATGTAGCCAATGATCAGGGTACGCAATATCTGTAGTAGGAGATTCGGACATCTACTGTATAGAGCAGCCTTTCTCAACGTTTTTACCCCATGGGAACCCTTAATATAATTTTCAGGTCTCGGGAACCCCTGATAAAACCCATTCATTGGGGGTCAGTGTGAACAATGCCCCTTACTTTGGTGGTCAGTGAGAAGAATGCCCTTTTTTACAGTGGTGGTAAGAATGGTCCCCTTACAGAGAGCTATAAAGATCATTGGTGTCGTACCACTGGTTCCTCCAAGTGAAATTAGCTCAGAACTATGTAGGCACCATCAAACAGGAGGTAAATCGGCCACAGCTCAAGGAACCCCTAGCCACCTCTGGAGGAACCCTAGGGTTACACGGAACCCTGGTTGAGAATGGCTGGTATAGAGGAATCTATTAGGTATTATTTACTGAGTTTGCAGGCCAAATGAAAAAATAAATAAAAAATCTGTGCATGGCCAACTTTAGACTGATCCTATCACTTACCCTACCCTCACCAAAACGCTATATCTTAAACTAACCTCTAAAATTAACCTTAAAGCTGAGCTCCAGCCCCCCTACCAAAAAAAAATGTCAGCAGCTACAGTAAATACTGTAGCTGCTGACTTTTTATATTAGGACACCTGTCCAGGGATCCCGCAATGTCGGCACCCCAGATATTTTTCAATTGGCTCTCGGGTGCTGCCACTGCCGTTTTAAGGGAAACCGGCAGTGAAGCCTTGCTGCTTCACAACCAGGGCTGGACTGGGACAACATTTTGGCCCTGGACTTCATCCAGATTGGCCCACTTTGACAGGTCTCATGGCGGCCGGACAACACCTGCCCCCCCCCCCCCGGCCACCCAAGCCCCCTCTCCCCCTTCACTAGCCACTAGCCGTTCTACTTTATTAGAGTAGAACGGCTGGTACTGGTACTCTTATAGGCAGTACCAGTGGGGAAGCTAGACATTATTTCACCCAGGCCAAAGAATCAGTTCTGTGCCCCCCCCCCCCCTAATGGGACAAGATTAGGTGGAAGTGAGAAACTCCCAGGCCATAGTTGTTGAGTCAGCTGTCTGTCCCCTCCCCCATGCTCCTTTTGCCCCCCCCCATGCTCCTCTGTTCCCCCTGCTTCTCAGTTCCCCTCAGGTGAGCGCTGTGGGGAGGGAGAGACAGAGGAGCAGAGGGGGCGGCAGTCCGGTGTCACTGAAGCCAGCCCACTGAGCCATCGGCCCACCTGGAAACTCCTGGTAGTCCCAATGGCCAGTCCATCCCTGTTCCCAGCTGGTTCCCTACTGCGTGTGTGCGAAGCATACTGTGCTTTTTAAATAGCCTAGCGGTGAAGAAAGGAGGAGGGGGGCTGAACTTCCAGGGGACCTGTCAAAAACAGGTACCTGTTCCCCCTCCCCTGAAAGGTGCCAAATTCATTCATACAGAAATTCTCAGTACATTTGATGACTTGTTCAAAAGTACTTCAAAATTTCAAAGGCTTTCCTGAACAAAAACCCTATTCACTGTTAGAAATTCATTGTTGTCACTGCAGTTGAAAACGAACATTGATTGGATCCCCACAAATTATTACAAAACGAAACGAACATTCCTAAACAAAAAATGTTAGACAAAATGTTACTAGTGTTTGATTAGCTTTAACTTTACCCTGAACCTTAAAGTGATTGTAAAAGTTCAGATTCAGATCCTCTTCTCAGGTCCCCCGCCAGGGCTACTTCCTAGCTTCTCTCCTAAGCTGCTTGCTATGGGGGGCACTCGTGCATGCTCACTCATGAGCTAGCTCTGTGTGTTCATAGACACCCATTGCATGGCTCAGCTACGTAATTGACAACAGTGGGAGCCTTTGGCTGTCTGAGCCAATGAGGAGCGAGTCAGATTGCGGCATCAAGATCAGGCTCAGGTAGGTATAAGGGGACAGGGGCTGCATTCTGAACTTGTTTTTCCTTAGCCACCTGCTGACCGCCACATGATTTTTTACGTCGTCAGAATGGCACGGCTGGGCAAATGGGCATATATGCCCCCTTTAATTTGCGGGCCATGTGGTCCACAGAGCTGAAGAACGGGCAGATGTCAGTGCAAACATAACATCTCCCTGTTGTTCCTAGTGACATGTTACTGATCGTTTGTTCCCTGTCATCGGGAACAGTGATCGGTGGCGTGTCACGGCAAGCCGCGCCCCCTAACAGTTAGAAGCACTTCACACTTTTTTTTTTTTTTTTTTTTTTTAAAGTGTATTTTGTGCGTGAACTCGAGAGAGGAGCCGGACTGCAGGAGTTGTGAGTAGGCAGACCCTCCCCCCAGAGGCAATCGCCATCCTTCTCCATGCCCCTGGTGGCAATGGCGGGTGTGAGGGGGGGCCTCCCACTCACCCCACCCTACCTGCTCCACTTGGGAGCCCAACTGGGGCCCAACAGGACCCCAACGGGGCAGAGGGACTCCCCCTATGAGGGAGTGAGGGGGCCTAGCCCACCCAGCCAGCCCCGTAGGTCCTTCGCCTCTCTTTATTTTAGGAGACCGCATGGCCAATGTGCGTGCGTGTTAAACCAATTTCGCGTGCGTGCAAGTGTGGTGGTTTTTGTGAGGGGGGTGGGCCTACTAAGCACAGGCGTACCTTGCATAGCACACCCACCGGGAGCCGGGCTGAGACCACCAAACTCAATTCACATGTAGCCGAGACCGGGATCCGAACCCTTGGCTGCAGAGGTGAATGGCTTGTCAGCGCAGTGCCAATCACGTTGAGCCACCACAGCTCCTTTAGGTCACACTTAACCAGTTGCCCCTACAGGTTAACCCTTCACTGCCAGTGTAATTTTTACAGTAATCAGTGCATTTTTATAGCACTGATCGCTGTAAAAATTACAATGATCCCAAAATGGTGTCAAAAGTGTCCGATGTGCTCGCCATAATGCTGCAGTCATGATAAAAATCGCTGATCGCCGCCATTAATAGTAAAAAAAAAAAAAATGATAAAAATGGCCTAAAACTATCCCCTATTTTGTAGATGCTAATAATTTTTCGCAAACCAATCAATAACCGCTTATTGCGATTTATTTTACCAAAAATATGTAGAAGAATACGTATCGGCTTAAACTGAGGGAAAACAATTTTTTTTATGTATTTTTTGGGGATATTTATTATAGCAAAAAGTAAAAAATATATATATTTTTTTTCAAAATTGTCCCTCTATTTTTGTTTATAGCGCAAAAAATTAAAACCGCCAAGGGGATCAAATACCACCAAAAGAAAGCTCTATTTGTAAAAAAAAAGGACATCAATTGTGTTTGGGAGCCACGTCGCACTACCGCCAATTATCAGTTAAAGTGACGTAGTGCTGAATCGCAAAAAGTGGGCTAGTCTTTGGCCAGCCAAATGGTCCGGGACTGAAGTGGTTAATGCAGAGAATGCAGTAAGGTAAAAAAAAACTTCTGCCTTTAGAACCACTTTAACCAATAGTATTTTACCTAACCCTAAGGCCGCGTACACACGGCTAAATAAATTCGATCAAATCGGTCTGACAGACCGATTTGATCGGATTTGTCTGCTGGGCTATTTTGGTTTGATCGTGTACACACGATCAAACCAAAATCCCCGCCGGCAGACAGCGCGGTGATGTGGCGGTGATGTTGACGCCACCACGTCACCGCACCAGGAAGTAAAAAACTTCCACGCATGCGTCGAATCCATTCGACGCATGTGCGGGCAGATATGTCTGCTGGTTAGTGTACTAACCAGCAGATATATGGGATGGACAGGTTCCCAGCAGACAGATTTTAAAGCATGCTTTAAAATTTGTCTGCTGGAAAAACCTGTCTGTCCACCCGTACACACGATCAAATTTGTCTGCTGAAATGGTCCGTCAGACCGTTTCCAGCAGATAAATTAGATTGTGTGTACGCGGCCTAATACTTAACCGTTACTCTATATTTTCTATTACTTTTGGGAGACGTGAGAACCTCTCCCAAGTTTTTCCTTGCTATCTGTCCCCACAGATTTCTACTTATTTCCTGTCCTGGCAATCACAATGTCAGAAAGTGGAGAGAAAGTTGGCACCTCATTATGCTCTCTGCGTTATTTCGATAATGAGGATCATAGTTTCTTTTTTTCTTGTCCTGGTGCCACAAGGACCAGTAGATTGGAGTAAGTGGACATTTCCCACTGAGATCAGAGACAGCAACCTGGTAAAAGTTAATACTCCCCCTTAGCGCTGTAAATCAGCAGGCTGATTGAAAAATATTTTCTCCCAGTGTCTTGGGGAGCCTCTATGAGTACTTGCTATGCTTTTGTATATGCTTGTGATCAGGGCTGGGGCAAGGGGTGGGCGGGAGGAGATGCTGCCCTGGGCGCAATAGTTTACTATAGGGACAAGGGCTTATTCCTACTGGCTGACAGGAGTAGAGATAGCGGCGGTGATTTTGACAAGCTATTGACAGATGGGCGAAGGATAAACATCATGAACGGGGGAGAGCGTTTGGCATCTTTGCCCTGGGCGCTGGTTGACCTTGTCCCAGCACTGCTTGTAATTACTTTCTAAACACAAATAATGTATAGCTGCTCTAAATATGCTTGTACCAAATGTAAAACTTGGAAAAATATGCAAGTTATTCTTTTTTTTTATATAATTATATTAAAAGGGGGAAATAAAAGAGTTAGATAACCAGTAAAAGCATTCCTTCTCCACCCTATAAAAAGTTATTCACAAATACTTATGGATTTTGGAATGTGTTTTCAGAAGTCGCAGCCAGCAATATTTATCCATTCTATTAAACAGCCATCTGTTCGGCTGTTACAAATTATTTCATACGGTTTCCTTCAACTGTTGCTGATAATGGGGCAGCTTGCGAGCAGAACATTTGCATAGTGTTTCCACTGTTCGTGATCCTTATCTTAGATGTTCAACCATATGATTACAAGCAGTGAAGAAGCCAGCATGTCATTTAGGATTTAACCTTTAGTCTGGCAACAGGGGGGATCCATTCATCATGGTGTTAAAGGGACAGTCCACTAAAAAGTGACATTTCTATAATAAGGTGGAGTTTAGATGGCTGTCTCTCCTGCTTGTTACATCTCTTGGAGACTGTTGTCTGTTTTGAACTTTGAAAATGATTTGTTCCACAATACATATAGCAAACTGAATGAGGTCCTGTTTTACAGTGCTTTTAGTAATTTTTGTGCTTTGCAATTTTTTTCTTTTCACATTATGCTGTGGGAAGGTTACTATTTGATTTGCTATTCAGAACACATGCACAGTTTAATGAAGGTGAGGTGGAACTAAAACCTTAGGCCCCTTCACACTACTGCGACTTCAAAGCCGCGTGGCTATAGCGTGATATTGCCGCGATTCGTGGCCGCGATTTCAGGGAATGCCTGTGTAAGTGGATCAAAGTAGTGCAGGGACTACTTTGAAGTCGGAATGACTTGAAGTCTTACTAATATGAATGATTGTCATTGGAAATCATGGGAAACGACTTGTAATGCTACTTTGCCATCACAAATGGTGGGACAAGTCGTATAAGTGTGAAAGAGGCCTTACTCTCCATTTTACAGTATCTCCCGCATCCAATTTGCATGACAGGAGATTGTGACCGTCTCTCAATGGAGCCGGTTTACACATCTCTGTGGTGGCTGCAGAGCACATTGCACAGAAGTCCTGTGCATCTTTGGCTCCGTTTCAGGCCTGAATTCAGGCAACAATTTGGGCCTGGTTCGTCCCTGAAACGGGGAACAGGGATGCACAGGACCCCTGCTGTCAGCCGCATTCATTTGCAGTTTGAACCCAGCCTTAGAGAAAGGCAGTGCTGGGTTTTCTTCACAAATTGCACATACGCGGCTGGAAGACTCATAGGAGGGAACATTTTCATCCCGACCCTCCAGTTGAACTTGAAACATGTTTAAATGTATGTTTTGGAAAGAAGCTGTCACCATTTCTTATTAGAATGCTCTCAAGTTCTGCAAAGAAAGTATCATGGAATCATTCAGTCTTTGTAATAAAGGTTTTACAATAGTAATGATAAAATACATAAAAGACAAATTTATACCATATAAATAATTTTATTTTCAGAATACCCGACCAAATTTCCCTGCATTATGCAATAAAATAATGCACAGTGCAAAAATGAAAAACTTACCAGGTGGACAGTGTGCTTGGCACCCTTCAACACACTTCAGGGGGCAGTTTGAGGGCTCAGGATGTTGGCAGGTTGCTGGGCAAGCTGGTGCACAACTGTTATACCTCCATTCACACACATACTCCAGCTCTTTTTGATTCTTCTCTTCACAACTCTGAGCTGTACACAGAGGAAAGAAAACACTTACAAGCCTGGTACACCATCATTGTGCTCTGCATATAAAACATCTAAGTTTGAGATCATACATTTAACTAATGACAATTCCAAATTTGTGATAGCTTTTCCTACATACAATGCCAACATTTTTGGTAGACCCTTCCTATGAACACATTGCAAACACATCTATAGACATTGGGGAGAATTCCTCTCATTTCCTATCCTGATCCTGATGGCACAAGGACAATAAATGAGGGGATGCAAATTGGACAAGAGAAAATAAAAGCAATACAACCTGACACATGCACTAACCAATCCACAATCCCCTGAACATAATATATACATGAGCTTTAATTGCATCCCTCAATATTAAGTTGGCCCACCCTTGGCAGCTATAACAGCTTAAACTCTTCTGGGAAGGCTGTCCACAAGGTTTAGGAGTGTGTCTATGGGAATGTTTGACCATTCTTCCAGAAGCTCATTCGTGAGGTCAGGCCTCTCCCCAAGAAGCCACATGTACAGGCTTGTCTGAAGTTTGCCAATGAACAGCTAAATGATTCAGAGAAGGATTGGGAGAAAGTACTGTGGTCAGATGAGACCAAAATTGAGCTCTTTGGTATTAACTCGACTTGCCGTGTTTGGAGGAAAAGAAAAATGCTGACTATGACCCTGAGAACATTATCCCTACAGTCAAGCACATAGGTGGAAACATTATGCTTTGGGGCTGTTTTCTCTGCTAATGGTACAGGCAGACTTTGCCACATTGGGGGCCATGTTTTGCAAAATCTTGGATGAGAACCTTTTTCCACTCATGATAATGACCCAAAACATAATGCTAAGGCAACAAGGGGGTGGCTCAAGAAGAAGTACATTAAGGTCATGGAGTGGCCTAGCCAGACTCTAGACCTTAAAGCGGAGCTCCCCCCAGGAAAACAACATTTTCCCATGTTGTTTAAAAAAAAAAAAAAAAAACCTGAAAAAAAAAAAAATACTCACCCGAAATACCTGTTGCTATGTCCGTAATCTGCCTCACCTGCACCGCGGTCCGATTTCTTCTTCTCCTTCTCCTTGTGAATGGGGCGCGCTGCTTTCTGGGAACTGTGTGTGTTCTCAGAGAGCAGCGCGCCCATTCACAAGCCAGCGTGAGACTCACGCAGGCGCAGTAGGAAATGGGCAGTGAAGCCGTACGGCTTTACTGCCTGTTTCCCATAGTGTGGATGGCGGCGCGGGACCCGGAGCGATCGTGGGACCGGCATCGGGGGGCCCATCAGTGCGGGCAAGTAGGACAAGGTAAGTGTCCTTATTTAAAGTCAGCAGCTACACTGTTAGTAGCTGCTGACTTTAAAAAAAAAAAATTGCGGCTGGAGCTCCGCTTTAATCATATAGACAAATTATAGGAGCTGAAACTTGCCAAGCGACAGCCAAGAAACCTTAAGGATTTAGAGAAGATCTGTAAAGAAGAGTGGGGATCAAATATTTATTTTACTCACTGAACTGCAACTCAATGTATAACATTTGCATCATGTGTTTTTTTATATTTAGTTTAGATTCTGTCTCTAACATTTAAAATAAACCTATGATAAAAAGATAGACCCTACATTTTTTTGTAAGTGAGAAAACTTAAAAAAAATCTCCAGGGGATCAAATAATAATTTCCCCACTGTATACTGTATATACATTATATATATATATATATACTATATATATAGTACTGTGCAGCTGTGAAGAAATGCTGGGGATGTGGAAAGTTTGTGGAAAGTTTTTTCCTGAAACTTCCCTCCTAAAATTAGGGTACGTGTTATACGCCTGTACGTGTTATACACCGATAAATACGGTATATATTTTATATGCTAAATACTCCTGTTCAGACCGTATCCCGCTACCTACCAATTGTTTTATTGTTCCACTATTTTACTGTTTTATTACTTTTTTTTTAATTAGCATTATAATTATTTCTTTATTTTGCCTGTGTGTTCCACCCTTCTGGCGACTCTATGCCTGAAATGTTATTCATATGTTACTTAAATGTTCTGTACAACAAGTCCCACTAATTTGAGAACTATGGAATCAATTTTGTCTCCTTGACATATCTTGTTCAGTTCCCCGCTGGGGTACTACAAGTTCAGATGCTTGTTGTATTGTTAGATGTTATACCTATTTCAATAAAAAAGAATTAAACAAAAAATATATATAATTTAATTGTTTATTTTTATCATCAATTTGCAAAATGCAAAGTGAGCAAAAATCTAAATCAAATCAAATCAATGTTTGATGTGTCTACCCTTTGGCTTCAAACCAGCATCAATTCCTATGCCCTGTACACACGATCGGATATCTGATGGAATCTAATCCGCACACCTCACCATCAGTCAAAAATTCAACTGTGTCCAACGCGGTGACATAAAACACTACAACGTGCTGAGAAAAATGAAGTTCAATGCTTCCGAGCATGCATCGACTTGATTCTGAGCATGGGTGGATTTTTCTCCAATAGAGTTCCACACTGGAAAATGTTAAAACTATTTTTTTTTCACTGATGGAAAACAAACCGATGGGGCCCACACACGATCGGTTTGTCCAATGAAAACGGTCCATCGGTCCGTTTTCATCAGACAAACCGATCGTGTGTACAGGGCTTTACACTTGCACACGTTGTAGTCAGGCATTTTGTAGGATCACAATCGGGTGTATGATTAGTCAATTATACCAAGCAGGTGTTAATGATCATCAATTTTATATGTAGATTGACACGGAAACAGCTGTGTAGGTGGCTTAGCACAACCAAACTCTGCTACTAAGTTGAGGTTGTGAAAGACAGTTTCATGTCACAGATCATACACCAATGCAAGAATGAGCACAGCAACAAGACACAAGGGAGGTATACTGCATCAGCAAGGTCTCCCCCAGGCAAAGATTTCAAAGCAGACTGGGCTTTCAAGATGTGCTGTTCAAGCTTTTTTGAAGAAGCACAAAGAAATGGGCAATACTGAGGACTGTAGACACAGTGGTCTGCCACGGAAACTTAATGCAGCGGATGAAAGACACATCATATGCTTACTTCCCTTCAACATGGAACGATGCCTAGCAGTGCCGTCAGCACAGACCTGTCAAAAACCAGTGTGACCCAGGTACACCCATATACTGTCCAGAGAAGGACTGTCGGGAAAGAATTTCGGCCAAAATGCCATATCTCCGACACGGAAACAAGGCTAAGCGACTCAACTATGCACAAAAACATAGAATCTGGGGTGCAGAAAAATGGCAGCAATTGCTCTGGACTGATGAGTCACAATTTGACATATTTTGCTGTAGCAGGAGGCAGGTTGTTTGCCCAAGGGCTGGAGAGCAGTACAGCAGTGAGTGTCTACAAGCAACAGTGAAGCATGGGGAGGTTCCTTTCATGTTCAGGGCTGCATTCCTACAAATGACGGTCTTACCATCAGGGAGGCGTGTTATTTATTCTGCAGCAGGACAACAACCCCAAACATACAGCCAAAGTCATTAAGAACTATCTTCAGCGTAAAGAAGAATAAGGAGTCCTGGAAGTGATGATGGGGCCCCCACAGAGCCCTGATTGCAATGTCAACACATGTCTGATATTATACGAAGAGACAGAAGGGTTTGAGGCAGCCTACATCCACAGAAGATCTGTTCTCAGTTCTCCAAGATGTTTGGAACAACTTACCAGTGAAGTTCCCCCAAAAACTGTGTACTAGTTTACCTAGAAGAATTGATGCTGTTTTAAAGGCAAAGGGTGGTCACACCAAATATTGCTTTGTTTTGGATTTCTCTTCTGTTTGTTTACTTTCCATGTTGTTAATTGATGAAAAATAAACTATTAACACTTCTATTTTCTAAAAACAATCTTAATTTATAGCATTTTCTTATACCTTTCTAAAATTTTTGGACAGTAAATATGTATACACACACATCTATATATACATCTGTATATAAATACACTTTACTACAATATAGTGAGTGTACAGCTTGTATAACAGTGTAAATTTGCTGCCCCCACAAAATTACTCAACACACAGCCATTAATGTCTAAACAGCTGGCAAAAAAAGTGAGTACACTACTAATTGAAAATGTCCAAATTGGGCCCAAAGTGTCAATATTTTGTGTGGCCACCATTATTTTCCAGCACTGTCTTAACCCTCTTGGGCATGGAGTTCACCAGAGCTTCCAAGGATGCCACTGGAGTCCACTTCCACTCCTCCATGATGACATCACAGAGCTGGTAGATGTTAGAAACCTTGCGCTATTCCACCTTTCATTTTAGGATGCCTTACAGATGCTCTAGGATTAAGGTTTGGAGACATGCTTGCCCCGTCCATTAGCTTTACTCTCAGCTTTTTTAGCAAGGCATTGGTCATCTTGGAGCTGTGTTTGGGGTCATTATCATGTTATACTGCCCTGTGGTCCCGTATTCGAAGGGAGGGGTTCATGCTCTGCTTCAGTATGTCGCATGTTGGCATTTATGGTTCCCTCAATGAACTGTAGCTCCCCATTGCCAGCAGCACTCATGCAGCCCCAGACCATGACACTTCTACCACCATGCTTGACTGTAGGCAAGACACCTCTGTCTTTGTACTCCTCACTGGTTGTTTCCACACATGATCTACACCATCTGAACTAAATAAGTTTATCTTGGTCTAATCAGACCACAGGACATGGTTCCAGTAATGTTCTTAGTCTGCTTGTCTTCAGCAAACTGTTTGCTGGCTTTCTTGTGCATCATCTTTAGAAGAGACTTCCTTCAGGGATGTCAGCCATGCATACTAATTTGATGCCCTGTGTTGCGTATGGTCTGAGTACTGATGGGCTGACCCCCCACCCCTTTAACCTCTGCAGCAATGTTGTCTATTTCCCAAAGACAACCTCTGGATATGACGCTGAGCACGTGCACTCCACTTCTTTGGTGGACCATGGTGAGGCCTGTTTTGAGTGGAACTTGTCCTCTTAAACGGCTGTATGGTCTTGGCCACCGTGCTGCAGCTCAGTTTCAGGGTCTTGGCAATCTTCTTATAGCCTAGGCCATCTTTATGTACAGCAACAATTCTTTTTTTCAGATCCCCAGAGAGTTCTTTGCCAAGAGGTGCCATGTTGAACTTCCGGTGACCAGTATGAGAGCGATTACACCAGATTTAACATACCTGCTCTCCATTCACACCTGAGACTGTGTAACACTAACGAGTCACATGACACCAGGGAGGGAAAATGGCTAATCGGGCCCCATTTGGAAATTTT
Organism: Rana kukunoris; assembly: GCA_029574335.1. Taxonomy (NCBI): domain Eukaryota; kingdom Metazoa; phylum Chordata; class Amphibia; order Anura; family Ranidae; genus Rana; species Rana kukunoris. The sequence goes on from CM056051.1 coordinate 407,378,558, forward strand.
CACTTAGGGGTATACTCACTTTTGTTGCCAACTGTTAAGACATTAATGGTGTTAAGTTATTTTGAGGAGACAGCAAATTTATACTGTTGTATAAGCTGTTCACTCACTACTTTACATTGTAGCAAAGTGTAATTTCTTCAGTGTTGTCACATGAAAAGATTTAAAAGAATATTAACAAAAATGTGAAGGGTGTATTCACTTTTGTGAGATAATGTATATGTAATGTATATTAATATATATATATATATATATATCCTATTGCCTCTTATCCTTAAAGCGGAGCTCCACCCTAAAATCAACTTTCGCTTAATGTTCCTACCGCTCCTAAATGATGCATAATCGGCATATTAAATATTAAAAAGTGTTAGAATACCTTGTTAAAACGATGGCTTCCGGCCACTCGGGTTTTTCTCGGGTGTTCTGTAGCTTCCTGTCTCGCGCTGTGCCTGCTGGGAGCCTGTCTCAGAGCTCCCTAATTATTATATTCCGCCCAAACATTGCGAGACTTAGTTTCAGGCTGTGGCTGTATTACATGAGGCTTCATTCATACGCCTGCCGTTGCTCACGCCGCCGGACACCTTTGCCAGTGCGAATGCGTGAGATCGAGCGGTGGATGCTGGGACAGCATCCACCGCAAAGAGGAAGTGCCCAAAGCTAAGATGGCAACAGGAGGAAAGCCAGAATATACGTTTTTATTCGGGACAGAATAACAGCGGAGCGGCGGTGGGAAACAAGAAACGTGAGTTTAGCACAGCAGTGCTATTACACATTTAAATAGCCCATAAACAAAAAGTCGATTTTGTGTGGGAGATCCGCTTTAAAGCTAAAGGTAAATCTCCCCAGTAAAGACCCAGGCAGCAAGAACCCTTCCCTAGTCAATATCTAAAATAATTTAAAATCTAAAAATAAAACATTGCCTACAGTTGGCCTTTAAATTACTGTAATATTGAATTACTTTCTTGGAGGATATCTGTGCACCCACCTCCATCCCGGTCAAGGTTACAGTCACTTGATTCACCACCAGCTTCTTGTAAATGTGTACTTTAATACGTAGCGAAAAGCAACACATTTGATTTAATTCTTATGTCTCCAGAGGCACAAATGTATCTTTGTTTTGCTCCTCCTCTAAAGCCCCTGTTCAGCTGCTGGAATCAAAGAAATGACCATATACCTCCAGGTATGGCAGTTCATGTGACCTACTCCCCTTCCTAACAGTGCTGGTTTTTAGTGACCAGCATTGACACATAGGACTCCACTCCTGTCCTCACTACTGGCGGATGAACAGAGCTGCAGGAGAGCAAAGGAAAGATAAATATTGCTGCTGGATAGGAGTTAAAACAAATCTATTACTTTCCCCTGCATGTGTAAAGTACAGATTTGATTACAATTAAGAACTCAGCTAAAGAGGTTTTGCTTCTGGAGCTCCTGTCACAGTGGCTGATTATGTTCATGAAGGTCCTTCCATCAAAGAAATATCAGTCTTATTTGGAATGCTCCTTTAAATTTTTATCAACCGTGCCTGCTGGTACCAGCTGTTCATCGTTAGTTGTGGTTGCTTGTCACATTTTGTGCCGGTACATTGTGGTCATGAAGTCTGAAGCAGTACATTCAGTAGGAAAGAAACATTATTATTTTTTTGTACTTACGACACAGTTGTGATGATCTCCACTGCACGACCACTCCTTTCTGTGCACATGCATGTGCATAAGCTGCTATAGAATCACAAAAGCAAGAACAATCCCCAATCGATTCACAAGTGCAAGTGTCATACGTGCAAATCTCATAATATGGTGTTGGATCTACCTACAGAACAAAGTAGTAATTAAAAGAAAAAAGTTAATTGTTCGGATGTGTTGTTTCTGGACTGATTGTTATTTCAAAGCTGATTCAGTTGTGTGTATAAATATATATATATATATATATATATATATGTGTATATATACATACCAGTTTCTCACATGCTAGAAAGATGTCACCGATCAGGATGCTGCAGGCGTGTTCTACTGCTGCCTGTTTTAGAACATTGTCTTGGCAGAGTGGCATGGACACCGCAGCGGAGAACTGTACAAGAAGAATAATCAGTATTATAACACTAGGCACTGACACAGAATTCTCCATGCTCTGCAAGGAACCTACATTCTCTGTGCTATGCATACTAGCTCATTATGCCTTTGTGTTGCAAGGTTTTTTTTTTTTTGGGGGGGTTTACAAACACTTTAACATTGCCCAGCAGAGGTGGTGCTGTTTGGTAGGTAGAGGCTAAGCGGAGTTTCAAAGACATATAGCTTTTTTCTTTTTTTTAACTGTTAGCATCATATTATTCTAATACTGCACTGACTATTCTTCTTAATTGCACCGCTATAGTTCTTATTTTATGGTAAATTAACCTTATATTTCTCCTTATTGTGCGGTCCAATCTTACTTTTGGCAGGAGAAGCCCACAAGCATAATCTTCCGGGATACGGTGCTGCTGAATAACCAGCATGCACGCCCAATCTCTTGCAGCGCAGGAAACATCTGGTGGCCTTTACAATGGGCGGCAATCTCGCGATGATGAGAATCGTCGATGCCCACTGACTCTGGGAATTATGACAAATATCTCTGAGAAGCCAGTGCGCAGTCAGATATTGCGCACATAGCCACGGATGGAAGAGACAGGCAGTGCTGAAGAAGCCCTTATAAATAAGGTACAGACAGTGGGGGGGGATGCCTATTGAAATGTGTATATTAAGGTCTGAAGCGGATGGTGTAGAGTACCTCTCTTTGCTGGACAAAACCTATAAAAAGAGAACTGAATCTAGGCAAAGGGCTGTTTGGGGACTAAACTGCTAAGATGTAAGCAACCACTGTGCAAGGTTACCACTCCTTGTGGGAGCCCAACCAGTGTTCCAAGGGGTATGGACTTAAATGGACCTATACTTTCAGTTGTGGATTTACTACCTGTTGTGGATTATGGCGGCCAAATTATGGATTTATGGACAATAATAGACTCTTGCCTTGCAAAGAACTTATGATGGACTTTACTACAGTAATTATTGTATGACTACCTCTTCAGGCAGTACAACATGGACACTTAGGGAACTTTGTCATGAATGTATGCTGGAGCTGTAAATGTCTTGGAGAACCATTAACCCCACTACTTTAGTAAAATATTTTTGTTGTTCAGTTCAACTGCCTGGTCTGAAGTCACTAAAGGGGTGTATGCATAATGTATCAAAGGAAAAGGAGTTAATCAAGGGGACGAGAGAAGATACAGATGTGATTGCTAGTGACTACCGTACGTGTGTCAAGTGCTTAGTAGCCATCCAGCCAAGAAATGGGTGACATGGCATTAGAGAAGCCAGAGGCGATTTGGTTCACATGTGCCGCGCTATATAAGTTTTCATTCATTCATTCAGAGATAGATACTCTGGTAGTGAGGGTGGTTGATTCTTGGCCCGTTTTACTGGGGGCCGGTTCCCAACATACTGGGACCATTCACACAGTACAGAGTTCCTAGGGACCTAGCCTGGGAGTCATGAGTGGTGAAATTAGGTCTTGAGAGGAGAACAAGCATTGGTTTATAAGTACAGAGCTAACTGTATCCAGTAACAACATACAAATTTTAGTCACTGTGAGTGAGTTGACAGGGCTGCTAGGTTGGAGGAAATCGGTACAATCTCAGATAAGCTGCACATCTGGGGAGGGGTGATGTCTAACAGAAGTGTGTTGTAACGACATCCTGTGTATGAAAGGGATTAAAGTCGTTTAGGATATTCTATTCCCGAACACAAAGGCAGCTACCAACACTCCAACCAGCCGGAGGAGAAACCCATACAAATAATTCTCCCCCAAATAGGAGACGAAGCTCCGTGTTGGAGGTCAAACAGGAATATCTATCTTTATTGAAAGACTACAGGCTTATATATAGTAAAAGAGGAGCTGCAAACATATCCTGCTCATATTACTCTAAAATTACACCTGTGACCAGACCTAATTAACATGAGCCAATTAACTAATCCCTTTAAGCAGCCAAGATGACTCAGAGACATGACCTTTAGGCTAGACTTGCCGTCTTGTAGCTCAGAACACACAAACAACATTATCACCAATCAACACAGAACTCCTTCATACAATTACAGGGTCAATTAGCACAAGCCACAATGAAAGACCCTTAGAAGTTATCCTAGACTCATTTACATTATAACAGACAACAGACAGACAGGTGGCTGGAGTTGAACACATCAGCCTCTTTCAATTAACATGTTGAGTTCAGAATCAAACAAATCAAGAATAGTCTTTACATATATCCTGTGAGATGTTGTGGATACATATTACTGTCCCATTTTAAGTAGTCCAAGGTATATTTTATTAGTCACCCTATGCCCCTAATGGACATAGTGTGATTTAGACATAAGAGGTGCATGGGGAGGTGAAACAAGAGTATCCCATACTTTTTAAGGGATTCTGGGTCTCACTGGCCCTCCCGTTACATGTGTATTGTAATTTGTAAATTGTAATTATTGATTATAAAGTACAGAAACTTTTTCCCAGCACCCATGACAACAAAACATGACAGGTATATAAAGAATAGACCCACTATGCTCTTTAATACTATTACTACAGGGATGATCCACCTAAAATGTATTTTTCATTTAAATGTTGTGCTAGTGTTAGCCAGTTGCTTCTAGGTCATTTCAATCCACTGTGTGATCTGTCTTCTTGCTCTAAAACTATATTTGTATAACAAAACCCCTTAACATAAAAGTTTTTTTTTTATAAAAAATAGCATAATTATCTAATTTTTGGACTCACCATTGCAGCATCAGCACAATGAGGATTCACTTTCCAGGAATTTCCAAAGTTGCTTGGATTAATTTCCACCTGATTATGACTGCTTACTAAATCATTGTTTTCAATTCCATCGAAGTTTCCACACAAACCACAGACTTTCTCCTGGGAGCAGAAAAAGTCAACATTGGTTAAACCAACAGAAAAAACATTTTAGTGAGTGTTATTTTATTATTAGAGCAAAATAGCGGGCTCTCTCAAACAACTAAGAAATTTTGTTCTTACATTTCTATTTTTCCAACTTACCGTATATGAAAGAATTATAGTTATTAGAGTTGTTTTTTCTCTTTTCTTTTTATCTTTTAAAGCAGGCTGGTTTATAGACCTCCAGCTTTATATATACTAAATGATTTTTATTTGCACTTCTTCAAATTTTATTAACAAATATAAGTAATGGAATAAATATGGAAATTGGGCTAGAGTCACAATATAGTATAAATCACTGCTAAACCTAACATAGGGCTTATTATTGTAAATATAACACTTTTTCTTTAAGTTTAATAAATGTAAAATCAGATTTTTTTTTAAAAAGATCGATACACTATATTGTTAAAAGTATTGAGACGCTTGTCTTTAATGAACTGAACTTTAATGGTATCCCAGTCTTATGCCGCGTACACACGACCGTTTTTTTTTTTTTTAATTGGTCATTAAAAACGATTGTGTGTAGACTCCAGAGCATTTTTCCTGACAAGAAAAAAGGTCATTAAAAATTTAGAACAAACTCTATTTTTTCTTGTCGTTTTTCATGTCATTGTTTTTCTCATTGTGAAAAACGGTCATGTGTACGCTTTAACGACGGGGAAAAAAACTTGCATGCTCAGAAGCAAGTTATGAGAAGGGGAATTTGGATAATCAGCCCAAAGGGTGGCACCATTCGAATGGAACTTCCCCTTTATAGTGCCGTTGTACGTTTTGTACGTCACCGTGCTTTGCTAGAGCATTTTTTTTCATGATCGTGTGTATGCAAGGCAGGCTTGACAAGAATCGCGTCGAGAAAAACTTTGTTTTGTTTCATGACGTGAAAAATGGTCGTGTGTATGCGGCTTTAGTCTGTGGGGTTCAATATTGAGTTGGCCAACCCTTTGCAGCTATAACAGCTTCAACTCTTCTGAGAAGGCTGTGCACAAGGTTTAGGAGTGTGTCTATGGGAATGTTTGACCATTCTTCCAGAACCGCATTTGTGAGGTCAGACACTGATGGTAAAATTGTTAAAAGCGAAGTCCATTGCACTTACCTCTCAAAGCCCCCTTTCCAGCGATGCGATATTCGCAGTCTTCTTAGTCATTGCTGTTGCCATCTTTAACTGGTCTTCTCTGCTCAGAGTCTTCGGCCAATTTGGCTGTCTGGCCCACGATGACATAGTTCCCGCACATGGGATTTAACTCATTTTGGCACCTAAGGCCCATTGAGATTGTACACTGGACTGCACATTGGGCAACAAGATGCCCTAGGCTTAGTATTATCACTCAGACTCGGTTCACTGTCTACGCATGCATAGAATAATGTGTGAATATTCTCCTATGTAGCAGTAAAGACCATCCACTGCCACTTTTTGAAAAAGGACAGCACTACCCACGTGAAATTTACTTGAAATTAAGATATGTTTGTTTTCAATTGTAAAAGGAGCAGGGAAATAGAGGAAAAATTACTAGGCTTTAAGCTGATACTGAGGCCACTCAACTCAGAAATAACTTAGGGTCAGAAACAGCCAATTCTAGAAGTAATAAATAACAGCTTAGAGGGAATGAATAATTGTGGTGTGTATTTCACAGGTCAGGTCAAGCACAGTGAGAGAGCTGCTCCGCTGTCAATCACAGTCACACTTTGGCTGACATTAGTTTTAACACTTCAAAAAAAATAGTTTGTGACACAACACATGAATTGTGACCAAGACATGACACCTTTATCACAAACCCATCACACTTTAAATGATCATATGCAGCCAAACTTTGCAGCTTTAAGGTAGAGTTTATTAATTTTGTGTATTATATTTAATGGGTTATTTGAACTTAAACATATGCACCTGTAGGGGAATAAAGTCTTTCAACTGTGCTAAAAAGATGAATCATGCACTACATACCAAACCATATGTACTTTTCTCATAGCTTGGTAGTAATACTTGGTTTCTATTTTCCCCTGAATTAAAGAAATGTCCTCTGAATAATATTATTCTAGATCAAGAGAGAATTTATAGATGGAACCTGTAAGTACACAAACTACTCTATTTGAAAAGCCCTGTTCACAGTGCTCAGTGGCTCAATCTGTAATGTACACACACAATAAATGAGGAGCAGAAACTCCTCCACTCCATTTGCATCCCTCCCATCCACCTCTATTGCTCCATTCAAGGTTTCGATCAGAGGGATTTTGCCTGAATTGGAATTAGTCCCACTGTTTGTTTGTTTGTTTGTTTTGTAGACTGCCTACAGTGCAATTGGAATCTTTTTTTTAGATATACTTTGTATTTTTTTTAATTTAAAACAGTTATAAAACAGCTATCTATAAGATTTATAGCTGGAGCCTGTAGGCACACAAACTCCTCTATGAGAAAAGCCTGTTAATAGTGCTCAGTGGCTCAATCTGGAGATAACACGCACAGTAAATTAACTTTTAGAGCAGGGAACTCCTCCGCTCCATTTGCATCCCTCTCATCCACCTCTATTGCTCCATCCGAGGTTTCGATCAGAGGAATTTTGCCTGAAATAGGATTAGTTCCACAGTTTTTTTGATGCTCTCAGAACCATTTTTATATATGAAGAAACACTTTGTAAAACAAAGATTATTTATTTAAAACAGTTATAAAGCAGAAATACGGAGATATAGATGGAGCCTGTAGGAACACAAACTCCTCTATTAGAAAAGCCTGTTCACAGTGCTCAGTGGCCTAATCTGACACAGTAAATTAACTTTTAGAGCAGGGACTCCTCCTCTCCATTTGCGGCTCTTCCATCCACCGCTATTTCTCCATCCGAAGTGTCGATCAGAGGGATTTTGCCTGAAATGGGATTAGTTCCACTGCTCTTTTTAGATTACCGACAGTGCTCTCGGAATCCTTTTTTTATATATGAAGAAATACTTTGTAAAACAAAGATTATTTATATAAAACAGGTATAAGATCTATAGCTGGGGCCTGTAGGCACACAAGCTCCTCTATTGGAAAGGGCATGTTCACAGTGCTCAGTGGCTCAAACTGAAATTTACACACACAGTAAATTAACTATCAGAGCAGGGACTCCTCCGCTCCATTTGCATCCCTCCCATCCACCTCCATTTCTCGATCCGAAGTTTCGATCAGAGGGATTTTGCCTGAAATGGGATTCGTTTTCATTGCTCTATTTAGATTATCTACAGTGCTCTCAGAATCCTTTTTATATATGAATAAAAGACTATTTATTTAAAAACAGCTATAAAACATAATCTTATAATTAGAAAAATAAAATAAACCAATTAGAATTGACCTAAAACTATTATAGATTCCCAATATATGAGTAATGAAGAAAGGTCAGAATTTGCATATAAAATGTGCTCTAGGTTGCTGAGCCTATCCTGACTTTTGTATCTGACAAATATTGAATAGAAGAAGCAGTCATATGATGGCCATGGTCCCTGGTATCATCCACTACATATCAGAGCAGATGTCTGCTATGTTTAGCTGTCATTGTGGACGGATAAACTTTTTTTCAGTTGGATGTCCAAGTCAAAAAACAGAAGCATTGACAGCTTGATCTGACCAATTATGTGTTAAACGTTAAAGTGTACCTAACCCTAAAAACTAAAATGTACTATTTTGCAGTTTACAAGATCTTAGGGATACTGGCTGCATTCGTTTTCAGGCTTTATTTCCCTTATGTGCACCCTGTTATCCTGCAGGTAACACACGTCCTGTCTTTAGGTGATAGTGCTCACCCACTGTACTATATCTATAGAGGTACATTGTTGTCACCCTAGAGCAGGACTTCAGAACATTTTTCCCTCTACCCTTTCCATAACATAGGGGCTGGTGTTTTGAAGTCCACAGAGAGAACCAGGAACAACTGTAACAGATAACAATCCTCAGGGGCAGAGAGCACAGAAAAGCTTGCTTGATATCACTATCACTAGGTATTTGTTGTGCACTTATAAAACAGATAAAACAAAATGCCTTAAAATAAGAAGATATTGTGGTTGACCAAGCATCTGTGTTTCTTTTCTTTTCTTTACTTCTATTTTCGAGCCTCAAAGCATCTTCCCGTTTTTTTTTTAACATTCTGTCCCATATACTGTAAATTATCATCTGTAAGCCAAGCTGAACCAAGCCATAAAATGGCCTTTTATATTTTGGTAAATGCATGCTAAAACTGGGTAAAAGTAAAAGCAATTGAAATTTTATTACCCTTAAGGTTTCCTTCAAAGTGATGTAAACTCTCATCCCCTTGTCCCAAGTTACAGATATTTCACTTCCAAGTATGAGGATAAAGAAGTTCCCAGACTGCAGCATATCAAAACCAGTCTCGTCATGCAGAGGCTTTCTAATGGTGACCTAAAGGAGTAATTACCAACAAAAACATTGCATATTATGTAGTTCACACACAAACTGTCTAAAAAAAAAAAAGTCAATACTGTATAAAAGTGGAATAAGTAACATAAGGGACTTTTCAGTTAATGGACACATGTAAAACTTCCCATAACTTCCTATTCCCCTATACAACATCCAAGCTTCCTCCACCTTCAATGAAACACGGGTAATTTTTCTGCTTTGCAGTAGTGTAAGTGGCTTATGTTAGTTTATTCATATGTGGATACCATGGAGAGTGTAAAACATCATAAAGTAAATAAATACTTTTAATATTGTGAGTCCAGACCCCCCAGCTAAAATCCAAGATTTTTTTTTGCAAAACTACCAACCAACCAAAATCCTTTTAAAGTATGAAAACCATAAACCTGACAACAGTAAGCCTGTTGTTTTTGCTTCTTCAGTTCTCCGTTGGTTTGCCTATCTTATAGATCTGATAGGTAGCTCACTGACTAATTGAAGAAGCATGCACAGCGGGCTAACTAAGAGACAGTGGTGTAGTGTTGTCCACCTGCAACAGGAAGTGATGTAGGGTAGGGCATGTGTGTGTCCGGTTGCAGTTCCCTTGGTTGGCTCCTAGATGCCTCCAGAGCTGGAGAGTGACATTCTTCTAAGAAGCCATGTGTGTTAAGTGTAAGTCCTGTTCCTGCTAGGAGAGGGGCACCCTGTGTGAGATTATATTAGGAAGGTGGTGAGATGGCTAGTTAGGTGGTCTGGGGGTCTCATGCTCATTGTACTGGGAGTACCCAGAATTATGCAAATCCATTGCTTACAAGTTACAGTAAGAAAGAAGAGTGGGCCCACAGCACCAGATCTACAGTGGATGCCATGTTGGAATCAGGAGTCAAATTCCACACCATTGGAAAGCTAGATTATTACCTCAGAGGGATGAAAGGATGGCTCTGGCTGGAGTGATATCCCGTTGGCTTTGAGTCATGACTGCTATAGTTCCAGCAAACATTCAACAAAACAAACCCATGTAATCTCAGACTGGAAAACAACAGCAGGTGACTGCAAGTTGTTGAACGCTCCAAGATATGCCCTCCAGATGTAGGAGCGTGAGAGGGTTGTGTCTCACCATGTCTCTCCCCAAAAGAATTATGCTGAGCCTCCATAATTGAAAGGACTAAAGTCAGTAAGTCAGTAAGGTTGGGAAGAAAATAATTAGATAATGCTGGAGCCAGGAAATGAGGAGGGCATTATTTGACTTGCTGGCAGTGGCGGCTGGTGTTTTTTTTTTGGGGGGGGGGGGCGGCAAACAACCGCCCCTAGGGCGCCAGTGGAGCAGCACTAGCACAACCCCCCACGCACATGGCACTAACATCCCCAGCAAACCACCCACCGCCACTGTGCTTACTCTGGATGCGGGGGCGGTGAGAGCAGTGGTCGGAGCTGGTATGGCCATCTTCCAGCCCTGTCCTTAAGTGTGGCAGGCTTGGCGAACTATGCTCCGGTGTCCTCTCCTCTCTCCTCTCCAGTCCATCTCCTCTCCTTCCGCCACTAGGCATCCAATAGGATCGTCTGACGTTTTGGCCAATCAGGAAACAGGTTTCATACCTGCTTCCCAATTGACCGGGAGGAGGATCAGTGTTGTACAGCGAATATTCATTCGCTGTTGCAACACACCTGGGTGGGCTCCAGTCGCATCCTCTGTGACCTAAGCCCACACTATTTTGAAGCATTGTAGAACCTCTGGCTCTAATCAGGTGCTTAAAAAAAAAAACCTGGCCAGTATAATTCATACGCCCGTGCCCTGAAAGGAGCTGGACACATGAAAAGGGAATGAATCTATCCACTGCATGGATCTATTCACTGCATATAGGGGGTGGCGAGGAGAGAGTGGGAGGTGCCCATTCTCCCCTATTGGATGAGCCGCCACTGCTTGCTGGAGTTTCTAATGCACATTGTGAATGCTCACAGTGTGCAGTGAACTAACAGTAAGTAATTTCAGTAAAGGAGAGGAGCCTGTACAACTGTGCAAGACTCAAGAGAAGGCTAGCATTCAACATTAAGAAAATTGTATACAGTGAGGCATAATGCCAAACGTACTAGAAAAACAGATTTGTGGTTTACATACATTTTAAGAATGCTTGTCTATCAGTCTATCTGCAATACAGACCTGTTCATTTGCCAGCTCAATTTCACCATTTCTAAAGTAAATTGTAATTTTTTTGGAACATTTCTCTCCTGTGAAACCACAGCCCACGTTGCCAACAAGGATACGGAAGGATCCTGTTTCTCCATTGCAGTAATCCTAGAGAAAAACAGAATGTCAACCTTAGAGCATTTCCTGTATGTCATGATAGTGTTAGCCACATATAAAAGTACATTTTGGTGGATTGTTTAATCATAAGGCTTGCCTGGATATTTTTATACTTTAGCAATTACGTGGTTTTTTTTCTGTTCGGTTGATACATTGTTATCAGGCCTGTCGCTACAGGACAGGCAAAACAAACAATTGCTTGGGGCCCCAAGCTGTCCTGGGGCCCCCAACTTCCCCTTCCCAGGCTGTAGTGTGGCCGAGCTCCTCTTCCTTCCTCCTGGAGTCCTGTCAGTCCAGCCGGGTACCGCGAATGGTACAGGAGATTCAATTTCTGGTTCCCAGCCGGACTGACAGGAAGTGCACACTGAGTGCTCACTTCCTTTCAGTCGGGCAGGGAACACAGGAAACTGAATCTCCTGTACCGTACAGTACCAGGCCCAGGCATTATCTGATAGGGGACTGGCGACCCATAATGATAGAACACCGGACTGACAGGAGGAAGAAGAGTTCGGCCACGTTACAGCAGCAGCCTACAGGGAAGAAGGGGAGGTGAGAATAGAAAAACATAGGGACTGGGGGAGGAGGAGTAAGAACATGGGTGTAAAAATTTGTGTAGCGCTAACATAGGCTTTGCCCGCGGGGAGGGTGCTTGGGGGCCCCCCATTTTGCTTGGGGCACCCAAATTCCTTCAAACAGCCCTGATTGTTATGGGCATTTATGGTTAAAGCCCCATCATGTTGCTACTATCAGTAATGCCCTTAGGAATTAATAACCTTGAGTTTCATGTAAATGACTATCAAACACTCACAGCTTGATGACCAGTACATTTTAATACTTCAACATCTATTGGCAAATAAATGAGAATCTGTGTTCACCTTTATAGGAACCGGAGGTTTATTGGCATATGGCATGCACTCTGGTATACACACGCCACCATGCAATAAACATTCATAAATAAACCAGAATGCCATAAGTATGATATTGTTTTTTCATTCTCTTACACAACTTCAGACAATGCCACGTCATATTAACACTTACCTGAACCATGACGTACTGACAGTCACCTGGGAAACTATACTTCATACCATCAAATGTCAAGTAATGTGATACTCCTATGGCTGAACATGTGCCATCACACACTTTGTTTGTGCACTGCCATTTCCTGTCTCTGCAAACACTGGAAAAATAAAAAACACATTTAGAATTAACAACTACTGGCTTGTTTTGACCCTGACCTATAATAATACAGAGCTACGATCGATACTTGCTCTTAAACTTCCATGGTTTTGGGACCAAGGTTTTCCAATGATGAGCAGAACAAGAACTCTAACTTCCTGTTGACTTCACTTGTTACTGTATATGTTTGTTCAAGGAAGGAATAGACGGAACAGACACAGGCAGGCACTAAGTTGGGAATTATAACAGATCTCACTGTGGCTAATTCAGTCCTGTTACAGCTTTGCCTTTCAATAAAATATCACTTTTGGATGGATTGATCATTTAACCACTTCAGCCCCAGAAGGATTAAGGCTTGGTTTCTACTAGTGTGATTGGTCATGTAACTTGGGACTGCAAAGTCACATGACAAGTCGTACCCCATAATTTCCATTGAGTACTGTTCATATCTGTGTGACTTCAAGTCACAGCGACTTCAAATTCGTCCCTGCACTACTATGGTCCCATTTTGATGTGTCTTGAGGTTCATAGACCTCAAGAATACACAGGCATTTCTTCAAGTCGCATCAAAATCGTGGTAAAAAATCGTGGCAAAATCACGCGACTTTCAGGTCGCAATAGTGGAAACCTAGCCTTACCCCCTTAATGACCAGGCCATGTTTTGCGATACGGCACTGTGTAGCTTTAACTGACAATTGCGCGGCATTGTACCCAAAAAAAATGATGTCCTTTTTTCCCACAAATGGATCTTTCTTTTAGTGGTATTTGATTACCTCTGCGGTTCTTATTTTTTGCGCTATAAACAATAAAAGACTTACAATTTAGAAAAAACGAAAAAATATTTTTTACTATAATAAATATCCCCCCCCCCCCCAAAAAAAATGTCTTCATCAGTTTAGGCCAAATGTATCTTCTACATACTGTATATTTGGTAAAAAAAAGGCAATAAGCGTATATTGATTGGTTTGCGCAAAAGTTATAGCGTCTACAAAATAGGAGATAGATTTATGACATTTTTATTTAAATATTTTTTTTACTAGTAATGGCGGTGATGAGTGATTTTTACCGTGACTGCGACAATATGGCGGACAGATTGGACACTTTTGACACTTTTTTGGTACCAGAGCTAAAAATAGCCACTGATCACTGTATAAATGGCACTGGCAAAAAAGGGGTTAACACTAGGGGGATATCAAGGGATTAAGTGTGTTCTAGGGAGGTGTTTCTAACTGTGGGGGATTGGGGTGGACCGACTGGGAGTAGAGAGAAATCGCTGCTCCTGATCACTAGGGACAGACAATCTTCTGTCATAACGGGGATCTGCTTTGTCTTTACACTGGCAAATCCCCGTTCTGGCTCTCTGTGGAGCAATCACGGATGGCTGGTGGACATCACGGGTGCCAGGGCCATGCACATCGGCGAAGCGGGCCTGCTATAGCTATTGCGTGGAGCTACAGTACCAGTATGGCGATTTGCGCAATAGAGCCACCCTGCCGCCGTATATCTGTGGCAGCTGGTCGGCAAGTGGTTAAGTAAACAGACTATTTTCTATTGAAAACTGAATGATTGATTTTTCTGATGGACTCTATGGCAGCATACATTTGGGTAGCCCTGCCCTCGCTCCTACCCCATAGGACCCCACTCCTATTAATGTTCAGGCTGAGCCAGGGGCCACGTTCCGTAACTAGCCTACTGCTGTCATGGAGTCCATCAGTAAAGCACAATTATTAAATTAAAAGTATTTGATAGTAAATTTTCTGTTTTCTTGACAGACTTCTATGACAGCATACATTCTGGAACTAACTAGCCCAAAAACCAAGGGTAGAATGTCGGAAAAGTAGGGTTCAATCATAGACAACATAAACCCTATGAATTGATATTAATAGCATAAGGCAGTTATCCCCCACAATGAGCCAGAACAGCTTCAATGTAAGACATGTCATCCTCTTACAACTATTCCTGGTGCCCTTTCACAGGGAGCCCACAAAGCCTACACACTCCTGGATGAGTGTGTAGTGATTGCTTCCATTGGGACCAAGTCCTAAGCTTTATAAGCCTAATAACTAGCTGGAATGACCCATCAAGTGAAACTTCTGGATGACTCCATCCCGTTGGTTCTGTCAGAGAGAGTGGAAAATATGTCCTAAAACTCTGAGCATGCTAGAAGTATCCCAATATCCATGGCATGGAACCAGTTATCCTTGGTGGTCCTGCATATGGGAGGAACAAATCCTTTGTTCTTATCGAATGCCAAAACCACCTCGGATTGCCACCCAGTATGGATATAAACACTACCCGTACTGGGCAGAAAGCCACAAGGATCCTTCTCAGCACCGTTTAGGCCCCAGGTCCCCACGAATTCCAGAAAGTAGAAACGTCATACAAAATGGTCCTTATGAGAGAGGAGGACAAAAAAGGAATGCAGCCTCTGCCTCAGTCTGAAAATTTATAGGAGTGGGGTCCTACGGGGTAGGAGCGTGGGCGGGGTTACCCAAACGTATGCTGCCATGGAAGTCTGTCAGGAAACAGTTTACATTCCCTTAAAATCTAGGATTTTTTGGTGGTGGGGGGAGGGGGGGTTACATTAATGAGCACTTGAAAATATTATGCTCTCATTGACCTTCTTTGCTATGTTTCCCTCCATAAAATGTATGTAGAAAAAACACTATAGAAAACAACAGATGTTTAGTTACCTCTGTAGAGAACTATTTATTTAAAAATAAACTGAACTATGCAGTTGCGCCCTAATAATGTTCCGAATTTATGAGATGCATTTAACAAAATGCATTATCGTACCCAAAAGGCCGGTCATGAAATACAATAGGGCTATAGTTGAGCAACAATGTTTTCTCTGCAATTTAGAGGTTATTTGTTCCTGATATGTTTCCAAATTAACAGCAGATTTAGGGTAAATGGGACATTATCAGAAGTGTGTTTACTGTTTATTATGGTGACTGGGGAGTCAGCTGTACACAAGCATTTATAAAAGCAAGGCGTTTTGTACTGAGCAAAATACCGTGCAATAATAAATACAATTTGATCAATCTGTCCTATAACCCCTTCATGACTGGAGGTATTTTGTGCCCTGTGTAACGTTATTCACATTTTTGCACAATTTACTGTGACTGCTGATGTGATGCACATGAATGTGTATGTATATATATATATATATATATATATATATATATAATCCTGCAAACTCCAGAATGCAATTCTGTGGCCATTGCTTCTACAAATGTGTTTGGGTACACATACACTAACACATTGCGGAAGAGTAGATCTCTTTCCACCTTGTATGGTGTACCTGAATTGGAGTGTTAATCTGCATTTTGTAGTCAGTAAGGGCTTAAAGGGTAATTATAGTTATTTTCTAGTTTTATTGAAGCATATACAGTATGTGTGTGATTATGATGAGCTTAATGTATAATATTTTATTAGTGAATGCTAATGCTTGCCATTGTATATTTTTATTCATCTACTTTCTGCCATCTCTGACATACCATCTGGTTGCTGTCTGTGTGCTGCCTACCCTGACCTCCTACCTTGTTTATTAATGTTTCTTTCTGCCCCCTGCCTTGACTTCCCAATTTCTTACTGACTATTTTTGTTTGCTGCCTGCCTTGATTTCCCACCTGGCTCCTAACTATGTCTGTTTGCTGCCAGCTCTAAGTTCCAGTCTGGGTCTGGACCACATATGTCTGTCGTCTGCCCTCTCCTCCCACCTGACTCTGAACTATGTCTGTCTGCTGCCAGCTCTGACTTTCAGTCTGGGTCTTGACCACATTTGTCTGTTGCCTGCCCTCTCCTCCAACTGTGCTCTTAACTATATCTGCCTACTGCCAGCTCTGACTTTCAGTCTGGGTCCTGACCACATATGTCTGTTGCCTGCCCTCTCCTCCTACCTAGCTCCTAACTATGTCTGTCTGCTGCCTGCTCTGACTTCCAGTTTGGGTCCTGACCACATATGTCTGTTGCCTGCCTTCTCCTCCCACCGTGCTCTTAAATATGTCTGTCTGCTGCCAGCTTTGACTTTCAGTCTGGGTCCTTACCACATATGTCTGTTGCCTGCCCTCTCCTCCCACCATGCTCTTAAAGCGGGGGTTCACCCCAAAAAAATGTTTTAACATTACATTCAGCCGAGTTGTCATATGGACATTAGGCTGTTTTTTTTTAACTTCATTGCCGTACATACCGTATTTTCACCGCCGCTTCCGGGTATGTAATGTGCGGGTCTGGGCATTCCTAATTTAATGACATCCTTCCGACCGGCGCATAGTTGCCGAAAGAAGCCGAACGTCGAGTCGGCTCTATACGGCACCTGCGCACCGACGTTCGGCTTCTTTCATTATGACAACTCGACTAAATGTAATGTTAAAAAAAATTTGGGGTGAACCCCCGCTTTAAATATGTCTGTCTGCTGCTAGCTTTGACTTTCAGTCTGGGTCCTGACCACATATGTCTATTGCCTGCCCTCTCCTTCCACCTGGCTCTTAGCTATGTCTGTCTGCTGTCTGCTCTGGTTTTCTTTTTAGTTCCTGACTTTGTAGGTCTGCTACCTGCTTGACTTCCCTCCTGGTTCCTGATTATCTGTCTGTTGCCTGCTGTGACATTCTACCTGGTTCTAAATATGCCCTTGCCTTGCAATTTAGCATTTTGTTCCCCCTGTAGCTTGCTTGTCATCTCTCGCCAGTGTGGCAATCCTAAGGAGTTCCAAGTCTCCTTGCAGAGAAGCATATTCCACTAGTAATTCAGAAGGTCAAACAAAACCTGTGATAATGGAACTTGTGATAATGGAACAGTGTGTGCAATGGTTGTGAGGATGTTGAGGGACAGTCCATTGCTAAAATATGGGGGTAATTTAAAGTGCTTTTACCATCCCCTAGGCAAAAATAAGTAAGACTTTTACTGCAGTTGGGTTTTACTTTATTAAAGATGCAAGCTTTCAAGATAACTTAGATTTCTTCTTCAGGCGTCAGGCTGTTTGTGTATTCTTAATAGGTACAATATGTTAAAACTCTTCTGGGGAACTTACTGATGTGAATAATTCCTTTTTCTGTTTAAAGTTTTATGCCGTGTGTCATTGAAATATACAATAATAAAAGAAAGAAAAAAGGTATACGAACCATGTGTTACAGTCAATTTCCACGGACTCTCCTGGAGCGTATTCCTTTCCTGCATGAGTACATGGACATCTGGATGGATAGATGCACTTGAAATTGTGGCGGACCTAGAAATTCAACAAATAGAGTACTTACTGTCACTGTTTCTCAGTGTTCAAATACAAAAAGAGACATCTGAATGAAAGTCTAAAAAAGGTCCCCAATCCAGTTACTATGCGATAGACAGGCTTCATAAGTGAAAGAAGAAGTAGGGCCAAAGCTCTTTTGACCCTACTTCTCCTGTGTGTCCCATGTGCGCAATTAGTTCTGAACTCTTGTGACCTGTATTCAGCCAACAGTGGGCTAAAGTCCACTGTTGGCTGACATCACTCAGCCAGTCCAGGTTTTGGAAAAATACCAGACTTTAATTTCAGGATCAACCCAGATTCCTGACTGGCAGCTGGCTCGGCCTCTCAGCACACTGCTCCCGCCCCCTCTACAGCCTGGTGCTCCAGCGAGCATTTTAGGGACAGAGCAGAGTGACTGACAGTTACCAGCTCTCTGTTTACTGAACACCGAGAACTGAGCCATCAGCAGTCTTTGATCTCTTAGTATTCGGTTTTAGAGACAACGGGGGGACAGATGCATCATCAGACCGATGCTGCAGACAACCTGGGTGAGTATGTATTTTTCTTTATCTTTTTTCATTTTCAAACTTCTCTTTAAACTGGTTGCCGACCAGCCGCCGCAGTTCTACGGCGGCAGGTCGGCTCCCCTGTGCGAGAGCCCGTAGCTCTACGTCGGCTCTTTAAGCGGCCACTAGGGGGCGCGCGCACTGTCGGCGGGCGCAATCACTGCCAGGCACTCGCTATTGCTCGGTACAGAACAAGGATTGGGAGCTGTGTGTGTAAACACACAGCTCCCGGTCCTGTCGGGGGGAAATGCTGATCGTATGAGCAGAAGATCAGTAATTTCCCCTAGTGAGTCCAACCCCCCATACAGTTCGAACACACCCAGGAACATACTTAACCCCTTCCCCGCCCCCTAGTGTTAACCCCTTCACTGCCAGTGGCATTTTTATAGTAATCCAATGCATTTTTATAGCACTGATCGCTATAAAAATGCCAATGGTCCCAAAAATGTGTCAAAGGTGTCCGAAGTGTCCGCCATAATGTCGCAGTACTGAAAAAAATCGCTGATCGCCGCCATTACTAGTAAAAAAAATTTTTTAATAAAAATGACATAAAACTACCCCCTATTTTGTAAACGTTATAACTTTTGCGCAAACCAATCAATAAACGCCTATTGCGATTTTTTTTGTTATAAAAAATATGTAGAATACATATCAGCCTAAACTGAGGAAAAAAATGTTTTTTTATATATTTTTGGGGGATATTTATTATAGCAAAAAGTCAAAAATATTGGGCCAGATTCAGATACACTTAATATTGCGCTGCGTAATCAAAATACTCTATGCTGCCGTATTTTACCAGGCTCTACATCGAATTCTGGTAGATTTTTGTCCGTACGCTACGGCGGCGTAGTCTATTTCTCGCCGCGTAATCGAAATACGCGATTAGGGGGCGTGAAGCATTTAAATTAGGCGCGTCCCCGCGGCGATTGAACTGCGCATGCTCCGTTCAGAAATTTCCCGACGTGCATTGCGCGAAATCACGTCGTTACGTCATTCGTTGTTTGAGTAGCGTCGTTTACGAACATTCCTATTCCCGGACGACTTACGTAAAAAAGTCAATAAAAGACGTCGGAAAACGTAGAAGTTCGACGCGGGAACGACGGCCATACTTAACATGGGCTGTCTAATATTAGAGCAGCAACACGCTGGTATAGTGTTACGCAAAAAAAAAGATGACTAAAGGTGCCATAAGAGATTGCGATAGACGTTCGTAATTTCTGGGATCGCCGGCAAAAGCTCATTAGCATACCCCGACGCGGAAAACGTCGGGAAGTCCACCCAGTGGCCGCAATTTTATTGCAGCGTAGATCCGAAGGCGTACGATCATGTAATCCAGTCGAATTGAAGCCCGCAGCCGTCTATTCATGGTTTGAGGTTTCCGACTAGCTAAAAAACGCGCGTAATTTGAAATTACTCCAGTCTAACACCAGTTAGACAGGAGTTACGGCTCTCTGAATCTGGCCCATTGCATTTTTTTCAAAATAGTCGCTCTATTTTTATTTATAGCGCAAAAAATAAAAACCGCAGAGGTGATCAAATACCACCAAAAGAAAGCTCTATTTGTGGGAAAAAAAGGACGCCAATTTTGTTTGGGAGCCACGTCGCATGACTGCGCAATTGTCAGTTAAAGCGACATAGTGCCGAATCGCAAAAAGTGCTCTGGTCATTGGGCAGCAATATGGTCCGGGGGTTAGGTGGTTAAACCAAAAACTTTCTTTAACTTCCCTGACTGAGCCAAGTCTTCATTTGTATCTTACGTGTTTCACTTCCCAGACACTGAAGCTCACAATGGGAGAATTTTAGCAGCAGAGGCAGTGCTGCCAATCCAAAAATCCATGGCATGACTAGGTTTGGCCAGGTTATGACTGACATGCTACAGGTAATAGTCTCAATTGTAACCACACTAAGAAAGGTCTGTTTCTGGGAAATGTTCCTGTGCAGGTTAGAGGAAAGAGAAGTCTATGCCATAAAGTGACCATTCAAGGGTTTACTAAATTAACAGTGTCCGAGTATGCTTTTCATGAGGTGTTACTGCACACAGCTTTAAATTTACAAACTGTCCATAGTAGAGTTCACACAGAAGAGTTAGGAGGAGAGGACAGTATCTACAGGAGGTGTGTCCCAGAGTCCAGTACCCAGCAGGGTGATGTGAGTAATCCTTTAGCACCACCAGACTTTCCCTCCAAAGCAGAACCACCACAATAAAAGCCTGATGAATACATCCTGAGCCTTGAAGGTCCAACCACAGAAAATACAGATGACCACTTTCCCACAGCTACAACTCTATTAGCTTCCCGCTAAACTTTATTTATCTACCACCTCCTTTACATGGTGCCACTCTCCATGTAACTCCAGTGACCCCTAAAGTCCTAGTTCACAATCCAGCTATGGGGAAATCTAGTGGCTAGCTAGGGGAAAAACCACAGACCACATTTGTGCCTTAGCCTACACTTTGAGGTCTCGTACACACGACCAACAAACTCGTCGGGCGAAACACATCGTTTTCCTCGTCGAGTTCCTTGTTAGGCTTGTCGAGGAACTCGACAAGCTTGCTTTGCGTACACACGTTAAAGACCAAATCTCCTCGTTCTCAAACACGGCGACTTCAACACATACAACGGCAGGGGCTGCTTTTGCTAATCTCATGTTACTGCGTGTTAAGAAAAAGTTTGGTAAGAGACATTTGCACTTTTCAGTCTGTTACAGCGTGGCAAATGTGCTATTTCCATTACAAATACTACAAATGTGCACAGGTTTCTTAGCATACACACGCTCGAGTTTCTAGTCGAAAAGCAGCCAGACAAGGAACACGATGAGCCAATTTGGACTCCCGTCGAGGAAAAAGAGAACTTGCTCCCTTTTTTGCTCGTCAAGTTCCTCGACAGTTTCCTCGATGAAAAATGTACAAACGACCGGTTTCCTAGGCAAAAAAGCTCTCCCACCAAGTTTCCTGATGGATTCTGCCGAGGAAACCGGTCGTGTGTACGAGGCCTCATAGAGGAAAACTGAGGCTGTTGTATAACACCTTTCAGGAGTAGTGTTGCTCACGAATATTCGCATTGCGAATATTCGCTACGAATATTGCATATTCGAGTATTCGCGAATAACTCGAATATTGCGGCGAACATCCTAGTGATCTACATCGACGTCTAAAAGCATTGCTGGTATGATTCGAGAGACACCCTGGGCCGAGTAGCTGATGCGATTCTTTTATGTTGCCGAAAATTCGCAATGCGAATTTTCGGCAACATAAAAGAATTGCATCAGCTACTCGCCCCTTCTTTTGCATCAGAGCCAATCAGAATAACTTGAATATTCGGCAAAAGGAATATTGCGCGATATTCCTTTTGCCTAATATTCAAGTTATTCTGATTGGCTCTGATGCAAAAGAAGGGCGGAGAAGATAATCGCGCAATATTCCTTTTGCCGAATATTCGAGTTATTCTGATTGGCTCTGATGCGCCCTTCTTTTGCATCAGAGCCAATCAGAATAACTTGAATATTCGGCAAAAGGAATATTGCGCGATTATCTTCTCCGCCCTTCTTTTGCATCAGAGCCAATCAGAATAACTCGAATATTCGGCAAAAGGAATATTGCGCGATATTCCTTTAGCCGAATATTCGAGTTATTCTTCTCCGCCCTTCTTTTGCCCCCTTATTCTCCTTTCTTTTAAGTAGAGTTAGTGTAGAGTTAGTGTTTAGTGCATATTAGTTTAGTAATACAGGAAATGATCTCCGTTTATGAGAATTTCGCAATCATTTTCGCAAAAAAATTTATCGCGAAATCGAATATGGCGTATTCCGCTCAACACTATTCAGGAGATCTCAAAACTAGCAATAATTTAAGATTTAGAGGAACTTGAGTGGCATGCACTGGACACTAAGCTCAACCCCATTAAACACCTTTGGAATTAATTTGATAGACAATTGCAAGCCAGGTTTGCATCATCGATAACCAGACCTTACAAATTAATGAGCACAAATTCCTGTAGCACCCTCCTGCCAGGCTGCTATTTTTTTGGGGGAGGGGTTAGGCAAATATTGCTCTCCTGTAAACAGCAGTGATTGTTTTAAGCTGCTCTGGGCTCTGCAGAGCTGTATTGCCCACTCTGCTCATCAGGATCCCAGTCACTGCTGAGAGCAATTGCTCAGCCACAAAACCCTTTCATGGACCAAGATGGGTGAAACTGAAACCCTGCCTTGGGATTACACAGGGAGAGCCTGTCTGCTGGAATCATTTTGGTCTGATCCATATATATGTATATAAAATGCACTTTTTATCTATCAAAAAGTGTTTTCCAGCATTAAACCTCCGGCCAATCACAGCGCCGGAAGCCCACAAACCCGAAAATAACTCCGGGAGACATGTCGCTGGTCACATTGGTGTGCAGGGGCCGCTGCAACAGCTTTGGTCTAAGGTAAGTATTTCATAATGAGCTAGCATACGATGCATACTAGCTCATTATGTCTTTGTCCTGCAGGGTTTTTTTTTTTTCTGCGTTTTCAACCACTTTAAAGCACACAGTGACAAGCCGATATTCCTTCTCACCACCTGTCAAAAGTTCTCCAAAGAGCCATCCAAATGCTGATCACAACATGCTGAATGAGCCCTTATTTTTTTTAATTACTTTTAGTAATTAGTCCTATGCAGGTTTACAGCTGGCTGCCCACTGTGCATGCGCTAGTCGCGCTGTGCCCTGTGACTGGGTTCTGGGTAGGGATGGGGGGAAGGAGAACTTCTACTCGCATTGCCTAGGGTGGAGGAGGGTTGAAATTCCATATGATTTTGGAAAGAAATGACAGGGACATTTTCCCTTTTGTTTTGCAGAGTTTAACAAGCCTGGTTTCTATATTATCACACAAAGGAAAGCCTAGGCTGTTGCATAACATATTTCAGAAGATTTCCAAACCAGCAATAGTTGGATATCTGACCCGAATGCTCCATTATGCTCTTCATTGTTACTGTAGTAAGGGCATTGTGAAATTTAAAACAGAACTTTGCAGAGTCCCTAATATAATTTGTTAAATCTAAGTATGTCTATTGTAGCTGCCACGGCTGTTTGTGTTCACAACCATGGATTTCTAAGCCTTATATGTCTCCCTTCCTTTCTCACAATCTTAAGAAAATATTTTCAAGATCAGGAAAACATAGCTATCATTTCAGACACAATGATGGTTTCTGTCACAGGACTGCCACCTAGTGGCAAAAAAGAAATTGATATCTATCAAAAATATTTTAGTTTTAGCAATAGTTAGTTTGGGTCTCTGAAAATCATTCTTAAAAAAACATTTGGCTACATTCACACCACTGCATTTGGTTTCAGTGTGATATGTTTATACCCATTTCATTGCATGATGCACTTTGCTGCAAACTCATTGTAAGGGTCCTGGAAAAGCCCCCCTAAAGTGGATGTAAACCCGAAAAAAAATGTTTTCTTTGCTGTCACAATGTACAGTATAAGATGTCCTATCATCTGTGCCCAGTCTTGCCACACAGAGTTTATCCAGCTCTGAGCAATCCTCTTTTATTGTTCAATGAGATAAAACAGACTTACAGAGAAAAAAACGTAGTCCGTTCCGCCCCCTTGCTGTGAATGACAGGTTATTTACATATCTCATGCACTAGCCTGGAGAGGCATTATTTTTTTAAATTCCCACCCCCACTCCTTTTCCGAAGTCATGTGGTTACTTTTCAGGATTTTGACTGGATGTTAGTGATCATAGCAGAATTTAGTGTAAGGGGAGTGTAGAGGTGGGTGGGGAATCTACTGACATCACGACTCCACCCACAGAGCTCCAGACAACAGATCCACCCACAGAATCTGAAGTTTTTCAGTTCTTATAACAGACAGAGGGGAGACATTTGACAGGTAAGGATACATGCAGGAGGCATCTATATCCTTATAGATCAGCACTATGGCAGTAGTTTAGAAAGGATGAGAGTGGGTTTACATCCACTTTAATATTTACACTGCTTTGTTCTATTTGTAAAAACCTAAGTCTAGAATACCCCTTTAAGTTTAGCATTGCTTGCGCAGTTAATACGTTGAAATAAAAGCTTCTATAGATACTCATTCTCATTATCTTATTTAATATAAAGTTCAACTTTAAACCTGTGATTTGGCACATTGCTATTTGATTTGTCTCTTTGGATTACACTATTTTGCATTTGATCAGTGCTTCTTCCAAAGTTGTGTTGAATAAATGATCTATTCTACATAAAGGAATTTCAGTTGCCTATTTTAGCCAATAGGAATGGGCAGAATAGGATGCATTATTCCAAAACAGCTCAGGATAAAAAAAAGTTAACATTTAATTGGTCAGAAAAATGATGGATGATACTGGATTGGCTTTTCAGGCACCCTCTTTTTTTCTAATTTTAGGTAACAACATAGGTCATTATATTTTAACTGGATATGCTCTGGAAGTTTAAGGCTGGGTTCACACTGCCGTATGGAGCGGCACAACACAGGGATCCGATGCATACATGTTCTCTATTTCAGGTCCGATTTCAGTCCGAATTTTTGGCTGAATTCAGACCTAAAACGGACCAGAAGACGCACAGGACTCCTGTGCAGGGCTTTTTTTCTCAAAAAATAGGAGCAGAAGCTCCCTTCTTCCGAGTCACCTTTTGTGTCCACCCCTACCCACCATTCCTTGGTTTCACCCTATACCCACCTCTGAGCACCATTCCTTGGTTCTACCCATTACCCACCTTCGAGCATCATTCCTTGGTTTCACCCCCTACCCACCTTCGAGCACCATTCCTTGGTTCCAACTCCTACCCACCTCCGAGCACCATTCCTTGGTTCAACCCATTACCCACCTCTGAGCACCATTCTTTGGTTTCACCCCCTACCTGCCTTCCAGCACCATTCCTTGGTTCCACCCATTACCCACCTCTGAGCACCATTCCTTGGTTCCACCCCCTACCCACCTCTGAGCACCATTCCTTGGTTTCACCCCTACCCTCCTTTGAGCACCATTCCTTGGTTATACCCATTACCCACCTGTGAGCACCATTCCTTGGTTCCACCCCCTACCGACCTCTCAGCAATGGATACAGAACCAAGTATCAATTCATGGTGCTAAGTAATTTGTATGTAATTTGTTAATGATAGGAAGTAAAACAGATCCCCTGTTGCCAGCAACAATGGAGCACCTGAACAGCTAGAAACAATAGACCCCCTTCCTCAACAGTTGTCTACCAGCAACGATTGTCTCCTAGTAGCATAAGAACCCCCAGCAACAATAACCCCCCCCCCCCCCCTGTAAAAAGAGATCCCCTCAGGCAACAATAGATTCCCCAACAGCCAGCATCAATAGACCCTCCAATACACCCCAGCACTCCTTGCCATTACATATATTCAGAGCTGGAGGTGCCGGAACTGCGTTCCCCCGCGTTCCTGCTGAAAAAAAGCCCTGCTCCTGTGTAACTGGTTCCAGTGCCGCTGCGGAGATGTGTGAACCAGCTTAATTGAGAGCCAGTCATAATCTCCTGACATGCACATTGGATTCGCTTAAACCCACATCAAATTCGCAATAGTGTGAACCCAGCCTTAATCTAATTGGTTTCTGTAAGAAAATATCTGCTGTTTTGGATAAGAATGCAATAACACAAAAAGGCTCAGACAGGCTCATTTGTGGGGTGTTAAGTAAAAAAAAATCCTTGTTGCTTATAGAGACCAATTAGGACCCTTGTTCATTTGGTAAACCATGGACTGTATAAAAGACAGAGAAAGGTTGACTGCTTGCTACGGGCAACTAGAAACTATGACTATAACACACATCCAACATCAGCCCTTAATATTTCACCACAAGAGAGAAAATCTTCCTTAACGTAGAGGCCCTTGGGACTCGCTGTGAACTCGGTCATTATACGTCTATAACAAGTCTGCTGACCTCGGCGTGCTTCGCATTACGCATCTGTAAAACGGGGGAACCGCACACAAAACCAGATGTGCTTTTGAGTTTAACCTCCATAAGACTATAAATCACTTGTCACTTGTACTGTATGTGTTCTGGATTAATTCCATCTGTCAACTGGAAGGAAAAACTTTAATTATTGTAGATTCCCACTAATTCGGTGGACTAAGGCTGTGTGATATAAAATTCCAGGTTGGAATAACTGCAGGATAAATCGAAGCAGAGGGGGGAGATTTACAAAGACAGCCGCAGGGAAATCCAGTAGCAGCTTGAGATAAATTAATGCAAATTTACTATGAGCTTGAAGCTTTATTAATGAATTACTCTGCTAGAAAGCTGCCTATGTTCCCATTAGTAAGATCTCCAAGTTTTCTCTGTCCTGGTGACTTTGAGGGCATTGCCTAGATCTTGTTTGTTTCCCTTTGAGGGCATTGCCTAGATCTTGTTTGTTTCCCTTTGAGGGCATTGCCTAGATCTTCTTTGTTTCCCTTTGAGGGCATTGCCTAGATCTTCTTTGTTTCCCTTTGAGGGCATTGCCTAGATCTTCTTTGTTTCCCTTTGAGGGCATTGCCTAGATCTTCTTTGTTTCCCTTTGAGGGCATTGCCTAGATCTTCTTTGTTTCCCTTTGAGGACATTGCCTAGATCTTCTTTGTTTCCTTTTCTAGGGTCATTTCTCCCCATTATATAGCCAAATATATGTGGACCCCCTTCAAATATTGAGTTCAGGTGTTTTCAGTAAAGGGTAACCGTAATACTACAGCATACAAAGACATTTTAAAAAATTGTGTTGTTTAAGGAGCTGGAGGAAGGAGCCGTTTTGTTCCAGAATCACACAAAGCCAGATTCCTAAAAAAAAAAAGTTTGATGGAAGAACTTTAGTAGCCTGAGCCCTGACCTCAACCCTACTGAACACCTTTGGGATGAATTGGAATTTTGATTCCAAGCTAGTTCTATTCATCCAACCTCAGTACATGACCTCACAAAAGAATGGGCACACATTACTACAGACATACTTCAAAGTCTCTGTGCCTCTTTATGACTATAAGAGCTTCCAATCTTCCGGGAAGGCTTATCACAAGACTTTGAAGTATGTCTGTGGGAATGTGTGCCCATTCATTTGTGAGGTCAGGTACTGAGGTTGGATGAAAAGATGTAACTTGCAATCAGAATTCCAATTCATCCCAAAGGTGTTCAGTAGGGTTGAGGTTTCCTGGTAGCCTGGAGGCTTCACTGCCAGTTTCCCTTATTTGCAATGGTGGCGCCTGCACCCGAAGCTGATGGACGAATCAGCTTGGGGTGCCGACATCACGGGATCCCTGGACAGGTAAGTGTTCTTATATTAAAAGTCAGCAGCTACAGTGTATTTGTAGCTGCTGTGAAGGCGCGGGGAACGGTTGTCTTGAGCTCTCAGTGGGTCATTGAGAGGCTGGGGCAGGCATCATTCCAGGCAGCCGGTGGATCCAGACTTTATTTTTGTGATGATGCAGTGCCTGGACTGATTCCTGTGACTTCAGCAGAGAATGGACCTCAGTCCGCTTTCTGCTCAAAATGGGCTACAAGAGTGCAAAACATATTGCACTCCTGTGACCCATAGGAGAAGTCCAGTCAAACAAGCTCAGGCTGGACTTCTCCTTTAAGGCTCTTGTTTCCTCTTTGCTACTGTGGGCACTAGTCCTTATGTAAAGTACGGCTCTACATGCTGTATATGTAAAGGAAAAGAACATTTCTGGAGGTTCTTACCATTCCTTCAGGGCACAAGCAGCCAGAAATACAGGAGGATCTTGGGCATTCAAACTCATAGTTCTGGCAAGTTATGGTACATTCGGTTCCTCTTATGGTTGGATCATCCGGTGAGCAAACCACTTTCCTCATTGGAGGTCGGCACACCAAACTTCTTTTTACTGCAATTCACAAACAAATTAAAAATAGTTAAGTAGGGCGCTATTAGATATGAAATGAACAATTTAGTCTCCAAAATATTGCAAAAATAAGCCTCAAAGTGACACACAAGATTGTTTGTAAACCAGGAAATCTCATTGGCTTTGTGTCATAAAAAAAAGCCATGTGATCACCATGTCAGTGCTAACTAACAGCCAGGCAATTTACATTTATTTTTTTATTTTTTTTATTTTATTTTTTATTCAAAGCAGAGTACAAACTGGCCCACATGGACCCCGGTCAACATTGAAACATACATACATTGGCAGTAAGAAGGAGCAGGCAGTCATATACAAAAACCTTCAATAACGTTAACACGCTCCCGCCTCCCACCCCTTGTGTCTGGGACAGATGTGGCCTTATCTGGAGACCCCTGGGGGGTCAACCATGTCCCACTATAGTGGGCGTGCTCCTGAGCAACTAAAGTGTCGCCCCTGAGTACAGGGCAGGCCTACGTCAGGGTCTGCCGGGTCCAGCTTACTCCGCATTTTCCATTTTAAATCTAGAGCTAAAGAGAAAGGAGAGCTAGGAGGAGGGAGTGAAAGAGGGATAGAGTAGAGGGTGAAGATTGGGGGTTGGGGGGTAGGAGATGGCCGGGAACTGCTCCCGGACCGGAGGAGGGGGGCGGGGGGGTAAGGTGGGGGGGGGGTTGGGGACCTTGTTACTGGGGGGGGGGGGGTTGCGGGTGAGGGGTAGGGGAGGTGACGTCTCTGCCTGCGTCTGGGGCCTCGCCCCTAAGAATCCATCCCTCATCTGAGAACCTGAACGCGTTCCATAATTGCCAGGTCTCTGTGTAAGTCTCTTCCCTCTGCTGGCTAGTGAGGATCAGGTCCTCCATCCGACTGATATCGTCCACCTTTCTGAGCCATTGTGCTACAGAGGGTGGGTGTGGGGATTTCCAGCACAGAGGGATACAGGCTCTTGCCGCGTCCAAGAGGTGACGCACTACCGAGTTCCTATAGGACTTGGCTGGAATGGTCGCCGCATGTAGCAGGAAGAAGGCCGGTTCATTTTCTAGTACCCTGTCAGTAAATTTTTGAGTTATGCGTCGGACCTCCCCTCAAAAGCCTTGTAGTCTACTGTATGACCAGAATATATGGAGCAGTGATCCCCTCTCCTCCCGGCAGCGCCAACAACGATCTGATGTCTCTGGGAATAGTTTGTGAAGCAGCTCAGGGGTCCTGTACCATCGGGTGAGGATTTTGAAATTTGTCTCTTGTACCCTAGTGCTCAGGGAGGACTTATGAGTAAAGAGAAGTATGTGTCGAACCATGCTGCTGGTGAATTGGCAGTTAAGGTCCCTTTCCCATTTGGCAAAACAGGGGGGTACGTCTTCCTCTTTCGGTGTAATCAGGAGATTGTACGACACGGATAGCGCGTGGGGGAGTGGCCCGACCGTCGCACAAAGTTCTTCAAATGTCGTGGGCGGGGGGGGCGCACTGTCCGGCGGTGCCAAGCTGCGCAGGAAATGGCTAAGCTGTCGGGCCCTCATATAGTCCAGGCCAAAGGGGCCAGTGGGGTCCATGAGGTCCGCAGCGCTCTTCCATCTGTTCCCTGTACAGAAGTGCGATGCCTGAAATAATCCGGCTTCCCGCAGATCAAGGAATCTCCTGTCCCGTAGCCCAGGGGCAAACAGGGGGTGTCCTATCACCGGCCTCATGGCCGAGATATTCGACGAGAGACGGGAGTCAGTCAGCGATTGCGCGCAGATACGAGTGGTCGTACCTATGATGGGATGACGACGTAGCTCGGGGGGCAGTGAGGTTTGGCACCACGGGGTCCTGTGTAGCGGTATTGGACTCTGCGCTTGCTCAATTCGCGTCCATAGCTTGGTGTCTGTATGTCGGCACCAGTCTAGGAGCCTGTTAAGGTGGGTCGCCCGGTAGTACGTGCGGACATCCGGCATCGCAATGCCCCCATGTAATTTCGGGCGTGTGAGCAAACTCCAATTGAGTCGCGGGTGTTTCCATGCCCACAAGAACCGGGTAAGAGTGGACTGTGTCTGTTTAAAAAAGGTGCCCGGAATGGTCACCGGAAGGGCCTGCATCAGGTACAGAAATTTGGGCAAGATCGACATCTTTAAGATGTTGCAGCGGCCCAGCCACGAGTGCAGACCACTGCTCCACCGGTCCAGAAGTCTCTGCACCTCCTTTAGGAGGGGCGGGAAGTTTAGCTGGAACAGGCGGGGGAGTGCCACCAGTATGTGTGTACCCAGGTATTTCAGGGCAGTGTCTGTCCATTTTAAGTTAAAGCTGGTTTTAAGTTTTACTAGACGGGCTGGTGTGACCCCCACCCCCATGGCTTCCGATTTAGAGAAATTTATTTTTAAGTTGGAAAGTTGGCCGTATGTCTCAAATTCTTTCAGGAGGTTCTGCAGGGAGGAGAGGGGCTTTGTTAGCGTGAACAAGAGGTCATCTGCATATGCAGATATCTTATGTTGCGTCCCCCCCACCGACACCCCGGCGATCCTCGGG
This sequence comes from Rana kukunoris, assembly GCA_029574335.1. Lineage (NCBI taxonomy): Eukaryota > Metazoa > Chordata > Amphibia > Anura > Ranidae > Rana > Rana kukunoris. Next base: position 407,409,514 of record CM056051.1, read on the forward strand.
TTCCGGCGTACATGGCAAAGAAACGGTTCCAGGGTCAGGGCGAAGAGTAGGGGCGAGAGCGGGCACCCCTGCCGTGTCCCGTTAGAAATCGAAAATGGCTCAGACAACACTCCATTCGCCCATCGCAACATCTGAGATCCCAGGCCTATGTATTTCAGCGTCGCGAACAAGAACTCCTAGTTCACCCGGTCGAATGCCTTTTCGGCGTCCGTCCCTAATAGTACGCAGGGCATCTTGCTTCTGGTGGCCACATGCAATAGGTTAAGGACCTTGGTGGTGTTGTCCCTTGCCTCTCTGGCCGGTACAAATCCCACCTGATCCAAGTGAACTAGTTTAGGTATGTGTAGCTGTAATCTGGAGGCCAGGATCTTTGTAAATAGTTTCAGGTCTGTGTTGAGGAGAGATATCGGCCGATAACTCCCACATTGAGATGGGTCTTTGCCGTCTTTGGGTATTACCGAGATTTGTGCTTGAAGGGAAGCTTTATGGAATAGACGCCCGGTTTCTTGGGTATTGTAAAGCGTTACCATGTGTGGGCCAAGGGTGGGGAGAAGGGCTTTGTAATAATGCGTGGTCAGCCCGTCTGGACCAGGGGCTTTGCCCGGTTTCGAGCTTTTAAGTGCTATCTGCAGTTCAGCTAGGGTGATGGGCTCCTCCAGCTCCCGACGGGTCTCTTCCGACAGGACAGGCATACGTGACTGTTCAAGGTAGTCTAATGTGAGCTCCCCTTCTGGTGAAGGCGTCTGCAGATTGTACAGGGAGTTATAAAAGTCCCTGAATTCCTGCACTATCAGCCCGGGCAGCGTAACAGCCTGTCCTGCCGGAGAAACCACCTGGGGGATGTACGCCGCCTGGTGCTGCGACTGCAGGGACTGTGCCAGGAGCCGGCCGCATTTATTCCCCGACTCATACCCCTTCCTCCGACATACCTGCAACGCTGCCTTGGCCCTAAATTGTAAAATGTCAGTGATCTGTGTTCTGGTCACATCAAGCTCAATCCCCACCTGTCTCGTCGGAGATGCCTTGTGTGTGGACTCTAGTGTTTGCAGTTTGGCCAGTAGCTCGTTCAGTCGCGCGGTCCGCTCACGTTTCAGCCTGGCCCCTTGCTTAATAAGCACTCCCCTGATTACCGCCTTATGGGCCTCCCACACCAGGCCGGGATCACTATCCGCCGTCGTATTGGTCTTGAAGTAGAGGCCGATTTCAGAAATCACGTCTGCCAGCACTTCAGGGTTCTGGAGTAGGCTGTCATTAAGTCTCCATACCGGGTGTTGGGACGTCTGAGTGTCAGCTAGGGCATATGTCAACATGATCGGAGCATGGTCAGACCATGTGATCGACCCGTGTCTTTAATGGCGTGGAGTTGGCAGTGAGGGATTAGGAAGTAGTCAATACGCGAGTACGTCTGGTGGGGCTTGGAGAAAAAGGAGAAGTCTCGTTCTCCCGGGTGGAAAAGACGCCATGCGTCTATCAGTTGCGCCGCGCGCAGTGTTGCGTCAATGCATTTGCCTGCGTCACGAGTAAGTAACGACGAGCCCGAGGATGTGTCTTCCGTCGGGGATAGTGGTATGTTCAGGTCACCGCCCACCACGAGTTGCCCCTCCGAAAACCGCATCAGTTTCCCTATGCGTCGTTTAAGGAACATGTCCTGGTGGGAGTTGGGGGCATACAGATTCGCCAGGGTTATCTTTCTATCCCCCACCGTACCCTTCAAGAATAGGAATCGTCCCTCGCTTTCAGTCCGTATATCTATCAATTTCCAGGGGACCCTGGCTGAAATAAGGATACTGACACCTCTGGATTTGCTCTCCGTAAAAGCGGAGTGATAAGCCAGTGGGTAGCATCTGTTCTGAAGCAGGGGCATTTTAGGGTTTTTGAAGTGTGTCTCCTGCAGCATGACAATGTCCGCCCTTGCGCGGCGCATGTCATGGAGCAGCATCCACCTCTTTTCAGGTGTGTTTAGACCCTTTGCATTCAGTGAGAGGACTCGGAGAAGATCCATGTCTGCTCTGCGGGTGGGCACAGTCAGGGGGGCGGCGGGATGTGGGGGGGGGGGGTGAGTAGGTGAGGTAGGGGGCAATAGGTGGGGTAGGGAGGGGTAGGTGGGGGGTGGAGGGGTGGGTGGGGGGGGGAGAGGTCGAGAGGAGGTAGGGAGTTAGTTAGCGTAGGGAGGAGGAGAAGATTATAGAAAAGGAAAGGGAAAAGAAAGGAGGATACCACTAGAGCGTGTGCAGCCAAGCTAAGGTGCCTGAAAATGGCAGTGGTATTCACCGGGGCCTCAGAAAGTGGCCCCTGGATATGGAGCACCGTCCTACTTGGGGTGATGGGTGAACAGGGTCAAGGAACAATTCCCGGCCCTCCCCCACCCATCCTCGGCGAATGTGTATATATAAAACTAGGAACACATACCGGCAACATATATATTAATCAATCAGAAAGAAGGAAAGTACATTAGTTGTGCAAAAGTAAAAAGTAAAAGTGACAGCGGCAACTGCGCAAAAACCTCTTATAAACTCAAACATTTGGTAGCATTGGCATAAAGATGAAACAAAAAACATGTAACTTGGAAACCGGAGTAAAGTGCCTCAGAAAGTATGACCATCAATACCCCCCATGTCTCCCCTATTCATCTGGGAACCCCAAAACCTGGTAATTGCTCTCCCTCCGTCCCCCACCCACCGCAGCCAACCCCCAGCATCAGGGACTCCGGCAATTTACATTTTCAAACAGAGGTTAGCAATAATTGTTAAACAATGGCTGGTTTATTTTGAAGCTGAACTTCAGGCAGCTACTAAAGACAAAATAATGTATTCACTAATGCACCATTGGGCTCCATTCACACTTGTATGACTCCAAAGTTGCAAAGACTTCGATGCAACTTTGACACAACCTTGGATGGGTGCAACTTGGCTATGACTTTGGCTTTGACCAGTGATAACGGACAACTGTTGCACTGTATAACATTCAAGTACGACTTTCATGCACCTTTTGAGGGTTAACATTAAGGTCTAGAAGAAGTTAAAGACTCATACAGCTTGGCGTGTGAATTGACATCATCCCTGTATATATGACATCATCCCTGTATATATGACAATTATAAATACCTATAAATGTGATTTTTAAGGCAATCCAATTCAGAGGTGTTTATAATTTTCAACATTGAAGTCTATGGCCCTCAAGTTGCATGAAAGTTGGACCAAAGTAGTGGCAGTGGTGGTGCGTCCATATTGGGTGCAGGAACACCGCCCCCTCTCTCCTGCACCGTCACTAACAATACATAGATTCATGCATTGCATGAATCTGTGTATTGTCGCCGCCCGCTATTCAGGTGGCCGGGGCCCCTGTTGAGCGCCGGCCATCTGAATAACAGAGGTGGGTGTGTTTTGGGTGTGCGCTCCCTGGTTAACACTGACACGCGTCTCAGCCAATCAGGTTCACCGGGTCTGGTTACCGGTTACCTGATTGGCTGAAGCGACATCGAGGGCGGGAGAAGACATAGAGGGATCGTGGAGGAGGATGGTAAGGAAAGGTAAGTGTGGGGTGGGGGGGTCAATCTGGCGGGTTTTTTTGGGCAATCTGGCGGCATTTTATTGGGCAATCTGGTGGCAATTTTCAGGCGGAAACTGGCAGCAATTGATTGGCACAGTAGCGACAATTGATGGCCACAGTGGTGACAATGGATGGGCACAGTGACGACAATTGATGGGCACAGTGGTGACAATTGATGGCACAGTGGCTGCGTTTGATGGCACAGTGGCGACAGTTGATGGCACAGGGTCTGCGTTTGATGGCACAGTGGCTGCGTTTGATGGCACAGTGGCAACACTTAATGGCACAGTGGCTGCGTTTGATGACACAGTGGCGACAAATAATGGCACGGTGGCGACAATTGATGGCACAGTGGCTGTGTTTGATAGCACAGTGGCAACAATTGATGGCACAGTGGCTGCGTGTGATGGCACAACATACTAATAGAAGGAGAGAGTAGAACGACAGAGAGATGAACTCATCACTGTGATGTGATTATCTGTTGGCCAGTTACAGTCACTGTACAGTCGCAGGCTGGGGAAAGGACAAGACCTGCAAATGTTCCTAAGGTAAAGAAGAGAAAAATCAGGTCTCCTACCCTGCTGTGCTGTGTGGCAGAGCTGTGTAAAACTCTGATGGAAAGAAATACAAATCCTTTGGCAGCAAAAACAGCTCCTTTAGGCTGGGCTCACACTTGATTCGGATGCGGCTGACAGCAGGGGCCCGGTGCATTTCAGGGACAAATCAGGCCCGCATTTTTGGCTGAATTTGGACCTGATAGGGACCAGAGGATGGACAGAACTCCTGTGCAATGCGCTCAGCAACAGCGCCAGAGATGTGTAAACCAGCTCCATTGAGAGCCGGTCACCGTCTCCTGTCATGCGAATTGGATGCAAGGAACCCTGCTTCCAATTCGCATAGGTATGAACCCAGCCTTACATATATTTCAGCTTTAAAATTAGACCTTTCCTTTCAAGCGAAAAAGGTCCTATAAACCTTGATATACAGTATGTATATAATCCTCTCTAGCAGTGCTTCATCATTCAGACCACACACTTGTTAACCTTCAACGTGGGCCATGTGATATAATACATTGTTTTATTTCCGCGTTCTTGGATAGAAATTAAGTCTTTCCACCCACGGGGACTGGGTGTCATGCGGATGTTCTGTCAGTCAGCAAACACGGTAATAAAATGGAGCTGTATAATTCTAGAACACTATGAACTGGTGAACGCAGCCATACGCCCTGGATGTTCTGCTCTTTAGCGGCGTACCATGACAATTCAGAAACAATTCCTAGTGTGCTTGTTAAACTTATGAAATCATTACAGTCAGGGATAGATTTCAATTCAGTGTCCCCTTTGGCCATTTTTTTTACAGTCGCTGACCTAGCCATCTTCTATAGCCATAAATCTATGTGTCTCCATATTTTTATGCCTCATATAACATGAACTCAGCTTAAAACTAAATGTCAGACTATTATTGCCTTGTTGATTCAGGCTTACATGAGTAAGAAACCTAATAAGGCCTAGAATGGTCTGGATCCCCCCAATTCCAGGATGACGGCCCCCTAAAAGGTAATAGAATTTTTGCAGATGACCGTATGGATTTATGAAGGAAGTCCAGTCATGAGAGAGATATTATGGAGGTTAGACTGCCATTACTAATCCTCTGAACATGCCAGTTGATTGGCAGTTATGGTCTCTTTCTCTCTTGTTTCCGTAGTTTCAAAGTCGTTGACCCCAAAGGTGTATGCAAAAAAAGTCAGAGCAAAGTCATAGGTCAGGTAGGTAGCAGTTGCAGATGGTGAGGTCAGCCTGGAAGTCTTCCTCAGTACGATCGGATCACCATTTGCAGATAATGAGGTCGGCCTGGAAGTCTTCCTCAGTACAAGTTACTATTAACTTAAAGGGGTTGTAAAGGTTTGTTTTTTTTATTTTCTAAATAGGTTCCTTTAAGCTAATGCATTGTTGGTTCATATACCTTTTCATTCGATTTCCCTTCTAAATGTTTTTTTTTTCCTTGTCTGAATGTCTCACTTCCTGTTCCTCCTCAGCTGTTCTGGTAACCCATGAATAAGTCGCGTGCCCGTGACGTAACGCGTAGGGAGGAGCCCACGATCGAATCCGAGTCCATCGGATCGAATTGAGGAGACTGCACACTGAGTTGCGTTTCATGCTTTTACAAAGCGGGAATTCGTGAGTGCATTTGCTGATGGATTGGATTGTATTATCCGACTGTTTTTGATGTCTGTGCAATGAGGTTTTTTCTCTTTCCTTTCATATTCATCTGTCTATGAGTGTCTGGTCATCGGATTACAGCGCTGAAGTGCTGAGATCTACATTCATAGTGAAGGAAGGCATCGTATGTTTTTTCCTGTTTGGAACTCTTTCTGCTTTTCACTGTGCACTTGATTAAGGACTTATCACTTATATTATCATCACAGTTATGGAGATTGGTTCTCCTTGATTTATTTGTATGTTTTACACCTTTAAGTTAACATTAGCGCATCCACATTATATACATAATTTTCACTGTTTCTTGGATTGGTAACACTCGGATAGCAGCTGTGTTATTTAGTTGTTTATTAGCTGTTCCTGGGATTATTAATTTAATTAGCGCTGTAGTTCATTCTCACATATAATTTTCAAGTCTTGCCACAGATTCTCAATTCTATTTAGGTCTGAGCTTTGACTGGGCCATTCTAACATATGAATATGCTTTGATCTAAACCATTCCATTGTAGGTCTGGTTGTATGTTTAGGGTCGTTGTCCTGCTGGAAGGTGAACCTCCGCCTCAGTCTCAAGTCTTTTGCAGACTCTAAAGCCGTGTACACACGATCGTGTTGTCCAATGAAAAAAGACAGATGACTGTTTTCATCGGACAAACTGATCGTGTGTGGGCCCTATCTGTCTTTTTTCCATCGGTGTAAAAAAATAGAACATGTTTTAAATTTTTCCTATGGATAAAAAACCGATAGGAAATTCCGATCATCTGTATGGACCCATCGGAGAAAAATCCACGCATGCTCAGAATCAAGTCGACGCATGCTCGGAAGCATTGAACTTCATTTTTTTGGCTTGTCGTAGTGTTTTACGTCACCGCGTTTTGGCACGGTCGAAATTTAGTCTGATAGTGTGTATGCAAAACTGATGAAAGTCAGCTTCATCGGATATCCAGCGAAATAATCTATCGGATTTTATTCCATCAGAAAACTGTGGGGAGCTGTACTGGTGCTACTAGTGTGGGGGAGATCTGTATTTAGGGGGAGCTGTACTGCTGGGGGTTGGGGATCTCTACTGGGGGAAGCTGTAATGGTGGGAGTGGAATGTAGATTTGTACTGAGGGAGCTGTACTAGTGGGAGGGGTGTCTATACTGTGAGAAGTTGCAGTGACAGGGACTATGGATCACTGTACTGGGGGAGGGACAGTACTAGAGGAAGATCTATATAGGGGATCTGTACTGGATGGAGATCTGTACTGGGGGGCGATGTGTAATAAGTGGAGATTGATCTCTACTGTGGGGGAAGATCTCTACTGAGGAGAGCTGTACAAAAAAGGGGGGGTGGATCTATACTGGGGGATGATCTGTAGTGTAAGGTCCCTTTCACACTTGTACGACTTCAAAGTCGCGCGATTTTACCGCGATTTCACGGCAGCGATTTTACCGCGATTTTGCCGCGATTTCAATGAATGCCTGTGTAAGTGGCATCAAAATCGCACCAGTAGTGCAAGGACTACTTTGAAGTCGGCACTACTTAAAGTCGTGCCAGTATGAATGGTGTTCATTGAAAATAATGGAGAATGACTTGTCATACGATTTTGCAGTCCAAAATCGTGGGACAAGTCGTATAAGTGTGAAAGGGGACTAAAGGGGAAATCTGTACTTGGTTGTGGCAGAGAACAGTGGACCCATTTTAACCAGCAGCTCATTCAGGGGTAGTGCTACACAGCATTACACACTTTGGGCCAGATTCTCATATATTTTCGGCGGCGTAGCGTAAGCCATTTACACTACGCCGCCGCTGCGTACTAGAGCAAGTGCTTTATTCTCAAAGCACTTGCTCCGTAGTTTTCGCCGGCATCTCGTAAATCGCCAAGCGTAAACCCGCGCAATTCAAATGGGGCGGCTTGTATTTAAATTAAGCGCGCCCCCGCGTCGAACGAACTGCGCATGCGCCGGCCGGGGAAAAAGCCCAGTGCGCATGCTCCAGCTCACGTCGGGAAGCGTCATTGAAAACGACGTCAAAACGACGTGAGCGTCATTTACGCAAGTCCCTATTCGCGAACGAGTTAGTAAAACGACGTAAGCGACGGAAAAAGCCGACGCTGACCCGACGCCATACTTAACATGGCATCCGACGGGACCCGACGGCATCCGACGGTAGTTCGTAAGGTTACTCCACATAGAAGCTGGGGTAACCTTACGCGGACAAAAACGACGTACGCGACGACGGGGCGGCGTAAAAGCGATCGGGAATCGGCGTACTACCTCATTTGCATATGCAAATGCGAAAACAACGTAAAGGCCACCTAGTGGCCGGAGTTGTCATTACAACTACGATCCGCAAGTGTAATGGTTTTACACTTGTCGGATGTAGAAGCGTATCTATGCAAAAGTGATGCTAAGCATCACTCGCATAGATACGAGGACAAAAAAAAGGCGATACAACGGGGTATCTGAGATACTCCGTCGTAACGCCTCTGAGAATCTGGCCCTTTGTCTGTCTGAGAGAGAGCTCCTTGGTGGAGATGGGAACTCCTGGCCAGAACATTCTCTGGAATTCCGAGATTTTAGAGCACAAATGATGTCACAAGATCATTTTAAGTAATGGGGTTATATTTATATGGTGGTAAGGCATTACCGTGTCCATACTATTGCTCTTTACAAATATGTATTTGGGACGCTGAGGCATGTGGATTGTAATACAAATTAAACTAAACATTAGAAGCTTGCATATGTTGTATGAAGGCACTTCAATAATGTATTTAGATGAGTGGTTGGAACTCCACTTCAAAGATAACCTATAGCACAGTTCCAGTGTTTCCTGGAAAGCATTACCAATTCATTCATCAAACTACTGCCTTTGGTTGCTGTGTAATCTATATAGTCACGGGATGGTAAATATTGTTCCAGTGACTTATGATTGTTTACAGTGATAGCACTCAGGATCGATTTTCATCAGTTTACACAATACTTACCTCTGGCAGATTGGCTAAAATATGCATCTGCATAATAGGAGCCGGGGATGTCAGTAGCAATGCAATGCATCAATCCATCTTCACAGTAACTGAAAGAGGCAATGATAATTAAAATTACTACATTACCAGCAATGAGCTTTGTGCAACATGCAGGAACCAATCAGAAGTCATTATCCTGACTGTCTCAGGGTTCAGAGGATTGAAACTGAACTGTTTTGAATTGTGCAGAGCATTGTTCTTTATCTTGCATGGCAAACACTCAGTGCACTGGGTCTGTTTCTGAAGAGTATGATCATGTTAGTTAAATAGGGGGAAGCCTGGGGGTAGCAACCCCAGAAAGAAAAGAAAAGAGAAAATGTTTTATTAGTATTTACGGTAAATTACTTTGCTGCCACTGGGTGGTGCAGTTCTATCACTGTCTGCACATCACATGAACTATCTTCTTACTTAGGAATAATATACAGATATATACTAATGGTGTATTTTTTAAATTGCTTTGGATTTATGTCATGTAAATATCTCGGATGTATCCATTACATCATAGCTCCCAACTGTCACTGACTTCAAGGGATTGTCCCTGATTTGGAACCAAGTCCCTCTTTCTTCCTCATTTGTACCTCATTTTGTCTGATCTATATAGATGTATATAAAATGTACTTTTTATCTTTCATAAAAGTGTTTCCCAGTGCTAAACCTTTCATCCAAACTCAAAATTGCTGAGGAATAGTAGTGATATTAACTTGGTTTAACCAATTTTTATTTTATTTTTATAATTCTCCTTTAAGGGGGCGTGGCAAGGAGGTGTGTCCTATGCCTCCATACTTTTGCTAATAGGTGTCCTTCATTTCCATATCAAAAAGTTGGGAGGTATGCATTACATACCACATGGAATGGTGATTTGAGAATACGTCTTCCGGCTGGAATAACTCTCCATCGTAGTGGCACTCGCAGTCAGATTTAGGTACACATTCTCCAAATTCGGTGGCATAGAGACCAGCAGGGCAGTAACATCCTTCCATACAGAACTCTCTGCAGTTAGTGTCAGGGTGGGACAGGGACCGACAGGTCTTATTGCATGGACTTCCACATTCCTGGTAGACCTTTCCCTCGGGGCACACAATAGCTGTGGAAACAGGGAATCACATTATTGTCCACTCTCTGAAAAGACACGAGCAACCTAAATCTGTTGCCTCTAACAACCAATGCGTTCCAAGGTTGCTCGGGCAGATTAAACAAAATGGAAAGGACTGTTTGCTAAAGCCAGCCATACATTAATTCAAAAACTTTGACTAGGTGCATGCTGTAAAGATGTAATCCTAAAGTGGATGTCAACCCAATTCATGAAATTTGTGCTGGGCACATATATCTGCAGTATTTTTTTATCTCTCTTCAAAGAGCTAAGTCCCATAGCTCTCTCCTGACCCGTTCCTCTGTTATCAGTCTGATAACTCCTGGCAAATTCTCTGACACATCAGATAAAAACAGCCTTAAATTTCTGCCAGTGGAGGTTGCTAAAATAGATTAGCAGAGAGCTGGCCCTGTTACAAAACACCTCTGAGGCCGCGTACACACGATCGAATTTGTCCGCTGAAAACGGTCCGATGGACCGTTTCAGCAGACAAATCCGATCGTGTGTACGCGGCCTCAGAGGTGTTTTGTAACAGGGCCAGCTCTCTGCTAATCTATTTTAGCAACCTCCACTGGCAGAAATTTAAGGCTGTTTTTATCTGATGTGTCAGAGAATTTGCCAGGAGTTATCAGACTGATAACAGAGGAACGGGTCATTTAGATTTGTCAAAATCTAAATGAACACGCTGAAGTTAGAAGCTTACTGGCTACCATGCACAGTTGCATCAGATTCTGAGTGCTCCAGTTTTGGTAAATTCCCCCTTAGTGACTTATAGCAACCAATTAGAAGCCATCAATTCCATTCCATCCAACATATGCAAACTCCAGATTACCCATCATCTCTGCCATACTCTGTCTCAGGAAGCTGATATTTTGAATCATTTGCCAATTGGCTACGGCACATTGGTTCAGGGAATGAAATTAGGACAGCCTAATTGTAATGGGAACAGCGGTGTTGCTTGTTGTGGAGGACTGACATTCTCGGGGCTCTCAAAACAAGGGCCTTTTCTTTATACAACGGAGTGTCTCTTTCTAAGGCTGAACATTGAGAGTGACAGAATGTGAGATCCTCATTGCATCATCGGAGCTCCAAGACCGGCTAGGGCACTTATGCAGCAAAGCTTTATTTCCTTTTCATCCCCTCTCCACAGAAATCAGAATGATCAGTGTCCAGTTACAAATTGAAACACTTGTTATTACCTTGTAGTTAACCCCTACTAGGCTCAATAATTGCCCAAGTCATCCCAAGAGAATTGAATCCTTGCTATAACTAGACATTATTTTAGACATCCTTATAAAGTGTATCTCTATGTAGGGAAAAGGTTAAGGCATCTTTCCATTTTTATTGCCATTATTTTCCCATTTTGAAGATCCTAACTTATTTTCTGCCCCAGTGAGAGTGTAGTCACCAGGGCAGGAAGAGAGGTGAAGTCTGTATAGCAGAGGCACAATGGCAAGTTGAAAAAAGACTTGATACAAAAAAATAAAAAATAATGGAATGACTGTATTTAAAAGGATGCAAAGTATAAGCGGACCTTAATTAAAGCATTAAAAGTTCAGTCAAATCAGCTGAATGCATCAAAACAGCAGCTACGGAATATTAAGTAATTCCCTTTGCCTATGCCTATTTTAGGCAAGTATATGCACCAGTTTTGGTACCAGTGTCGACACATACTTCAGACAGTCAAGGAATATGCAGCTTTGGCTACGCCATATTTATTAAAAACCAATGCCAATTCCCAGATTATGAAATTGGCCATAATTAAGACCAGCTCTAAGCTGGTGTACAGAGACGTCTGTGCTTGGAGTGAGGCATGCCTGTGCTGCGAAGTTGTCATAAATGTGACAGCTTCTCTGACAGGGGTCTATCCCCAGGCCCATTCAGGTGCCCGCTGGGAGATTCCCTGGCCCAAAGCTGAATGTAAACCATAGGTTTACTGGTGATGTCATTATTGAAATATGGCAATGCCATATGCTGAGCACCATGTGCCTGTCTGTGTGATGGGTGCAGTGTCCACACTGAGGAAGGAGTGTGTAGTATGAAATGTTAGCCACTGCCCCCACCTATAACCGGCCTTTGCAGCTAGGAGCAGTGGAGGGCAACATATGTCAAAAAAAGGCCAAGGAAAAATCCAAGCTCTACTTACCCAACCAACAAAATTTACCTGTCTAACATAGGGTGACCACTGACCAGACATCCCCAGTTTCCGGGGACAGTGCCCATATTGAAGACACTGTCCCCGGACTAAGTCTGTCCCCGGATTGGATTTAAACAGGGGCTGGGGCAATTTCAAAGACAGTCAGTGCAGAATAACCACTTAAGACCCGGACCAATACGCTGGCAAATGACCCAAGGGGTTTTTGCGATTCGGCACTGCGTCGCTTTAACAGACAATTGCGCGGTCGTGCGACGTGGCTCCCAAACAAAATTTGCGTCCTTTTTTTCCCACAAATAGAGCTTTCTTTTGGTGGTATTTGATCACCTCTGCGGTTTTTATTTTTTGCGCTATAAACAAAAATAGAGCGACAATTTAAAAAAAAATGCAATATTTTTTACTTTTTGCTATAATAAATATCCCCCAAAAATATATAAAAAAACATTTTTTTTCCTCAGTTTAGGCCGATACGTATTCTTCTACATATTTTTGGTAAAAAAAATCGCAATAAGCGTTTATCGGTTGGTTTTCGCAAAATTTATAGCGTTTACAAAATAAGGGATAGTTTTATTGCATTTTTATTAATTATTTTTTTTTTTACTACTAATAGCGGCGATCAGCGATTTTTTTCGTGACTGCGACAATATGGCGGACACTTCGGACAATTTTTACACATTTTTGGGACAATTGTCATTTTCACAGCAAAAAATGCATTTAAATTGCATTGTTTACTGTGGAAATGACAGTTGCAGTTTGGGAGTTAACCACAGGTGGCGCTGTAGGGAATGTGTACCTAATGTGTGTGTTTACTACTGTAGGGGGGTGTGGCTGTAGGTGTGACGTCATCGATCGCGTCCCCCTATTACAGGGATGACGCGATCGATGCTCCGGCCACAGAGAAGCACGGGGAAGCCGTGTGTACACACGGCTCTCCCCGTTCTTCCGCTCCAGGGACGGATCGCCGCACTGCAGCGGCGATCGGGTCCGCGAATCCCGCGGTCCCGGTCCTGGAGCTTCGGACCGGGTCGCGGGCGCGCGCCCGCGGGCGCGCGCCCGCGACCCACGGCTGGGTACTAAAACCAACGTATATATACGTTGATGTGCCCAGCCGTGCCATTCTGCCGACGTAAATCTGCAGGAGGCGGTCCTTAAGTGGATAAGATAAAAATCTGAATTATACACCCCCGCTCCTACTAGTCTAGGGTGTTGTATTTTTTTCCATTATCTGTGCCCATTTCTGATAATTATGTGCTGGTCTTAGCGGAGGGAATATTTCTTCATTTTCAGGGTGCATGCCCATTCAGCTCTCCTCTCATGTTCTTCTGCCTTGGCTCAAGTCCTGGCCAGCCTCCTTGCAACGGCGATGGGCAGGGAGTCGCTGATTCCCACCATTACTAGTAATAAAAAAATATATGTCCCCAGATTTCATTTAAAAAATCTGGTCACCTTAGTTTAACAGTATGCATAAAAACAGGGGTTTAGTCTGCACACATTTGCAAGTGGCCCTGGCAAGGCACCCTGTTACCCAGTAAATAGTTTTAAAAAATCACATACTAACATTTATAGGCAAACTTACGGCAAAATTCAGGTGTTCTCCATTCTATAAGTACACCTTTCCTTGAACAGGCAGAGGCATAGCTTGAGAAGGCAGAGCAGAGGCATTCTTTTCCATTGGAGCAAGCACAGACATCGTATCGGCAGTTCTTCAGGTATGGAAGGGGGTTGACCTCATGGTGACATGGCTGGAAGATGGAGTCCAACAGAGCGGAGCAAGATTCTTCTGCAAATCTGGCTGCAGAGAGCATAAAAGAAATGCTTTATATCATTATGGCCACATTATCAATAATAAAAAAATAAATACAAATTTGGACAGTTTGTGAAGATTTACACATACACATTTGTAGAAGCGATGAGTCAACCAATGTACTTTGATTTACGGTCTAGTTTGAATCAGGCCAGTTCGTAAAAGTAAAATTAACTAAATCATGAGCCAATCGGCAAGAACCAATCGTCACCCCCTTTTTTTCGTTTTTTTTTTTACAAACTGTAAGCAAAAAAAAGAATTTCTTTAACCTGGAGCACCAAAGTTTTTTTTGAGAAACCACATTTTTTTCTTTATGCCCTACCGTTCATAAATATAACTTGATGCTCATACAAACACTTTACTTATCCCTCATTATAACTGGAAATGAATGAGAGAGGTCCATTTGAGGATCATAATAATTTTGACACATAATAGTAAAAGTATTAGGCTCCTTTCACACTAGGCAAACTCCGTCGCTACAGAGTCCAGCTGCTCCCGCTCGCTCAGCGGGAGATCAGTCCGTTGATCTCCGCTGAGCTGGCGGATTACAAACCCCTCTCTGCTCACTGAGCGGGGAGGGGCTTGTCGGGCTCGCAGAGCTTTTTTTTTCTCAGAGAAGTTGGAACTCATCTCTTCCTAGTCACCCTTTGTCTCTGCCCCCTACCCACCTTTGAGCATTGTTTCTTGGTTCAACCCCCTACTCACTTCCCAAAACCGCCACTTTTAGCGAATACAGAATCAAGTGTCCTTTTGTAATGCTAAGTATTTTGTATGGAATGTGTTAATGATAACAAGAAAAGCAGTAAAAATAGATCCCCTGCAGCTAGCAACCCCCCCCCTCCCCCCAGCAACAATATACTCCCAACAGCCAGCATCAACAGACCATCCAGCAGCCAGCAACAATAGAACCCTCCCTCAACTGAAGATCCCTTCCAGCAATGATAACTTAAGACTTAGCCCCAGTGAAAATAGATCCACATCAGCAACAATAGATCTCCCTAGCACCAATAGATTCCCAACAGCCAGCTTCAATAGACCCTTCAGAAGCCAACAATAGAACCCTCCCTCAACTGTAGATCCCTTCCAGCAATGATTGACCCCCCTCGTGTAACTTAAGACCTACTCCTAGCAACAATGGACCCCCTGCCCACAAAAATGTATCCCCTCTAATAACAATAGATTCCCAAGCAGCCAGCATCAATAGACCCTCCAGCACACTCAAGCACCCCTTGCCATTACATGCATTCAGTGCTGGAGGTGTTCCTCCACATTCCCACAAAAAAAAATAACCCTAATTAGAAGTTTGTTTTGGCCCTCTGTGACCATTACCTCTTTTGGGGTTCAAAATGCAAGGGTCTGTGTCTTGTTTCACCAAATCTACACAGTCACCGCTAAGCTTCCAAGAATTTCCAAAGTCCTCCACACTGGCCTCAACAAGCCCATTTGGTGGAAGAAAGTCATCTCGCTGATTTCCATTATAGTTTCCACAAAGACCACTGGTGGATTCTGAGTAGACTGGAGACAACTGAAAATGGAGACAGCAATAAAAAACAAAAATAAAGCTCAGGCAGTACATTCTAGTCATCTTGCATGAAGAGATATAATACAACAGTGGCCAAAAGTTTTGAGAATTACACAAATCTTAATTTTCACAAAGTCTGCTTCTTCAGTGTTATCTTTTTGTCAGATGTAACATAAGACTTTTATTGACAATTACATTATGTTTATGCAAAGAGTCGATATTTGTGGTTTTTCAAGACCTCTGCAATTCGCTGTGGCATGCTGTCAATCAAATTCTGGGTCACATCCGGACAGATGGCTGCCCATTCTAGCATAATCAATGCTTGGAGTTTGTCAGAATTTGTGGGTTTCTTTTGTTCACCCTCCTCTTGAGGATTGACCACAGGTGCTCAATAGCCTAAAACCTAAAACATCCTAAAACATCTCCACAATAACAGCTGGTGGGAAAGGAGAGGAGGGAAGCCGGAGGCGCTGTGGGATGAAAAGGGGGGGCAGTAGGGGGAATCTGTGCTGCACAGGGTGATTTGGGTGTGCCTGGGTACACCTGGCACACCCTGTGCGCACACCTAGGATTAAGGTCTGAGGAGTTTCCTGGCCATGGACCAATATGTTGATGTTTTGTTCCCCAAGCCACTCACTTATCATTTTGCCTTATGGCAAGGTGCTCCATCATGCTGGAAAATGCATGGTTCCTCACTAAAGTGTTCTTGGATGGTTGGGAGAAGTTGCTCTTGGTGGAAGTTTTTGTACCATTGTTTATTCATGTTGTGAGTGAGTCCACTCCCTTGACTGGTAAGCAACCCCACACATGAATGATCTCAGGATTCTTTGCACAGGACACAGGACTGATGGTAGCGCTCACCTTTTCTTCTCGGGACAAGGTTTTTTCCAGATGCCCAAAAAAATTTGGAAAAGAGATTCATCTGAAAAATGACTTTACCTCAGCCCCAAGCAGTCCAATCCGTGTACCTTTTGCAGACTATCAGTCTGTCCCTGATGTTTTTCCTGGAGAGAATTAGCTTTTTTGCTGCCCTTCATGACACCAGACCATCCTCCAAAATGTTTCACCTCACGTGCGTGCAGATGCACTTACACCTGCCTGCTATTCCTGAGCAAGCTCTGCACTGGTGGTGCCCCAAATCCGCAGCTTAATCAACTGTAGGAGACAGTCCTGGCGCTTGCTGGACTTTCTTGGGCGCCCTGAAGCTTTCTTCACAGCAATTAAACCTCTCTCCTTGAAGTTCTTGATGATATGATAAATGTTTGATTTAAGTGCAACCTTAGTAGCAGCAATATCCTTGACTGTGAGACCCTTTATGGCAAAGCAATGATGACTGCACATGTTCCCTTGCATGTAACCATGGTTAACAGAGAAAGAACAATGATTTCAAGCACCACCCTCCTTTTAAAGCTTCCAGTCTATTATTCTAACTTAACCACTTAAGGACCCCCGCACGCACATATACGGCCACAGAATGGCACGTACAGGCACAAGGGCGTAAATTTATGTCCCCGTCTGAGTGCGGTTCGGGGGTCCCATCGGGACCCCCTCCGCGGCGTGCGGGGTCCCCCTACCTCTGGGAGCGATCCGGGATCTGCGGGCGGATGTCCGTGATATCCGCCCCCCCCGCGATCGCTCCCAGCCAATGGGAGCGCGCTCCCAGCCTGTCACTTCCTCCTCCTGTGTTTACACAGGAAGGAGGAAATGATGTATTCTCTCATCGCAGCGCTGTTTCCCAGCGCTGCTGATGAGAGAAGACATCACAAGTAAGTGTGCACCAACACAACACTGACACACACTCACATAGGCATATTAACCCCTTGTGATCGCCCCCCCCCCCACCCCCCTGTCACAGTGTCACTGAATGCAGTGATTTAATCACTGCATTTAGTGTCAGTGTGACAGGCAGTGTAAAAAACAGTTAGTGTTAGGTTCAGGATAGCCCCCCCACCCCCCCTAATAAAGTTTTAACCCCCTGATCACCGCCCTAGTTAACCCTTTCACTCCCTATTGCCAGCGTCACTAAGCGATCATTTTTCTGATCGCTGTATTAGTGCCGCTGTTCCCGCTAGGTAGCTATTTTTTTTTATTGCGATTTTTTTTTTTACTAAAGACATGTGGCTAAATAAATTTTGGCCTAAATGTTTGACTAAAATTTAGTTTATTTGATTTTTTTTTTTTAACAAAAAGTAAAAAATAGTGTTTTTTTTTCAAAAATGTCGCTCTATTTTTGTATATAGCGCAAAAAATAAAAATCGCAGAGGTGATCAAATACCACCAAAAGAAAGCTCTATTTGTGGGAAGAAAATGACGCAAATTTTGTTTGGGAGCCACGTCGCACGACCGCGCAATTGTCTGTTAAAGCGACGCAGTGCCGAATCGCAAAAACACCTTGGGTCATTTACCAGCGTATTGGTCCGGGTCTTAAGTGGTTAATAAGCATTACAGAGTGATTTCCAGCCTTGTCCTTGTCAACACTGAAACATGTGTTAATGAGAGAATCACCAACATGATGTCAGCTGTTTTTTTTGTGGCAGGGTTAAAATGCAATGGAAATGTTTTTTATTTTTTTTTTTTTTGGGGGGGGGGGGGTAAGTTAATTTTCATGGCAAACAGGGGCTTTGCAATTAATTGCAATTTATCTGATCACTTTTCATAACATTCTGGAGTATATGAAAATTGCCATCATAAAAACTAAGGCATAAAACTTAAATGTAAAATTAAAAATGAATATTTGTGACATTCTCAAAACTTTTGGCCACGGCTGTATGGGGGATTTTTTATGTATAAGAGATTCCTAATTTGGAGATTACTACGTATTTCAGGATAGTGGGTGAAGCCATGCAAAGCATTCCTTTTCACCCCATTTACTAACTGTACCCTCAGAACCTCTTGTGTATCGCAAAGATACAACCTAATATTATAGAGATAAGTACATATTAATGGTGGGACATGTTGCTTCCTTTAGTCCAGTGGTCTTCAAACTGCGGCCCAAGGGCCGGATGTGGCACTTTGCTTGCCTTTATCCGGCCCTTTCGAGCACTATCCCTCCCAATGATACGAGACACTATTCTGCCATCTGACACCGACAATGGAGCACCGTTTCTCCCACTGACACCACTAATGGGGCACTATTCCTCCCTATGATACCAGCAATGGGGCACTATTCCTCCCCCTAATACCAGACGTTAACTCCCACTGATGCCAGGAAAATTTTCACTCCCGCTGGCAAAAGTCCAGCCCTCCAAGAGTCTGAAGGACAATATACCGCCCCTTTGTTTAGAATGTTTGGAGACCCCTGCTTTAGTCCCTCCTCACCATTACGTTTTGGGTTATATGTTAGGTCCCTAAAAAAAAATGTGTTACCACAAGAAAGAGAGAACCTGATTGGTTGTTAGGCACTGCATCTAACGCGTTTTATTTCAACACTGTGATAAACCCATATTTTCAGGTAAGGTCATCAATGATTGCGTAATGTTCAAAGAATGCATTTCACCTTGAGCAGTAATTTTCCATGGCCATCCCAATCAATCTGGAGGTCATCGCGGTAGGAGAGCTGTATTGATGTCAGTGTTGTGGTCTGGATGCGGAGGGAACCTGTTAAAAGTCAACAGAGATTAGTCTGTACTTATCTGTAGCCTTTTACTGACTCAACAGGCTCTCTGCAGTAAAAGCACAGCTACAATACAGAGCAAAACATATTTTTTTTTATAGGACTGCAAGCTGCAGGCATTGGCTCTAACCAGTATGAGGACCAGTATAATAGTTCATATGTTTATATTTATCACACACTGAACCTTCAGTTTAAATCAGCTAAAATAGAAAGCATGTAAAGATGTCACTCCTGTGCATGTGCAGCATTTCAGTCATCCAGGCCCACAGGATCTGTGCTGGAATGTAAACTGAGCTGTGCATGCACAGCTCAGTGTACATTGTAAAGAAGACTATGAACAGGCAGGTAGGTTTATTTTAATGCTGAAGAGACCTTACGCGTCTCTTCTGTAATAAAGAGCCTGTCTGCTCACAGTTTTTTAATTGGGGACTTTAGCCATGCTTTAAGATTTTGCACAACTTTTTGATACACCTGGAAGAAATTTAAAAGACGTAAACCAAAAGTACAGTTGGGCTTTATCATTATCATACAAGAAGAATTCTTCTTGGACAACAAAAGTAAATACATATTTCAAACAACAGATAATATGGTGCGGGTGTATTTACCTTGCAGCAGTGGGAGCATAATATCTTGTCCATCCATGGACACTCCTCCTCCATGTTTCAGTTTTACTGTTATATTATGCATGTCCAGGAGACGGACAGAAGCAGACCGAGTGCACACAGCATCTGGATCATCAGCACACTACAAATAAAACTTCATGTCAATCTTTTTAATATTATTTATGCCATCACATTTTTACTGTGAAAGATACATTTTGAAGGAATGCTATTCCCCAAAACAAACATAAAATCACACATAACCCACACTTATTATTTAAAAAGTAGTACGAGCTCTCCTTCATTCACATCATTGACATGTAAATATTATTTGGCCAGTAGGTGGCACTGTTGCTGTCTATTTAAAATGTATAAATACATTACTGCTTGTGTGGTTTTAGCTCAAGGAATTTAAATGTGTCATCAAACTGTCATATAATGCTCATATGTCTTTGTTTTATAGTAATAATTTCAACTGTTTCTTATAATTAAAGTAAATGTAAACGTGTATTTTTTAAATAAAATAATAGATGGTATACTTACCTGCTCTGTGCAACAGTTTTGCACCGAGCAGACCCAAACCTCCTCTTCTGGGGTCCCCTGCCGGCACTCTCTACTCCTCCTCCCTTCCAAGTGCCCCACATCAAGCTGCCTGCTATGGAGGCACTTATGTGTGCTCGATCCTTAGGCAGGCTATGTGCACCTATTGACACACACAGTGTGGCTCGGCCCTTCCCCACGCTCCCGCCTCACAGGATTTGATTGACTGGAGTGGTAACCAATGGCTCCCACTGCTGCCTGAGTCCTATGAGGAGAGAGAGAGAGCAGCGTTGTTGCTCTCGGGCACAGTGGTGAATCAAGATTGGGCTCAGGTTGGTATTTAGGGGCAGGGGGGCTGGGAGGGAGATAGTAATGGAATGTTTGTTCCCTTAAAGGGGTTGTAAACCCAAGTGTTTTTTCACCTTAATGCATCCTGTCCGGCCCCCCAGCCCCCCGTTTTACTTACCTTAGCCCCGAATTTCCGTGGGTGCGTCACCATGGTCCTCCTCTCCATGGAGTCCCGGCTTTGATTAGATAGACTGATTGCAGCGCAGCCATCAGCTCTCACTGTTATCAGTAAAATCCAATGATGCGAGTGCCAGGGGCGGGGCCAAGTCATACACTCAGCGTTTATGGACGCCGAGTGTATGACTCAGGAGAGTGTCCATAAGGTAACCCCCTCGGGGTAGAGCTTCCCAGAAGAGGTCATCAATGCGGGGAGGAGCCAGGAGAGCTGCCGCGGGACTCAAGAACAGGTGGATCTCTATAATAATATGGTTCTTGCATATAGTGTTAGGCTGCTTTCACATTGCAGCGTTACCCGCGGTGGCAGTATAGCAGCACGATTTTTAGCCCTGCTATACCGTCGTATTTACCGCGGTATTCGGCCGCTAGCGGTGCGGTTTTAACCCCCGCTAGCGGCTGAAAAGGGGTTATTACCGCGGTTTCCCATTGATTTCAATGGGAAGGCGTGGTATAGGAGCGGTGAACACACCGTTCCTATACCGCTGTAAAGATGCGGCTAGCAGGACTTTTGGAGCGGTCCTGCTAGCACACTGCTTCAGTGTGAAAGCCTTCGGGCTTTCACATTGAAGCCTGCAGGGCAGGTTTTTTCACGCGGTATAGCAGCGCTATTTTTAGCGCTGTACCGCGTGAAAAACGCCCCAGTATGAAAGGGCACTTAAAGTGCACCTGCCACGCACGTTTGAAGAAGAAAATGGGGTTGATATACTAAAGATGCAGAGCATGATCATTTAGTTTAGTGAATAGGATGAAAATATGTTCACTTTGAATACCTAATCATGTGAAAAAAAATATTTCATATTTATGCTTCCACCTGTTTGGATAAGCGAGTGAACACAGCGTTGTCTTATTCTTTAGGCTAAGTGAAAATTTTACTGAAAAAGTAGGTGATCTAGAAAAAGGCGCTCTCCTGACTACCCACCGCTGCGCTGATTGGAAGAGGATAACTGGCTCAACCTAGCTCCTGCTTGAAAAAATTCAATTTATTGTTAAATTATTTTAATCACTTTGCAAATTTGTGATTATCTACTGTTATTTGTTTTCAGAGGAATATACACACTCTTGAGAGTGTGCAGTCACTGTATTTATTTTGTCACTAAGTGAAAATTTAGTCTGAAAAGTAAGTGCTGTACTTCTTAACCACTTAAGACCCGGACCAAAATGCAGGTAAAGGACCTTGCCCCTTTTTGCGATTCGGCACTGCTTCGTTTTAACTGACAATTGCGCGGTCGTGCGACGTGGCTCCCAAACAAAATTGGCGTCCTTTTTTCCCCACAAATAGAGCTTTCTTTTGGTGGTATTTGATCACCTCTGCGGTTTTTATTTTTTGCGCTATAAACAAAAATAGAGCGACAATTTTAAAAAAAATGCAATATTTTTTACTTTTTGCTATAATAAATATCCCCCAAAAATATATAAAAAAACATTTTTTTTCCTCAGTTTAGGCCGATACGTATTCTTCTACGTATTTTTGGTAAAAAAAATCGCAATAAGCGTTTATCGGTTGGTTTTCGCAAAATTTATAGCGTTTACAAAATAAGGGATAGTTTTATTGCATTTTTATTATTATTTTTTTTTTACTACTAATAGCGGCGATCAGCGATTTTTTTCATGACTGCGACAATATGGCGGACACTTCGGACAATTTTGACACATTTTTGGGACAATTGTCATTTTCGTAGCAAAAAATGCATTTAAATTGCATTGTTTACTGTGGAAATGACAGTTGCAGTTTGGGAGTTAACCACAGGTGGCGCTGTAGGGGATGTGTGACCTAATGTGTGTGTTTACAACTGTAGGGGGGTGTGGCTGTAGGTGTGACGTCATCGATCACGTCCCCCTATTACAGGGATGACGCGATCGATGCTGCGGCCACAGAGAAGCACGGGGAAGCCGTGTGTACACACGGCTCTCCCCGTTCTTCCGCTCCAGGGACGGATCACCGCACTCCAGCGGCGATCGGGTCCGTGAATCCCGCAGTCCCGGAGCTTCGGACCGGGTCGCGTTGATGTGCCCAGCCGTGCCATTCTGCCGACGTAAATGTGCAGTAGGCGGTCCTTAAGTAGTTAAGTAAATAAACTCAGTGGGCCAGATCCACATAGAAATAGTGTATGTGAGATACGCTACGCCACCGTACCTTACTTGGGTTTAGTTCGAATCCATAAAGATTTTGCGCCGTAAGTTACGGCGGCGTAGTGTATCTCAAGCGGCGTAACGATGCATAATTAAAGTTGAGCGGGTAGGGGGCGTGTTTCGTTTAAATGAAGCACGTCCCCGCGCCGATTGAACTGCGCATGCTCCGTTCAGAAATTTCCCGCCGTGCATTGCGCTAAATGACGTCACAGCAACAACGTTAAGTTTTTTTACTAGCGTGAATTACGTACATTCCTATTCACGGACGACTTACGCAAAAATAAAAAATAATTCAAATTTCGATGCGGGAACGACAGCCATAATTAACATGGCAAGTTTAACTATACGCCGCAAAAAAGCAGCTTTAACTATACGCCGGAAAATGCCGACTAGAGACGCCGTAAGAGAATGCGCCGGCCGCGCGTACGTTCGTGGATCGTCGGAAATAGCTCATTTGCATACTCGACGCGGAAAACTCCACCCAGCGGACGCCGAAGTATTGCATCTACGATCCGAAGGCGTATGAAGGCGTACGCCTGTCAGATCAAACCCAGATGCCGTCATATTTTGGTTTGAGGATTCAAACTAAAGATACGACACGGGTAATTTGAAACTCCTTTTCTGAAGTCATGTGGTTACTTTTCTGGATTTTGACTGGATGTTGGTGATCATAGCAGAATTTAGTGTAAGGAATACACAGGAGAAAATGCATGTTGACAAGGGGAGTGTAGAGGTGGGTGGGGAGTCTACTGACATCACGACTCCACCCACCGAGCTCCAGACAACAGATCTACCCACAATCTGCAGTTTTTCAGTTCTTATACCATACAGAGGGGCGGCATTTGACAGGTAAGGATACATGCAGGAGGCATGTACTGTATATCCTTATAGATCAGCACTATGGCAGTAGTTTAGAAAGGGTGAGAGTGGGTTTATATCCACGTATATCAATTCTGTAGCAGCTAAAGACATTACTGAGGCAAATTGGTGAATGAACTGTTATTGGGCCTGTCCCACTAAATTACTGTTTTCAGTATGATAAATGACAGGTGCTCTTTAATAAGGATGTTGATGGTACCCAGACATAGATCAAATCCTGATCTAGTTATACTTTATTTTCCAGCTTGGATGCCCTATCTGATGCAACATTGATCTGTACCTGGAATAACAATTATAACATCAAGTTCAGTACAATATACAATAGTGTTTGCAGTGCTTTGAAGACAGTTGCCAAGTCTGTTTAAAGCTGAAGTTTATTCTACTTATATTTTATTAGGGAAGTGATTAAAAAAAACCCTAGCGTTTTTTGTTTTTTTTTAAGATTTTTGTCTGTGCCGGATCTTAGGAAATTCACCTTCTCCATCTCTCCTGGTGACTTTTATCAATAGGACTGAGACCTCGTACACACGACCGGGTTTCTCTGCAAAAACCAGCAAAAAGATTCTTGCCAAGATTCCCATTCGTGTTTACGAGGCATTCAGGTTTCTCGTCAGGAAATCTGTCCAGAATCTCGAAAAAAAGAGAACCTGCTCTCTTTTTTTCTCTTCCAGATTCTTGTCGGCCTGTTTCCCAACGAGAAACCTGAGCTTGTGTATACTTACCTGTCGCCGTGGAAACCCGCGCATGCTCGAAATTACTTTGACGCATACGCGGAAGCTTCCACGGCATAGGTAGGGTGAAGCAAGATGGCGGCAACGGCATCGAATGTGATGAGCGCATGCTCGTCATACGCAATGACATCACTGTGTTCATTCCTTTCAAGAGAGCCACGGTTCTTTTGAAATGGCAGTCAGTACACTCCGGCGGCAAGAGTTTCTTGCCAAGAATCTCGTCAGGGAAAACGACAGGTTTTTCCTGACGAGATTCTCGGACGTGTGTACGAGGCCTGTAAGTGAAGGAAAATCCACCTTTCTCAGCAGCACTTCTTTACTTTAGGGAGATGTATTCCCACTTTCTGTTGTGTCTCCAAGAGAGGACATGAAGGGAAACCTTGGCAATGGGACACGGAGAGAAGAACATACATAACAAGAGTTTCAACCGTTCAAAGGTAAAAAGATATAATGATACTTTGGAGTAGGTTTGCCAGATTTCTCCAATTTCTGGGGACAGTCCCTGACCCTGGGAAAGAAATGTCCCTGATTTTGATAAAAAAAACAAAAACAAAGGATTTGTCAAAAAGATGAAGAGACAGTTATAAATGCATGTGAAAGCACATCTAAAAAATCTCTTCTGAAACATGGAAGAAATAGAGTTAGAAAGAGAGCTGAAAGAGAATAAAACATTTATTGTTGGTTCCAACTCTCAGCTTTAAGCACTCCTCGCCCCCTGACATGCCACATTTGGCAAGTCATTTTTTTTTGGGGGGGGGGGGGGTGTACCATCTTTTTAGTGGGACTTCCTGTCCCACTTCCTCCTTCCTTTTTTCGGCCGCCTAGTCGACTCCTCCTCTCGCCCTAAGCGACCCCTCCCTGCCAGCGATCTTCTGGATCCCAGAAGATCGGCTTGCCAATAGGAGAGCGCAGCATGGCTCGTGCATTCGCAAGTGTGCGCCCGGCCATGAAGCCGTAAGCTGTCATGGCCGGGAGCCCACAGTTACGATGATGGTACAGAGGAGAGGAAAGGGAGAGGAGCGAACCTCCGGCGGCCGCTTTGCTGGACTATGGGGGCAGGTTAGTGTTGGTTTATTATGGCCTTGTACACACGAGGGGATATTTCCGCTGAACATGGTCCGACGGACCATTTCAGCCGAAAAATCCCCTCGTCTGTAGGGGCAAACGGACGCTTTTTGCCGGATTCATCCGGCGGAAAAATTTCAAAGCATGCTTTGAAATAATTCCGCCGGATAGCTGGCCGTCAGATATGTCCGCTGGTTAGTACGGCAAACCAGCGGACATATCTTGCCGCACATGCGTCGTATCCTGTGAATGGATCAGACGCATGCGCGCGGAAGTGTTTACTTCCTGGTGCGGTGACGTGGCGGCGTCAACGTCACCGCCGCATCACCGCGCTGTCCGTCGGCGGGGAATTTGATCCGATGGTGTGTACAGCCATCGGATCAAAACACCCCGGCGTAAATATACGCTGTAAACGGTCCGGGGACCGTTCACAGCGGATATATTCAGCCGTGTGTACAAGGCCTAAGAGTCAGCAGCTATGCTTTTTGTAGCTGCTGACTTTTAATAAACTAAAACACGGGTGGAACTCCGCTTTAAGCGTTTTGTAGCTGTTTGAGAGAGACCAAGAAGAACTGCTTCAAAACCACAAGGCCAATGTGAAAGTGAAAGATGCAGACAGAAAACTTTTGGCTTTGGTCACTTACCAGGATTTGTATCTGATACCACGGAAGCACAGGATGTGTGCGCTGCAGTACCCCATTTTGACCAGTACATGGTGCAGTCAAAGTGGGCGTGAACAGCCACAGAGGTGGCAGGATTACTAACTGACAGGTTGAAGAACTGCCAGCTGCACATTAAAGGTGAATTGGTACCACCAATTCTTTATACCAGCAATCTCCTGACCTTCTGTCCTGCTGTGACCATTTTAAAGTCCTTTGTAGCCCTTTTTAGGACCAATCAGGTTTCAGTTCGTTACATTTTATTGGAGCTTGGCCTTTGGTGGCTTCTCACAAGTAGTAAACTTTCTTACCTGCACAGTCTCTATAGTAACAGAAAATGTGTTGTCCGTGTTGTCTTTGGCAAGTAGGTAATGGCAGATCCCGCTGAAAGTAAAATATTTGTTGTCGAAACTTTTGTAGTGACCCTGTCCTGTGACAAAACATTCTCCTGAACAGAAAAAAAAAAACAATTTAGTTTGAATGAATGTATAAAACATGATTTCATAGCATAGAAGAAACCATACAAAATAAAACGTAGATTTTTTTTTACAAGATTTCATCTCTTGTGATGCTCATTAGGGACACCAAGACGAAAGACGCATGCCACCCACCACAGCCAATAGGATCATGGTTATCCTATTTCAGTGTGGCGTAGAAAATGCAAGCAGTAATCTGATTTATATATTTTTCTAAAATTGATTTTTTTTTACCTTTTATGACGTAGGCTATGTAGACAAGGTAAGTGCACTTTTTGATCATCTAAATACAGTCCTATTATCTTCAGAAATTCAGTCTCTTCGGACAAGTAAGGAACTCTTAAAGGGGTTGTAAAGGTTATTTTTTTTATTTTCTAAATAGGTTCCTTTAAGCTAGTGCATTGTTGGTTCACTTACCTTTTCCTTAGATTTCCCTTATAAATGCTTTTTTTCTTTGTCTGAATTTCTCACTTCCTGTTCCTCCTTAGCAAGCTTGCCCCCATCATCCGAGCCATTCTGGCTGGGGGTTAGTCAGCCAGAACAGCTTACTCCCATAACATTTTCTACTCCCACTGCCCACAATCCAGCCCCTCTAAAGTCTGAAGGACACTAAACTGTGCTGGCCCCTAGTTTAGAAAGGGTTGAGATCCCTGAGTAAAAACAAGGCAGCCATCATATATTTAAAATGTTTGTTTTTGGGTTTAGATACACTTCAATCACCCCATCCCTCTCCATACATGTACAACAACACACACCCAATTCCAAAAGACGTTCTTAGGAGTCTATTTATAATTCATACATCTTTTACCCAAGATTGACACATTTTTTAATTGTATTCATCTAGAAAATGTGTGAATCATAGGTGGAAATTGTTATAAATAGACCCCTTGAACTCTTCTGTCATTTCTTGAAGTTGACAAATTGTAATTCTCCACCTAGTGTGACATTTATGATATCATGTTGCCACAAATTGTCATTATAGCTATGAGGAGCAATACCAGATTGTAACTGCAGGTGGCACTAATGTAGCAATAAAAAACTCATGCTGTATGTAAATATTTTTCATTGTTTTTAAGGCTAGACACACATCTGTCTTTTACAAAAATAGAATAAAAACTTTAATACTATCTTTATTTTCTCAGAGATCAATTATCAAGGGGAAAATAAAACACACCTCTGACTTGTAAAAATGTTTTTTAGCAATTTATTGCCGAGTCCTGCCTTTCTTGTAATTGTAGTGTGTGTGAGCAATGAGTTGAATAAAATTAAAAATAATTATGGTAGTTTAAGGTGTGCAATTTTCAACAATACGTAAAAGATAAAACCAGCCGGGGGGGGGGGGGTTCTGGCTCTTACTTTGGAAACTTTCTGTGTAGTAGTGGAAAATGTAATACCCAAACACCGTACGTTTATCAAATTGCCTATTACATTACAGGAAAAAACCATAGTCACTCTAGAGGAAAGTTACTTCTGAAGTTCTGACCTCATATAACAATCATAATAAAGTTTTCATTCATTTTGGATAGAAGGGGAATTTGGGAAAGGGTTAGACCCTCTGTCAACTTTTCATTGCTGTCTGTGTGCCTATGGGGAGGTTCATCCACTCTACTTGCAATGACATAGAAAGTGAGGTGTAATCCTATATTTTGGAGATGTCATTGGAGCAAGACGAAAGGAAATCTTCCAATGGGCACATTATGGTTACAACTTTATAAGAGTGGATTTCCCCTCGCTTTCAGTTGCGTTTTCAGGACTGGAATTTAATGGAAATCTCTCCAGCCCGATGCCGACAATAAAATAACCTGACAGCTTGTAATCCTTCTCTACTTTAGACCAGAAAAAGCATTGGCTTTACATACAATTTTGGACAGAATTTTCAGATTTTTCCCGAGCCCAACAACTGACCTGGACAATCTTTATCACTGCAATCCCAGAGTCCGTTTCTGCAGGAGCTAAATACAAATATGCAAATTAGCTTAAAAAATTCATTGGAAAATTGCGGTCAAAAATTTTCAACATCAGAATTATGAAAGGAGGTAGGAAAACTTTTCTAATACACCTTTACTATTATTAAAATACAGGATTTATGTAGCGCCTACAGTTTGCGCAGCGCTTTAGCGCTGTTAGTTGGCTGGATAGGATTAAAAAAACAGACGAATAAAGGTATTAAAACATATACGTATTCGATGTAAACATTGTTTTAAAAATAAACTTTAACAGATGACCAAAAAAAATAGGAGCACTTAAAAAACACAAAGAGTAATTACCATACTTTAAAAGTCATCGCCTTTTAGCCATGCTTCCTCTAATTGAACCTACAGAGCCATACAGTGAAGGATTGAGGACTGCACTGACTTGTTGCAACTGTGTATATTTTTGCCTGAGCTATTGGGCTTTGTGAACAACATAGCTTTTTACAACAGGAGCACAAAGGGTCCACATTTTCGTGTATATAGGGTGCGTGCTTCACCACCACATGCTGTGTACAGTGGGGATAGAATGTATTCTATGCACCCAAAGGCTTCAATACATTCAGTGGACAATGGAAAGGTAACTATTGCTGCACTTCCTTTACAGTCTACCCTATGTTAATAAAAATCCTTTGATAGGTAAAACAGCTCCCATATATTTATTTCTTGTGTGAGATTAACTTTTTTGCCTGGAGTTTAGCTTTAGTTTAGGTTTGCTATATTATGACAAATGCAATGGGAGTGGAAATTAACACTCACTTCTTTTTATTTATGAATGGCAGTTTAATATGTTTATTAGCTGTAGGTATTATGGCAAGTGGTTAGTTTTGTGTTATACAGACATGTATAGGCAGCAATTACCAGAAACTACAACAGACAGACGTGCTAGAGAATAATGTGTTGCTCGACAAATTGCAAAATATATTTTTTTTTCTTCATGGACGTCCCTTAAAGGGGTTGTAAAGGAAACATTTATTTTCCCTAAATAGCTTCCTTTACCCTAGTGCAGTCCTCCTTCACTTACCTCATCCTTCCATTTTGCTGTTAAATGTCCTTATTTCCTCTGAGAAATGCTCACTTCCTATTCTTCTGTCTGTAACTCAACACCGTAATGCAAGGCTTTCTCCCTGGTGTGGAGAAACCCTCTTGAGGGGGGAGGGGGCGAGCAGGAGTGTCAGGACACTCTCTACTTTGCAGATAGAGAAAGGAGCTGTGTGTTAGTGGGCGTCCTGACACTCCTGCTCGCCCCCTCCTCCCTCAAGAGGCTTTCTCCACACCCCCTTTAAGGTATTTGTGCAACCTGATAGAAGCATTTGTTAATTGGCATTGATAATTAGGAAAGTTGCTGGGTGTATTTAGTAACATTACTAAAATTACCAGCAGCCCCTCTCCCAACTGGATTGCCCCACCTGCCCACAGAACCCTCCTGCATATATTTATATACATATATTTTTTCCTGACATCTTCTTTAAGCCAGTCACATGACATTACAGGGTCTTCTTCCCCTTCTCCCTGCACTGCTGGTAAACTTTCTCCTGTGAGCCCTGGTCAGTACAGTGACGCACCCTGGGCCGTCTTTAGCATTGGGCTTAACTGGCCCCAATACAGTTTACGTTTACATTTTTTCAATAATATGCCAGTCATTTAATTTTTCATTTAAAGTGTGTTGATTGGTCTAGCATTTTTACCTGTTCTAGGGACATTGATTATTTTTGTCCTCCATCCAAGTAGACAAACTGTCTTTCTTTTATTATTACCATTGTGAAGCTATTTTTGCAACATTATGCCCAGTGTCTGCCCTTTTGCTGGATTTGGCATGTTACTTTGGTTCCAATTGCTGGATTTGCCTACATTGCACTCTGACTTGTGTCAGTGTTTTTTTGTGCCCATGCGCAGTATACATCATGTCCTTCGGGAAAACGCTATGTTTACTATTGATGACTACACGTCATCATTATGCGACGCGGTCGCCATAACGTCATTACGCCCGGTCATTGTCCTGCGCATGTGCAGGCATCTGAAAGACACTACTTATAGCTGCGACGACTACGGAATGACAGACATGACCCCGCTCCATCTGACAGGTACAGCAGAAGTTCTTTCCTTGCCAGGCTCTTTGTGGTGATATTGGGTTATTTATCCCCATACACACATTAATTTTATGCTGTTTTGCTTTCCTAGGCATTATGCCGCGTACACACGGTTGTTTTTTGCGATGAAAAAAAACGAAGTTTTTTAAAACGTCATTTAAATTGATCGTGTGTGGGCAAAACGTCGTTTTTTGTCTTCAAAAAAACGACCAAAAAAAAATTCCAACATGCTTGAATTTTTTGTGTCGTTTTTCAAAACGTCGTTTTTTGTTTCACAAAAAGTCACCGTGTGTAGCAAAAACGTTGTTCAAAACAACGTTTTTCAACCCGCGCATGCCCAGAAGCTAGTTATGAAGCGAGCTTCAATGGAAAAGAGTGGTGAACGTAACCTTGCTTTTTGTGAAAAAACGATGGTGTGTATGCAAAATTGTCTTTGAAAAGTGACGTTTCAAAAACGTTGTTTTTTACTTCACAGAAAACGTCGTTTTTTTTCATTGCAAAAAACGACCGTGTGTACGCGGCATTAGTGTTGAGCGGAATACGCCATATTCGATTTCGCGATATTGCGCGAATATATAGAAGAATATTCGCAAATATTCGCGAATATCGAATATTCGTGATATTTTATCCAAAAAAAAATTTGCAAAATTTCGCTAATGCAAAATTTCGCTAATGCGAAAATGATTGCGAAATTCTCATAAACGGAGATCATTTCCTGTATTACTAAACTAATATGCACTAAACACTAACTTTACACTAACTCTACTTAAAAGAAAGGAGAATAAGGGGGCAAAAGAAGGGCGGAGAAGATAATCGCGCAATATTCCTATTGCGCGATTATCTTCTCCGCCCTTCTTTTGCATCAGAGCCAATCAGAATAACTCGAATATTCGGCAAAAGGAATATCGCGCAATATTCCTTTTGCCGAATATTCGAGTTATTCTGATTGGCTCTGATGCAAAAGAAGGGCGGAGAAGATAATCGCGCAATATTCCGCTTGCCGAATATTCGAGTTATTCTGATGGGCTCTGATGCAAAAGAAGGGCCGAGTAGCTGATGCGATTATTTTATGTTGCCGCATGTTAAGTGGTTAAAGTAATGTATAGAAGGTAGGGCCCGAAAGTGACTCAAGCCCAGGGGCCCCCACCACCCTTAGACCTGCCCTGGACGCACCGCATGA
Source organism: Rana kukunoris (assembly GCA_029574335.1). NCBI lineage: Eukaryota > Metazoa > Chordata > Amphibia > Anura > Ranidae > Rana > Rana kukunoris. The sequence goes on from CM056051.1 coordinate 407,441,312, forward strand.
AGTGTATCCATGGCACCCTAGGCTCACAAGATTGGGTTCAATAATGCTGGGTGGCCATTAATCAAGCTCAGGGCTGAGGAAGACGTTGAGGTTATTCCTTGACCATGGAGAGGATGAGTAATAAGTAGTGCTCGATAATGTTTTTACATATTTTTTTATAATTAAAAATATATATATCTGAAGGTGGGCTAGTCAAAGAAGTTAATCGCTACACATACAGACCCAATGTCTCCCTATATTGTGAGATACACAAGTAGCATATGGTAGCAATTAGGCTCCATGCACACTGGGCTTGAAAGACAGTTCCCTTGGCAGGAAAACATGTTCCTGTAGAGCTTTTTTTTTGTACAAAGTTTCAAGGAGTTTAGGAGAGTCTTGCATTCTTTCTGTCAGAAAGCTACCATCATAAATGCAAACCAGAAGGGTTTTTTTCTCCCTCTAAACGTTGAGCTCAAAATATGCCTGTAATCTTCCTAATGTGCATGGACACATAGGATAACATTGAGCTGCTTCTACAGGCAGAACAAAAACCTCCTTTAGTAGCAGCGATTTTTAAGCCAGTGTGCATTGAGGCTAAGGCCGCGTACACACGATCAAATCTATCTGCTGGAAACGGTCGGCCCGACCGTCCCAGCAGACAGATTCGACCGTGTGTACGGGCGAGCCGACGGATTTGGCCACCCGACAGATTTCAAAGCATGCTTTGAAATCTGTCGGCTGGGAACCCGTCCGCCCGACATGTCTGCTGGTTAGTACGCTAACCAGCAGACATGTCTTCTCGCACACGCGCCGAATGGTTTCGACGCATGCGCGGAAGTGTTTTACTTCCTGGTGCGGTGACGTGGCGGCGTCAACGTCACCGCCACGTCACCGCGCCCTCTGGCGTCGGGGATTTTGGTTTGATCGCGTGTACACGATCAAACCAATATGTCCCCAGCAGACAGATTTGTTCAAATCGGTCGGCCCGACCGATTTGAACAAATCTGTCTGCTCGTGTGTACGCGGCCTTAGAGGCACATATTTCAATCATGGTTAAATCAAATGTATCAATAGATATGTTCCTTTAACAAAACTGAACCAAACAGGAGATCAGTTGCAGAAGACAGAATGGAAAATCTTCAGCTCACCAAGTATTACAATCCAGATTGATTGTGGCCCCAGTTGGATATCGCTTGCCAGCATGTACACAGGAACATTCAGAAGGATCAATACACCGAGACCCATCAAGGACTTTCCTTTCTGTAAAGAAAAATAAAGACAGTTAAAGGACCACTAAATCTCAAGCAAAAAAATTACAGCAAAGAACTAATAGTCAGAGGTATGTCCATATCTTGGATATATTTGACACTAATGTAACACCGAACAAAAAAAAACTCCCCAACAGAAAAACACAAAGCAATGAAAGCCTAACAGTGGTCCTAATGCCTCATGTACACGGGCGTTAGAAAAAACAAGCTGCAAACTCCAGGAAAAAGCAGCGGCAAAAACGCACTTTTAGTAGCTTTTTGCATTGGCGTTAATGCGTATTTAGCCGTGTTAGCATTTAGCAGCGTTTCTCTGCCTCTATTCGAAATCAATGGTTTCCTATGAGAGCCGTCTACTGATCCAACTTTCTGCCCATTGAGTTGAATAAAAGTTGCATCCAAGTCAGATCATCATGATCCGACATTTTGGTGTGACTTGTGCTCTGAGGATCTTGAAGGGGAACCCCACAGCAAAAAAAGGGTGTGGTCTCATGTTGATGTCACCAGATGTCTGCGCCCCATGGCTATATAAGAACTTGCAGAGACTGGAGCTGGCACAAAGACGTGTCGGAAGAGGCCCGGGTCAGCAAAGGAGAATACCAGAGGAAGAAGATGGAAGGAAGAAGACCAGAGGAAGAACACCATAGGTAGAACACCAGAAGGAAAAGTCTGGAGGAAGATTTTTAATAAAGGACTTGTCAAAACCGTTTCTTGTTTTTATTTACACTACACTGCCTTTTTTGGGGGTGAATGGGTACAATGAAACCCATACTCATTCGAATAGGGCTGGGATCCTGGGGTCCCCTTTCATAAATGGGCCTCCAAATTCCGATAAGCCCCCTGCCCGCAAACCCCCATAACCACCAAGCCAAGGTTGTGAGGAAGAGGCCCATTTCCCAAAGTCACACTGTTTTGTTTTTTTTGGCCGTGGGGTTTGCCCTCAAAATCCAAACTATCTTAATGTTTACACTAGACATGTGCAGACTGGAATATTTTTTTTTGTTTTCGTTTGGAAAATAAATTTATTTAGTTACTCCCGAAAATCGTTTTGATTTATTTAGTTTTTCGTTGGGGAATAGCTTTCGTCCGAAAATCCAATAATACTTGGTTTCTGTCGAATGGTCAAAAGAATATTCAACGGAACGTTGAATCTTTACGTCGAATCGTACATTTCCGTTTGAATATTCCGCCTACAAGAATTCTAATGTTGTATGACTAGTAATAATGTCGAATCTATTCTCTATAATGTCGAATCTATTTTCTCACATATCGAAATCTATTCTCTATAATGTCGAATCTTTTTTCTCATAAATCGAAATCTATTCTCCGTAATGTCGAATCTATTATTTCTATAGTGTCGAATCTTTTCTCTATAATGTCGAATCTTTTCCCTAAAATGTCGAATCTTTTCCCTATAATGTCGAATCTCTCTATATCGAATTTTTACCGCAACGAAAACGAAAATAAAGCATTTTTTATGTCGGATCTTTTGGTTTTCGTTTCTTGCGCTTTCGTTATCGTTTGTTAAAACGATAACGAAAAAAACATATTTTCGGACGAAAATGCATTCTAAAGAAAACGAATGCACATGTCTAGTTTACACACGTTTGCAAGCAGTTACAAGCATTTGGTGTTTGATATGCTGGTAAACTACAGTCCTGAACGTGATTTATCTGCTTTCCAAAAAAAAAAACGTGAGTTTAGCAGCTGCAGTGTGCATGAAGCCTAACCCTTATTAGTGCTTTAATTGCTTTCTTTGTCCTCATTACACATAGTCATCCTGGTGGACAACCAGGAATTAGAAGAAAATTTGGGGATTACAGACATCAATAAAAAAAGGCATGAGCGTCTATCTAGCCAATCCTCACAAAAGTTTTGTCTGGAGATGGGCTATAATTATATGCTGGTAGATTAATAAAATATTTTCACTTTTACCCAAAGATGTTATTTAAATGGCTTTAGGATAATGTGACTTTTTTTTTAGAGTGCCTTTATACAGTAATCACTTTACCCATCTATTAGTAGAAATCATTGTTATGATTGTGTTTGGATATAGAAACTCACCTGGACAGCTACAACCATCAATACAGCTCTCCTGGCAAACCTCATTAATATTAAGGCTCTGGCAGGTCTGAACACAGGGGGACACACATTCGTTGTACTCCATCCCATGTGGGCACTCTGGCTCTGTAAAAAAAGAAGACATGTAGGACAATTAAGATAACAAAGATTAAAGGAAGCCAGTAAATATTTTACCATAGTGGCCTGTTTTCTTTGGCTCTGCATTGAAAAATCTAGAGAAAAGAAAACTGGAATGAAAGTAGGCACATGTCCTGTAGAAACTAATAGTGTGTATATCTGTAAAGTACTGACACTCGCTAATTCCATGGGTGCCATCTCTGAAACATTTGGATGCATTTTTCCATATTTTTTTTAGAGTTCTATTGATTGAAACAAATTGTGCACTGATGTTGTATACTGTCAGCTTGAGTTGAAAGGCAGAGTCTCATGTAAGACCTCCTGAAATCTTTTAATATTTATTTTTATATTTGTTTTTATTTGCTACATTTTTATTTGTCACAATTCTGAGCTTTCTTTGTGCTTTGTTGTTTTAGGAGTATCGTATGCTTACATACGTTAGCATTCTGGTGTGGTGTTGTTTGGTTTTGACTACATTCCTGGTTTGGTTTATTGGAATTTTCCTGGAGATGGTAATGGCGGTGTCTGTTTTCTAATAAACTATGAGGGTCACTTTAGGTTGATTAATTATTTGTATGCACATATTTGACCTCTAGTGGGCTGGGGTCAATATATTTGGTGATTGGTTTACTGTAACCTTGGTATGGCCACAATTTAATAATTACAAAGCATGTCCATTAATGTGCAAATAAGTTACCATAAACAAATGCACATCCCATAATGGTGTAAACCATATATCTTTGGACAATAAAATGTCCATTAGGTGAGTATTGTTGGAAGTACAACAGCATACTTTCTTATAAACTGACTATATATATATTGAAGCATTATACCTGTCTACCGGCAGGTGGCACTGCAGTGTTATAGTGTGTTATCTATGGTAATGTAATCACAGGATGTTCTGTCTAAGTTTAGTGTGCACTTGTTTGTATTCAGTTCCTGTCTCCATGATAAAAGATATGTTCTGCTATTTCTCCATGAAAGTAAAGTTTATTGCTTGCTATATATAAGAAAGCTTCCAGCGCATTATATCAATACTTAGCTAATAAGTATCACATCTAAAACAGTGATAAAGAAGTCTTCTCCTTGTATCACAAAGTGCTCACAGAAGTGCAAATAGGGTGCTTCACAATATTGATGTGACCCCTCCAAAAGAAACAGACTCACCAACTTAGAAGTGATACTTTACTCCAATAAGGAGGTCAAAAAAGCTTAATTTTAAACAGATATATCCCAGGCTTATTTACTGGCATTACTCATCTTTATTCTCCTCAGGTACAGTACTGTAATAATAATAGCCATAAGAGCAGGGGTCTCAAACTGGCAGCCCTCCAGCTGTTGCTAGACTACACGTCCCATAAGGCATTGCAAGGCTGACAGTTACAAGCATGACTCCCACAGGCATAGGCATGATGGACTTGTAGTTTCACAACAGCTGGAGGGCCACCAGTTGGAGACCCCTGCATAAGAGGGATATCCTAATAGTGTACACATGTTTATCACAGCCTCCGTAATCTTTTAATCTATGTAGCCTGGTAAATATAGTCATGGGGTTGTAACACAAAATGTTCAGACAAACCCTATAGGGTAAAAAATGTTCCAGTACCTGTATGGATGTGCTGGAAAAACAAGTCCGATCCATGGAGGCCCCATCTCGCAACTTACAGGACTTAAAGTGGTTCTAAGCCCAGATTTTTTTTTTCCTTAATGCATTGCCATTGGCTGCTGGCAATCAAATGAGGGATGGAGCAGGGGGGTTGAGATGAGCCACAGTGTGTGTGTGTGTGTGTGTGTGTGTGTGTGTGTGTGTGTGTCAATAAGCATTTTTCTTTACCGAATCCCCCAATATACTGTCTTGGACCAGAGGATATGAAGTTGGGCATTGGGAGGATAGGGTTACAAATGCAGTTGATCATTTTGATGCCCATGTGTATGAGGATTTTGGGGAACCCTGCAGCATGCATCTTTTTTACATTTTTGTTTAGACAGTTTGAACTTACTACAACTAGTGTCCTTTGGCCACCCGTGGATAATTACGCCATGCTGGGCACAGGATCGGGCATATTCCAAGAACGTTTGGCATGGGCAGTGTACTTCGTCTGCACATTCACACATGTCCCTCTCACAGATGGCAATGAAGGGATCTGGGTCAACAACTTGATGGCACTTTGCGAACACTGCAGATGATTTTAACAGCTGACATCTCTGCATGAGGTCCTGGGAACAAAAACAATTAATTCAACTTGGTTATTTTGTAACACTGTTTTGGTTAGGTATGATCGGTCTTCAATGGACTTTGTTTTACATTTTGATTGCTGTACAACCTTCCTCTAATTATTATCTCTTTGCTGAGGTTTGGGTGCATCTGTGAAGCTGAACTTCAGGCAACAGTTAAATAGACAACAAAAGATATGCAAAATGTTTTTCCTTCTGATGGATTTGTGTTTCTATTTTGTAGTGGTTCTAAAGGCAGAAGGTTTATTATCTTAATGTATTCTATCCCTCAGCCCCCCTAATACTTACCTGAGTCCCATCTCGAATGCTGCACAAGAGACTCGGCTGTCTGGGACTCTCCCACCTGATTGGTTGAGACACAGCTGCTGCACGCTGCTGTCAATCAAAGTCAGTGAGCCAATGAGGAGAGAGAGGGGCAGGACCCAGTCCCAGCTCCATGTCCGAATGGACACACAGAGCAGCGGCTTGGCTCAGGTGCTTGCTGTGGGGGGGCACTTGGCAGGAGGGAGTGCCAAGAGCACCAGCGAGGGACCCGAGAAGAGGAGGATCCTGGCAGCTCTGTGCAAAACCAATACACAGAGCAGGTAAGTATAACATGTTTGTTATTTTTGAACAAAAAAAAAATAAATACTTTAGTTTCACTTTAGGTATGTTAAAGTTGAGCTCCACTCAAAAGGGGAAGCTTTGATTGTTTGCTTCCTCCCCCCTCTGCTGCCACGTTTGGCCCCTTTCGGGGAGGGGTATCTGTTTTTGACAGGTACCCGTCCCTACTTCCGTGTGACCTTGCCGAAGCGAAGTCCCCCAAAAGTTAAGCCCCCCTCCTCCTTCCCCTGCCGCTGGGCCATTCACAAAGCGCAGTGCACTTCCTGCATCCACAGAAGGAAAGCAGATGTGAAGCCACAAGGTATAGAGGCGGCAGCAGCACCCGAGAGCCGATTGAAAACTCGGCTGGGGTGCCAACACCACGGGATCCCTAGACAGGTAAGTGTCCTAATATTAAAAGTCAGCAGCTACAGCTAGTGTTTTGATGGGAGTGCTGGAGCTCCTCTTTGAATAAATACTACACTATATAGCCTTTTTTGGAAAATCTTGGTGAAGGAGCACTACTGCAAAACCACTGAAGAACTTATATTAGAATTACTGCAGAAATATATGGCTATAATGGACACTATGGGGTTGATTTACTAAAGGCAAATAGACTGTGCACTTTGCCCTCTGCAAGTGTAGTTGCTCCAGAGCTTAGTAAATGAGGTAAGGCTTCACTTTGCAATGAATACCCAATCACGTGCAAGGAAAAAAAAACAGCATATTTGCTTGTACATGATTGGCTGATGGAAGTCAGCAGAGCTTCTTCTTATTTACTAAGCTCTGGAGCAACTGCACTTTTCAAAGAGCATATTCTCTATTTTACTTTAGTTAATCAACTCTAATGGTTCAGCAAATGCATTTCACACTCCTGTGCTTAGTCATTTAAGCAATGACTAAGCACAGGAGTGTGAAACACGTTTTCTAAACCATTGTGTACTGTGTGGTCATGTTGTACTTTTTATGGAAATTAAATAAAGCATCTGTGTTTATTCCCAGGTGGTGCTGCCTCTCTCTTTCTTCCTCTCATACCTCTAATCCATCATGTTTTGTTCCCAAAAATTGGAAAGGGACACTTTTTTTTAGACCTGGATAGACCTGTAGGGAGTCTGATGTAAACAGATACACATCCATTTGTATCCATCTACCCAAAGGTTTACATTATCTTACAACCAGGTCTGCTTGAAAAAATTAACAGTGGTCCTGATCTAACGGCCTGTCTAAAAAGTGCCTAAAAACAAAAAAGTCAGCCATGTTCATCTCCAACAGAACCTGGACACATGCAAGCCAATTACAATTCATAAGTGTGAAAAATTTGAAAAATAGTGTTCCGCAGGCTTTTGAAGTATATCACAAACTTCAGTGCTATATAAATCTGCAAGTAAAGTAAAATAAATCATATATACAATTATAAACATATACAGTGATTCATAAATTGTGGTCCATTACCGAAATGTAAAAAAAAAAAAAAATACAATTAGTTTGCCAACAGTGATAATATAGACAAAATGTTCCCAATAAAGTGCTGTTTTCATGCATACATACAGTTGAATCAATGTGCTTGCATACTGTGTAAATCCAGTCACTTGCCAGTCTCTTGCATCACTTCCAGTCTGGGATGCCCTATGCGTTACATCACGTGACGTAACGCGTAGGGTATCTGGACCGGAAGTTATGCACGAGACTGGCAAGTGACTGAATTTACACAGTACAAAGCATTTTTTATATGTAAGAGTTACTATTTTAATAAAATGTTTGGTTTTAAAATACTACCATACTACACTTTTTTTTTACCCTAACATGAAGACTTATGCCCTGTACACATGTGCGGGATTTCCGACTGGAACTTTTCCCAAGAACCTGCTCGGTCAGTCTCTCCCCCTGTACACACGAGAGGTTTTCCCGACAGGAAAACTGCGATGGAGCTTTGGTCAGGAATCCTGGCCGTGTGTATGCTCCTTCGCAGTTTTTCCCATAGGAAAACTGCCAAAAACTGTCGGGCAAAAGTGCGCTGGTTTTCCCGGCGGCAAAAAAGAGTGCTGGTTCTCTTTTTTTGTCCAACTGTTTTTGGGCAGTTTTCCCGTCCCAAAAACTGCGAGGAGCATACACACGGCTGGGATTCCCGGCCAAAAGCTCTCCTCGCAGTTTTCCCGTCGGGAAAAATGCCCATAATCCGCTGAACAAAAAAAGAGAACCAGCTCTCTTTATTCCCACCAGGTCGTGTGTACGAGGCATAAGTGTAGAAGTAGGAGTCTTTCAGGGATCTTCACCAAGAGATCACCTGGATACTCTGGAACAAGCCAAGATTGACATAACATCACGCCAGCACTACAACCATAAGGCTCATATTATTGTCTTTTAAGGTGAGAGTTTTGGGAGCATAGAGGTGACACAAGGAGGTAAAAGCACACAGATTCAATTGTATATAGGCACGAAAACAGAACTTTATTGGGAAAAAAATCTATATTTGGCACATCGCTGTTGGAGAACAAACTTGTATTTATTTTATTATTTCATATTTTTCTGTAATGGACCACATTATGTGAAGCACGGTATATGTGTATAATTGTATATATGATATATTTTACTTTAATGGCAGATTTATATAGCACTGAATTTTGTGATACACTTCTAGAGCCTGCACAACACTATTTTTCACATTGTTATGTTGTTTGCATATTGTGGGAACACAATTGGGTGGATGCAGCAGCTCATGTATCAACATTATTATATTATTGTTTTTCACCATTTATCTAGCCAGTTGACCACTCATGTTGATCATCACGGTAATTGTTTCATTTTATTTACACTTGGTACACTTGTACACAATAACATTATATCCTTACAAAGCTGTTTTATGTAAAAGAAGAGTTTACTTCCTAAAGTATTCCTGGACTCCAAAAAATGAGTAAATATTATGTTTTATACAACTTATTAATCAGTAAATTGAAACATCCCCTTTGACTCATGTTTACATCAGGCATGCCAAAATGTACCTAGCAGACTAATTTACTAAACAATGCTGTGGGCGACGGAATCTACATGGAGCCTTATTGTCAGCGCCATTATCTAAGCGCTGTGTGATTTTGGCAAGGGGCTGTTAGCTTCCGTTGCTGAAAGCTCTGACGTGTATGTTTGTTCCAAATAGAGTTTTAGAAGGTTAATGTGCAATTAAAGGAGCTGTAAAGGAAAAAAAAAATGTTGCCTAAAATTAATGTCTGCCAGGTAGACAGACAGAATAGTGTAATGATTCTGTTAAAAAAAATAGTAAATACCTATTAAATTCCTTCATCTATATCACCTCCGGCGTTCTAGTTTCTGTTCTCTCATTCACTTCCTGGTTTGCGGCGCTCGTTCATGTAAGAACTACATTTCCCAGTATGCATTGCGGCACAAAGTGTGCTTCACAAAGGCCTAGAGGCACATCTCAGCGCCACAGATGCTAATAGTTAAATAATGGTAGGAAAAGTAAAATGAATAATTAATAATATATAAAATATTACACCAACCTAATATCCAAAAAACAGAGAAAAGGTGAATCAGAGCAGCTGTCTAAAAAACATCAGCACAAGGCTGATTGAAAGCTTATAAAACAAAATATCATAATTAGAACAAAGTTCAAAATGATAAAACAGCGCTAAACAATGTTGGATAAATGTCCAGCAACATCAAGCTAAGATGGCGTAGAAAAGATAGAGAGGTGATGTGAACAACTCAAGGAATTTTCAAAATCTTTCCACCTTGTCCCAGAAGACCACCACGCGTGAGGCACACTCCCCTTTGGGGGTTAAACTCACCAGAGGGCCAGTGATATCAGGCCTTACACAGGTATCTTTCCACCATACCATCCATCAGCTAGGCAGGGAGGAACGCATGAATCAGTAGTAATGAGCAAAAAATGACGAGTATCGGATGGTCTCAGGAATCCCAGAAGCACACATGTAATGTCTTTAAACAGAACAGAGCAAATGGTCCTTCCTGGTCAAAAACCACCGGTGGAGCGCAGATCACGTCACTTCCGGTATCGCCGCGTTAGCCCAGCCCTGACCGGTTTCGTCTACCAATGGACTTCAACTGAGGGCGTGGCTGAGCGGCAGAAATTAGATGTTTATATGTACCCTCCTGTTCCGTCATTGGCTGCTATTACGGCGCGGAAAGCTCCCCTATTGGTCCACCACCGAGTCGCTCAAAGACAGATACAGAGAGGGGCATACAATCAGTACGCTATCACAGGATAAAAACTAAGGAGCACATGTAATATAAAACGGGGAACCAATTTACCATATAGCCCGCGCTATAACGATCCGGTCTAATTTCTTTTTTAGAAGAAATTTTGAAGGGAAAGCACAGTAAAAAGACTCGTTCAGAAATAGTATAATATTGTACAACATGTTGCTTCTGGGGTTAGTGAACACCACATAGAGCATAACAAGGCACTTTGGAAACAATAGAAACATTTTATATATAAGCATTACTGCATATACATATATATTTAGATGATACAACCTTTCAGTAAAAACACTAAAAAACACTAAAAAAGAGATAGTGGACTAAAACTGAATACTAAAGGATATTAATGATTTTTTGGAAACAATTAGATATTTGAAACCAATTAAATAATTCTAAAAAACAAAATAACCGTGAATCTGATCTAAATACAGATAGATTTGCTTCTCATATAGCACACGAATACATGTGCCACATCGATAGAAGCAAATACAGAATGCAAAACATAAACATATATTCAAAAAGCTCACTGCTTATACAAAATTTCCTATATCCATAGAGGTAGATAAAGGGGCAAGGAAAATATATGAATAATACAGATAAAAACGTTCAACTCTAAGAATATAAAATATATAATCAATTGTGCATAAAATAAAATACAATATATCTAAAATAGACATTATGCATAAATATATAAAGTAGATAGGAGAGTATTAGACTTTGCTAATAAAGCAATATTAAACATCACTAATAAAGCAATTTATATCTAATTCGACATTTAGTCCCTTAGGAGCCAAAGTGTCAGCAGAATAAATGTATTTGGTCTCCAGTTTGGAGAGTTCCCTCACTCGGTTACATCCTCTCCAGGGGGGTTTTAACTGTTCCACCCCCCAGAATCTGAGACCTGCCGGGTTTTCGTTATGATGCAATTTGAAGTGCAACGATACGTTATGGTCTTTGTAACCCAGTTTTATGTTTGCAATATGTTCTGCAATTCTGATTTTTAATTTTCTTTTTGTACGGCCCACATAAAGTAATTTACACGGGCATTCTAAGAAATAAACAATATAGGTGGTATTGCAAGTGAGAAAGTCCTTAATCGCAAAAGAAACATTATTACTGGATGTAAAGTTCTCGAGGCCTCTGACCCGGCTGAGGACTTCCCTACAGGGACCACATTTTCTGCATGCAAAAAAACCATTTTTTTCCCAAAATATAGTGGGTTTCCTAGGGGGGTCTAAGACTTTTTTAATGATCCTATCTCCATAGCTAGGAGCCTTCCTATAGATAAAGGAGGGTTTTTCTGGAATCACATATCTCAAGACTTTGTCCAAAAAAAGAATGTGCCAGTGAGAAGAAAAGATCTTTTCAACCTCTTTATATTGTGAATGGTATCCAGAAATAAAACTCCATTCAAGGTTGTTGTGCAATCGAGAGGAGGACGAGGCAGTATTTGGGAAAGAGGGTACAGGGACTACTCGTAGTTCTTCTATAAGTTTATTCAATTTCACTTCACAGTAACCCTTCTCCATAAATTTATTCTTAAGGAGCCCTGCTTGTATGACATAATCAGTATCTTCAGTACAGTTACGTCGTACTCGCATTATCTGACCTTTGGGTATATTTCTAAGCCAGGTGGGGTGATGTCCGCTTTTCGTTGGTAAGTAGCTATTTGCGTCAGTGGGTTTGAAATACACTTTTGTTCCCAATTTATCTCCATTTCTATATATCTGGAGATCTAAGAAATGCACATTCTGACAATTGTATTCACATGTTAGACTAATGTTCTGGTTGTTTTTATTCAAAACTTCTAAAAAGAGTTCTAGAGATACTAGTGTCCCTGTCCATACAAAGAACAGGTCGTCTATGTACCTGCGGTATAGTAACAGTTCCTCTCTCTTAACATTGAATATGGTTTTATCTTCCCATTCAGCCATGAAGAGATTGGCTATGCTGGGGGCAAATTTAGCCCCCATTGCCACGCCTCTCTTCTGGGAGTAGAAGTTACCGTCAAACCAGAAATAATTGTGCCCTAAACAAAAGTCCAAAGCATCACGTAAAAAAACTTTTTGAACATGCACTAAGTCTTCCCTCTGGCTCAATGCCCAATTTAGTGCTAAAAGGGCATCGTCATGTTGTATGACCGTATAAAGGGATGCTACATCAGCGGTGACTAAATAAACTTCTTCTCTCCCCACCAAATTTATATCTTTCAAAAGTACCAGCAGATCTTTTGTGTCCTTCAGATAAGCTTTTGTAGAGCTTACACTTTTTTGTAGGAAGTGATCGAGGTATTGGCCTAATCGTGATGTAATAGAACCAATACCATTTACAATTGGCCTTCCTGGTGGCTGGACCAAGTCTTTATGTATTTTTGGCAAGGTGTAAATGGTTGGTATACGGCCATTACTAGGTACTAGGTATTTCCTTTCTTTATTGGAAAGGGCTCCTTTATGGTAACCCATTTCCACAAGGAATTTAAGATTTTTTTCATATTGGGGAGTGGGGTCCTTATCTAACTTCTGATACGTCGCCTTATCCATTAGCATATTAGTCAATTGGTTTTGATAAAAACTTTTAGTTAAAATGACCACACCTCCTCCTTTATCCGCAGGTCTTACTACGATATCTTTCCTCTCTTCTAAAAGTTCAATACCCTCTTTAATATAGCGGGGGTTCACATTCTTTTTAGGGGTGATACCCTCTAAATCTCGTAAGACTAGTCCTTTAAAAACATCAAGTGGTTGATTAGATCCAACCTGAGGATTAAAAAGGGATTTATTACGGAGTCCACTATCAACAGGTACTAGCGAGGTTTGAAGTCCCGGAGTAATAATTGTCACTGGTTTTACTGTATTGAGGTTTTTATTTAAAAAATATTTTTTCATATTTAACCTGCGTACGTATTTATGCACATCAATAAAGACATCAAATTTATTGATTGGGCGATGTAGACCACATTTTAGACCTAAGTTTAAAATGTTAGTCTCTTTATCAGATAACGTTATATCTGTCAAGTTAAAAATACCCCCTAGTCGTGACTCCTTTCGTGCTCGTTCCTTCTTCTTTTTTTGGACATTACGTCCGGCCCTACATCCTCTTGTTCTTCTCTCGTTGTTCTGGGTTGCCCTAATCTGTCCCGATCCCATTGGGATAAATCTCTCCAAGGTTGGCTCTGGTTGTTCTCTACGGGATAATACTCCCGATATTGGGGGGGCTGTTGGGGGTAGGTGACTGGTCGTCCCCTGTGTTGGTTCGAACCCCTGCCTCTCCTCTGCCACCCTCTGCCTCTTCCTAAAAAAGGCTGTGATGTTTGATAACCCGGCCTATTTGTATCATCTCTTAGTGGTTCAAACCTATTGTACACTGGTAGTTGATATTCATTAGGTGGCCGTTGGTTAGAATAATTAGAAGGGCCCTTATTCCTGGATCTACCTCTTCCATGGGGAGAGAAGAAGTTTATTTAGTCACCGCTGATGTAGCATCCCTTTATACGGTCATACAACATGACGATGCCCTTTTAGCACTAAATTGGGCATTGAGCCAGAGGGAAGACTTAGTGCATGTTCAAAAAGTTTTTTTACGTGATGCTTTGGACTTTTGTTTAGGGCACAATTATTTCTGGTTTGACGGTAACTTCTACTCCCAGAAGAGAGGCGTGGCAATGGGGGCTAAATTTGCCCCCAGCATAGCCAATCTCTTCATGGCTGAATGGGAAGATAAAACCATATTCAATGTTAAGAGAGAGGAACTGTTACTATACCGCAGGTACATAGACGACCTGTTCTTTGTATGGACAGGGACACTAGTATCTCTAGAACTCTTTTTAGAAGTTTTGAATAAAAACAACCAGAACATTAGTCTAACATGTGAATACAATTGTCAGAATGTGCATTTCTTAGATCTCCAGATATATAGAAATGGAGATAAATTGGGAACAAAAGTGTATTTCAAACCCACTGACGCAAATAGCTACTTACCAACGAAAAGCGGACATCACCCCACCTGGCTTAGAAATATACCCAAAGGTCAGATAATGCGAGTACGACGTAACTGTACTGAAGATACTGATTATGTCATACAAGCAGGGCTCCTTAAGAATAAATTTATGGAGAAGGGTTACTGTGAAGTGAAATTGAATAAACTTATAGAAGAACTACGAGTAGTCCCTGTACCCTCTTTCCCAAATACTGCCTCGTCCTCCTCTCGATTGCACAACAACCTTGAATGGAGTTTTATTTCTGGATACCATTCACAATATAAAGAGGTTGAAAAGATCTTTTCTTCTCACTGGCACATTCTTTTTTTGGACAAAGTCTTGAGATATGTGATTCCAGAAAAACCCTCCTTTATCTATAGGAAGGCTCCTAGCTATGGAGATAGGATCATTAAAAAAGTCTTAGACCCCCCTAGGAAACCCACTATATTTTGGGAAAAAAATGGTTTTTTTGCATGCAGAAAATGTGGTCCCTGTAGGGAAGTCCTCAGCCGGGTCAGAGGCCTCGAGAACTTTACATCCAGTAATAATGTTTCTTTTGCGATTAAGGACTTTCTCACTTGCAATACCACCTATATTGTTTATTTCTTAGAATGCCCGTGTAAATTACTTTATGTGGGCCGTACAAAAAGAAAATTAAAAATCAGAATTGCAGAACATATTGCAAACATAAAACTGGGTTACAAAGACCATAACGTATCGTTGCACTTCAAATTGCATCATAACGAAAACCCGGCAGGTCTCAGATTCTGGGGGGTGGAACAGTTAAAACCCCCCTGGAGAGGATGTAACCGAGTGAGGGAACTCTCCAAACTGGAGACCAAATACATTTATTCTGCTGACACTTTGGCTCCTAAGGGACTAAATGTCGAATTAGATATAAATTGCTTTATTAGTGATGTTTAATATTGCTTTATTAGCAAAGTCTAATACTCTCCTATCTACTTTATATATTTATGCATAATGTCTATTTTAGATATATTGTATTTTATTTTATGCACAATTGATTATATATTTTATATTCTTAGAGTTGAACGTTTTTATCTGTATTATTCATATATTTTCCTTGCCCCTTTATCTACCTCTATGGATATAGGAAATTTTGTATAAGCAGTGAGCTTTTTGAATATATGTTTATGTTTTGCATTCTGTATTTGCTTCTATCGATGTGGCACATGTATTCGTGTGCTATATGAGAAGCAAATCTATCTGTATTTAGATCAGATTCACGGTTATTTTGTTTTTTAGAATTATTTAATTGGTTTCAAATATCTAATTGTTTCCAAAAAATCATTAATATCCTTTAGTATTCAGTTTTAGTCCACTATCTCTTTTTTAGTGTTTTTTAGTGTTTTTACTGAAAGGTTGTATCATCTAAATATATATGTATATGCAGTAATGCTTATATATAAAATGTTTCTATTGTTTCCAAAGTGCCTTGTTATGCTCTATGTGGTGTTCACTAACCCCAGAAGCAACATGTTGTACAATATTATACTATTTCTGAACGAGTCTTTTTACTGTGCTTTCCCTTCAAAATTTCTTCTAAAAAAGAAATTAGACCGGATCGTTATAGCGCGGGCTATATGGTAAATTGGTTCCCCGTTTTATATTACATGTGCTCCTTAGTTTTTATCCTGTGATAGCGTACTGATTGTATGCCCCTCTCTGTATCTGTCTTTGAGCGACTCGGTGGTGGACCAATAGGGGAGCTTTCCGCGCCGTAATAGCAGCCAATGACGGAACAGGAGGGTACATATAAACATCTAATTTCTGCCGCTCAGCCACGCCCTCAGTTGAAGTCCATTGGTAGACGAAACCGGTCAGGGCTGGGCTAACGCGGCGATACCGGAAGTGACGTGATCTGCGCTCCACCGGTGGTTTTTGACCAGGAAGGACCATTTGCTCTGTTCTGTTTAAAGACATTACATGTGTGCTTCTGGGATTCCTGAGACCATCCGATACTCGTCATTTTTTGCTCATTACTACTGATTCATGCGTTCCTCCCTGCCTAGCTGATGGATGGTATGGTGGAAAGATACCTGTGTAAGGCCTGATATCACTGGCCCTCTGGTGAGTTTAACCCCCAAAGGGGAGTGTGCCTCACGCGTGGTGGTCTTCTGGGACAAGGTGGAAAGATTTTGAAAATTCCTTGAGTTGTTCACATCACCTCTCTATCTTTTCTACGCCATCTTAGCTTGATGTTGCTGGACATTTATCCAACATTGTTTAGCGCTGTTTTATCATTTTGAACTTTGTTCTAATTATGATATTTTGTTTTATAAGCTTTCAATCAGCCTTGTGCTGATGTTTTTTAGACAGCTGCTCTGATTCACCTTTTCTCTGTTTTTTGGATATTAGGTTGGTGTAATATTTTATATATTATTAATTATTCATTTTACTTTTCCTACCATTATTTAACTATTAGCATCTGTGGCGCTGAGATGTGCCTCTAGGCCTTTGTGAAGCACACTTTGTTCCATATCTGTTTGTTTATCTCTATTTTATAGTGATATAACTATTTTTCTCGTAAGCAGCCATGGATGCATTGTTTTTTCTGAGTAGTAGAACTGTTGATTTGGATAGTATTTTTTCAGTAGATGAGCATACCTCCGCACAGGTTAATTTTAATGGTACTATGAGTGCTTTGGGTAACTGCCTTGAAAAACAGGTGAGAACCTGGTGGGACATTTGTACCTTTAAACAATATCTAAAGGAGCACATTATAGTAAGAAGTCTGAGGTGGGAGGTAGTCCCCCAAGATGGACTTACAGATTCTGAATCCATGACCGAGTGGCTTGATTTTTTCAATGGAGCCGGTCTTGAACTTCAGGAACTTATTTTAAAAAGAAAACTAAAAAAGATGACTAAGTTGGAAGCTAAAATTGAGGAGCTAAGGAAACAACTTGACCCTATTAAGGATACCCAACAAGTTATAGATTTTAATATTCGTATAAAAAAGAAATTAGAAAAAGTAGATAAGGAGACGCAGAAGAAAAAAATTAAAAAATTTCATCGTGATGTTGAAGACTTCAGGACAAAATCAATTTATGTTTGGCAGCAGTCTAATCCAACAACTTTTGGAGAGAGAGATGATCCTGGCATTATGGAAACACAACAGGTTGAAAATGTGGGAGCTTCACAACCCTCCAGTGATCAACCCTCTAGGGTCAGTGATGGGAGAACTCTCCCCACACCACAAGTGCCCATCTATCATTCCACACCGAATAGAAGGGGCTCTAACCATGGAAGAGGTAGATCCAGGAATAAGGGCCCTTCTAATTATTCTAACCAACGGCCACCTAATGAATATCAACTACCAGTGTACAATAGGTTTGAACCACTAAGAGATGATACAAATAGGCCGGGTTATCAAACATCACAGCCTTTTTTAGGAAGAGGCAGAGGGTGGCAGAGGAGAGGCAGGGGTTCGAACCAACACAGGGGACGACCAGTCACCTACCCCCAACAGCCCCCCCAATATCGGGAGTATTATCCCGTAGAGAACAACCAGAGCCAACCTTGGAGAGATTTATCCCAATGGGATCGGGACAGATTAGGGCAACCCAGAACAACGAGAGAAGAACAAGAGGATGTAGGGCCGGACGTAATGTCCAAAAAAAGAAGAAGGAACGAGCACGAAAGGAGTCACGACTAGGGGGTATTTTTAACTTGACAGATATAACGTTATCTGATAAAGAGACTAACATTTTAAACTTAGGTCTAAAATGTGGTCTACATCGCCCAATCAATAAATTTGATGTCTTTATTGATGTGCATAAATACGTACGCAGGTTAAATATGAAAAAATATTTTTTAAATAAAAACCTCAATACAGTAAAACCAGTGACAATTATTACTCCGGGACTTCAAACCTCGCTAGTACCTGTTGATAGTGGACTCCGTAATAAATCCCTTTTTAATCCTCAGGTTGGATCTAATCAACCACTTGATGTTTTTAAAGGACTAGTCTTACGAGATTTAGAGGGTATCACCCCTAAAAAGAATGTGAACCCCCGCTATATTAAAGAGGGTATTGAACTTTTAGAAGAGAGGAAAGATATCGTAGTAAGACCTGCGGATAAAGGAGGAGGTGTGGTCATTTTAACTAAAAGTTTTTATCAAAACCAATTGACTAATATGCTAATGGATAAGGCGACGTATCAGAAGTTAGATAAGGACCCCACTCCCCAATATGAAAAAAATCTTAAATTCCTTGTGGAAATGGGTTACCATAAAGGAGCCCTTTCCAATAAAGAAAGGAAATACCTAGTACCTAGTAATGGCCGTATACCAACCATTTACACCTTGCCAAAAATACATAAAGACTTGGTCCAGCCACCAGGAAGGCCAATTGTAAATGGTATTGGTTCTATTACATCACGATTAGGCCAATACCTCGATCACTTCCTACAAAAAAGTGTAAGCTCTACAAAAGCTTATCTGAAGGACACAAAAGATCTGCTGGTACTTTTGAAAGATATAAATTTGGTGGGGAGAGAAGAAGTTTATTTAGTCACCGCTGATGTAGCATCCCTTTATACGGTCATACAACATGACGATGCCCTTTTAGCACTAAATTGGGCATTGAGCCAGAGGGAAGACTTAGTGCATGTTCAAAAAGTTTTTTTACGTGATGCTTTGGACTTTTGTTTAGGGCACAATTATTTCTGGTTTGACGGTAACTTCTACTCCCAGAAGAGAGGCGTGGCAATGGGGGCTAAATTTGCCCCCAGCATAGCCAATCTCTTCATGGCTGAATGGGAAGATAAAACCATATTCAATGTTAAGAGAGAGGAACTGTTACTATACCGCAGGTACATAGACGACCTGTTCTTTGTATGGACAGGGACACTAGTATCTCTAGAACTCTTTTTAGAAGTTTTGAATAAAAACAACCAGAACATTAGTCTAACATGTGAATACAATTGTCAGAATGTGCATTTCTTAGATCTCCAGATATATAGAAATGGAGATAAATTGGGAACAAAAGTGTATTTCAAACCCACTGACGCAAATAGCTACTTACCAACGAAAAGCGGACATCACCCCACCTGGCTTAGAAATATACCCAAAGGTCAGATAATGCGAGTACGACGTAACTGTACTGAAGATACTGATTATGTCATACAAGCAGGGCTCCTTAAGAATAAATTTATGGAGAAGGGTTACTGTGAAGTGAAATTGAATAAACTTATAGAAGAACTACGAGTAGTCCCTGTACCCTCTTTCCCAAATACTGCCTCGTCCTCCTCTCGATTGCACAACAACCTTGAATGGAGTTTTATTTCTGGATACCATTCACAATATAAAGAGGTTGAAAAGATCTTTTCTTCTCACTGGCACATTCTTTTTTTGGACAAAGTCTTGAGATATGTGATTCCAGAAAAACCCTCCTTTATCTATAGGAAGGCTCCTAGCTATGGAGATAGGATCATTAAAAAAGTCTTAGACCCCCCTAGGAAACCCACTATATTTTGGGAAAAAAATGGTTTTTTTGCATGCAGAAAATGTGGTCCCTGTAGGGAAGTCCTCAGCCGGGTCAGAGGCCTCGAGAACTTTACATCCAGTAATAATGTTTCTTTTGCGATTAAGGACTTTCTCACTTGCAATACCACCTATATTGTTTATTTCTTAGAATGCCCGTGTAAATTACTTTATGTGGGCCGTACAAAAAGAAAATTAAAAATCAGAATTGCAGAACATATTGCAAACATAAAACTGGGTTACAAAGACCATAACGTATCGTTGCACTTCAAATTGCATCATAACGAAAACCCGGCAGGTCTCAGATTCTGGGGGGTGGAACAGTTAAAACCCCCCTGGAGAGGATGTAACCGAGTGAGGGAACTCTCCAAACTGGAGACCAAATACATTTATTCTGCTGACACTTTGGCTCCTAAGGGACTAAATGTCGAATTAGATATAAATTGCTTTATTAGTGATGTTTAATATTGCTTTATTAGCAAAGTCTAATACTCTCCTATCTACTTTATATATTTATGCATAATGTCTATTTTAGATATATTGTATTTTATTTTATGCACAATTGATTATATATTTTATATTCTTAGAGTTGAACGTTTTTATCTGTATTATTCATATATTTTCCTTGCCCCTTTATCTACCTCTATGGATATAGGAAATTTTGTATAAGCAGTGAGCTTTTTGAATATATGTTTATGTTTTGCATTCTGTATTTGCTTCTATCGATGTGGCACATGTATTCGTGTGCTATATGAGAAGCAAATCTATCTGTATTTAGATCAGATTCACGGTTATTTTGTTTTTTAGAATTATTTAATTGGTTTCAAATATCTAATTGTTTCCAAAAAATCATTAATATCCTTTAGTATTCAGTTTTAGTCCACTATCTCTTTTTTAGTGTTTTTTAGTGTTTTTACTGAAAGGTTGTATCATCTAAATATATATGTATATGCAGTAATGCTTATATATAAAATGTTTCTATTGTTTCCAAAGTGCCTTGTTATGCTCTATGTGGTGTTCACTAACCCCAGAAGCAACATGTTGTACAATATTATACTATTTCTGAACGAGTCTTTTTACTGTGCTTTCCCTTCAAAATTTCTTCTAAAAAAGAAATTAGACCGGATCGTTATAGCGCGGGCTATATGGTAAATTGGTTCCCCGTTTTATATTACATGTGCTCCTTAGTTTTTATCCTGTGATAGCGTACTGATTGTATGCCCCTCTCTGTATCTGTCTTTGAGCGACTCGGTGGTGGACCAATAGGGGAGCTTTCCGCGCCGTAATAGCAGCCAATGACGGAACAGGAGGGTACATATAAACATCTAATTTCTGCCGCTCAGCCACGCCCTCAGTTGAAGTCCATTGGTAGACGAAACCGGTCAGGGCTGGGCTAACGCGGCGATACCGGAAGTGACGTGATCTGCGCTCCACCGGTGGTTTTTGACCAGGAAGGACCATTTGCTCTGTTCTGTTTAAAGACATTACATGTGTGCTTCTGGGATTCCTGAGACCATCCGATACTCGTCATTTTTTGCTCATTACTACTGATTCATGCGTTCCTCCCTGCCTAGCTGATGGATGGTATGGTGGAAAGATACCTGTGTAAGGCCTGATATCACTGGCCCTCTGGTGAGTTTAACCCCCAAAGGGGAGTGTGCCTCACGCGTGGTGGTCTTCTGGGACAAGGTGGAAAGATTTTGAAAATTCCTTGAGTTGTTCACATCACCTCTCTATCTTTTCTACGCCATCTTAGCTTGATGTTGCTGGACATTTATCCAACATTGTTTAGCGCTGTTTTATCATTTTGAACTTTGTTCTAATTATGATATTTTGTTTTATATGCATTGCGGCACGCCCAGTAATTCACACCTCCTTGAAGTCTCTAATGTCGCGTACACACGATCAGTTCATTCGAAGAGAACGGTTTGATGGACCGTTTCCATCGGTTAACCGGTGAAGCTGACTGATGGTCCATCGCGCACACCATCGGTTAAAAAAACGATCGTGTCAGAACGCGGTGACGTAAAACACAACGACGTGCTGAGAAAAATGAAGTTCAATGCTTCCAAGCATGCGTCGACTTGATTCTGAGCATGTGTAGATTTTTAACTGATGGTCGTGCTTACTAACGATCGATTTTGACCTATCGGTTAGGAATCCATCGGTTAAATTTAAAACAAGTTGGCTTTTTTTTAACTGATGGATAACTAACTGATGGCGCCCACACACGATCGGTTTGGTCCGATGAAAACGGTCCATTAGACCATTCTCATCAGTTTAACCTATCGTGTGCACGCGGCATAACACGTAGAGAGCGTCCTGCCACACAGATGTAGTTCCCAGGAGGGGGCGAGCATGTCACTGACCACCACAGTAAAGCCTCTCTTCATGGTGGTGAGTAACAATCAGACAAGCAGGAAGTGAACAGAACAGAGAAGAAATAGAGCAACTTCTGAGCAAAAACGAACACGAGGAAGTGAAAAGAGAAATGTCTGCAGGTAAAGGATGCTTATTATGAAAAAAGAATGTTCCTTTACAACCCCTTTAAGCTCAAAAACAACAACAATAAGTAATATATTGCAGCTTAAAATCCTTAAATGGGGTAACTGCATTTGTTTTTTTGTTTTAGCTGGGTTTTTTTTACACACTTCCTTTCTTACGTACACACGACCGTTTTTCATGATGAGAAAAATGCCACTTTTTTAAATTAAAAAACGAACATGTGTAGGCTCCAGAGCATTTTTCTCTACGTGAAAAATGGGCATTAAAATAACCTGCTCTATTTTTTCTCTTCGTTTTTCATGGAGAAGCAATGGAGACACCTTTAGACAGCAGCATTGTCAATCTGGGGGGATGGTAGTGTTAGATGTACTAGCAAATGTATTGCACTAACAAATGAATGCCGAACTTCAGCTAACATTTTTTAAGCAGTTATGGCGACAGTTTTTTCAGGATTAACATTTTACACAAATGAAAAAAAGTTGACCATTGTAACACCTGTCAGTATTAAATGGTTTATCTCACCCCCCCTAACTGACACTTTTGCAGAACAGCTGTTAAAGTAAGTTAAAGTGGATGTAAACCTAATTCATGAAATTTGAGTTGGGCACATATATCTGTAGTGTTTTTTTATCTCTCTTCAAAGCACTAAGTCCCGTGGCTTTCTCCTGCTCCATAGCTGTGTTATCCGCCTGATAACTTCTGACAAGTATTCTGACACAGGTGATAAAAGCAGCTTGAAATTTGTGTCGTGGGAGGTTGCTATAAAGTCAAATCGCCGTCTTGCCTGATCCGAAATTGGCATGCGACTTGTGCTCTGATGATCTCGAAGGGTAACTTCACGCAAAATGTTAAAAAAAACAGCATGGGTTTCCCCAGAAGCTTATATGGTCGAATATAGAAATAAAGAGTCTCACCTACAATGAAAATCTAGCTGCTAGAATTTTTTTGGGGGGTAAAAGAATGTAATCCCAATTTAAAGTCACGCTATGAATTTTTCTCAAATACCGACACACCACTTGCGTCAATAATGAATCTATAAGTCAGCTCATGAATGACATATTGTCTTGGTATACAAGTTATAATAGACAAGGAGAGGCTATACTGGGCAGCTGAGGTCGAGGTCATCGTTGGCGGATCCTACTTGCTCCAATCTGAAAATAGATTGCTAACACTGTGATTGAAATATTCCATTTGCGTAGGGAGAAGGAACAGCAAAACTAGTCTTATTGTGTGAAATGCTTGGCATGTGGACACCCTCAGAAAGGCCGAGTGTTTAGAGGACTGCGATCTGCATTCCTGCAAGTGATGCTCATAAACAAAGACTTCTATTTACATTTTATTCTAACACAACAATTGCAGAGATTTCCCTTCACCTCCTGTCCCATAGTCAAACAGCAAGTGAGAAAAAATCTGTCCAAATTAACCACTTAGGACCCGGACCATTATGCAGGTAAAGGACCTGGCCCCTTTTTGCGATTCGGCACTGCGTCACTTTAACTGACAATTGCGCGGTCATGCAACATGGCTCCCTTTTGGTGGTATTTGATCACCTCTGCGTTTTTTTTTGTTTTTTTTTCGCTATAAACAAAAATAGAGCAAAAAAATTTTTTTACTTTTTGCTATAATAAATATCCCCAAAAAAGATTAAATAAAAATCCTCAGTTTCGGCCGATACGTATTCTTCTACATATTTTTGGTAAAACAAATCGCAATAAGCGTTTATTGATTAGGGGATCAAGTAGGGGATAGTTTTATTGCATTTTCATCAATATTTTTTTTTTATAGTAATGGCGGAGATCAGCGATTTTTATCGTGACTGTGACATTATGGGGGACACATTGGACCCTTTTGACACTATTTTGGGACCATTGTCATCTTTACAGCGAACAGTGCTATAAAGATGCACTGGTTACTGTAAAAATTACACTGGCAGTGAAGGGGTTAACCAGGAGGAGGCGCTTTAGGGGTTAAGTGTGCCCTAAGGGAGTGTTCTTATTGTGGGGGGCGTGGCTGTGCATGTGACGTCACTGATCGTCGTTCCCTAACACAGGGAACAGACGATTAGTGACAGCCACACAAGGAAGCACGGGGAGAGGTTTGTTGTTTTGCTTACCTCTCCCTGTTCTTCCTCTCTGTGACCCGATCGTGGGACACCGGCGGCGATCGGGTCTGCTGTTCCCGCGGGGACGGTCACTGAGAAGAGGACCGAGTCGCGAGCATGCCATACCGCACGTATATGGTCGTGCGGCGGTCCTCAAGTGGTTAAGGGAATTCGCAGGTCAGTAGAAATAGTGTCCCCATTGGAAGAATTCCCTGCTATTACTTTTCTGGGGACAACCCAAAATACCCTTTCAATGATAATGGTAAACAGGACAAATAGAGAGGGTGGATCTCCTTAACAGGGGCACAGACAGCAGAAAAAAAGTGACAGGTGTCAATGAATGACAATCCTTCTCCACTAGTCCACTCTGTACAAAACTAAAAAAAAAAAAAAAAAAAAAACGTTTTTCCTTTAGTTATACTTCAAGCTCGCCATACTTGGGTCAGTTTTTTTCCATACAAGTAGAAGTACACTGACTGAATATACAGAAGATAATGAGACAGACCTTTTCTGCTGCTTCTGATGAAATGTTGCAGGTGTTACTGGGTGGATACATCCTTTTGCACCTCCTATCACTCCCGTGTAGCGCCCAAGAATTGGCAAATTCGTAGCTCTTTTCTGCTATAATGCCTGTGTAAAAAAAAAAAAAAAATTAGTACTTTATTAAAATATGATGATGGGGAGTGTATCATTGCTACAAAACAGTTAGTGCAGCTTTGACATGGCACTGAAATAACCAGCTTGTGTAGAGTCAGAGGAAGAGAGTGCCAAGTCTTGGATAGCAGTCTACATCTAATTTTTCCCACAAATAGAGCTTTCTTTTGGTGGTATTTGATCATCTATGCGGTTAAAAAAAATTGCGCTATAAACAAAAGAAGAGCGACAATTTTGAAAAAAATATATATTTTTTTACTTTTTGCTATAATAAATATCCCCAAAAAAATGTAAAAAAAAACGAATTTCTTCGTCAGTTCAGGCCGATATATATTCTACATATTTTTGGCAAAAAAAATCGCAATAGACGTACATTGATTGGTTTGCGCAAATGTTATCGCGTCTACAAATTACGGGATAAATTTAGGGACTTTATTTATTTTTTATTGTTTTTAGTAGTAATGGCAGCGATCTGCGATTTTTAACGGAACGATTCTGACCCCAAATTACACTTTTTGGGGACCAGTGACATTATTACATTGATTTACATCTCCCCCCTAATATCCACATCTCCAGTGCTATAAAAATGGACTGATCAATGTGTAAATGACACTGGCAGGGGAGGGGTTAACACTAGGGGGTGATCAAGGGGTTACCTGTGTTCCCTAGGTGTGTTCTAACTGTAGGGTGGATGGGCTGCCTGGGACATGACAGAGATCACTGTTCCCAGTCACTGGGAACAGTAGATCTCTGTCATGTCATCTATCAGAATGGGGATCCGCCTTGTGTACAAAGGCAGATCCCCATTCCGCCTCTGTACTAAGCGATTGTGGGTCGCCGGTGTGCACCGAGTCTGCCCGACCCACGGGCATGCTCCCGTTCACAATTGCCCCTGCGCGAGCTGGCGTACAATGACGGCTATTCGCCCAGGAGAGCCAACCTGCCGCAGTACAACTGCAGCAGGTGGTCTTAAAGTGGTTAAAGGATTTGTGGATTTTCAATGTTGCCCTCTCCCCGCTGGCCTGTAATTTTGATAATAGTTTTTTATTTGGTATATGCCCCCTAATGGAGGTGCCAGACTTTTTTTTTTTTTAATAAAAGTTTGCCTATTAGTCTTAAAAAAAGACCAGAAAAAATAGCTAGTTTTGCCTGGGTTTGCTACATTTGAGGGTTTAGATTGTAAATCTGCTGGATTATCACTGTTATTATTTGTTCAATCTCCCTTAAATTTAGACATCAAAGTTTTTTTTTTTTAATAATTCTTAAAAGTAGACCTTTACATTATTACAAATATTAAACATATTACAAATCTGCATTAATAATTTCCTGACATGTCAATATAAACAGCAACACTATGGGGGTTATTTACTAAAGGCAAATCCACTTTGCACTACAAGTGCAAACTACAAGTGCAAAGTGTACTTGAAATTGCACTGAAAGTGCACTTGGAAGTATAGTTGCTGTAGATCTGAGGGGGACGTGCAAGGAAAATAAAAAACAGAATTTTAGCTTGCACATGATTGGATAATAAAATCAGCAGAGCTTCCCCTCATTTCAGATCTACCCCTCAGATTTACAGCGACTGCACTTCCAAGTGTACTTTCAGTGCAATTTCATGTGCACGTTGCACTTGTAGTTTGCACTTGTAGTTTGCACTTGCAATGCAAAGTGGATTTGCCTTTTCTTAAATAACCCCCTATGACTTTTCAAAAACTGTGCCAGCTGTCAGCTGCAGGCAGGGGGAAGCATTTCCTGGGGAAAAAAGTGTGGGAACTCCCACCCAAGATCCACTCCCCCACCAAAAAAAAAATGATACGCTCATATGCATAATTAATAAACCGCATGTTTTTGTTGTTTTTTTGATCCACTGTACCTTAGTAATCCTTTATGTTACTGCCTGCTTCCTGTATATGGATTCATCGGGTAGTGTGCGCGTATTCCGTCACTTCCTCAATGCCGCAATGTCTCCTGGGAGCTTTTGTCATTGTTCCCAGGAGACATTGCGGAGGTCTGTCACAGGATTTAGATGGAAGCAAGTTCTTTCTAAATCCCGTGATAACTCATGGCAGACCTCCGCAATGAATACCCGCACACTACCTGATGAATCCATATACAGTAACATAAAGGATTACTAAGGTTTGCGAGTGACTTGGCTGCTCTAGTCCTGCAAAGGGAACTGCGTTCCTGCTGTGAAAAAAGTGCAGGAACTCCGTTCCCACGCGTTCCTGCAGGACTTGAGCCCTGCTTGTAGCTATAGTTACAAGGTAATAGGCCACAGCAGGGGTTTATCTGTCCTTGGCATTGGTGGACACAATCAAGAACTGCACAGACACCATCTCTGAGTTGATATCTCAGTCCAGGAAGTAGATGCTGTCCTGGATGATGCCTAAACAAAGTTGGTGCCATCCAGGGCCGCCATCAGGAATTATGGGGCCCCTTACACAGCTTCAGGCATGGGCCCCCCGGAGCCGAACCGGGGGGGGGGGGGAGCTGCCACCTGAAATTGAGAATAATTTGAGAAATTGAGAAAAGTTAATAATAATAATATTATATGTATGTATATATATATATATATATATATATATATATATATATACACACACACAATAAAAATAAATAAGAAATAAAAGAAATAAAAAATATATAAAAAGTTTTTTTTTATAAAAAAGGGGAGTTGTCATCTGAAGCCCTGGGGATCTCCGGCCCCTGGGGACCTCCAGACCCCTAAAAAAAATTGTCCCTTTATTAAAAAAATAAAATAAAAATATATTAAATATATTATAAAAATAAATGAAAAAATGGGGGGTTGCCATCCGGGGCCCCTGGGGACCTCCGGATTGCTAAAAAAAAAGAAAAAAAATTGTCCCTTTAATAAAAAATAAAATAAAAAAATATATAAAAAAATATATATTTTTTTTATAAAAAAAAAAAGAGGGGGGTTGACATCTGGGGCCCCTGGGGACCCCCATTCCCTTTACAGGTGTACTGCCTGTACCCCCCTGATGGCGGCCCTGGTGCCATCCTTCTAAAGAGAAAAGCAGATGAAGGTATTTTCAGGGGGAGTATTGTGACTATTGTAAAAGGTACTACATTCCTAGACACTTTAAACATGCACATTACTAAGTTTGCATGCAAGTAACATAAAAAAGCATAAGTAATCCTACTGTAGGTTCACTTCAAGAGGTCCCTTTGTCCTATTTTATTTCTTTTTAGGAAAGCGTGTTATACTCCCTATTTTTCTTTAATTAAAGCAAAGTGCGGGGCCTATAGTAAACTGTAGGTTATTCTTGTTCAGTGTCAGGAAAGGTGTGTAGAGACTGATGCATGCAGCTTTTAGTGCAAAGTCTTCATAACTCTGGACAGTAGCCATGGTCCTGTGGCAGCTGTCCAATTTTCATTATCTACTCAATGCATATGGGACCCCCATAGACCCGTTCCTGGAAGGAAGGGAACTCAGGATTAGAATAATAAACTTTTGCTTATTCATGCAATTTAAAATCACAACTACATTTTTTAACCATGTTATATAAGCAAACACAAATACCTCAGTGACTCCGAATCCTCCTGAGTCCTGGGTACTAATTGAGAGTATACAGCACACACGGTTCCATGATCGGATGTTGAATGGACTCCACTCTTGTGGTAAACTAAAGCCTCATATACACTACTAGTTTCTTTTTTTTCAACCCAGCAAACTGACAGCTTAGGTCAGAGCCGCTGTACTAACAATCCAATATTAGTAATATTGCACTGAAGCAGAACAGATTCAGCCTAATTGTACTGGTACTACTATGCCTCCTCAGAGTCAGACAATGATTGATTTCATTAGAGGTTTATGGAGCCGGTATTTTGATTAACTAATTCCATGTAAACTTAAAGTGATTGTAAAGGCTTTTTTATGTTATACTTACCTGCTCTGTCACAGTGGATTTGCATAGAGTAGCCCCGATCCTTCTCTTCTCGGGTCCTTCTTCTGTCTCCTGTCCCTTCCCAACTTTTCATTGCCCCCACAGCAAGCAGCTTGCCATGGGGGCACCCTGAGCGGAGTCACAGCTACCTGAGTCCATTCAGACACAGAGCCTAACCCTGCCCCGCTTCTGCCATCTCTCTACCCTAATTGGCTAGATGACTTTAATTGGCAGCAACAGGAGCCAATGGCGCCGCTGCTGTGTCTCAGCCAATTAGGAAAGAGAATCACGGACGGTTGAGACACACGTGGACATCGCTGGACAGAGAGGGACCTCAGGTAAGTGTTAGGGGGGCTGAGGTGGGCTTCTTCACACAGAAGGCATTTTATCTTAAAGGAACACTAATGGAATTATTTTTTTTTTTTTTTTGTAAAATAACAAACATGTTATAATTACTTCCACTGTGCAGCTCGTTTTGCACAGGGTGTCCCTGAACCCTGTCTTCTGGGGCCCCTCGGCGGCTGTCTCGGCTCCTCCTCACAAGAGCTTTCCTCATTCATGCAAGCTAGCTCGCATGGGGGAAAGCTTTTGCGGGCACACTCCCGTGATACAGCAGTGGGCATTGCCGCCGACTGTATCACTCGGCCCCGGCGTGCCGCGTCATCGGATGTGATTGACAGCAGCGCTAGCCAATGGCTGCGCTGCTATCAATCCTTCCAGCCTAGCCAATCAACAGCCAGGCTGGGAACCGAAGAGGATGGTGGGGATGAGCGCGGGACTTTCGAGGGGTAAGTAAAACTAGGGGTTCGGGGGGCCGGTATCGCCAGATAGGATGCATTAAGGTGAAAATACATTTACCTTTACAACCGCTTTAATGCATGGAATGCCTTTACAACCCCTTTAAATCAGATGTAAATCCAATTACTAATATTGCATTATGCATTATGCATATAAGCTTTAGGCTGGCCATATATGGATACAAATTTGGCTAGTTCAGCAGGGACTGGCCAAATTTCGAACTATGTATGGGAACTGTGGTGGAATAGACGTCAATCTACCCATAAACTTCTGTTCAACCAGCCTGTAGGAAATGTTCCGCTCTATCAGCGCTGCAGGCTATATATAGCCAGTGGGGAAGTCTCCCCGCTGTAAGAATACAATGCTACAGTGGGGAGGATTCCCCCATCCATATCAAGTGTGCGGATTAGGGAATCAGATCTTTTTTTTTTGTTTAACAAAAGTTGAGCAAAAAAAATCTGACCTATCTAGGGTCAACTTTAACTTGTTAAAGTCTATGCAAACCCTAACAATGAAATTCTGATTTAGTCCCTTCTAGTCTGTTGAGTATACAATTGAGTGTTTTGTTATACCTGTTTGATAGGAAAAAAAAATACCTGTACATCCTGCCAGAAGGCGGGGGAGGGGGGAAGTGTATTGAGGTGAATGAGACAAATCCTGAAGAGAAAGTAACACATCTGCGAATCAGATGCGTGCCCATAGAAGATAATGGGCCTGAATTTGCACCTGAGCCGCACCGCAATGCCTAGAAAAGGCACACGTTTTTTTCGGGCAATGCGCAGTGCGAATGCATGGCACATATGTGAACCAGCCTCATTGAAAACAATGTATTTTATAATGTTATGCGAATTGGATGCGGTTTAAACCGCAACCGATTCGCATAGGTGTGAATCCGGCCTCAGACTGGGCTGTAATCGACTTCCAAATAGTTATCCAGGAGACGCACGGGGTGTGCGTTCCCTGGTTAATACTCAGGCCGCATTCACACCTATGCGAATTGGTTGCGGCTTAAACCTCATCCAATACACAGAACATTTCTAAATACATTGTTTTCAATGAGGCTGGTTCACATATGTGCGATGCATTGTGGCTCAGGTGCGAATTCAGGCCCATTATCTTCTATGGGTACGCAGCTGATTCGCAGATGTGTTAATTTCTCTTCAGGAATTTCTCTCATTCAGCCCAATACACTTCCCCCCCACTCTCCTCTCCCCTGTAACTTCTCCCAGGTCTCCAAATTCGCAGCTAAAACTGAGCTAATCTGCTGAACACTTCTGTTATCTCCCTGCAGAGATAAGAGAGCACCGCACTAGTGTGATTCCGGCCTGACACACATCTCTGCCAATCAGGTTCACCAGATCTGGCTACCGGTAACCTGATTGGCTGAAGCGACATCAAGGGCGGGAAAAGACATGGAGGGATCAGGGAGGAGAATGGCTGACCGAGAAAGGTAAGTGCCGGGCGGGGGGGAGCAATCTGGCGGTATTTTGGGGAAATCTGGCGGCATTTTAAGGGGCAATCTGGCATAATTTTACGGGGCGAACTGGCAGCAATTGATGGGCACAGTGGCGATAATGGCATGGCACAGTGGCTGCATTTAGCATGGCACAGTGGTGACAATGGAATGGCCCAGTGGTGACAATTGATGGGCACAGCGGCGACAATTGGTGGCACAATGGTGACAATTGATGGCACAGTGGCTGCGTTTGATGGCATGGCACAGAGGCGACAATTGATGGGCACAGTGGCTGCGTTTGATGGCATGGCACAGTGGCTGCGTTTGATGGGCACAGTGGCTACATTTGATGGGCACAGTGGTGGAAATTGATGGGCACAGTGACTGCGTTTGATGGGCACAGTGAGGCTGCAGTTGATGTTTTTTTCGTTTGTTTGCACCCCCCTAAAAATGTTGAGCACCAGCTGCCACTGATTAGACCCATATAGTTTTGTTTCTAATTGGATACAGAATCCTCAATCCTCCCTTAATTCAGGTCTTCTAATGTGGTCCATCAGTTGCTCAAACTCTAAAGAAGGGGGGTTCCCCCATAAAGCATTTGCTGTAGCTCGTACTTTTTACCAATAAACAAATAAATATGAAGAGTTTTACTAGGCTCTCCTTACTACAAACCCAAAATTAGCCCTATCTGCTCTCTGTTGTCCAGATATAGACGTTTGAGCTAGCATTGTCACCCTAAGAATAAAAGTTTGCTATTGGCACATAAACACCAAGGGCCAGATTCAGGTAGGGCGGCATATCATTAGGCGGGCGTAGCGTATCGAATATACGCTACGCCGCCGCAACTTAGAGAGGCAAGTGTTGTATTCACAAAGCACTTGCTCCCTAAGTTACGGCGGTGTAGCGTAAATGGGCCGGCATAAGCACGCCTAATTCAAAGTAGGTGGAAGGTGGGCGTGATACATGTTAATGAACCGTGACCCCATGCAAATGATGGGCCGAACGAACGGCGCATGTGCCGTCCGTGGACGTATCCCAGTGCGCATGCTCAGAATCACGTCGGATAGAACACTGCCTATGACGTGAGCATAACTTACGCCCAGCCCCATTCACGTACGACTTACGTAAACGACAACGGCTGTTCCGACGTCCATACCTTTGCATGGGATGCGCCACCTTTTTGGTGGTTTATCTTTACGCCGGAAAAACGCCTTACATAAACGACGTAGATTACTGCGTCGGGCTAACGTACGTTCGTGAATCGGCGTATCTTGCTCATTTGCATATTTAACATGGGAACGCCGAATGCGTCCAGCGTAACTATGCGCCCAGGATACGCCGGCATAGGCAAGTTAGGTCGGGCAGCTGAAGCCTTGTTTTACGGCGTATCTAGCTTTGTGAATCGGCATAAAAGTAAGACGGCGCACATTTGTACTTACGACGGCATATCTGGAGATACGCCGGCGTAAAGGTACCTGATTCTGGCTACAAAAAAATAAAATGCAACCACCACATTTTAGGACTAGTAAGCTGCAATAAATAAATTTTTTTGTTTTTGGGTTTAGATACACTGTTAGGCATATCTCCAGGCAAATTTGACTTTTTAAATATAAATAGTGCATTACTTTTGTGCACTTTCATTATATGCTTTTTACTGTCCGGGATTGTGAAGTTTTAATGCATTGATGCATTGAAATTGAAAAATCTGAAAACTGGACATCCTGGAAAGTAGTAAAACATGCGAGATGCATCCTATGCTTTACTCTGTCCTTTTGGAATCTTTATTGGAACTCATTCTTTAAAAGTAGACAACCTCATCCTTCCTTACTTCTCTCTTGTCATGTAACGTCCTGTGTCATCTGTCTGGGCTGTAGTTCCTGCCTGTTATCAGCACCGGTCATCTAGACACAACTCCCCAAGCACAATCATTTTTCATGCTTGTTCATAGTTCACTACAAGACTAGCTGGTAAGAAGGACCACTGTGTGTGATGGGAGAAAACGGTACTCCACACATCCAACTATCTAAATACTTGTAGCTACTGGGAAGAAGCAAAGAGGTGGCATATTAACAAAAGTGGGGGTTGGAAAGGTAAGTATATTACCTCTTCTATCACATATAAAGTGACCTCGTGCTGAGCAGGTTTTTTTAATAAAAAGTGGGCCAGACACTAAGAAGATGATACGTGTCACTAAGCAACCACTGTGCTTCACATCATAAAAAAATATCCAATTACCTTCTTGAGTCAAAAAATCATCTTCTGCAAACTGATTGAAGTTACCACAAAGGCCACACGTTCTGTTAAAATGTTCATTCGAAAACACAATTTGCACATTTCCGCTCGCGTCAATCTTCACCGTTATCCCATGTTCGTGACTAGACAGTTTGTGATATCCGGCCTCGTTTTCCAAGTATATCCCATTAGAGGCATACGGCATGGAAATGCTGTTAAAATTGACGGGAAAGCAGCCAACCATTAATGAAAACAACTGTCATTCAATGTACCAAAACATAGAACATTCCATTCTGTATCCCTTCTAACCTTCTGCACTTGTTTATCACGGTCGCTTTCCAAGATGGCTGCCCCTTAAGCTTAAAGTTTATTAAACTCTTCTAATATGGCCATTTTCCAACGTATGATGGAGGAGGAAAATGTCTGTGTTTCTCTGAAGAGCAGTTAACCTATTCTATCACAGTCATGATGACAGATTAGAAAGGGAAAAACCCTTTAGGCCCCGTACACACGAGCAGACAGATTTGTTCAAATCGGTCGGACAGACCGATTTGAACAAATCTGTCTGCTGGGATGTATTGGTTTGATCGTGTACACACGATCAAACCAAAATCCCCGCCAGCAGACGGCGCGCTGACGTGTCCGTGACGTGGCGGTGACGTTGACGCCGCCACGTCACCGCACAGGAAGTGAATTACTTCCGCGCATGCATCTTATCCATTCGATGCATGTGCGAGAACATATGTCTGCTGGTTAGCGTACCTACCAGCAGACATATCGGGCCGACGGGTTCCCAGCCGACAGATTTGAAAGCATGCTTTCAAATCTGTCGGCTGGCCAAATCTGTCGGCTCGCCCGTACACACGATCGAATCTGTCTGCTGGGACGGTCGGGGCCGACCGTTTCCCGCAGATAGATTTGATCGTGTGTACGCGGCCTTAAAGAGCAACACAGCCATTTTGTTTTTTAGGTAAGAAAAAAAAACGGTAGTTTATTTGGCAGAGGCGCCCAGTGTCGTTATTCAAAGGATTGGCACGAGTCAACTGCTTTAGTAAAAGATCCAATTACTTTATTTTACCGAATAGAATGTGTTTCATGGCTTTAAGTTGACAGTTCCTCAGCTCAAGGTAATACAGTTGGTGTCTAGTACCAGCTGGTGCTGTGCTCTATTTGAGAAATTGTATTTATCAGCCACTAGGTGACGTGAGAGTTTGTAGCAATAATGTTATCTAGGTAGAACATATGTAGGCATTGAAGGATTGATTTACTAAAAGTGGAGAGTGCAAAATCTTGTGAAGCTGTGAATGGTAGCCAGCTTATAACTTAGGCTTGTTCAATTAAGCTCTGACAAGCGGCAGCTCATCCATTAGGGGCACAGGAGCGCCGCCTCCCTAATTCATATGCAGGGCACCGGATGCATGGATTCAATTTTTTTGAAGCACATGATTAGA
Organism: Rana kukunoris; assembly: GCA_029574335.1. Lineage (NCBI taxonomy): Eukaryota > Metazoa > Chordata > Amphibia > Anura > Ranidae > Rana > Rana kukunoris. Next base: position 407,476,391 of record CM056051.1, read on the forward strand.
GCCCGAGTCTTATTGGCTTCAAAAAAGGGTGGGCTTGGGGCACAGAGCACCCAGTTGTGTGTCATTAGCGAATATTAATTCGCTAATGTCTTCCTGTTTCTCCTCCTGGCCAATCACAAAGCGGATCCCGATTGGCCAGGAGTCCGAAGATCCGATTGGCCAGCGGGACAAGCCACAGCCATGACCTGGATGGGGTAATTGACGATCAATCGGAGAGCGAGCCAGCGACCTGGGGGGGTTGGTGTTCGGTGGCGGGCTGGAGCGACCAGAGGAGGTAGATGTCTCAGGTTTGTTTGCCGCCCCTTCCGACTGATGGAGCACCAGCCGCCACAGGCTTTGGCAATGAAACCTGGAAGCTGATTGGTTTCTGCTCAGAGCTGCATTAGAATTTGCACTCTCCACTTAGTAAATCAACTCCCGAGAGAAGCCACTGTGTGGAGGTTTTCTAAACCCACAAACTAGGAAGGCCGTGTGTTCCCCCTTGCTGGGTGACCTCTGCCTGGACAGTGGTAAGTCCATTTTGACCTTTTGTCCCTTTATTGTGATAGCATTTTTGTTTCTGAATAATCTATTACACTATAAAGCACTTTTCCACTCCCCCTCTCTTTTTTTTTTAGAGGACACTCTGAGCTATGCCAGAGATCACTGGTCAGCTCCTCAGGACCCTTCAATCCACGATCTGCCAAAACATTAGTAAGCACATGTATATTTGTGTATGCCCCAGCTAAATATAGGCCCGTTAGTGACTTCAAGTGGGAGCGCCAACATTTTATTTTCTTGTAATCCCTGTTTTGTCTTACTCTTCCTCTTTTCTCTTACCATTGGCTGCAGTTTATAGCAGCATTTCTAAACCAGGTTTCCCTGTAACCTTAGGGTTCCTCCAGAGGTTGCTAGAGGCTCCTTGAGCAATGAGCTATTTCTACCTTTTCAGTTCCCACTGACAACATTGATCTTTTTAGCTACGTGTAGGGGTGTAACTCTTCCTGATGACCACAAGTGTAAGGACGTTCTTTACTGTGACCATCACTTTAATGTATCATGAGTTGTAGATATAGTCATTTTTAGCAGGGGTTCCTTGAGAACAGAAAGCTATTTCAAGGGTTCCTCTGTGTTGAAAAAGTTGAGAAAGGCTGTTTTATAGTTTGGACTGCTCAGAATTCTTATTGCCCTACACCTGAAACTGGTTCACTACCTGTGTCACAAAGCTTTAGGTCGTAGGTTAAGTTACATGCTGTTGCATTTTATCCCTGTTATGCTGTAGCCACCCTGGTGGTATAATTATGTCAGAACACTCACAGGGAATGGAGCCAGGCACACAGAGCATTGGGCGGAGGACACAGCCCGCAGACACAGGTGGGGGGACATTGCCGGATCCTGGGGACAAGGTAAGTAACCTGCACCAGGATCCTGCAATGCAATACCGAGTTAGGTTCGGGGTTACCACCAGGGAGGAGTTAAACTTCACTCTCTCATTCAACATTGACTTTTTTTAATCTTCATGCTGCTAGCATTAGTAAATAGATAGGAAAGTATATCTTATTTACTTGGTTATTTTTTTACATTTCTTTAGTTATATATTTCCTAGTTTTCATGCCTAGATAAATTATGTCATACATTCCAGGAGGGGAGACGGGGGTTTTCTCAGTTAAGCACACCCTTCTACTTGCATGCCTGAACTAAGGGCAGATGGATTCCAGGAAGAAAATGTTACATGAATCATCAGCCCTTACTCAAGATGACCACCGTCAGAAATGCTAGGGGGTGCTTTTCTAAGTGATTTCTCAGCTAAGTAAAGCATGGATACATTGATGCATGGGTTAGTTTTCTTTGAATATTAAAAGTGAATTAAATAGCACTTTTGGTTTGTGGTGCTCAGATACAGTGTAGTTCTGCTTTAAAGTTCTGAAATAAAAAATTGCTAGAAGACAGATATTCTTGGTAGAAGAGAAATATGAAGGCTCTTTTGCCAAAACTTGCTCTTAGCACTGTGTTATTGTGTGTACACTGCCTGGTAATTTCCAACATCTTTAAGATTCCGAGAATGATCCTGGGTGGCAGAAATGGTGTAAATCAGGGGTGGCCAACCAGTGGCCCAGGGGCCACATGTGGCCCGCGGAGCCCTCTGATGTGGCCCGCGACCTCCTGCTCTGGATTGGCAAGCCCAGATTGTAGGTTGCAGACCCGCCATACCTCAGCATCAGTGTTGCAAATGAAGCTAGTGGTAGAGGAAGAACGTGGCTGCGGAGCAGAGCCCCATAAGCCGGTGTGTCCTCTACAGTGCCGGCTTTTGCTACAAGCGGAGTCTATGGCAAAGTTCAGCTAACCCGCAGGATAGACACAGGTGTACTACGCTGAACCCATGGTGTGGGTAAACCACAGCACATCAGTGTGAAAGAAGTCTTAGGCCCCTTTTCACACGATCAGCCCAACCAAATGGGACCCTCAATTCACCTCTATAGAGCGATGGGTGTCCGTTTATGCCAGCCTACCTCCAATCCGAAAAACAGAATTCATCCCCTTCCATTTGGGCAGATCGGAGGGCCTATAGAGTAGCCATGACCTGTCATCCGCTCCGCTCTGCTCATTGTGGCCCGTGACTGGTTACCAAGTTGCTTAAGTGGCCCTCGCTCTTCAAAAGGTTGGGCACCCCTGGTGTAAATCCTGTGTGCAACCAATGGCTAAAAGAAAGCGACATGAGAACCCAGAAGAAGTGGTGGAGAACATGAATCAAAGACTTCAAGCCTGGAGCCTCCAGTCACTTTCACAACTGAAAAAATAAAAATGTTGCAGCATCTCATAACAAAAATCCCAGGGAACATAAACATATTCTGTTCCTTTTACCTCTTTTCTCCTTCAGTTGCCGTTCCATCAAAAAACATATGAATGTCATAGTATTCTCCCAGATACATTGAGATGCTCTTCTTTTTACCAAATCTGTAATCCACTGAAATTGAAAAATGCCCAGCATTAGCTATAAAATATTCTGTTACACTATGTGAAATATTCTGTTCCACTGTGGGAATTACTGGACAGGTGTAGAGGAGCTCCCTGCTAAGCATTGGGGACATACTTTCCCTTGGATTTGTTTATCACAAATACATGGCCAAGGTGCTGTCAACTTGAACTACTGTACATTAAATAAGTAATACATTTTTATAAAGATAAATTTCGCTATGTGGATGAGCCAAAAGAACACATTTTTATTTATACATGCCTTGAAGAGAGAAGGTATGTTTATGGCAGTCTCCGGCTAGCATGTAGCTGCAGTCTCCAAGAAAGTTGTAAAAAGTTCCATCAAATGTCCTAATGTGGTTTTCTCCAAAGAGACTGCATCGTGAGAGCGATGACCAATCTGGCTTTCCAAATACATCCAGTGGAGTTCCTAGGATCACAAAATTAAATAAATGATCAGATAATCCAATGATAAGAAAATATACCTGAGCCTATTTGAAGACTAGCGCATGAGTTATCCCAATAAAAGTTACTATGATCCTTAAGGGCCGTACATACAGGCCAAATATCGGGTGGCATCCGCCGGTTCAATAGAAACCGGACAACATTTGTCTTTTCTGACAGGAGCACAGCAGTTATAGCTGGCCCTCTCCCTAGGGGACCAGTTGGCCCTAGAATCATGCCTAGGTTACCTTTAGTGTTGAGCAGAATATGCCATATTCGATTTCGCGATATATCTCGAATATATAGTCGAATATTCGAGAAATATTCGCTAAATACGAATATTCGTGATATTTTTTGGAAATTTAATTATTGCGAATTTTCGCTATTGCGATTTTTCGCTATTGCGATTTTTCGCTATTGCGAATATTCGAGAAATGCGGAATGGAGCACTCTGATTGGCTCAGAATATTCGTGATATTTTATAATACAAAATAATTGCGAATATTCGAGAAATGCGGAATGGAGCACTCTGATTGGCTCAGAATATTCGTGATATATTACAATACACAATAATTGCGAATATTCGGCAAATGCGGAAGGAGCACTCTGATTGGCTCAGAATATTCGTGATATATTACAATATAAAATAATTGCGAATATTCGAGAAATGCGGAATGGAGCACTCTGATTGGCTCAGAATATTCGTGATATATTACAATACACAATAATTGCGAATATTCGGCAAATGCGGAAGGAGCACTCTGATTGGCTCAGAATATTCGTGATATATTACAATACACAATAATTGCGAATATTCGAGAAATGCGGAAGGAGCACTCTGATTGGCTCAGAATATTCGTGATATATTACAATATAAAATAATTGCGAATATTCGAGAAATGCGGAATGAAGCACTCTGATTGGCTCAGAATATTCGTGATATATTACAATACAAAATAATTGCGAAATTTCGAGAAATGCGGAATGGAGCACTTTGATTGGCTCAGAATATTCGTGATATATTACAATATAAAATAATCGCGCGATATCGCTATTGCCGAATAATCGCATTGCGATTTTTCGGCAACATAAAATGAGCGCTGCAGCTACTCGGCCCAAGGTCTCTAATCATACCAGCAATGCTTTTAGACGTCGATGGGGATCTCTAGGATGTGATCTGTTCTAAAAAAAAAATTGAAAAAATTCGAATATTCGAAATAGCGAATATTCGCCGCGATATTCGCGTTATTCGCGAATACTCGAATATGCAATATTCGTAGCGAATATTCGCAATGCGAATATTCGTGAGCAACACTAGTTACCTTGTGAATGAGTCATATTAGTCCTTAGGATCCTGTCAGAATATACTGTAAGCTGCTGTATTCCGAGTTTCCAACTGTGTTCATACCACACGTGTGCTGCCTTAGGTATTTGAACTTAGGCCACACTATACTAAATTGAACTGCCCATGTAGTATTTCATTTGAGCGCAATTCTGCATCTGAAACAACTGCATAGGATTCAAATATTCATTTACATTTGATGTTTGATATTCAATCCCGTTTTTTAGATGTTAGGCCCGTACACACGGGCAAGAATCTCGTCAGGAAAAAAACTATGTTTTTCCAGACGAGATTCTTAGCAAGAATCTCTTGCCGCCCGAGTGTACACACAGACCTTTCAAAAGAACCGCGGTTCTCTTGAAAGGCAAAAACGCGATAATGTCATCGCGTACGACGAGCATGCGCTCGTCACATTCAATGCGGTCGCCGCCATCTTGCTTCACCCTACCTATGCCGTGGAAGCTACCGCGCATGCGTCAAAGTCATTTTGAGCATGCGTGGCTTTCCACGGCGACAGGTAAGTATATACACACTCTCAGGTTTCTCGTCGGGAAACAGGCCAACAATAATCTCGACGAGAAAATAGAGAGCAGGTTCTCTATTTTTCTCGTCAAGATTCTGGCCAGATTTCCAGACGAGAAACCTGAAAGCCTCGTACACATGCTCGGTATGCTCGGCAAGAAAGCTCTGCCAGCAGTTTTCTTGCTGGTTTTTGCAGAGAAAACCGGTCGTGTGTACGAGGCTTAACATTGGGTTCAGGTATATGCAGCATTGGATAAACGTAGTATGGATGTTTTTAATCTCATATGAGACATGTGCAATTTGTTTCATTTAAATTAGTTATTCAACAAAAAAAAAATTCCGGTGAATGAATCTCTGAATGGGCATATAAATGAATGGCGACAAATCCAAATCAAGTTATAAAAAAAAAAAAAAAAATACATTTGTTTCATTTTATACATAACAAATTCATTGTGAATAGCTGGTTATTAAGAAGTGGGCAGCTAAACATTGTTGGGGTCCCTGCCCAATCTGTACAAGGCAATTCAGGTCTGGTATGGATTTTAAGGGAAACCCCATCCAGTTTTTTTTTAAATGGCGTGCCCCCTAAACGCCATACCAGACCCTTATCGGAGCATGCAGCCTAGCAGGCCAGAAAAAGTGGGTGAGCAAGCACCCCCTCTTCTGAACTATGCCAGACCATATGCCCTCAACATGGGGGTTCCCCCAAAGCAAGTTGTCCCCATGTTGATGGGGACAAGGGCCTCTGGGGGTAGATCCTATGCAGTGTTTCTTTTTGCTTTTTTTAATGCCGGAACTTGTTTGCTTACATTCATACATAAGTCATGGCTGTTAAGGACACAGTGGTCACACACTCTATAACAACCACCTATTCTTCACAATGAATTCCGATCGGATTCGAAAATACTGATACAAATGAATATTGGTGCATGCGCATAAAAATAAAAATAAAAGGCATGACGTCTATTAAGAGAGCTGTGCCAGACCCTTGACATCATCACAGCTGTGCCAGACCCTTGACATCATCACAGCTCGGCCATTCAAATGACCGGAACCTTTCAACCTGGAAGGAAGACTGGGTGAATATGGAAGCCCTGTCAGCGGTGGTAGCATGCCGCTGGAGGGCTTTGTTTTAAGGTAAGTCTGTCATAAAATGCTATTATATGATGCATGTTAGCACAATATGACATTACCTACAGGGTCCCCAATTTTTTGCAGTTTACTAGCGCTTTAATGCCCCTGTAGCTAACTATGCACCCACAGTCACTTGTTAAGTGTACAAATGCAGCCTTTCCTTTAAATCAGTAGTCCTGCATGTATAGTTAACTGTTGGGGCATACCGTAATTATCTGCAAGGTTTTGACAATGTACAAACGTATGAAAAGCTTCTTTTTGAGATAAATGTTGGAAGTGATGAAATTTGAATACCTTGTTTTAAAATGTTGTATTCTTCTAAGTTTAATCTAAAGAAATACACTCACCAAGCAGTTTATTAGTAACACTATACCATTGCTGAGTAGGACCCATCCTTTGCCTCAAGTCTTTGTGGCACGGATTCTACATTTCACAAACTTTTGATTGAGATTCTGGTCCATTTTCAAATTTGCAACAGATTTTTCTGCAGATTTGTCAGATGCACATTTAGGCCTCGTACACACGACCGAGGAACTCGTCGGGCGAAACACATAGTATTCCTCATCGAGTTTCTTGTTAGGCTTGTCTTTATGGATTCTGCCGAGGAAACCAGTCGTGTGTACGAGGCCTCATGCTGCAAATCTCCCATTTTGCCACATCCCAAAAGTATTCGATTGGATTTAGATCCAGTGACAGGCCTGGCCTCTCATCTGTGTGCTTCAGAAATCAAGATTTTTTTTAGACTAGGCTACTTTTCTAAATGTTGTAGCCCATCCATCCACCTCAAGCTTTGATGTGTTGTGCATTCTAACATGCTTTTTATTACCCTATGAAATATTTAACCAACAGGGTATTTCCTTTCGCAGAAATCTTTTCCATGATGAGCATACTTAGAGACTCTTGTACATAAAAATCCCAGGAGATCAGTGCTTCCAGAAATACTCAAACCAGTCTGGCACCAAAACTCTGCCCATGATAAAACTCACTATATGCAATAACATTTTCATTTGCCCATTCTGATTTTTGAGCTAAAGCTCCTGACCTGTACCTGCATGATTTATGTATTGCTCTGATACAAATTATTGTCTTTTTAGATTAATGCATAAATAAGTTGGTCACATGTGTAAAAGTATTCCTAATAAAGTGTTTGTTGAAATTATATCAATTATATAGTCATTATATCATCTGTATATGTCTTACCTGGCGTCAGTAAGCAGACCAGCACTGTAACAATAACCTGCAGGCCCCTCATCTGCATTGAAAACAGGACACATTAACTTGTGCAATGCTTGATAAAATGGTTATTAAAACACAGAAAAAGCTTGTATGTGGTTTATGTAATTGTGGTTAAATTTAGAAATAGGAACCTATGAAAACGATATAATTAAATAGAGAAGCGACAACTGGATATTTTACTTGATAGGATCTCTGTGAAGACCATTTTAAGACCCATTGATTCTATTACCGTCATATAGATTTTTTTCACTTTGGGTAGAGTAGGGAAGGAAGGATTAGAATCCCTGTAAAATGTTATTGCTGTCCAAGGTTGTCATGGCACCAGGCGAACGGCCTGTTCATAGTTTAATTAGAAGTTGACATTTATGATAAGTGGCTCTCCCTTTCTTGTTAACAAACAAGTAATTATTTAAAAGTTGCAAAAGGATTTGACTTAGTCAAAAATAGTAAAGGATTTTTTTTATTATTTCATGAGATTTGAGCATCACATAGTTACTGGATTTGATACTTCTTTAGACTTTCATACAGAAATCTTTAGTTGTATTTTAATTAGAATTACAGGGTTATAGTTAACATAGGGCAATAGAGTTGGATGTAAAGGCTTAGAGAAGAGAAAGGGACACAATAAAAACCTTTACAGTCAGTGCTTGAAGGCTCAAAGTAAATCAGATTCTCAAACTTTTATTTATATAATTAGCGTGTGGAAAAATTAACAAAATTAGCTATTTCAAAAAATTGTAGTGGCGTGAATTAAATTTTTTGGTAGGGAGGTGTTATTACAAATTGTCTTCCCTAGGGTGAAAAAAGGTCCATGCCAGCACACAAAAGCAGGGTGAGTGAAGGAATGCAAACTGCACTGAAGATATACACAGTGCAATAATCACTGACATCAACCAGGTCACCTGACATCAACATGGAACAGTCAAAGTGGTAAAAGAGGATTGGTTGATGTGGGTTTCAGACAGTGAAATACTATTGGTTATTATGGGTTACTGTGATCTGCACATGGCTCTTTGACTTATTAATGCATTGTAATATATTTCTAGAGAGAAAAACTATGCAAAAGCTAAATGTAATATATTTTCAATAGGACATGAAAAACATTAAAAAGTTAAAACTTTTTGAAGCCAATGTAGATATATATGATGCACACAAATAATTGTTGTAACAACAATAAAAAATGTCATTATTATTATTATTATTATTATTATTATTATAATTACTAACTCTTGTAAGTGCAGTGCTATGAAATATAATATAAACAGTAGTAAAAAACGTAGTAAAAAAAAAAAAACGATTTTAAGAATGTCAACAAAGTAATAATTCTCTAATAAAAATGTAACAAAATCTAATAAAAAAAATACATTCTGTACTGTTGTATGTTTCTATTTAAAAATGTAAGAATGTCAACAAAGTAATAATTCTCCAATAAAATAGAAACAAAATCTAATACAAAAATACATTCTGTACTGTTGTATGTTTCTATTTAAAAATTTAAAATTGTTAAAGGAATTAAAGAAATAAACACTATTTTAGTCAACTAAAATACAACTAAAACTAAAATGGCATTTGAGTCAAAAGACTGTGGTGTTGATTTACTAAAGGCAAAGCGACTTTGCACTTTGCAAAGTACAGCTGCACTCTACAAGTGCATTTGCTCCAGGGCTTAGTAAATGAAGTAATGCTTGAAAAGAATAGCCAATCACGTGCAAGGAAAAAATAATAATTTTTGCTTGCACATGATTGAATGATGGAAGTCAGCAGAGCTTCTGCTCATTTACTAAGATCTGAAGCAACTGCTCTTCCAGAGTGCAACTACACTTTGCAAAGTGCACAGTTTGCCTTTAGTAAATCAACCCTTTTTGATTAAACTAAATAGAAATTTGACGTCTAACTTAACACTGATTATATATCACAATGGCAAAATCTGCGTCTGTAGTACACGTTCAAACCTTAATACCCTAAATAATAACATGTAATTCAATTTTTACTCAAGGAGTATATAATGCGTTTGGAAATTATAGAGAAATTCTTCAATTTAACTAAACCATTAGATTTATGTAGACTAAAATGTACTGGGGATTTTAATAGACTAAAAGTTCGAAAAATTTTAGTCGATCATTGTACTGGAGATTTTAGCCAACTAAAATACGCCTAGAACTAAAACAATTCAGATGACTAAAATATGACAAAATAAAGTGGCATTTTAGTAAAAAGACTATGACTAAAACTAGATTAAAATTTATCGTCAAAATTAACAATGGTAAAAACATTTCTGAGTTACCTTGACGTGTATGAGAAGAGAAAACTCCCAACAAAATGACAGTCCCAATGCTCTCTAGTAGCCCATAATTTCCATATGACTGAAGACTCTATGCTTTGACTGCTGGACTACAGAGTGGTCACTGAGTGCTCTGACATCTTATGTATACCGAAGGCAGGAACTTTTGTTCATTAAAAGGAAAGATAACTTGGCGAGTGTTACATCCGTCCAAATCAAAACACAATGGTGTAAAACTGCTATCAGAGAAATCAGTTGGCTTAATTGCCAGACGGGAACAATGAGAGGAAACGACCAAAAAAAAAAAGTTCACGAGTGATTAGACTTTGAAAGATTTTATGTGAGAATTCATTGCTATGACTGATGATGAGCAAACAAAAAATGGGGCTGTGGATCTTTGACAAGAGTTTTGTTTTGGTCTTGTTAACAAGAATGTCGTTTCAAAAATATGTTTTTTTTTTTTATATATAAATTATTCCTTAAGCCCCTTTTTTCAGAATATTTTTTTCCAAATTACCAACAAATATGCGAGCATTCATTGCTACAATGAGCAAGCAACAATTAGATTGTGGTATTTTGACAAAATAGATTTATTTTTTTTGTCTTGTAAAAAAGGATTTAATTAAAAAAAGAGGTTTCATGAATATTATATAATACTTATAAATTCCATTTAGGGATTAATTTTCTCCAGCTTTCGACTAGCAATGTGAGAATTCATTGGTGATAATGAGCAAACAATAATGGAGTTTTTTGTCTTGTTAACAATAATTTCATTTAAAAAAAATGTCTCCAGATACACTGCCAAGTTCAATATAATAAAGAAAGTGGAAAGTCACACACCTTGCTTTATATATATTAATTTTGATGGTGAAGTAAATACATTTTAATGTATATTTAAAACTTTCTCTCTCTGTGAAGAAATGCTTTTAGAAATATATAATATCTATTTTAATTGTTTATTTTTTTCGATTTACCTAATGCAAACACAGTATCTGAAACAAAAACAGCTGTGTAGGAGGCTTAAAACTGGGTGAGGAACAGCCAAACTCTGCTACTAAGCTGAGGTTGTGGTTTGACGGTTTCATGTCGAAGGTCATACATCATGGCATGACTGAGCACAGCAACAGGACATCAATTAGGTATACTGCATGAACAAGGTCTATCCCAGGCAAACATTTCAAAGAAGACTGGGGTTTCAAGATGTGGTGTTCAGGCTCTTTTGAAGAAGCACAAAGAAATGTGTAATGTTAAAAAGCGTAGATGCAATGGCCCACCAAGGAAAAATACATCATGCTTACTTCCCTTTGACATCGAAAGATGTTCAGCAGTGCCATCAGCACTGAACTGATGGAAACCAGTGAGACACAGGTACACCCATCTACTGTCCAGAGAAGTCTGGCTATTGGCTTTCATGGAAGAACTGAGGCCAAAAACCCATACTTCCAATGTGGAAACAAGGCTAAGGCCTCGTACACACGACTGAGGAACTCGTCGGGCGAAACATATCGCTTTCCTCATCGAGTTCCTTGCTAGGCTTGTCGAGGAACTCGACAAGCTTGCTTTGCGTACACACGTTAAAGACCAAATCTCCTCGTTCTCAAACGCGGTGACTTCAACACATACAACAGCAGGGGCTGCTTTTGCTAATATGAGATTAGCAAAAGCAGCCCCTGCCGTTGTATGTGTTGAAGTCACCGCGTTTGAGAACGAGGAGATTTGGTCTTTAACGTATGTACGCAAAGCAAGCTTGTCGAGTTGAGTTACTGTCGAGTTACTGCATGTTAGGAAAAAGTTTGGTAAGAGACATTTGCACTTTGCGTGACAAATGTGCTATTTCCATTACAAATACTACTTTTACCCAAGGTGCACGGGCTTCTTAGCATACACACGCTCGAGTTTCTTGTTGAAAAGCAGCCCGACGAGGAACACGACGAGCCAATTTGACTCCCGTTGAGGAAAAAGAGAACTTGTTTCCTTTTTTTGCTCGTCGAGTTCCTCAACAGTTTCCTCGATGAAAAACGTACACACGACCGGTTTCCTTGGCAAAAAAGCTCTCCCACCGAGTTTCTTGATGGATTCTGCCGAGGAAACCGGCCATGTGTACGAGGCCTAAGCGACTCAAGTATGCACAAAAACACAGGAACTGTGGTGTAAAAAAATGGCCCTGGTGCTCTGGACTGATGAGTCAAAGTTTGAAATATTTGGCTGTAGCAGGAGGCTGTTTGTTCACGAAGGGCTGGAGAGCGGTACAATAAAGAGTGTCTGCAGGCAACAGTGAAGCATAGTGGAAGTTCCATGCAAGTTTGGGGCTTCATTTATGCAAATAGTGTTGGAGATTTGGTCAGGATCAGTGGTGTCCTCAGTGCCAAGAAATACAGGCAGATATTTATCCATCATACCCTACCATTAGGGAGGTGTGTGATTGGCTCCAAATTTATTCTGCAGCAGGACAACAAACCCAAACATGCAACCAATGTCATTAAGACCCATCTTTATCTTCAGAACAAGGAGTGATAGTGATAGCTTGGCTCCCACAGAGCCCTGGACTCAACATCATAGAGTCTATCTGGAATTACATGAAGAGACGGAAGGATTTGAGGCAGCCTACATCAACAGAAGATCTGTGGTTAGCTCTCCTAGATGTTTGGAACAACCCACCTGCCGAGTTCCTAAAGAAATGTGTGCAAGTGTCGAGAGAGAGAGGTGTTTTACTTGCCCAAATTTTGGGATTTCTGTCCTCAGTTCTAAGTTGCATGGGGGTTGATTTACTAAAGGCAGATTGAGCACTTTGCAGTTGCCCTCTGCAAGTGCAGTTGCTCCAGAGCTTAGTAAATGAGGTAAATCTTCACTTTGCAAAGAATACACAATCACATGGAATGGAAATAATTATAAAAAAATAAATTGCAGGTTGGGAATGGGGAAAACACTGTATTAATTAAAGGGGTTGTAAATGTAAAACTTTTTCCCCTAAATAGCTTCCTTTACCTTAGTGCAGTTCTCCTTCACTTACCTCATCCTTCGATTTTGCTTTTAAATGTCCTTATTTCTTCTGAGAAATTCTCACTTCCTGTTCTTCCGTCTGTAACTACACGCAGTAATGGGAGGCTTTCTCCCTAGTGTGAAGAAAGCCTCAAGAGGGGAGGGGGGGCGAGCAGGAGTGTCAGGGCGCCCACTAACACACAGCTCCTTTCTCTATCTGCAAAGTAGAGAGTGTGCTGACTTGCCTGCTCGCCCCCTCCCCCTCAAGAGGCGTCCTCCACACCAGGGAGAAAGCATACCATTACTGTGTGTAGTTACAGACAGAAAAACAGGAACTGAGGATTTCTCAGAAGAAATTAGGACATTTAAAAGCAAAATCAAAGGATGAGGAAAGTGAAGGAGGACTGCACTAAGGTAAAGGAAGCTATTTAGGGATTTATTTATTTTTTACCTTTACAACCCCTTTAATTAATACAGTGTTTTCCCCATTCCCAACCTGCAATTGGACAGTGAAGGAGAGACAGCAGACTGACAAGCTCATCTCTTTGTCACATTCTCTACCCATAGGCTGTCTCCTTGCACATTAACTAGTCAGTACATTAACTCATTGGCTCCTGAGCTTTGCTGTGCAAGGACAAGAGATATATTCCAAGTCAAGTTCAATGACTTATACTGCTTACATTAAAAATACTGTTAATTTTGTGTTAATACATACAGAATATGCGTTCATGTGTATCTTTTCATCTATTTGGAGATTAGCTTTGAACACAAGTTTTTCTAAACACAAATGCAAATGTTCTTGAGAATAAAACAATTTAACATGTGAACTATATATTTCAGTTATTAGTTGCTTGGCTGCAGTTGGTCGAAAGTGTTAACTAACATTTTGTAATGACAGTTAACTGTAATTTTGTAATCTACACCAATGCTGGAATCCACTTAGTTGCTATAGGTATCACCTCCACATTCCATTCTTTCACTCTTTATACCTGTCACCATTTATTATTCAGCTGATGCTTTAAACTGACAATCTACCAAGCTTATTTTTCATGTATTTAAACCAAAGCCATTAGCCAGACACAACCTAAAACACTATCTATTACTGGCTCTCCCTGCCTGTCTCCTTCAATATCACTGAACATGCTCTTATAATGCTAATAGATTTGATTTGATTGCATCTTAAGAAGAAAGTGTTCCTAAGAAATACAGTGCTAACGCAATTAGGCCGGGAAGTGGACACACTGCAAGAAATGTTGTTCGGCCTCTTGTGAACCTTTATTCCTACTGCACGAGTCTGATAAGTGTCATGCAACAATAATCCAGACATCAGATGGAGGTTCCATGACAGCGCCAAGTAATAAGTAAGTACTCTTTCATAATGTTCCTTATGTCATTGCTTAATCTACTCAGCTTATGGCCTTCAAGACATTTTAACTGACTTCTTAGAGCCCAAGATATTGAGTTTTCCAAGCTTAAAATGTTACTAAAGGTTTTTTTTTTTTTTTTAAATGACAAAGATGTTATACCTACCTGCTATGTGTAGTGGTTTTGCACAGAGCAGCTCCGATCCTCCTGTTCTTGGGGCCCCTACCAGTACTTCTGGCCCCTCCCCCATGCTGAGTGGCCCCATACTAAGCTGCTTGTTTTGGGTACACTTATGCGTGCTCACTCCTGAGTCACCTCCGTGTGTCCATAAGAGACACTGAGCGTGGCTTATCCCTGCCCTCTGCTCCCTCCTCACTGACTGTGATTGACAGCAGTGAGAGCCAATGGCTCCTGCTATTGTGTCTCAATCAATGAGGAGGTAGAGACCCAAGATAAACAATGCTCTTGTGCACATCACTGGATAAGGATTAGGCAAGTAATGGGGGGGGGGGGGGAACTACCATTACAGCTTTTAGCCGGAAAAACTGGCCGTGCGTATGCTCCATGGCAGTTTTCCCAACAGGAAAACAGCCGGGAATCACGTCAGGAAAAAGGAGGACATGTTCTCTTTTTTCCTGCTGCGATTCCTGGCAGTGTTTTTCTCTGCAGTTTCCCTATGGGAAACACTGCAGTGGAGCATACACACGGCGGGATTCCTGGCCAAAGCTCTCAAAGGTATGCGGGCCTGGGTATTGCCCTGGGGAAAATGTATAAATGCGACAAATGTTTTAAAAAAGATTGTTTTTAAAGAAGCAGTGATTTTAATGATGCTTAAAGTGAAACAATAATAAATAAAAAATCCTTTAACTATAGTGAATGTGGGTCCCCTTAGTCTGCCTGTAAAATAGAGCATTTGTACCATGTATAGAAACCTGCTGCAGCAAAACGTACATGTTTAAAGAAAAAGACATTTAAATTGCCGGCAACGGTATTGTGTAGAAAAATGTTTAAAAAAATCCATTCCAGACCCTTATCAGAGCATGCAGGAAAGGGGAGGTGATGCTCTGACGTCGCTGACCAGTGCTTGCTGGTGACATCCCAAGGGGGTGGTGCCACCAGTTGAGGTCGCAGGTGACCCTGCCTCTTACTTATATAAGAACTGTCAAACGGCGGAGCCTGCAGTTGGCGGTTAGCCTTCGTCGCAGGTGGAGCTCTTTATTTTTAGGGTCCGACGGTAGTGTTGTCATTGTGATTGATGATGGATCTACATCGGGGACATTATCTTTTTCTTTTTTTAATAAAGGAATAGTCAAATACTGCCTCCTGTCTTTATTTAATTTTAACACTTTTGGTAAATGGGTAGAGGTACATACTCATTCACATGGGGCAGGATCTGGGGGCCTCTTTGTTAAATAGGGCTTCCAGATTCTGATAAGCCCACTGCCCACGGACCTCCACAACCACCACCCAGGGTTGTGGGGAATAGGTCCTTGTCCCCATCAGCATGGGGACAAGGTGCTCTGGGGTGGGGGGGCAGCCCCCTGCCCCAAATCACCCCCCATGTTGAGAGCATGTGGCCTGGTATAGTTCAGGGGAGTGCTCGTTGGTCCCCCCCTTTCCTGGCCTGCCAGGGGGCCATGGCATTTTTTATTTTGTCATGTTTTTTACATTTTTCCATTGCCGGCAATGTTTTTCTTTTCTCATTCAACTGTCAGCAGGGAAGGTTGAAAGCTGATGACTCATCTGTTGTTAAGGATGCCGCGGCCGGCTTCCTGGCCCACTCCTTAACAACCAGCTATTCAGTGTGCCCTGATTGGACAAAGCTTTGCACAAGCAGGGCTAAGAATGCACTGGGCGCTCGGCAAACAGGCGATATATGGGTCAAACTTTTGCACGGCTTGAAATATTCACTCTAGTTAGCACTCTAAAACACCTACCTGCTCTCCTCATCTCCATAACATGAGCGGGAGATGTTTTGTAGCCAACATGGGCAGAGCTGGTAAGATTCCTGGGAATTTCCATGCAGCAGAGGCATTGTATTGTCAGCTCGCTACTGGAAGTTAGCAACTTGCTGGGTGTCTGGTATTTTTGGTACTTATCTAACAGGAATAACAAAATGTTGGTAATAGTATATTAATTAAGCAAAAAAAAAGTTTTTTGCTAGGGATTACATACAGTACACTTTAAAGGTTAACTGAACTTTAGAGTACATCTAAAGCCAAAACTTTCTACTTTCATTTTGAATATTGTAAGACTTTAACAGAGGGACTGACAAAACCCCCTCCCTCCTGGCCTCCCTATAACTAGGGAGAGGTTTAGGTCGAATTTGAATTTGCAGTGACTTTCCAGGCTTCTGGTTTAAAGTGGTTGTAAACCCCTACCCATATCCAGTGAAGTGACTAGGCTCAGGTGATTTATTAGATGATACACAGAGATTAAACAAATCCTCTTTCATAACTTGTACTTGTTCATCTGCAGCCCTCTCCCCTCTATAGCTGATCAAAGTACAGAATTTACACAGCATTTCAGAGCTCTAGAGGGCAGGGGGCAGGGATCTGATGTCAAACAGTGCACAGCCTAGAGTGTAATCTGTAACCTAAGTGGAGGGAAAAGACACACTCCTCTATGCACTCTCATAGGTTAATATGCATGGCTGAAGCAGTCAAGGGGGGGCTGTGTCCCAGGATTGCTTTGTGTTGGCGTAGCTTGTCAGAAGTGACTCATGCAGACAGAAAGAAGCTGATAGAAATCACACATAGTGCTTTGTATTGAAGCAAGTATACACTATAAAAGGATATGCTTTGCTCATTTTCATAGAGGTTTCAACCACTTTAACCACTTCCCCACCGCCCACCGCAGGTATACGTCGGCACTTTGAAGATGGATATCTCGGTAACGGCAGCAGCTGCTGCCACAACCGAGATATCCATCTCTTCTGTGGGCGGTCGGGTAAGCGATAATGGCGGTCTCCGCGGCGGAATCGCCGCGAGATTGCCGTTATCGGTGGCGGGCGAGCGTCCCCCCCCCTCCCGCGCTCTCCGCCGCTTACCGGAGCCGTCGGTAGCGGCGGAGGCGATCGGGTGCGCTCGTCTGTTCAGCGGGGATGCGAGTGAGGGAAAAAATTTCCCTCGTCCATCCCCGTAGCTCTGCTGGGTCGGAAGTGACGTCAAACGTCAGTTCCAAACAGCGTCTTAAAGAGACATTTTTTTTTAAATGTCATTTGAAAAATGACATTTTAAATTTTTGGTATTTTTTTTGCATTTTAGCCTAAATATGAGATCTGAGGTCTTTTTGACCCCAGATCTCATATTTAAGAGGACCTGTCATGCTTTTTTCTATTACAAGAGATGTTTACATTCCTTGTAATAGGAATAAAAGTGATATTTTTTTTATTTTTTTTATTTTAGTGTTAAAAATTGGTAAAATAAATACAAATAAATACGAAAACAAAAAAAAAATGTTTTAAATCGCCCCTTCACGACGAGCTCGCGGGCAGAAGCGAATGCATACTCGAGTAGCGCCCACATATGAAAACGGTGTTCAAACCACACAAGTGAGGTATCCCCGCGATCGTTAGAGCGAGAGCAATAATTCTAGCCCTAGACCTCCTCTGTATCTCAAAAAATGCAACCTGTAGAATTTTTTAAACATCGCCTATCGAGATTTTTAAGGGTAAAAGTTTGACGCCATGCCACGAGCGGGCGCAATTTTTAAGCGTGACATGTTGGGTATCATTTTACTCGGCGTAACATTATCTTTCACAATATGTAAAAAAATTGGGCCAAATTTATTGTTGTCTTATTTTTTAATTTAAAAAAGTGAATTTTTTCCAAAAAAAGTGCGCTTGTAAGACCGCTGCGCAAATACGGTGTAACAAAAAGTATTGCAATGACTGCCATTTTATTCTCTAGAGTGTTAGAAAAAAAAATATATAATGTTTGGGGGTTTTAAGTAATTTTATAGCAAAAAAAAATGTTTTAGTCTCGTAAACACCGAATCTCAAAAACAGGCCCGGGGCTAAAGTGGTTAATTCCAAAAAAATAAAACAGCAAAACAAAGTCCTTATGTGCGCTGTGTCGGGGGGGGCGGGCGCTGGGCGCAGTGCAGTATGAGTAGTGCCACGTCTTTGCAATCACAAGATTGCAGACGGGGCGCTACATTGGCAGGCAAGAAATGCCTTTGTGGCTTTATCATCGTGCCACAGCTTCCGGCGCGATGGACTGCATTGTGGCCCAGTATATTGCTGTGCTAGTGCACTCTGCAGCTCAGAGGGACGCACCCCTGTGACCCGTTCATCTACAGGTAAAGAAGCCAGCTCCCCCCTTTTTTTTTATTTAAAAAGTTCAGCGAAAACAGCAGCCATTAGGCGGCAATCCATTAGGCGGCTTATTTTTTATTTTTATTTTTTAATGTTCAGCATCAAGAGCAGGGTTCCTCTGTGTTACGTTTAAGAAAGGTTGCTCTAGCATGTGATGTAACAGAGCAAGCAGGGAAAGACTAGAAGAGGAATCAGGTTTACATTTGCTTCACTGAAGGATTGCTGTTTGGAGACAGGCCCTTTGTCCCTTTCTTTTCTTTTATAATACTGTATATTCTATATTATCTTTTAAGTTATGGTTTTAATGGTATTCTTTGTGAACATGGACAACACAGACAGTTGTGCATGGCACATCACAGAATGAAAGACATGTAGGCAAAGGCATGCTACAAAATGCAGTCTGGATGAATGATATTTGCTGGCTGTCAAAAAGCACATCGTTCTTGGTAAAGTCTGTCATTGGCTGTTGTGTGCAAATGTGACAAGTTTCCTCACTAACCAGTAGAAATGGGAGGGCTATACAACAACCATACAGGCTCTAGTTGGTCTTCATTATCTAACACTGTAGAATTTGGGGCACCCATTGAGCCAACTGTGCTTACCGGTAACACAAGGTTTCTGGAATTGAACACCGCAGGTAGTTGTTGATTTCCAACCCTGTAGGCAGTTGTTTATTTCCAACCCTTTAGGCAGTTTACTTACTCCAAGGAAGGTTTACTTTAACACAATGTACTAAACAGAATAATACAGTATACCTTCAGGAAATGTTAGCGGTTTCCTGTAAAAGGCATACAATTGTAAGAGCCATCCCCAATAGCGCCCATATCCTCCCCCCAATGCAGTATGTCCGCAGCCTCTGTTAATCTCGTGCAGTATGACCACAGTCTCTGGTAATCTCGTGCAGTATGTCCGCAGTCTCTGGTAATCTTGTGCAGTATGTCCGCAGTCTTTGGTAATTGGTAATCTCGTGCAGTATATCTGCAGTCTCTGGTAATCTCGTGAAGTTGGTCCGCAGTATCTGGTAATCTCATGCAGTATGTCCGCAGTCTCTGGTAATCTCATGCAGTATGTCTGCAGTATCTGGTAATCTCGTGCAGTATGTCCACAGTTTCTGGTAATTTTGTGCAGTATGTCCGCAGTCTCTGGTAATTTCGTCCAGTATGTCCGCAGTCTCCAGAAATCTTGTGCAGTATGTCCGCAGTCTCTGGTAATCTTGTGCAGTATGTCTGCAGTCTCTGGTAATCTTGTGCAGTATGTCCGCAGTCTTTGGTAATCTTGTGCAGTATGTCCGCAGTCTCTGATAATCTCATGCCCATTTAGAGTACTTCATTACTAACAGTGTAATTTTTTAGTTTGTTTATCCCGATCTGTAAGGCTGCGCTACATACCATGATTTGTGATGCTGGGGCTATATACTCTGTCCTGTAATGCTGGGGTTATATACTCTGTGCTGTGATGCTGAGCTGTATACTCCTGACACTATGAGTGAAAGCAAGTGGAATACAGGGGACAGAGTGGGTAGATTCTACAAGAGGTGTGGCTTATGAGAAGTGGGAGGGACCAAACGTGGAGGGGTGGGGTCTTGCGACCCCCCCATCCTAAAACTTCACCAGCCGCCACTGGTACCTGGATCTAGGCCTAGTCACTTTGTACAGAAAGAGCAGAGTTAAATGAGAGCACGTATGAGGTTCGCAGACCCGGGACCCCATTCTGTTACTAGGAGTGAGGTAACAAATGTACGCTGACTGTTGGAGTGGGCAGTGGCTCAGCCTGTCCCTGCAAATTCAACAAATACTGTACATCAGAGTGTGTAGAACAAAAGAAGTTTAAAGAGGAGTATCTCGGGTACTGGACACGTGGCTTATCATGGAGTTTTTACATGACTAAAGCTTCTGCCTGGTCCCCAGGGTTTGGTGAGCACTTCTTTGGACGAAGTATTACCCTGGGCCAAGGTTAGTGACCCCATTCAATGCCGGGCGTACGCCAAAGAATCTCCATGAGTAAGCTCTGGTGGGTGGAGTAAAACATATTGGGGGCAGGGCTTGGCGGGGGTCCAGGTTGAGACTGGCATTCACTATCATACAGTAGGTCTTAACTTGATATTCAGCTCCCGAGACACCTAGTTTCTCTCTAGCATAGTCCAAAACACACCCTAAGGGGGAACCTCTCACATGACCCTTGCCTGGTGCCCAACAGGAGAGACAAATATGGAGGACATGACAGAACACCCCCTTCCAAGCTGCTGGACACAAGTGGTGAATATTAATTCTTGTCATTTTTTAAATCTCATTCTCATTTTTTAAATCTTATTTTTGTACTACCAAGCAAATTTGTACAATATATTCAATACATAAACACTGTACAGTTTACTGACCTCGTAAATCACAAGAAGGCTGAGATATGAGGTCCTTTGCTCACTAAAGTATTCAGTGGCTTGGGTAAATGTAGACCTGATGGATCTAGAGCAACTTAACACAACCATGTAGTAGAAAATTAATGTAACACTAAACATGTTTTGGTATTGTAGGGTTTTGCATTATTTATGTAATCAATATGTTCCAAACATTTGTAAGTACAAGATTATTACTTTGCATAGCTGTGCAATGTAATGGACATTTTAAATCTTATCATTAAAGCAGACATTAGTATTCCTTGTCAAACTTTTTCAACAAAGGAAATCTAAGGCCTCATGAACACTGGGGCTCTTCTAAACGCTTTGCTCCTGACAGGAGAAGAGCAGCTGTAAAAACGCTCCTAAGCTACGGTTTTTCAAGGCCGTTTAGGTTCCTCAAATGTTTGGGAATTGTTTTATTTCATTGGCCAAAAAATGTATTTATTCTGGTCATTGAAATAAAATAATTTAAAATTGGATTTACATGAGTCTACCTACCTTTTATGCTCAAAAGCTCCTCACCTGAACCCATAAATTATATATTGCTTTTCTGCCTCTAAACCCCTGTAAACACCTACTGTATAGTTTGCATGGACACATACGTTAACATGGAGGGGAATTTAGAGGCAGAGAAAAAATAAAGCTCAAACCTGTAAAAGTATGAGGCCTAACGATGACCATTGACTGAAGGGATTTCTAGTTCAGTGCAAATATTGGAGAAATTCAATAATTAGTTAGTATATTATTGCCAGAAGATCATTGAATGTCTGAAGTTTAGGGTACAAAAAATTTCCTGAAAATATTCTGACTAAAAATTATTTAGAAAGCCAAAAGAAGCGAATAGCTACAGTTAAAGTATATATAAGCCCTAAGAACAAACTTCTCTTATTTTTAGTGTATTACATTTTGTATATGGGTTTAGATATGTTTTAGCCATAGACAAAGCTTGAAAGATCAAGATTCAACCATTAAAAGATTCTTCTTACCTAAGATACTTTGATAACTTTTATAAACACGCCCAATCATTTAAGCTGCTTATCTATGAAGAGGTTTCCAAGTTTTTTTTTTGATGTTTCTTAATGTTTCCGAAAAACATACAATGTCCACATTCCCAAGAAACATCTTTGCTTTGTACTTTTCTTAGGAAATAATTCCACAAAGTGAAGGAAGTTCCTGTGACTCACTGCTCTAAGAAATGTCTATGTCTAGGCCAACTGCATATCTGTTAGACCTTTAACGTGTCTTGTTAACAGTGCACTGAATGATCTAAATGAAAGATGTTTTCCATTTTATGGAGGTTCTGAAAAGATTCAGAAATCCACCCCCCCCCACCCCCCCCCCCCCCCCACACCATTATCTTGACCACTAGTAAAATTATACCCATGTTGGAAGTTGAAGATCTCAGGGTACCTCACTAGTTTGGGGGCATTTAAGTTGAAACATTTGGACTGTATAATATTGGCATACACACTTTGTTAAGCTTGCGCACCTTTCAGGAGACATCTAGGGCCACAATAAGAGGTTATCTGGCCTGAATTCTATGGGTGGCTCAGACAGACCCATGTGACATGAACGCATATAGCACTAAATTACAGATTGAAGAGTCTTACTATGGTTTGTGTTTACATGTACACAAGCAATTATTTACACAATGTAGTAAGGTTCTGAAAAGATTCATAAAGTTAACGTAGCAGAAAGAATATCCCCCCCCCCCCCCATTATCTTGACCACTATTTAAATTATACCTTTGTTGGAAGTTGAAGATCTCCTCTTGAGGGGTACCTCACTAGTTTGGAGGCAATGAAGTTGAAGCAGTTTGGACTGTATAATATTGGCATACCCATTTTGTTAAGCTTGCGCACTTTTCAGGAGACATCTAGGGCTGCAATGAGAGGTTATCTGGCCTGAATTCTATGGGTGGCCCAGACAGACCCATGTGACATGAATGCATATAGCACTAAAGTACAGATTAAAAGGTTTTACTATGGTTCGTATTTACCTGTAAACGAGCAATTATTTTAGTGCTTTATACCGGTAGAATTTTTTTCAAAACCAGTTGGCATTAAAATGTGTCGGGGAGGAAAACGGGGGCAGGTTAATTACTGGATACCTTGAAATAACGTGATAATAATTTTTTTTATAATTCATGTATACACTCTGTGTTACAGGTAATAACTCCTGTAGCTGCAGTTTAATCCGCATTACCCCAAATAATAAGAATTCTTTGTATAAACCATTCTTCTTTAGAGAATCCAGTCCTCTTTTTTCCAGGAATATTCATGCTTACTACATCTGCTTCACTGTCATGTCTTCTAGTTTTTTTCTTTCATTTTACTTTTCTAAGCTACCATAAAATTTAATAAATATATGGATCTATCTGACTCTTGTCGATTGAGCTAATGCAATGTAATTAACACCCTGTTGTGTCTTACATAAGTGATGAAGATAAGCTTTTAGCTGGATCTGATAGCAACTAAATTGCAGAATTAGCGATAAAAGCTCTCCAGCTAATAGAGTACTCTGAACAAATATAAAATATAAATGTTTTTGGGTCGCTGGGGAATTGTGAGATTTAGAGATTGAAATGTTTGAACAACATAGCTCTAGACATTGAAAGAGATTTCCAGGAAAAATGTGGAAATGTGCTTTGTGGTAACGTATTCCACCATGTAGTAACACCATCTTTCATTGCTCAGAGTGTGTGCCAGACACTAACTGAATGCAGAGTATGGTAAATGGAATCGGGGAACATACCATTTATGCAGAATGGGATGGGGAAACATACCATTTGTGCAGAATAGGGTGGGGAACATATAATTTGTGCGGAATGTGCACCTACACAGGGATCCCTGCTAGATGTGGCCCCGATGGGTGCTGGGACCTCACCTCTTAGATCTGGTCATGCCTTCACACAGCTGTAAATCAATACACAGTGAAAAATTTTTGTTACTTGGCCATTAATTTCTGGCCTCACACAGAGACCCCTGACTTTGTGCACCACATTATGTCACATCAGTAACCTAGTTTCAAAATTCCAACAAAATCGTTCTCCTCATTCCTCCCAAGACCTCCTGCTCTCTAGCTCCCTTGTCACCTCTTCCCATGCTCGCCTCCAGGACTTTTCCAGAGCCTCTCCCATCTGATGGATCTCCCTACCCCAATCTGTCTTATTATCTCCTACCACTTTTGGGCGATCCCTGCAAACTCATCTCTTCAGTAAAGTCCCACCTCACAACTGTACATTTATTTTCTCCATCAGCCTATCCCCCAAAGTAATTACCTTTTGTATCTTTTGACCCTCGCTCTTAGATTGTAAGTTCTAATGGGCAAAGCTTTATGATTCCTATTACATTTTATTGTAATTGTATTGTCTGCCCTTATGTTGTATAGTGCTGCGTAAATTGTTGTCCCTACATGAAACCTGTATAAAGCCTCGTACACACGACCAAGGAACCCGTCGGGCGAAACACATCGTTTTCCTCGTCAAGTTCCTTGTTAGGCTTGTCGAGTTACTGCTTGTTAGGAAAAAGTTTGGTAAGAGACATTTGCACTATTCAGTCTGTTACAGCGTGACAAATGTGCAATTTCGATTACAAACGCTACTTTTACCGAAGGTGCACGGGTTTCTTAGCATACACACGCTCGAGTTTCTCGTTTAAAAGCAGCCCGACGAGGAACACGGTGTGCCAATTTGACTCCCGTTGAGGAAAAAGAGAACTTGCTCTCTTTTTTGCTCGTCGAGTTCCTCGACAGTTTCCTCGATGAAAAACGTACACACGACCGGTTTTCACAGCAAAAAAGCTCTCCCACCAAGTTTCTTGACGGATTCTGCCGAGGAAACCGAGGCCTTATAGTAATAATGTAGATATCCTTAACATGGAAGAAAAACTAGGGAATGCTAAGTGCAGATTTTGTGTTTCCATCCTGCAAGGCCCATTTAGATCTATGTGTGTGTAGCAGTGCATTTTTTTTGTGCAATAGGCAGGTGCATTGTCAGGCTACAACATACGTTTACTTTGCGTTATTATGTGTTTTTGTCAGGATTTGGAGTGGATAGAGCTATTGACCAAGGCTTGTTAATACCTGCAACCAATGCCTCAAAATGCATGTTACATGCATTTTGCTGCATTGCCACTGACCTCTTTTGGCCTCCTAACACAGCAAAATGAACTGTAAAGACACAATTTTTATTACGAAACAATTTTTATTATGGGGAAAAACTTATTATGGGGAAGTTGGACACATGCGCTTACGCAACAGTGTAAATATTGACCTTGACAAAAAATAAAGCATATATGTAAATTACACTTTTTACATTGTTTTCACATAGATGTAGCGAAAGAAAGTCCATCTTGAATACTGTAATAAAGGGTTCTAAATTTATTAGAACCTAAATCACTCTTCATATTATTTCTGCATCCCAGATGCTTGTTACACATGTGTTTGAACAGCAATTGGCACCATGCTTTGCCAGGGTTCTGACCTGCTTCTTCTTGGATAGAGTCACCACATAACTGTCTTTGGATCCACCATCTTTGACACATGTCCATAGTTGCCAACATTGCAAAAAAAATTATAGGGACACTTTTTTTTGTCTGTTGGCGGAGTCTACAGACAAAAGCGGTGCCCCCTTACATCTGGTGTCCCCCAGTGGTGTCCTCCTTATATCAGGTGTCCCCAGTGGAGCCCCTCCTTACATCAGGTGTCCCCCAGTGGTGTCCCCCTTACATCAGGTGTCCCCCAGTGGTGTCCTCCGTACATCAGGTGTCCCCAGTGGAGCCCCTCCCTACATCAGGTGTCCCCAGTGGAGCGCCTCCTTACATCAGGTGTCCCCAGTGGAGCCCCTCCTTACATCAGGTGTCCCCAGTGGAGCCCCTCCTTACATCAGGTGTACCCCAGTGGTGTCCTCCTTACATCAGGTGTCCCCAGTGGAGCCCCTCCTTACATCAGGTGTCCCCCAGCGGTGTCTCCCAAACTCTTGTTTGGAACCGCATGTGTTAGAAACTCAGCCTAGGGGGAACATGATCCTTGTCCGGGGTAAATGAGAAGCAGCTGCCACAACAGGAGGAACACTCCTGTTACCGAAGGCAAGTTTGGAAAGAATTAAGTTCTGAAGGAGTACCAGCCGGGGACAGTGTAGTGGTGGGAAAGCTTCAGTAGAGTCCAAGAAGTTCAGTGAAAGAGGGCGAGCTGAGCTTAAGAATCTACAGTGGAATACTGTGAGAGAATATGTGTCCTATACCTCTCTCCCCAATGTATGTGTTAAGAGAAATAAAATTCTCTCTTTGTTTATTTTTACAAAAGTGACTGGCGCCCAATCTTTTCACCTTGCACCACATCCACTATGCCTAGTAACCTGCACCCTGAGGAAAAATGTCAGTTCTCCCTGGCTCTGGGGGTGACCATCAGGCACTTGGAAGTCAGGGAGACCGCTACATGTTGTATATGTTTTTGTAATAACATAGCTGGTATGTTGTCATTGCAACAACATTTAAGAGCTGATTCTGGTTAATGGTTAATAGCCTCTTATTAGTGTTCTTGCATTTAATGTATCTCTGTAATGTTAATCAGTTTAGCTTGGTTAAACTATGACCAGCAAACAGCATGAAATGATTTAATGAGCCTTGCAACCTCTGATGCTTCTGATCCTAAAGTAGAATTCCATCTCAATACTAACTAGTCTTAAAAATGTCCCCAACGTCCCGCTACCTGCGCTGCGTAACCCGTGTAAACAAATGTATACTTACCTATTTTATTGTGCTCCGGCTGACCTGTATCAGTCACGGCATCTTCATGGAAGAGGAGGGAGCACCGACAATGGCTGAAACATGGGAGTGTCATCATGGATCCTGACAT
The DNA here is from genome assembly GCA_029574335.1 of Rana kukunoris. Classification (NCBI taxonomy): domain Eukaryota; kingdom Metazoa; phylum Chordata; class Amphibia; order Anura; family Ranidae; genus Rana; species Rana kukunoris. The sequence goes on from CM056051.1 coordinate 407,503,212, forward strand.
TCCCAGCCATTATCAAGCATTTTCTCCTATCCCCTGCAGCTGCCGCTGACTACCACAGGGGATCATGTGACCAGACAAGAGCAGACTTAAAAAAAGACAAGTATACACATTTTTTTTTACACAGGGTAGGCAGCATAGGTAGGATAATAGGGTAGGGAATATTTTTAAGACTAGTTGGTGTTAGACTAAAATTCTGCTTTAAATGGTTCATACACCCATATCCTATATTTCCATTTTAAATAGATGCTGAGGAGATTAATCACCTGGTACTTTATTTTATGTCTCTTGGACTCTGTTTGTGAGGGCACCTTCAGTGGCCATTATGAGTGGCTCCTGCCCTCCCTACTGAATTTTCATTTTGCAATATGGATAATGTTACACGAGGATCTGTAAAACACCCATAACTCCTAGGTGGACATATACAGAGTTATGTAAACCCTCTCTTTAACCACTTCCCTACGGCCGTACGACTATATGCGGCCGCAGGGTGGTTCTAAATCTTTCCTCGTTCCCAGCGCACGCTCCATAGCACGCAGCGGGGAACTTGTGTACTGGCCGTGTCCCTTGGACACAGCCAATCACAGATCGCCGTGAACGGCCAATCAGAGTGGCCGTTTGCGATGCGATCTGATGGGCCAATGAGAGATGATCTCATATGTAAACATATGAGATCATCTCTCATTGCCGGCTCTCACAATGACAGCGTCCTGTCATAGAGAGAGCATACCGATCTGTGTTCCTAGTACATAGGGACACAGATCGGTCACCCCCCCCTCCCCCCACAGTTAGAACACAATGCAGGAAACACATTAACCCCTTCCACACCCCCTAGTGTTAACCCCTTCCCTGCCAGTCACATTTATACAGTAATTAGTGCATATTTATAGCACTGATTGCAGTATAAATGTGAATGGTTCCAAAAATGTGTCAAAAGTGTCCGATGTGTCCGCCATGATGTCGCAGTCGCAATAAAAATCGCAGATCGCCGCCATTACTAGTAAAAAAAAAAAAAAAATAACAATTCTGTCCCTTATTTTGTAGGCGCTATAACTTTTGCGCAAACCAGTCGCTTATTGCGATTTTTTTTTTTTTTTTTAACCAAAAATATGTAGAAGAATACGTATCGCCCTAAACTGAATTTTTTTTTAAATTGGGCTATTTTTTATAGCAACAAGTAAAAAATATTGTATTTTTTTTCAAAATTGTCGTCCTTTTTTGTTTATAGCGCAAAAAATTAAAATCGCAGAGGTGACCAAATACCACCAAAAGAAAGCTCTACTTGTGGGGAAAAAAGGACGCCAATTTTGTTTGGGAGCCAAATCGCACGACCGCGCAATTGTCAGTTAAAGCGACGCAGTGCCGCAAGCTGAAATTTCACCTGGTCAGGAAGGGGGTTTACATGCCCAGTAAGGAAGTGGTTAAAGCCAAAAATTATTCCAAATGCTCCCCCCACCCACTTCTATCTATATATTTTAGATTGTAAGCTCTCATGAGCAGGACCCTCTGATCCCCCTTGCATTGAATTGTATGGTAACTGTACTGTCTTCCTCAATCTTGTAAAGTGCTGTACAAACTGTTGGAGCTGTATAAACCCTCTAATATAATTAGATTTGTTTAAAAAAGCTTCCAAAATCCTTACTTAAAGGGGTTGTAAAGGTTAATTTTTTATTTTCTAAATAGGTTCCTTTAATCTAGTGCATTGTTGGTTCACTTACCTTTTCATTTGATTTCCCTTCTAAATGTTTTTTTTTTCTTTGTTTTCTTTGTCTGAATTTCTCACTTCCTATTCCTCCTCAGTAAGCTGTTCTGACTGACTAACCACCGCTCGGATGATGGTGGAAAGCTTACTGAGGAGAAACAGGAAGTGATAAATTCACACAAAGAAAAAAAACATTTAGAAGGGAAATCGAAGGAACAGGTAAGTGAACCAATAATGCACTAGCTTAAAGGAACCTATTTAGAAAAAAAACACCATTACAACCCCTTTAAAGTCCTCTGTCATGCATCAGTCTACGGTGCCTCTTCCAGTAAGTGATAGCGGTGATCAGAAGTTGCATTCCAGACCAGCCGACTGCTCTTGTTGACTCTGGATGTAGTGGGTAAGATAACGTTTTTTTTCACTGTTTTAACCACTTTAAGACAAGAACTTTTTGTTTACAAGTTTAAATTTGTATTTTTTGCTAGAAAATTACTTATAACCTCCAAACATTATATATTTTTCAGCAGAGACCCTAGAAAATAAAATGGCGATCGTTGCATTTTTTTTTTGTCGCACAGTATTTGCGCAGTGGTCATACAAACGCATATTTTGGGGAAAAAATACACCTTTTTTAATAAAAAAAAAACAGTAAAGTTAGTCCATTTTTTGTATAATGTGAAAGATGATATTACACCAAGTAAATAGAAACCTAACATGTCTTGTTTAAAAATTGTGCACGATTGTGGAATAGCGACAAAATGGAATTGCACAGAGCGGCCGCAAGTCTAATTTTTTTTAGGTTCCCGTCGGCGCTCCTGGCCCCTCCTCTATATTCAGTGCCCCCATGGGAAGCGGCTTCCCATGGGGGCACTGAATAGAGAGGAGGGGCACCTGAGCCCTACTGCTGCGTCCATTAACACAGACAGCATGACTCGGCCCCGCCCCCCGCTCCTTCATCACTGGCTTTGATTGACAGCACTGGGAGCCAATGGCTCCCGAGGCCCCAGCAAAGCCAGCGAGACCGAGAAGTGAGGGGAGAGAAGAGCTGTAGATGTGCACAGCACTGGATCGAATGAGGGCTCAGGTAAGTAAAAGGGAGAGTGAGGGGCGATGCTGACACCTAAACATTTTTTACCTTGATGCAAGGAATGCTTTAAGGTTTATGCTTTACAACCACTTTAAGCAACTAACAATTAATGCTAATAACCCAAGAGAAATGATCAACCTATAACATCTAATGTTCGTATTGTCTCTCCATATGGAGAGAACCCCCTAACGTTCACAGGAAAAAAAATCACTTTGTAAGCAGTTTTGGAAGAAAGGTTTAACATAAATAAATAAAAGCTGATTATTGCAAGCACCACTGTTAGTAGTAAGTGGTTTGTCTCAACACTTTAACTGCTAGATCTGCAAATTAAGACTAATGCAGCCATCTAAGAACTGCCAAGCTGCAATATAATAAATGTTTGTTTTTGGGTTTAATATCACTTTAAGCTTTAGAGTATTTTCTCTTCATATATGAAAACAAAACAGGTATGCCATTTAAGCATCCAATATACTGTATATAGAAAATATTCAAAAATAAACAATACAAGTACATGATAATTGCAGATATTGTGATCAGCATACTTTGTGTATATGGATGTAGGAAAACAATACATAAATAAAATGAAAATAGATGCAAAGATAAAAGAATAATAAAACATGTAATTGGATTGTAGCAGAGTATTAGCGTCGTGCTGACATACACGCAATTACCTAACACCTTGAAATATATTTCAGTGTACACAGCTAATATTTGTCTGATTGGCTTTTCAGGAGGGATAATGTAGACAATTAGGCACAGAGCAGAGACAGAATGAAGTCACACGGGTGTACTTGGCAGTGACTCAAGGTAAACATATCACTTCTATTATGTCGCTTGTTCCACATCTTTTCCTAATACAAGGATGCTATCTTTTATACTGAATGTGCAGTGCTTCTGTGCTCTTGTATGGGAGATAAACAAGGATTGTATTATTCTACATTCAAGTAGAGCGATATGCTTTTGTTGTTGACTGTGACATTCTTGAATTATTGCATTGCATATATTCTCGGTAATGTCACTCCTCACCAGATAGGCTGCAGAGTCACTGATCTCACTGGTCCCTAGTGAATGGATAGGCTGCATTCTCAGTGATGTCACCAGTCTCTATTGATTGGATAGCCTGCATTCTTAGTGATGTCACCAGTCTCTATTGATTGGATAGCCTGCATTCTCAGTGATGTCACTGGTCTCTAGTGAATGGATAGGCTGCATTCTCAGTGATGTCACCAGTCTCTAGTGAATGGATAGGCTGCATTTTCAGTGATGTCACCAGTCTCTAGTGAATGGATAGGTTGCATTCTCAGTGATGTCACCAGCCTCTATTGATTGGATAGCCTGCATTCTCAGTGATGTCACTGGTCTCTATTGATTGGATAGCCTGCATTCTCAGTGATGTCACCAGTCTCTAGTGAATGGATAGGTTGCATTCTCAGTGATGTCACCAGCCTCTATTGATTGGATAGCCTGCATTCTCAGTGATGTCACTGGTCTCTATTTATTGGATAGCCTGCATTCTCAGTGATGTCACTGGTCTCTATTGATTGGATAGCCTGCATTCTCAGTGATGTCATTGGTCTCTATTGATTGGATAGCCTGCATTCTCAGTGATGTCACTGGACCCTAGTGAATGGATAGGTTGTATTCTCAATGATGTCACCAGTCTCTAGTAAATGGATAGGCTGCATTCTCAGTGATGTCACTAGTCTCTAGTGAATGGATAGGCTGCATTCTCGGTGATGTCACCAGTCTCTAGTAAATGGATAGGCTGCATTCTCAGTAATGTCACCGGTCTCTAGGGAATGGATAGGCTGCATTCTCATTGATGTCACTGGTCTATATTGATTGTATAGCCTGCATTCTCTGTAATGTCACTGGTCCCTAGTGAATGGATATGTTGTATTCTCAGTGATTTCACACGTCTTTAGTGAATGGATAGGTTGCATTCTCAGTGATGTCACCAGGCTCTATTGATTGGATAGCCTGCATTCTCATTGATGCCACTGGTCTCTTTTGATTGAATAGCCTGCATTCTCAGTGATGTCACTGGACCCTAGTGAATGGATAGGTTGTATTCTCAATAATGTCACCAGTCTCTAGTAAATGTATAACCTGCATTCTCTGTGATGTCACTGGTCCCTAATGAAAGGATAGGTTGTATTCTCAGTGATGTCACCAGTCTCTAGTGAATGGATAGGCTGCATTCTCAGTGATTTTACCAGTCTCTAGTGAATGGATAGGTTGCATTCTCAGTGATGTCAATGGTCTCTATTGATTGGATAGCCGGCATTCTCAGTGATATTACTGCACCCTAGTGAATGGATAGGTTATATTCTCAATGATGTCACCAGTCTCTAGTAAATGTATAGGCTGCATTCTCAGTGATGTCACTGGTCCATAGTGAATGGATAGGTTGTATTCTCAGTGATGTCACCAGTCTCTAATGAATGGATAGGCTGCATTCTCAGTGACGTCACCAGTCTCTATTGATTGGATAGCCTGCATTCTCAGTGATGTTACCAGTCTCTAGTGAATGGGTAGGCTGCATTCTCAGTGATGTCACCAGTCTCTAGTAAATGGATAGACTGCATTCTCAGTGATGTCACTGGTCTCTATTGATTGGATAGCCTGCATTTTCAGTGATATCACTGGTCCCTAGTGAATGAATAAGTTGAATGCTCAGTGATGTCACCGGTCTCTAGTGAATGGATAGGTTGTATTCTCAGTGATGTCACCAGTCTCTAGTGATTGGATAGGTTGTTTTCTCAGTGATGTCACCAGTCTCTAGTGAATGGATAGGCTGCATTTTTAGTGATGTCACCAGTCTCTAGTGAATGGATAGGTTGCATTCTCAGTGATGTCACCAGCCTCTATTGATTGGATAGTCTGCATTCTCGGTGATGTCACTGGTCAATATTGATTGAATAGCCTGCATTCTCAGTGATGTCACTGGACCCTAGTGAATGGATAGGTTGCATTCTCAATGATGTCACCAGTCTCTAGTAAATGTATAGGCTGCATTCTCAGTGATGTCACTGGTCCATAGTGAATGGATAGGTTGTATTTTCAGTGATGTCACCAGTCTCTAATAAATGGATAGGCTGCATTCTCAGTGACGTCACTATTCTCTTTTGATTGGATAGCTTGCATTCTCAGTGATGTTACCAGTCTCTAGTGAATGGATAGGCTGCATTCTCAGTGATGTCACCAGTCTCTAGTGAATAAATAGGCTGCATTCTCAGTGATGTCACCAGTCTCTAGTGAATGGATAGACTGCATTCTCAGTGATGTCACTGGTCTCTATTGATTGGATAGCCTGCATTCTCAGTGATGTCACTGGTCCCTAGTGAATGGATAGGTTGTATTCTCAGTGATGTCACTGGTCTCTAGTGAATGGATAGGTTGTATTCTCAGTGATGTCACTGATCTCTAGTGAATGGATAGGTTGCATTTTCAGTGATGTCACTGGTCCCTAGTGAATGGATAGGCTGCATTCTCAGTGAGGTCACTGGTCTCCATTTGATTCATAGTCTGCATTTCCAGTGGGGTCATTGGTCTTCAGTGAACACAAAGGCTATATTCTCAGTGTGTTGTTACTAGTCTGTAGTAAATAAATAGGCTGCATTCTCTGTGATGTCACTGATCTCTAGTAAATGAATATGCTGCATTCCTAGTAACGTCACTAATCTCTAGGGAACCAATGCATTTCACAGTGTAGGCACTGGTCTCTATTGGATGAATAGACTGCATTTTCAATTATGGCACTGATATCTGTTGAATACTTTGGGGGTTATTTACTAAAGGCAAATCCACTTTGCACTACGAGTGAAAACTACAAATGCAAAGTGCACTTGAAATTGTACTGAAAGTGCACTTGGAAGTGTAGTCACTGTAGATCCGAGGGGAACATGCAAGGAAAATAAAATAATAGCATTTTAGCTTGTGCATGATTGGGTGATAAAATCAGCAGAGCTTCCCCTCATTTCAGATCTACTCCTCAGATTTAAGGCGACTGCACTTCCAAGTGTACTTTGCTCTTGTAGTGCAAAGTGGATTTGCCTTTCGTAAATAACCCCCTTTGACTTCTTGTATTATTCATCTTTAAGGAGTGGAAAAAGGGCATTCCCATCACAGGCGTTGCTATAGGGGTGCGGGGGGGGGGGCGGCCGCACCCGGATGACACCAGCCAGACTGGCGCATGCCGTGAGAGAGGCGCCGCAGCTCCCTCCTTCACTTCCGTGATCTCCTCTGCTCCATGCCATGTGCGGAGAGAGTGAGGCAGAGACTGACTTGGTGCCCGGGGTCCGACCGTCCCCACACACACGGCGATACCCGCCGCAGACTGGCTCTGCATTGAGAGGTGCGCCGCGGCTCCTTCCTTCCCTTCCGGGATCTCTTCTGCTTGCGATGTGCGGGGAGAGTGGGGGAGGAGGGAGCGAGGCAGAGACTGACAGGACTGAATTTCCCATTGATGTAACTTGTCTCTTGTGAATGGATAGCACATTCATTCACTATTGGTTTCAAGAGACTGGATGAGCTGGATTTTCAGTGATGTTACTGCTTTCTATTGAACAGCTTGGCTTCATTCTCACTGATACCATTGCTGTCTAGTAAATTTGTTAGGCTGCATTTTCAATGACGGCATTGGTCTCTAGAAAATAGGTTGACTTATTGTCAATGGCACTTGTCTTTAATGAGTGTGTAAGCAGCATTCTCAGTCATGTCGCTTGTCTGGAATGGATAGGCTTCCTTGGCCTCCAGTATATGAATATGATTGGCTTCCACTGTATGCGATCTGTGACTTCTTACAGTCTTATTAAGGTAAGTAGAGAAGCCTTACAGGTGGATAAAACATATAGGGACAGATTCAGGTAGATGAGAGCATCTTTGCTCTGGAGTAACGCTTCTCATTTACGTTACTCTGCCGAAATTTTAGGAGCAAGTGCTGTTATTCATGAAGCACTTGCTCCTAAAGTTGCGGCAGCGCATCGCAAATGAGCCGGCGGAATTTAAATTGGGCGGGTACGGGGCGTGTATTATTTAAACTATGCGCGATCCCGCGGCGAACGTACTTCGCATGCGTCGAGTGTCAATGCATCCCAGTGCGCATGCTACAAATTCTGTCAGTGAACGTCAATGACGTCACATCCCCATTCATGAATGTTTTACACAAGCGACGCGATTTTTTTTTTCCCGACGCGATGACGACGGCTATACTTAACATAGGATACTCCACTAGGGGGCTGCTTTATCTTTACGTCGCGTATCGCTTCCGGAAACGTCGTAAAGTCACTGCGTCGCGCCCGAAAACGATCGTGAATTTCCGACTCCCGCTGATTAACATATTTTTTCAGCGTTAATCAGCGGGAACGCCCCCGGCGCCATTTTTAAGTTGAAGTAACGATGCGATGGCGAAATTCAATTACGCTGCTCACATCGGAACTCCAAGCCGGCGTTTCTTGTTTTCTGGTTACAGAAAACAAAAACGCCGGCTTAAAGCGACAGTTAGGCTGGAGTATCACTGATACTCCAGCCTAACTCTACCTGAATCTGGCCCATAATCTAATGTCAGGGCATTGAAAACCAGCAGGTTAATATATTAATGTTACTGAGCCTTCTATAAATATTTTTAATTTAAAGACACATGGGCGGAGAATTTGGGGTATTTTCCTTCCTGTTTCCTCCTCACAGTCACCAGGTCAGACTGCTTGAACTGCTTACATTTGGCTGTTTTGAAATGGGTGATAAATGAAGACACATGTAAATGCATTCAATATGGTGGAAAGAGATATATAATGCTTAAAGCGGAGGTTCACCCTAAATATAAGCTCTCCCATGTGATCCAGCATACTGGCGTCAGCGCCAGTATGCTGTTTTTTTTTTTTTAATCCCCCACTTACTGTATTATGCTGAATTTTATTTTTTTTCCCCCGCGGTGGACGGCTCTAGTATAGCGCGTCACATCTTACGAAAATACCCAATAAGGACTCGGGTAATCTCGGCAAAAATGCGGCGCCTGTGCACAGACCTAGGAGCTGACTGCGCAGGGCCCGTATTTCTCCGAGGCGTTTTTCGGAGGGCGTGACGCGCCATAGCCGTAGGACTCGGAGAAATATGGCGCCTGTGCAGTCAGCTCCTAGGTCTGTGCACAGGCGCCGCATTTTTGCCGAGATTACCCGAGTCCTTATCGGGTATTTTCGTAAGATGTGACGCGCTATACTGGCGCCGTCCACCACTGGGGAAAAAATAAATAAAAAATTCAGCATAATAAGTGGGGGATTAAAAAAAAACAGCATACTGGCGCTGACGCCAGTATGCTGGATCACATGGGAGGGCTTATCTTTAGGGTGAACCACCTCTTTAAGCAAAGAAAATATGTATATTGTTAATGTATTTTTGTATGCATAAGAAATGAGGGGTAATATTGAAGGGTATGTCATATAATCAGCTGCCCAACATTCAGCCATGTTTTTTGTTTGTTTTAAGATATTATTTCTTATGTTTATATGAATAAAACAATTAATCAAAATGCATATATTCTCAATATGTTCCTTAAAAGTCAACTATTTTTGTTGGTATACTTTGATGTGAGTCAAACGGTGGAATAGAATACTTTTTTCTTATAGTAAATATAGCCAATGTTCCTATAGATAATGGTTGCGTTACTTCTATTTTAACTAACTCATTTATAGTAGTTGCCAAATTCCTATCACCTGCCATTTAAACTTTTCAAAATAACATACCAATAATTTCCTGCTATTCATATTTCAAACAATAACATTTTAATTATAGTGTAATTGTTTCCTGATATGTTCATCCAATCAGAGTGATACATTTTCCACCTGGATCTACATCCATTGTTTCCTGTGATGTCACAATAACCAAAATATTAGTTTATATTGCTTATAACCAAAATCCCTAAATTTTATGTGAAATAGGGATTTATAATACCTTCTTAAACTCCAACAAAATGTGCAACTCTACATAGAACATAAAACCATTCATTAGTCCCTGCCCCTGAAGAGCTTATAGATTTCCCGCCATAGTTACCCAGCTGACCAGTGGCGTCACCAGCTTTCATATTTAGGGGGGGCACATGGGGGGACAGGGACAAAAGCAGGGGGGCCAACTATAAAATGCAATTTTTTATATATATATATATATATATATATATATATATATATATATAATCCTGGGGCCCTTTAATACGATCCCACAACGAGCCCTTTCACATGTTCTGCAGTGAGCTCCCTTCCTACTATACTGGGGCCCCCCAGGGTGGCAGGAAACAAGAGATATATGTCACCAGCACACCAAGAAAATATAATGCCGCGTACACACGATCATTTTTTGTGAAAAAAAACGACGTTTTCTGTGAAGTAAAAAACGACGTTTTTGAAACGTCACTTTCAAAGACGATGTTGCATACACACCATCGTTTTTTTCACAAAAAGCGAGGTTACGTTCACCACTCTTTTCCATTGAAGCTCGCTTCATAACTAGCTTCTGGGCATGCGCGCGTTTAAAAACGTCGTTTTAAACAACGTTTTTGCTGACTTTTTGTGAAACAAAAAACAACGTTTTGAAAAACGACACAAAAAATTCAAGCATGTTGGAATTTTTTTTTGGTCGTTTTTTTTAAGACAAAAAACGACGTTTTGCCCACACACGATCAATTTAAATGACGTTTTAAAAAACGTCGTTTTTTTTCATCGCAAAAAACGACCGTGTGTACGCGGCAATAAGGGTCAAAAGCAGTGGGAGAACTCTCAGGTTTGCAAAGGTTGTCTGGTGTTCTGCCACTGTGGGGTTCCCCAGCTGTCCTGTCCCTGCTATTGACAGTGCTGGTCTGGCATCTGTCTCCTTGGCAGCGGCGGAAGTCTAGTAGGACCTAGTGCTGGTTACATTACGGATGCATGCAGGGGAAGGCTGGCACATTTGGTTATAGAGAGCCAAGCCCCCAGCTGGCCACTTAGCACGTATATTACCTGCCTAACTGAAAGTGAAAGTAAATTGTGAATGTCTTGAAAGAACAGGAGAGGGGGAGGGAGACAGATGGGGAGAGAAGAGAAGGAGATAATGCAGTTCAGTGATTACAGTGTACTGCAATCTGCAGTGCACACACATACCCACGGTCCAAGCTAGAATCTCAGGCATCATTCACACACAGCCAGAAATGCTGCTGATTTTCATATTTCCTGCCCACACATCCCCTCTCTTCAGATACAGCACACCGGGATAGTGTTGGCCAGACTGAAAGAAGGAGGAGGAGGAGCTGTATTCCTCCCTGCTCGGAATTTACAGGCTGGTTCTCCTGTCCTAAGGACGGGAGAAATCAGTCTGTTTTTTCAGTAACTGAGATGAAAGCTTGCCACCCCCCCCCCCACAGTGCTCATGGAGTCCTTTCTGCAACTTGCTCTTTTCCATGTCACCATGTCAATTAGGATGCAGTAGAAGAAGCAGATCGGGCGGCTGTGGTTGTGTGAGCGCTCGCATTATGCAGTGTCAGCGAGCAGAGGGAGGGGGGAGAAATGCCCCGCAGAGCTGACTGGGGACGCTCTCCCTCTCTGGAGAGACTGTTACTCCAGTGGCGGCCTGAGCAAAATACAAAAAATGCAAATGTGGTGGGGCACAGCATAATTTTGTGGGGGTCAGGGCCCCCTCTGGCTCCCCCCAGGGTTGCCATTGCAGATGACCACACATAAGGTATTAGCTGGGTAGACGGTAGTTACCTAGCAGTATGCCCATACATTTTTAGAAGAACAATGGAACAGATTCAAGATTTATTTAGATGATTTTCTTGGTGAGAACTGAGCCCATAAACCATAGATGGATTATAAAATTTTCTAATTTGGGTGGCTACGTCAAATGAAATGGACAGGACACAAATACTGTATATGTATTTTAGTGCTTTAGTTAGAGCTAGTAGTGTTAGAACTTTTGTTAAAGCGGAGGCTCCGCAGATTTTTTTTTAAAAGCCAGCAGCTACAAATACTGCTGCGGCTGACTTTTAAAAAATGGACACTTACCTGTCCAGCGTGTCCGCGATGTCAGCAGACGAGGCTGAGCAATCACTCGGTCCTCGGCTGCTTCTCTGCCCGGTTCCCTACTGCGCATGCGCAAGTATTGCTGCGCACCGTCTCTGGTCCTCGATCTCTGCTGGGAACAGTGATGTAAAGGGGCCGGACTCCCGCGGGAGTCAGAACCAGGAAGTGGTGCAAATACCTGTCTTAGACAGGTATCTGCACCCCCTCCCCCTGAAAGGTGCCAAATGTGACACCGGAGAGGGGGGAGGGTTCCAAAAAACAGAGATTCACTTTTTATGTGAACCTCCGCTTTAAGGATTTATAGCTGTTTGTATACTTACAGGAATTTAGGAGCTTTCCTAAAAGGTGACAGATGAAAATAAATAAATAAAAACCTAGGAAACGAAAGATATTTAACTTAAGGCAAGTAGCAGTATATTGTAGTTTAGCCATGGGATAAATCATAAAACCTTTACATAGATTTACAAAACTTAGATTTAAAAAAAAAAGGTAATATTTGGATAAAATATGTCAATTATAGTGAGTAAATAAGCTACGATTGAAAATAGACTTTTGACTGAACAATCTGTGGACAAAAGAGCTGAATAAGAACCTAACATATAGCTTTTAACCCTACCCAACTATATATATAAAAAAGTTTTATCACTGTTTTTGCCCCTCCTGTAAAGAGTTTGCTCACTTTGGGGTTAATTTGGGGCAAATAGACTGTGCACTTTGCAAAGTGCAGTTGCACCCTGCAAGTGCTGCTGAACCAGGGCTTTGTAAATAAGCGGAAGCTCTGTTGAGTTCCGTCATCCAATCATTTGCAAGAAAAATTCCTTTTTTTTTTTTCATTTTCCTTGCACGTGATTGGGTATTCTTTATGAAGTGAAACTTTACCTTATTTACTAAGCTCTGGAGCAACTGCACTTTGCAAGTGCACAGTCTATTTTCTTTAAGTAAATCAACCCCAATGTCTCTGTAACTATGGAATAATGGGACAGCTATTGCTCCTAAACATTAGCAACAGATAAATTCACTAATGACAGCATAGTCACTCTGCCATCAGAAATTATTTGGACGACCATTATATCTGTTATAAAATAAATATTTTTGTCTTTATAATATTAGAGTTGGGGGTTAAGTTGACATTAAGAGAGAAGTTTAGGGGTTGTGGTTACATGTTTGGGTATTTGAGTTAAGGATTAAATATTGGTACTTTGTTTAGATTTACAGCTAGGGTCAAGTATAAGGTTTGTGAGTTGGGCTTGTGTTTAAGGTTAGGTTCAGGGGATAGATTAAGATTAGGCCCAGAAGTTAGATTGAGATTAGGGCTTAATTCCAATATAACAGCCTCCTACATTGGTAGTCTGTAGTAGAAATGGCCCCATACATTTGTGGTCAGAGGGGCAGAGCGGAGAGCAGTGACTGAGTGATCAGCGATAATGTGATTGCTCAGTTCTCGGTCTTAGAGCCAACAAGGGGCAGCTGCAGCATCACACTGATGCTGCAGCATAGAGGTGAGTATAAATGTTTGTTTTTTTGAAAAAAAAAAAAACTTCTCCTTTAACCACTTAACCACTTTAGCCCCGGGCCTGTTTTTCAGATTCGGTGTTTACGAGACTAAAACATTTTTTTTTGCTATAAAATTACTTAAAACCCCCAAACATTATATATATTTTTTTTTCTAACACTCTAGAGAATAAAATGGCAGTCATTGCAATACTTTTTGTTACACCGTATTTGCGCAGCGGTCTTACAAGCGCACTTTTTTTGGAAAAAATTCACTTTTTTAAATTAAAAAATAAGACAACAATAAATTTGGCCCAATTTTTTTACATATTGTGAAAGATAATGTTACGCCGAGTAAAATGATACCCAACATGTCACGCTTAAAAATTGCGCCCGCTCGTGGCATGGCGTCAAACTTTTACCCTTAAAAATCTCGATAGGCGATGTTTAAAAAATTCTACAGGTTGCATTTTTTGAGATACAGAGGAGTTCTAGGGCTAGAATTATTGCTCTCGCTCTAACGATCGCGGCGATACCTCACTTGTGTGGTTTGAACACCGTTTTCATATGCGGGCGCTACTCGCATATGCGTTCGCTTCTGCGCGCGAGCTCGTCGGGACGGGGCGATTTAAAAAATTTTTGTTTTTGTTTTCGTATGTATTTGTATTAATTTTACCAATTTTTAACACTAAAATAAAAAAATAAAAAATAAATATCACTTTTATTCCTATTACAAGGAATGTAAACATCCCTTGTAATAGAAAAAAGCATGACAGGTCCTCTTAAATATGAGATCTGGGGTCAAAAAGACCTCAGATCTCATATTTAGGCTAAAATGCAAAAAAAAAAAAAAAAATTTTAAATGTCATTTTTCAAATGACATTTAAAAAAAAATGTCTCTTTAAGACGCTGGGCGGAACTGACGTTTGACGTCACTTCCGCCCAGCAGAGCTACGGGGATGGACGAGGGAAATTTTTTCCCTCACTCGCATCCCCGCTGACCAGACGAGCGCACCCGATCGCCTCCGCCGCTACCGACGGCTCCGGTAAGCGGCGGAGAGCGCGGGAGCGCAGCGGGAGGGGGGGGGACGCTCGTCCGCCACCGATAACGGCGATCTCGCGGCGATTCCGCCGCGGAGACCGCCATTATCGTTTACCTGACCGCCCACAGAAGAGATGGATATCTCGGTTGTGGCAGCAGCTGCTGCCGTTACCGAGATATCCATCTCTAAAGTGCCGACGTATACCTGCGGTGGGCGGTCGGGAAGTGGTTAAGGACCGGACCAATACGCTGGTAAATGACCCAAGGGGTTTTTACAATTCGGCGCTGCGTCGCTTTAACAGACAATTGCGCGGTCGTGCGACGTGGCTCCCAAACAAAATTTGCGTCCTTTTCTTCCCACAAATAGAGCTTTCTTTTGGTGGTATTTGATCGCCTCTGCGATTTTAATTTTTTGCGCTATATACAAAAATAGAGCGACATTTTTGAAAAAAAAAACAATATTTTTTACTTTTTGTTATAAGAAAAATCAAATAAACTAAATGTTAGTCAAACATTTAGGCCAAAATTTATTTAGCCACATGTCTTTAGTAAAAAAAAAATCGCAATAAAAAAAATAGTTACCTAGCGGGAACAGCGACACTAATACAGCGATCAGAAAAATGATCGCTTAGTGACGCTGGCAATAGGGAGTGAAAGGGTTAACTAGGGCGGTGATCAAGGGGTTAAAACTTTATTAGGGGGGGTACGGGGGCTACCCTGAACCTAACACTAACTGCCTGTCACACTAACTGTCACACTGACACTAAATGCAGTGATCAGTACACTGCATTCAGTGACACTGTGACAGGGGGGTGGGGGGTGATCGCAAGGGGTTAATGTGCCTATGTGTACTGGTGTCAGTGTAGTGTTGTGCAGACTTACTATGTGATGTGATCTCTCCTCAGCGGCAGTTGAAAAAACCGCAGAGAGCAGAGATCACATTACTTCCCTCTTCCTGTGTTTACACAGGAGGAGGAAGTGCACTGCAGGGGGAGCGCGCGCATTGGCTGGGAGCGATCCGGAGGGGGCGGACAAAAACGAACAGCCGCCCCCTCAGCACGGATCGCTCCTACAGCAAACCGGAACGCCCTATGTACCGGGGGGGGGGGTTTCCGATCGGTCCCCCAACCCACGTCAAGGCAGCCACGTACAGCCACGTACATTCTGCCGACGTAAATGTACATGTGGCGGTCCTTAAGGGGTTAAGGAACACCTAGCAATCTCTGGAGGAACCCTGGTTGAAGAAGGCTAGGATAACACTTAGCTTTAATATTATATAGAGTATGAGGTATGAAGACTATAGAGGAGCCAAAAGAAAAGAATGACACAATATATTGTTGCTTTTTATTTAAGTGAAGCAAGTGAGTCATAATGACTTAATAGACTAAACATCAATGAAAAATTACTTATTGAACAATAACTATGATACTATTCCTATGGGTATTTCCTCTTCAGTAAACATAACTGCACAAATAGTACTGTAAGCAGTGCAGCTACTACAATTCTATGATATACATCTAAGCACAGGTCAATGTGAGGATGTATTAAAATGGTTCCTGTCATTAGGGGAAGAAAATTCCCACGCCGTTTATTTCTATTAAATTCTCCACATTGTATAACGCTGGGAAAACACCTCTGTGTGCATGACTGGCTTTCTGTTCGTCAGGTAATCTAATGTGTAGGATTAATGGCTGGATATGAATGCCAAAACCATTATATGGATTATGTACTAATGTTTCACAGCATAGCCCTTTGCTGGCAGGGAGGGGGTTATGAGAAATGGCCCTCCCCAAACAGCATTTTGCGCTAAACCTTTAGGTAAATAAGAGAACCAAAACCTTTGCTAAGTGAAAGAGAGGGTTTGATAATAAAGTTGGCAGTACCTCCAACCAGGACAGGGCCTCCTTGAGCAAAGGGGATTCCCTTCTTCAGAAATGAATCAGTAATCTAATCAAAGTAATTGGGAGAACAAGACTTACTGCAACCGGCATATAACTGTAGCACTACCCCGGCAGGGGCTCCTTGGGGCTGGCTCCCCTACTTCTGCACAGCCAGGCAACACGCATTCTCCTCTTGCATTCAAACACAAGAAGTCAGTCCCTTAGCTTTGTTTCTGATGTTTTATTAGGGGTAACAACTTGGATGTGGTGAAGGGATTTATGGGATGTCCAAAATTAAACAAGGAACAGGAACAAAAAGGCAAACAAAATAAAGTGGGACTTTATATCAAGCAACACTGCTGAGTTGAATGCATCAATCAATAAAGCATGGTTCAACCTCCCTGGCGGTATGATTCTTTCTGGTTTTAAGTGCTGAAAGCGGTACATTAATTTTGCATGAAAATTTGGTGTTTTACATTGTAGGCCTGTAATTCTTAGGAATAACTCACTTAAATCTGTCCAAACAAGAGTCTAGTAGACATCCCAGGTATGATAAAGTTTGAAAAACGAAATGATAAATTATAATATAATAAATAACTAGAAATAATTATGTAATTATAATAAAAATTATTCAATAATGTAATCAAATCAAAAACACTGAAATTTGCTCAGTTGCAGAATTGTCGCTGTCATTACTTTTATTTTTTTATGACGAATTTCCCCACAAATCGCTATCGCTCAATTCTGCAAGTGATTCTAATTTATTATCGCTGTTTTCTAGCTGCTCTAAAATCACTTTTGACATAAAGGGACACTTTTGGTTGCTATGGACAATCTCCAGTTTCCAGGCAGAAAGAACAGTTTTTATTTTATAAAAGTACATGCAGAACACTGGTCATACCACTAGGGACAAAGGGGGTGTGTATTTTTTACATCCAGTACTGTAATCTGTAAGATTACAGCATACTGTATGTAATGTGTTTATTTACTTTTTTGAATTTGGGGCCATTCTCCACCCCCGTGGGTCGTAACGTCGCAGGGAACGGAGATCGGCGGCACACGGGGACACTGTGTGAATCGAGCGAGGACGCCGCTCGCTCACACAGCGGGGATGCATCGCAGGATCCAGGGACAAGGTAAGTAACTTGTGCCTGTGGATGCTGCGAGGCAGTCCCGAGTCTGGCTCGGGGATACCGCTTTTGGTATTGAAATCTTACTCCGAGCCAGACTTGGGAATACCGCCAAGGCTGTTAATGAATACAAAGGAATACATACATCATGAAATAGCAGAAAGTATTATACTGAATAGTAGCAACATAATAATATAGTTAATAATGTATAGTTATTAAAAAGTAGCAATATAATGATTATCTTAACATAATAACAAATACTGCACATGAGGCAAGCAGACCAAAATTGTAATGGTAATAACATGTAAACAATGATAGATTGATGCATTATGATAAACTGTATAAGTAGAAATATTAAAACATGATTGATCACTGTAACATCGCATTGTAAAAATCTCTACGCGTTTCACGGTTAACATTACTACTCGTCAGGAGCAGATGCTAGATGTATCTATAATAAAAATAGAATGGTCAGGTTGGTAAATTGGTAAAGATTTTATATATATATATATATATATATATATATATATATATATATATATATATATATATATACAGTATATATATATATATATATAAAATATATAATATATTAGAGAGAGGAGGAAAAAACTTCCGAACACTCTCACCTCATTGTAGTATGCTGATATAATCTTGGTAGTATTAAAGATAAAAAGGGGATATGTTTAATATAGATAACGTCCTCCCCGGGAGCTGAGGTGGTATAAACCAAAGGCACAACAGTGGCAGCAGGTAACCAGAAAGTGAATGTGGATCTCCAGTGATTGGCTGTAGTCTGTATGATTGTTGCTTGGTAGCGTATAGTTTGAATATAATCCCCAAGGATAACTGTAACAGTAAGCATTGACAGTAAACAAATCATACAGCCAAAGGACTGAAGAAAAAGGCCATACCGGTGTGAATATCAAGAAAGGTGAGTGTGATAGACATAGAACATAATACAAACCCAAATAAGATGACCTATCGGGGTACCTAGGAGAGTGAGAAAGAGGATTAATCTAAGATGTACAAGAGTAGATTGTAAGTGGATTGAGCCAGGATGTTGATCCAGTGCACAGTGGGAGGAGATGCCAGCCGTGTGCCAAAGGAAACCACCAACGTCACGCAGCGTGAATGAAAGGAGGGCGGCGATGCCGTCTGAGCAGCTCCTGTCGCTTAGTGTTATGGCATCCGGTCCTCCTCATGGAACATACAAGCTGGATATAGCGTGTCGGCGCCATGATGTCAAAATTGACGTCATGCGCATGGCATGGCGTCGACCCGTAGCGAGTGACTACCCCACCCTCCACAATAGGGAGGGGAAGGGGGGCCCCGGTAAGAGTCGCAGAAACATCCATCCCCAGTAGCAGGAAGTGGCCCCTAGGTGGTAAGAGGTAATAAAGAAACATATTGGCCAGAGCAGTCACAGATGGTAAGAAAAACTTCCGAACACTCTCACCTCATTGTAGTATGCTCGTAAAATAATTCAATGAGGTGAGAGTGTTCGGAAGTTTTTCCCTCCTCTCTCTTATATATTATATTTTTTACATTTATATATATACTGTATATATAATCTTTACCAATTTACCAACCTGACCATTCTATTTGTATTATAGATACATCTAGCATCTTCTCCTGACGAGTGGCAATGTTAACCACGAAATGCGTCAAGATTTTTACGATGCAATGTCACAGTGATCATGTTTTAATATTTTTACTTATACAGTTTATCATAATGCATCAATCTATCATTGTTTACATGTTATTATCATTACAATTTTGGTTTGCTTGCCTCATGTGCAGTATTTTTTATTATGTTGAGATAATCATTATATTGCTACTGTTTAATAACTATACATTATTAACTATATGATTATGTTGCTACTATTCAGTATAATACTTTCTGTTATTTCATGATGTAAGTATTCCTTTGTATTCATTAAACCATGCTTTATTGATTGATGCATTCAACTCAGCAGTGTTGCTTCATATAAAGTCCAACCACTTTATTTTGTTTCCAAAACATCGGGGATGGAGGTTAATCCTAGGGATTACCTCATCTAAAGTCCGACCCTTTTATTTTGATCTCAACAACAAAAAGGGGACAACTTCCTTCTTCTGTACAAAATCATCCTGAACTTCTTCCTTTCCTCCTTAGTAGAATAGTAGCAAATGCCTGTTAAAGACTAAGAGCTCTCAGCCCATCTTGGAAAAATAACAAAAATTGGGGCAATCTGCATGCAGGAGTGTATCCTTTCCTTGTGTAGATCTGCTCCCAGCTACACCGCTTGGAGGCACAACTAGCCTCCCTGGCTGCTCTGAAGATCTCCCGGGGCAAGTATTAAAAGGGTAAAAGCGGAGTTCCACCCAAAATTGGAACTTCCGCTTGTTCCACTCCCCTCCCCCTTACATGCCACATTTGGCATGTAATTTTTTTGGGGGGGGGAGTGGGGGCTTCAGGAGGAGTGGGACTTCCTGTCCCACTTCCTGCTTCCGCCGAGGGGCTGGTTAGGCGATTAAGCTTAATCGCCTACAGCAGCCCCTCCCTGTAGGCGATCGCATGGGACACATGACATGTCCCATGTGCCCCAGACGACGTAAATTTTATGACGAAACGTACGTCGGGAAGGTGACGTGCTGACGTTTTTGACGTGACGATCCGAGCGGAACGGGCGTTCGTGTAAGCCGGCCGGCTTTCATTTCTTTATGCCTTTATTTCTTCTGTAACATGTAAGTGCAACTTTTATTAAACCTGTAAGGATATTTTAAACGTACTTCACTATGTGGGCTATTTACTCCTTTCCGGTGTACTGCTGACATCTGGAGGATCTACAGAACACCTTGACATCAGCTGCCTCACAAAGCTCTGAGCAAAGGCTTTCCTACTATATGTGGTTACTAATTTGGCTTCTGGTAAGCCTTCATTTTATTTGGTGACACGGTGGTGGTGTTTATTTAGTCACAACTTAGGACAACATACATCTTTATTCCAAGTATCGTTTTTTATGTGCTGTTTGGCGTACTTCACTATGTGAATTTCAAACTTTTTTTGGGTAATCAACTGCTGATACATCTGGAGCTTCCCATAATCCCTACCCTGCTTTGGTATCTTGCTGTGGACTTTTAAAAGCCCTGGCTGGGGTTCAGCCGCAAGCGAGTTATGCTTGCCTTCTGGTAAGCCTCCATTTCTTATCACACTGGCAATTTGGTGGTGGTTATATATTTGTTTATTCCCAGGACTGCCCGATAAGGACTTTCCAACACTCCTTGTTTTCCCTATTTATACTATATTGGTTTTTATTGCCATTCGAGTATACTGGATTCTAAATTCATTCAAAGACACTATTTCATATATGGTTCTGAAAACCACTTGTTTATTATATTTTTTTCATTATTTATTTTTCATTTTTAGCGCAACTTCAATTTTTTTTTCTCTTGTGTATTTAGTGTGTGTATAACACTTAGTGGTTGCAGCTTGTAGTCATTGTCATTTGTGCATGTAGCGCAGTAATTTCTTTGCATATTCTTCTGTCCCATGCGATCGCCTGTCCAATCAGCGGCGGGCTGCGCCGCTCGCGCATGCGCAGTTCCGCTCGCGCATGCGCAGTGGGTGCCCGGCCGTGAAGCCGAAGGCTGTCACGGCCGGGTGCCCACAGTCTCAATGAGGATGCCAGCCGGGGAGGGGGGGAGAGGAGTGGAGCCCCGGTCGGCGCGTTGCTGGAACGCTGGAGCAGGTAAGTGATTGTTTATTAAAAGCCAGCAGCTACACTTTTTGTAGCTGCTGACTTTTAATAAACATACATTTTGGCTGGAACACCCCTTTAAGGACAACTTTAGAAAGCTTGGAACATGTGACAGTCTCTCCCCTTGAAAATCCCTGGGTGTGCTGATATACTCACAATGTCCTCCTTGCTCCCACTGCTCTCAGGCAAGATTCCAAATCAAACTGCTCTACTGAATGAATCCTCCTGGGCCTCTAGTGTAGCAATATGGTTACATTTATTGAAGGTACAACATTTAGCAACTCACATGGTTGATGATTAAAAAAGGCACATTTAAGTATGCAGGCATTCGAGGTAAAGCTGTCCACGTAGACCGTCCTCCGCCCCGCCGGCTCTCACCGCTGTCATTTTGCAATTGTGACCGGAAAGACTACCCTGCAGTAGAGCGATCTGAAAGCAAGGCTTGAACCGCTCGTGGAACGCAGAGTGAAAGGAATGACGTAGATGGTGATGTGGAGGATGGTCTATGTGGACAGCTTTACCCTGATGTGCCTGTTTTAATCATCAACTGAGTTACTAAATGTTGTACCTTCATTGACTTTAACCATATTGCTAGACTAAGAGGCTCTTTTATACACAGTTGTGACATGACACTACTTGTATATCAAGTCAAAATGTATTGAGAAAATTTAGCTTGTCTTGCTAAACGCTCTCAAACCAAGTTACTCTCAAACCAAGGTTTAACTGTATTCTAAAAAAAAAACATTTGTGAAACAAAATTATAACTTATGAAATGATCAAAACTCATAATTCTGACTTTGTTATATCAGAATTCTGTTTGTTTATATCAGAATGTATTTATTTATTAAACTAACTATATGAATAAAATCAGAATTGTGGGAATCAAAACCTGAATTCAGAGTTTCAAAGTCAGAATTGAAAGATTAAAATTAAAAATGTTGTTTTTAATAAATGTCTTGTAAATTGGCTTTAAGGCTCTCCTCTACCATTTCCTTCTAAAAAAAATCTTTGGCTTTACATCAGTGGCGTAACCAGAGTTATGGGCGCCCGGGGCGGAATTTTTTTTTCGCCCCCCCCCCCCCTTTATATAAACATCCACGTATATATGTGCGTAAACGTGGGGGACTTAAACATTTGAGCTTTTTTTTAAACTTTTTTATATTTACTTATTTTGTTTTCACTCTTTATGTTTTTTTACACTTTATGTCATTGCTATTACATAGGGGGATAAAAATCCCCCTATATAATAGCACAGGTACACTGACAGGTCCTCTTTATGGAGACATTAGGGGTCTCTAGGACCCCTAATGTCACCTGGGGACCCCAAAAGAAGCTGATGAAGCACAGATCCGCTTCTTCTCTCTGGCTATAGCAGCCAGGTGACTGACAGGTGAATGCGGATGTAATCCACATCACTTCTGCATTCACAGCCTGGAGGGAGATCAGCAAGGAGGAAGATGCTGGTCTCCCTCCCATGTTACCTCCTGACACCCTCTCGAGCCGGTCCCAGGCCGAAGATGGGGCAGCGGATCCCGGGATTGAAGGTGAGGGGTCAGGAGGGGGGGCGGCGGCAGTACTGGAGGGGGTAGGGGGCACGCAGCCAGCACATATACACACTTTGCACACTTGGCAGGCTATAGAGCCGCCGATCGTGTATATGTGAAAGTTCAATCGGTAATGGCACTGACCCTGACCCCTACACTGACCCTGACCCCTACACTGACCCCTACACTGACACTGACACTGACCCCTACACTGACACTGACCCCTACACTGACACTGACCCCCTACACTGACACTGACCCCTACACTGACACTGACACTGACCCCTACACTGACACTGACACTGACCCCTACACTGACACTGACCCCTACACTGACACTGACCCCTACACTGACACTGACCCCTACACTGACACTGACACTGACCCCTACACTGACACTGACCCCTACACTGACACTGACCCCTACACTGACACTGACCCCTACACTGACAATGACACTGACCCCTACACTGACACTGACCCCTACACTGACACTGACCCCTACACTGACACTGAGCCCTACACTGACACTGAGCCCTACACTGACACTGACACTGACCCCTACACTGACACTGACACTGACCCCTACACTGACACTGACCCCTACACTGACACTGACCCCTACACTGACACTGACCCTGACCCCTACACTGACACTGACCCCTACACTGACACTGACAGCAATACTCGCACCCCCCTCCCCCCAGCTTGGTGAAAATCCATCCTCCGAGTCCTCCTTACCTCTGTCTGCTCTTCTCCAGAGACTCCAGGACTCTCCTCAGGACAGACAGGACCCCAGCACTGGATGTGCAGAACTGCTTTGGAGTCCCGACTTCCGTCCCCGCCAGCGCCATCCACCCGCAGCCCGCTCCATGTCTGGTGTCAGATGCTGCAACTCCCTCCATGCTCCCATCTCCACACAGCGCAGTTACGCCGTACCACAGAGCGGAGGGGAAGACAGCGGCCACGAGAGCTCACACTTCCAGTGCCTGTCTCCCGCCGCCATGTTCAGAGTTTCCTGGCGCACTGTGATTGGGCGTATGGCGTCATATGCGGAGGCGGGACTTCCAGCCCCACGCCTCACATGACCCCCATATGCCCAATCACGGAGCGCTGGACATCAAACATGGTGGCTGCCTGGCCAGTCTGCACATCCGTGTCGGTGACACGGAAAATGAAAAATAAGGAGGTGGCACGGAAAGTCGCCCCCCTAAATGTCGCGCCCGGTGCAACAGCACATCCTGCCCCCCCCCCCCTTGCTACGCCAGTGCTTTACATACACTTTATATTTCCAGAGACATTGCTACTGAATGGGATTATCTCTGGAAGTCAGTGAACACAGCCAATTATATACTTCTGTAAAATAAGCCAATAATGTTCCATTCCTCACAACAAACTGGCAACCAGTTCCATAAATAATCCTACCGCTCCACAACTAAGTAATGGACATTCCATTGGAAAGTTTCACTGCCAGATGTAGCTTGAGGCTGAATTATGGAATAAGTAAATTTTGTCCAAATACAAGAGGCACATGTATCCTTACTTGAGTCTTGGTGTGTTTTGTGTATTTTCTTCAGATCTGTACAGTAATCCATTGTGAACTTTGACCTCTGTGCAGGAACTTCCTGTAATAAAGACCAGTCATTGCTGCTCTCGTTCCCTGTGCAGGGTGACTGGTCTTGTCCCTCCCCTCTGTAAACAGCTTGTAGTGGGTGGGACCTGCTGGATCCCTCCCACAGCTCTGATCCCTGCACAGGCTATCTATAGCTCAGTTATAATGTCACTGCTAAACCCGTGTCTGCCTTTTACTGTGCTCTGCTATCCCTTCCCCCTGTTGCTACACCATCGTCTTTAACCAAGTGGAAAGTGGACTTCCAAACCTCCTTTTCGGACACTCAACGCTCTATGATTCTCCAGTTGGCACACATCTCAGCTATCTACTCGTCTGCAGCGGAAGTCAACTACAAGCTAGTGACTCGCTGGCACTACACGCCAGTGATTCTTCATAAACGTTTCCATGAGGTCTCTAGTCTTTGCTGGAGAGGGTGTGGTCATCCTGGGTCACATGCTCATGTGTGGTGGTTTTGTCCTTTGATTAAACCTTACTGGTCTGATGTGCTACATTGGATCAAAGATATCCAGGGGGTTGCTGTCCCTGCTGACCCTTGGGTTGTTCTGTTACACTGTACTAGCAAACCAATAGGATCATATAAGAAAAGCATTATGTCCCACCTTCTAAACGCTGCTAAGTCTCTCATCCCGAAGTTGTGGAAGAGTCCAACGATTCCTGGGATTAGGGACTGGCTTACACGTGTAGATCACTTCTACCTAATGGAATCTAGCACGCTTGCGCTGCGCAATAAGTCAGATTTGGCTAGTAAGATATGGTCCTGTTGGTTTGCTTTTAAGTATACAAATGCTTACGCGGCTATTATGTCACAGGTCAGTCATTGATGGCTGTCAGGATTTTTGTCCTTTGCTTTATGCTATGATGTTCGGCTATACTCGCTTGTTCGGTTTGGCACTCTTTTCTTCCCCCTCCCCAACCCCCCCTCTTTTTTCCTCTTTCTCTGTTCATTCTATTCTATTCTTCTTCTTTTTTCTCTCTTGTGGGTACTTAATTTTCGGTTTATAAAACTTACCTTTCGGTTATAAAAGTGTGTTATGCCGTTTGCTATGGATATTTTTTCTTGGAAGTCTTTTGTTGGGGCTTGTCTGCCCGGTATTCCTGTATGTACCTGCTTGTACTTTTCAATTTTTACAATAAAAACTTATTGAACAAAAAAAAATAATGTCACTGCTATTTTTACAAGGTAATATCTATGTTTACAAAGTCATTTGGTGCACACAAAAATGGAAAATTGTATCAAATACCATAATTATCCTCTCCTGACACCAAACTATGGCAGCATACTAGTGATAGAGCTCAGCCTCTTGACTAGGGGTGCAACGGATCGTGACCGATCCGTGATCCGAACGGGTAGACCTGTTCGGATCGGCACAGTATGCGATCTGCGGACCGCACCGCCGCCGGGCCCTTAGGAAAGGCCGCGGCTTCGGCCTAGCTCCGGAGCGGTCGGCCATCTTGGTACACCAGGCAGCGGTGCGCGCTGACGTCATCACCCCTCCCTCTGCTCGTGGATCTTCTATTCTGCAAGAGCGCGTGCCGCGTAGTGAACAAGTACAGTGAGTAGGAATTTGGACTGGCAGTGGCTATTATATATTAGTGATTATGGGGGCAATGTTGGACTGGTTATAATTACTGGTGTGGGGGCAATGTTGGACTGGCTATAATTACTGGTGTGGGGGCAATGTTGGACTGGCTATAATTACTAGTGTGGGGGCAATGTTGGACTGGCTATAATTACTGGTGTGGGGGCAATGTTGGACTGGCTATAATTACTAGTGTGGGGGCAATGTTGGACTTGCTATAATTACTGGTGTGGGGGCAATGTTGGACTGGCTATAATTACTAGTGTGGGGGGCTGGGGCAATGTTGGACTGGTTATTATTACTAATGTGGGGGCAATGTTGGACTGGAACAGTGTTTGGGCATGACGAGTGGGGGGACAATGGTGGACATTACAGTGACGAGTGGGGGGCAAGTTATGTTTGTCTTGTGTGTGTGTGTTTTTTTTTTACTGATCCGAAAAATGATCCGATCCGTGACTCCTGATCTGAGGAACGATCCGAACCGTGAGTTTTTTGATCCATTGCACCCCTACTCTTGACTAACTAGTGCTTTTTTATGCTATTCACTGGTCCTGAGGGAGTGGTCAAGAGCCGGAACTCTATCACTAGTATGCTGCCATGTTGGCATCAGGAAATGGAAAGCTCAGGTGTAAAATAGTCACCAAATATTTTAAAAAACAGTAGTAAGATGGAAACAACAAAAAGCATCAATACTAATAAAGACTGCAGTTTTCCAGATGATCTTAAATTGACATACACCATTGCTTTAAAGTGAATATGTTATTTTCTCGTGTGGGGCAAAGCAACAGGTTCACATTAATGCCAGTCCCATGCAGGTCAGGAGCTTTGATTCCACTGCTCCAGATAATCAAGAATGCCACAAATGGAGTCATAGTAATATCACATATCCTAACCTGCATTCTTGTTTCACATCTGGGACTCAGAATTTATCGAAACCAGGGTCATTATGGCAGCTGGACAAATAAAATTTCCAGAAGGAATTCGACAATAAGGGTTTGTGTATTTCTCTTAGAAGAGTTTTCTTTAAGGCCCTGTACACACGATCAGACATGTCTGATGAAACTGGTCTGCAGACCAGTTTCATCAGACCAGTTTGATGGTGTGTATGGCCCATCAGATCGTTGTCCGTCAAACCAAAGTTTTAAAACATGCTTTAAAACCTGTCTGATGGAACCTGTCCGTCGGACAGGTTCGATGGTTAGTACACAAAAGCATCGGACCAAAAACCAGAATCAAGTTGACGCATGCTTGGAAGCATTGAGCTTAGGGTTGCCACCTGTCCGGTTTTGACCAGGACAGTCCGGGTTTGGACACATGTGCCCGGTTTTGAAGCCTCCTGAGACCCGGGCACATTTAAAAAAAAAAAAAAAAAAAAAAAATTTTTTCTTTTTTTTTTAGCTGTCCATCCTGGCCCGGCCGCAACAGAGCTGCACATCCCCGGCTCCACCAGCTTGCCTGAGTGTTAGTAGAAGGTGTGCCGCCCGCAGCAGTGCTCTCTGTTAGCCCCCTGTAAACATGTGTGCATCCGGGCTGTAAACATGTGTGCAACTTCTCACTGTGCTAGCCCCTCCCCCTCCCTCCCTCCGGCGCGCCTCCGTCTGCATTGTGTGCTGCAGAGTGGAAGAGGACACATGGGACACAGAGTGCTCAGCTCTTCTCTGACTGGCTACAGAATACACATGGAGGTGGGTGGATGGGCAGACCATACACTACCCCCACCATACACTAAACATACAGTTCTGCCCCCCCCTGCATATACCATTACCATCCACAGCCGTATATACAGTTCTGCCCCCCCTCCATACCATCCACAGCCATACATACAGTCCTGCCCCCCCCCTGCATATACCATCCACAGCCATACATACAGTCCTGCCCCCCCCCCTCCATATACCATCCACAGCCATACATACAGTCCTGCCCCCCCCCTCCATACAGGGCCGGATTAACAGAGGGGCTGATGGAGCGGGGGTTGTAGCTCGATGACCAGAGGTCACAGAAACCCCACATTTGGAGGGTAGTCAGTTGAAGACCTACCCCACAACTGGTCAAAATATGGGATGGCTATCATTTATGGTTCTGGAGATACGGGGCTGCTTGCACAGCCTGTCAGAAGCTACATACAGAGCGGCCATTATAAATACAAGCTGACACACTGCATCATAAATTTTTTGCTAGAAAATTACTCTATGGTGGTCTTTGCAACTTTTTATGTTGCACGGTATAGAGCTGCACGATTCTGGCTAAAACGACAACTGCAATTTTTTTGCTTAGAAGATAGATGACGATTCTCTCACGATTCGTGCGGCATAACATCATCTTTCACATTAAAATGAAAAAAAAAAAATGGACTAACTTTACTGTTTTGTTTTTATGGTTTTTATTATTCAATGAAGTGGGCAAATGCAGCGTGACATAAAATATTGCAGCAATTCCCATTTTTGTCTCTGCTAATATATATATAATGTTTGGTGGTTCCAAGTAATTTTCTAGCAAAAAATATTGCTTTTTAACAAGTGTTTGGACTTTAAGTGGTTAAATTTCTTGCATTTACACACAGAAGTTTAATCTAAAAAGGAAGTTGGTTACAATGTTTCATGTTGTTTACAAACTTGGCAGACTGCCCGGATATTTTCTTTACACACAGAAGTTTATCCCTTTGTTCTATGAAGAAAGTGTTAGTTACAATGTTTCCTGATAAGAACTTGGCAGACTGTCCAGATATTTTCTTTTGACAGCTGAAAGTCTCTGCACTTGTTATATGAAAGAATCAGCAAACTCTGCATTGGACATGTCAGGGGGGTTGAATCGACATCACAATTTTTTAACGATTAATTGTGCAGCTCTAGCACGGTACTGTATTTGCGCAGCAATTTTTCAAACGTGTTTTTTTTTGGAAATAAACTGTTTCATTCATTAAAAAAAAACACTAAAGTTAGCACGATTTTTTTTGGTATCCTAAGCGATGCTTTACATTTTTTTAGGTTACATGTTTAGAGCTACAGAGGAGATCTAGTGCTAGAATTATTGCTCTCGCTCTAACGATCGTGACGTATGTAACCTGTGTGTATCTGGCTCTGATACTAGCCAGTGCCTACCCAGCCACTGACTGGTATCTCTCCCTAGCCTGTCCCCACACACCCTCTCACCTGCTGACCTGTGGATGGGGGAATCACTCCTGTAGTGTTGTTGTGTTCTGCCAGTGAGTACAATGATCAGTGTTGCTATCTATAGCTGGCAGCACTGATTGTTTTTGGAAAAACAGGCTGGTTGTACTCAAGTCAATTAATAGATTGACTTGTGTAAAACCAGCTAGCCCATACATAGATCGACTATGGCTGGTCTCTGCATAATTGGTGTAATTTCAATTCATGTACGACCCGCTTAACCTCTATGCAGTCCCTAAACATCCTTCCACTCCTATACATTGTGCCCACTGTCATACCCTCCACACTCCTCTCCTGTTCATACTGCCCCCATCATACCCTCCACACTCCTCTCCTGTACATACTGCCCACTGTCATACCCTCCACACTCCTCTCTTATACATACTGCCCACTGTCATACCCTCCACACTCCTCTCCTGTACATACTGCCCACTGTCATACCCTCCACACTCCTCTCCTGTACATACTGCCCACTATCATACCCTCCACACTCCTCTCCTGTACATAGTGCCCACTATCATACCCTCCACACTCCTCTCCTGTACATACTGCCCACTATCATACCCTTCACACTCCTCTCCTGTACATAGTGCCCACTTTCATACCCTCCACACTCCTCTCCTGTACATAGTGCCCACTGTCATACCCTCCACACTCCTCTCCTGATCATACTGCCCCCATCATACCCTCCACACTCCTCTCCTGTACATACTGCCCACTGTCATACCCTCCACACTCCTCTCCTGTACATACTGCCCACTGTCATACCCTCCACACTCCTCTCCTGTACATACTGCCCACTGTCATACCCTCCACACTCCTCTCCTGTACATACTGCCCACTATCATACCCTCCACACTCCTCTCCTGTACATAGTGCCCACTATCATACCCTCCACACTCCTCTCCTGTACATAGTGCCCACTGTCATACCCTCCACACTCCTCTCCTGTTCATACTGCCCCCATCATACCCTCCACACTCCTCTCCTGTACATACTGCCCACTGTCATACCCTCCACACTCCTCTCCTGTACATACTGTCCACTGTCATACCCTCCACACTCCTCTCCTGTACATACTGCCCACTGTCATACCCTCCACACTCCTCTCCTGTACATACTGCCCACTGTCATACCCTCCACACTCCTCTCCTGTACATACTGCCCACTGTCATACCCTCCACACTCCTCTCCTGTTCATACTGCCCCCATCATACCCTCGCACTCCTCTCCTGTACATAGTGCTCCCATCATACCCTCCACACTCCTCTACTGCATATACTGGTCACTGTTACACCCTCTTCACTCCTTTCCTGCAAGTAATACCTACCCTCTGCACTCATTTCCTGTACATAATGTCTTACACTTTGCACTCCTTTCCTACACATACCAACATACGCGCCACACTCTTGTATATACTGTTGTAAATTCTGCACTCCCTCCCTGCACATACTGTAATACCCTCTGTACTTAATGAAAATTAAAAGGTGAACTAATGCCCCTGATCTCCACTGCACTTACCTCTGTAGTAATGGAAGAGTTTTATTTTTTTTAAATGATTGTGCTGAGGTTTATTCATGTCAGTGAGACTCTTACTTGTGGCACAGCAAAGTAAGCATATTTTATAGGTAAAATAATTATTTTGTTTAATTTAATCATGCCTCGTGAAGCCCCTCCCTCAATATGGCCACACCCACCATATGTAGTGGCGTGTTCG
This sequence comes from Rana kukunoris, assembly GCA_029574335.1. Classification (NCBI taxonomy): domain Eukaryota; kingdom Metazoa; phylum Chordata; class Amphibia; order Anura; family Ranidae; genus Rana; species Rana kukunoris. The sequence goes on from CM056051.1 coordinate 407,533,969, forward strand.
GGTTTGGCTTGAGGAAAAGGTGGCAACCCTAATTGAGCTTAGTTTTTTCATCACGTCATTGTGTTCTACGCCACGGCGTTCTGGTCTGATCGGATTTTGGTCCGATGGTGTGTACGCACATTAGACCATCAGACAAGTTCAGAGTTGTCTGATGAAAACGGTCCGTCGGACAAGTCTCATCAGACATGTCTGATCGTGTGTACAGGGCCTAAGACTCTCTTCCCAAAAATGTTTTCCAAGAGAAAGAATGTCTGTACCCATAACAACCACCAGAGGGCACTTCTGGAACTTTTCAACTGGTATAGTACTTTTAACTTTTAGGCTTTTTGGAAAGAAGTTAACATACATTTTTTGTTTAATATTCTCTAGCACCTCAGTGGCTTCCTGCAATTTAACAAATTAATAAATTAGTAACAGCAGATTTGATCATTGCGGATTTGTATTGTCCCCAACTTCCCCATTCATTAAAAAGATTAACTTTTGGTATTTCGAATGATCAGGCGTTTAAAGTTTAACAAAAAGGCAAAACTTTTTTTTTTCCAATGGGGATGCTAATTCTGGTGACCTGGAGTCCCCAAGTGATCCCCTAAATTAATTGGTTTGGCTTTGAGACAAGAAGTGAGACAAGAAGTGACGGGAGGTACAGTACTGTGAGCATAGCTCCCAACTGTCGCTGATTTTAAGGGACTGTCCCTAAATTGGGACCCTGTCCCTCTTTCCTCTTCATTTGTCCCTCATTTTGTTCTGATTTATATAGTTGTATATAAAAAGCACATTTTATCTTTTAAAAAGTGTTTTCCAGTGCTAAACCTTTTACGTAATTTCTAAATTGCTGCATTTGTAAATGTCAAAAGCCAGTATAAAGGAAAAGCAGTGGGTTTGGGTTTAACTAATCATTTTTTGTGTATTATTCTTCTTTAAGGGGTGGTGGCAGGGGGTGTCCTATGCCTAAATACTTTTGCTAATAGGCGTCCCTCGTCACCAACTCAAAAAGTTGGGAGGTATGCTGTGAGTGTTGTCACCCTGGGGCAGGAACTCTATTACTGGTAGGATTGTCAGATGAAACTAGGGAATTTAAACACAAAAATTGACCTAATGCAGCCACCAAATCTAAGGACTGGTAAGCTGACATAGTGTATATGACATTTTTTTTTCTTGTGTTTAAATATGCTTTAACCATTTGTGGACCACCCACTGTACGGGTGGCCGCTCTGTGCCAGATCAAGTACCTGGTACGTGATCTGACACGTCCGGGTCTGGGGCGCACATGCGCGTGCCACTGGCAACCCACTCCCGCTGTGATCACACAGCGATGTCCGCCGGCACCCGCCAATTATACAGTACACACACAAGCAAAATAGCAATCTGCCTATATAAACAAGGCAGATTGCCGTTCTGTCCGTAAGGAAGGTATTGATCCTGTGTTCCAGGATTTCACCAAACACCCCTGTTTCAATGCCTTCCCCTATTTAAAGCACCTCCCCCCCCCCCCCCACACAGTGAGAAAGTACTGGTTAGGCACTCAGTTAACCCTTTGATCGCCACTGATGTTAACCCCTTTCCAGTCAGTGTCATTACTACAGTGACAGAGCATTGATCACTGTATTGGTGTCACTGGTCCCAAAAAAGTGTCAGTTAGTATCCGATTTGTCTGCTGCAATATTGCAGTCCCACTATAAGTTGCTGATTGCCACCATTACTAGTAAAAAAAAAAAAAAACATTCAAGACTAACCAAAAATATATAGCAGAATACATATCGCAAAAACAAATTTTATTTTTTTAAATAAATTCGGTTGGATATGTTTTATAGCAGAAATAAAAAAAAATCAATATTATTTTTTTTCAAAATTGTCGGTCTTTTTTGTTTAGAGTGCAAAAAATAAAAACTGCCAGGTGATCAAATACTACCAAAAGAAAGCCTATTTGTGGTGGAAAAAGACAAACATGTTAATTGGGTACAGTGTCGCATGACCGCATAATTGTCAGTTAAAGTAACACAGTGAGTGACACATGCCCAAAAATGGCCTGGTCATGAAAGGGGGGGGGGTAAATCTTCTGGACATGAAGTGGTTAAAGTTGAATACAAGGTATGGTGGAGCTGTGATGGCTCAACATGATTGGCACTGCGCTGACAAGCCGTTCACCTCTGCAGCCAAGGGTTCAGATCCCGGTCTCGGCTACATGTGAATTGAGTTTGGTGGTCTCAGCCCGGCTTCCGGTGGGTGTGCTATGCAAGGTATGCCTGTGCTTAGTACGACCCCCACACAAAAACCACCTCTGCCCCATTGGGGTCCTGTTGGGCTCCCAAGTGGAGCAGGTAGGGCGGGGTGAGTGGGAGGCCCCCCCCCCTCACACCCACCCATGCCACCGGGGGCATGGAGAAGGATGGCAGATGTAGCAGCGACAACTACTACAATGATTCTCCGCTTCCACAGCGATCGACCATGTACAGTATAGCCTATGCATACTTACACTGGCCCAAGCTGAGCAATGCAACAATGCAAAAATATCTATACCTGGAATTCAGCTTTAAATAGATATAGAAGTGGCTTTTTTCAGCAGGAACGTGGGGGAACACGGGGGAACGGGGGAACGCAGTTCCGGCACCTCCAGGTGCTGAGGAAGTCTGTTGTCACTGGTGGGAGATCTATTGTCGATGGGGGTGGGACTTATGTTGTTGGGGGATTTAGTTATTGCTGGGAGAGATGTACTGTTGATGAAGGGGCCTATAGTTGCTGCCATCTGGAGGGTCTCTTGATGCTGGCTCTGTGGATATCTGTTGTTACTTTCGGAGGTCGATAGTTGCTGGGGAATCTATTGTTACTGGGGGTCTATTTTTGCCTGGGGATATTTTGCTGCTGGTGGTTCATTATTGTTGTAGGGAGATCTATTGTTGCTGGAGGTTCTATTGGTGTTGCTGGCTGCAAGGGATCTGTTTTACTGATTTTCTTGTTATTAACAAATTCCATACAAATTACTTGGCACAAAAAAATGATACTTGTGTAGCACTACCCCCGAAGGAGCTGCTGGTTTGTTTTGGGCGGCATTTTACCTCGTGTTTCCCCGATGTCTAGGGGTGTTTGGTGAAAGTTGTAGTAACGGAATGTCCACGACAGGTGTCTTTTTCTGTGCTCGTTATTATCCAGCCGGGTAAAAACAATAAAACTTTGGTGAAGAGTAGAGGTTTAGAAGAAATGAAGACAGCAGATCCAGATGTCAGCAATAGGGAAACAGTCCTGCTCCCACGTGTAATGTCTCTTTCACCACTCCAGCCAGAGCGGGTATAGCACACCTGGACAGGCCTCTCTCACTGGCCTGCCAGCCAGAATGTCACTCGAACCTTAGGAAAAAGTCTCTACCAAAGACCCTCCTGATAAATAAACAGCGGAGATAATCCTCCTTAGCAGACTTGGCACCTGGATCTCCTTCAGGTAGTTTTGAATTAGGGTACCGACTGACAGGCGGCCAACATCCAGCCTCTCAGTGTCCGGTTCCCCTGGTCCCCAATGGATGGTCAGGCCCCTATCGGTAGACCAGCCTCTCTTGGTACTCCTTAGGCAGACTCCCCACCGTCCGGCCTCCTCCAACTGGACGGACGACCCAGGATCTTCTTAGGTGGGACCCAGCCGATCACTGAGTCCCCAAATGGCAGATCAATTGCTCCATACCAACGTGGTCCCGAAGCCAGGATCCTTGCGTTGCACGCCCACCCCGCCCAAAAAGGCCATTTGCCGGGGGCGGCACGAAGTGGCCACCCTAAAGGTGGGTGCCACACGAGGAGAGACCCAGAAAGATAGCGTGTGCCTCATAAATACTCTCTCCCAGGATGCACAGCGAGGCCAAACCCCTCTGATAGGCTGCTGGGCAAGAGCACCCAACCCTTGACTCTACTGCTGCCACCTGCCGACGTGGGGTGAGATCAGCACCCCAGAAAATGACCGAATGGACCCACAACACAGCCAAAGCTGAGACAGAGACCCAAATCTGAACAAATCAACATGGTCGGCGCTAAGTAACTCTCTGACCCCCTCTAATATAGCACCGGTTCTGGAAAGTAACCATGCGCTACACTTGGTTCTGTATTCCCTATAAAGGGCAGTACTGGAAGGTGGGCAGGGGGTGGAGCCAAGGAAGGTCCTTGGAGGTGGGTGGGGAGGAGAAATGGGTTGACTCAGAAAGGCAGAGTTCCTGCACTTTTACTCTGAGAAAAAAAGCCCTGGATATAGATAATGCGACAGGAAGTCAGGTAAATCTGTGGGTGTTGTCACAGATGGGAGATACATTTCTGCCTTGTTTAGACAATTCACCAATTACTATCAGGTGTCGGCTGCAGAGATAGTTGGATAGCTTCAGCTGTTCAGAATGAGGCAATTAAGGCCTCTATAAGTTATCCAGAGGATTACTACTGATTGCTGCATCCTGAGGCTTTTTGAGTTAAGGAGAGCAGTGAGCTGAGAAAGACTTCCGAAGGTGAGGTGGTGTTAAAAATCAAAAAGACTATTGTTTTTCTGCTGTATGACCAGCAGTGTCTGCCCAGCAGTAGGCTGTGCCAGACTCCGTAGGTAGGTTCCTGTGTTGTGAAGGTAGACGCCCCAAGTAGCCAGGGTTTATTTTATGTTTTGTTTTGTTTATGCTGTTTGGATGCTTGCACTTGTTTCCAGCAATATGGAAGAATAAACCATAACCCTTGTTTTCAACCGTCCTCGGCTGCCTCTCTGTATGGTTCAGTGTGTAGTGAACCCACCTAGGGGGTCACACCCCCCCGCTACCGAGCTAACCCCTCAAAATAAATATGTACAAATGCCTGCCATGCACTTGTCTAAACAATTGGCCAAACATACCTGGAGGTACGCTGGCAGATACAATAGGTTAATCAGCAGCAAGCAAATCAAGAAATGTATCTCTAATGTCTCTCATCGCTACAGTTGCTTGTGCCATTATAATAGGCTTGTCTGTATTTAGAAGCATCTCTGTGTTTCTCCTATATACAAACCCTCCAGTGTGTAATAATAAAATAACAGATAATGTATGAAAGGATCCAGCGAGAGGCTCCAGTTACATGATGGTTTAATCTGCATTCCGAGTCACCACTCTGTCAAATATGACATTGTTTTCCTATAAATAGATGTGATCTCACCAGCCCTGTCCCTCGTGTATCATCTACATGTGAATAGGCAGCTCCGACTCTGTTTGTATCTAAACAGTCTTTCATATAGATGAGAATTTTGAATGCAAACATCATACTGGAACCTACTTGTTCTGTATGGCTGATGTTATGTTCTAAACACGTCTTTTAGAACTAGAATCAGGTTTGGTTAGCTTGATTGCATCAGTGGCTCACCCTAAGGGGAGAGTACATTACTGTATGTATTCAGTACATATACTGTATGTGTGTAGCTCCTCCTTTACTTTCAGTGCGGGTACTAGTCTAAATTTAGCAAGAATAGGAGAGTTACCTTGCTCCCATTCACACAATTGTTAAGATGGTGACCCCTGTTACTTCAGAAGTGTCCTCTGGGTCAGTCTGCACTCTAGGGATGTGTCGTCATCCCTGGTCAGCAGTTGACGGCAGAGGGGGTTCTGACAGAGCAAGCTTTCCCCAGCAGCCAATTGGAGGAGTTTTCCCTCGCAGGGGCATGCTGGGGAGGGATATATCTGTGACAGGTGTCTTGTGCTCAAGGCAGTTCTGCGGGGTCCCGGTTCCAGGTGTGGCATCCACCTTCAGGGTGTGCGCATCCATGGACCACGCCAGCGTGGCCCACCTGCCCAAATCCACAGGCTATGCTGGACCTCAACCGGAGGTCAAAGGGGACCCCAGTACTCTACTGGGTTCCCAGTTCTTTTGAGGAGATCCCAGGCTGGGTGCCATACGATTGGGGAGTCGGCTTGAGGAGAACCCGGAGGTAGGTTGTCCAACAGGGCCTGAACGAACCAATCGGGGATCTGGTGACCTGGATGCTGACAGGTACACTTTGCTGTCACCCGGTAACCTATGCTAAAGGAGATTTACTGGGAGGATTCACTCCATTCATCTATCCAACTTACTGAAGAAATTGGCCGGTTACAAGGGCCTTAGAGCCAGATCTGAGATAGAGAGATCTGTTCCTCCCAGCGATCCGAAGTGACACCTCGGCTGCCAGGTTAGTGTGGGGAACCTGCCCGTGGGCACTTTACATACTCCACTCGGGAGTGGAAACGAGTTCAACTATTGCTATTGTCGAGGGAAGGCCTGCCCTGTTCACATCCGGGCCTGATACCACAAGGTTCTCTTATGCTTCCTTCATCAGCTTTCCTTTCCTTAAACTGAAGATGATGTTTCCCTTGTTGGCTGCAAAATAAAAAGGCATTGAGCCCTGGTTCACACTGGTGCGTTTTGACATGCGATTTGGCATGTCAAATCGCATGTCAAAACGGCGGATTTTGCCGCAAATTGCCGGCAATGGCACTGTCCTAATCGGCGCGACGCTGCATCTGCGGCGCTGCACCGATTTCAAAAAGTAGTCTCTGCACTACTTTTTGCGATTTCAGCCCGCGATTTACATTGACATCTGTGCAGAAACCTGCACAGATGTCTCTTAAATCACGGCTGAAATCGGGACTGCCGGGCGGGAGTGAAATCGTGCGAGTTCAGCTGAACTCGCAAGGCTTCACTCCCGCAGCCCAGTGTGAACCTGGGCTGAAGGAAACTTTATTGACTGTCTGGACATTCGCTCATTGCTCCGCCACTGGTATTTCACCCCTAGACATCACCAGGGTAACTTGGCATGCCAATCCCAGTATTTAACCAGCGGCTCCTTCGGGGGTAGTGCTATATATATATATATATATATATATATATATATATATATATAAAACTGTTCAATCCCTGGTTGAATGCAATTGTAGTTATTGCAGAAATTGAGCCGTTATATAAGCTACTGGCGACCTGCAGGTTCATGAGACAACTTGGCTGTGTCAAGCTCAGTCATTAGGACTATCTGCAGGATACATGGCTACCCTACATCTCCCCTTAATATTGTTACTGGCAATCCTTTACCGCAATTAACTACCAGATACAGTGAACTGACTGGTGTGAATGATTTGTTTGTAGTAGTACAAACATCTAATCTACATAACGATCTGTCTGAGAATTGTGTCCCAAAAAAGAATTATGTTATGTGACATTTAAACAGATTTTATCACATTTTGGTTCTGTTTTTTTGACATTTGTCGAAGCTGGAAAGTGCGCAAGACCTGTGAACCACCAACAGGCAATCTGGATTAATAACTAGGAATTTGTTTCATGCAATTTTTCTAAATCTGATATTCACTTGTCTAAATGGTCCTAGGGTTAGGTATATTTTGTTACATCAAGTGTGCCAACGCTTATTAATGCGTATGTGTAATATTTATTTACAGGTATTTATTATCTTGCAAACAGATCACAGTATCCCTCTTCTCAAAGCTTTGATCTTTTTTTCTCTACAGAAATATGCATCCATCTCTATTCAGGCATCATCCAGGGTCATCTGCTTTCTGTACTAGGTTTCTGCCCAAGTGGAGATGTAGATACATAGGTGTAGATTTACTAAAACTGGAGCACTCAAAATCTGGAGCAGTTGTGCATGATAGCCAATCAGCTTCTAACTTCAGATTGTCCAACTGAGCTTTGACAATAAAATTTGGAAGCTGATTGGTTACTATGCAGAGCTGCACCAGATGTTGCCCTCTCCAGTTTTAGTAAATAACCCCCATAATGTCCAATGCCTTTAAAGTAGTATTTATGGCCCAGATTCACAAAGCACTTACGCCGACGTAAGCGCAAATGTGCGCCAGCGTATCAGACCCACAAACCAACATACGCCTAAAAACTGGCCACCCTACTCTGACGTAGCTTACATACGCCGGCGTAGCGTGGGCGCACTTTTCGTCTGGACGCATGTTGCTGCTCCCATTGATTAGGCATTCAAACATGCAAATGAGGGAAATACCGCGAATTATGAACGTACGTGCGCCTGACGCATGCTACGCGAGGTGCACGTCCGGCGTAAAGTTATTCCCCATAGATGAATGCAAAATCCCCCAAGGAGGGGCTTTATAGTCAACAGTAGTAAGCGTAATAATGCGAAATACAAAATTATATTTTAATATTTAATCGTATAAAAAGATCATAACAATGTGATACATAAAAGTACAATAACAAAAGGGAGTCGAGGCTGATCCACATCCACATGAGATCCACATGAGAACTACAGGGCCCTACGCGTTTCGGGTAATTCCCTGAGGCGTACGGCATTTGCGCTACGGCGGCGTAATGTGCGCCCACTCTCTGTGAATCTGGGCTCAAGTTATTTGCTATGTATATGTCTTACACAGCTTAGCCCCCAGCTGCTGCATCTGTCTCTACGACTTTTCAGAATGTTACAGTGTACGGTCTGAGTGAGTGATGGCTGAGGGAAAAATACTAAAGTTACGCTTTCTCCTGTCTGCAGCAGACTTATGACATCAACATCCCTCTGTACTCCCTACAAGGCAAACAATGACCAATGTTTAGGCAGATTCACATGACTGAAGCTTAGAAATTGTTTTTAGATAAATGTTATAGTTATATAGTATTGCCATAGATTGAATTGACAGGCAGTGAAAGTTACTGATAAGTCTGCATTACAATTTTAACCTAGGAACAAACATATTTTTCCAACCAAAATAATGTGTAAGTATAACACTCCCATGTACGTTGTATTTATTTCCTCTCACATAGATCACAATACTCCCTCTGACAATTCCTTTATCTTGTAAAGTCCAAATGATGCATTTAAAATACAGTCAGTTTAAAGTAAACTGTTAAAGAGTTTCATTGGATCTCTTCCCAGTCTACCTTCGGATTGAACGCTACAAACTTTTTATCTGTTAAAGGAGTTGTAAAGATTTGTGTTTTTTCACCCTAATGTATCCTATGCATTAAGGTGAAAAAACACCTTGCACTGTCCGGCCCCCCAGCCCCACCCCCATTTTACTTACCTGAGCCCCTTTACCTGCTGTGCGCTTCCCAGATCATCCACTTCTCCACTGCTTCTCTGCATTGAATGAATAGATTGATAGCAGTGCAGCCATTGTCTCCCGCTTCTGTCAATCAAATCCAATGACGCGGCCGCCAGGGGACAGGACCGAGTCATACACTCTGTGTCAATGGACGCATGAGTGTATGACAAGAGCGGGCCCGCAAGCTAACCCCCTCGGTAGAGAGCTTCCCAGAGGGGATTAGCTTGGATTAGCTTGTGCGGGGAGGAGCCGACACAGCCGCCGAGGGACCCCAAGAACAGGAGGTTTGGGCCACTCTGTGCAAAACAAACTGCACAGTGGAGGTAAGTATGACATGTTTGTTATTTAAAAAAAAATGTAACCTTTACAACCACTTTAATTTCAAGGGGCAGATTGGGAAGACTCACAAATATTAATTTTCTGCATAGTTCCTGAGAAAGTTTAGATACTATTTCTAGCAGTGCTGGAAGGCTGTTAGTTCCTCAATCTGAAATTATTTGTTTAGGCTAGTAACCTGACATGTTTTTTTTACATAAGGAACGGATAGTAGTCAAAAGAAGCAAGATCAAATGTGTAGGAAAAGAGCTGAAGATCCTCACGCCTACATTCAGCATGGCTGCGCCAGGAAACTCTTGATGTGTAGTTTGAAGTGCTATGTTGGTGAAAGATACCACTTCAGTCTACTTTCCTTGACTTTTATCCTGCAAATTCATTCAATGCTTTGCCCCTAACAAAATATATCATCACCCATTCTGCATTCCTGAGGACTGTCGCCATTCTCTGTTACAAAGGAAACAACAGACTTTGCCTTGTTTGAAGTGGGTGAGCCAGCATACTTCTGTGCTTTGACTGTTGTTTTGACCAAGAGATATTGTAAGGTGGCCATTTTTCATTCACCGTTAAGCATTGTGGAAGACTTTTTTATAGTTTAGCTCTAAAAAGTATAGGAGGTTATGCAATATGTTCCATATGACCATCTCTTCCTTAAATGTCAAGAGATTTGGGACCCAGCTACAGTCACATGTTTCAAAACATCAAATTTTTGGTTGAAAAGGGAAAAAAAAAAAGACAAATAATGTTCATGTATGTACTTAATGACATTCTCTAATTTCTCTCTAAAGTGTTTCATCTCACCAACTTTATCAGAGGTTTCTCTGATTAAGTCATTGTGAACCAAGTTAGGTGAAGCTTAGGAGGTGCCATTTTGCATGTTGGATGATTTGGGAAACCATTCCACCAGCATAGAGGAATCCCTGATGAAGCTTTTGAGAGGCATCACCAGGGATATTGTTAAGATTAAATGTGCAGGCACAGCTAAGGAGATGATATTATTATTATTATACAGGATTTATATTGCGCTGACAGCTTTATAACAGTAGAGCAGATAGTACAGTTACAATACAATTCAATACAGGAAGAATAAGAGGCCCCTGCTCGTTGGAGCTTTTAATCTAGGAGGGAGGGTCAAGTGATACGAAAGGGTAATAACTGCGGAGGGTGAGCTGATGAAGAAAATAAAAGAACAGTTGTTAGGTGGAGGCAGGATAGGCTTCTCTCAGGCCTTGTACACACGATGTCATTTATCCGGTCGGAAACATCCGACGGATATTTCCCAGCGGACAAGGCAAATTTGTCCGTTGGTCTGATGAGCGTATACACCATCGGACAGAAATCCCAGCGGACCAGAACGCGGGCACGTAAACCACGTACGACGTCACTATAAAGGGGAATGCCAAAGCCTACGGCGCCGCCCTCTGTTCCACTTTTGCTAGTTCCGTGTTAGTGAAGGTTTGGTTACAGCTGATTCGTGCTTTTCAGTCTCCGCGCTTAACAGGTCGTATTTTCCGGTTCAGTGTGTGCTTGTGGGCTCGTATTTGTCCTTCAGTGTCGCCGTGCGCGGCGTTTCTGCTTTGCAGTGCCGTCCTGTACGGTCGTATCTGTTTTACGTGCGATCTTTGCAGGTATTGCTGGATTTGGGGGTGCTTTCTGTTTGAGTGTGTTCTTGACTGACCAGCCGGCCGGTTTGAAGCCATGATGGAGCAGCAGCGCAACTTTTCACGAGTTCGTGCTGTTTATGGGTTTTGTTCTGGAGTCTGTGTGCATTCCAGTGATTTGGACAGGAACAGTAGGAGGAGGAGTTCCTGGGCCAAGAATTGGCTGCGCCAGCGTAACCGATTCTCTCATATGTCTCTGCTTAGGGAGATCCGGGAGAATAATCCTGATGACTTCAGGAACTTTCTCCGTATGACGGACCCCGTTTTCCACCGTCTGCTGGATCTCCTGTCCCCCTATATCACGAGGCAGGACACTGTGATGCGCCAAGCCATTCCGGCTGAGCAGAGGCTTATTGCCACGTTGCAGTACCTGGCGACTGGGAGGAGCCTGCAGGACCTCAAGTACTCAACAGGCATCTCTCCCCAGGCGCTTGGGGTCATCATACCGGAAACGTGTTCTGCCATCATACAAGTGATGCAGGAGGAGTTTATTACGGTAAGTTTCCTCCTTTAACATCACAATCTGTGTCTTTAACCACTTAATACCGGCCCACCGTGAAATGACGGCGGGCGGGATACTCAATTATCCTAACATCACGTCATATGACGTGATGTCAATTTAGGACACTAGGTGGCGTGCGTGCGCGCCGCCGGCGCCGCGCGCGCGCACCCGTCGGGTTACTAACAACACCGTGCACGTGCCCAGCGGCCGCGATGGCCGCCGGGCACCCGCGATTTCTGTGTAACTGAGCTGGGACGTGCAGCTCTGTGTGTAAACACAGAGCTGCACGTCCCTGTCAGGGAGAGAGGAGATCGATTGTGTCCCTTGTACATAGGGACACAATCGGTCACCTCCCCCAGTCACCCCCCCTCCCCCTACAGTAAGAACACACCTAGGATACACATTTAACCCCTTCCCCGCCCCCTAGTGGTTAACCCCTTCCCTGCCAGTTACATTTATACAGTTATCAATGCATATTTATAGCATTGTTCACTGTATAAATGTAAATGGAACCAAAAATGTGTCAAAAGTGTCCGATGTGTCGGCTATAATGTCGCAATCCCGAAAAAAAAAACGCAGATCGTCGCCATTCCTAGTAAAAAAAAAAAAAAAAAAAAAAAATCATAATTATGTCCCCTATTTTGTAGGCAATATAACTTTTGCGCAAACCAGTCACTATACGGTTATTGCGATTTTATTTTTATAGCGCGAAAAATAATAACCGCACGGGCGATCAAATAGCACCAATAGAAAGCTCTATTTGTGGGAAAAAAAGGACGCCAATTTTGTTTGGGAACGACATCGCAAGACCACGCAATTGTCAGTTAAAGCGACGCAGTGCCGGAAGCTAAAATTTGGTCTGGGCAGGAAGGGGGTGTAGGTGCACAGTAGGCAAGTGGTTAATAATGTATGCCAATTTTAGAAACTTTTTTTGTTGGTTTTCCTAATTGCCATGATTGTAATATGCTGCGTGCAGAGTGTTCCCTTTTCTCCCCATGCATGTTGTTAAGCTTTCCAGGTTAATTTTGTTTGGCCTACCTGCATATTTTTACATTCATCACTACTAACCTATCCAGCATCATCTCCTAGGGACAAACACACCTTTTTAAAAAAAAAAAAAATTTTATTGGTCCTGCTCCATTGTAGTTCAACTCCCCCCCCCCCCCTTAAAAAAGTTTATTGCCCCATCAGCGGGATGTGTAGTCTGATAATAATTGGCTCTGGATTTGTTGCCCTAAATACTCACTACACACTAATATTTAGAAATGTTAATACTGTGATGTTGCAGAATGATGTTTTTTTACTAGTGTTTGCAATGTTTTTTATGTGCCAAAGTACTAATTTAGAATTTTTGTTTTGTCCCCACAGTTTCCCTCCACGCCACAGGAATGGCAGACTGTGGCTGCCCACTTTGCCCAGCGGTGTGATTTTCCTAACTGCGGAGGGGCAATTGATCGGAAGCACGTCCGCATAGTGCCGCCACCTCTTTCGGGGTCGTACTATTATAACTACAAAGGTTTTCATAGTATCGTGTTGATGGCGGTGGTGTCGGCAGACTACGAATTTTTGTATGTGGACGTGGGGAAGAATGGCCGGCTGTCTGATGGGGGAGTGTTCGCGCGGACCCAATTTTACAGGCGTCTACAAACTGGTGGTCTTGAACTGCCACCGGATGAAGACAATGTGGAAGGACTTCCGTTTGTTTTTTTAGCGGACGAGGCTTTCGGGCTTGGACCTCACCTCATGCGGCCTTTTCCCCAGAAGAACCTCACCCCGGAGAGGAGGGTCTTCAATTTCCGGCTGACCAGGGCCCGGAGGGTCCTCGAGAATGCCTTTGGGATACTCGCCAGCCGGTTCCGCCTGTTCCAGACAGCGATACATCTGGCGGAATATAAATTTAACTCTGTTATTTTGGCCTGCTGCATATTGCATAATTTTTTACGCAGGCATTCCCAGACGTACCTACCCAACATCGGTGCTGAGGCAGGACTACCCTCAGATACCCTTCCTGGGCTGGACACTGGTCGCGCTGGCTCGGTCACCGAATCTGCTCGTGAGGTAGGCGACAAATATGTTGAGTACTTTATGGGTCGGGGGGCCATAGCTATGCCAGATTAATATTTCTTTCTAATTCGGCCCCCAAAAGAAAAAAATATTACAAAGAACTAATAAATAATTTGACCATTGGACTTTATACAGTTGTTTGTCATTATTGCTTTTTCTCTTTTGATCTGTCTTCCAGGTTCTGAAACTAGTGCACTTCTTGTGCACAATTTACCTAGCAGGTTTTAGTAAATACACACAATTGCACATTCTAGTCACTCTTCTACAAACTGGGTATTGAGCCTACAAATAAGAAGCCACTGCTTTTTGTGTTTTTTTTGTTGAAAAAATTATTTTTTTATTTGGTGTTTTTCCAAAAATCTTTAGGCTTTTTGTACAAAAATGTGTTTAGAAAGGATTTTTTTCTTCAACAAAAATTTTTGGGTTTTGACAAACATATGTAACAATGGAACTTACAACCTTTTATTTAGCATACCAAACACAGACGACATGGTCTAATGTCACCCCGGAATCCGCCAAAATTTGAGGATGCACACATGCTGTGTGTGTGATGTGCCAAATGGTGTATTCTCGCCTGAGATCCCATGCCAAATGTTCACATGTGCTATCTGCCATCATGGGTGATCAATGTATGTGGTTTGTGGGTGCAACCCCTTTCTCTCACCTACTTGATAAACGAGGAAGGGGTTGCACCCACAAAGCACAGACAATCGATGTACTGTGATGGCAGATATCACATGTGAACACACACTGGGGTTTATTTACTAAACAGTGCAAACTCAGGCTTATTTCTGCATATAATTGCAAATTGAGCTTATTCAATTCAGCTTTTGCATCTAAACATGGAAGCTGATTGGTTTATATGCCAAGTGAGGCTGCTTTTGCACGTTATAGCTTTAATAAATAAACCCAAGTGTGTGTGTGTGCATCCTCAAATTTTGGCGTATTTTAATGTAAAAATCTACAACATCTTTGAGAGTGGGGTGGGCCGGGGTGAGGGCAGGGGGGTGGGCCGGGGGGGGGCAGATGGGGGGGATAGTCTTCTATATACGTCCCAAAATATCTAGCATGTTTTTGAAGTTTTGGTCCATCACCACCATCCTTTCCCTCATATTGGCCAGCTCCGTGCTGCACTCCATTATCTGCTGTATTAGGATTTGTGCACTTGCACGAGAAAAAATAGGAGCAACAGATGTGCTAATCCCATCTTCATCCCCTAAAAATTACAAAAAATAAATAAAACATTGTAAGTAAGTAAGGTGCAGGCCTATCTACATCTCTTTTTCCCTGCAAAGCTGGGGTGTCACTGACCTGTTGTACTGAGAAGTTCAACATCTTCTACAACTTCTCCTTCTTCTTCAACTTCTCCTTCCTCCACCAATCCGCCTAATTCCAACAATCCGCCTTCCTCCACCAATCCGCCTTCCTCCACCAATCCGCCTTCCTCCTCTCTCCCTTCCTCCTCTCCTTCTTCCTCCTCTCCTTCTTCATCATCCTCCTCCTCCACATTTTTTTTTTTGCCGTTTTGGAGACAGTGTGGGCCTCCCTGACTCCTCATAGCGCTGTCCTCTTCTTTCCCCTAAAAACCAACAAAAAAAAGGAAACTCATCAGCAACCAGATATTTTTGGAGGGCCTAATTTGCAAACATTGCTTAGAAGTGGCGTTACAATTGTAGTTTTGGGCTTATTCCAGCAAAAAGCATATTTTTTTGGTGGTAGATGACTTGTTCCAAGCTGTGATATAATGAGCCTTTTTGGTGAAGTGACAGGCCGCGTACACACGGCAGAGAACCTCGACGGGCAGAACACATCGTTCCGCCCATCGAGGCTCTCTGCCGCCCGTCGAAATCGGCGACCTGCCCGTCGGGAATGGCAACCAGCCATTCATCCAGGCGGGCCGTCGAGGAAATAGAGAGCGTGCTCTCTATTTCTGCTCGACGGGCTTCCCGACGGGAAGCTCGCCGAGACCGTACACACGGCCGAGGTCCTCGCTGGAATGCACATTCCAGCGAGGTTCTCGCTGGTTTCCAGCGAGAACCTCGGTCGTGTGTACGCTGCCACACACATGGCTGGCCTCCTGAATAAGTAGTTTTTGGAGTCCCTTCACCAAAAGTACAAATTAGTATTTTATGGGGGGAGACACAGGTTCTCAAAATTACAGATGTGAAAACAGCTGCTTATTAGGTTATCTCATCAATGTGTGAATGAATGAATCCTGTTTGCCTTTTAAAATCAACTTCGTTTGCACAAACAAATCATATTTTCCTCATTGTTTCTCTAAACAATGTTTTTCGCCAAATAGCCACTTCCAGGTGTGATGTTCCCGGACCCGCGGATTTTGGAGAAACTAGGTGATGGAACGATGTTGCCTACGATCGTGGCAAGTCATCGGATTTATTAGACAAACATTACCAAGTTTACAATGCAGGGGTTCAAAAATACAAGCAGGCCAACGAGGCACATGGCGAAATAGACATGGCAAAACATTTGAAAAAACAATAGGCACTCCAAAGACATTTTAACCACTTGACCACTGGGCACTTAAACACCCTTCCTAACCAGACCAATTTTCAGCTTTCGGTGCTCTCACAATTTGAATGACAATTACTCAGTCATACAACATTCTACCCATTTGGAATTTTTGTCCTTTTTTTCACACAAATAGAGCTTTCTTTTGGTGGTATTTGATCACCTCTGGGTTTTTTATTTTTTGCGCTATAAAAGAAAAACGACTGAAAATTCTGTAAAAAAAACAAAAACAAAAAACTTGTTTCTGTCATATTAGCAGGTTATTTCTCACACACAAAATATGCTTACCACAAATTACACCCCAAAACACATTCTGCTATTCCTCCCGAGTATTGCGATACCCCATGTGTGGGACTTTTACACAGCGTGGCCACATACAGAGGCCCAACATGCAGGGAACGCCATCAGGCGTTCTGGAACACCCAGACCAATTCTGACATTTCTCTCCTACATGGAAAAATCATCATTTATTTGCTAGAAAATTACATAGAACCCCAAAACATTATATATGCTTTTTTAGCAAAGACCCTAGAGAATACAATGGCGGCCGTTACAACTTTTTATCTCGCACGGTATTTTCGCAGAAATTTATTGAACGCGTGTTTTTTAAAAAAAAACTGTTTTGTGCTTAAAACAAAACAAAACAGTAAAGTTAGCCCAATTTTTTTTCATAATGTGAAAGATGAAGTTACGCCGAGTAAATAGATACCCAACATGTCACACTTCAAAATTGCGCACACTCGTGGAATGGCGCCAAACTTCGCTACTTAAAAATCCCCATAGGCGGTATTGCAGAGTATTGGGGTATTGCAAAGTATCATGCAGGGTATTGGGGTATTGCCGAGTATTGGGGTATTGCCGAGTACTGGGGTATTGCCGAGTACTGGGGTATTGCCGAGTATTGGGTTTTGCCGAGTACTGAGTATTGGGGTATTGCCGAGTACTGGGTATTGCCGAGTATTGGGGTATTGCCGAGTATTGGGGTATTGTTGAGTACTGGGGTATTGGGTATGAGAGTACTGGTATTGTATTGAGTATTGGGGGGGGGGGGTATT